>CM042812.1:2082500-3565000 GCA_009982885.2 Hyles vespertilio | reverse complement strand
AATTGAAACTACGCGACACTTTTTATTCTATTGCTGATAGATCCGTTTTATAACTTTACGACTACTCGCCGCCTAACGTTAAAACTATTGAGAAAATCTATCATTATAATGCCATTGAAGCGTCATTTAATTATAAACGCTATAAAATTATCGTGTTTGACAAATGTTTGCACGATACGACTTTTATTATAAATTTACAATAATCGCATCTCTGAACCGACAAACTCTGCCCGTGTAAATGCTGCTTAAATAATTTTTATTTTAATCCACGTATCCACTAACTACATAACTTTTACCATTTTTTTATTGCAATGAATGGCGAGGCTAGCATGACTTTAAGCCTGATGGTTAGCGATACGACCGCTCATGAACAGTAAGCAAAACCAAACAACGCCTTGAGTTACAAAGCAATGCTTGGCGTTCCACTGCGCTATCCTGAGACATAAGATGTTATGTCTCAATATATCCATTAGTTACTCTACAATTTCCTTCAATCCGAAACACAACAGTGCATTTACACAACTATTTGGCGGGAGAAATAGACTATACGGTGGTACCTTCCCAGGCAATCTCTCACATTTGAAAGACCTATCACCAGTCATATCATAATAGTAATAAATAAAATTAATCTCTTTCCTCCAGTTCCAAGCATGGGCCACACAGAACCAGGTAGCCCTCGGCACTGCCTACCAGGCAGTCTTCAACGGCGCTGAGACCTCACGCGAGAGCATCAGATGGGCTGCAGAAGTTCAGGCCGACATGGAAAACTACTTCGTTAGCGGAGACCAGCCTCTGCAGCAGACCACGGCTGCACCAGTAGTGGTCACCACCCCAGTGACCGTAACACCACCACCAATCTCCGACCCAGTGACATCAACCACACCAGTTCCAGACTCTGCCTCCACCAGCGTTCTGTCCATGCTAGTGATGCTTCTAGCTGTTGTAGCCAATATGGCTCTCTAAGTGCTATAATAGTAATTAAGTGCCTTGTTATTTAGTGTACCATTGAATTGTAAATAGGCGTTAATAAATTATTTTTTTAATATATTTGTTATTCTAATTATTGTGGTTTATTTTTACTCTTATAGAAAATTATAATAAACAGAATAATTATCTACAGTTCAAATGATGATAAAACCGAAGTTGATCCTTTAAATCGTTAATAACACTAAAGTGAATTCGATTGATCTCTAAGAAAATAATATTGCAGAGAAAGAGTTGGTCTAATTACACTCATTCTTCTTTAGCACTAAATTAAGTACCTTTTGAATGATTCATGCAAACTGAACATAAATCCAAAATATCAAATAATACTTACATATGTGTATTCAGTAATTCCCAATACAAAAACAAAATACGTAGCAAACTTTTGCAGTTTATCGTTATAAAACATATTAGTCATTATAATTACATTTTTATCAATAACTAATCCGTAAAAATCCCTAAACGTCATTCGTACTATCTTCGATATAAAAAATAATCGGCAAAAATGTTTATTCAATATGCAATACATACAAATGCAAAGTAAAACAGATTTTTCTAGATTCAAATTTTCGTCAAAGCATATCACATATCCTTATACGTGACATTCAGGCATTAATTTGCGTTTTGTTTGTCAGTAGACCGAATTTTCGGTCCGGGTTTTGTCTCCAACACTGTAGTAATATTATTATAAAAATCTTAAATGAAGAATTATACGACGGAATGATGCCTTTTAAATGACTATCGGAAGGATCTGAAAAAAGAGAAAGAAAGAAAATATACCTAGTTATGATAATGTTTTTTTCTTTATTGTGACATATGGACCCTAATGGTGGCAGACAGAAATCGCATTGGCCCTTTTAACTTGTGTGTAGGAATAAAAAGCTGTGAAAGTGCATTAGCTGGACTAATTTGTCTCTACCTGTCTCAACCAATTCAAGATCACTTCTAGGCTCGCTACCGTTTGTCTCAAACGAGTGCTTGAGTATTGGTACATATTACCAGGAAGACAAACCAAAACGAAGAGAAAATGACGGTCACTAGCAAAGTGGAGGGTAAAGCGGCACGTGGATGCAATCCAATGCGGTAGTCTGATCAGATCCGTCTCTCCTAACTCGACACGACTGTATACAAAGCTAGATACAGATTACCAACAGTCGAGATCAATGGCGTGACATCATACATCACAAACTGATACAGATAAAAACTTAGAAAAAACTGATGGTCACTGTCAAAGTGACGATAAAAGAGCACGTGG
The DNA here is from genome assembly GCA_009982885.2 of Hyles vespertilio. Taxonomy (NCBI): domain Eukaryota; kingdom Metazoa; phylum Arthropoda; class Insecta; order Lepidoptera; family Sphingidae; genus Hyles; species Hyles vespertilio. The sequence continues at coordinate 3,562,761 of CM042812.1, read as the reverse complement.
ACATAATCCAATGCGATAGTCTGATCAGATCGATACCATTTTTGACGCCACTGTATACAAAGGTTAACAGACTATCAACAGTTGAGATCAATGGTGGGACATCATACAACAGAAAGTAAGAGGAGGTCATGACCCTCAGAATTAAGGAAAGCGACGTAAGGAGGATGATAATGTAGTGAAATTCGCGTTTTGAGAAATTATCATTCGGAAGTTATATTCAATGTAGTTTGGTCGGTGCCTGAGTAATCTTCCGTGGCTTGGAGTATGGGGTCCCATTACATGGTATATTTCCAATCAGTACAACCGTATATTCGCTTACTGATACAATCACACAATATATTTAATTCCCACAGAAAATCTATTGTAAAGTGGATTATCTATTTTGCGCAATGGAGCCATAACCAAAGGGTTTCAAACCATGTCTAATACTGCTAGACCAATGAGAATGTGGAGATATTATAAATATTGAAGGTGCTATTAAATAGAAATATGTCGACAGCTGCAGCATTAGACGTTCACACCAAACGCGGTGGTTGTAGAAAGTCGTTGAAAGCAGGTCGTTATGGAAATCCTTCTGAGAGGTTTCTCAACCTCAAATTTTCTGTTACTGAGCATATTGCTACTTAGATGTAAAATATCTGAACTACACATGCTTGCGAGTTAACAAGCAGGATTAGTAAAATGTTTACGGTGTTTGCTGTCCAAGCAATAAACACACATCTTACCACAAAATATTTGAAATTATGAAATAAAAATATTTACAGCATGTTCTGTGAAAACGATAAATGTTAATCGCTTTATGGGTGTTTAAAATGGCAGTAAGGACGGCAATAATGAATTACAAATTTATTTTTTATCTCTGATATATCTCCATATTATTATTTGAATAATAAAAGCTTAAATAAGATAAGATATGAAATTATATTATTTTATAGATTGTGTTTGAGGACGGGGTACTTTGACGATTTGTTCAGTTTGCACCAACCAGCGTCGCGATGGTAAGTACGTTATTCAAATTCAATCCCCGAGACTCCAATTATTTTTTTATTATTATTTTATGAGTCAATTTTTACTTGAACTTTGTACTCATAAAGGTCACTTATCAAAAAAATATTAAATATAACTATTTTTTTTTGGATATATATTGGCGCCCATAGGACTGCTTCGTACATGCGGTGTAGCATGAGTGGTAGTGGAACAGCGAAGTCCTCTAATTGAGTACAAGAATATGAGATAGAATATTGAATCTTGAAATTATTAATTACTATTAGCCTGGTCCGTTAAATAATCTCACGCCTGTAACCTTGAATACTTTATAGTTCTTGAAAACCTTGACCTCTAGGAAAGACTTTAATGATGATGAACTTGAATTAAGCGTGCGACTCTAGTCCGTCAGCAATCGATTCTAGTCCGTTTACCAACAGGCCACCACGCACTTGTGATAGCTATATTATATTTAAATCCAGTCCTTACCAAAGATGACAAACATTATGGAAACGTTTACCTACCGATAAATAATTTGAGTGCGTGGTGGTCTGTTGGTAAACGAACCAGACGCGGCTGCCAACATGTTCACGGTCATCGCAGGTTTAAATTCCAGGGCAAACCTTGGACTTTTAGGAGTCATATGTATATTGATAGTCAATCACCAAGCACTATAACGTTGAAGGAAAACTTCGTGAGGAAGCCAGCATACCATAGCCATTTGTAAGAATTTCTAAGGTATGCAAAGTCCGCCAACACGCACTAGGCCAGCATGGTGGACTATTTGGCTTAAGCACTCTCAATCGTACTTTCGATTGTAGAGAGGGCTCGTGCCCTGTAGAGGGGTGTATATGGGCTGATACAGAGGAATAATTGGAATAATCTATATTCGTATTTTTTTTTGCTCAGGCGATCTGCTGGTTTACCGTTATCCTGGGAGTCGCCCTTCTCCAGGGCGTGCTCTCCTTCAGTCCCGTTCCCGTTCCAGACGAAGAATGGGAGGAGTTCGCCAGGATGCTCCGGGACCCTCGATACCGGCTGCCAACTACCACTCGGCCCAGGCACTACGAAGTTTCCCTCACTCCCTACTTCGATATCATACCTATTGGCGTCACTCCATTCACCTTTGACGGTAGTGTGGTCATCTATACCTCGCCTACCCAGGCTAATGTCAGCACTATTGTGATTCACTGCAATGACCTGACCATCCAATCCCTGTCAGTTTCGTACATGAGTGGTAGCACCCCTGTTGATATCACGGCGCCTAACCAGAACTTCACTTGCGTTATGCCGTACAGCTTTTTGTATATTCAGACAACTGTAAATCTGCAATTGAACCAGGAGTACATCATTAGGAGTACGTTCAGAGGAAACTTGCAAACGAACATGAGAGGGTTTTATAGGAGTTGGTACGTGGACAGCACTGGTAGAAGGTGAGTTTGGTATCTCACTCATTATAAAGTAAATATACAACACGATGATAAAAAAATGTACAGTATCATTTTGGCGCATGATTTTATGAGAATTCGAATGTTGTGTTTAGTAAACTAAAAACTTTGTAATTTTCACTTGAATAGCAACAACCTTCAGTCTTATATACAGTAGTGGAAATTAGTACTGATTAGTATTTTCACTAAATTCAAAGATAAAAAAAATGGAAGCACGTCCTAATACTTGTCCTTGAATTTAATTCAGTTTAAGGACATATGTTGTAATAGTTGAAGTAAAAATAACGAAACTAAAAATCTCCTTATATTTGTTGGATTTCATAATTAAAATTAGAAATTTGGTTGTAGATGGATGGGAACCACTCAATTCCAGCCGGGTCACGCCCGCCAAGCTTTCCCCTGCTACGACGAGCCAGGGTTCAAGGCCACCTTCGACATCACTATGAACCGGGAGGCCAACTTCAACCCTACCATCTCCAATATGCCTATTAGATCTAACACTACGTAAGTAAATTAAATCAAGGCTGCAAACAGAACTTTGGTTCAATTAAAAGAACACATCCAAATCTTGATCCATTGACAGTTAAATTATAAAAAAATACGTGAGATCTTGAGTTGTTGCGGGGACGTTTTCAGAGGACTTACTGCAAATACGTTTGAGACCTATAAAAACTTGTAACTGTACTTAACTGCAGTGCATATTAGACCTGAACAATCTCCTAAAAAGTTTTTTAGCTGCGTAACTCTTTCAAAAATAAAAACTCGTTGAAATTCATTTTTCTCCGTGATATACATCTGTATCTGTATCAGCCCATATACGTCCCACTGCAGGGCACGGGCCTCCTCTACAATCGACTACCGATTGAGAGTGGTTAGGCCATATAGTCCACCATATAGTCCGTGATATACATATTTATAAAAAATAATGGGGCACAGTGGGAAAGAACACTATTTATGGCGCCGCATTTGCTAAGTCGTAAAAAATCTTTTTGGTCCCCTAGCGAAATTAAGAAGAAAATGTGTTTTTCTATGATAATTTGCTCCACATCTAAGAAGTTTTAAATTTAAAACTTGCGTAACAGTAAAAACAATGACGTAATTTTGTATATCAAGAGCAATAAAAAATAAAAACTGTATTAGCATTATGATACATTCAAACGATATTGCGCAAACAGGTTAGTTCCTAATTGATAACCGATTGATTTGTGAAACTGATAACGCGTTGATAACATTATCATAAAATGAGACATGAGGATTATAGAGCATGCGTTTCAAAGGACAATATAATGGAGAATTCGTTTAAGATATATTTAGTTAAGGTACATGCCTAATGCCTGCTCATAATGTGTCATAACATGTTTTTTTTTCTAAATGAAGATTGATTGAGATTTTTTTAGAAATAATGGTAAACAAACTGAAAAGTCAATATTTGTCATCATCTAGGATCTAAATCGTTTTATTCCTACGTGTTTTAATAATAAAAAAGTAAGCGATAAGCTTAGAACTAGATCATGTCTGTCGTCTTTCCCACTCTTCTCGCGTTACTGGTTTTTTAAACAAATGTAAATTTTAAGAGAATACGGTCTGTTTAAATATTAATTAACATTTTTATTTCAGTCTCGCCAATGGTCGCATCGCCGAAACTTTCTTCACTACCCCATTAACGTCTACGTACTTGCTTGCCTTCATCGTCTCTCACTACGAGCGTGTATCGGCTAACAACAATACCGTTAGGCCGTTCAACATCTACGCTCGTGACAATGTGGGAAGGGATGGTGACTGGTCTTTGGAGATCGGCGAGAAACTGCTCTCTGCCATGGAAGAGTACACTCAAATCCCTTACTACACGATGGCACCAAACTTGGACATGAAACAGGCAGCCATCCCCGACTTCTCTGCTGGTGCTATGGAGAATTGGGGACTTTTGACTTACAGGTAATATTGACTAAGACTGGTTAGGTTAAAGAGGAGCAAGTGATATATAAAATCTTGCAATATCATAATTTTTTGATTTCAAGAAAGTTTTCGTTTCGTTTTCGAGTGTTTAATTTAATCATTCATCTCTACCACCCACTTCATTGAGCCCTTTTCATTAGATGAGAGTGGAAAAGAAACTAAAGTATTTCTTTTTCAAAACCCGTTTATAACTGTAATGTAGTTATTATATCAGTTTATAAATTGAGTAGTAATATAAAGGATAACTGCAAAATATTTAAAATAGGATAACCTTCAACAAAGCCTCCTATTTTTCTTCGTGTCCTAACAACTTAACTTTTTTTTCTTACAGAGAAGCCCTGATCCTGTACAACCCCCAAAACTCTAACCACTTCTACCGCCAGCGCGTTGCCAACATCGTATCCCACGAGATCGCTCACATGTGGTTCGGTAACCTTGTCACTTGCGCCTGGTGGGACAACCTCTGGCTGAACGAGGGCTTCGCTCGGTTCTACCAGTACTTCCTTACTGGATCAGTGAGTATATAAATGGATTATTCCTGTTACAATAGCTCTTTCTCTAATTTCGATGTTAGTTTTCTTGAAGAAGTTGATTCTACATGTCAAGAGTCACTGCGCTCGCCATCCTGAGCTGTTGTTACTCTGGCTGCAATGTCCTTCACACACACAATAGTGCGTATAAACTGGTGTTTAGCGGGAGAAATAGATATTGCGGTGGTCCTATCCAGGTGGTTTCGTACATTATTTTCGTCTCGTATATTGATATTATATCAGTTAATTGAATATTGATCTATTTGCTACCCAAACACGTTATACATAATTAGGGCGATCAATATGATTCATAATCAGCGTATGGATAGGTTAGTATCCGAGCGAATACGACCTTCTTACCGCAGCAGTTCCTCGAAGATTTGTAACATCACTATTTTGACAGGTTGCCCCAGAACTAGGATATGAGACTCGTTTCATCACGGAGCAAGTGCAGACTGCGATGTTATCAGACTCTGTGGACACTGCCCACGCTCTCACTGACCCCAATGTCAACGACCCGACCACTGTCACCGCTCACTTCTCTACCATCACGTACGCCAAAGGTGCTTCTATCCTGAGAATGACGCAGTACCTGCTTGGCTACGACACTTACGTCAAGGGTCTCAGGAGATATCTTCGGGAGAGGTACGTGCTTCGAGTTTATAAGATAATCTATTAGCAAAACCTTTTTGTAATCAAACAATATGTGGCATATTTCAGTTCTACAATACAGTCGAAAATATCTCTATCAGACAATCGTATAGTGGATAATTTCTTAATTCATTTTATAACATATTTTAGAGTCGCTTTTGCTCGCGATTTTCTCGCTCGCTCGCAAAACATTTGTCAAACACGATAATATTTGGCAGTTATATCATGCGATAATGGGATACGATTTTTGAGAGAAACTATCTTCGAGTTTAAGTTGCTTATATAATTATAATATATTAAACAATAGTAAACACGAAATTTATTTTTCTATATTTGTAATCAGTCTGCTCTTAAAATATTTTAAATTAGTTTTTTTTTATCATACTTTCTATAACTATTATATTCATGATTCTAGACAATTCGACGTCGCCGAACCTCACCACCTGTTCAGCGCTTTGGACGCCGCCGCCGCCGAGGACAACGCCCTAGCTGCCTACAACGGCATCACTATAGACACCTACTTCAGGACCTGGTCGGAGAAGGCTGGACACCCCTTCATCACCGTCTCTGTCGACCACCAGACTGGGCGTATGGTCGTCACTCAGGTTTGTTACCGCTGCTTTTGTTAAAGATTACTTCTAGTACGGATAAATTTCAGGTCAAAAAGGTAGAATTTAAAGGCTTCTAGTTTTGAAATTATACGCATATTGAATTGTAGTATATTTGGTTGGATCTAAAGGTCAGATGACTTTTCGGAGTCATGTGTGTATTGATAGTCAATCACCACGCACTAAAACGGTGAAGGAAAACATCGTGAGGAAACCTGCATACCATAGCGATTCATAAGAATTTCTATGGTATGTAAGTCCGCCAACCCGCACTAGGCCAGCGTGGTGGACTATATGGCCTAACCACTCTCAATCGTATTCTCGATTGTAGAGTAGGCCCGTGCCCTGCAGTGGGACGTATATGGGCTGATACAGAATACAGAAAGGTCAGATAATATTTAGGCCTGTTAATACATTAAATCCAAGCTAGATATGAAATTAGACAATTTCCCAACCTTAGTTGATTCAAGCAGAGTATTCAATTTTATCGTCTCTAGTTCTTAAACTACTTAAATCTTGTAAGCATTGTAAATGGTACCTAATTGCTTATATAAATTAGGGTTGTGTAATTAGATTATAACAAATTCTCCAGGAAAGATGGGAGCGCAACACCGGCCAGTCTCAGTTCCCAAGTTTGTGGCACATCCCTATCACATGGACTAGGGCTGGAGCTCCCGACTTTACGAACCTGAAGCCCTCTCAAATAATCGCTGAGCAATCGACCGTCATCCAGCGAGGAACCACCGGCCTTGAGTGGGTCGTATTCAACAAACAGGAGTCAGGTAAAAAAAAATGATTTTAGTAGATCCACCCCTGATATTGTATAAGACCATATTCGTCCAACTATAGGCATGGGTTCCGTCTGCAATTGAGAGTATGATTGCGATGGGTTAGACTATAACAATATAGTCCACTACGCTGGCCTAGTGCGAATTGGCGGACTTTAAACGCATGTAGGTTTCGTTAAGATGTTTTCTTTGATCACTATAGTTAGAAAGAAAATATCGTTCAGAAAAGATAGTTCATCTTAATTGATTACAATACCTAAATGACTATGAAAAGTCAGAGGTGTGCCCTGAGATTTAATAACCGTGAGCATTCCTGATAGCGATTTATTTATTGAATTTTGAAGGTATGTTTAGAATACACTTGTTACAAAAAGTTTACTCCTGAAATAAACGCACAAAAATATGTAAGCATTTATACGTAAAATTAACTTTGTAACAACAAATATAGCTATTTATGTGGCTATGTTATTTGACCTTCAAGTAAAATAGTCACATAACATAAAGAAGAATACTATGTATGAAGCACCTAAAAGAACATGCCATGGAGCCACACAAATAGGTAATTTTCCGCGTGGAAGCATGGAAATTTCAATTTTGGTTATCATTACAGGTTTCTACCGTGTGAACTACGATGTCACCACATGGGGTCTCATCACAAGGGCTCTCCGATCAACGAACAGGACAATAATTCACGAACTGAACCGTGCTCAGGTATATCAAAACACTTAATTGAATAACAAGAATCTAACATCAGTAGAGTATTATGCCCGTAACAGACGGGCGAAAATGGCCCAGAGCACACCGCGATCTTGTTGCGCTCCAATCCATTGAAGGCAGTCCAACGCACGTCTTTATATCAACATATATCAACATATTACAGAACACCAAAATCCATTTATAAATATTTAAATAATACATTCAACCTTCGGTAGCGAGGCTTGAAAACCAAGCCACTGCACCGGTTAGGACCTCAAAGTGAGGAACCTTCCCACTATACGTGTTATGTCAAGCAATACTGCCTTCTCAGTCTGACTTTGATCCAACAGCGCAATGAGAGCTTCTGGAGATGTTAGTCGAGGTTGTAATCTATCATGTCCGGTATTAATTTCTTACTTTAATTTATTTATAATTGAAAAGTCTAGTAGTTCCCGACGATACCCACGACAGTCAATCTTAGTCAATAAGGTTGAGAGACTGTCCCGCCCTCACACCCACCACTGCAACTCCTGTAAGTCAGGATCAACAGTGGCACGCAATGTAATGACACCGAGCATTGAAGCTCGGCGAGTCTCCGGGAATGTCTAACTTGTCTTTAACCCGCAACGAAATCAATCAGAAAGTTAAATTAATAGGAGGAGTTGGAAATAAATTATTGTCCACTTCCCTCCGTGCAAAGCGGGTGACAAAACATTGAACTGAAGAGGTAAATAACCTCGTAAAAAGACTTTCACAGCCGGAGAAGCCAGCTGTAAAGCACCACGGATCAAATTATTATTACATTTAAATGGGACCTATTATGTGAACTATTATGCTTGAATCCAGTAATAGGTATGGCAAAAACGCCGGAAAGCACGGAAGTTCTTTCTAGTCTCTACAAGGTCCATGTAGTATACAACTCCAGATGATATTTGCATACTATCTAGCATGGTTTTACGCTCATTATGCCAAAGACTACACTCCCAAAGTATATGATGCGCGGACTGCTCATACTCGCAATTAGGTGTTGAACATGGACACGCAGGCGACGCAACAAGCTTAAAAGAGTATAGTTTAGACTTAAAGTTACCATGGCCCGTGAGAAATTGTGATACGCAATAATCGACATCTAGCCATGTCTTTGTTAAACGATCACGTACGCAAGGAAAAAATTGGTATAGATGCCGGCCCTTCAAAGATACCTCCCATCTATTTTGCCATTCATCTAATAGTTCGCTATATACCACTGAAACCGGTTTAAATAATCTGTCAACTTTTAAAAGTTCACGTGCGGTGAAAAAACTTTCATCCATATTCTCTCTATTAGAGTAATACATCGCGGCGCGACGTTGCACCTCCAGGTCGACTGGAAGTATACCCGCTAGGACAGGCAAAGCTTCGGTACTAACAGTTCTATATGCCTTGCACAAGAATATCAACGCCAAACGTTGGCTCTGGAGCAGTTTTCTTCGCACAGCACCGATAGTAGCCCTATCAGCCCATACGGGAGATCCATAACAAATACATCCTAAGTAAGTTGCTCCATAGATGATTTTTAGTGTATTGAAAGATAGCCCCCACGTTGATTTTGATATTCTTGTCAAAGCAAAAAAGTTAAAAAAAATATATACTTATGACCATCTCTGTTTACCGAAGCGTAGAATTATACCGACATAGTAACTATTTTAACCTCTTGTTAAAGATATATAGGTTAAAGAGAACGGCTCAAGGTAAGACTTGCGTGGTTAAGTGCAAATTGATATTTGAATGACGTTTGAGCAAGCGGGTTTTACGTAGTATCTCACTTGTAATGCGGTAAATAGAGATGTGAGATATAAAAAAAAACGATTTATTTTATCAGTTCGTTAAAAATGATATTATTATTCTGATTTTATTGTATTTTTGTTAAGGAAAAAATGCGCAATTCAATTATCATTTGATCTAAACATTGTCCTATTTGGAGTTTAATGGCTCTAATTTATATTTCCAAATGAATCTTGGCACAAAGTCTGTTTTTCACGTCTATTTTTCAAAGAGACAATTAACTAAAATAGCATATACAGGGTATATCAAGACTGCTACCGAAAACGAAGCCGGGTGGTAGTTTAAGCGACTTCAGACACAATGCAACAGAAAAAGAGGCAATAAAAAGCGACTTTTTTTTTTGTTATTTTTTTTTCTATGGCCATATTTGGGTGGTAAATACGTTTTTTCCTAAAATAATAGTGTATACCCTTTTATTTATAAATACTCTAAGGTATCAAAGAGTTTAAATTATTATTTTAGCAAAAACTAAGGATTCACCACCCAAAAATGACGATATTTAAAAAATCATAAAAAATAATTGTCGCGTTTCTATGCGAAATTTTTAAATGCATTGTGTTTGTAGCCACTAAAACTACCACCCGGCTTCGTTTTCGGTAGCAGTCTTGAGATACCCGGTATAATACCCCAAGGCCTTAACTACTACATAAAGAAAAAGCTCTATATTATAAAACTAAATTAATTACCTCATAATTAAGTAATTAAAAAACATCGTCCGCAAAGCTTGTTCACCGAAAAGAAAAATGGTTTATTATTCTACTCATAATTATGATTTTTTTTTCACTAGATCGTCGATGACGTATTCCAATTGGCCAGAGCCGGTGTAATCACATACGAAAGAGCGCTGAATATTCTCTCGTTCTTGAGGTTTGAGGACCAGTACGCGCCGTGGTTAGCGGCCATTAGTGGGTTCAACTTCGTGTTGAGAAGATTCGCCCACGACAACGCTAATCTGCAGACTTTGAGAGTATGTTTTTTATTTTCAAATTAGTATTAAATTGACACATAGGAGTTTCATACTTTTACAAGTTTTTGAATCGATAATGAATACCATAGCTGATCTTAATTGATCTCTTTTGTTCTGGTGTCTTTTATTGGTTTAATGTTAAAATTAAAAAAAATTATAAAATATAGATGTATACCAATCCAGTACCGCTTTCGGCACAAATTTCACATTTCGACGTATCTATTAATGAATAGGCTAGTAATGTTTTCACTCCTTTCATATTATGGCTTATGTTTAGCAAACGATCATTGAGCTGAGCGAAGCAGTGGTAGCTCGTCTGGGCTTCTACGAGGTGGCCGGCAATACCTACATGCATGACCTGCAAAGAATGTACGTGATGGAATTCCTCTGCAACATCGAACACCCGCAGTGCGTTGAAGCTGGAAGACAGAACTTCGCGAGCTGGCGAAACGGTACCTTGTGAGTAAATTATGTTATTTTATATTATTAGAGCTGCAGGAATTACGCCAAAGACATGGAATTAAGGATGAAGCATGAATATCTAGAAATAAAATTAGACTACAAATGATCGGTTAATCTACAAATCGAACGTTTAGAGCCAAAATAAAATGAATTAAGTCTAATAGAAAACGACACAACGACCATTTATCGAAGGCACTGACAAGAAATAATTGAGTAAACATTTATTGACATGAATTAAAATATATCGTCATTCTCGTAGCTTAGAATTAAATATGTAATAGTTTTTATTAGAACTCTAAAAGCTTATGCCGTAAACTTTTTCCCACAGCCTGCCGGCAAACATGCGCCCATGGGTGTACTGCACTGGTCTCCGCTACGGAACTGCCGATGACTTCAACTACTTCTGGAACCGATACTTGGCCGAAAACCTGGCTAGCGAGAAGGTGGTCATGCTTGGAGCAGCTGGCTGCACCACTGACCAGTCCAGCCTTGAGAGGTTCCTGAATGCCATTGTCTCTGGAAATGACGACATTAGACCCCAAGATCATTCGATATCACTGAGCTCTGCCATTACATCCAACGAGATTAACACTATGAGAGCATTCCAATGGCTTACGAGGAATGTGGCCCAGACAACTCAAACGTAAGTAGCGCACAATGAATAGTAAAAATTAATTAAATGGTTGGATGATTCGGCAATTTCTTTTTACACACGTAAATATTATTCGACTGCAATTTGTTTATCTTATTTACCTAGACTGAGAATTAATTGATAAACAGAAGTAAGCGAACAATGTACGTCAATGATGTTTATTTTGATATACCTTTTTGCAGGCTTGGCAGCATCGCTAGCCCGCTAAGCACAATCACAGGCCGCCTTTTAACTGAAGCTCAGATGACTGAGGTAAGATTATTAAGCAGTAATTTTGGTTGGATGAACGATTTTTTTTTATTTTAGTGAATGGCGAGACGAGCATACCGTTCACCTGATGGTAAGCAATGCGACCGCTCATGAACAGCAGCAAAACCAAACAACACCGTGAATTATAAAACAATGCTTGGCATTCCACTGCGCACGCCATCCTAAGACATAAGATGTTAAGTCGCAATATGTCCAGTAGTTACTCTGGATACAATGACCTTCAATCCGAAACAGTGCATTTAAATTGCTGTTTGACGGGAGAAATAGACATTGCGGTGGTACCCACCCAGGCAGCCTCTCACATAATATGAGAGACCTACCACCAGTGAAATTATCATGAAAGAACTTCTGCCAAAGCCTTACCCTTATATTAACAAAGCTTTTAGGGAGTATTCACCAAACGGTAGCCAGCGGTTCGATTGTACTGCTGGAATTATCCAGAGTAACTACTGGAATAAAAAAATCATCTTATGTCTCAGGAAGGCGAATGCAGTGGAACGCCAAACGTTGTTTTGTAATACATGGTGTTGTGTGGCGACTGGCATACTCATCGCTATTCCTCGCAAAAAATTCTAAGCCCATCATTACCGATGGCTGTTGAATAAGCTGGGGTATTAACTGTTTTGCCTAAACAATTTTTTTTGATGGACACATAAATTTAACAGCTAATTGTATATGGTTGAGAATGTTGATATAACACAAATGTTTCTCGCAGGTGCAAACCTGGTTGGATGCCAACCGTGACGCCATCGGCACGGCATACAACACTGGAGTTTCTGGCATCGCAACAGCTAGGTCCAACCTCCAATGGTCTCAGAACAGAATGCCAGAGTTCCTGCGCTTCTTCGAGAGTGGATACGTCGATGACGTCGATGAGGGACCTAGTGCCACCACTACGGCTCCTGAAAGTTCGACACCTGTGCCCGTTGTGACGACACCTGCGCCTGACTCAGCTAATATCGCTGCTCTGAGCTTCGTCACGCTATTGGTCACTCTGGCTGTTAATATGCTGGCATGAAAAGCATATATTTAATACACTAAAATATTTTTCTATTTGTAAATTGTATATTGTTCGTTTATTCCATAATAAAAGATTTTATTTATATATGTGAGGTCTAATTTTATTTACAATTCTTCGTGTTTCTTGTACTCCTTTATTTGATTATTTTAAAACGGTATTTTTATGGTAGATAGTATAATGTGATGAATATTATTTTATAGACATAGCCCATAGGATTGGCAAGTTGAAGTGGCAGTGGGCCAGGCACATAGCTCGTAGAACCGATGGCCGTTGGGGCCGAAAGGTTCTTGAGTGGAGGCCACGTACAGGCAAACGAAAGGTCGGACGCCCGCCTACAAGGTAGACGGACGATCTGACTAAGGTTGCAGGAAGTCGCTGGATGCAGGCCGCTTCCAACAGGTCATTGTGGAGATCCTTGGGGGAGGCCTATGTTCAGCAGTGGACTTCCTGTGGCTGATATGATGATGATGATTATTTTATAAGTGGGATAAAGTGACTACACTGCAACTAATAATGAGTCAAATGTTGTCTTAAGAGAGCATATTTTTCTGGCGATAATTATTTGTCTCCACATAATTATATTTTCCGATTCGAAGCAGTGGCGTATTTTAACATTAAGCGCCCCGGGCCAGAAGTTTTTGGCGCCCCCTTTTAATAGAAATATTCTGATTTTTCCATTAAAAACTGTTAATATCAATACTAATGAAAGTTTCGGGATGAATATTTTTGAAACGGTTATTTAAATCGAAAAAACATAAGAAACCTTTATTGTAGAGCAATTAATTTTCGATCGAAAATGCTTATTTGGTAACTAATAATGTTTAGAACAATAAGGTAAAAATAATTCATTGATTACCTATACCAATACATATATTATGCTGTTTGTTTGTTACCGCTTCTCTCAGGAAGTACTGGTTCGAATTAAAATTATTATGGTTTTGGATAGCTTATTTGTCTAGGAATGCTATAGACATATCATCCCAACATGACTAATAGTCATGGAAGGAAGCGGCAGTAAAGAATCTAGCAAAAATGGGAAATGTTATTCGTTTTGCAGACTTTTGTTGAATCCGCTGCACGTGGTCCAATTAGTCTCAAAATGGATATCTGAGGGATTCTTGGCTCTGATATTCTCAATTGATGGTCCTCCTCAAAATTGCGCCATTTCAACTTGTCTTCGGCTTGGAGTCTGTCCCGCCCTCACACCCGCCACTGCAACTCCTGTAAGCCAGGATCAATAGTGGCACGCAATGTAATGACACCGAGCATTGAAGCTCGGCGAGTCTCCGGGAATGTCTAACTTGTCTTTAATCCGCAACGAAATTAATCAGAAAGTTAAATTAATAGGAGGAGTTGGAAATAAATAATGTCCACTTCCCTCCGTGCAAAGCGGGTGACAAAACATTGAACTGAAGAGGTAAATAACCTCACAAAGAGACTTTTACAGCCGGAGAAGCCAGCTGTAAAGCACCACGGAATTCATTATTACATATAAATGGGACCTATTGTGTGAGCTGTTATACTTGATTCCAGTAATAGGTATGGCAAAAACGCCGGAAAGCACGGAAATTCGTCCTAGTCTCCACTAGGTCCATGTAGTATACGACTCCGGATGATATCTGCATACTATCAAACATGATTTTACGCTCATTTTGCCAAATACTACACTCCCAAAATATATGATGCGCGGACTGTTCATATTCGCAATTAGGTGTTGAACATGGGCATGCAAGGCGAATCAACGAGCTTAAAAGAGTACAATTTAGACTTAAAGTTACCATGGCCCGTAAGGAACTGTGATACGCAATAATCGACATGTAGTCAAGTCTTTGTCAAACGATCACGCATGCAAGGAAAATATTGGTATAAATGACGTCCCTTCAAAGATACCTCTCATCTATTTTGCCATACATCTAATATTATTTATATACTCTTTATTTTATTTAACATATTTTTTCTATTTTTACATATATAAATTATAAAAAAATATACATATAAAAATATAAAAAATAATTTATTTACCCTCCGGTGGTGAGGCTCAAGACCCAAGCCACCGGCGGTTAGGGAGACAAAGTGAGGAACCGCCTCACAATGCGTGCCGTGTCCAATAATACTGCCTTCTGTATTTGACCTTTGACCCAACAGTCAATTGAGAGCCTCTGTAGGTGTTGGTCGAGGCTCTTTGGTATCAACCCATGAGCAGAAACGACAATCGGGACAATAATTGTTGAATCGACATCCCACATGTCGGTAACCTCGTGTGCTAAATCTAAGTATTTAAACATTTTATCTTTTTCAGCTTTGACGAGGTTATCGTCATGCGGATGGCGACGTCAACAAGTATAGCCCGGCGCACCAATCGATCTATTATCACAATATCAGGCTTATTGGCGACAATAGTCCTGTCTGTGATAATAGATCGATCCCAGTACAACGTTGCATGACCATTTTCAAGAACTGGTTGAGGAACATACTGGTAATATGGCACTTCAGAAGTCACAAGTCCATATCGAAGAGCAATTTGCTGGTGAATTATTATTATTAATTATTATTATTTATTATTTCTCTTTATTTTAAATATTTTTTTTTACATTTTTATATATATAGTAAAAAACAAAATACATATAAAAATATAAAAAGTTATCCAACGATGGCGAGGCTCGAAACCCAAGCCACCGGTGGTTAGGAGCCCAAAGTGAGGAACCGCCTCACAATACGTGCCGTGTCAAGCAATACTGCCTTCTGAATCTGACTTCTGACCCAACAGCCGATTGAGAGCCTCTGTAGATGTTGGTCGAGGCTCTTTGGTATCAACCCATGGGCAGAAACGACAATCGGGACAATAATTGTTGAGTCGACATCCCACATGTCGGTAACCTCGTGTGCCAAATCTAAATATTTAGACATTTTGTCTTTTTCAGCTTTGACAAGGTTATCGTCATGCGGGATGGTGACGTCAACAAGTATAGCCCGGCGCGCCAATCGATCTATTATCACAATGTCAGGCTTATTGGCTAGAATAGTCCTGTCTGTGATAATAGATCGATCCCAATACAGCGTTGCATGACCATTTTCGAGAACTGGTTGGGGCACATACTGGTAATATGGCACTTCAGGAGTCACAAGTCCATATCGAAGGGCAATTTGCTGGTGTATGATCTTGGCTACTAGGTTATGTCTATGCAAATACTCGCCGTTAGCAAGATACGAACAACCGGAAATAACATGCCTGATAGACTCACCAGGACGGTGGCATGCCCGACAGATGTCGACCGTACCGTCCTTCAGGATGTATTTCCTATAGTTGTTCGTCTTAATAACTTCGTCCATAATTGCAAAGACAAAACCCTCGGTTTCCCCAAAGAGGTTACCGAAGCGCAGCCAAGACACAGACGCTAGTCGGTCCACATCAGGCCCATGAAGGGCTCGATAGAACCGACCGTGCAGCTCTTTGCTCTTCCATATGTCCTCGCGATCCTTAATGCCTACCACCAGAGGTTTCCGCCAGTTCTCAATCGCCAAAGAGAGCGGGGTAAATCCTTTATCTACCATAACTACAACCCTATGCATATCCACATCACTGTGAAGGAAATAATCCCTGAGATTGCACACCTCGCGATTATGCAAGTCCTTAGCATTAAGAATACCTCGGCCCCCACATCTCCGCGGGATGTACAATCTCATCACTGATGATCGTGGATGATGCATACGATGTGCAGTCAGGAGAGTTCGGACTTTACGATCCAGGGCGTCCAATTCGGTCTGAGTCCATTTGAGTATGCCAAAAGAGTATATGAGTACAGGCATAACCTATTCCGAGCCCCGACATCGAACTGAGGTAAATATGGACCTTCGGAGCCGTGATGCACGTGTTAAACCGTTAGCACCGATCTCCGCGATCCAAATGGGCTTCGACGTCGCACCTCACGAAGTGAAGCGCGACTAGTAAAGTCACATTGTTTAGAGCCTCCCGACTCTCGGAGCTCCACAGTGAGCATATCCTTGCCGGATTCGGCTAGGCTGGCTTCGGCCTTAGAGGCGTTCAGGCATAATCCCGCGGATGGTAGCTTCGCACCACCGGCCGCTCGGCCGAGTGCATGAACCAAATGTCCGAAACTGCGGTTCCTCTCGTACTGAGCAGTATTACTATCGCAACGACAAGCCATTATTATTTATTATTATTATTATTACACTTTATTGTAAAACTAAAACAAATGAAAAAAATACACAAAGAAAAACACTTAACCTATATGTAAAGTACAATCGGCGGTCTTATCGCCTTCGGCGATGTCTTTCAGACAACATTTGGATGGAATGGACTATACACTAATAGTTCGCTATATACCACTGAAGGCGGTTTAAATAATCTGTCAACTTTTAAAAGTTCACGTGGAGTTAAAAATCTTTTATCCATATTCTCCCTAGTAGAGTAATACATGGCGGCGCGACGTTGCACCTCCAGATCGACTGGAATTACACCCGCCAGGACAGGCAATGCTTCGGTACTAACAGTTCTATATGCCTTACACAAGAATATCAACGCCAAACGTTGGCTCTGGAGCAGTTTTCTTCGCACAGCGCCGATAGTAGCCTAACAGCCCATACGGGGGATCCATAACATATACACCCTAAGTAAGTTGCTCCATAGATGATTTTTAATGTATTAAAAAATAATCCCCACGTTGAAGTCGATATTCTTGTCAAAGCGAAAAAGTCCCTTTTCGATTTTTCCCCGACGTTCTAAATATGCTCAAGAAAAGAAAAATTCCTTTCCAAAAATAAGCCAAGATAGCAAAAATATTCCTTTCTCTTGACAGATGTATTATTTAACTTGATACGTGGTGGCGATTTTAACATTCCTTTAATAAGTAATTGGAACGTTTTATGTGGTGTGAACTTTAAGCGATTTCGGTCACCCCATTCAAATATGAATTTTAAACACATGTCAGCCATACTTTCTAGTCCCGACCTACTATTAGACTGTATAAGTAAGAGGCCATCGTCAGCATAGCCCGTTAGTGAGCATCCCAATGGTAAGGGAATAGACAGGAAGTCGTCAAAGCCAAAATTCCACAAATATAGACCTAGAACCGAGCCCTGTGGGCAGCCCATTGTAAGTGGTTTCGACACGGCATGATGGCCAAGTTTTAATTTAGTTGTTCCATGCAAGAAATACGAGTAAATAAGCGAATAAGTATTCCTGAAGCAACCTCGTATTTTCAATTTAAGAAGCAGCATTGGCCACCAGGCATTATCGAATGCACCGGAAATGTCAAGAAAGATACCAAGCACATATTTATGTTCAGATGTGCTCACCGCCCTTTTTTTTCTTTTTTTTTTTATTGCTTTGAATGGCGAGACGAGCATGCCGTTCGCCTGATGGTAAGCGATACGACCGCTCATGAACGGTAGCAGAACCAAACAACACCTTGAATTACAAAGCAATGCTCAGAAAGAAAGAAAGAAAGAAAGAAAAATAGTTTTATTTGCCACAAGCATTAAAAACGACGTACAAAAACAGATACACAAAGGTCTATTTAAAAAATAAAAATAAAGAAGAAGTTCGCACGTCGTGGCTGTGACAAGTAGGTGATCACTCAGCAATTATGTTGCGCTGCGGTGCAGGCCGCAGCACAACGCTGATTTTCAGTGATCACCTTGGATGACGTGCAGACGCAAGCTAACGCAAACTTAAGCCTATTATAAAAAACTAAACATTAACATAAACCTT
This sequence comes from Hyles vespertilio, assembly GCA_009982885.2. Lineage (NCBI taxonomy): Eukaryota > Metazoa > Arthropoda > Insecta > Lepidoptera > Sphingidae > Hyles > Hyles vespertilio. The sequence goes on along the minus strand of CM042812.1, from coordinate 3,544,173 downwards.
AAATAAATATCCTTATATAATTGTACAATAAATATAAAAAGCCTTACCAAAACAATAACAAAAAAAAACTATAAATTAATTAAAACATTAAATATAACAAAAACAACCGGAGCAGTCGTCAACAAGGCCATGCAACAGCGCAGCGCCCCATCCCGCTCCCGCATTCCATATCGCACTATGGCGTGCAAACCAACAGGCAACAATGCATATTGCATAATTCTCTGCTCTCAGCATTCCACTGCACTCGCCATCCTGAGACATAAGATGTTAAGTCTCAATATGTCCAGTAGTTACTCTGGTTACAATGTCCTTCAATCCGAAACACAACAGTGCATTTAAACTGCTGTTTGACGGGAGAAATAGACATTGCGGTGGTATCCACCCAGGCAGCCTCTCACATATGAGAGACCTACCACCAGCCCTACGGACCGATATCGCCGCGTCTACAGTCGATTTACCGATAGTAAGCCCGAACTGCTTCTCGTGTAAAGTTGGACCACCCGGTAACAGTCGAGGAACAATAAGGCGTTCGAGGAGTTTTCCTAATGACGGCAAGAGCGTAACGGGTCTGTATGATTTAGGATCTTGAGGGGATTTATCCCCTTCTTTAGGTATTTATTATTCGTATAAAACCAAAACGCCATACGCGCGGAAATACACCCTCAACAATACATCGATTAAAAACGGCTAATACGGCATCACCGGCAGATTTGCACGCTTCTTTAATCATCTTATTAGAAATTTTTTCCTCGCCGGAGGCTTTGTTAAGAGGCAATAATCTAACAATATTAATAAATTCGTCAAACGTTGGAAGACTCGAAATTGGAGAATTTGGCAATTCAGCTGCCCACGACCTAATGTGATTATGATATACTGCGTCATTTTCCACCGAATCGTCAGGTATTAACGAGTTTAACAGAGCTTCCGTTGTCTCCTCAATACCAGTTGTATAACTCTTGTTGATTTTTAAGTTATCTATGTAGGCTAAGTCGATGGACTTATTTGCTTTAAATTCATGGTATAGGGGAGACCACGGACCCTCTTTTTCCAACCGAGCTACAATTTTTCGCAATAAGTTACCCTTAGATTTTTGGACAGCGGCTCTACAGGGTATATCAAGACTGCTACCGAAAACGAAGCCGGGTGGTAGTTTAAGCTACTTCAGACACAATGCAACAGAAAAAGTTGCAAAAAAAAAGCGTCAAATTTTTTTTGTTATTTTTTTCCTATGGCCATTTTTAGGTGGTAAATACATTTTTTCCTAAAATAATAGCGTATACCCTTTTATTTATAACTAATCTAAGGTATAAAAGTGTTTAAATTATTATTTTAGCAAAAACTATGGATTTACCACCCAAAAATGACGATGTTTAAAAAATCATAAAAAATAGTTGTCGCGTTTCTACGCGAAATTTTTAGTTGCATTGTGTTTGTAGCCACTAAAACTACCACCCGGCTTCGTTTTCGGTAGCAGTCTTGAGATACCCGGTATAATGTGATCTGGCAACTTTCAGTGCATTAAAAGCAGATGTAAATACTTCATCAGTAACGCAGCGTTTTTTAACTCTGTTAAACCGCCTACGCGCCCTGTGAAAAGTTCTACGCAGATGGACTAGGGACACACTCCTCCAATCACATCTACGAGTACCCACAATGGGACCCCGACCGATGGTGACGTCTGCACAATACGTAAACGTGTCCGACATAATCTCGGCACAAGATTCAGCTGATAAATCATCGCAAGCGAAGTCTTTGGCATGCTGAGCAAATAAAGTGCTAAACCAATTCCAGTCAGAACCCTTTGATTTATACCTAAAATTTGAATTATTGTAGACAGGACCATGTAGGAGACTGTCCCGCCCTCACACCCGCCACTGCAACTCCTGTAAGCCAGGATCAACAGTGGCACGCAAAGTAATGACACCAAGCATTGAAGCTCGGCGAGTCTCCGGGAATGTCTAACTTGTCTTTAACCCGCAACGAAATTAATCAGAAAGTTAAATTAATAGGAGGAGTTGGAAATAAATAATGTCCACTTCCCTCCGTGCAAAGCGGGTGACAAAATATTGAACTAAAGAGGTAAATAACCTCACAAAAAGACATTTACAGCCGGAGAAGCCAGCTGTAAAGCACCACGGAATTCATTATTACATTTAAATGGGACCTATTGTGTGAGCTGTTATACTTGATTCCAGTAATAGGTATGGCAAAAACGCCGGAAAGCACGGAAATTCGTCCTAGTCTCCACTAGGTCCATGTAGTATACGACTCCGGATGATATCTGCATATTATCAAACATGATTTTACGCTCATTTTGCCAAATACTACACTCCCAAAGTATATGATGCGCGGACTGTTCATACTCGCAATTAGGTGTTGAACATGGGCATGCAGGCGAATCAACGAGCTTAAAAGAGTACAGTTTAGACTTAAAGTTACCATGGCCCGTAAGGAACTGTGATACGCAATAATCGACATCTAGCCAAGTCTTTGTCAAACGATCACGCACGCAAGGAAAATATTGATATAAATGACGTCCCTTCAAAGATACCTCCCATCTATTTTGCCATTCATCTAATAGTTCGCTATATACTACTGAAAGCGGTTTAAATAATCTGTCAACTTTTAAAAGTTCAAGTTGAACTTTTAAAAGTTGACAGGACCATGTGTTAATCTAGGCACGAACTCGTACACAATCAGGCGATGATCACTACATCCGTCCGGCAGGACGCGCCACCTATCAATACGAACGTCCCCACTAGAAAGTGTGACGTCAATAGAAGAGTCGCCCATAGGGCCATAGGTAAGTAGGTAGTGCATCGGGGGTGTTGTGTATTCCTAGATTCATCTCTGCAATGAAATCTGTCTTCGGCTTGTCGCATTCAGCATCTACTAGCGACCTTTCAAAAATCGTCACTCTACCTAGCTAGCCCCAACTCTATGCTTGCCAAGACCCGGTCCCCACTCAAGAACACGTTTACCCTAGCGGTTTTCGGTGCATCGACAGATGTCGCCAGCCCACTGCCACTTTACCTTACTAACACTAACCTATGTGCTGTCTACGATTTTGTTCTCTGTCGGATAACATTGTTACGGATCCAATATTACAAAGAGACTCTGAGCATAGCACTCTCCATGGCTCGCTGAGTGGCTTTAAGTTGGCGAATCAGTTGTACTGTAAGTCCAAGGACCAAGTATCAGCTCCGTAAGTCATGACTGATAGGAATCACATTGAAAACATTTGTTTCCAGACATTGCGGTAGAGGTGACAAGAAGACACGACTTAGTTTTCCATATGCTACCCAGCCCAACTGAATCCTCTTCATAGCCTCCTCCTCAAAATTGTTTCTTCCTAGTAGAAGGATTGGCCCCCGATAGGTACATTCGGAAACAACTTTGAGTTCGAGTTCGAGTTGGTGGCCACATACAGCGAGAGGTCTTGGATGAATGTGGTGGTTCATATTATAATTTTGGTTTTATTAAAATTCATTTGAATACCTACTCGCTGTGAGGCTGCAGCCAGGCCGTCCAGCATATCTATTGCAGTTCCTCCAGCGATTTATTTTTATTTATAGCGTTTTTTTAGTTCTTCATATGTATGTATAAAGTAAAAATACCTATATGTGGGGCAGCTTGCGGCACCCCTCACAGGTTGGCGCCCCGGGCCGTGGCCCTTTTGGCCTTAGGGTAAATACGCCCATGATTCAAAGCCGGATATAAAGTACTTGGATCTGCAATGTGACGCACTTAGGTAACTCACTATAAAATGAGAAGTTGTACTGATTATATTTTTAGTAGATAAATCTATTTTTAATTAAGTTACTAATGGAAGTGGTTTGTGCTTTTCATAGTGATTCAACAAAAGATGCGAAAGTCTTTTCACAATAACATACTGACTAGAGATGAAACGGATATCCGGTAACTATCCGGTATCCGGCCTATTTTCACTATCCGGCCGGATACCGGATAGTAGCGCACTATCCGAAGAAATACCGAATAATAAAATAAATAAATATATATATATATATATATATATATATATATATCACTAGATGTTGAATTCTTTACGTTCTAAACTCGTCTATATCGCGCTTTTCCGTGGGAATACAATTTTTTCTTTATGCATAGGCATAAATAGATAGATTAGTCAATGAGAAAGGATATAGATCCTTTCTCATTGACTAATCTATCTCTGTATCAAATTTCATCAAAATCGGTTCAGTAGTTCAGGCGTGATTACACTCGAACGCACCCGAATCGTGCTGATCACGCCGAACGCGTCCGAATATTTCCGATAATAATCGCGCGTGCATATTCAAATCAAATTGTAACGCTATAAGTGGCCGAATATCCGGTAGCCGGATATCTGGCGCTCCGGCCTCGTAGCTAGCCGAATATCCGGTATCCGGTATCCGGCCAAATCACTATCCGTTTCATCCCTAATACTGACTAAGCGAAATTTTCATAACATTTTATTTTGACACAACACAAAGTTTGTAATGAGTTGGAATGAGAGTTAAAAGTTATTTGAATTGATATTTATTTGGATGTTATAGATTTACTAGTGTGTGTATAGTATACAAAATACGTAAATTATACACAAAATACGGCAAAATAGGCCTATGCCTGTTTTGTAAACTAGATCGCAATGTAGAGCTAACTTGAATAGAACTGTATCAGCTCATATGCGCTCTACCTCAGGGCACGGGCCTCCTCTACAATCGAGAGTACAAATGAGAGTGATTAGACCATGTAGTCAAGTCATGCTGGCCTAGTGCAGCTTGACGTGCTTTACATATGAAATTCTAACAAATCGCTATGGTATGCAGGTTTCATCACGATGTTTTGACGTGACAACGTCTTAAATTAGGTTGCGGCTGGGAGTCACTTATGAAAAAGTGTAACGCCCGGTAACGTAACGGTGCGCGCGCAGCACTAGAGAATTATTTTTCAGTTTCACCCACTTTTTCCAAAATTGTCCCATAGCCCCCCCCTGCCTTCCCCCACCCTTATTCCGAAATAGTGCCTATTAGCCTCCCCACGAAACCTACCCCCCCCCCCCCTCCCCTACCCCCACCCCGAAAATTTACCTCACCCCCCCCAATCCTATCTCGGCCAACATAGGTCGTAGACCCACCGAGTTTGGTATCCTCGGAACCGTCTTGGTGAGGGCTACAAATTGACCCCGCCAGAAATCCCAAATTACGCAAAAAATTACCCCCCCAAAAAAAAATATTTTACCTCCAAAAAATTAATTTAAGTTAGCCTCCCCACGAAACCTTCCTCCCCCCCCTCCCTTACCCCCACCCCGAAAATTTACCTCACCCCCCCCCAATCCTATCTCGGCCAATATAGATCGTAGACCCACCGAGTTTTGTATCTTTGGAACCGGCTCGGTGAGCTCTACAGATTGGCCCCAACCAAATCCCCAAATTCCTCCCTCTCTCCCCTAAAATATTTGTCCAGGCATAACTCCGTCATTTCTTAAAGTAAACCCCCCGTGTTTGGAGTCAGAGGAATCGTCTTGACGAGCTCGACAATCGAGAGCAGGCAAAATACGATTTTTCTTATTGACGTGACAACGTCTTAAATTAGGTTGCGGCTGGGAGTCACTTATGAAAAAGTGTAACGCCCGGTAACGTAACGGTGCGCGCGCAGCACTAGAGAATTAGGCGCATTGAATCGGCGCATGCTTGTGTCTCTGTCTTTGTCTTTCTCGAACGTTCTTGGCGTTGGAAAAACAAGAAAGCGTCACAATACAAGTTCACACGTGTGGTTAAAGTATCGTCAGCTGTGTCTGTAGTGAAAATATGGAGTGCTTAGATTCGTCATTACATGTACAATGTTTTAGTAAACAAAATATATTTCTATAGTTAAAATTTGTGCAATTCTTATTTTCATTCAATTCCTTGTTCCTATTGTGCAATTTAATTATATTCATATCAATAAATATTCTACCGAGAAAAAGACGTTGTCACGTAAAATCTTCGCCCGTAAAACCGACTTTACAGGCAACCATTTTTTTTTTTCACTTTTATAGTGCGTGTCGATTGACTATGTGATATAACATGACTCCGAAAAGTCCGAAAATGTAATAGTATTGTCATATAACTTAACCAGAACAACGCGTGCTGGCTTGCGAAGCCATGGCTTGACGGTCCACACCATCCCGTCGCGAACCAAACGGTTCTCAAATTCTTTTTTATGCCGCACCTTCAGCTTAGGAGACTGTCCCGCCCTCACACCCACCACTGTAACTCCTGTGAGCCAGGATCAACAGTGGCACGCAAAGTAATGACACCGAGCATTGAAGCTCGGCGAGTCTCCGGGAATGTCTAACTTGTCTTTAACCCGCAACGAAATTAATCAGAAAGTTAAATTAATAGGAGGAGTTGGAAATAAATTATTGTTGAAACATTGAACTGAAGAGGTAAATAACCTCAACACTTTCAGGTTGTGGAATTGTTTGCCGTCTCACGTGTTCCCTCCTTCCTACAATCCTGGGTCCTTCCGCCGTAGTGTGAAGAGGCACCTTAGCAGGCCGGCATAATTGTTTCCATTGGCATGGGACTGCCGTCCGATGCCAATGGATACTCTGCCTGGGCGGCATTTGCGCTCACTATTAGGCGCAATGCGGCCAATATGCTGGGCCAGAATTAAAATATATATATATATATATATATATATATATATATATATATATATATATATATATAAATAAAGATCAGGTCAAAAGTATCTTTAATCGTTGGTAAAGTGTGGAGTGATTGTTGAATGTCTATGAAACCAAAATACTATGTTAGGATCGAGGAAAGTGGCGATCCATAATTGTGTCGCATTCATCGTAAAAAAAGTATGAAATACATGGTTATTTAGTAAACGTTAGGTACTCAGCTTTTGCTTCTAGGTATTAAATGCATTAAATATTTAAAATTAAATGTACCTAAAGTTGCAGCTTATTATAGAAAACCTTCAAAATACCATCTTTCCTAATTGATTTGGAAAAATGGTAATAGATATTGTTGATTAACAAGGGGGGAGGTTTTTGCCCTGAAGATACGTTTATCGTCAAAGTGACATTGTGCAAACATTTTTCGGAACACGATAATCTATGGCGTTTATGTCATGCGATAATAGCATACGATTCTCCCCGCGATAAACTGTCTCCGTGTAAATATGGCTTTATAGTGAGTCTATTACCGTAGCTTTATAAGGAACAAAACAATTACATGGATGTATCCAATTATTGAGTTGCATCAAGCAGGATATGAACATAGTACGCGCTGATCCTAGATTACGCTTTACTTGGATGAGTCACTATGATTAGTCACCTTGTGAACATTTGTCACTATCGAAATTATATATTTTTATGTGATGAGAGGAAAATCTTTTAGCTCTGCTTCCCAAGGAGCGACCGAAAGTGGTATGCCAATATCAGTGGTCTTCTAGCCAAATGAACCAGCATCATGCAAGGGCGTGGTGGCATTTAATAATGGACAATACATAACAGCCGAGACACAGAGGTCCTGGGACCCTACTCCGAAACGAAGTTCGAAACTTCGGACGATAATTTATTACAAATTTCAACGATAAATCATAAATTGACAGAAAATAAGTTCTTAAAAAAAGTAAACATGATTTGATATGGTATTTAAAGTTCGCCTATCCGTTCTAAGCCAGTGTTATGCTCTTATGACTCATAATCTCTTGATTATAGAAGAGTTTTGCTTTGCAGATTAACTGATTTTAGTACAGTAGCACTCAAAATCAAAACAACTAAGCCAGAATTTACAAATATTTGTTAAATCAGGAATCAATATTAATGTGAATATTCATGCCAGTCGCTTGATGGTAAGCGATACTACCGCTCATGGCAGTAGCAAAACGAAAAACACCATGAATTACAAAGTTATGCTTGGCAATCTACTGCGATCGTCATCCTGAGACCCAAGATGTTAAGTCTCAATGTGTCCATTAGTTACTCTGGCTATAATATCGTTTAAACCGCAATACATCGGCGTACTTATGATGCTGTTTGTCGGGAGAAATAGATTGCGGTAGTAACAATCCAGGCGGCCTCTAACATAATGAAAGATCTACCACCAGTGATACTAACCGAAGTCTCTAATACTATGGTTACACCACTCTGTATCAACCCATATACATCCTACTGCAGGTCACGAGCCTATTCTACAATCGAGAGTACGATCGAGAGTGGTTAGACTAGTAGACTAGTTCTACCACGCTGGCCAAGTGCGGGTTGGCGGACTTACCATAGAAATTCTTATAAATCGCTATGGTATGCAGGTTTCCTCATGATTTTTTCCTTCAGTACGTGGCGATTGACTATTAATGGTTATGGTAATAGTTACGCCATTATTTTCACCCAATTTCAGGCCAAAATTGGTACGTGCATACCATAAAGGTAAGATAATGCGGGTTGTAATCGTCGATGTGTAGATAACCATGGATTTCGGCAACGCGCCTGATAAGTATTAATCATTATATCGACACGAATACATAAAACGATTAATGATAAATGTAAAAAATGCATGTTTCTTATATTTTAATTGCTCGTGTAGCGGGATACAGGCCGCTTTTGGTAAGTTTATTATTTATTTTTTAATTTTGACGAAAGTTTTCCTTGACCTTCCTATTGATCAATTGATTCATTTTTTATTTTAATAATCTTAATTAGAGTATAGTGATATCAGTTATTTGAAAGTCATGTTGGTTTTTCTGATTATCTTTAATTTAGTTTATGAGGTTATGTAACTGTTTCGCATTATAGTTTATAGTTCCAACTTCTCAATTTTTTTTAAAATAAATTTTACTTCCAATTTTTACTTAAGTAGATTTTATAAAATAAAAATAAAAATATTCTGAATACATTATATTATAAGATATTAAATAAGAAACCTACTATAAATTGGTACTTTTTTATAGTACCAAACTTATGACTGGTTAATTAACATTCTGTGAATTCTGCTTTATTAGTCAAATACATAGTTCAATAAAAACTATTGTTATACGATAAATTAAGCCTAAAATTCATTATCTTCAATGTCTTCCTTATAAACATGTTCCGTTTACGGCTGGACCTTTTGTCAAAAATATTTAATGCTTCTCTACATACAGGGTATATCAAGACTGCTACCGAAAACGAAGCCGGGTGGTAGTTTAAGTGACTTCAGACACAATGCAACAGAAAAAGTTGCAAATTAAAGCGTCAATTTTTTTTGTTATTTTTTTCCAATGGCCATATTTGGGTGGTAAATACATTTTTTTCCTAAAATAATAGTGTATACCCTTTTTTATTAATACTCTAAGGTATAAAAGAGTTTAAATTATTATTTTAGCGAAAACTATGGATTTACCACCCAAAAATGACGATATTTAAAAAATCATAAAAAATGATTGTCGCGTTTCTTTGCGAAATTTTTAGTTGCATTGTGTTTGTAATCACTAAAACTACCACAGGGCTTCGGTAGCAGTCTTGAGATACCCGGTATATTATGTAGGCAAGGTTCATAAAGGTTTTTATACATTTCAGAGTCTCTAAAATTGAGACAACTTATCAAATACTTAGCAATTTGATGAGGTATTTTGTCAAATAATTAAGAGTATTTTTAAGCCATCTATGAATAACCACTTGTTTTAAATAATATTAATAATTATATAAACGCAACAAGAACATCTGAAATCTTGACCCTAAAGTAAGATATAAGTATTGGGACGTCGGTATCACAAATAATGAGAACTTTGTGACGCAAAAAGGTCTGATACAAATATTTATGGATCACACGAAAAATCTCAGTATGTTGATTTAATCCTTGCGTTCTCTGTTCATTGCTTTAACTTACTATGCTTCAAGAACTCATACAAAATATCATGACTTTTATTCATTATAATTTATAGGTTGGTACATCTTAAACTCGCAAACATTAGTCCTGAACCTACATTAAGGTCGAGTCTGGTGTCGTGGATATCAGAATCTCACGTTACGAACCACGAGACTTTTCGGTTCGCACGCCCGAACCCGTAATGAATACCTGTTGATCGCACAAATATTTGTGCTGAAAGGGAAGCGAAGCCGCTCCCTTACGTTTCATAGCCAGCGTCTAGTCAAATGCGCCACGCAACCTGTTATTTCAAATTCTACATCACTATTATTTCTTCCAGAGACACCATGTTGTTTCCTACCATCCTCTTCCTTCTGGTAGGATCCCTCAGTGCCGTCCCTCTGGACGAGCTGAGGTCCAACCTTGAGTTCCTGGACTACAGCACAAACCTGGATGAGCCAAAGTACAGACTACTGGACACTGTCTACCCCCATCATGTTGCAGTAGACCTTGATGTTTACTTGGCTGAGGCCAGGTTCGATGGGAGGGTTAGCATGCAAGTTGAGGTAAAGAGGATTTTGTTTTTTTATGATGATGGATTATTTATCACCACGCACTAAAACGGCGAAGGAATACATCGGGAGGAAACCTGCATACCATAGCTATTTATAAGAATTTCTATGGTATGTAAGTCCGCCAACCCGCACTGGGCCAGCGCGGTAGACTACATGGCCTAACCACTCTCAATCGTACTCTCGATTGTAGAGGAGACCCGTGCTCTGCACTGGGAAGTATACGGGCTGATACAGATACAGATACAGATGACGATGGATCAAATAGAGGAGTTGTTATGTTAAAATTTGGTGATAATTGGTTTTTAGCGTCTGCCTGAGGGGAACAAAGTCGTAACTCGTAGTTGAAATATTAGCAGCTTATCGAGTACTCACTTCCAGCTTAATTATACCAGCGTATTCTAATACGTCTATAAATTTAATAGTTTAAGTAGTTGTATTTAGAGTAGTATGGTATAATGCCGCCTTAGTTTTAAGCTGTTAAGATTATTAAATATACAATTAATTTAAAATGATATTCAAATGAATAATAATTAAATGAAAATTATTTTTCTACTGTTTCAAAGTTTCAAAACGTTATACTAGCTACATAAATCAAGTATAAATACAAAAACATATTGATTTACAAAACAGGAAAAAACCGACTGCAGCAAAACCTATTTAAGCCGATAATTTGAATTAGTACATATTAAATTATATCTCAACCGTCTTTATGCGACTCTTATCATATCGTTTTACAGTAACGGATAAACATTTCACGCGCGAGTACAATTGATAAAATAGTTTAATCTCGTTGATTGCGATAGGTATAAAAAAGACACGTTCCATAATTCAAAGGAATCTGTAATAAGACAGTGGAAATTAATAAAGGATCGATTACTTTCTTAAGCCTATGTCGACACATGTGAGACTTCTATACACTCCTATACACACCCTTGTTGTCATTCAATAATATACAATCAAGCAAAGTTTTTTTTTATTGCATTGAATGGCGAGACGAGCAAGCCGTTCGCCTGATGGTAAGCGATACGAACGCTCATGAACAGTAGCAAATTCCACTGCGCTCGCTATCCTGAGACATAAGATGTTAAGTCTCAATATGTCCAATAGTTACTTTGGCTACAATGACCTTCAATCCGAAATACAACAGTGCGTTTACACTGCTGTTTCACGGAAGAAATAGACATTGCGTTGGTACCTACCCAGGTACAGTATATACATACATACAAAAACTCACGGTTTTTTTTCCAGAAGGGTTAGGCCTTCTATATTCCGTCTCACGATGTGATAGGCGGCGAGCCTATCGCCATATCGAGCGGAAGTCCTCTGAGCTGATAATGAATAGAAAAATCTTATCACTTCGCTCAACCCAGGATTTGAACTCGAAACCTCAGCTCAGCGACAGTCTTAGTCTAGGCTAACATGACTTGGGATTAAACAAAGTATGACAATAATACAACTGAATCTACGAACGGGGGTGATTAGCACTTTTTTATTATAAGTTAGTTTCCTAACCTTATAAGGGAATATATTATTATAATACATAAATGCTTTATTTATTAAATGTAATATTATTACTAGCCTTGTAATTAGACTTATTTTTGGGAAAAGGCACTCTAAGATTATTGGAGCTAGATTTCAGTCTGTATTGAATCATGCGGGTGTATTTCAGTTAGCTTTGTGGTATTTATAAATATTTAAGCTCTCATCAATCGCTTACTGTGAATACAAATGTAGCCTCCAAAAGGCAAAGACGTGTGTGATACAATCAAATATGCTTCTGTTAGAACTTAGAAAATCTGTCATGGATATCTTAAAATGGACCCTCACACCCTTGTTTCTCCATTAGCTGTGAATCGCTTGGGAAAACTGAAAAATAACATTTTGTACAACCAATATGCAACGGTGAAGGAAAACATTGTGAGGAAACCTGCATGCCATAGCGCTTTGTAAAATTTCTATGGTTTCCAATGTCCACCAACCCACACTAGGCCAGCGTGGTGGACTATATGGCCTAATCACTCTTAATCGAACTCTTGATTTTAAAGTAGGCCTACAGTGGGTCGTATATGGGCTGATACAGTACAGTACAACCAATATTTCTCATTTCAGGTTCGCGTTGGGAACTTGACCCAAATCGTGTTCCACCAAAACGTCGTCTCCATCTTGGGAGTCAATGTTGTGGACTCAACAGGCCGTCCTGTTGGACTACAAGTATCTGAGCCCTTCACCACAGACAGTTACTATGAACTCCTGCTCATCAACTTGGCCAGTCCCATTGCTGTTGGAAACTACACTATCACTGTTCAGTACCTCGGCCAGATCAATACCAATCCCATTGACAGAGGGTTCTACAGGGGGTACTATTACATCAACAACCAGCTTAGGTGGGTATCCTTTGTATACTAATTTATTGTGTAGTTCTCAACGTATTCTTGTAGAGATCTTCTAGAGTTTAGAACATGCAATAGGTATAATAGAAAATCAAAATGACGTGTTAATTTTTTTTTTATTCCAATGAATGGCGAGACGAGCATGCCGTTCGCCTGATGGAAAGCAATACAGCTCATAAACAGTAGCAGAACCAAACAACACCACGAATCACAAAACAATGCTTGGCATTCCACTGCGCTCGCCATCCTGAGACATAAGATGTTAAGTCTCAATATGTCCAGTAGTTGCTCTGGTTACAACGTCCTTCAATCCGAAACACAACAGTGCTTCTACACTGCTCTTTGACGGGAGAAATAGATAATGCGGTGGTACCCACCCAGGCGGCCTCTCACATATGAGAGACCTACCACCGGTATTTAAAACAAATATTTTCTATATTTTGGATGAAGTTTTACGTTTAGTAGACTTGTTATTATGGAGAATAAAGTAATGATATCTTTAAGCAAACAATAAATATCAACGGGTGGATTGCATTTAGAATCCTTAAATATAAAAAAATATTAGACGTATGAGCTTTTAACAATTCATTTATTTATTTTTAGATACTATGCTACCACCCAATTCCAGCCCTATCACGCGAGGAAAGCCTTCCCTTGCTTCGATGAGCCTCAGTTTAAATCTCGATTTGTGATCTCTATCACTCGTGACAGTAATCTCAGCCCGTCCTACTCCAACATGGCTATTGCTAACACTGAAATGTAAGTAAAATCTGAGGAAATAACTGTTTACATTCTCATAATCATTATCATCAAGTATATGAGGTTCTTTAAAGTTTTTCATAGTCTTATGTTAGCGATGTTTTGTGGTATTTGTAAAGACGTCTACTTTCAACGCTTCTCATACTATAATATCGCTCTCAATCGAATGCATTTTTAATACCATTATTTACATAATATAAAATTATGCACCACTTAAATCATTATCCCATTTTTTTCAACAGAGTTGGAACCAATGGAACGCGCGTCCGCGAAACCTTCCAGGTTACCCCCATCATATCGGTCTACCTTGTCGCTTTCCACGTCAGTGACTTCGAAGAGACTGCCCTTACTGGTACCGCTGCCAGACCTTTTGGTATCATCTCTCGTCAAGGAGTATTGGACCAGCACCATTACGCCGCTGAAATCGGCCTGCAGATCACCGACGAACTTGATGACTACTTCAGCATCCTATACCACGAGATGGGTCAGGGTAATCTGATGAAGAACGACCACATCGCTTTACCCGACTTCCCCTCTGGTGCTATGGAGAACTGGGGAATGGTTAACTACAGGTATGGATTATATGATTATAGTTTTGAATCTAGAAAAAAATTAAAGGATATAACCCTCACTGAATGTTGTATGGAAAATATGTTATAGAATAATTTAACTTTATTGATTCAATAGTTAAGAAAGTTCGATGACGAATGATTTGAATAAAATGTTTTCATTGTTCGATTCCACCACAGGAAAAAATACAAATTATTTTAATATATATATATTTTTCCTACCCAGAGAGGCGTACCTCCTCTACGATCCACAGAACACTAACCTCATCAACAAGATCTTCATCGCCACCATCATGGCTCACGAGCTCGCACACAAGTGGTTTGGAAACTTGGTGACTTGCTTCTGGTGGAGCAACCTCTGGTTGAACGAGTCTTTCGCCAGCTTCTTCGAGTACTTTGGTGCTCACTACGTAAGTTATAAGTTTCTACTTTTCATTAGTAATACATAAAAAAATTGAATGGATCAATGTAAACAATCGTAATTTATAATAGAATTCACAACTCTAGCAATAGCAGCTATATATACCGGGTATCTCAAGACTGCTACCGAAAACGAAGCTGGGTGGTAGTTTTAGTGGCTACAAACACAATGCAATTAAAAATTAGTCGTGTCGCCTAGAAACGCGACAATTTTTTTTTATGATTTTTTTAATATCGTTATTTTTGGGTGGTAAATCCATAGTTTTTGCTAAAATAATAATTTAAACTCTTTTATACCTTAGAGTATTTATAAATAAAAGGGTATATACTATTATTTTAGGAAAAAATGTATTTACCACCCAAATATGGCCATAGGAAAAAAAAAAACAAAAAAAAATTGTCGCTTTTTTTTGCAACTTTTTCTGTTGCATTGTGTCTGAAGTCGCTTAAACTACCACCCGGCTTCGTTTTCGATAGCAGTCTTGATATACCCTGTATAACAAGATTAAAAACACTTGAAATACAAAAAATATAATGTTTTCGTTTTAAGTGAAGACGAATAATATCTAATAAATAAACAGAGATATTAGCCATTTCCTTTAAAAAATGTTCTAATGATTTGTGTCATTCCACTTTTATTCACAGGCTGACCCCCACCTAGAGTTGGATGACCAGTTCATTGTAGACTACGTACACAGCGCGTTAACTTGGGACGCAGGTGCCGGTGCCACCCCTATGAACTGGACTGCTGTTGCGTCCAACCCTTCCATCTCCTCTCACTTCAGTACCACCAGCTACGCCAAGGGAGCTTCGGTTCTTAAGATGATGGAGCACCTCCTCGGGTTCAGGAACTTCAGAAATGGCCTCAGATATTACTTGAGAGACAAGTGAGTGTTATTAGGAACAAAAATAAAATCACTATTAGACATTGACAGTATTTAAAATTGAAGGTTAAATTAAGTTAAGGTTTCAGAAACTTGGTGTAGCAAAAAAAAAATATTAAAAATAATTTTTAGTAAAAAATTTCGAATCTTTTGAGTTCCTCATTATTTTTTGAAATTATTTGATACCTGTATAATATGCTATCGAATTTAAATATACTAGTATTAATGCGTCAAGAGAACCACTGTCCATGTATTTATGCAAAATAAAATTTCCAGTGCTTATGGCATCGGCACACCCGAAGACTTGTACGTCGCTCTGAGACAGGCTGCGTCTGAGGACCACGTGTTCCTCAGCGATTTCCCTAACGTGGACGTCGGTGAGATCTTAGATAGCTGGGTTCAGAACCCTGGTTCCCCCGTCGTCAATGTCCATGTTAACATGACCACTGGTGTTATTTCTCTTACTCAGGTTGGTAAAAGTATTTATTATATATTTTTTTTGTGATGATGATGTGTTGGTAGGGTTATTGAAAAATTGTATTTAGTTAGAAGTTATGGATCTTACCTTTAATAGTTACGTCGGTAATATCAAGCCGCTGTACTCTTCAATTATGGACACTGGTTGCATAGTAATAGAAAAGAAGTAGAAATATTTTGAATTGTTCCCACATTCAGTATTTTCAAGATGGTAGAACTTCGATATACAATGAATGAGATGCAACCAATATGCATCACTATTCTTCTCTAACAGGGATCAAAACAATACTATATTATAATAGTACAAATTGATCAAGACGTATTTTATTTGTTTTTTAAATCCCCAGGAACGCTACCTAATCTCTGGAACTCCTACAACCCAACTGTGGCACATTCCCATCTCCTGGACTGACGGCAGCGCCCGCAACTTCAGCACCAAACCCAGGCTCATCATGAGCAACAGAACTGCCACCATCCAAGGCACCCCTGGACACAACTGGGTTATTCTCAACAATGCTCAGTCTGGTGAGTCAAAGCAAATATAATTCAACTGCTATGTCAAACCATATTGGAATAAAATAAAATAAAATGCGTAATTTAGATGCATATTGTAATATTATGTTCCTACCTATATAACATTTTTAGCTTATGCAGCAATGTTTGTAAATCGCTTGGTAGATAAGACACTGCAATGTAAATAATGAATCTATTTTCTGCAATGCAGTTGGGACTGACTGTATCAGTCGTAATGTTACCAATCCTGGACGAAATCCTTCTTACCCTCTGTCATATTTTCAATTTCTCTGTTTCTAATTCCATCTTCCCATGCCTTTGTAAGGATTTGGAAGTCATATCCATCCCTAAACGACCTAATCCTACATCTTTTACTGCCTATCGTCCTATTAAAATCCTTCTTTTTCTCTCTAAATGTTCAAAAATCTTATCCATAACCAGCTTTCTTCCTCTTTATCTACTTAGCATCTCCTTAATCCCTGCATCAGCTGATAGGGTTATCTTGAACGTATAAACGATTGGAGTAAAATGCATGGCATGGCCTGAAATCAACCCGGCAAAACTCAAGTCATTGTTGTGGGCAGCTCCAGGATTGATACCAATATCATACCCTTATATTCATAGTTCTCTTATGGTATTTATTTAGGTCTCTACCGAGTCAACTACGATGACCACAATTGGCAGATGTTGGCTTCTGCCCTCCGTAGCAACAGATTAAACATCCATAAGCTGAACAGAGCTCAGGTAACATAGGATTCAATGTATTAACATGTCCGCTGTAACACTATTTGAGAGGATTTTTAGATATTTTGTTAGAAACCTACTAGAACTCGTAACCGTCCCAATCCGTAGTACATTAGACTGTACGAAAGTCTAATAAGAGAGCCTTTTGTAAGAGTAACGCAGTAAATGTGTTAATAAAGCATATACAAGCTATATATTTTATGTTACGAACTTCTTCCCAAATAAAATACACAGAACAGAGTCACTACAATATGAAATCAACACAAATAAATACTTTTGTTCTGGTTTGGCGATAACCTATTACATTTTGGGAAGAATATTCCCTAGGCAAACTGTGGGTGGCATTAATTATCCCCGTGACTTACGAATTATGACTTACATGTGAATGCAAATTGTATCCTTCAAATAATATTTTTAAATCAAATACATACAATTGTAGGCAATTCTAAGGGTTTCGTGTTTTGCAGATTGTCAACGACGTCCTCTTCTTTATTCGTTCCGGAAGCATCGACACTAATCGTGCGTTCGACGTGCTCTCTTTCTTGAGCTCTGAGACCGACTACTACGTATGGGCTGGTGCTATTGCACAGTTCGACTGGCTTCACAGGAGGATGGAGCACTTGCCTCAGGAACACGCTGAGTTCACCGTGAGTACTTTCTGCTCCATCAGACTAATAAAAATATGCGCAGTATAATAAACGACAATGGAGTACTCTACAGTAGCAATCAGATATAGAGGTAAACATTTTGATCCGAAACAAATAATTTTCCTTTATTGACCAACTTTTTGTTAATCCAATGAAGACCATTAGGCGTTCATGGGATGAGAATTTTGTTACATAACAATTTCAGTTGGTCAAAAATATCCTAATGTAATATTGTACAGTTAAAACATCACATTATTTATCAAAAAATTCTTTATCGTGTTGGAAATCGCTTGTTACTTTTGTTTAAATTCTCCACTTCTTTAATATAGAGATACCTGTTGGATCTTCTCGACACAGTGGTCAGGAATCTGGGCTACGAAGAAAGCCCCACTGACTCCACCAGCACCATCCTCAACAGGATGCAGATCATGAACCTCGCCTGCAATCTCGGCCACGCTGGCTGCATTAGCGACAGTCTTCAGAAGTGGAGGGCGTTCAGAACAAACAGCTCTAACTTGTAAGATATATGCATTAGTTTCGAATCTATGTAGTGTTACTTTATTGGTTTCTGATTTTAAGATGATTACACTGATATTAAAGTTATATTTGGTAATGTTTTTGACATAATTTTGGCTTTTTTGTATTTCGTACGATCCACACTAGCATTATGTCCTAGCAGTAAGATGGCTGGTAGCGGATGGAGAAGATAGGCTGAAGATTGAGCCCGGTGGCGTGCCAGAAGAGAGGCTTTTGTCCAGCAGTGGGCGTGGATTGGTTAATGATTACGATGATGGCATTACATTACAAGTCTTTAGAAAACCAACTATGCAAACTTGTCAATACAAATTATCATCACGAGAAATATCAGCAATGCGCGGATGCCACTTGTGATCATAAATGTCATTGTACTTGTCGATTGTCTATTGTCATTACTAATTAATTTTAAACAATTTAACTTGTTATTAGGGTCCCAGTCAACGCTCGTCGCTACGTGTACTGCATTGGTCTTCGTGAAGGAGATGCCTCCGACTACGAATTCTTGTTCCAGAGGTACAACGCTTCTGAAAACACCGCTGACATGGTTGTGATGCTCAGAGCCCTGGCCTGCACCAGAGATGCTGCTTCCCTCCGACAGTGAGTTGAAAAGAATTTTGTTTTTATCTGTTTTATTTTTATACTGGCACGATAAAATGACTAGTAAAAATGCTAAGTCTAGACGTTCCATATAGAATGTCCCTAAAATGAAGAAGTTTATTCTCTTCGATCGATACAGTTATGCTGGTTAGTAAACAGATGATACAAAGTCGCTAATGCGAGCTACCAACAAATCGCTGTGAAAACTTCTTATGATTAAAGAGAAGAAGAAGAATTGTCTTATTTAATTTGATAGACTGTGACTAATTTCCACCTTCTTTTTTAGCTACATGTTCCAGTCCATGTACAACGACAGAATTCGAGTCCATGACCGCACAAACGCTTTCAACTTCGCCCTTCAAGGCAACAGGGAGAACTTGCCAATCGTACTCCAATTCTTGTACGAAAACTACGTTGCTATCCGTGACACGTAAGTGTTTTTATGCAAATTCCTTATTCGGCTAATCGAGTGATATTTTGTCTTTTGAATCTATATCGCACCTGTGTTACTACAATGAGCAATCTTATACTACTATGACAAATTACTAGACAGAGATGGAAGTACAAAATGAGTAACTATCGCCTAGAGACGTTTTTGTTTAGGGTAGACAGCTTGAAAATATACGAATGCCGGATGTACTTAAAATGCAACACATTTGTCTTAGGTATTAGTAGATTACTAATACATTGAGACAAATTTTATTTCATTAGGCTGAATGATAGCACGCACTGTAACATAAATTGTGGTTTGTACGTAATTTGTAGTGTTTGTCTATTTTTAATGAAAATAAACTAAACTTTATTTAATTTTGTCACTGTTAAGTGTTTTCTACCATCAAGATGTGTTAAAAGGAAAATAATTTCATCTTAAAAAAATGGAATGGAATACTCTTTTATAAATTATTATAAAGCATTCATGTATACATTTTGTATTGTTACTTACCTTATCTCCTGACTTCAGGTACGGTGGAGAAGCTCGCCTTATCATCTGCATCAACAACCTCGCTGGTTTCCTCACAGACATAAGTCTGGTTCGAGAGGTGAGTTTTAATTAAACCTATATTATTATTATATGTAATAAGCGATTTTTAGTGTAGACATCTATAAAGTGATTAACAATAAGTGCTATAAAAATATTTCTCTCTGCCTAACACCTACACTGTATTAAACCATGAAATACGACTTTAGGCATTATATTAATCCTTATGCAGAATGCAAGCCGCTTCATCGTTATATAAATCCGTATGGGAGACCTGAATTCAGTAATTTCTTCTTCTTCTTTATCAGCCCATATACGTCCCACTGCAGGGCACGGGCAATCCTCTACAATCGAGAGTACGATTGAGAGTGGTTAAGCCATATAGTCTACCACGATGGCCTAATGGCAGTAATTCCTTAGCCTAAGATAATGATGATATTTCATTTTTATTTCAGTTCCAAGCCTGGCTGTACGCCAACCAGGTCGCTCTTGCTGGAGCCTTCCAATCTGGAGTGTCTGTGATCAACTCAGCTACCAGTAACTTTGATTGGGGCACTGAGAGAGTACCTGCTATCTACGAATACTTGCTCAGCAGGAGTTCTTCAACTGCTGTCACATCTTCAGCTATTCTCCTAATGACAGCGCTCATAGCCCACATGCTGCGTTAAATTAATATTTCTATTTAATATTTAATGTATCGTAAGTAATATATTGTAATTGTAAACTCATCGTTTTTAATAAAGTATTTTAATGTAATATTGTATTTTTATTGAAATTGAAATGTTTTTGCGCTCAAAATTGTTTTAGATATGTATGTCGTTTTATGAATGGAATCTTCTTCAAGTACTTCTATTCGTCGTACTCACGAGGGGTAGAAAGGGACAGTTGTCACCATATAAAATCTAACTTAATGTTAAAAATAGTAAATTATTTGTATTCACAATTACATTTTTATTTGTCTAAGTTGCTATGCATAGTTTAAAGGAATAACATAACTAAGCCAAGACGCTTCTTAAACCTCGCTGAAGCTTAGTCTATTAATAATTAATGTGGACCGTAACGTCTTAGATTTGATATCTGGCTCATACATGAGACAATTCCACTGTAATTCTTATAATATTGTATCATATAGCGATGATATTATGACAATAAGGCAGGAACAAATCAGATAAAATGATGGGATTCTAACTTACGGGTCAACGCAATTTTGCCAGCCCGTTTGGTGTCGTAATGTGTACTGGTGGTAGGTCTCTCTTATGTGAGAGGCCTCCTGGGTAGAACTGGAACGTCTTTTTATCTCGCCAAATAGCAGCTTAAAGTCGCTGTTGTATTTATAGTACGAGAGATGACAACCAAAATTTTTGTTTCATAGCAATACGGCCACAACCACATCAAATTGATAGATTTGATTATTTCGAACTCGAAAATACCAAATTCAGACATTTTTCGCGTAGCGTTTGACCGCACTGAATTTTCAAAAATGTCAACAAATTTTACCGGACTGTATCATAGCAATCTGTCTGATTTTCTGACTGTAGTTATATAATAGCTATAAGATACCGAAAACATATTTTTCAGAAGTTAATAGTGTAGCGCGAACCCAAAAAATAATTTAGAAAAATTAAAAATGAGACAAAAAAATATGATGATAGCAATCCGTCTGAAAATGTTCTTTACGGGTAAATTAGGATTAGTTAATACGAAAAAAAATATTTTCAGAAGAAAATTCGGATGCAACAAATTTTGAGACCATTCTAAATATGTTAAGGAATTTTACCGATCGGTATCATAGCAATCTGTCTGAAAATTGTTGAAATTGATGAAATGAATTAACCAGATGTAAAAAAAAAATTATATCAGAAGAATTCAATGTAGCACCTCCCTTATCAGACAACTTTTCGATATCGACCGTATTGAAGCGTGACTGATTGCAAGTTCGGCAATCACCTTGCTTTTGTCTTGCCAAAATAGAGCGCGGACAACGTATCTACGCTATAAAAACGTCTATTATAATTGATAATTTTGAATTCTTAAAATACTACTCTTCCATCCCCGAAAACTTCGTCAATGGGAGATGAGCAAACTATGCCTTATCATTGGGAATAGAAGAAAAAAAACGTCCGCGAGCCCTCGGACAACCAGCGACACACCCACGTCCGCCTGAGCTACTTATAGTTTGTTGTCACTTTAAGTGAGCGTTATTTCAACGGTTAGGACAGCTGGTGAGTGACTATGTATAGTAAGAGAGTGGCAGGAGTATAATATGCGAAAAAACCATTCCCACCGCAGCAGAAACGTAAGAAGCGCTCAGGCATCGGCCAAGCGACTCCAAATCGTTCTTTTCTCTTTTGGGAGTACATGCGACATCTAAAATGTCTGAAAACATTTTTTTTGCAATCTTGCCTTATTTACGAACGGTAGAAAAAAAAATCATTCGGATTGCTATGATACAGGTCGGCTAAATTTGTTGACATTTTCAAAAATTCGCTTCAGCTATATACTACGTGCAAAATGTCTGAAAACCAACTTATTCGTCATAAAATTATAAAATCTATGTACATTTCCAATATCAGACGTATTGCTATGATACCGACTGCCTTTTTTTTTGGACACAGCAGAAATAGCCTCACATGCAATTGCTACACTTTTGACCGTTACTACCTACCTAGTCGGGTTTAGAATTACATAATCTAACGATTTTATACAGTTTCGACCGTATTGCTGTGATACATGGTTTTGGTCGTCATCTCTGGGACTATTAGGATTAAAGGATATTATACCCGGAGTAAATTGAGACTTAACATCTTACCTATGTGTATATATCTCAGGATGGCAAGCGCAGTGCCATCTATTGCTTTGTAATTCAAGGTGTTGTTTGGTTTTCCTACTGATTATGAGCGGTCGTATTGCTTACCATAAGACATAAGGCATGCTCGTCAGTTGTCTCACCATTCATTGCAATAAAAAAAATGGATTTAAATTCAAAATAGTATATTATACCTCTGTTAACGACAGCCTTTTTGGTGTACTTGTTTTGAGGCCATCTGCAAAAGGATAGTAAGGATAGATTACGATGTCTTTCTTCTTTTTTCGTATTAAAGTTAGAGATTTATAAGAATTTCTATCTTATGTAAGTCCGCCAACCCGCACTAGGCCAGTGTGGTGGACTATATGGTCTAACCACTCTCAATCGAAGTGTCGATTGTAGATGGTTATAATGAGTATTATAAGCCGCCTACCACAGTACAGCCATAGAATAGTTAGATCAAATTTTGGGATCATAATAATCTCGACGATTTGTGGGTAGCATTGGAGACAACTCTGAATATTCTTTTGGGGTTACAAGCATGAGTTAAGCATGTATGTTGTTAAAAAATATCTGACTAAAATCTATGTAGTACATAATTATTGATACGGATAAGATAGTCATCTGGAATATTTAAATATGCATACCTTGTGATAACTGATTGACGCAGCAGATAAGCAATTTGATCATTGTATAAAAGGTTACAGATCCTATCGAGAGATAGATAGATAGATAGAGATAAATTTTAGTACATACGATTTAAAAATATTTTACCGTGTCTAGATGTTTGTCTTAATAATGTAGTGCCACTGAAACCTGCTGATCCCCTGGGCTATACAGATGGGAAAATTATGAAAGATGAGCGAATTGAAACTAAGACAAATTACTAATATGGAACTTGATGTGTGAAAGAGATCAAAAATGAAAGTATTAAGGAGTGAAAGAGTTATTTAACTGTTATTGAATGGCTGAAATAGTGAAGTAGATGGAATACGAAAAATCTGCAATGAAGACGAGAAAAGGCGAACGACGCACGAAGTAGGAACGAAACAAAGACACATGCCGTTCGCGTGATGGTAAGAGATACGACCGCTCATGTATAGTAGCAAAACCAAACAACACCTTGAATTACAAAGCAAAGCGGGGTATTCCACTTTGCTCGTAATCGTAAGACATTATGTTAAATCTCAATATGTCAATTTGTGCTCAGTCTACAATGTCCTTCAAATAGAAACACTACAGTATTCCCAGATTAATCCAAACTTTTGTTTATCTGCAAATTTATTTCCTTTTGATTTTTTTTTTCTTTTTCGAACTCCGATTTCGATCGATTGATTTCGAATACCGAGCATGGTACAAACGGTTTTGCTTATTCTGAGATGTGTAATGAAAAGTCATAGTGTTTACAAATAAAAAATGTATCATCAAAATTTTCATTCTCAGCCACAAAAAGTCTATTGGGGACAATAAGCCTCACCAAAGTATATACGCAATCCTTACTTTCTTACGGTTGTCCAAACACTGTGTATAACAAATGCATGATTCAGAAGAAATTATAAAGTAAGGCGGTATATTAATTAAATGCAAACACATACATACACACATAAACCCTCGCATTTTTCCTAGAAGGGGTAGGCCGGGATGCCCACGTTTCACCTTATATTTCGTGCCATAATATGACAGGAGACGAGTTTGGAATCGAACCCAAATTTCTAACTCCGGGCTAATATAGAACAGAAAAATTTAATAAAACATCTATTAAATTATTTAACAATCATGCTTCATTGATTTTGACCTCCAAAATTCAACCTAAACTTAGGCGATAAATTATACCATTACAGTTGCTCACTTACATAGTGCTTTATCTTAAACTAATAAATAATTGTACAAGATATGTGTATATCGGTTTGATATGATAAAACACATAATCGGCATTTATTAAAACCCAATTTTTTATATCTATCGTGTGTTTTATTATTTTTGTGCCGAAAGATTCATTTTATCTTCATTGGGTTTGGTTAAAGGACATTATTGTTTTTAAAGTAAGTATTTTTTAAATTATTTTTAGTTTCTAAATAAAAAGAACGAATTTTGATACAAAAGACGAGGACTTTATTTATTTAGAGCATCTGTAATAAAATGATCATGAGGTGTGAACTGCAAAGAGGGTTTGCCTCCTAGGGCATTACAGAGCTCATTAATTTTCCGATGATATGGAGTTTATAGACATCTTGAAAATAGTCAGCGTCCCAATCAGCCTAACCCTAATCGGCCCTAGGTCACCAAAATGAGTGACACAGAAGAAAAACTTAAGGCAAATTCTTTTTCAAATAACGAGAACTTCTCAGCATTTTATGAAAGTGGATGGGGCAGAAGTAATAAATCAGAACCTAGTAAAGTAAATTTTTGTATGTACGTGTTTTATTTTTCAGCAATATGTCCAAGTTCTTCGTCTCAGCTTTGAGCGTAATGCTCTTAGCTTCAGTCAAAGCTGACCATCCCGTCCCTTGGTACAGAGATTTCGAACCAATTCCTATAACCGATGACGTAAACAGAAATGCGGAGAAGGTGTACCGTCTACCTGAAAATGTGCTACCATTGGAGTATGACATTAATATAGACCTGTATTTCGATGAGAGAACTGACAGACCTTTCAGCTATGATGGAAGAGAACACATTGTTATTCAGGTATTTTTGGATTTTGGTACTACTTAATTTATTGATTATTCCTGATTTGCGGACAATCGCTTAGCATAGGTACTGTTGGGTGATGCACCTTCCATATACAATGAATGGGTTGGTGAAGATATAGTGTTAGATGTGCTCGAATGTAGAGGTGTCAGGATCTCGGAAGAGCCATGATGGATTAATATGAGTGGTAAATCTGGGATCTCGGGCAATCTACCCAAGTGAATACTTATACCAATAAGTATTAATTTGCAGAAAGATAGACTTCTATAACCAGTGGACTGTATGTAGTATGTTGAAATTAGTGTTGTTCGTTAGAAAAAACAAAGGCTTCAATCAAACACTATTTTTCAATCAGTCGCGTGAGTTAATATCATAGCTTTTAAGAACTGAAAATTTGCATTTAATTGTTTAGTGACATAATTACTATTATAAGTGGTTCTCTAAATCGACTCAGATGTATGACAAGTGGTTTCCAAACAGTTTATTGTGTGACGTCAAATAATAATCTATGCTAAACAAGTCTCTTCAGAGCGAACTTTTAAGAAAGTTCTTCATTTTGTGACCTTTTACATTTTGTCAGTCGGTCTTTCCACCATATTTAAATGATTATGTGTGTAGATGCTATTTTTTATTGCTTAACGAAGTTTTTTCTTACAGGCTGTGGAAGAGAATGTTACGCAAATTGTGCTCCATGCCAATGTGGATAGTATCAACTCAGTTACTCTTGTCGATCAAGCGGGAGCACCTTTCCCTACCAATACTCAGGAGCCTTTCACCTTGGAGCCTCAGTATCATTTCTTGAAGATTAATTTGAACGCAGCATTGACTGTTCGCACTAACTACACTCTAAGCATCAGTTACTCAAGTACTATGAATGAGGGCCCTATGAAGAGAGGTATCTGGCGGGGATGGTACATTGATGGCAATGGGACTGAAAGGTAATTATGATTATGGAAATCAAATTCCTGAAGTAGTCTTTACGTCCACCATTCATTGGAAAATTTGAATATATTTCACAAATTCACTGAAAGTCCTATGGCAATGCATGAAAGAAGGAGATGCAACAATACGAAGTCATGATTGATCTATCTTGGATTGGACTTGGTATTATATTTCATAGCAATAGTAAGAAAATACCATCAATCAATGAAGCTCTGAACGCCTTTAAAAAATCTATCATTAGATAACAGAAAAATACACATTCAAATAAAAAGTATTTTTGATCTGTGTTCAACTCTTTTTAAGCTGCTTATGTTTATTTTAGGATTTATGCAACGACTCACTTCCAGCCTTACAATGCCAGACAAGCGTTCCCGTGCTGGGACGAGCCATTGTTCAAGGCGGTCTTTAGACTAAACATCTCAAGACCTAGAAATTACTCTGGAACCTTCTCGAACACTGGAGTATCTATCACAAGGTTGTAAGTTACTTTAAATCCATACATTGAAGCAGCTAGAAGATTCCTTAAATTTTTGAATTCCGTGCCAAGAGCTAACTAGAATTTGTTACTTGTAGTCAGTATTGCGAGAGGATTAAATAATTCAAGAATTTGCACGAAGAAATGATTAATTTATTTTCACGATATTTTTATCAGATATATGACAAAACAAAAATTTAAAAAGTTTTCAGTTAAATGTTGCGGCATGGAATTACCTAGTCAAAGAAATAAAGCTGTAGTACAAAATAAATGAAGTAATTAATAACAACAAAAACTAGAAAAAACTGGAATTATGGTTTATAGCTTCAGTTTTTTTAGTTTGCTCTGAATGGCTTTTATCTCTTACCCACATGAAGTCGGCGCCGCATATCTTTATTATACTTATTTAAAAAGGGATTTGGCTTCAATTAATTTATGACCAATTTTCTGACGTCAAGCCTTATGGTAAACAAACCAATTGCTGAAAACTATTTCGAGTTATTGATAGTTGACTGATATAATTGTATTATATAGGAAGTTCAGCCAGTATAAATCTAGTTTCGTTCACGCTAATTTATTTATTATGAATGTCGAGAAAAGGTTATCTTATGCTACGTGATATGATATCTGGTAATTACTGCATTATTATTATGCGCCAACTGTATTTTGAAATGTACCAAATTTTCAATAGCATATTAGTTAATGGTAAGTTTTGATAGCTGATTAATGATGAATTAAATGTACAAAAAGTTGGTTTTCAGTAAACCAATCTAATTTCATAGGTATCAAAAGTCATGAGACTTGAAATAGAAACTTCTGAGAAAGCTGAGTTGTACGATCGGTTAAGTCATACTGGCCTATGTCTAGCACGATGAAGATACAAAGGAAAGATGCAGTGACATCTACGTTGTAAGACATAAATAGGCTTTAAATTTGAAGCACAACATAGAGGCAGCAAACGATAATGTTGGATTGTAATAAAAATCCTCCAAAATTTATTACATGTGGCGATTATTTTCAAGACATAAATAGTTCTATAAATACGATCACGACCCTCATTAATGAGGAAAACGATGCGTGGAGGAGAGGTAAAATAAGACTAAATATTAACATAATGTCGCTGGATGCAGGCCGCTTCCAACAGGTCATTGTGGAGATCATTGGGGGAGGCCTATGTTCAGCAGTGGACTTCCTGTGGCTGATATGATGATGATGATGATGATGATGATTAACATAATTTATATCAATTACAGCACAAACGGCAACCGCATTACAGACACTTTCCACGCCACGCCCAGAATGTCCTCCTACCTGGTGACCTTCCTCGTCAGTGAGACTTTCCAAGTCATCGCTCAGGATACCTCTTTCACTCCACCAGTCAGGATAATCGGCAGATCCAACACCGCCGGTCTAGGAAATGAAGTATTGCGCCTAGCAACAAAAATGACAGAGTACTTTGACCAGTACTTCGGAATACCCTATTCAACCCTTCATCCTAATTTGTTAAATGATCACGTTTCATCTCCTGATTGGGCTTCGGCGGGAACAGAAAATTGGGGCATGGTTAGTTACAGGTGAGAAATTGTCGATGTGAATAAAGTTTAAGGAAATCTTGGATCGAATGTTGATTTTTGTTTGAACAGAACACATGTTCTGTAATCGATAAGAGCAATATTGCTCTTATTGATTTAATGTTGTGACATACCTTTTCTATGTAATGTGGACTTACTTTTTGGCAAAAGTTACAGAACTTCATTGCTCTATATTTGATTTTATGATGCCTAAGCTGGTGTAATAAAATATGTCTATTGCTTTTTTCGATTGGTTTCTTATTTTTGGATCTACTTGTTCAATTGCAATGAAGATAGCTCATTGAGATAAATTCATTTAAATATTTAAATCAGATGTAATAATATGACCATGTTGTTCGTTCTCCAGAGAGATGTATATGATCCTCAACCCAAATGAAACATCAATGTCTGTGGAGCACTATGCAGCTACACTGATTTCTCACGAGCTCGCTCATAAATGGTTCGGCAATTTGGTCACCTGCTATTGGTGGAGTAACACTTGGATTAACGAAGGTTTTGCCAGCTACTTTGGTTACTACCCGGTCGCAGCGGTATGTGTTCTGATTGTTGTATTTTGTCTTTAATTTTTGTTGTAGGCTTTAGTTTAAGGCTACGTTGCAACTTTAAATCAATTGATTGTTAATTACGTTCAATAAGGTGCCCGAAACATTAAAGGATGGACCACTGTCTAATCCACTGTGCAAAAAACATTGAAACTTACTCAACGTTACATTTATTTATGTAGGTAAAAATAGCAGGGTTACGCTCATTTGGTAGTAGATCCATTTTTACTATAAGCATCTCTTATCATGAAAATGAATTCTCAAATAGTATCTATTTTAAATGTCCCTGCATGATCCACAACAAAATTTGTTTCTACAGATGTTCCCAGAGTACAATCACCACGAGCACTTCAACAACCGCTACACGACGGGTTCTCTCTCCTTCGACTCTGGTGTCAGCACGGTTCCTCTCAACCATGACGTCAACACGCCGCTTCAGGTCACTGGACACTTCGGTACAATTAGTTACTCCAAAGGGGCTGCCTTCCTCAGACAGACTATCAACATCATCACAGAACCAACTTTCCAGAAGGCTTGTAGATACTTCTTGTTGAGCAAGTAAGTTTATGTTCAGTAACTTCAGTTTCATTTTACTTCCCTGGAAATTTTAAAGCTTTGGTAATACTGAAATTATTCATTTAAAAATATTTAGTTCCCTTCGATCAAATATATACTCGAAGGCTATTTATATTTAATTGTATTTTTAATGTTAATGTCTAGTTGGTAATGGTACACCTTAATATTTATTTGATCTTTAATTTTATTCAT
Organism: Hyles vespertilio; assembly: GCA_009982885.2. Lineage (NCBI taxonomy): Eukaryota > Metazoa > Arthropoda > Insecta > Lepidoptera > Sphingidae > Hyles > Hyles vespertilio. The sequence continues at coordinate 3,514,424 of CM042812.1, read as the reverse complement.
CTCATAGAAGTCCGTATCGAAGATTGATCAAATTATAATAAATAAAGCGTTATCTAATTTAACTAATATGTTTTAGCGCCTACGAACCTACCGACCAGTACGATTTGTACGACGCATTTGCCCAAGCTATTACTGAAGACAACAGCTTGTCTCAGTACACCAACTTTAACTTCTCTGAATACTACCGGATTTGGGTTAACGAACCTGGTTATCCACTCTTGACCGTGTCCGTTGATCACTCAACTGGATTCATGACTCTCACACAGGTAAACTTGTTAATTTTATTTATTGCAAATGCACAGCAAACGAGCAAATAGATAAGTGACCATTGCCATCCATGAACATCCATAATCCTTGGAGTAATTGATTGCTGGCCCATCAAAATAAGTGCGTGGTGGCCTGTTGGTAAACGGACCAGACGCTGCTGCCAACATGTTCACGGTGGTCGCGGGTTCAAATCCCAGGGCACACCTCTGACTTTTCGGAGTCATGTGTGTATTGATAGTCAATCACCACGCACTAAAACGGTGAAGGAAAACATCGTGAGGAAACCTGCATACCATAGCGATTCATAAGAATTTATATGGTATGTAAGTCCACCAACCCGCACTAGGCCAGCGTGGTGGACTATATGGCCTAACCACTCTCAATCGTACTCTCGATTGTAGAGTAGGCCCGTGCCCTGCAGTGGGACGTATATGGGCTGATCCATCCATCCATCCATCCATCAAATCTGGACTAGAGCGGGATGGAAAAACGATGGCATCAGGGAAAGGGTATCGGATATCCATCAAACTCAATTTATTGTGATAGTGGTGCCTACTGCATTGGACGAGCCTATCCACTCATACTGATTTATGATTTTACCACTTTTCAATATTTCAGATTAAAAGGTAATGGTAAGAGTGGGGTAATTGATCTATAACTTTCCAAACGACGAAAGTTAGAATACGTTAGTTACTATTCTTAATTTATTTATATTTGCAACTTCATATATGAGGAGAATTTCATTGAATAGTGATGAAGATTATATTAACTAAAGATATTTATTCTTCACCAACGGTCTTAATTATGCGTGTCTGCTAATGTACCCGTAAAATAAAAAAAAGTCCAATTATGATCTTTATTTAAGGAACGTTTCTTCCTGAGTGCTTCGGCGGCTGCCACTGGTCACGTATACCCAATTCCCATCACTTATTCGACCAGCCGAAACAGGAACTTCAATACAGTCAGGCCTGTGCACATGATGGTAGAAGCCCGCGACAATTTGACCAAACAGGCTGGAGAAGAATGGGTTATATTCAACAATCTGGTGCATGGTACGAACAACATTTAATAAAGGCATCCATCATCATCATCATCATCATCATAAGTATTTTGGTACTTTTGAGTACGGATTTCTTTCTTTGGAAATAGCGATCTTACACGTTTTTTAGATTATTTTAATACTTTGTACTAATTTTGCTGAATTACTTTTCAATAAAGTCAGCATGTTGTTGTAGGCAGCAGTTAGGAGTTTACACTGAATGTAACTTGTATAATTACAGGACACTACAGAGTGACTTATGATGACACCACATGGAATTTGATTGCGGAAGCTTTGCTAAATGAACCCGAAAGTATTCATTATTTGAACAGAGCTCAAGTAAGTAAAATTTATATTAATATTTGACTCGTAAAAATATACAAGTAAAATATTAGGAGCATACTACCGCTCAGGAAATAATAAAAAAGGATTTATTAAATATGAAATAATGTAGAACGAGTTTTTCAGTGCCTTTTTTGGTCATTGTTTGACCTTTACATTTGTTAAAAATTAATTATCATTACAAAAATTGGGATGACGGTTTTCAATTACGATTATTTCACAATCATTTCAATTTTCAATAATAATTAACGTGGCAAATAAAAAATATGATATATAGGGCTCCACAGCACCTTGCCAAACCTTTGATGCAACATTATCACACTAATATATAATAATTGAACTTGAAGTACTATCTAAATTAATTGTTCTTCATAGATCGTCGACGATGTATTCGCTCTAATAAGGTCTGGCAGAATGACCTACCACTTCGGCTTCCAAATCCTTCGGTTCTTGCGTAATGAAGAAAACTACCACGTATGGGATGTCGCTATTACTGGCTACACCTGGATTCGGAACAGATTGAGACATTTGCCTCAAAGCCAAGCTACTTTTGATGTGAGTTTTTTATTTATTATACCTGTATTTGGCATATGTTCCAATGACACGTCAAGTATAACGATAATTTTCTTGTGAGTTTCCCTACAATAGCTTAACAAAGCTTCATCACAAAACATATAAAAATGAGTTTTGTTCATATAGATTAGTAGTATAACCTGAGTCTTTGACCGATTTATCATCAATCCAACCCTAAGGCTTGTAGTTGTAGTTGGCTAGCAGTATGGCGTAAAAAATTGCATAGTCTCTCAGCCATATGCGGGCAGAGGGACTTTCAGCTATTTCGAGAGATGTAGAGTCTGCACCCTTAGTTTAAATTATTCTACCAATGATGACCGCACAATTATAGGGCCAAAGTTTCCACATGTGAATTGTCTCAACTGTAAAGAAGCATCTAACGTCATAAAATGAGGTCCTAACTGCGACATAATTTATAACCAATCCAATTTAATCATTATTCTTGCGTTTCAGTCCTTTGTTCTCAGCTATATGGAGAAAGTCATCAGCTCCGTTGGTTATGACGTCAGTCCCACAGATTCTCCTACAACCAGTATGAACAGACAGACTGTCTTGCACTTCGCTTGCAACCTCGGCCATATTAGATGCATTCAGGAGTCCTTTGATAAATTCGTGGCCATGAAGGACAATGGTGAATGGTAAGGGAAATTCGTAGTGTTATGGTTTCTTGGACTTACGCTATTATTACAAATAAACTATTATTGACTTATTTTATTTGACTTAAGTTAAAAAAATAACTTCACAAGCGGCGTTTTGACTACTTTACAGCTTTTGTGGGCACGGGGCGGACTAATTGAATCAAATCCGCGATAATATAGGTCAATAATAATTTTATTTCAATTCTTTTATTCTCAACAGATATATTATTTATTTATTCTTTATATTATGTCTAATTATTTATGTTTTAAATATCGTAGAGATAAAATTTTAAAAATCCTGATATTATCATTCCATACAAATTTAAGGGCCATTTTCATTCGTTTTTTGTTTGTAATAAGGATTAGCCCACACATCCGCCGTAACGTATACCTCACAGGAATGAGGGAGGGAGACAGAACTGATTTTCAGTTCCTATTGAACCGCTTCAGACAATCAAACTACGCTAGTGATCAGCTTGAGATGCTAAGAGGACTTGGAGCTGCAAGAGACCCGGAGCTTTTGACCCAGTAAGTCTCTATTATCTAAGATTAAAACCATAATATCGTGTACGACGTGATTAAAATCACTTCAGAATAAATATGGATCATGAAAAGTTTCATACTTTATTAAGTTATACTTGGCATAGCTCATTAGTTAGGGAGGCTCTTGTAAGTTGGAAGAATGATGACTTTATTAAATGTTTCTTCTAGATCCAAACTGTTGCATTCCCAGAAAATACAGTGCTATTCTAATATAGACTCTACGGTACTAGATATGATTAAAAAATAGGCATTGCTCTTCATTTTGACCTGCTGTAGTTTAGAACTACGAAGCTTCATTATACAAATAGGTGATTCATGTAATTTAAATCCTTAATTAGCGGCACTAATTTTTATTATTAACATGTTACTCAGTTTGGGCGGCTTATTATGATAATAAAATCTGGCATCATCCAGAAAATACAGCATAAATATGATATTGACTTGAATAGAAGTCAGCTCTCTTTTATTCGGAGCTGCTAATACTGGAAATTCAATAGTGGGCTTCACTACCAAAAATTTTTTCTTCTCCAAAATCAAAGTAATAATACCAGCTTTTATAACGCAGTTAGTTAAAGGGCAGCTATGTTATAGTGCATCCACAGCGCAGATACTTTATGTTGAGATATGTTACTCAGCAACAAAATAAATGCCTAACATATGGTAACAATCGCTAACATTGTCAAACAATGCTCTACAAAAGATAGCTGCTCTCGTAGTTTCAGATACCCACGACACAAGTATTCTATCTGAGTGTGGAATCAGGATTACGTATGTGATTGTTGGGTATATTATGTAATTATGGAGGACACCCATAGCATTCCTTAAGTCTTGGAACTCTAGGTGGAAACTGATCATTAACATCTGTAGCTTTTATCGTATTTTTTAGATACCTACAGCTGACATTGACCCGTGAAGTAAGGTCTCACGATAAGGTGAACTCTTTCAACTACGCGTTGATAGGTAACCAGGAGAATGCAAATACTGTTCTGCAGTTTGTGAAGAACAACATCGATGCGATAAGAGTACAGTAAGTATCCAAAATTCGAGCATTTTACAACCTTGCTACTTAGTTCACCGTACAAATTACGTTGTGGTTGAAATTTTGCTTTGTCATGTCTTATCATTGCGATATCGATATATTTAAATAAGAATTTACTTTTCTCTTAACAATCTCAGATTTAGTTATATCACCATTATCTTCAACAGTAGTTTAAAAAATATCTGATGGATATACGCCAATACTTATAATGATTATTTACTACCAATACTTGTCATTACTGGAATTATTATCTTATTATTAAAAAAAAATATATCAAGCAATATAATAATGATTAAGAAAGTTTTATAATCGTATAAAGGAATTAAAGATTAACATATTTTTGTTATCACAGGTAATCTTATGACTTTATTAAATTTTTATCTCAAACATCTCTCTCAAATACAATGTACTTATTTTGTTTTGAAAAATACCTTAAAATGCTTGAAGGATATTTTTTTAATCACGAGATAACTGCTATGGGGATAATAATTATGATAAAGAGTAGAATAGTCTACCGTATCACCGTAGAGTCGTAGAAAACGTATCGAATTTGCAATATCTTTGGACGAATAACAATGATCTGACGAATCAAACATCTACCGTAAAATAATTATGTAGTTCCATTTTTAATAAATCTTAAAATCAATTATTGGTGGTAGATCTCTCATATGTGAGAGGCCGTATGGGAGTCTGGGTAGTTATCAACGCAATATCTATTTCTCCCGCCAAACAGCAGTGTTAATTCACTGTTGTATACTGGTCTGAATGACTCTGCAGACAAAACAACCATTGGCAATATTGAGACTTAAAATCTTATGCGTCAGGATAGCGAGCGCAGAGGAATGCCAAGCCTTGCTTTGTAATTCATGGTGTTGTTTTGTTTTGCTACAGTCCACGAACAGTCGTATGGCTTACCATCATGCGAGTTGCATTCTCGTCTCGCCACTGATTACTATAAAATAATTATTTTTACTACTACCTTACTTAGGTGAGGGGTAATGGTAAATTATGTCGATGGATTGTAATATATTTTTTTTTAATTTACAGGTATATTGAAGATGCGCCACCAAGACCAGTACACACAGCCCTTTCAAACCTCGCTTCTTATCTGGATTTAGACGGTTTAGATGAGGTAAAGTGTTTTACGCCCGAATACTGGAACGCCATTTAAATAATAAGTTGCTCTTAACAGCGCACGGCCCACTTAGCCAGTACATTTAAGCGGAATTAACGTAGTTAAGCGCAACTTATATTTAAGTTGCGTTCCAGTATTCGGCCGTTAGCTATGCATTTCATTTGCATTGGGTTCGATCTCCACACCGAGACGAATATTTGTGTGATCCACATGTATTGGTTTTGGGTTTGGATGCTTATGATACTGAAAAGTCTCTCGTAGATCCTGACACCCACGATACAAGACTCGATCTTAATATGGGATCAGGACTATAATGTATGTGACTATTGGGTGTATTTATTTATTTATTTTCGTTTGGCTATAATACTTTTTTTCGCAAATAAATTGCAATTTCTCCAAAGTCTCTTATTTAAACGATCCACAGGAAATTTTGATTTCATCAAAATCTTTTATTCTTATCCAGTTGTAAACTACTATAAAATGAAATCATAATTCACAGCCTCAGTGCCGCAGTTGACGACACGCCTGCTGTGAATTAAGAGGTCGCGGGTTCGATCCCCGCATGTATAAAATGTTAAACATTTTGCATAAAGCATTTGTTTTGAGTCTGTATGATTGTGAGACCGAAAAATTTCTCCTAGTTACTTATACTTACGAAACTAGGCTAGATTAGTGTGAAGTCAGGACTATGCATGTAATTGTTTTTGATGTGTGAAATAAATACAAACCAACTTAAACTATTCCATATTTAAACGGCATTCCATCAAAAGTTTTAATCGTTCCATTGAGTAATACAGAACCTGTAATTTTCAGTACGAGCAATGGCTTCAGTCTACACAATCCAACATCCCCCAGTACAGTACAGCATTATCAGCTATCAACACAGCCAGAGCTAACATTGCTTGGGGTACTGCAAACGCCGATACCATTCTAGCCGCAGCACGCGATGGCGCGGCTACCGTCGTCACCTCAGCCACTCTTTTAGCTGCCATGGCTATCTTCGCAATGTTTATGTAATTTTCTTTTAATTTTCGGATATAAATGTATTTTACAATAGATGTTTTATTTTTATTAGTGTTGTAAATTCCATTCCTTATAGTAGGAGCAGGGACATTTATATATATAGGTATATGTCTTTTGTATGTCTTTTATTCTAGGCTATACATCAAAGCTATATGGTATGTAAGTCCGCCAACCCGCACTAGGCTAGCTTGGTGGACTATATGGCCTAACCACTGTCAATCGTACTCTCGATTGTAGAGGAGGCCCGTGCCCTGCAGTGGGACGTTTATGGGCTGATACAGAGTACACCGAAGAGCATAATTTTACTTAATAGGCTACATGACTGGCTTTAATGGATTTACTGGTGGTAGGTCTCTCATATGTGAGAGGCTGCCTGGGTGGGTACCACCGCAATGTCTATTTCTCCCGTCAAACAGCAGTTTAAATGCATTATTGTGTTTCGGATTGTAGGACATTGTAGCCAGAGTAACTACTGGACATATTGAGACTTAACATCTTATGTCTCATGATGGCAAGCGCAGTGGAATGCCAAGCATTGCTTTGTAATTCAAGGTGTTGTTTGGTTCTGCTTCTGTTCATGAGCGGTCATATCGCTTACCATCAGGCGAACGGCATGCTCGTATCGTCATTCACAGCAATAAAAAAAAAATGAATCTCTTTAAAAAACTGGTATAAGTACCACAAAGATTATACACTTCAAAAAGACCACTTTGGACTTATCAGAAAATGAGTAGGAGATATGCTGTAATGAATCATATTTAAAATGGGTATAGATTCCACATCCCAAAATTTGTATGCAGGTTGAAGTTAATAGAACGTTAATGAGCCTTATCAACGAGATAAACAATATTAAAACAAGAGCCTAACTTAATTAAAAGGATTATCGAATAAGTCAAGTTGTTGATACATTCTTATATTATTTAGGTATAATATTGTTATTTAATTCTTAACACTTTTGTATTTATAATCCTAATCACAGACATCATAAATCCCATAGAGCCGCCTAAACAGTTTGACTGTGGGTTGTCGATTAAATTCTTTGATTCAAACGATTTAATTATAATAGTAGATTGATTCGACTATGAGTTTGTTTTAGATTTAAGGATATAATTATCTATGGCGTAGTTAAATAATGGTATGATTACAACATTGATATCTTGAGTTCGAATCCTGATACAGGCGAAGTTATATTGCATTTTTCTATTCATTAGCGTGGAATCAGAAATTTGTGGCCGATAGAGCGATAGGCTTGTCCTCTATAACATGCAAGAACATACGTGGTTGCCCTCGTAGCATCTACGCCTAGTGCGTTATATGAAAAAGGCGTGAGTTCATTCATGCATACAATCAAATATTTTACCCAGCCATAATTTGATTACCTACATATCACAGGGCTAGGTTGTAAATGTTATCAAGTGTGCGTCAGAAAGGATTATAAACAGTTATGTAGTTAGGTAGTTAGTTATATATCTAATATATTTACATACATTTGGTTTAGTTTCAATGGCAAGTAATTGCCGCAGTTTTTTAAAAAAATATCTCAATAAAAAGAAGGTGCTGTGTAATTCAAGGCTTTGTTTGGTTTTGCTACTGTTCACGAGCGATCGTATGGCTTACCATCAGGCGAACGGCATGCTCGTCCCACCATTCTTCGCAATAAAAATAAAAGAAATAAATTAATTATAGGTGCTTAGCCGGCCTATTAAATAAACATGTTAATCCAAGCCATATTATTCTCAAAAGTAGAAAATTCTGTTGAGGGAAAATGGGATGAAAAAGAGAAAATAATATAGGGGAGAATGAAACGAGAATTGGGGATCTGGCAACCCCACTTACTGAACGAAAACTCTCTAACATTAGACGCTCACTCGTGGCAGGCCTCTCATATGTGAGAGATCATCTGGGTAGGGACCACCGCAATGTCTATTTCTCCCGTGAAACAGCAGTGTAAATGCACTGTTGTGTTTCGGATTGAAGGACATTGTAGCCAGAGTAACTACTGGACATATTGAGACTTAACATCTTATGTCTCATGATGGCGAGCGCAGTGGAATTTTGCTACCGTTTATGAGCGGTCGTATCGCTTACCATCAGGCGAACGGCTTGCTCGTTTTGCCATTAATCGAAAAAAAAGACGCTCCTAATTTTTGATTACATTTCTAATTCATCAAATTTATCGTAAATACATTTTTTACATGACGTCTTCCTTGGCGTAGTCTGCCTGGCTAAGAACGAAACTACCAATGATGAAGACTAGTTTTACGACTAACATATTTCGGTTATCAGCCCAGTACACAACATGTCCTTATCAGCCGTCTATACATCTTGATAACACTATCTTAACTCGTTTGATTGCGATAATCCTGATAATATTTATTACAATTAACTGTACATCGAGGTGGCTTCAAATATTGATAATATTAAAATTTGTCACTTTTCCTACACTCCATTTTGCATGGCGTCAACGGATTGGTAGGTACGTATCCGATTTATATTATTTACTTTATTTTTAATTATGACCTTGAAAAAATATCAGGCATGTAGTGTTAAGTATAAGAGGTTTAGTTTACTCAAAATATCTGAGTTAAGGATTGTCAACTGCAGTTCTGTATAAGATTTTTATAGCAAGTTTATAAAATTTACGAATTTCTTCAAGCTATTTTCGTACAGCTAACAAAATGTAAGAAACTTTTGTATCTTCTAAACGTACGATATATTGATTTACGTGCCTGGTTAATATTTCTATGGTACATTAATATTAAAGGAATATAGGAATAATTTGATGGCAGTTGGAACCTTAGTTTACTAAGATAATTTATGCCGTTTACATAGAAGAAAAACTTGGATAGATTCCTGATAAGACTGGTCTTGTGAACAGCATTATCAAAAAAAACTTGCAGAGATTAAGTTATAGTATAATAATTGCATAAAATAACAAAACATCTGCTGATCACGTGGCCACATCTTGGTTTAAGCGTTAAGACTAATCCTTGTACTATTACTGTTGAATTATGTTGAATATTCCGAAGCTTTCCGAATCAACGGATTCGGAAAGCTTCGGAAAGCTTACAGTGAATTAATATAACATGAATGAACTTACTCAATTGAAAAAAAAGTAGTCCCGCAAAATCAGTTATATATATTGAACAAAAACCGTTCTTTTTTTTCTATAAGCGATCTTTATGTTGCATCTTTACGACAACGAACAAGATATCTCCTTACAATATTGGGATTAGGAATTCCACCCTCATAATATTATATATTGTTGCATGATGCTTCAAAAGAAAAGTAACGTCATCATATTTTTTCCATTTCTTAAAAAAATATGACAGTAAGTATATAATACTTCAATAATATAGTAACTTATTAACTGGATATTCCCGATTTTGAAAAAAAAATACGATTAAGAAGTATAGTATATACCTTGTTACTGTAACGTGTAGTAATCATGACTCTTGATATTTTATTTGATAAGACAATGGTGATAGATGAATTCTAATTGGAGCATCTAAGTATATCAATAAAATGCTGGATTAGTATATATTGCTGTCGTCCTTACGTTTTAAGCAATTTATAATAAATCGAAAAGTCAAACCACAAAACCTATGGTGTTGTCCAGTCAAACATTTTATTCAATATATTTATTATCATAATGCCATAGGAATTTCATTGTCTAATATAGGTTTTCCAGCGATCTATCGGAACTTTGCATCTAGACACTAATCCCTGATTAATCAATGACTAATAGTAGTAACTTATTTTTCTAATATGACTAATTTCATAGTCCGGATATTTTATCAAAACATTACTGAAACTCATTAAAGTTTTTTATTTACAGCCATGATAACTATCACAAAACTAGCCGTTTTATCGGTGTTGCTGGTCTTTGCCGCAGCCGATTGGCCTTTAGATATAGAAGATGAACCAATCTTCAGGAATGAAGTTGACGAGACCATCTACCGTATACCTGAAGACCTGGACCCAATCCACTATGACGTAGAAATCACGCCATACTTCACAGCCACTGCGAATAGAGAAGCCTTTACTTTTGATGGAACAGTGACAATCCGACTTAGGGTAAGTTTCAAATTCTATGAGACTTACGGCCGCACTCAGAGAAGTTTAAAGTTTCTTTTTAAATTGTAACTGAGTGGCGAGACGACGTCGTTGTCGTTCGCCTGATGGTAAGCGATACGACCGTTCATGGACAGTAGCAAAACCGAAGAGCACCTTGAATAACAAAGCAATGCTAGCCATTCCACTGCGCTCGCCATCCTGAGATAAAATGTTAAGTTTCAATATGTCCAGTAGTTACTCTGGCTACAAAGTCCTTCAAATCTGAAAAAAAAATGCATTTAAACTGCTGTTTGGTGGGAGAAATAGACATTGCGGTGGTACCTACCCAGGCGGCCTGTCACATATCATAGACCTACTATGAGTATATAATTTAAATTAAACTGTCCCTTATTGTAGATTCTATTTGTAAAATCTACACTAAGTAATGATACAATTGACAGTAAAATATTTTCAAAATCTATATCAGCGATTGTGAGATTGTATCTCAGTAAAACAAACAAGTGTTAGATAAATTATCATTTTATAAAATTATTGAAAATACCTCGCTTGTGTGAAAGTTTATTTATGAAGTTTTCCTTAATTGCCATGTAATAATTAATTATAAATAGATATATAAGTGCTTTGGAGAATTCGTAAAGATTAGGCACTGTTATTATAGATTAATAAAACTATCAATGCTATCAGTGCCGTGAGTAAATAATTAGGTTGTGTACTCATAGCATTCATAGGAAAGATAAATGATAAGTTAATGTTCTTTTGAGGACTTCTAATAAAAATGAAAAGTAATCTAGTGTATTTTTGCAGGCCGTACGAGCTAATTTAACTGCTCTCGTCATCCAAGAGAATGTTCGAGAAGTTCTATCAGTGACCCTCACAAATGAAGCCAATGTACCAATCAGACTCAACCCAGCCAATCCTTTCGAACGTATTAGGGAGTACCACTTCTTGAGAATTAATCTTGCTGATGGAGTCACATTGGTGAATGGCCAGGTTTATTTATTAACGGTTGTGTACATCGGAAACATAAACGAAACTCCTCTATCCAGAGGTGTCTTCAGAGGAAACTATGTTGGCGATGATGGCAGAGTTCGGTAAGTGTTGTCAATATCCTTTATGAAATGAAAAGCTAGCAGAAGATAGAATGTATAAATTCACTTGGAACCTAAGTTATCCTAGTAATTGATTATAAACATTTTTGTGGTTCTGTTTGCACGGAACGAATTACACCTTCCCTAGTAGTCTAGTGGCTATTGATAAATCGATGTTCACTGCCAATGATTATATCAAGCAATATTAAGAAAATAAATATAAATGCATAATTGAGAAACAAACTATATTGTTTTCAACTTTCAATTGAGTTCATTTTTTTTATCTCATTACATTATTCAAGATGACACAAGGCCCTTTTTAAATAAAATCTCAATAATTTCTATATTTGCAGCTGGTACGCGGCGACCCATTTGCAGCCAACCCACTCGAGGCAAGCGTTCCCAAGTTTCGACGAGCCCGGGTTTAAATCCACCTTCAATATCACCATCAACAGGCCTGCCAACTTCTCCGAGACTTACTCTAACATGCCTGTCAGGCAGATTATACCGTAAGCCACTCATATACTTCTACCTTATACATTTTGTTTTGTATACCTTAGTGTTCTTATTAGTGGCAGAATATTTTTATCTCTTTTTTGCTAACTTCTATATATATATATATATATATATATATATATATTCTAACACAAAATAATTAGGTAACTGTATTACCTAATTATTCTGTGTTTATATTTATTAAATCTTGCAGTATGGGAGACCGCGTCAAAGAAATCTTTCACACCACACCAAGAATGTCAGCTTATCTGGTGACTTTCCACATCAGCGAAGGATTTGAAATCATCGCCGACAATAATAACTCAGCAAGGTCGTACAGAATCCTTGCCAGGTCCAATGCTAGAGGTCAAGGAGCTTATGCTCTTGAAGTAGGACCGCCAATCAACGACTGGTTGGAGAACTATCTTGGTATTGGTTACTATACCATGGCGGAGAACATGAAGAATGATCAGATTGCGTCTCCCTTCTGGGCATCTGGTGCGACTGAGAATTGGGGCTTGGTGACATATAGGTTAGTGTTTTTATGTCCCTGTGAATGGAATCTATTTGTATTAATTACTTAACTTTTATAAAGTGCAGTATTTTCATCAGTCTATCTCTATTCATTAAAATTTATGAGATTTTTCAAAAAATACCACCAACTACAAATTAAGAAGGATAAAAAAAGCAATAACAATAATTCATTTAATGTAACAATACCCAAAAGACAATTACACCATTAAGTCAATGATGAAAAAGAAAGAAAAATCTGTGCATAACCCGCTATCTATAATATAAACAGGCAAAATATTTTTAGTAACATCACGCGCTCTAAAGCATCTAGCAACAAAACGAATACACTAACTAAAACATAATAACAACTTAATCTTTACATTTGACACCACATTAGATGAAAATTTAAATGTCTCCAAAATTATTTTCATGTAGAAGTCATCCATAAGATCACATATTTGAAAAATGGTTGATAAATTCTAAGTATCTGATGCAAAATATTTCAGAGAAGTTCGTCTGCTGTACGAAGACGGTGAGACTAACGCCTTGGATAAGATGTACATTGGCACCATAACCGCTCACGAACTCGCTCACAAATGGTTCGGTAACCTCATCACTGCTCGTTGGTGGGACAACGTCTGGATCAACGAAGGTTTCGCTAGCTACTTCGAGTATTTCGCCATGGATGGTGTTAGTATTTCTTTTATTATTACTTTTTATTGTGAATGCACTGTATATTGAGGTTGGTCTGCTGAGGGAGGACTTTTCACTAATAGACATAATAATAGCGGCACGCTTTAGATGATAAGACGTCTTTACATTTAAGTAGACTGTAGCTAAACATAACTCGGTTACAGGGGCTATTTAAGATTTGTATACGGTAATCCGCCATCATCAGAATGTTTTATCTTTATGACTGTTGTTACATCTTTTGTATCTTTTATACCAGGTTGACCCTACATTGGAGCTGGCGGATCAATTCAACATCATGTATTTGCAAAGCGCTTTGTCCGCTGACTCTTCAGCTGCCACCAGAGCTCTTCAGCACACAGTGAACAGTCCTACTCAAGTGACTGGTCACTTCACTGGCATCAGCTACTCGAAGGGCGCTTCTTTCCTTCTCATGCTTAAACATTTAGTCACAGAAGATACTTTCAAGAAGGCATTGAACTACTTCTTGGTTGACAGGTTGGTTTTTCTTCAAACTTATAACTTAGTGATCTAAGTAAACCGGACTAAATGGTACAAATTATAATTTCATAAATATCTTTATCTTCTCTTTTCTCTCTTTGATATATACCGCTTAATTTCATCACGTATTATTTCTATCGTTACTTATTTTTAAAACTATATCAAGTTTTATAATCGATATAAAATAAAGTGATCGCCTAAAATGGTTAAAGAAAACTCTTTCACTGAGTGACTAAAACCCCAGTCCACTCCGTGACTACGAAAGCTAGAAAATAATCGAAACGTCAAGAAGTTAAAAATGTAAAATTGATAAAATCCGTAAAAAGTTTTATTTCAATGCGTATCATGGGCGTAAATCTAATAAAGCATTAAAATGTTTTCCTCTTCCAGGGCATACGAGCACGCCTTCCCGTCAGATTTGTACAGAGCCTTTGACCGAGCATTGAGAGAGGATGGTACTCAAATCGGCGACTATGACATCACAACCCTGATGCAACAGTGGGTTGATGAGCCTGGTTCGCCAATACTGACTGTCGATATTAATATGAACTCTGGAGTAATGAACTTGAGACAGGTAATTTTGAGGATAGTTTTTTATTTTATATCGGTGTGTTACTAGCGAATTTTAACTCTCATACCAATGCTATCCAAGGTGAAATTCGATTAGTGCAAACAAAACGTTGGCGGTTACGCCAAGGCGATAATGATTGTAGAAAGAGAATCGATTGGAAGCGCTTGTAACTTGGCTAAAGGGATAGCTCACCTAATGAAAAAAATAATTAGTTTTGAAAGTGCATGCATTTATTGCATGTATTGTTTACAACACGAATATCTGAAACGAAAAATGTTTTACGATTTTGTTTGGTCGTGTCACAATTTAAGAACGTCAATATTTTGCATATAATAATGGATATGGACAGTAATAAAGTATCTAAAAATGTGAATTACTTCTCATTTTAAACTAAGATTTAATTACTAGAAGTATGGAATTTCGAGATTCAATTTTTTTTGTCGAATTCTACCCTATACTGCCATATTTGAATATATTTTTATTTTTAGGAACGTTTCTTTATCAGTCCTACTGCAGGTCCTACTAATCAAGTTTGGCACATCCCCCTAACATATACTTCAGGAAACAATCCAGACTGGAACGACCTCAGGCCACGATATGTCATGAATAGCAGCAGCACTCAGCTCCTAAAGGATCCTGGCCATGAATGGGTCATTTTTAATGTACAACAAAAAGGTAGGTGTTGTACTATACGCGGAATGTTCACGGTGGTCGCGGGTCCAAACCCCACGGCACACCTCTGACTTTTCAGAATGATGTGTGTATTGATAGTCAATCACCACGCAATTTAACGGCGAAGAAAAACTTAGTGAGGAAACCTGCTTCCTATAGCGATTTGTAAGAATTATATGTTATGTAAAGTCTGCCAACCCGCTCTAGGCCAGCGTGGTGGACTATACGGTTAAACCACTCTCAATCGTACTCTCGATTGTTGAGGAGGACTGTGTTCTAAAGTGGGAAGTATACAGATAATAATATGTTATTCTTGTTACAACTATGGAATGTTTTGTCACTCAGGTTTATACAGAGTGAACTATGATGCTCACAACTGGGAAATGATCGCATCGGCTTTAAGCAGGAACTTATCAAGCATCCATCATTTGAACAGAGCACAGGTATGTTCTACTTAGATATACATACTAGTTTCTTAGATTTACATGAAAGTTACACATTGAAATAAAACTATTATTTACGATTTTTATCGCTGATTTGGTTTATTTTATACATTTATTTATTCTATTATTGTCTTTTAATCTGACCCGGTGACCACGAAATTAAAGTAATAGAAATGTGGGAAAGTAAAAAAATATATGTAAAAATTCAATCAAATTTGCGATAAAATCCGTAAATAATTGCTTTATTTCGATTAGATATACTAATAACGTAGCACAATAATGCATACATATGTACAAGTATAAACGTCACGCCTGTATTCCATAGGCGGAGAATATGGATCAATTATAAATTAATAATTATGTAATATAAATTAATTAACTCAGATATTTAATGTACCAGTGGGATTACTGTAATGCATTAAAAACGCAGTAAAATTAAGTCTGATAATCTTTGGGTTTAACTTCAGCGGTGGAATTCCTGTAGTCAAAAATAATAATCAAATAAATTAGATGTAAGTCAGTCAGAGACAGTAAGAGAACGCCTGACTATATTAAATCATTTAATTTCTCTTTTTTAGATTGTGGATGATGTGTTCGCTTTGATGCGTTCGGAGAGAATGACTTACGAATTGGGCTTCCAAGTTCTGGACTTCTTGAAGCAAGACACCAGCTACTACTCCTGGTACCCGGCTGTAACCGGTTTCAACTGGATTAGAAACAGATTCTTGCACATGCCCGATGTATTGGCTGAATTCGATGTAAGTATTATAATAATCGTTGAGTAACTACTCTGTTTTGTTTCTTCACTGCAAAGCCCCCCTCTACAATCGAGTCTACGATAGAGAGTGATTAGGCCATTAGTGATTATTTAGTAACTATAATCCCTCTATATTGACGAGTTATCGTTTAAACAATTTAATTTGAATAAAGACATTTTGGGATCAGGGATGTTGAAGGGCGGTTTATTTGACCAAGGATTTTTTGGTGATGTCAAAAAAATATATTCTAATAAATGGCTTGTTTAAAATAAATCAATATTTACATATGCATATAGTCTATATGCATATAATCTAAGTGTTACACGCAATTATTTAATTAGAAGGCTAAATTCAATTCAAGAATTTGATATTTTATCGAATCTGAATCGTAGTGCATTAATACCAATCATGCAATATATAATAAAAAGTTTGTGGAACACCTTATGGTATCTTTTATAATAACAATGGAGGTAAATATGTAGTGTATCATGTGTTGACCCTGACCAAAAAGAGGTGCAACAAGATAATACGTAAATTGTTCTTATTTTGTTCCTTTATCTATCTTGTAAATATTTAAAGGAAATCCTCTTCGAATTCCTGGACGCCGTGATCACTGACTTGGGCTATGACGTGGTAGCCAACGAACCCCTAACAAGGACCTTGAACCGATTTTTCGTTCTCTCCTTCGCTTGCAACATCGGCCATTCAGGTTGCATCAGCGACTCGGTACAGAAATTCAACGCCTTGAGAAATAATGGTGTGAGGTAAAAATTCATTGCAATATTTTCATCAGACTTTTTGTATTTGTGCATATAGCAAGTCTACGACTGTTGAAATAGTATTTGGTGTATCAATCATATTATTAATAGTATGTGCGTTTAGTTG
Organism: Hyles vespertilio; assembly: GCA_009982885.2. Classification (NCBI taxonomy): domain Eukaryota; kingdom Metazoa; phylum Arthropoda; class Insecta; order Lepidoptera; family Sphingidae; genus Hyles; species Hyles vespertilio. Next base: position 3,497,132 of record CM042812.1, on the reverse strand, counting down.
AAATTAAATAAACTCAGCTTGAATCCTATATGCCTCAGAATGACAGGTTTTGCACAATTTTATGCGATGTCTGGATAACAAATGTGTGGCTATCTCATCTCTATAACATAACGATAGGCAACAGCAATTAATTTACAATTTGAGATATTGGTACAACCCTATTAAATTCATAGGTCTTGAGGCTTACATGAGCTACATCAAAGCTCTACTATTGTACCATTGTACCACTGTGTCACTGATGAACCATTTCTACTTACCAATGTACATTTAATCACAACCGTACACCAACATTAATTAAACTCAACATAGACCTAACACAAGTGTAGACAATACTTACAAACAAAAGCGACTCTTAGAACTTACTACATACATAAACATATGTACATACAAAAACTCACGCCTATATCCCAGAAGGGGTAGGGGGGGTCCCAAAATGTGATAGGTGGCGAGCCTATCGCCATATCGGGCACAAATTCCTGACTCTGGGCTGATAATGAATAGTAAATTCCAATATCATTTTGCACAACCTGGGATTCGAACCCGAGACCTCAGCTTTGTAACCGTACCATAGTACAACTACGCCACCGAGGCAGTCAGGTTAGAACTTACTTTCAATATAAAACATTTAATTATGTAATTAAAGTGAGTAACAACAAATAGATAAATATTTTTTGATTAAATAATACCCAAACCAAAACAATATTGTATCTATAGTTTTGATCACTTTGATTAGATTTAGGATAATATACCAACTACCCAATAAATAAAACACGTTTATCTTATTAGATATGGATGCAGTAGGGTAACTACTAACATTGCGTGACTAATAGCTGTTAAAAGATAAGCAAACTCATCATGTAAAGTAACGAAAAATAAACAAGGATAGGAAATTGGCCCAACCTTTAACCGATACAAGAAACATTACTCTTGCGTCATACATGATTTATGCTTTCAGCAAGTACTAAAAATTGAAATATGCTTTTGCTAACTAAATGGACATTTTATGAGATAGCTCTGATCAACTAAGTAGCACCATATGTAATGTTTAGTGGACACTATCTTATACATATTATGTTCATACGTCCACAATATTTGAAGAATATTTGAGAATAATGCATAGAAAAGTGAGATTGCTGGTATAGATAAACGATATAGTGAAACTAATTCTTCACGTAGTTTTTCTGTCAGTGGCACATGCCTAGTTGAGCTTCGACACTCAGTTATTTTATTTTCTTCTTTTAATTAGCTGCTCGTCTTCTCGCCAACAACTTCTGTCAAATCACTTCCTTATATGTTTTTTCAGTGTCAACCCTAATTTAAGACGTCATGTCTTCTGCACTGGTCTTCGCGAAGGTGGCTACGATGAGTGGCGGTTCTTAAACGAGAGGAGATGCAATTCCAACAACCAAGGTGACGAGGTTGCAATGCTCAGAGCACTCGGTTGCACAACCAACGACAGGGCGAGACAAGAGTGAGTAGAAAATAGCGGTTTATCATTGGTCTCTTAGATTCCTTATCTTGGATTACTCAAAATTCAAAGAATTGAGTAAACATCAAAATATTATTACGAGTGCTTAGTGTTACGATTGATTACTTCTTAACTTTATTTTTGGCGTAGTCTTAAAGCTGAAAATTTAGAATAAAACAAACTGAATAAACTATATAACATATAATTTGATGATAATTCTTCATAGACTGACGACAGACGTATACTGGTGGTAGGTCTCTCATATGTGAGAGGCTGCGTGGGTGGGTACCACCGCAATGTCTATTTCTCCCGTCAAACAGCAGTTTAAATGCATTGTTGTGTTTCGGATTGAAGGACATTGTAGCCAGAGTAACTACTGGACATATTGAGACTTAACATCTTATGTATCAGGATGGCGAGCGCAGTGGAATGCCAAGCATTGCTTTGTAATTCAAGGTGTTGTTTGGTTTGCTACTGTTCATGAGCGGTCGCATCGCTTACCATCAGGCGAACGGCATGCTCGTCTCGCCATTCAATGCTATAAAAAAAAAGACATTATTTCAAGATTTTATTATCATGTCAATGGATTATAGTAAAAATAATATTGTCTGAGCTCATTATGAAGATTTGTTTAAAGACTGATAAACAAGATAGGAAAAATGTTCCTACCGGTGAATTCCCTTGCTAATTGTTTTATGTACTTATTAATAGGTTCTTGGAGTTGATACTGACTGATGAGGTGAAGGCTCAAGATAGAGTGAATGCCTTCACCTTCTTCTACATGGGAGACAGGTCCAACGCCAGGGTGGCCTTGCAGTTCTTGAAGGGAAGAGTGAACGAGATAAGGGAAGGGTAAGGGTTGTATATAAACTATGCAAATGTAAAGTAATGCTATACTTAGACGCGGATTGATATTTGAAATCTAAGGTCGGAAGGTCAGGCTCTACAAATGCACTTCTGCTGTTGAAATGAATTTTATGATGTTTTTCGAAGATATACGGGTTATTATCATCGTCCTCAGCCACGATCGATCAAGAAATCGATTTATGGACAAAAAGATAAAATGTTATTCCAAGAATTATAACAGCACAGACAATGGACATAATATCAGTTAATTTTACTATGTCAGAATGCGACATGTTTAAATTATTTATTGAGAATCATAGAATTATTAATAATACTATAAATGTTTCTTATAGAGTGGTGCTTCCAGCTTGGTTCGACAATGTTATAGCAAACCTCGCATCTTACTTAGACGAAGAAGGTCTGCAAGATGTAAGTGTTTGACCTCATTGTAGTCTATCATACAATAAAACGTATTATTTCCACGCACTTTACAGCAAGCAAGAATACAATAATGATGGGTAATAATTGCAGTAGTTAGTGGCCTAACTGTGTGCCTTAGTTTTAAAGAAGTCTGAATAAGAGGGTTGAGGAGTAATTTCAGTATTGGATGCAAAGTATCAATTGAAATGAAAATATCCTTATTAATCTTTGCTTATTAAGTGTGGTGGTAAACGTAACAAACGCGGTTGCCAACATGCTCTCGGTGATCGCGGATAAAAATCGCAGTGCACAAATATTCGAAGTCATTCATGTATTGATACTGAATCATCACGCACTATAACGATGAAAAAAAATATCATAAGAGAACCTGCATATAGTGATTTTTAAGTATTCCTATGGTATGTAAAGTCCACCAACCAGCACTAGACCAGCGTGGTGACTGCACAACCTAACCACTCTTAATCGTACTCTCGATTATAAAAGAGGCCCGTGCCCTGCAGTGGGACGCATGAAGGCTAGTACAGAGCCTGTACTGAAAATATGAAAGGAAATTAACTTTATTTTTGAAGCAATTAGTATTTTCATATACGCATGTGTTGTGGAAAGTGATATACGAAAGTACTCAATCGTAAAAACTCACTTTTCGGTGTAAAGTTCAAAAAGATATTAAGAGGATCTAGGAATTTCAAATGTCAGACTAAAAAGATATGATAGGTTTGCGATAGTTGTTTGGCGTCTGACAGTGATGATACACACAATGATAAAACCCTTATGAATCCTTACCAATATTGACACCTTTGAAAGATAGTTCAGCATGATATTTCTGATAAATAAATTTTGTTATTGAAATTAAAATTACATTACATATAATATTTTTTCAAATAGCAATAAACATAAAAATAATGTAGTCGATGGTATCAGATAGAAGTAATGTTCTTTAACTAGTTATTAAAGAGAATATAAGCTTTGCAGTGGGGGTTGCCTTCATCTACTCATATTGTAATTTGAAGACAATTGTTTACTCATTATTTTTCACTAATCAGAAAGAATGCTGACAGCCCCGGTGGTGCAGTAGGTTAGACGCTGGCTGTGAATCGTGTGGGTTCGATCCACTTACGGAGAGAAATATTTGTGTCACCCACAAATATTTGTCGTAGGTCTGGGTATTTTTGAGACCGAAAAGTCTCTCGTAGTTTCTGTAGTTATACCCGTTACTCATGACTTAATTGATCTTAATGTGGGGTCAGGACTATGTACATATGTGACTGTTGTATGTATTACTTATTACTTACTTAATGTATACATATAAAAAGCCCAACTACTAAAAATATTTTTCCTTACAGATGGAGCAATGGCTGAATGCCAATCAGGCTGAGGTTCCCAACTTCGCCGTAGGCATCAGTGCTATCAACTCAAACAGGGCGAATATGAGATGGGGCACGGAGAATGCTCAGATGATCCTCAGAGCAGCCAGAGGTTCAGCAGCCGTCGTTATGCCGACTACCCTGCTTGTATTTTCCACCTTGTTCGCTATGCTGTTAAGATAAATGTTAGGAAGTTAATATAATTAAATAAAGTTTTATTTTTTAATTATCCTGAGTTTTATTTAGGACCCTTTGAAATTTAATTTTAAATCGTTTTTAATGTGATATTCTAATTTTAATTTTGCATACTTAGCGAGTCAAAATTGCTATTCTTATAAGGATAAGCAATACGACCACTCGTGGACTGCAGCAAAACCAAACAACACCATCTTAATATATATAATTCACGTGTCACGTTGTTTGTCCGCGATGGACTCCTAAACCACTCAACTGATTATAATGAAATTTTGTAGATATGTGTTATTTGTTCCAACTTAAAGGTGGGATAGTTTTTATCTCGATTGAATTGACGAAAGTATAAAAAAAAGGTAAAAACATTTTGCCATACAAAATGTTCATGGGTTTGTAACTGTCAAAGATTTAATGTTCATAGCGTCGATACGGTAAACTCTTCCCTAAAATTAAATAACGTATTTAAATAAAGGTTTCGAATCGACAACACATAGCCACAATATTCGATTTATGGCGTATTTTAGATTTTAAAGATGTAAATTAATGACAGTAATGAAAAGTGGTTGACATTTAAATTGATTGTCAAATATTTATGCATACGTTCAGGAATTTATTGTAAACTAAAGAGTATATTATGATGCTACATAAATATAGGACAATTAAATAAATAATATTCACATGTATTAAGTTTTACTTCTTTTCAAGATAGAATTTCACTTGAAAATGAAAAATCTTTAATAAAATAACACATCAAAATAAAAACTGAACTGAACTGAATAAAATAAAAATTTTATATAATTATGGAGAATATTGCAGGGATTCTCAAATTAGGCGTTGCCTGTGTCTTGAAAAACCAGTTAAATATAATTGTTTCTACGTTAATTGTGTGTGTGTGAGTGCATTTCTACGAAAATTAATATTTCATCTCTTTATTACTAACAAGAGTAATGGCGTAATATTTTTGGAAAAACAGCATAGTGGGGGTGAAATAAGGGATGGGATATTGCATGGATAATCAAAATCGATAAAGTGTTTAGAAAGTAGGGAGAAACTGGATATAATAGAGTGGGAGGTAGGGGAGAAGACTGGGATAGCTGACAGATTTAATAGGACGAAATGTAAATGCACGGTATAAGACGGGATGGTTAATTAAGAGAAAGGACGCGACGTATCGGGAAGTGAATGAACAGACGGGATGGGACGGAATTGAGCAGGACAGTAGGATAGCTAATTCATGTTTAGGTATACAAGAGCTTATACGAAAAATAACACGTATTTGGTGTGGAGTAAAATAAAAAAGTATCTGCACCCAGGCGAAGCCGGGCCGGGCCGCTAGTTGAATTTTAAAGCAAAGTTTGGCATTTCACAGCATTCACCATCCTGAGACATAGATGCTAAGTCTCAATATGTCCAGTAGTTACTTTGGTTTAATGTCCTTACAACTGGAACACAACTATGCATTTACACAGCTGTTTGGTGGGAGAAATATTTATTAAGGTATCAATGAATGTTTTCGAAGGGCATAGAGCTAAGGAATTTAAGATATTAGTTATCAGACATGGTCGCTCTTTGGCATCGCATTGAATATGTCGCAATAGAAACAATATCGCAATTTTGATTAGTTTCTTACCTTGTCGCTCTTAGAGAAAATAGTTCATTGCCATTCTTACCGATAAGATAAGGCCTACAAAATCCTACAGCGAGGGATAAGAGTTCAAATCATCAATGGGTTGAAGAGAAAATGTCAATCATTTATTTACCTGTTTATATACATATGTATATACATAAAACACGCCTTTTCCCTAGATGCGATAGGCGGGGGTGAAAGGACACCCACATTTCGCCATGTCTTTTCCTTCCCAAGATGTGATAGGGGGAGAGCCTATTGTCATATTGGGCACACCTTTCTGACTCCGGGATGATAATGTATAGAAAAATCCAATGGCACTTTGCCCGACCCGGGATTCAAACCCGAGACCTCAGCTTATAACTGTACCGTAGCACAACTACGCTAGCGAGGCAGTCGATTTACCTGTTTAATTTTCATTCTTTAATGTACTTGAGAAAATTTCAATTAGTTCTATCTGTCGAAAATGGTACTAATCGATACCCATTTCGAAATCATATCATTCTTTACGGATTTTATCGCGGATTTGGTTTAATTTTTCGATAGAGAAGAAGATGACTTGAATACATTTACTTTAAGCGGAACCCAAAATACCAACTGCCATATCTTTCAGTCCGCCCGGTGACTACAAAAGCTGTACTCGGAAAGTAATCGAAATGTCGGGAAGTAAAAAAATGTAAAAATTAAACAAAAAAAATTGTTTTATTTCAATGGGTAACATTTGCGTAACTCTAAAATCAATTATGACACCTATTTGATGAAGAGATAAGTGCATTATGCTTGCATTATGGGATATTGGGTTCGACTCTCTAAGCCGCCGCACAGGGAAGATTTTTCATGCAATTAATATAGGGTACTAGCGGCCCGGCCCAGCTTCGCCCGGGTACAAATAGATTTCTGTACAATAATATGTACGCATTATTATTATACATATAAACCTTCCTATATAGCCACGCTGCCGCCGCCCCGGCCGGCCAGCACCGCCGCAAGCGCTACGTCCCGCAATTTTAAATCTGTAATATCTTCGAAAATATTCATTTAAATCTCGTGCTATAAAGGACCATATAGATCTATATTAAATCAACAATATATTTAAGCTATTTAATTGGATAAGGATTAATGCTGTATTGGTTAAAATCGCTTCGAAAATTAGCCACTATTTGTCGTAAAAAGTAAATGACAAAAAAATTTATTGTGGGATATCCATAAGAGATAGACATATTACCATCGCGGAGTTTTCTGTAGACCTTTTCAATGTGTATAAATATTAGTACATTATTTTGATAAATCTCGTAGGGTTCAGCCTGCGTTTGCAATGTAAGCGGAAAAAAATTGATAATTAACGACATCACATTAGAAACCTTAAAAATAATAATATTTCTCCACTATTTAATGGATGTCATTATACATGTAAACCTTTCTATTGAAACACTCTATCTATTAAAAAAAACCCACATCAAAATCCGTTGCGTAGTTTTAAAGATTTAAGCAAACAAGGGGACATAGGGACAGAGAAAGCGACTTTGTTTTATACTATGTAGTGATATCAAGAATACCACCAAAAGCCGGGTGGTAGTTTAAGTCCATAAGGATATATATCCATATATACATTCAAACAAGGATTCTATTTCTTAACGAAACTAAAAATATTCATCTAGTGATTAATATTATGCATACTGTCTAGACATCACAAAGTTGTTTATTATTAAATAAGAAAAGAGACTCTTCACAATGACAGATAAAGAATGAAAAGTATAGTCCTATCTATAAAATATTTATTTGAGTTTACCTTAGTATTTAATAGAATTTATCATGTTAAATAACGTTTGTTGGATATTAATATAAAGTATAAGTCCTTCTTTTTGTTTGTATCACTCTAAGCTGTTACATAAACTCACGCCTTTTTTCCCAGAAGGGGTAGGCAGAGGTGCCAGGACACCCATATTTCACCTTGTATGTTCCGTCCAAAAATAATAATATCCGTTTTTCGTCAATTAATGGCAAGGAAATCCGTCAACTAGCAATATTACAACGTCGTGGACTATGGTCTGAACTCTCAGCGGTACTCAAACTTTTTTAACACGGGCCGTGTACAGTTTTTTTTTTAATTTTCTGCCCTCTACGTTTTTGGTATGCTGTTGTGGACTAACTCTACGCAGCTAATGCGGTAGGGTATATCTAGACAGGTATCAATTTTTTACATAGCCAGCGTATTTTCTAAGATCGGCGCGAAATTTCAAATTATTTGCAACCCTAGGCGGCCCAATCATAAAAGGCCCGTGGGCCGCAGTATCAGTACGGTGGTCTCAACCATCAATTAAATTCTCATTTGTAGAGGCATACAATAATGAAGGACTTATGAATTTTAATATCATTGATAGAATATAAGACCTAGATAATTATAGATATGCAACAAAAGAACCTGAACGGTTGAGCTAGTTCAGATAAAGCGTTATCACTACTCGTCGTGACAAAGTAGATGCTTAAGATGAGTCTTATCAGTTTCGCTGTACAAATAACACATGAAACGATACAGCCGTTAGCAGTTTACAGTAGTACCGTGAAATGACAGCAGGTTAGTCGATTTTACATATTTAAGACCAGTTGCATCAGATAATTTTGATATTTTTGGTGAGAATAAAGCTGTTATTACCCTTTTGGTATCCTGGAGGAGACTGAAAGGGTTATACCAGTGTCACTGGCTTTATAGCCGCGGATATTGCGGCCGAGCTGGATACTGAACTTTAAGTTTGACATTGTCACTTTATTTTCCTTCTCTTATATCCATCCCATGGTAGTCTTTAAGAAGTTTATTATTACCTCGAGCGATACGACCGCCATTAGCACCCTTATGTTAAATATTAGAATAGTTTAAGATTCATTTGCTATACAAAAAAACAAAATATCAACGCCATTCACATCTCAAATGTAAGAAAGTCGCATGGTCAACGCCATAGTTAAAGTCAAACTTAGTTGATGCAACTGGGCTTCAGTATGCATCATTAGTACCATTTATTTAAATAACGGAGTAAGAGCAGAAGGGTTAAAAGAATAGTGAAAGAAAAGAACATTGAAATTAGCGTCTATGAAGTTGGTGTTGTAGGGTTTAAGCGCAATTAGTGTTGTGAAATAATATAAATAGACTTTTTATTATACTGGAGATTTCGTTTTGGAAAATACGTAGTGTTATATTACGTGGAAGTAGTATAAGGATATTTGAACTAAATATGATCAAAATGTATATATTGCTTATATTTACAATTATATCAACTCACATAATTCTTTTAGCCCGATATTTTGTTTGTATACTAATAGCATTATTGTATTCGTTATAATTCGTGAGTGCAGCCTCAAGTTTGTCAATCATTGTTTAAAAACATAAATTTCCATTGCGCTAGATTCGTTCTGAGGCATAAGATGTTAAGTCTCGTATATCTGGTAGTCACTCTGGCTACAATGTCCTTCAATCCGAAGCACAACTGTGCATTTACACTGCTGTTTGGCGGCAGAAATAGATGTTGCAATGGTACCTATCCAGGCGATGTCTCACTTTTGAGCGACCTACCACCAGTTAAATTACAGTTACAATATTGACAAGATCACTATAGCTATATTTTGAATAGGTGTAGATAAAATAAGTACTACGTATTCTTTACAAAAAGTCTAGTTTTAACGTACAGTGTCTCTACACAAAAGCTTTCAAGCCCGTCTTTTAAGAAATTAATAATCCTGATTTTAATTTTAATAACCAACTAACGTTTGACTGAATTTAAATTATAATACTTATAATTCTCTCTATTTTATCATTAGCAAAATAACATAACAATCAAAATGTCCAATTAACATTTGATTCGTAGCCAGCATTCCATTCGAATTTCTTACGGTCATTGCGCTCCACCAAGTTAGTATTAATTTGAAATTCGAACGTTTCTTTAGTGGGGCAAATGTTTGAGCTATTCGCAAATGTTTGGATAAGATGCTGTTTTATTGTAAAAGTGTGTCGTATTTAGTAATATGTGTTTGTTAAGTGCTTACATTAGTATTATTTTTCAGCAATGTTGTTTATACTCATAGTTGCGTTATGCACGCAAGCTGCATATGCTGACGATAACTATAGACTAAATACAACATTCAGACCCTCGGCTTATGTTATTTATATCACTCCATATTTTGAAACTGACAACGAAAACGCATTTACGTTTGATGGAGAAGTTGATATTACCCTAACAACATCTGTTGCAACGAGGGAGATAAAGCTGCATTCAGAAGATTTGATATACTCTTCAGAAAACATAACAGTGGCTAGAAATGGAACTTCATTGGCTCTGAACGAAACAAACTCTTTACGTTTTGATACAAATTATACTTTCGCTTACATTACCCTTCAAAATGATCTAGAAGTGGGTGCTGAGTACAATTTGCGAATTGTGTATAGAGGACCTATAAGGACGGATTTGAATGGATTCTACCGTAATTACTATATAGAAAACGGTGTCAAAAAGTAAGTACATAGATTAAGTTTGCTAAATGCACGTACGGATTTGGTTACATAGAAATTTATTGGAGTTTTTTATTACAATTTCTAATATAAAATTCTTTTGGTTTTAAATAATTTCCAATAATATTTTGAAATTAATTATAAATTTCTAAGGCCTATCCCACTAGCGTTTTATGATCGTTGGCGTTTCTCCAACGTCTGCGCAGCGCCGACATGTCGTCGAAGCTGCGACGTTACCGTCTTTAATAAAACGAATGAAATGAAAATAATTTATTGAATCTATTAAAATGACCTACATTATTTAGATTCAGTATTCGTGATCTACCAACTGGTTCAGAAACAGTTTGTTTACTATAGAAGACCGGGCAAGTCACATCGCTATTTTCTACGGGTAATTTGAAGGGAAATACTGTTGTCTTTGCTCGAAAAAAGAAAACATCATATATTACATATTGTTCATTTTGACATATTCCTTAACAAGTCGTAGCTTGAACCAATACCGCTAGAAAACCACAACTTCAACGTCGCGTTGTTGATGAAACACCAACGGTTGTAAAACACCAGTGCAATAGGGCCTTAAGTCAGCAAAGTAGTTTGCACATAAGCTGTTAATAGTTTTATGAATACAAAGAGGATATTTACCTAGGAAATAAAATAATTTTTGAGGTTAGTTTAGTAAACGCACTCTTATCTGGAGATCGAGATAGCTATGTATATTAACACATAGGAGCACTCGAAAGACGGTGATGCGATAACTATTATCTGCATTATAATTTCAATTGCTTCGGTTTTGAGTATAACACTCATGTTTGAAATTATTTAGATGTAAATATGTATAGTATGATTATGTTTCTTTGAAAATATCATATTAGCAGTTGTCAGCCACTTTGTATATAATCTTTTAAGTCTTTTGTCCTAGATGCTATGCCCTTCAAAACTTCAGCTATTGTGCATTAAAGTAGTTATAAGTATGCAATTATTATTCGGAATTATTCAACGATATATATGTTAACATTTTGAAGCAATATATATATATATATATATATATATATATATATATATATATATAAGACGTATTCTTGTAAGAACTAATTAAAACAAATTTGAAAAACATTATTTGATATAGTTTTAAGTAGTTGACTACAACATACAAACAAACAACAAAACAAAAATATCTTGTTTTAGATGGCTTGGGGCTACTCAAATGGAACCTACACATGCAAGGAAAGTTTTCCCGTGTTTCGACGAGCCTGCACTTAAAGCTACCTTTACTTTGCACATCGACCGACCGCAAAACTATTCACCTTCCTTAGCTAATACTAAGCTTCAGAGCGAAACAAATCTGTAAGTAATAACTCCATTGTAAGAAGTAGATGGGTTATCAAAACTCCCTGCAAGTATAAGTCCCAGAAAGATGAGAGTAGGTTTTACAATGACGTCCTAAAAAAGAAGGAAACTCCTAGATGCATACTGATTCCAACAGATAACCTCTAAAGTGTACCATGGTCTGTGATTAACACAGGATCTTATACAGCTAAAGACTTTTTTATAGTGATGGCGAGACAAGCATGCGCGCATTTCGTTCGCCTGATGATAAACGATACGACAGCTCATAAACAGTAGCAAAACCAAATAACACCTTGAAGTACAAAACAATGCTGGGCATTCCACTGAGCTCGCCATTCTGAGGCATAAGGTGTTAATTCTCATTATGTCCAGTAATTACTTAATTATATTGAAAAGTAGCTTTAGCTTATGGGTTGTCACTCATTTAATCTTGTTAAATTATTGATTTGTCTGTGTTAATCTCTTTGTTAATATAATGTTATCTTTTAATAGGCAAAATGGATTCATCAGAGAAACCTTTTATCCTACACCTATCATGCCAACCTATCTGGTAGCTTTCATGGTATCGGAATTTGCACCAGCTGTGTCTAATAATGAAAGTTCTAGAGGATTCGGTATCTACACGAGACCTGAAGCTGCTAACCAAAGCGCATATGCTTATAAATTTGGAGTGGGTGTTGTCGACGCTTTGAGTAATTATTTCGGAATAGATTATTACTCAGTAAACAGCAATTTGAAGTTGGATCACGTCGCGTTGCCGGACTTCAGAGCTGGTGCAATGGAAAATTGGGGATTGGTTAAATACAGGTAATTGTATTCAAATATAAAGGGATTCATCATTGCTGTTTCCCGACGAGATCGAATCAGGAATGATGAGATCCGTAGCAGAACAAAGGTAATTGACATAGTCCAAAAGTTGAAGTTGCAGCAGGCCGGGTCGAAAGGTTCTGTAGTGGAGGCCACGTACAGGCAAGTACAGTGTCAGACGCCCGCCTATGAGGGGGACAGACGACCTGGTTAAGGTTGCAGGACATTGGTGGACGCAAACCACTTAAAACAGGTTAATGTGGAGGTCCTTGGGACTCAGGACTATGTTCATCAATGAATTTCTTATGGCTGAAGAGAGAGATTATGAGATTTCAATGAAAAGTGCTAAAAACGAATAAGAAACACTGATTTCAATCTATCTATGTAAAACATATCTTAATTTCACCATATTATTTATATCCTGGAATGCACGTTTTATTACATTTTGATCATGATTGATGGTAATAGTTTTCTTTTAATCTTTTAGGGAAGCTTTGCTACTATATGTGCCAGAAGAATCTACACCCTATTACAAGTACAGAGTGGCGCAAATTCTCGCGCACGAGACTACGCACATGTGGTTCGGAAACTTGGTCACATGCCACTGGTGGAGCGACACCTGGCTGAACGAGGGTTTCGCCAATTACTTCCAGGATTATATTACTGCTACTGTAAGTAAAAGTATTTATTTTTCAGACAATTAGGTCATTTTGGTCTTAATTTTGAATGGTAATCTCTTTTTCATACCATATTTGGCCATAGTTCTATCGAAAGGGGTTAAGGCCACCAAGTTGGAATAGTGTGGGCTGGCAAACTTCACATGGCTTTATATCTTTATTAGTCCATATATGTACGTCCCACTGTAAAGCACAGGCTTCCTCTGCAATCATGAGTATGAAATCACATACAAATTCTTGTAAAATTTATTTTCTTATTATGCTAGCTTTCTTACTATGTTCAGCTTTATGGTTAAAGTGTGTGGTAGTAAACTACGAATACAATACGGTTTTTTAAAATAAGTACAGTATTTAAGCTTTCCCTACGTTACACTTCCAGGTAGATGCTTCGGTAGCATCAGCTGATATGCTTGTAACGGGATCAGTATACGCAGCGTATGATGCAGACAGCTCTCCTACATCAGCTCCAGTTACTAACATCAACGTCAATTCACCAGCAGAAATTAGTGGACACTTCGGAACTATTACCTATCAGAAAGCAGGATCGGTTATACGCATGATGCATCATTTGATAGGCGATGAAGCGTTCAGAAATGGATTGTTTGTCTATTTGAACACCCAGTAAGTATTAATTGAGAAAACTGAGAAAGTAAAATAATAAATTGATTGCTATCCAAATAAAATAATTGGTATCGTATGATGTTTCATACTTTTAAACTTGAAACAAATTAAACCTCAACGATGAAATTGTGATTTTACGGAAAATTGTATTGAAATTGTGAGAGTACCTGTATAAAGTTGAAAATTATGAAACGTCAAACGGTATCTATTAGTTAAGTCGGATTATAAATGTGATGATTTTTCGGAGAGTCAGTAAACAAACTGAATGATGGAATAATGATATCTGTAAAATAGTAATTATTCTTGAAAATGCTTGGGGGACGCCTATGATCATTACTTTCTGTAGGTGAAGATGATGATGGTTATAAAATAATTTAAATATATTTGTATGACGTAAATCCGATAATTTACATATTACTACTATGTAGACCATTCCATATTATATCTATGGTCTTCATTTATTGACGACCCGTTTTTGGTGTTGCCTATAATTGTCATTGAGGCTTTTTAAATGTTTTGGCGTAGCTCTGTAAGGCACGTAATTTGGCCAGAATACCGGCAAGCTTTTTTAAAGTCTTTAGACAAAATAATATAAAGTAATGCCATTTGGTCAACAGCCACCATGGTTCCGGATATCCAAGCTACATGTACGATGCTTTGCAACAAGGAGTTACTAGCATTAACAATACTTTAGCAGCCTACCCAGGAGCTAATGTTGCTAACGTTATGTCCTCCTGGATAGCTCAAGCAGGACATCCAGTGTTGAAAGTCTCCATTGACTATGCAACTAAAGTTGCGAGTTTAAGTCAGGTAAGATTGTTGAATATATTCAATAATAACGCGGGAGACGTGTTGATATGAAAAAGTTCAAATCTGATACTAATACGTTAATTGTAAAATTACAATGGAATGGTACAAATGTATTTTACGACCAATTTCCACTATTTAAAGTTCAAGGATTTTGAAATTTGCATTTGAAGCCAATGGCCGTTTGCTCCATGGTAAGTAAGACGAACGCTTATGAACAGTAGCAAAACTAAACAACTGCTTGAATTACGAAGTAACGCTTCATCCATCCATCCATCAGCCAAAGGAAGTCCACTGCTGAACATAGGCCTCCCCCAATGATTTCCACAGAGACCTGTTGGAGGCAGCCTGCATCCAGCGACGTCCCGCGACCTTTACCAGGTCGTCGGACCATCTTGTGGGTGGACGTCCTACGCTGCGCTTTCCGCTACGTGGCCTCCATTCGAGCACTTTCCGACCCCATCGGTCATCAGATCTCCGCGCTATGTGCCCTGCCCATTGCCACTTCAACTTGCTAATCCGGTGGGCTATGTCGGTTATTTTAGTTCTCCTACGGATCTCCTCATTTCTGATTTGATCTCGTAGGGAAACCCCGAGCATAGCCCTCTCCATAGCTCGTTGAGTGACTTTGAGCTTCCTAATAAGGCCCATAGTGAGAGGCCACGTCTCGGTGCCGTAAGTCATCACTGGTAACACACAACTATCGAAGACTTTCGATTTAAGGCACTGAGGTATTTTGGACGAGAAGACGTCGCGTAGTTTCCCGAACGCTGCCCAACCGAGTTGGATTCGACGATTGACCTCTCTCTCGAAGTTGGACCTGCCTAACCGGACCACTTGTCCTAAATAGACATATTCGTCAACAACTTCAAGAGTCGAGCCCCCAACACCGATGGGGGTGGGCACAACATGGACATTCGACATGATCTTCGTTTTGTCCATGTTCATTTTAAGACCCACCTGTTGGGAGACTCGATTGAGGTCTTCGAGCATAGTGCTAAGGTCTAAGTAACGCTTGGCATGCCATTACGCTCAACATCCTGAGACATTAGTTGTTAAGTCTCAATATGTCCAGTAGTTACTCTGGATACAATATCCTTCAACCTGAAGCACAACAATGCATTTACACTTCTGTTTGGTGGCAGAAATAGATATTGCAGTGGTACTTACCAATGCGGCCTCTTACATATGAGAGACCTACTACCAGTCAATAAACTGTTGAATAAAATGTTTATTTCAGAAACGCTACTACTCAAATTCGTCACATTCATCGAATGAGACCTATTCGATCCCCATAACATATACAACCGAAGTAGACACCAACTTTAACAACACCAAACCGGCTTTCATTATGAGCGATAGAACACACAATTTCACCATAGAGGAATTAAACAATGAACATAGCTGGGTGATTTTCAACGTGCAAGAAACAGGTCAGTATTTGTATTTATTTTTATGGTGAGACAAGCATTTCCTGTTGGTAAGCGATACGGTCACTCATGGACAGCAGCAACACCAAACAACACCATGAATTACAAAGCAATGTTTGGCATTCCACTGCGATCGCCATGCTGAGATATAAAATGTTAGGTCTCAATATGTCCTTTAAATCGGAACACAACAATTCATTTGTACTGCTGTATGGAGGATGAAACAGATATCGCGATGGTGTCCAGACGATCTAAAATATCAACGATACAAGACTTGATCTTAGTGTGGGGTCGGGATTATTTATGTGACAGATAGGTATATTTATTATTTTTTTGTTTATGTAAGAATTGGGGAAACTCTTTCTTTATTAACACTCAATAGCTTAATTTTTGAACTGTGTCTTGTATTGCACGAAAACGAAGTCACTCGGAAAAATGTAAAACTTCTAGGTTTTATCTTGTATCTTGTAAGTAATAATTATTAGGCATATATTAATAAATTGGAATTGTTACAGGTTTATATAGAGTTAATTATGATGACCACTCTTGGGCAATAATAACTGAAGCTCTTAATGGCTCACGAAGAGAAAGTATACACCATCTTAATCGTGCTAAGGTAATATTAACTCTCTATAATAAGGTGTTTGATTAAAACCGTTTTATTTTTTATTTTTATGTGCAATCACAAGTTATATTTTAAAAACATTTCAGTATTAAATTTTCCAGTATTAAAGTTGCTTCTAACTTGAGGAAAATAGAAGCATAATGACGCCACTAGTTTTGTTTTATATTCCGTTTTTTTTACTCCTACTACAAGATTTATTTACAAGATTAATATAGGATTTGAATGTTATGAAGAGACATTAGTAGAATCAAACGTTCTAGACGAATGATTGGTATGGAACGTGGTTTGTGTGAAAGAGATGACTAGAGACAGCCTCCGTGATGCAGTCGGTTAGCTCGCGGTTTCGCCGCTTGTGAAACGAGTGGTCGCGGTTTCGATCCCCGCATCGAGATAAATGTTTGTGCGGCCCACAAATATTTCGTTCGTATCTGGGTGTTTGTGAGACCGAAAAGTCTCTAGTAGTACCTCATACCCACGACACAAGACTCGATCATAGTGTGGGATCAGGACTACGTAGGTGTTATATATTATAAACATAACTGTTTTTTTCCCTGCTTTGGAAAGATTTTTTGCAAATTTTTGATCGATACATAATTTTTAAAATCAATAACTGTTTATAATCAATATGCGAATGAAGAGCGTTTACACCTTGCGCGCAAAGTCAACTATAGGTATTTCTTCGTTAATTTCACGCACACATAAGTGACCAAAGCTGTGTGCGTAGAGCTGCCGCGTCGGCTCGCTATATATTCAGCTCAACCAACTTTGATCCGTGCGCTTCAAAATTCTAACATTCAATTGAAATGTAATATAATATCAAAATATTTTATTTGCATTATAAGTAGACAAATATTACCGTGCAAGCAATGAACAATACAAATTTAGATATTTTTTTTATTTTTATTTTTACTCTTTATTGTACATCTTAAGTTACAAAATAAATAAATATAACAGGCAAAAATTTAATAGTACAATGGGTGACCATATCGCATTGAGCGATTTCTTCCTGGCAACCTAGATACTAATCATATTTTCGTTATCATTACATTGTTAAGTTGCATTCAAATCAGTGTTCAATCAGTAGACACTACGGACGTTTTATTAATCATTTCGTGTTCGAACACAAGAATAGAGTTAGGGGCCTTACAATTACGAAATAAATTTAATTTTATATTACAATACATAACATAATTTAGCCTCGGGGTGTAATTCATCCCATTATATTATCTGAAACATAATTTATACTCACTACAAAATCATTGTAGGTAATAAAAATATATATATATTTTACTACCAAATTACTAAGATGTGGCAATTGCAGTCCGCGCATGGCTATTTTTACTACGCACGGCAAAAATCGACTGCAGCCAGGCCGGAGCGACGAGCGATACGTCCTCCCTCTAGAAGGCCTTGCGGCGGTCTGATTTGATGTACGTCGAACAGCGTGTTTTATAGTGGTTTTTAAAATATTTGTAGAAAACATGAAAACTAATTTTTTTAAAATATAAAAATGGTAATTTATTGATATGATGTCCTTATATTATAATATGCAATTGCTGTAAAAAATTATGTACGATAAGTTGGGGAAAAAAAATATGTTCTTGACGCAAGTTTCTGAATAATTTCGCATTGTTTAAATTTTTATTTTTCATGAACTAAACACAAAAAGATTACTTTTCTCAGCAAAATCCCTCCATAAGGGTCTTAAAAGTCTGATTATATTTTTATTTTCATCGTATATTTAGTGGTTTCGGATATCTTAAGCTTCTAAGTTGCCATTTAAAGCCTAAATAACGAAACTTGTGTTCAGTAATCCTTATAGTACTCACAAATTATCCATCAATCTATATTGTTTGCCACCAAAATCCCTAGACGACAACCTTTTCTAAAATTATTACTAATTATTTTTCCTTTAAATTGTTTATTGGTGGCTATTAACTCGTTTGAAAAGTCCTGTTTTTAAGCCAAAAAGCGCGCGGAAGGTATAAACGCTCTTTTTTACATATTTTTTCAGATTGTAAACGATCTCTTCGCCCTGTTTTACGCTGACGAAGTAACCTTCAGTCGTCTGTATGAGACTCTTGAGTTTATAAAACACGAGGAAAATTATTCTGTGTGGTACGCAGCCATACGAGGGTTGAATAGACTGAGGAACAGTTTCTTGGGCGATGCTACGACAAGAAAACTTATTGATGTAAGTTATTTTTTATTCTTCAAGCATAAGATTCTCCAATTCTTTTGTCTGCCGCACCGTCAATCTGTGGAACTGTTTGCCATAACACGTATTCCCTCTTTTTTATAACCCTGGGTCCTTCCGTCATAGCGTGAAGAGGCTTCTTAGGGAACCAGCATGTTTGTATCGAATGACATGAGACCACAGTCTGCCATTCTGCTGGAAGGCATTTGAGGCACTGATCATCCGGTGAAATGCAGATAATTTGCCGCGCCAGGATTTAAAAATAACACAGAATTACTGGTGGTAGGTCTATCATATGTGAGAGGCTGCCTGGGTGGGTACCACCGCAATGTCTATTTCTCCCGTCAAACAGCAGTTTAAATGCACTGTTGTGTTTTGGATTGAAGGACATTGTAGCCAGAGTAACTACTGGACATATTGAGACTAAACATCTTATGTCTCAGGATGGCGAGCGCAGTGGAATGCCAAGCATTGCTTTGTAATTCAAGGTGTTGTTTGGTTTTGCTACTGTTCATGAGCGGTCGCATCGCTTACCATCAGGCGAACGGCATGCTCGCCTCGTCATTCACAGCAATAAAAAAAAAAAAAGAATTTTTAACATACTTTTGGTGTTAATCCGCATAGCAACTGCCATGCTTCAAATGTACAATTAAAATGAACCAAGTAAATGTGTACACTGTTTGTGTACAGTTTCGGTTATGTCGACATATTTACAGGATCAAAAACGCATTTTCGATCATGTCGACGATGTTTTTTTTATGATAAAAAATATTTTAAATAATCAGATATTTTTTTTATTTGATGGTTCAGTTTGAAAAAAAATGCTTTCTATTCTGGATAATACTAAATTAATTCATAAGTACAATATAAGTACTAATGAAATAATTACTTTCAATTTAAATACACTTTATCGGTTTGATTTAGGAAGCTGCTTTGAGACTTATGGAGAATATTATAGCTGAACTAGGATATCACGAAAACGATGGTGATGATTTTGAAACATTAAGAAATCGTATGCAAGTATTGGAGTTCGCTTGCAAGCTCGGACACAGTGAATGTATTTCTCATACGGCGGCTATGTTCAGGGGCTTCAGGGCAAATGGTGACTAGTAAGTATTTTTATCAATTGTTATTTATGTTCGGAAATGTCTGTTTGAGCCCCAATATTCCTAGTCGTCGACCGAGGGGTAGACCAAATTAGGAAAGATAAGGGTAGCTAGATGTCGTCAAGAAATATATGAAGATCAATGGCCTTATTATTGATGGTACCGAAGGGCCGGTAGCGGACCATGGCACTGGCTGTGATGACGCCAGGTAGAAGAAGAAGTTCTTTATGCCAAGTCCTGATTAAAATACAGCAGGTCCGAAATATTGGGAACTCAATATTGTAGGCCTTGGAGAAGTAAGAATTTCGGCTTCTTTTTTGGAGACTTTTTAGTTATAATCTGGCATAATTCTCTTTAAGGTCGGGAAGCTCATAGCACCACCGAGATCTGTAGCATGAAGCGTGCTATAAACTTCCTGAAATCTACATAAGGCCCTCGGCGTTCTTTAACGATGACAGAATTGTCACAAATCATAATACGACTTTTTAAATAATATGTACAAATTGTACAACAGTCTGAAAATTTACGTTGAAAATATAGTGTTTTTAGATATTCGTTTATATTAAAGCTAGTGTCAGGGTCCAACTTTCCACTTAATGTAGCCTTAAGCATTGCATTATAAACTACCCTTAATACATACATAAACTCACGCCTTCCTCCCAGAAGGGGTAGGCGGAGGTGCCAGGACACCCACATTTCACCTTGTATGTTCTGTCCCACGATGTGATAGGTGGCGAGCCTATCGCCATATCGAACCGAACGCTCCCAAACTAGGCGAACCTGGATTTGAGAACCAAGCAGTTTTATTGTATTTACATTAAAAGTGATAACTAACAATTTTTTTTTTTTTAGCTATTGTGCTATTTCTACCAACAATAAATATATATGTTGTAAGATGACATAACTAAATCACATGTTACACTACTTATCCCAATTTGTCTTTCAGCATATCCCCCAGTTTGCGGCCTGTGGTCTATTGCAGCGGTTTACGGCAAGGCGACCAGTCCGACTACGAGTTCTTGTGGCACAGGATGAACACTACCAACGTTGCTAATGAGGCCAGGATCATTGAAGACGCTCTTGGATGTACCACCCATGAAGGCAGCTTAAGGAGGTTGGTATTTTTTTTTTCTTTTGTTTAGGTTCACAAAACTGGTTACAAATATTTGACATTCTTAAAATACTGGACTTATATTAAAATTACAAAATGTATTCGTAACCTTCTAGATGTGAACACGATATGTCTATATTATTGAGAATATATAAAAACGTAAATTGACCATCTACAATCATCTAAGAAGTACTAAGTTTGTGTGTACAAAAGATAATAACACCAACGTGTGAGCCTAATTTATGTAATGTATTTAATAATATTAGATTTAGCAGAAGCAATTGAACCAAAAAATTATGTCAAATTTGTTCGAAATACCGTTATAGGTAGAACACATGCTATAAAGGGGTGAGTGTTGACCGAGATTGGTTTTATATAGAGGTAAAGCAAAAGTTTTACGGTTTTGTAAGTGGCTACATGGGCGAAATAGATTTAATTTGATGCGATGCAACATTTTGAAGTCTGTATTAGGCCATATACGTCCCACTGCAGGGCACGGGCCTCCTCTACAATCGGCAGCACGATTGAGAGTGGTTGTGAAGTACCTACATTTTGAAGTAAAAGACCATATCTCTACATTAATATTATATGCATTGGAGGCATTGAAGTCTTTAGTTATAAAAGAGGTAGGAAAATTGGAAAAGAAAGCAATTTGTTTTGTGAAAACATGGTCAATATGGATGATAAAAAGGCAGTTAATGATATCACAATATTATATTGTAAGTGAAACTTCAATTTACTGAAAAAGTTAGCGTTTATAAAAAGCGTATATCGGGTATATCAAGACTGCTACCGAAAACGAAGCCGGTGGTAGTTTTAGTGACTACAAACAACACGACATTTTTTTTTATCATTTTTTAAATATCATCATTTTTGGTTGTTCCATCCATCCATAGTTTTTGCTACAATAATAATTTAAACTCTTTTATACCTTAGATTCTTTATAAATAAAAGGATATATACTATTATTTAAGGAAAAAATGTATTTACCACCCAAATATGGTCATAGGAAAAAAACAAAAAAAAAATAAAAAAAATAGTCGCTTTTATTGCAACTTTTTCTGTTGCATTGTGTCTGAAGTCGCTTAAACTACCACCCAGCTTTGTTTTCGGTAGCAGTCTTGATATACCCTGTATATAATTTAATTTGAGGATTACAACAAAGTATTACACAGTACAACATTTTTATTCACGATTAAAAATCTAGGAGTGTAGCCAAAATACTTCAGTTTAATAAATTGAAGAAAAGAGTAAAGGATATCAGTAAACATTGCTACTAAAGGATTGCGATGTAAAAACTTAATTTTCTTCTTTATACAGGGTATATCAAGACTGCTACCGAAAACGAAGCCGGATGGTAGTTTAAGCGACTCCAGACGCAATGCAACAGAAAAAGTTGCAAAAAAAAGCGACAATTTTTTTTTGTTATTTTTTTCTTATGACCATAATTGGGTAGTAAATACATTTTTTCCTAAAATAATAGTGTATACCCTTTTATTTATAAATAATCTAAGGTATAAAAGTGTTTAAATTATTATTTTAGCAAAAACTATGGATTTACCACCCAAAAATGACGATATTTAAAAAATCATAAAAAATAATTGTGGCGTTTCTTCTCGAAATTTTTGGTTGCATTGTGTTTGTAGTCAGTAAAACTATCACCCGGCTTCGTTTTCGGTAGCAGTCTTGAGATACCCGGTATTTTAATATCTACTTGCTAGTAAAATCCAGCGCCTGTTTTAGATGTGTAGCAATGATTTCTTCTACTATATTGGCCTTGTTTCTCTATGTAGGCGCTAACGAGGGCTATACGTCCCACATACGTCCCACTGAAGGTAACGTACCTCTACAATCGATACCACGATAGAGAGTGGTTAGGCCTTATAGGCCTAACCACGCTGGCCTAGTGCGGGTTGGCGGACTCAACACATCAAAGAAATTTGACATATCGTTACGGTACGCAGGTTCCTTCACGATGTTTTATTTCACTATTATAGTGTGTGGTGATTGACTATAAATATACATGAATCCGAAAAGTCAGTGGTGTGCACTGGGATTTGAACCAGCGACATACGTGAACAAGGCTGAACCGTGAGCTAACATTCTGATGTTCCCAGGTACCTACTTTCAATGCAAGAAGAGAACAGCCCGATCAAGACTCAGGACCTGACGGTGCCGTTGACAAGCATTCTGTCCAACTACAGTCACTTGCCTATCGTGCTGGACGCCCTGCAGAATAACTACACTCTTTGGAGCACCATGTATGTTATAATATTGTACTCAAAGTATTTGTATGATAGTAAAAAAATATTAAGGGGGCGGGAAGTCATTGAATGCAGGCCGCTCCCAATAGGTATAAGTGGCGATCCATCGCAGAGGCTTTTGTAGAGCAGTTGATTTCCTGTTGCTGATGACACTGAGAAAGAAAGAGTAGAAAAAAGGTCCATGGTATATAGTCATCTGAAATCACGAATCGATTTAATATATTTTTATAAAGTATAAAATAGATTTAAACATCTGACTTACCAATTTTGTAGATAGAGTTAAAAATTCAAGCTTTTATTTTTTGTGTATGTACAATAAATTGAATACTTGATTTTAACACTTTAAAAAGATCATTCACGTAATTATTTATACACGTTCAGCGGTTTTCTGACATCCATTTATAATATTCTTAATTATTTTACTTTTTTTCAGATATCCATCGATGGACTCAATTATGACAACAGTGGCTTCTTCTTTACATTCAACATTAGATTTCTTGAACGTAAGTACTGCCTCAAAGTTTATTTTAAGTTTAAACGAAAAGTACCAAGGTATAATAGCCTAAGGAACTGAATAAGAAAAAACATTTTTAATATTATTTCATTATTACATCTACCAATAAGAGACAAATGTGATACCCACATTATGCTATTCGTGTCATGTGGTCATCAAGAATAGACGATTTCCATGGTGTAAGTATAATCGATTATCGCAGAATTTTAATTTTACATTTCTTTCTTTTTGCAATAAGCGGAAAGACGAGCATGTCTTTCGCCTTATAGCAATACGACCGCCCATGGACAGTAGCAAAACCATATACCGCCATGAAGTATAAAGCAATGTTTGGCAATGGATTCGTCCTCTTGAGACATAAGATGTTAAGTCTCAATATGTCCAGTAGTTAATCCGGTTATAATTTCATTCAAACTGGAACACAACAATAAGTTCACATTGCTGTTTGGCGGAAGCAATTGACATTGCGATGGTACATACCTAGGCAGCTCACGTATACCACCTACCACAAGTAAAGAGTCGATTGACAATATTTTTCACCATCATTAATCGCATGATAATTGTTTTATTATAATATTAAGTTTCATATGCAGAACTCTCTTTATTGCATCATTTGGTAGAATTAATTTCACTTAGAAATATTTCCTTAAAGAATTATCTTGCGATGTTTAAGAAAAGAGTATTCGAATCTTGTGCGTTACCAATATGATTCACGATTCCTGTGAATCCGTAGATACGGGTCAGTGGGTATCGTTCATTATACTTAAAAACAACAATTGACGCAGGATTTGACTAGGAAAATAATTTATCAATATTTTCAAGACGCAAATAATTTAACTTTAAACTAAGACTTTAAATAGATATATGGATCTATAGTCTTAATGAATGACCTACAAATGTTGATTTCCTGTGGAACTTGCCTCAATGCCTCTTCCACATGCCCCCATTAGCTTGTTGACATCAAACAAAAGGCTTCATAATGAATGTGTATTTTGGAGTGTTGGTCAGCAAACACTCATTTGGGACACCTCTCGTAATTTTGCACAAGAGGGCCAGGTTATACTTGTTGATGGATTTCTACGCATTTATGAGTTGCATGTACTAACACAGCCGTTTTAAGGGTTATGTAATGTATTAAAATTCTAAAAGACTTGCCTTCATCCTTTAGTATTAGATCACAGTAAATTACATCAATGTAATTTTTGTAATCAGCGATCTTAGAAGATCATTATGACGTAACCTTCTCGAATTTCCATTTTTGTATTTAAAAAATATTTTTTTGGATTCGTTTTACAAATAAACATGCTTTATTGAAATAGCTTTACTAAATGATACGTACTGTATCACTTCTTATACATACGTACCACTGTAGGGCGCGGGCATCCTTTAAAGTCGAGAGCGATTATTTTGTAAGTGATACCTTACCACTGCTCAATTGTTGATAAGCCTCGCGCTTTGCACTGATACGTATTAGAGCTGTATGGTAACTAATCTACAATTCTTCCACAGTTTGGAAACTGGCTGTCATCATGTACAGAATGCAGCCCACAGAGCAGGCTAGCTGGTCTAACTGCATTGGCACAAGCCCAAGCTAATGCCAATTGGGCTAGTGAGCACAAAGACCAAATATTATCCGTTCTGAAGAGCTTCTCAACTATGGTGGCTCCCTCTGTATTGATGATAACTGCGGGCTTAGCTGTGTTTTTCAGTAGATTTAATATGTAAATAGAAATAGAAGGAATATAGTGTATAAACGTAATAAAAATTGTTACAAAGTTCCGCGCTGGTATGCAATGAAGTACACAGTCGGATATATCAGGCTGACATAATTATGTATTCAACGAGAGATAGCTATTTCGCATTGATGGAAAAACAAAATATACTATAGAAACTATCTAGTACATTGTCGTGACATAAAAAATTAATTAATAAAACACAGGGCTGTATCAATGGTGCCGACAGATTTGAAAGTGCCTTAAGATACATTATGTGAATAATATTCTGATACTCTGTATGAACAAAACTCAATTTTTAAGTGTACTTAATAGTGCATATATCATCAAGTATCAAGTAATATGATGAAAATTTGTGGTTATTTTGTAAACATAGTACAGTACAAAATGCATATTAGTAATTTTTTCAAAATTGTTAATGTTAGCCAATGTATCATTGTTTACTAGGAGATATTTTTATTCTTTTTATAATAATCTATTATATTTTTAATATTTAATTATTGACTAGTTCTAAGTAATCAATATATTTTTTATTGTTTTGAAATGTTATTATACGGTAGATATGTGTATTTTATATTGGTTGTAATTTTCACTTTATTTCACTGAATTTATTACAATACTAATAAGTTATTTCTTTATTTAAACTATATATACAACGTTGTATAAGAAATAACTATTTAATATTATATTAAAGTAAAGAAGAGATGTCACTCCACTATTAAGGCTTAAGTAAAATATATTTTTAAATATACATATATATTTTATTATATATTATTTAGATTTCACTATAATGTATGTATTTGCTTTAATTTTATTTGGATGTTTATTGGTAACAGAATAATTTTGTCTAAACTATTTTAAATGATTACTCAGTAATTAAAAAATATAGATAAATTAAATTACACAAGGATGCATGGTAAAGATACAGCGTTTTTCCTGTATCTAAATGTATTTTTCACCAGAATGTTTGATATTTTTCGTAATAAATGTACTATGTGTATTACAACTTCTTTTTATTTTCATTATTTACACATTAACAGCATTGGTTACTGAAACACAAATCTGTTGTAGGATTCATAAGTTATGTTTAAACTGAAAAAAAATAACAAAGCAATAAAATTAGTAGTAGTAGTACTTGAAAAAAATATGTAGAATGAATTACCTTCCCAAAAAATATTTTAACCCCTTCTCCGTTAATGCTTCATCATCAAAAATCAGAATAGCCCTATAAGGTCATGGTATGTATGTAAATTGTAAGCTATTAAAAAAACAAGAGGTATAAATACTTTTCTAGAGCTATAAATGATTCCTTTTAATTTATCGAGAATAACAGGATTATGTCTATCACAATAAGAATAGTGTCGGCAATTATCATTGGTCATCCTTTGATCTAACTTTGTGAACACTTCTGAACATATCCCCCAATTACTTGTGCATAGGCCTGTTAGTATGCATTCAACTATTTCCAGCAACCTTGTTACGAGTATTTTTATAATACATATCATCATCATATCAGCCACAGGAAGTCCACTGCTGAACATAGGCCTCTTCCAAGGATCTCCACAATGACCTGTTGGAAGCGGCCTGCATCCAGCAACTTCCTGCAACCTTAGCCAGATCGTCCGTCCGCCTTGTAGGCGGGCGTCCGACATTTCGTTTGCCTGTACGTGGCCTCCACTCAAGAACCTTTCGGCCCCAACAGCCATCGGTTCTACGAGCTATGTGCCCGGCCCACTGCCACTTCAACTTGCCAATCCTATGGGCAATACAACATAATAATAAATAACAAATAATAATAAATAATAATAATACTTATGTATAATACATATATTATTTGCAACTCCTCCTAATAATTTAACTTTTTGATTAATTTCATTGCGGGTTAA
Source organism: Hyles vespertilio (assembly GCA_009982885.2). Classification (NCBI taxonomy): domain Eukaryota; kingdom Metazoa; phylum Arthropoda; class Insecta; order Lepidoptera; family Sphingidae; genus Hyles; species Hyles vespertilio. Next base: position 3,469,571 of record CM042812.1, on the reverse strand, counting down.
AGACAAGTTAGACATTCCCGGAGACTCGCCGAGCTTCAATGGTCGGTGTTATTACTTTGCGTGCCACTGTTGGGCCTGGCTCACAGGAGTTACAGTGGTGGGTTTGAGGGCGGGACAGTCTCCTTAAAATACATAAGTATACTCGTAACATGGGGGGCAAATGAGCATACGGTTCAGCTGATGGTAAATGAACACCGTCGCCAATGCATATCTGAAACACCATAGGGCAAAGATCATAATATGTGTTGCCTGCCATTAAGGTGGTACGCTCTTAAAGGTATTTATACTGCTGTTGGTAATTGGTCCCAATTATTATAGGTATTTTTAGGAAATAAAAATTGTCGAATTATTAATCACCTTGGGTTGAATTAATTTAAATTTGTTTAATTGGTCAAAACACTTCATGTATGGCCGTGGAAGCAATATATTTTTGTCAGGTTTTGTATTGGAAAATCTCATATAAATAACCCGGAAATGAAATTAGTGCCCTGTATGACGATTACTTTCCCCTGTCATGTCCTGAAATGGCAATGAACTGGGAGGTCTTTGGATCATAGTAGTGACATTTGTGCCTTCTTGAATGTATCGGTAAGCTTATGAATGAATAATACAATAGAGTCGTTGACGTCATTTAAGGATAAACGGTCTGGACCGGTATAAGAATATCGTGTATAATAAAAATGATATATATTATTTATATATATATGCTTTATTGTACACCAAAAAGACAAAAGACACATACAAGTACTTAAAAACTAAAGGCATGGTTACAATAGGCGGCCTTATCGCTAGCTGCCTATTATTGTGCCGATATGAAATTTAAAATCGACTTACTATGCTCTTAGTTGTTAAACCTGATTAAATTAATGTGGTTAAACTTAAAGCTTGTTTTTTTTTTCTGGTAGTTACATCCGAAAATACATTGACGTAAAATATATGGACGGGGCGGAGAGTACGAAAAGTGTTGTCACGAAAGTGGTCCGCGGACCAATGCAACGGTTGTGACGTCACAGCGCACCGGTCTGTAAGTCGTCGACAAATGCCTAATTGTATCGTCGTGGTTGCAATAAAAATGACCGAAAGTTCACAAAAAAAAAGATAACTTTTCTTATCATCGCTAAGTAAGAATTATATTACTTTAAGTAAGTATAACATTTATTTTAGCATTATTGAAAAACGATTTCATGGCCGCCATTGACGTAAAAATCCAACAGATGGCGCGATTTTTACGGGCATCTTTTTGACGTGCCCAATGTACTGATGGGCCTATCCTTAGTTTTTAAATCAATGCTTTCTATCAAGGGCGGTTCGTCTGCAGAGCAAAGAACATCCAATTGTGAAGCCAACTACTGCTTTAAATTATAAAATATATTCTAAACTTTTGCTACTTCTCAAGAAATATTTATGATTAATACCATGCTAAATCTGGTCTATTAAAGCGAATGTCAAAATATATGAATAAACAATATTTTTAAGATACAAAAATAAGTAGTTTCGCGAAAACAGTGCATCATCAAAACAAACTGTATCATAGTTTGAAAACGATTAGCGATATAAACAAATACATGAGTAAAACATCACATTTAGTGTATTTTGGTCTCTGACAATAAACTACTTTCCGACTATCATACTACAGCTCTATAGTGTGGGGGAGGGACGGGAGGTCAACGTCATTAGACACTCAGCTTGGCGCCAAGTTCCGACTCGATCAGAATGAAAACAAAACTCGCGCCCGTAGAGCGCGGACGTCCTCGTGTTCAAAAGAAATTCGCGATTCGGTTTTTGAAACAGCGTTCTGTTTTTGAATTTCTTCGATATTAGAAAACAAATAGGAATGTTGAGTTTTGTTTTCAAATAAATGTTTTTTTGGGACTGGCTGTAATCATGTAAAGTGAATTAAAAATCTGCTCATGTTAAGTGATTCGAAAATTTGAATTTAGAATACTGATACCAGTGTCAAAATGTTCGAATTTCTGTTTTTCTTTTTACTTGCATCGGTGAATGGAAACTTTTTGGTGGAAGAAGAGTGCTTGAACTACACAGTATACCCAGTGCAATATGAGCTGACCCTTATACCTTTTCTTTACAAGGATAATTCGTATTACCATTGCGAAGAGACCATAACGATCATAGCAAATGCTCACGTGAGGGTAATAGAGCTCGATGCAAAAGATTTAGAACTCCAAGGAGGTTCTATTAAAGTGTTGGATGGGAACACCGATATTGTGAATGATGCTCGGCCTTACGAATATGATGCAATGAATGGAAAACTGTACATACATTTAAGAGAGCCTTTGAAAGTTTATTCGCCCAACAATGGCCAGTTTTACTACGTGAAAATTTTGTTCAATAGACGCGTTAAAGAAGACAGCACTGGGATTTTCCTGACGAAATATTACGAAGACAACGAGGAAAATATGAAGTAAGTATGAAAGTAGATTAAAAAACTAAGTATTTATAGTTTATTGAAATGGAAAAGTTATTTTTAAAACAATTTTATTGGTATAGATCAGATATCATATGAATAAAATGGGGTTTCCTTACTATATTTTAAAAAAGTAATTTGGAAATCATTTTATATGAGCTATAGCAAAGTTGTAAAAAAAACAAACGTGAGCAAACAATTATAGGTGTAATTAAATATATAATCAATATGTATTTAATGTAGATAAATATATAGCAATGGCACTACCTGATAGATATTAAGTTACTTGAATGTCTCTAAAGAAAAATCTTTACATACAAATTATTCATAATAATATAATTGAGTCATCTTCAACTAGAAAGTTTTAAAATTTAGCAAAGCTGTATTATTTTTATATAATACACTAGCACAGTCAAGTAAAAAAAAATTAACACAAAAGTAGACTTGGGTAGAAAATAACACGAAAAAGATGAAAGAATGAAAATTCAACAACATGATGTACATACATACTCTAAATATATTTTTTTTCCGCCCCGTGACCACGAAAGCTGTAAAGTAATCGAAACGTCGGTAAATCAAAATGTAAAAAATTAAACTAAATTCGCGATAAAATCCATAAATAATTGTTTTTATTTCCATTTTTTTTAGTTCCTTGAATGGCGAGATGAGCATGCCATTCGCCTGATGGTAAGCGACTCGACCGCTCATGAACAGTAGCAAAACCAAACACCTTGTATTAAGTAATACAAGGTAATAAGTATGTAAGTTGTTAAGTCGCAATATGTCCAGTAGTTACTCTGGCTACAATGTCCTTCAACCCAAAACACAACAGTGCATTTAAACTGCAGTTTGGCGGGAGAAATAGACATTGCGGTGGTACCCACCCAGATGGCCTCTCACATATAAGAGACCTACCATCAGTAATCTCTAAATAAACTCAAATATTACACAAATAGTTCGACTCCACATTAAGAGCGTTTATACCCTGCACGCGCTTTTTAGCTTAAAAACAGGACTTTTCAAATGAGTTAATAGCCACCAATAAACAATTTAAAGGAAAAATAATTATTACTAATTTTAGAAAAGGTTGTCATCTAGGGATTTTGGTGGAAAACATTATAGATTGATGGATAATTTTTGAGTACTATACGGATTACTGAACACAAGTTTCGTTATTTAGGCTTTAAATGGCAATTTAGAAGCTTAAGATATCCGAAACCACTAAATATAAGATGAAAATAAAAATATTATCAGACTAATAAGACCCTTATGGAAGGATTTTGCTGAGAAAAATAATCTTTTTGTGTTTAGTACCTGAAAAATAAAAATTGTAGCAATGCGAAATTATTCAGAAACTCTCGTCAAGAACATATTTTTTTTCACCAACTTATCGTACATATTTTTTTATAACAATTGCATATTACAATAGAAGAACATCTTATCAATAAATTACCATTTTTATATTTCAACAAAATTAGTTTTCATGTTTTCTACAAATATTTTAAAAACCACTATAAAACACGCTGTCCGATGTGGATCAAATCAGACCGCCGCAAGGCCTTCTAGAGGGAGGACGTATCGCTCGTCGCTCCGGCCTGGCTGCAGTCGATTATGCCGCGCGTAGTAAAAATAGCCACGCGCGGAATGCGATTACCACATCTTAGTACTTTGGTAGTAAAATATTTAATTATTTTTGTTGCCTACAATGAATTTGTAGTGAGTATAAATTATGTTTCAGGTAATATAATGGGATGTAATTCCGAGGCTAAATTATGTTATGTATTGTAATATAAAATTAAATATATTTCGTAATTGTAAGGGGTTGTAAGGCCCCTAACACTATTTATGTGTTCGAACACAAAATGATTAGTAAAACGTCCGTAGTGTATACTGATTGAACACTGATTTGAATGCAACTTAACAATGTAATAATAACGAAAATATTATTAGTATCCAAAATTTGTATTATTCTTTGCTTGCACAGTAATATTTGTCTACTTATAATGCAAATAAAATATTTTTATGATATTATATTACAGTTACATTTCAATTGAATATTTGAAGCGCACGGATCAAAGTTGTTTGAGCCGATTGTATAGCGAGCCGACGCGGCAGCTTTACGCACACAGCTTTGGTCGCTTATGTGTGCGTGAAATTAACGAAGAAATACCTATAGTTGACTTTGCGCGCAAGGTGTATACGCTCTTAATATAAAATAAGTCTTATGTTGTGATGTTAAATCACTACGAGAGTCTTTCAGAACCAAATACCCAGACTCGAAACAAATATATTCGAATTCGGATACGAATACCTATAAACAAGTATAGATGACTCGTATGCATATTAAGTTTAGGTGAAAAGAACTTTATTCTCATAATAAATATTTCACTTAAATGAGATACAAAGAAAATAAATAAATCTTAAACTTAATTTAGTATTAAGCCTATTTTTAAGACTATTAACATATTCCCATTTTGTTACAGTTTTCGGTAGCTTACTATAGCGCTGTGCATATTCAACATATTTACTCTTATAAAAAGGGAACGCTATGACGTTCACGTGTTCCCTCCTTTAACCTTCGGTCCTTTAAACGAAGCGTAAAGAAGTAATTGAGCAGAACGCCATAATTGTGCCAATGAAAAATAATCGTCTTTTGCCAGTTCATACTTTAACTGACTAGAAATTCACTTAGCAGGTGCACTGCAGTTATTTACTGACATATGTATACATACATATACTATAACTATAAACCATAACACCCAACAGTCATATACATAGTCCTGACCCCAAACTAAGATCAAGTTTTGTATCGTGGGTATCAGGAACAAGAGACTTTACGGTCTCACCAAACACCAGACCCGAAAGAAATATATGTGGGCCGCACAAACGTTTCTCTTGGTGTGCGAATCGAATCCGCGCCCTCCCTTTTTACAGGTGTTTTTTTTTTATTGCATTGAATGGCGGGACGAGCATGCCGTTCGCCTGATGGTAAGCGATGCGACCGCTCATGAACAGTAGCAAAACCAAACAAAACCTTGATTTACAAAGCAATGCTTGGCATTCCACTGCGCTCGCTATCCTGAGACACAAGATGTTAAGTCTCAATATGTCCAGTAGTTACTCTGGCTACAATATCCTTCAATTCGAAACACAGCAGTGCATTTAAACTGCTGTTTGACGGGAGAAATAGACATTACGGTGGTACCCACCCAGGCAGCCTCTCACATATGAGAGACCTACCACCAGTAACCTGGTGTCTAACCGCCTGCGCCACGGAGACTGTCAAGTCACAATATATACCAGTATAATGTTGAAATATATGTGATAAATTTTTCGATGTGGTAGAGCCACGCTGTTGTCAGTCATGATTTAGTATGAATGGCCAGGCTCGCCCGGGGCGGTACCACTGTTTCACGGAAGATCGACGTGAAGTGACAGGTTTGCCGTCATTGTTTAATTGAAAATCCAACATAGAGAACCGAAAAAAGGCGAATCTCTTTGAGAATTTAGCTTGTTCTTAAATAAAGTTAATGCATATAAGACGTTCATTCATAGATAAACAGGACAGAAAATATTAGACAAAATAATCACGCTCTTCAGCTGTTGCGAATATAATTGACATTGGCCTAATTAAATGCGTTAGTATATCAGTCCATAATAGCCTACTATTGATCACTGGTCTTCTCAATGACTTTTAATTAAATTTTTCTGACTTAATGTAAAGTCAAACAGAATAATTGCAGATAAGAGAATTTTCCATAGCATAAATTCTGGTGAAGATCAGTATATAATTCAGATTTCTTGCAATGTTTCTTTCTCCTGTTAAAAAGCATAATAACTGACAATTACTCCTTGCTTCGATGTTTCCTGAACGCTATAACATGTCTTTCAAACGAGGCTTAAAGAGAGTCCTATCCTTACGGTAGGCAGCCACCGGGCAGTGCTGGATCCCTGGCATTGCGAAGGTCCATGAGCGGCGGTGGTCGCTTTCCATCAGGCGGACATGCTCGTCTGCCTGCTAAATGCCTATAAAAAAATCTATACATTTTGATGGAGACCAGAGGTGTGCTCCAAGATTCAAACCCATGAACACTACCTTGACAGATTCCGTCTGATTAGTGAGCAATACATATCTGTCTGTATCAGCCCATATACGTCCCACTGCAGGGCACGGGCCTCCTCTACAATCGTAAGAACGATTGAGAGTGGTTAGGCCATATAGTCCACCACGCTGGCCTAGTGCGGGTTGGCGGACTTACATACCATAGAATTTTTATAAATCGCTATGGTATGCAGGTTTCCTCACGATGTTTTCCTTCACCGTTTTAGTGCGTGGTGATTGACTATCAATACACACATGACTCCGAAAAGTCAGAGGTGTGCCCTGGGATTCGAACTCGCGACCACCGTGAACATGTTGGCAGTCGCGTCTAGTCCGTTTACCAACAGGCCACCACGCACTTAATATACACAATACATATACACAAGCATTTTTTATTTTTAATGTTTTGAATGGCGCAACGAGCATGCCGTTCGCCTGATGGTAAGCGATGCAACCGCTCATGAACAGTGCAAAGCCAAACAACACCTAGAATTACAGCGTTCCACTGTGATCGCCATCCTCAGACATAATACGTTAAGTCTCAATATGTCCAGTAGTTACTCTGGCGCTTTAGTAAACGTGTAACAATGATACAATTCTATTATGAATTCATGCAGGCCTTACAACGTGCCATATCTATGGCGTAGTGCGTGATGTAATAAAGATTCGCGAATTCTTTAGTTCGTTTGCATTAACTCACTAATGTGCGCATACGATTGAACATTGAATAATTCCGTGTATATTTACGAATCCAAATGAATTTTCGATGTATACCATCGCATTTATTTTGGGAGAGACTATTTTCCAGTTTAATTAATGTGAGACGAGGAAAGTGAAAGTGAACCAGTGGTGAAACTGATTGTGGCCAAAGCATATATTGGTAGCTATTAAATAAGCAAATCCTAGCCAAACAGCAGTGATTAATGAATGTAAATGATGAATATGTACTGTTATATTCCTGTCTGAAGGACATTCTAGCTAAAGTAACTACTGGACGTATTGAGACTTAGAATCTCAGGTCTCAGGATAGCGAGGACAGTGGAATGCTAAGCATTGCTTCGTAGTTCAAGGGTTTGGTCTTGCCCCTGTTCAAAAGCGGTCGTATTGCTTACAGTCAGGCAAATAGCATGCCGGTATTGCAATTCAGAGTATTAAAAAAAGCAAGGAACAACTGCTGGTAGAGTATTCTTGTTTTTTGGATACCGAAATGTCCCCAACAGTTAGTGCCTATCACATTACGTCAAGGAAGTTGGCCGCGTTTATTGTTCATACCGTGTATTCCTGTTTACAATCAGCTGATATATTTGTAACAACCGGCGAGGAACATGCATCTAGAGAACCACTCGACCTGGCTTCTATTTACCATCAGACATTATAATTAACTTTGCCATTCACGTCTCAAAAATATAAAAATCTAAAATGAGCAATTATTTATAGCTGATCTTGCGCGTACCGCGAGGTCATGAAGTGCAGATATTCTTGTAGTTTTCAAGATAACGAAGTTACTAATAAATCGATGCAGAAATGATCTCAGTGTTCTTGACCGAGTAGATAACATATTATGTTTGAGTAATTATAATTATCCGTGCAATTAAATGTAAGCGATTGCTTATTTGGTAGTTGATAGGACTGCGGACTCAATGGTCTTAGGTACGATGCCAAGATTTCTGATGTTTCACAATAATTCGTGTTTTTTATTAAATTATGTTACATATTTCGCGGGAATATAAATCTTATGTACCCAGAGCTACAGTATACTTTGGAATACTTTATAATTTTTTAGTAAAATCTGAAGTTCAGAGGGCAACAAAAGGCCTATTTGCTGTGTGCAACTTTAGCACCAGTTAAAGTATTGACATTCAATCATTTTAAAAATACATTTAAGATACAACTAAAGAAAGTACTGAAACATGAAGAACTAGAAATGAAGTCATAACCACATTAAAATACTGTATAGTTACGTGTTCTATTCCCGGTCATCCAGTATTATGTCACTGCGATGCAGTCATTATTTCATTGAAACACAATTAATTTAGCTGAACACCGGCACCTTCATGATTGCCGTAATAAACATGAGTCAACATTGTTAGCGATTCTAAATGGAAGTATTTAAAAAATAAAACGTTTTGTTTTGCGTTCGAAATGTTTTTATGACGTTTCATTTCATGCATTCCTCATCACTCTAACTGTGATGTGTTACTCTTTTTCTTTCACAGTTTTTCCTTACATACTGTATCGACCCATTTATTTCGTGCTTTGGTTCATTTCAGTCCATATTAAGGTTGCCTGGAGGAAATCACCGACAGTAATAAGACCGCCGTTTTTACACGTATTTAACTCCTTTTAATTTTTTTGTTTGTGTCTGAAATGTCTGCTGTTTACAATAAAGTATAAATTAAATATGTACATTGAACAGTTACAAGTATAGTCATGACCCTACAACATGGACTAGTATTGTATAACTACTACTACTGCTATATGTTCCACAGTAAGATGCACGTCTTGTGTCTAACACCCGTATTCTAAGACGTTTCCTCGAATCTTCCTTAACCTTATCTCTGTTGAGGTGACGTTTAAAATGAATTCGAGGAATTCTCGAAAATGGTATGCTTAGTTAAAAATATCTGGGGACACGGTAGTGCCCCATCCAAGTCGAGCGAAAAAGCGGCACAGTTGTACCATCCTTTTCTCGAAGCAATTCAGACCATTTTCAACCCCCCATAACTTCGTTGTGGTTAAAGCAAGAAGGCTGAATTTTCAGTTATTAAGCAGGCATTATGTAAACACGGAATATTTAAAATTTCATTCAATTTGAACCAGTAGTTTAAGAATTGTAACTTGTCAAACTTTCTTAATTTTGTCACTCACTGACTGACTGACCGATCATCAAAAGTCTAGGGCACTTCAAGCAGACATAGAACCTCCAAATTTAGAATATAATTAGTGGTTAGCGCCTAAATTAAGGGAAAATTAAAACATTTCATAATTTTTGTATATTTTTCTAGATACACCAACTACATGAATAACTTTGTAATCCCATATAAATGTAAAGGGTTACAAAGTTACATTTGCAGTTAATGAATCATTATACCCGTATATAATGGAATAATAGTTGTAGATAGGAATCTATATATATATGAGGCATAACAGGAGGCGGGTATAGAGTAGGAAAGGGTGTATTCAGCCTATAAAACTGTACAACATTCCTATAGAAAAACATGATGAAGAAAAACTTGCAAACAAATAGACTAAATAGCTCGAAAATATCAATTACCATGAAAGAAAGAACACTAATAATCAAATCCGCTATATTTGTGATAAATTGATACCTACAAAAATAAGAAAAAAACATAAGACAGTGGCTTTAAGAAAAATCGTTATATATATTCTAGAAGTAAAAAGTACCGAAAAGGAAAAATAGGACTCTACAAAAAGACGTGAGATTCTATAAAAAACATCTTGTAAAAAAATTCCAAGTCTCGCAGCTCAGTTTTTCTACCGCAAAAAGTTGTGAGATCCATGTAATACCAAGTCGATTAATTTATTTAGTCCTTGCTTAAGGAACCTTCTGTATAAAGTTATAACGTAACTTATTATTATATCAATATTAAAAATTCTTTACGTTTTAAATAAGTAATGATGATTTGATGATTTGTCTCGGTGAACCGAGAACCAAATTAGCAGCCTTACATTTCACATCTGACCCTAAATCAATTAAGGTTTTCAATAACATAGATAATTTAAATCTTTGAGCAGACGGAAATCAATCGATTGAGATTATCAAAGATATGTACATAAGTTTACGCGTTTATCTGTGGGTATAAAGAAATGTAACTTGTGCCACCCACTATTCTCCAATTATAGAAATCGAGCCTGTCACATTTGCAATTATACAACACTCGATACATTTTTTCTTAGTTAAGATATGGTGTTTAAACTCAAAACCGGTTGTTCAACCTCATGATCAAGTAATGTAGATCACTACTATCATCATAATCATAGTTTTTTTCGGCGGTAGGTGTCAAAAAAGATAGTCGTATTTATAGTATCGTATTTTTTAATTTAAATTGTAATACACTATTTATTTGGTATACTTTGCGTGCATTTAGTTCTTCGCATCATAAGTGCATTGTACTAAAGTTAGCAGCTCTGTATGTGACAATATAGCTCCAAATACACTACCTGCTGGCCTGCACCTACACTTGTTATACATCGAGGCAGAAAATACAGAATATGGCGCAATTAGCTGATATTCAGGAGACCCAGAGTAAATTAGAGGACAGCTTTTCAAAGAGGATGGCTGAACTAGAAGCAAAGTTGCAGTCTGGTAGTCAAGCAAAGGACACTGTGGCTCGTGTGGCTGAGGAGTTTCGCACATTCCGAGAACTGATGTTCGACATGCTTCGTCTGCTGAGAAGTCAGATATGCGAGTGTGCTCGGATGATAGACACCATCGAAACACGGCATCGAAGAAAGGCACTTCTTTTTCTGGGTGTTGCAGAAGATCCGAAAGAGGACTGCACAAGTGTTGTCCTCAATATAGTCACCAATACGCTGGGCTTAAGAAACTTCTCTGCCTGTAACATAACGGCATGTCACAGAATTGGGACCCAAAGCAAGGATCACAGTCGCCCAATACTTGTCCGATTCTGTGGTGTTGAACATCGCTCTTCGGTTTGGAGGGCTAAGGCAAAGCTGAAGGGTTCTCCCATCACAGTGAAGGAGTTTCTGACCAAACCACGGCAGCAAGTTTTCGCCAAAGCACGGCAACACTTTGGCGTCAGATCGTGTTGGACCCAGGACGGTACAATTGTCATAAAGACCTCTGACGGTAACCGTATAAAGATACTTACATTAGACGAGCTCAATCCGTTGATGGCCAGGTATCCCCGGACATTGGAAACTTCTTCAGTGGTCAGAAACAACAGACCCGCAGTCTCAACGGCGACAACATATCAGCGATAATTACTACGGTTCAAACACAACTCACGACACTGTGACATGGTAGTTTATAGTTATTTATTACATTTATTAATTTACTTTAAGTTAATAACTCGCGATCAATAATTGTCTTTTTACACCTTTTTGTTTACACTTTACACATTACGTAATATTTAATCGCGTGAACTGTGTCTACTCTGTCATAACACCCGTGCAAACGCATCAATGTACCTACTATTTTTATCTTTTTGTATACCTACTCTTTTATTATAATTGACGATAACATTGTTGACGTTTACCGGATGACACATTTGTTTTGTTTAGAAATCTTTCTTTTTGTTATAACATGTTCTGTTTTGCTACTTAAATTCATTTTCAGATTCATAAATTAGTACAATTTTTTTTCCTTATGTTTTGTTTGTTTGTTTTTTTTTAATACTCTGTGTTCAGTAATATTAATGTTAACAATAATGTGTATGTGTATTGGCTAGCGGGTGGTGCTGAGACTGATTTATTGCACCACATTTATTCATTTACATTTTAACATTGTATATTTATTTATTCGTATTTACATATATTCATATATTATTATTATTATTATGTCTTCTGATACTGATTCTTTTATAACTGCCACTGATTCTGCTTCTACGACCAGTGACGACAGTTTTTCCTCGTTACATGATGGGCTTGGTGACTTGGTGCGACAAAAATTTTCTTGTCAACTTGACACATTTAATATCTGTCACATTAACGCACAAAGTTTACCAAGTCATTTTAGTGACCTCTCGGATACTTTCGCTGATGCCAACGTGCATTGCGTCCTGATTTCTGAGAGCTGGCTCAAACCTCAGTTAGCTTCTACCGCTTATCCCCTTCCCGGATTTATTCTTATCAGGAATGACCGGGTCAATATGAGGGGAGGTAGTGTAGCTGTTTATCTACGCTCTAATTTTAAATATAGCATTGTAGCTTCCTCTATTGACTCGGCGCCGGCAGAGTATCTCTTCCTCGAGGTTTGGGTCAGGGGAGTGAAAACCTTAATTGGCGTCGTTTACTGTCCTCCTTCTTTAGACTACTTCTCCAGTCTCGAATCGATTCTGGAATCTTTAGGATCGGAATACGCACATCATATCATCATGGGAGACTTTAATACCAATATCCTTGCCCAAAGTTCCTGTCGTACCCGTAAGCTCATTGACATCCTTAATTCCGTTAGCCTGTGCGTCCTACCCCTTCAACCCACTCACCATAATGCCGGTGGAGACGACACCTGGCTTGACCTCATCCTTGTTTCTGATCCTTCCCTTGTATCCTGTTTTGGCCAGTATCTGGCTCCTGGATTCTCTCGCCATGACCTCCTGTTCCTGTCCTACGCCTTAAAACCCAATAAGCCCCCGCCCAAGGTTTTGCGCAGGCGTTGTTTTGGTCGCATGAATTTGGACAAATTGCGTAGGGATGCCGAGAATCTGGACTGGCAGAACCTGACTTCGGCGTCTACAGTGGACGAAAAGATCTCGATCTTCAGTAAAAATGTGCTTGCACTTTACGATGTTCATGCTCCCATTAGACACATAAAGTTGAAACGCCCTCCAGCTCCTTGGTTGACTAGTGTTATTCGGATGGCGATGAGGCGTAGGGACCGTGCCTTTCGTAAATTCAAGAGGGATCGGTCAGATGCTAATTGGTGCTTATTTAAAACTGCAAGAAATCGTTGCAATCAGATGATACGTAATGCAAAACGCCGACATATTCTCGATAATATTTCCATTTCCACCCCTTCCAATATCTGGACATTCCTTAGAACGATAGGTATTGGTAAGGGAAAACATTTTGAACTCCCGAGTACAATCAGTTTGGATGATATCAATCTTCACTTCACGAACATTACTCTACTTGATCATCAAACTAAGTTATGTACCCTTGCATTCCTTAATTCCCTTCCTCGTCCAAATATTGATCCCTTTTCATTTTCTTCAGTTGCTCCCGGCGAGATTCGAAAGATTATCCTTTCCATTAAATCCAATTGCATGGGCTGCGACAACATCAGCCGTCGCATGATTCTTCCTTTACTCGACCTACTCCTCCCTACCATTACCCATGTAATTAATGCTTCCCTCGACACTGGTGTATATCCGTCTTCGTGGCGGAAAGCTTATGTCATACCCCTTCCTAAAATTCCTAATCCCTCCACTGCCAACCACTTCCGTCCTATATCCATACTACCCTTTATGTCCAAGGTGCTTGAGGCTTGTGTATACAAGCAGCTGTCCAGGTTTGTTAATCTTAATAACTTATTAAATCCTCTACAGTCTGGATTCAGACCTGGACACAGCACTACCTCTGCTCTCCTCAAAGTGACTGGCGATATTAGAAAAGGCATGGAGAACTCCAAAGTCACTGTGTTGGCTCTAGTGGACTTTACAAATGCTTTCAATACCGTCAGTCACGATATCCTTTTATCTATCCTCTCCTACATTGGGATCTCGTCCGAGGCACTGAATTGGTTCTTATCCTATCTTCAGGGGCGTCAGCAGTCGGTACGTCGCGATGACACTTCATCGAAATGGCGTGACCTTCACTCTGGTGTTCCTCAAGGCGGTATACTTTCTCCCTTGTTGTTTTCTATCTTTATTAATCTTATAACACAACATCTTCAATGTGCGTATCATCTGTATGCCGATGACTTGCAGATCTACTCGCAGGCGGGGATTGACTCTGTTACTGAAGCCATAGACAAAGTTAACGAAGACTTAGCCCGTATAAAACAGTGGGCCGACAGTTTTGGTCTGGCGGTCAACCCAAGTAAATGTCAGGCAATAATTGTAGGTAGTCCAAGGATGTTGAGTAGGTTGGACACTTCACTTATCCCTCCTCTTACTTATAATGGCACAGTAATTGAATGGAGCTCTGCAGTAAAAGACCTAGGCATACTGATCGATTCCTCTCTGAACTGGCGTGCTCAAGTTAATGCAGTTTGCCAGAAGGTTACGGGTACTCTACGTGTTCTTTATCGCTTGAAGAACTTCCTTCCTGTGAAAACCAAGACAATGCTTGTGCAAACCTTGATATTTCCTTTAATCGACTATGGTGATGTGTGCTATTTTGATCTGGATGCAGAACACCTCAATAAACTCGACCGGCTTCTTAATAACTGCATTCGATTCATTTTTAATCTCCGAAAATATGATCATATTTCTTCTTTCCGCTCACAGTTAAAATGGTTACCAATACGTCAACGTCGTTCTTTACACGCCCTTACAACTCTTTTTTCCATTCTTATGTCCCCTGCTTCTCCTTCTTATTTGTCGTCTCAATTTAATTACTTAGGGAGTAACCATAATAGGAATCTTCGCTCACTTAATTATCTCCTTCTGCAGTGTCCTTCCCACACCTCTAATTTCATACATTCTTCTTTCTTCATTCAGTCAATTCTTCTGTGGAATGCACTCCCCCTCGAAATCAGGTCGTCTAGTACTCGTATGACATTTAAAGCGAAAGTCCGACAACATTTAATTGATAAATTGGCAGAATAATCTTAGTATGTTTTATGTAGTATATGTATCTATAAGTATAAAATATATGTAATTTTGTATATTTATGTATGTATTTTTATTTATTTATATAATATACAGACTATAATCATATTAATTTATGTATATATAATATATTCTTCTGATATTAGTTTACACCGGAATTTTTATTTTATTATTATTTAGAGATGCGCCTACTTTGATTTCTCTGCACCACCCAAAGGTTGACTGGGAGAGAATGCCTCAGGCATTAAGTCCGCCTTTATACTTTGTATATAAAGCATTTAAATAAATAAATAAATAATCAGTTCACTACCAAATATAGGCTTCCCCTCAAGATCTCTGCGCAGACATCGGCTAAATAGCTTTCATTAATTGAGATATTATTCCAGGTCACAAAATATTTGTAACATTGTATTGTTTTGTATTGTGTGTGTCCTTGTCACTCTTGCGTGGTCACAGTATCTTCTCTCCCGTTCCACTGAGTTCCTATTATCCTATTTTTTAAACACATACATAGTCCTGAATCCGTGTCTTAGGTATCAAAAATTACGAGAAATTTTAGGATCACACAAATATTTGTCTTGGTTCGAAGATCGAACCCTCAGCCATGTTTAACCAACTACGCCTTGGAGGCTGACAATAGATAATACATGCGTGGAGAGATTTTGCTACGGTATATCATATTACCAGAATCAATGATCTATTGGAAGCTACCTACCCTTTTTATTAGATTCATCAGTTTTTTTCTAAATCAATAAAAAAATGTCCATTTCAACTGTTCATTCTAATTACATATGGCCATGTACCATGACCGTATACGAAGCGGGCGACCTTCCCTCCCACAAAGTCTACGGAGACGTAAATGGCAAAAATCATATACAATTATGCGTTTTATAATGACTTACAGCCGCTGCCAATAAACAACCCCAATTCAAAATTTGCGGTTTTAGATTAACAGTTCAATCTTTTTTCTGAACCATATTGCCAATAATCAAACTCAGTAGTGAAAAAACTATGGCAACATGACAAGAGACAAACCGAAAAGTAGAAAACAATCCAGATTGACTTCAATCTATTTTTTTTTTATTTATTATTGGCATCGACCGTAAATTGCATAACAAATGTTACTCCTAATGTAAACCTGTTTTTATTGTTATTTTTTGTTTGAGTTTCAGACAGAAATGAAAAATATCGTGTTCTTGCACGTCTGGGATGAATTTAAAGTAGAATTATTTTTATGTTTTTTTTTTGGTATGATGTATTATTTATATTGCTTTATAAGTCAAGTACAATTATCCGAAAATTTAGGATTTGTATTGGAAGGTATTAGTTTATGCAATATGCGATTTACATAAATATAGACTGCACTAACACCTATCAAAAGAACTCTTGAATATAGAGGAAGCCCGTACCTTCCAGAAGAACGTATATGACGTCATGTACATTTTAATTGAAAAAAAAATGCAGCAATATATTTGCGGTGTCTTTATCTATAATAAGTGCATTTTTTACAAATTCTTACTGCATCAATTTTATGCCTGCACTCAATGTGGTTGTACAACCACCAGGATTGTAAAGTTTATTCATTACGACCTACAAAGCAACAAAAGATCGTAGTTAATTAGCCAAATAAATCGTCTACTCAATGTCACGGGTCGTTAGACATTGCAAATGGTATCCTCGACGAAGTCGTAGTCATTAAGGTAAATATACATTAATCAAAACGTCTAAAGAGTAATCCATTGTGTTTTTTATTGAAAATAGTTGCTTCATTTAGGTATTTTACTGATTGACTAAAACATAACCAGGACGTTTTGTTGCGTCGGTAATTTAGGCGAGTTGTATGAACCATCCTTGTTTATAGGCGAATAATAATGAAATATCGTGATTGCTACCTACGGAGCTCTCTCCAAAATAGCCCACTGACCAGTGACCGATCGGTTCAAAGTTTCATCAATACGTCTAAATATGATGGTTTATTTCGGGTTCGATTCTTAGGTACTGATTAGGAATACTCAAAAATTCGGATATACATTTAATATTGTGTGGTGCTAGATGGGTTACATTTGCCAGTATTGACGTTGCTTCACTTTGCCACAGTTTGAATATTTTAGAAATCCATTTCTTGCTGCATTCATAAATGTCCGATACTAAGTAGTAGAAAATAGCGAAAGAAATATTGAAATTACGATCACAACGCCATGCAGTGGCGCATATACGGAGTAAGCTTAAAAAAAAAAAATTGGCTACAATACTCCGGATTGTAAGTTAAGTACCCCGAAGCGAGATAGCTGTCGCTTGCAAGTCGACACAATTATGTTGAATATATCCGTATATTTACAACATAAGCTTGAAACATGAACCTTTGACACAGAATACTAAATTAACAGACGTCAAGCTCCATACAAAGCGCGCTAAATCAACGCACACATTGACAGCGTTCACTGACACGATATTTCAAACCAGTCGAGACCACTCCGAGCGCGAGTGTCACTCGCTTCAGGCAAATAGTGAGATGTTTTGTGCAAAGATGGAGCAAATGAATAAAAGATATTACACTTGTATATAAAACACTAGATTACAATAATTGAATATAAATTTAATTTAAAAAAAAAACATATTATACAAAAACAATAAAAAAACCTTAGAATAATGAGATACACATTCTCAACGAGTTCATAAATAAAATTAAAATTTATTTATTGTATTATTGTGGATTATATATTTTTTTTAAAAATTCAATCAAACGATACGAGTGCTATTAACACGATACGTGTTTTCGCATAAGCCAGAGTTAACAATCTTTGCGCGAAGCGTAGTGTGAGTGTGGCAACAAAAGTGAAGTACATACATAAGCTTGACTTCTGTTAGTATTCTGTGCTTTTGACGTAGATCACTACGACAAGCCTGTTACTGCTGTTTTATGGTCGCATTGTAGATATCCTTACACAAGTGATAGTGAGTGCAGAAATAAAACTGGTGACGCATTGTCGCCATACAGACTTGTGATTCATTTATAGTTACACAAACTTATCTGACCCGGTGAGAGAGTCGCTGTAATCGAATTTGGTATTGCCATTAAAAATATATATTGCAATAAAGTGGGTAAAGTAAGATTTTTCAATCTTATCAATTGTGTCGAGAAAATGATCAGTTTCATCTGCATGTTATTTTTCCTTCGCAAGATTTCTAACAAATCGCTCCCCACAACCCTTAAACAAGTGTATCTGTATCCTGATCTACAATCGAGAGTACGATTGAGTGTGGTTAGGCCATATTACAGACCATATAGTCCACCACGCTGGCCTAATGCGGGTTGGTGGACTTGCATACCGTAGAAATTCTTATAAATCGCTATGGTATGCAGGTTTCCTCACACAGATCACTCCCAATAGATACCTAATGCAAGGCAGCGGTTGCGCCCAACACATATAAGATATCAGATAGATATAAACCGATGCCAAATGTCGCGTCATCAGTGTCGTCCAAGTAGTGGACCCGCACATGGCGTCGCACGTTAGCGAAAATTACATTTTGGGAAATTAATATTACAGTTAAAAATGATTTGTTCAATAAAATGGTGTGCAAAAAACTCAAAAAAATAAAGTATCTAAAAAAACGCAATAAGTTTTCATCGATAACTAGTATTCTTTAAATTAATTTGGTCCCGAGCGAGCTCAATTTATACTGGTTAATGTATCAATGTTAAACAGTCGAGTTCGGATGGAGAATCAGCCGTCTCTTTTCCGCATAGCAATAACCGTAATAAGGCATCTTTTTTTGGCGAAATCACGCGTTCTTCTAGTGTTTGACGCATGTTGATAATATAATTCCCAGAAATATCGATATTGTAAAACAATAATGTAAATTGATTTTATTAAATGACAATGTCACAAAATATATATTGATATAAATAAAAATTGCAAATTACCATAATTACGTTATTTTATGTAATTTAAAATAGTTAAATTTGTTAACAAGGTACTTTTACAATATTTCTTTATTTATCTTTGGCGTAATTAAATTTCCTTTTTTCCCTCTAGTTGTATACGTTTTCAAATATAATGGGAGGGTATTTATCATAAGTTTTAGTATACTAAGTTTATTGAGAATCAGTAGCACAAGCTATTGTACTAATTTTAACATACGTTGTATATATCGTCTCAAAAACATTCATAGTTCGTCAAGTGGGTTTCATCGTCACTTGTCGATATTACATTTACTACAGCCGCCGTCAGAATCGGAATAAGTTATTGTAGCCCTTTAGGGGTTTAGTTATTTACTATTTCATATTTTTATCTGATCTTTTATATCAACACTTTGGGTATTTCGCCATTATGGTATACAAAAATACACGGTGAATAATAGAAATAAAACCGTTACATACTAAAGTATAAATCTTAATCCTATTTTATTCGTAGTTAGCGGTTGCTGGTTGGTATAATTTATCAGATCAGGCCGGTGAAAAAATATTATCAAACATTTAACAAGTTGGTAATTAAGTTATAGAAGCGATCAAAACACATGAACTTACTGGCAAATCGAACTATCGATACATTTTTTTATTTATCGACTTATGCCTCATCTCTCCAGTGAAGTCCACGTGACCGCGCTGCAACCCGCCCACCCCCCGCGCAGTTCCCTTCGTTGGCGTTTTCGGTTCAAAACAAAACTATCGTAATGCGGTATCTATTGGAAGTGATCTGTGTTTCCTCACGATGTTATCAATACACGCATGACTCCGAAAAGTCATAGGTGTGCACTGAGATTCGAACCCGCGATCACCGTGAACATGTTGGCAGCCGCGTCTGGTCCATTTTCCAACAGGCCACCACGCATGTAACGATAAATTTTAGTTTATGATATGTACTTACATCTATGACCAACCCGCACTAGGCCAGCGTGGTGGACTATATGGCCTAACCACTCTCAATCGGTAGTCGATTGTAGAGGAGGCCCGTGCCCTGCAGTGGGACGTATATGGGCTGATACAGACTTACATCTATTGTACTAGTACGTACAAAATTCTGTTTTCGTGTAATTTATTTTGTAAAGCTGACAACACAAACCTTTGGCGGCAGAATGGGCGGCAGCTACGCGTTGATACAATTTTTCGAAGGGTATTATTGGTGTCTGTAGCCGTTTTTCTTCCTTCGTAAAATTTAATACCTGAAGTCTAACATTCCTAGCATCACTTTTTAAAGTTTTCAGCATTTTTCACTAGTTTTAAATAATGCAAGAAAAATAAATACATTGAGTAAACAACTAATAGTGGATATGTCAACAACTGGCAGGTGGATTGACAATTCCAAATGACGTCTTTGTTTCCACTTTTGGCCACCGGGCAAGATAACTTTGTGGCTCTATTGTCTTTAGTGATATTTGGAAATTTAAGACTAACCTATTGATGTATGGATCATTAAAATTGGTCTTCGCGTTTGGCCTCTAAAGTACCACAAAAGAAAAATAATAGAATATAGGCTGACAAACACACTACCCTTCTTTGCGATGTGTAGTTGGGTAAAAATACGCATAGGCGCTTTTGAAACAACAATAACAAGATCATATACAACATTGTTTATAATCTAGGAAGCCGCGATTCTTTGCGGTCTGTTTTTTTAAGGAAAGCAATATACTAACCGTGTCATCTGAATACATCTTTCAGAATATAATGCACGTTCATAAAAATATTAACAAGTTTTATAAGGTCAGTGACACCCACACTATTAATACGCGGAATAAAAATAAACTAGCAATACCCTCGTTTAGACTAGAAAAGTCAAAAAAATCTTTCTTGGGTAATTGTATTAATTTTTATAATAAGCTTCCCAATTGGATAACACAGCTACCGGACAAACTATTTAGGACTCACATCAAAAACAAACTTATGACTAGGGGTTATTATAATATTAAGGAATATGTTGAGGATAAAAAAGTTTGGGATTAGGTGTTCTCTTGCACATTGCGACCTCCTGGGGCCCTGAACTATTCGCTTATTACACCACCTAATTTAAATAATTAAAAATATCTAAAATTGTGAACTCAAAAATTAACCAATATACAATCAAATAAATCAATTAAATTATGTGACGACCGATCGAAAAAAACATATAAAAATAATAATTAATATGGCAAATCTTTGTGAGACAATTCACAAATACTTATTTTAGTAAATTGACCACAACCAAGCCCACTGAGTTTGACTCGCTGGATCTAATCAGAAATGGGTCGCGTCGCGTAGTTCCAGTGGTAGTGTAAGCCCACTGAGTTTGTTTCGCCGGGTCTTCTCAGGAAGGGCCGCGTTGGATCCGGTGGTAACTATAAACCGCTACGCACCGTTCTAATATTTATGGTCCACAAATTATATAATTTAATTTGACTAACGTAAATAATGTATTTCTTTGACAAATAAATTACTATAAAGTAAAAACTAATACTTTAAATAAAATATGAATAAAAACTAAATAAATAAATAAAAACTAAATAAAACTCATCACTCAAAATTATAAATAAATATAATATAATTTAATATAAATAAAAAAATAAATAAATTGATAAAAGCAAAAAATTAAAATAAGTAATACTAAGTATAGGAAATACATATATTGTAAATAGAGATTAAGTTCTATGTGTATTGACTTGTCATAAGAGCTCCTTAATTGCCTACGTGATCAATAAATACATTTCATTTCATTTCATTTCGTTTATTTACAATTTTACGAATAGTTTGTTAGTCACCACGACATCAGCCATACGGCCTTGGCTCGTTCCGTCGTGAGCAACGAGTTAACCATATGATTAAGAACATCACAGTTGCGGCTTGTGCCACGTGTGTCGGAATATTCGCACTTTGTTATTGCGAAATTCTTTTCTGTCTACGCTTATCCCAATGTAGAAAATTTTGGTTTTAATTTTACAAACCTGATAGATATAAAAATTTAAGAAAACCTGTGTTTGGTAATACTATGTGTTTTGGTAATGACACACGTAGTAGAATGCTCACCCAGGAAATTAAATTCAAGGCTACACGGCTTAAAACCGAAATATGCCATATACGCCTACTGTCGATGGTTAATTTAAATTTGATTTGCGAGAGACTAAACCACAAAGATGCTTATATTAGTTGGGAGAGTTTACAAACTGAAATTATATTAAAACCAATGGTGAGACTCTAAAATATATCTGTACTTATCCCATACATACCATAAAATTTCTCACAAATTTATCATAATACACTTTTTGTTTCAGATACATATACACAACGCGCCTCTCTCCAAACAAAGCGAAGTTCATGTTCCCTTGTTTCGACAACCCTCGCTTCGAAGCAGTTTTCAAATTCAGGGTGTATATACCACCGAGATATCCTGACATGCTGTACGCTAACACCAGCGTGGTTATTTCGAAGGAGTTGAAGAGAGAAAGGTAGGAACTGGCTGCATTTGGTTCTTGCGCCATTAAAGGTAGTTTCGATTGGTCGTTGGCAGATACTGGGTGCGATAAACTGAAGACAGGGTAAATTGGCGCACATTGAAGGAGGCCTATGTCCAATAGTGGATAGTTATAGGCCGAAGTTGATGATGATGATGATTATATTGATGATGACAACTTACCCATTTTGCTTTGAACAGTCAAAATTACTTTCGGTGCTCAACTCGCCCATTCCTGTACTAAAATGAGCTCACTCAAAAGTTTTTTTTTTATCATCTTCCCTAAAGCAAAAAGTAATATCAATAATCTAATTAGATTGAAATACAAGACACTCAAACCTTTGACGATTTTCACGTCCTCTACCATCACTAATTATTCTATTTATTTGTAAGCTATACAAGTAGCATTGATTACTTCTAGTGCACCTAATTATATCGGCTATTTAAAGCAATTACTTTCAAGACCGTAGTCGTTTGTAGCGAGTTTTTCTCCGCTGTCCATGCGATCGGTACTTTCTTTTAATATGACCATGATTGGTAAACTACTAATCGAACTAGAAAATAATGCATTATCTACTTTCCACGGATCAATCGGTTTTTCTGTGTGTGGCCTCATTGCTGGCGAGTGGGCAATAGATATTTTATGTTCAATATTCGGGGCGGAGCAGTCGTCATTATAACTACAAATTTTATTTATTACAAACACCCTTCGAATTATGCATTCACATGATATTATTTTCTCTATTAATAATTAATTTACTCCTAAAATTCGACTCTCAGAGCCCTTAACGTACAGCAAAATCATCATATTTGTTTTGATACAATATAAAACATTGGTATCTTTGGTAACTACACAGACTACAAACAGATATAATTTTGACTAACTTAATGTCTCAATGCAGTCACCCAATCCGTGGTTTCATACAGCCGACTTCTCAAGAAGAAAAAATATATTCATTTCCGATCAGGCCAAATAGAAGTTGCCATTTTTTTTTTAAATATATAATATCTCCGCCACAACTCGCACGCTCTCGATTCACTCCATATACGTCCACAGATCCATATGTGTGACTGGGAACTGTGTCAATTATTGTGATTTGACGTCGTGACCAGTGTTCAATGAGCAATCTCGACGAGTGATGTAGAAACTTTGACATGACCATTTCTGTGTTCGTGAAAATTGTTTAGAATTCGATTTTATAAGTACGTAGATAGCTTCACACATGTATAGGGGGAAGCAACATCGAAGTATAGGTAGGCATAGTTTGAAGTATTAGGTTTTTTTATGGGTATTTTTACATACATACATTACTCATTTCGCATTGTATGTGCCGTCCCATGATGTGATAGGTGGCGCGCTTATTGCCATATTGGGCACAAATTCCTGACTGTGGGCTGATAATGAATAGGAAAATCCAAAATCACTTTGTCCAACCCGGGATTCGAACCCGAGACCTAAGGTTTGTAACAGTACCCTGGTACAATTACGCCACCGAAGCAGTTTTTATGTTGTAGCTCTTTTTATGTTGGGATTTGAACCCACGCCAGTATCGAAATGAGGCCTTTGTAATATTTAATTCATCAATATAATCTACAAAACAGTAATAAATAACGATTTGAATTAGTAAATATGTAAAACCCAAATCAACATTGCCAATCTATGAAACGTCTTTTGTGTGATTGACCCATATCTGAAGGCAGTTAAAATTTTATGCTTTCCGTTGCATTGTATATGAAAAACTACTCATAAAAAGTGCTACACAAAATATATTACCCAAATCTTAAAATCCATGCAGAAATAAATGTATTATAAGTCGAGATATAAAAAAAGATCAGATTTTATGGTACCCATAAAAGTTTCAAAAAGGATTTATTACAAGTTCAATCGTAATATTTTATACTGTTCTATGAGATTATGTATACAATGATCGTATCACTTTGATCGATTTCTCTATAGCAACCTTGAGATTACAGAAATGGTGCAACGGAAGTCGCGGCAGTGCTTATGAATTACTCATAAATTTTATATTACATTTATATTTGTTTAGTGGCAGCATACATGAGATATGTGATGTCTTCAGCTCAATCCAAAGGAGATGCACTTTTTTTGTGTCATCAACTGTCAGGTTCTGGGATGACTTAATAAATGTCTAACGTGTTTGAAAATCACGAAAAGAAACATATGAATCAAAATGCGGGGCTGGATAAAATTATCATAATATAAATATCTTCTCAATCCTTAAGAAATCCACTGATGAATTTAAGTTCCTCCGAAGTATTTTTTTTGATATTATTATCCACAGAGACGATCCAATAATGGTTGCAAGAAATTGCTTGAGGCCGTTTTACATGGTATAAAAAGAGTGTTAATCATGCAATAAGAAACAACACGACTCCCATAGTTTTAGCTTTGCTAAAGTCTATGAGCAGTGGTCGCTTACCTTTAAGTGCATACTCATCTATCTATTGCAGAGAAAAAAAAATGATTATACTTATTTTTTCCAGCTCAAGAGACAACTACACGATAATCGAGTACATACCATCGCCCCAAGTCGCACTACACCAAGTCGGATTCCACTACTCTCAGTTCACACACAGCCAAGCAAGAGCACATTCTACCAACGACACCATTATAATATGGGCTCCTGGCGACAAGCTCCCATACTACGATTTCATACTGAAGTTCGGTCAGAGCATAATCAACCTGATACACAGTTACTCAACGATGAATCGACCGATTTTATATGGTCCTATAAATATAGTGGCGGTACCGTCTAATATTAATGGTTATGAGATTGGAAGCTGGAATTTGTTAACTAATGGGTAAGTAGCAAGCGATTTTTTTTATTTACTCCGATAGATTGACAGTTGAGAAAGTCTTACCAAGGTTCCATACGGTGTGCCAATAGCTTTTTTTTCTACAAACACTGTAAGTAAGCTCTAGTTACGTTTTATTACTATTATCTTTATTATATTTCATTTTTATATAATTAGATTTCATTTTATTTATATCTTAAGATTTTTGTTCTTGTTTTTAGTATTATTAGTTATTATCTTTCTTACATATGAATTAATATAAATTTTACCATAAATTTGTGAAACGCACTCACTCTGTAATCTGTTTATGTTAAGTTGGCATAAATATTGTTACTATACAAAATCAGGCCAGGAGAATGGCCCTGACTCCTGACATACAGGTTGTTTTCTACCTAGTTCAGGAGACAGTAGCTTCAATGTTTTATTTTTGATTTATTTATGTCAATAAAGATTATTATTAATATTATTAAGTAAGCTCTAGTAAAAATCTGTTTTTTTTTATTGCTTTGAATCGCGAAACGAGCGTGCCATTCGCCCGATGGTAAACGATACAAATGCTGATGAACAGTAGCATAACCAAATAACACTATAAACTACAATACAATCGTTGGCATTCTACTGGGCTCGTCATCCTGGCACATCCATGGTATGTTAAGTCAAATTAAATCCAATAGTTACTCTGGCAACAATGACCTTAATTGGAACACAACAGTGCATTTGCACTGCTGTTTGGCGGGGGAAAGCGAGCTTTTCTCATATATGAGAGACCTACCAACAGAAAAGTAAGTTCTAGTGTTTTGCGTTTATTGAAAGTATATTTATAAACCGTCAGTGATCATTATGTACATTATTTTTGCCGTAAATGTTAGGTAATGTGGGTTGTCACTTTTAAATTAGCAAATTTGAATTATTTTAAATGTAGCACCAAGCCTCAAAATTGATGTTATGTAGGCAAGCAATATATTTACATTGGTAAGGTGTTTAAAATGAATTTATTAAATATTAACACTTAGTTCTAGAAAGTCTTATCTGAAACAAATGGAAATTTAGCAGTACTGCGCAGGCAGTTTTACAATTTTACACCTAAAAAGGAATTCAGTAACATTATATTAATCATACAAACCATTATTAATATTAAATTATTCAATTTTGCGAAGATGTCCTGTAATTTCCAGCTCATATTTTTTTGGACCTTTATCCATTTGACGATGTATAAAAGCGGTTATTCTCTAGATATTCAAGAAAATTTAAATAAAAATTAGGCAGATATCATGATTCTCCTATAGATCTTTATTAGTAGAATTTTATACAGAAAATGAATGGTATCACTTCCCGTTGTTTTACTATAATAGGAGAGAGGCAAAATCACATGAACAAAATCGTAATAAAACGACGAAACCATCCTAGCTTAGCTAATTTAATAAGAGTTGAAGCGTAATGTATTTGATCTTTTATTTGTCCTGCTCTGGAATTTCTTCATAAAACAAAACAATACAAAGCTATTAAGTATATATAGGTTTAGTCGAAACAATTACAGTTATGGTAATATATTGTAGTTAAACATTTAAATGTTTTGAGTGTTCCAAAAACAAAGTCATTTGGATGCTGAACCAATGCTTTTCTTAATGTGGATAGCTGCATTTCTACCTAAATTTTTGAGGCTAATTTATTTACATACGTCTGCGGTTCACTTTAAATTATTGTTCTTTATATTGTAAAGAATCCTATAATGCTATTTTGGTTTAACATCTTTAAGATATGAAATACAATGTGGCTAAAGTAGTGAATAAAGAATCTTAGAATTTGAAACAATGATTTCGAAAATAATTATGATGCGGAGCATATTGGGCAAGTCAGCCATCTATCAGCGAACTTAATTTCAAGTTTGCTCGGACCGCTGACCATAATAGCCTTACTTAAGCATCCTTCTTAACGTTATTTATTATAACCACTAGATGGCGCTTTTTCAATTCTATCATAAATTTTTACCAAAAACATTTCTAATGTGCCGCTCAACATCGATATTCTTGAGTTTGTTATCATAAAAGCCGAACTGAAATAGCGCGACCTAGCTCTCTTTACCGAATTTTATTATTTCCTCTTTAACACAAGGTCAGTGGCAATTTGCATCGGCTATTATAACAAATGTTTCACCAGCTAGTTCTATTGAATAATCGTGAATAATTCCCAGATGGCTTTTGTCTGTTAATATTAGATATTTATGATGTATTCATACATGTTTAATCCTAGTGTTGAGATCTTAGCTGTACTGTTTATACAACTTTTTTTTTAATAATGAAACTTATAAACGATTGCAATATAATATAATACCTAATACTTTAAGACTAAAGGCATGGTTATAAGTCTTTCATTTTGGAGTACAATAAAGCAGTTATAAGTACAGTGCGCCAACCCGCACTAGGCCAGCGTGGTGGACTATATGGCCTAACCACTCTGAATCGTATTGTCGATTGTAGAGAAGGCCCGTGCCCTGCAGTGGGACGTATATCGCCTGATACAGAAAGCATTTATAAATAAAATAATACATTTTAAAACTAGAACGATTTACGTCAAATGATCTTCCTGAAATAAGCATCTTAAAAACGTGCTTGATATTAAAATAGAAAATACGAAAGAATATTTTTCAACAATAATTTAAAATCAAAATTTAATCTGTGTTTACTGTAAAAATCTACCGCAAATAAATATCTTAAATTGAAATTTCAGAGCACACAGAATAGCCAACGTGGACAAACTGACAAGTATTAAGCAAATAGACAGGATGCAATTTGAGTTGGCGCAGCAGTTGAGCAGGATATGGCTCGGGAACCCTGGGGAGATTGAGAGGACTAGGTGGAAAGAAGAATGGTTCAAAGAAGGAATGGCCACGTACTTGGCTTATTATTTTTTGACACAGGTATGCGTTTGATTTTACTAATGAGTTTCACCGAAAATAGGCCTCCCCCAAGGATCTCCACATCAACCTTTTGGAAGCGGCCTGCATCCCGCGATTTCCTGCCACCATTTGATCAAAAAAACGGTTTTCGTATAGTAAAAAATAGCTGCAAAATTCCGAAATCATAAATGAGCTGAAAAACCAGCAATAAAAGTACATTCTCTTAAAAAGATAAATTACGTATCAAGAATCACAGATGCGAGATGATGTCCGCCTGGTGTTAAGCGATACAACCGCTAATCAGTAGCAAAACCAACAACACCTTGAATTCAAAGCAACGTTTGGCACTCTACTGCGCTCGCCATTCTGAGACATAAGATTTAAAGTCTCAATATGTCCAGTAGTTAGTCTGGCTACAGTGTCCTTCAATCCAATAATTAAATTCTTCTATACTCAGTATTATCACGGAGGATCAGAAATTCACCGTCGACAGCCTCTCGACGCATACGGATTGCAAATGAAACACAAGGCAATGACAGTAGACTGGCACAGAAGTACACCAGCATTAGAAGCATTCAACAGGTCTTTAGCAATAGAAATACCGTCGAGGTACAAAGACCTGGTTACGCTGAAGACTGGGGCTTTGCTGTGGATGCTTGAGAACTGGTTAGAGTCAGAGAAGTTCCACCAGGCTTTGGTGAAGTATATAAATTCTAGGTAAGTTGATCGACGTTTTGTGATTCATACATCTATAAACATTTTTTTATTGCCTATTTTTATGAATGGCGAGACGAGCATGCCGTTCGTTTGATGGTAAAAACGACTCGTGAACAGTAGCAAAATCAAACAACACCTTGAATTACTAAGCAATGCTTGGCATTCCAATGCATTCAAGATGTTACGTCTCAATATGTCCAGTAGTTATTCTGGCTACAACGTCCTTTATTTCTAAATTGTAATTGACAAAAACACAAAGATGAATTACGTTAATTTGATTTAGTTTTGTTTATCTCTGTTTTTTTATACATGCTATCACATAAGATTTATTAAACTACTAATGACATTTGATTAAGCATGTTTAAAAAATATCTATTCATAGAGCACAAGGACGATCACATATCTAAAATAAGCCCTTTTAAATTTTATTTATTTCCGTTTTCTACAGAAGAGGGAAGTACATATCCTTGCAAGACTTCATGACCGCTCTTGACATTGACACAGTGGAGTGTTCGCACCAGTTCTTCAATGGATCCACCGCATCCAGGATATTGAAGTCGTGGTTCCACCAGCCTGGATATCCAGTCATAAACGTCCAAGTGCTGAGAGATCGAACTCCTAATGCTATTCAATTGAAACAGGTATAAGTATTGAAACTAAAATTAACTAATAGTCTAGAACGACACATTGTAAAACCCCACATAGATAGACAAGTGCGTGGTGGCCTGTTGGTAAACGGACTAGACGCGACTGCCAACATGTTCACGGTGGTCGCGGGTTCGAATCCCAGGGCACACCTCTGACTTTTCGGAGTCATGTGTGTATTGATAGTCAATCACCACGCACTAAAACGGTGAAGGAAAACATCGTGAGGAAACCTGCATACCATAGCGATTTATATAAATTTCTATGGTATGTAAGTCCGCCAACCCGCACAAGGCCAGCGTGGTGGACTATATGGCCTAACCACTCTCAATCGTATTCTCGATTGTAGAGGAGGCCCGTGCCCTGCAGTGGGGCGTTTATGGGCTGATACAACAACAACAACAACATAGATAGACATACAATCCTGCTTGGTTGGCTCTTTAACTAGACTGGAAACTGATATTAGATTAAATCGAACTATAAGCATTTTAATTCATATTCATATTTTTGCTATATATGTTATGTCCGCCGTGGCTCCGCCTTGAACATTTTAACTATGTATAGCTTTACAGACAGAAGAGAACCGTATTACGACAACCCAGTGACTACAATGTCCTTCATACCAGAAGACAATAATGCATTTACATTGCTGTTTGGTCTCTCACTCAGATATCAAATACCTACCACCAGTAATTTGTGCATAGCATCACAAATAAACAAAATTAAGAAAATATATGCAAAACCAGCTTAGAAATAAGGCGTTCGTTTTGTATAACAATAGCACTTGATATTTTTCTAGAAGCTAAATATAAATACTATATTTTTTCCAGAGGCAATTCAGTTTCACCCAAGAAAATCGGGGTGAATCGGAGTATCTCATACCCATATCGTACTTGGTTGAAAATAAGGAAAATTGCTTCAACTGCTACCGCCCAAGGTTCACTATTGGAAGACAAACGTACACATTTAGCGAAAATCTGGATGGTGGATGGATCATACTTAATAGAAAAGGGTCAGGTAATATTTTTTGAGATTTCTGAGTTTTTAAAATCAACGTGATGTCATCGTCATCGAAATATGTAATCGTCGTTTGTGAGAATCACACAATTATAATCTGATCTGATTCATCATTGAATATCAACGTCCAATTAGAAAGGCGCCGCTTGATGAAGTCTACGCTCCGACCTACTCGCGCCCATATCCAAAACCCCGAGAGCTTTCAACTCGAGTTGACAAATCGCTTTGATTGTCTAAAAGAAAACCTTGCAGTGGACGAGTTAAACAGCGGTTTGGTAGAAGCTGTCCATACGGTGGGATCTAAGTATTTTAGACCTCGCCGTAGAGATAGACCACAAAAACTCTCGATCCACACTCTTGACCTCATGGCCGAACGTCGATCTTTGACGCTGCAGTCTTCCGTTGACGCCGAAGCATATCGGCGGCTCAATAGACGGATCTGGAAGTCCTTGCGACACGATGTCCGTGCTCACAATACTGTGAGCATTTAGGAGACAATCGAGCGGAACGGAGGCTCCAAAGTGTTTGCAAGAGACTTGTCTATTGGGCAAAGCCAGTTGTCTAGGCTGAAGACGGAAGACGGCCGCGCGGTATCGACGAGGGCAGAGGTATTAAGGGAGATCGAGAGGTTCTACGGACAGCTTTACACCTCGGTTAACGAACCTACTGTTAGCTCGGCCGAAGACCCGAGAGCCGAGTTAATCCGACACTTTAGCGATGATATCCCGGACATCAGCCTGTTTGAGATTGAGATGGCCCTCAAACAACTTAAAAACAACAAGGCGCCGGGTGAGGACGGAATCACTTCAGAGCTTCTGAAAGCGGGCGGAACGCCGGTACTGAAAGTCCTTCAGAGGCTCTTCAATTCCGTTCTCCTCGAGGGCTCAACGCCGGAGGCATGGAGCAGGAGCTTGGTGGTACTGTTCTTCAAAAAAGGTGATAACACTTTGCTGAAGAACTACAGGCCCATCTCGCTCCTGAGCCATGTCTATAAGTTGTTTTCAAGGGTCATCACAAATCTTCTCGTTCTAGCCTCCCGAACAAGCCGGTTTCCGAAAAGGCTTTAGTACCATAGACCATATTCATACGCTACGGCAGGTTATACAAAAAACCGAGGAGTATAACTTGCCACTTTGTTTAGCGTTTGTGGACTATGAGAAAGCCTTTGATTCGATCGAGACCTGGGCTGTGCTACAGTCTCTTCAGCGGTGCCACATAGACTATCGGTACATCGAAGTGTTGTGGTGTATTTACAACAACGCCACCATGTCGATTCGAGTACAGGATCAGAGCACGAAGGCTATTCCACTACAGAGAGGCGTGAGACAGGGAGATGTCATATCTCCGAAACTGTTCACTGCCGCGCTGGAAAATGCCTTCAAGCTCTTGCAGTGGAAAGGATTCGGCATCAACATCAACGGCGAGTATATTACTCACCTTCGATTTGCCGACGATATTGTAGTCTTGGCAGAATCGCTGGAAGACCTTAGCACTATGCTCGAAGACCTTAATCGAGTCTCCCAACAGGTGGGTCTTAAAATGAACATGGATAAAACGAAGATCATGTCGAATATCCAGGTTGTGCCCACCCCCATTGGAGTTGGGGGCTCGACTCTCGAAGTTGTAGACGAATATGTCTATTTAGGACAAGTGGTCCGGTTAGGCAGGTCCAACTTCGAGAGAGAGGTCAATCGGCGAATCCAACTCGGTTGGGCAGCGTTCGGGAAACTTCGCGACGTCTTCTCGTCCAAAATACCTCAGTGCCTAAAATCGAAAGTCTTCGATAGTTGTGTGTTACCAGTGATGACATACGGCACCGAGACGTGGCCTCTCACTGTGGGCCTCATTAAAAGGCTCAAAGTCACTCAACGAGCCATGGAGCGGGCTATGCTCGGTGTTTCCCTACGAGATCGAATCAGAAATGAGGAGATCCGTAGGAGAACCAAGGTTACCGACATAGCCCATAGGATTGGCAAGTTGAAGTGGCAGTGGGCCGGGCACATAGCTCGTAGAACCGATGGCCGTTGGGGCCGAAAGGTACTCGAGTGGAGGCCACGTACAGGCAAGCGAAGTGTCGGACGCCCGCCTACAAGGTGGACGGACGATCTGACTAAGGTCGCAGGAAGTCGCTGGATGCAGGCCGCTTCCAACAGGTCATTGTGGAGATCATTGGGGGAGGGCTATGTTCAGCAGTGGACTTCCTGTGGCTGATATGATGATGATGATGAATCCGATCTGATCTGTTGAACTATAGATACCACAGTGTTTAGTTAAATCTGTTATCTAATGACCTGTGTTTGTATAAACAAATATTTCTTATGAATTAATTCAACTACTGACCGATAAAGTAAATTCGTAGGTGTAATAGTTAGTCTATCAATACAAATTAAACATCAAGAAAAAAATAGAGAGTGAGGAATCGACTAAATAAAATAAAGCACAAATTATGAATTCTAATCTTAACTCAAAATAAATCAATTTTTAATCATAAAATCTATACACAATTACTAAATAAATTCTCCACAAATTAATAAAATAATCATACGAGTCAATGTTCACGACAATTTCCAGATTTTATCACTCATCCGCGTTTCCAATGAGGTCGAAATCTTAACATACATACGAAAATAAAATCAGGTGACGCATTTGAACTTGAAATTGTTCCCCGAACGCTATTACTGCGATTGTCAAAGTCCTTGGCTGGTGTTGCGTTGGACGTGGCGGCTATTTCTGGACTGCCCACGCGCAACTGCAGTGCATTATGTTTTTGCGGTCACGTCATATCACGTCTTGGTATTGGGCGTGTGTTTGCTTTACAATTGTATTTTATGGGGTAATTAGTTGTTTTGGATGAATCAATGGGTTATGGTTTTTAATACGGCAGAATTTTTCATATTATAAAATACTATGATGATAAATGCATTTACTAAATAATCACAAATTCTATACGTACAAATTTATGCATAGATCTCACGAAACTGCATTTCTGTTTGACCGTGGAATAACTTTTGAATCTCCCTTTAAACTATACATTAAATGACAAAAGAAAAAGAACTGAACAACATTAGAGTAGGAATCATTATACGTGTTTTTTCTAAACTTTATTTAGGTTTGAATACCATATAAAATAATGAATACAGTGTTATGGCCACTTTGTTTATTTGTTGTTTGTACCATTTGATATTACTACACCGCCCTAACCAGCTTTACACTTTTGCGCCATAAACTTGTACTTGCAACTTCTTAAATGTTCATAGATTTCTTCATAGGATGCCAAAATCAATAACAAAACAATTCCAAAAATAGTCATCCGAAAAAAAGAATATCGATGACTAAATATTTTTTTTAATTTGACAATGAATATAGATTGCTGTTGATAATTTCAGGGTATTATCGAGTCAACTACGATCCCACAACTTGGAGGCTTATCGCAAAAACGTTGAAGAAAGACATGCTTTCAATCGACGAGATGAATAGAGCTCAAGTAAGTTTTAATTATTAATTATGAAGTTACAAGCCATTTATGTTTTAATCATGGATATTTTAATACCATGGAGGGTCGGCTAAACATTAACCAAGAAAATTTGGAAAAGATTGCATTGGTTTTAAAATAGCCATTTTATTTTGTAAGTGAATACTCCATATTTGCAGGAAACTAAATTTTTCAGAACTAATTACTGGTTCAATATAAAGCAAATTATGGTTTCTCCGGTATATTTTTCTAAAATATTTCCTTTATGTTCGCTTATTGTCAAAAAAGTAACCAACATAGACATAAAACGGTCAGCTTGACCATGGCCCGACTTACTCCAGGCCAGACCATCTCCAAAATCAAAGCAGGAGGCACCTTAATAAACAAAATTGCGAAAGATATTATAAACGGACCCTGATATCAAGGATTTGCTTGAACGGGTGTTGTGTTACCGAATTTTAATAAGAACTTATAACGTAAAAATTTTATAACGTATTCCTTAACGTATCCAGTAACCAGTCAATGTCCCACTAGTATAAATATGAATAGTGAGGATCCTTTCCCTCGGTGAAACTAAGGCTAAAAATGCATAAAAATGAGATGACACAGCTGGTGCTTATGACACAGGTATATACACGTATACACAATAAATGAAAATCAGAGAATAAAAAGTGTACTCACCGTAGGCGGCCTCGAGAAAAATCTGGAAGTAATCCCGCTTCTGATGGCTTTGAAGAAACACAACACACACTTCACAACAATAATCACTCTTTTATACATAACGCGCACGTCAGTGAGCACAACCGGCGCCGTCGGCGGCTCAGTAACAACTGAATGACACTGCGCTACCGACAAGCTTTTATACCTTAGAACCAGTCGGTAAATCGCAACTACCCACATTCTATTGTAGGTACTTTCAAAAACCCACAAACTAGCATAAATATGGAAGGGTATGATTGATCAATATTAGTTTTTATTCAAGTACTGTTTGTGCTTCAACAAAAGTGCAACTCTAGTAATATTCTCAACCCATTCACCGACTTATAAGTATGTCGGATGTCGGTAATAAAACTCATTGTGTTAATTATTTAATTATAATTATCACCACACATTATAATTAACGGATTAACGGTTTATCCGAATATCTGCGACAACTTGTTACTTTTATAGTAGACACGCGTATGTCTATGCTTCACAGCCGACTGCTGGATCTCGAATGCCTTGCCTACGGTTCGGAGGCGGTTTATATTGCAAACTGTCATGCTCCCACTCTTACTCTGACTGTGGGTAGTGAAATAGAATCACAACAGGGTTTCCTTTAATAAAGTTACTTCTGCAACTACCCGTAGATTCCTTAGGGCCGATTTACAATTATTTATCATATGGGCTTTACACAAGAACACCCCGACAAGTATTACCCAAAGTTTCCCTAAAGCTATTTGAGATAATTAAGTCATAAAAGAGCTGACACACCTCCGTGTACCAAGCATGCACATCTTAATGTTCCGCAACAGTAAATCAATTAATAAATCAATTAATAAAAAATAGAAGGAGTCTATTACTACAACAATGCAATAATTCGCATTGGGTTTACAAAACTATCCTACTAATGTAACTGTATCAGCTCGTTTACGTCCCAGTGCAGGCCACGGGCCTCTTTTACAATTGAGTGCACGATTGAGAGTGGTTAGGCCTTATAGTCCACCACGCTGGTCTAGTACGGGTTGGCGTACTTTACAAACCATACAAATTCTTACAAATAAGTTTGGCATGCAGGTTTCCTCACGATGTTTTCCTTCACCGTTACGGATACTAATGTTTAATAAATTTAAAAAATCTTGCTGATGATTTCACTAATATTTTTTCAGATAGTGAATGACGTGCTAGCTCTTTACACTGCTGGAGATATGGAACTGTCTCTAGCGATCCACATCCTTGATTACCTGGACAGTGAGACGAGTCCTATGGTATGGGAGAGCGTGGTTTCGGGTTTCGAGCTGTTGCAGATCGAAGGAGCTGGCTGTCATATGGACAAACATCTCTATTGGGAGTGGGAGGTAAGATCAATCATTATACATTTTGATGATAATTTCTATTTAAAACGATTTTTTTTGTTTTAATGAACAGCGAGACTATCATACCATTCGCCTGATAATAAGCGATACGAAAGTTCATGAAAAGTACACAACAAATAACACCATGAATTACAAACCAATGCTTGACATTCTTCTGCGCTCGTTAACCTCAGACATAAGATGTTAAGTCTCATCATATGTCCAGTAGCTGCTCTAGCTACAATGTTCTTCTAACCGAAACGCAACAGTGCATTTACACTGCTGTTTGATGGAAGAAATAGATATTACCACATGAATAAAAGCAGCAAATATATTTCCGAGTGAAAAAGAACAC
Source organism: Hyles vespertilio (assembly GCA_009982885.2). NCBI lineage: Eukaryota > Metazoa > Arthropoda > Insecta > Lepidoptera > Sphingidae > Hyles > Hyles vespertilio. The sequence goes on along the minus strand of CM042812.1, from coordinate 3,433,170 downwards.
ACAATTTCATAGATAAGTTTTTTACAAGTAGTTGTCTGTTAAGACATTTTATTACATACCGGGTATCTCAAGACTGCTACCGAAAACGAAGCCGGGTGGTAGTTTTAGTGACTACAAACACAATGCAACTAAAAATTTCGCAAAGAAGCGCGACAATGATTTTTTATGATTTTTTAAATATCGTCATTTTTGGGTGGTAAATCCATAGTTTTTGCTAAAATTATAATTTAAACACTTTTATACCTTAGATTATTTATAAATAAAAGGGTATATACTATTATTTTAGGAAAAAATGTATTTACCACCCAAATATGGTCATAGGAAAAAATAACAAAAAAAAAATAATCGCTTTTTTTTGCAACTTTTTCTATTGCACTGTGTTTGAAGTCGCTTAAACTACCACCCGGCTTCGTTTTCGGTAGCAGTCTTGATATACCCTGTATAATATTATGACAGTTATTCTGGGTTAAAGATACTTGTAAGTGTAATAACTACGGAAAAACATATCTGTAAATTTAAAATTATGCTAAAATAATTTCAAAATTAGGAGTTGGAGGCGTTAACCTCTATCTTCGCTCACTATGAGACTGACATAACGTAACTTGTTATAGTAGTGAGTTCTAAAGTTCTTTTTCTAAATTTCCAGGATTTCATGAGCAGAAAAGTAGCAAATATATTCAAGCGGCTAGTAAACGATGGTGAGCAGCATCCAAAAGCAAGGCTTTTCAGAAGCAACATCGTGACCTTTGCCGCTGAAGTCAATCACGAACCGTGTCTTGTTTACCTGCGTCATATGCACGAAGACAGTAGGAGAGGAAAGCAAATGTAAGTGCTAAGGAATATAATGTTTTCTAAATAATGAAAAAAAAGGAAAAACCAATAAAAAATAAAAAAAAAGTGGAGTTAAAAGGTTCCTACAGGGTCGGCAATGCACGAGTGACACGTCTGGTGTGGCAAAATAAGTTACGATAACTGCTAACTATCAGGCGGGCCGTATACTTGTTTGCGTCCTAATTAAGTTGTTTAAAAACAAATGATTTTCTTAAGAAGCTTGCCTTACTAGATTGCCTAGGCTGTGCGGTTTTACTACGGTACGATTAAAACGCTGTAGTTTTGGGTGCAAACCCCGAGTCGCGCAATAGTACTGATTTTTTCTATTCATTATCCGCTCGGAATCAGAAGTTTGTACCCAATGTGGTTTTACGCTCGCCCTCTTTCACAATGTGACGTAATACAGAAAACAAAACGTGAGTATCCTGGTAGCAACTCTGCCTAGTCCATCTGGAAACAGGCGCGAATTTGTGTATGTATGCTTAAAAGTTAGATAAAACGAAAATTAAGGGATATCTGAGTTTGTTCTATTTTTGTATAATTCTAAAATGAATACAAATGGAACCTTAATGCAAACTTTCTAAACTATAACATGAACGGGCATTGGGTAGGCCAAGTGGCCTATTCTTGCATCAAGATTATATTTAGTTCCTATTGCAAACCGAACCTCGCTGCAGTCTTTATTGTGTACAATAATGGTAAGGCCAGCTGATCTTTTTTATACAAGTGCCATTGTGGTGTAGTAAAATAAGTTACTTTTTAATCATAGAGCACGGTTCTATGTTTCAATAATAACATATTGATTAATCTGTTCTAATCCGAGAATTTCAATTGCTTAAAACCGTAACTTATTATGCAAATAATTTAGTTGTATTGTGTTTAAAGTCACGAAAACTACCAACCGGCTTCATTTTCGGTAGCAGTCTTGATATACCCTGTATAATGTAGATGCTACTTAAACCTCACAGGAAATAATGGGAAGTACTTATATTATTTAGCTTTCTTCTTTTATTTCATCAATAATATTGCCGACTCTTTCTTCAATCGCCATATTCTTCTATCCTCAAATATCTGTAAAATTACATTTCTTGGAGTGCTTCAATTGCATCACCACACTACTGGGATAGATGTTCAACAAAATTTATTTCTAAAATGACATATTGAAAAAAGTTAATTGATGAAATTAATTGTTTATTTCAGTCTGGATCCTGACACACGAGAGGCTTGCTATTACATATTCTCTAATGATACGAACAGCCATTTCCCATTTAGAAAACTGAATCCGATCGAACAAGAAGATCGAATTATCGCCGAGCATCGATTGTAAGTATACTAGCTATATCTGGTATTAAAATATAAGAAAAAAAGTGACATGGTCATGAGTGGAAGCCACGGAATGACAAGCGAACCGTTGTATGGCCAGTCAAAAAGTAGATCGATTTAAGGTTGCTGAATTATTTTAAGAGATCTCTGTTAACTCCTTCTGGAATTTTATATGCAGCAGTAAACTTCATGTGAATGTTTGAGGCATGTTATAACAGAGTGTATATAATCTATACATATATTTCTCAAAATGCGGGAAACTCGCAATTTCCAAATTCAACTATTAGTTGACAAAAACCTTGATTTTTTTTCAGCCGGGAGAAACACAAATTTCTTATCAAAATTCCATATGGCGTGCCAAGACCATTGCCTTTGATGTCTACAGAGACTGTAAGTAAATTCTAATACAACTTGAATGTTTTTTTTCATTACTTTGAAAGGTGAGACGATCATGCCATTCGCTTGATGGTAAGCAATATCACCGCTTATGGATAGTAGCAAAACCAAACAACACCATAAATAACAATGGCAATGTTTGGTATTCTATTGCGCTCGCCATCCTGAGACATAATTATGTTAAGTCTCAATATGTCCTAGCGAGCAGTTTTGCCGGGCTTATGCAATGAATATGAATCGCACACGGGAATCCTGTACCAGGACAATGAGCAGATATTTTGCCCCCGATGTCTGCGCTAGTATAATCTCTTAATGACTCAGATTAGATATTATATTTCTGATAATTATTTATAAATCGTATGTTTGTACGGTAAGCCTAAATTCAATGAATAATCATTAACTTTTATTTTCAGCCATCAACTCAAGCACCGGTTACAGAGAAAATAACTTTACCAAACAGCTCGATAGGCCACACAACTTCGCTTATACTCGTCTTCATCTCACTAATACTTACATTATTAAGATAAAAATGCTTAAATTGTTTTGGTGTAATATTTCTGAACTAAACGTTATAATTTAATAATTCACAAACCTATATACGAAATGAAGCTTTAATAAGACTGAAGTTTATCAGTTTGTGAAATCAGTCAATGGGTACGACCACGGTGGTTTAACTTAGAACAAACAACGACGAATTATAATCATCGTTTTTACTAACTTAACACCAGAGGGCGAAAAAATCGTTGGTTTTTATGGGTTTCTCCATTTTATGTAGATTGTATTTTACGCGGATATTATTGGCCCTAAATTACTTTTAACAGCATTGATAGCTTATTTGCTGATGAGTTAATTTTAAAACAATTATTAAATTTATTAAAATGCATACACATGCGGAAATGATAATTGTTATGTTCACATTTCTATACAGAATAATTTGTTTCAAATAGACAAAATTCAAATCGATTCTATTAGATCTTATTCAGGTCCAAACCTGCCTAAATCTTTTCTTTTCGTATATAAAGGTAATGAAAGTAAGTATAGATATATTACTGGATTGTTTTTCTTACTTAACGCCAGAGGGCGCCTTGAATTGATTGAGTGACGTCTCTATCTTAGTATGTAAAATGTACTCTGTGGGTACGACTTATGAAAAGAAAAGAATATAACGATACCTTAATATCCTGCAATTAGTTATCCGTTAGATACGGGTGATTAGGGAAACTCGGGGAACTTTCTGGATGCCTAAAAATCCTAAGGGGTGGTTTGGATTGAAGAAGAATGCTCTGGAATGCTGAACATATAATAAAAAAAAAAAAAAACACCCAACAGTCACATACATAGTCCTGACCCCACACTAAGATCGAGTCTTGTGTCGTGGGTATCAGGAACTACGAGAGACTTTTCGGTCTCACAAACACCCAGACCCGAAAGAAATATTTGTGGGCCACACAAACATTTCTCTCGGTGCGGGGATCGAACCCGTGGCCTCTCGTTTCACAGGCGGTGTCTAACCGTCAGCGCCGCGGAGGCTGTCAATATGAATCAAGTGAATCCTTAAAGTTGACACTATATTCGTAATTCCTTTAACGTTGTGGGTATAAAAGTGATGAATGTAACAATATTATAGTGATACATCTTTGATTATCAGCTCCTTGCTTACGAAAAAGAAAATAATGCTTAAAAACTATACTTTTTCAATATTGTTGATATATGGCATATTAAAAAAAGAAAAAAGTTTCACAATTAATTCTAGTCATAATTAAAAATTAAACTCATATTTACTTATGCTATATTTTTATTTATTATATTTTAGTGTTTTGTGCACAAATTACACTAAATAAAAAAAAACATACAATTATATAGTGTGCCTTAATGTCATAATATCCATTATAAGTAATATTTATTGTTTAAATATACAATATTAATAACACTCTTATAAAATAATTTATTTATAATCTATTAAATATTTCGTGTAATTATTTTATAAAATCTATTATCAAAAAATTACACGAAATCTATTAAATTTAGAAACTAAATTTGAAGCAAAGAGGACGCGTTTGCTCCAGATTTAGAGAAAAATAACATATTTCATTATAATTATTTAATTATAAATAGTTATTAATAAATGGTAATAAGCACCTTAAAGTATAGTTACAATAAGAATGAAAATGCTGTAATTTTATGTTCTACTAAAACCTATGATAAAAACTATTTATATATCTACGCTTAATACAATCAAATATAATGATCATACCTCTATTTAAATAATCACATACTTAAGTAATAATTATTATTGGTTACTTTCTGTAACTTCATATTAATGTATTATAATTAAAATTAATTCTATATTAATATAATAATTGAAATTTTTACTATTTATCAAACGTTCTCAAAACATTGTAAAATGTAGTAAGAAGTGACTCTTGATTAAGCCTACGCCCGAACGTCAATCCACTGCCAATATTTGTTTTATAATTCTTAGCTTTAAAAACAATAATGTATTAATGCAAAGTTTTTTATTTTGTTGTTTAAGTTTCTATACAGGGTATATCAAGACTACTACCGAAAACAAAGCCGGGTGGTAGTTTAAGCTACTTCAGATACAATGCAACAAAAAAAGTTGCAAAAAAAAGCTACAATTTTTTTTTGTTGTTTTTTTTTATATGGCCATATTTGGGTGGTAAATACACTTTTTTCCTAAAATAATAGTGTATAACCTTTTATTTATAAATACTCTAAGGTATAAAAGTGTTAAATTATTTTTTTAGCAAAAACTATGGATTTACCACCCAAAAATGACGACGTTTAAAAATTCATAAAAAATAATTGTCGTGTTTCTGTGCGAAATTTTTAGTTGCATTGTGTTTTTAGTCACTAAAACTACCACCCGGCTTCGTTTTCGGTAGCAGTCTTGAGATACCCAGTATATTTTTATTTAAATATTTAATTGTTTTAATATGTTGTTGTTAAATTCACTATTCTCGTAAGCGTACAAGTCAATAAAGATAATATGTCTCAAATGTTTATCTTATTTTATCGGAATAAGATGATATTGCATCTAAGATAATTTAATAAGGGCGTGGGATGCTGTTCTTTATCTTCGGACGTCAGCGTCTCGCAACTCGTAATACTATAATTTAATATAGTACTGAGTTTCTATACTAAACATTATCTCATATTCACTAAATTATTTTTAGAATAATATTGTTTAATAATGAATAATTATTTATAACTAGGTTAATTACAGAGTAACTTTAAAAATAAATGTTTGATTACAAGATTACTATCTACTATTAAACCTTATTTATGAATTTAAATTAAGTCATATTGTGGAGTAACTTAACATTATTAAATTATTTAAATAAACACTATGAATATCCGATTACATACTCGTATCATTACAAAACTAAATACAAAGCGCTTAAAAAATAAAATATATAGAAAAACTTTGTGCAATAAATACAATGTAAAAATATCTTTTAATTTTCTAATTATTAATTAAAATAAAAAATAATTTAATTGTTAAATAAAGTAATAATGAAAGTAATACCGACTAATAGAAGCGATATTGTGAGCGTCGGCGCATCATTTTCGTCGATCCATTCGTAAACATCTTCTAGCAAATTGTTGTTCCAAGCTATACCCTCGTTGATAAGTAGCACTGTACTATCCGCAAAGTCTTGAGAGTCATCTAGATTGTTGTTCTGTGCGTTGACCCATACTCGGAACTGTAATAGAGATGTTGACTCAATTTAATAATTATTGTTTATTTTTGTTGTTGTTTGTGTGGTGTGGAGGGATAGGGAGAACACGGTGGTTTAACTTAGGACAAACGACGGTGAATTTGAATCACCGGTTTGACTAAATCAGCACCAGGGAGCAGAAAAAAATCTATTATGTATCCAAGGATTACGTGGCAAAAATGCAAACAGTTTTTTTTTAATACCACGTAATAAGTAACAAGTTACACATATTACAAATTTTGATGGAGGAATAGAAAAGGATGCAAGCAAGTGTTATGACGTCGTGTCCCATTAAGCGCGCGAGTGCGAAAGAGAAAGCTAGCATGCTCACAATAAGCCATAAAAAATATCTCTGTCATTATACCAATTTTAACGCTGTTTTCAACTATTATATTATGTTATTTTGGAAATTTTGCAGTGATAACTAAATACTATTCAAAATTAAATATTGGAAATATCCCTACTGTACTATTCTAGTATAATGTTTTATTTTAGCGTGCGACAGTGTTACTACAAGATATTTGATAGTCCGGGTAACCCCCGAAAGTGTCTTCTCTCTCACAAAGACACTCTTATGCCTAGTTGTGTGAATACCAGCTTTATACTTTTCTTCTTCTGGTCTCTCTTTTTACATTCACACTTCTATTCACGCCTGTCCCCGACTTAAAGGTATCTTTTTACCATTTTGGAAATAATTTACTACAATATTTAAATAAATAAAATAAAATACTTACATCAGCAGCCAGGCCGTCCTCCACCATATTTTCTGCAAGAGTCGATATTACTTCTTCTAAGTTTTGTTCTCCTCCATACCTGTGAAATTAGAAAACAGTCGTAAAAGGTCATTAAAATACATGAACTTTTATATTGCTATATACGGCGAGACGAGCATGCCGTTCGCCTGACGGTAAGTGATACGACCGCTCATGGGGCCCTACTATATAAATACGAAATTCGAATCTTCGTGACATTTTTCGTTTCGAAACCTACTCTGTAACACGAAATTCGAATCTTCGGATCGAAGAATTAATTATCCCAATATATCGGCATTACGAACATTTACAGAGTAGGTACATTCGTATCGTCACAAACTTCGTTCGTCCGAAGTTTCGAACTTCGTTTCGGATGAATATAGTAAATAAAAATGTAAATGTTCGGATTGCCGATATATTCGAATCATTCATTCTTCGATCCGAAGATTCGAATTTCGTGTTACAGAGTAGGTTTCGAAACGAAAAACGCCCATGAATAGTAAAAAAACCAAAAACTATCTTGAATTACAAAGCAATGTCTCAATATGTCCAGTAATATTCATAATTATCAGCCACAGGGAATTCTCAGATCGAATATCTGTGTCTGTATCAGCCCAATAAACGGCTTATTGCAGGACAGCCCGCCTTTCCAATCTGGATATAATAGAGAGAGGTTAGGCCATCATCGAATCATTAGGCAAATTTAAACTGTTATGGTTTGAGTATGAGCTGGCTAATACTGTGTTGTAAAGCGAACGATACAGGAAGAACGGTACACCTCAGTTTTACCATGATATGATGCCTAACAATTTTCAATTTTAATAAGATACTTTTTGATGAATAATGGAAAAAATAACTTACATATTTCTAACTTCCCGAGTGTGTCTTGTTATGAAGTTGAGAGCGATTCGCGCGTTGCCGTAGCTACTCTCTGCTACCGCTTTGAATATCTTCACTCTCTCTTCGACAAGGTATCTATTGCCTGTGATTATCGTTTCCTCCAGAAGTCTGCATTCAAAATCGTAAGTTTTTTTTATTGCAATAAACAGCAAAACGAGCCTGCCGTTCGCCTGATAGTAAGCGATACGACAGCTTATGGACTCTAGAAATACCAAACAACACCTTAAATTACAAAACAATGCTTGGTATTGCTGGCTTAAACATAAGATGTTACGCCTCAATTTTTCCACCAGCTTTGGCTGCAATGTCTTTCAAACCGAAACACTACAGTGCATTTACACTCCTATTTCGTAGGAGAAATAGACATTGCGGTGGTACCTACACAGATGGCCTCTCACATTTGAGACCTGCCACTAGTAAAAGTAATATAAAATCAAGTAGTAGTACTAAAGTAATAAAACATGCACAATTTATCTATTCATTGATTATTAGCCCGGAGTCAGAAATATGTGCCCGATATGGCGACAGGCTCACCCATTATCACATCGTGGGACAGAACATACAAGATGAAAGCTAGGTGTCCTAGAAGCACCTGTAGTTGTCGCTCTGTCCATGCACTGTTATCCTATTACAATACAAAGCACTCTTTTAGCTTTCCTATTTCATATTTTTCAATCTGGATTTTAACATACGTGCATAACATTATTCACGCCTTTTTTCCCAGAAGGCATAATCAGAGATGCAACCAAAACAATAACGTATAGAATTTGTGTGTTTCGTCCCACGTGATAGGGGGCGAGCCTATTGCCTTATCAGGCACGGCACAAATTACTTCAGGCTGAAAATGTAATGAAAAAATCAACTAATATTTCGCCGGTGCAGAATTGTTAACAAATAATAACTGACCCTAAGACAAAGTTATCGTTTTGCGAGCAAGCCATGGACTCCAGTATGACAATACGTTCGTAGTGGCTGGGTTCAACCTCAAGCCTCGCGTTCAATGCTTCTATAACTTCGCCGCCACCTTCTCGGACCATAGTACAGTATACCGCTGGTCTGATGTCGTAGGGTATGTTGGGGTTGCTGTAAAACAAAAAGGAGTTCTTTATATTTGGATTTGTTGAAAGAAAACTATTATAACTATTATACGGATTTTATCGCAGATTTGTAAAAATTAAGCCAAATCCGCGATAAAATCGGTAAATAATACTTTTATTTCAATGTGTAACGTAAATCTAAGAAACCATTTGGGTTTGTTTTTCATTTTAGTAACATAATAATAATATTAATAATAACTCATTATTTAAAACACCACAAAAAAAAATATTACAAGAATAAAATAAAAAATAATAATATTAAATAGAGAAAACAAAGTGTTTAAAAACGGCGGTCTTATCGCTAAAAGATATCTCTTCCAGACAACCGTGCAAGAAGAGGAGAAAGTGGTTACCATGGACGGTGCTTTTATAATACTATAAGATAAACTTACATAAACAATACAAAAATACATATTCTACAAAAAAAAGAAAAAAAAGAAAAGACGATGCATTATTAACATACAGAATACATATACAGCCTTACTAATAAAAATATATTATACAATTGTTTAACGTTTATATACTTATTCAATAGATAGGGTGTGAATAGCTATTATACAATACTTTACTAATAAACAGTTCCGAAACCTTAAAACGTTGAATACACCACTTATTTCTTTTTTATTTTTCTTTTATATTTACATGATTTTATTGAGGAATAGGGCATCAACAATTCCTTTTTATCAAAACATATTTTCAGTGTAAAAAATAGAGGATTTCAAATTTGTTTATTTAAAATTTCCCATTCTGTAAATTGTCCTCGAAAAATAGAGAACATGTTTTGAACGCGCATTGAAACGTCAACTGTCATTTCCCGTAAGAAATGCAAAAAGATATAAACAAACCGTTGTTTTTCATATCTTTTATTCGAATGCAATTTATTATTGATTTTGTACAGGTGTAAACAAATAGCTACTTAGCCCATTACCTGCATCTTCGAGTAAGCGTCCATGGAATTCTCCATTACCGAACTTATGTCGCATACGTGATTCTCTAATTATTAGAGAGTAATGTGTGCTGCCCCTCAAGTGTGCTACAATATCTCTAATTTGCAATTGGGAGTCACAGACTTGCACGTTAATTGAGGATACTCCCCTACCGTTGATATAATATTGGGCATTGTCTCCGCAAACTTTTTAAATTTTAATACGTTTGCAATCAATTGCACCTATCACATGTCCAAACCCACCAATACTGCGGAATCCAGCCATTAGTTCTTCCTCTTCCTCGAGTGTTCGTAGTATATGTATACAGGGTATATCAAGACTGCTACCGAAAACGAAGCCGGGTGGTAGTTTAAGCGACTTCAGACACAATGCAACAGAAAAAGTTGCAAAAAAAAAATTGGAAAAAAATTAAAAAAAAATTTCTTTGTAATTTTTTTCCAATGACCATATTTGGGTGGTAAATGCATTTTTTCCTAAAATAATAGTGTATACCCTTTTATTTATAAAAAATCTCAAGTATGAAAGATTTTAAATTATTACTTAAGCAAAAACTATGGATTTACCACCCAAAAATGACGATATTTAAAAAATCATATAAAATAACTGTCGCGTTTCTTTGCGAAATTTTTAGTTGCATTGTGTTTGAGTCACTAAAACTACCACCCGGCTTCGTTTTCGGTACCAGTCTTGAGATACCCGGTATGTTATGGGCCAAGTGATTAATGCGGGCAGTATTCATAATGCCCGGGCATTATGAATATTGCCGAGCCATATCGGGCCAAGTGATAAATTACAATCTAAACTCACCTATTTATCACATTGCCAGGGCATTATGAATATGGCTACATGATGATCGGACAATGTGATTAATAGGTTATTTTTTACGTGGTGCGCTGCGCATTGTCGCATCTGCGATAGACCCATAACTTAGAAAGGTTGAATTGATTTGCTTATGTTTAGTTGTTTTTTAACGTCCGAAACATTATCTTCAGAATAAAATTAGTGTTCCCACTTTATGGATCAGTTAGGTCAACTGTGCCCCAAAACCAAGTCGGAACACCCCGATTTCACGTAGTCTTTTGGCTACCAACCCTAGAGTGTATATAAAAAGCCGGAGGCACGGAGGGAGAGCAGCCCCCGCCCGCTGTAACGAAGGGTAGGCAACTGTGCGAGCCGTAGCGGCTGAGGTGAGCATGGTTGCCTATCTTTTGTTACGCAAGGGTGAAGGGGCTGAACTTTCCGTAGCGCCGGAGACCAAGCAGAAGCTAATTTGTATTGACAACAAGTGTTTTAAGGGTTAGGTTGCTATAATAGACATTTCTCAGGAATGGTGCGTTACCTTTTCATGGGAGTGGTACCAGGGGAGGTGCGACATTCCCCCTCCCCCTCCACTCCTCCCAACCCACCTCCTCGTGCTGTCCTATTCTAAATTCTACCACTTCGGCTCATTGTTTTGATTTTGATTCGCTTTACATCACTCTGCCCAATAGGCACTTGGCATTATTCATAATGCCCGGGCAATGTGATAAATTGATTGGTTATAATCACATTGCCCGCTCTTATTGGGCATTATTCATATTGCCCGGGCATTATGAATAATGCCCGATTAATCACTTGGCCCATAACATAGATACGAGTTTTTTTACCGCTTAGCTGAACAAAATAATGCAAATAATCCATATTTAACACTAAATTAAAGTACGTCGCGAGATGAGACTTGATAATCATTTAAAATTTGTAGGCTATATACGCTCTAAACAAGGTCAATCGACTGAATAAGGATTGTATAAAAAGGCATATACTTATACAACTGTTATAACGGGCGTATAAGGTAAAAATCCCTATACATCGTTTATTAGTAATGATTTCGCTATATCGCTGGTATACAGAATGCATAAATGTTTATTAGTAAGACCGTTAATATATAAAAATAAATATATAAATACATATTAATAGTAAAGTATGGACACAGTTTTAGCTTGTCAGAAAGTGTGCTTTCACCCTCGTGTTAACATATTATGCAAACAAAGTTTTGAACGTTTCAAAGTCTTAATACACTACCCGCGTGTGTGTCTATCCGTAGCATTCTAGCTCTCTTACAGATGGAATAATTTTGATAAAACAAAAGTCACTCTTTGTATAACGAGCTGTTCCAACTAAACAAATAAAACTTAGATACTAGAACATTTCTGCACCAATTATTCATTGTATTAATCTATTTAATATATTACCACCGATAGTGACATTGATTGTTATCTTTTAGTTATTAAAATAGTAATAATTGTGTGGTGTACCATGAAGAATAAAATAAATAAATTCTAACTATAATACTTTTAGTTATTACACTATCTAAATCCGTAAAGAGGAAGCAAATATTTTGTATATTTTGTCGGTTTGAGGTGACAAGTTCTCACTGGCATTCAATTATAGAGACCAGTGATGCAATAGATAGATATTATTGATGTCTAACTGTGCCCGCGACATCGTCCGCGTGGTATTTAAAAAAAATATTTTTATACAATAAAAGATTTTTTCTAAAATAGATGTAGCCCAAGTTACTCCTTATTATATCAGCTACCTGACAATGAAGGTCCTGTTAAAATCGGTCCAGCCATTTCAGAGATTAGCCGGAACAAACAGACAGACAGACTAAACAAATTATAAGCGTGTATATAACGTTATGTAGTTGTTCATTTTTTTAAATTTTAACTTTACAAACAGATTCCTCAATGTTATTTATATGTATAGATAAGGAATATACTTACACAGCACCATTGTTACTAGGGTCGTAGAACCAGTCCACGGCAGCGGCGATGCAAGGCTCATAATTAGCTTTGCACGCGTGGTACATAACTAGACCTCTGGTTAAGGTGGACATGGAGGACTCGATGAGCAATGGATCAGGGTCAAAGCCTAATTCATTCTCCACTGCACCGATTGTTCTTCGGATCATTCTCTGTTAACAATATCAATATTAAAATGTGAAGACAATCAATGTTGGCAATCGGATTTTGCTGGATGGACGAAGTGAAAGCGAACAGTTATTCGCTTTAGGTACTTTTGTAGTTGATTAGTATGGTAATGACGATTCATAAGAACATACGTGAACAATTAGTGGTGGTAAATGTTATGGTGGTAAATAACCAAACAACTCATTCATTGACGACTGAGCCGACTAACTTGTGATCACACAATGACCTCACACTTTATTTTATCTACTTTAATGTGTTAAAGAATCTGATTTTAAGGTATTTATATCTTGAGTATCATGATCGCTTTCTATAATAACCTTTAAACAAGGACTCATAATAAAACTTACCAAGTAAATATCGGGATCCAAGTCATCATCTTCAGTGACAAGAGCAATTAGACGCTTCCGCAGGAACTCCATGTTTCTGACGAACGCCTTCCACACTGCATACTCAGTTTCATGTACCATGGATAAAACGATACGGAACGCTATGTCATAGTCGATCCTGCCGGCTCTTGCCAAGTTCAGGGCGTCATCGACGAGCTGGATTTAAAGTAGAATTTATATTCGGTATTAATATTGGTGGACAAGGTGGATGGACGACCTGGCTAAAGTTGCAGGAAGTCGCTGAATGCAGGCCGCCTCCAACAGGTCAATGTGGATATCTTTGTGGGAGGCCTATGTTCAGCAGTGGACTTCCTGTGGCTGAGATGATGATGATGATTAATATTGGAATTTACGAATTAGATAAAGAAAGATTGAGAAAAGTCTTTGTCAGATAGAGATGAAACATAATAAATAAATACACTCAACTGTTACATACGTAGTCGTGACCCTACACTAAGGTCAAGTATTATGTCGTGAGTTTCAGAAACTACGACCCAGACCCGAAACAAATGACTGTCAAATAATAAATGTCACGCACATAATATATTGTATGTTTTTTTATAGTAATATTTTCCAGTAAAATTAACTACCACAATGTTGAAACTCTTAAATATATTCATCATAATAAACATACTTTCAAGATGGCAGTATTTAGGTGGCCCTTGGGCGAAAAGACTATGATCTCTATAAAAAAAATAACATACAGTCGAATTGAGAACCACCTCCTTTTTTGAAGTCGGTTAATAAAAGTAGACGGTAGTGAAAAAATTGAATTAAGGTTGATTGCAAAATATTACGGACTTGTAATACGAAAATAAAGTATATTGTAGGTTTTAAATCTATAATACATTATAAATTTATTTCCTGGATTCAATACGGTTTAAGTATTCAAGTTGTAAACTCAATAGATACAATACAATCTGTTAATAAATTTGGTAACATACCGTAGCCCGATTCAGCGGATGAATAACTTCTCTTCTCTCCGGATCTTCTAAGGCTTCAATGATTCTCTCCCAAAGATCAGGTTCGTATGTAACACGGTAGTAACCTAAAAATATGTTTTTATCAAATTCTAGTTAAACCTCATTTCTTTTTAGGGTTGAAAATGACTTTGTCAGATTTCTTTAGGTATCTCGTGGAGCTACAGAAGAAGATCTTATAGCAGATAAGCAGAAGAAGGTACTGGCAGTCACTGAGGTTATTTCCAGGTGAAGATATAAAGGATCAAGTTAATTTTCCGACCAGCCATGACACATACATAAACTCATGCCATTTTCCCAGAAGGGGTAGGCAGAGGTGCTACGAGGCACAAATTCCTGATTCCGGGATGTCACTTTGCCCGACTCGGGCATAATTACGCCGCCGAGGCAGTCAAGCCAGGCATGGAATCCAGTAAATAAGGGCAATACATGTTAAAGTTCGATATGGAGAAACGAATGAAATTAGTTTTGTATTACCTTGACCCTGAATATTAAAGATAATCCAGTCTTCCTCATCTAGTTCTGCAGTGATGGTGTCTGTCGACTCCAACAGGACTGTGGGACGAACGTCATCAAAATTAGGCGCTGCACTGGTGGTATATGACAATGGCACTTGGAAGTTCACGTGCGGTCGTGTTGTGAATGAGAAACGTTCCTGTGAATAGATTTTCGATGCATTATAAATGTCAATTTTCTCAGCGGGTTTTTATGTGTGACGTCATTTCGTAATAAATTGATAGTTTAGTGCAGTAGGATGTCAGTTATGAAAAGAAGGAGCGCAGGATCTGTCCTCACCCAGACAAAGATTTGTGGGTGCAACAAATATTTGTTTCGGATCTGCTGCCAATCACATTAAAGTTGTAAGGAACGAATAAAAAAGGCTAACTAATATTCAGAGATAGATAGAGATATCTGGTCATAATTGTATACATCATCAGGGGGTGCAGCAACATTTTCGAGACATTTTTGTCAAATAATAATCAGTTGAGGGCCAGCGCACATCGGAACGACATGGCAAGGAATTCAATTTTTTTACCAAAGGATATTCAAACGTATCTGGTGGGAATACGTCATAAATATAAATGTTTTTAATTGATGTTGCGGCATCAAAAAAAATCCTTTCGATGTCACGGTATTATTATAATAAAACTAACCTGAGTGACGATAACTCCTTCTTGCCACAAGCCGACGTTGATGAGCGGATAGCCGTTGTTGTGTAACCAGGGATCGAGGAATTCACCAACATTATCGATCAAACTGTCTGCTCCGTTGATAGAAATTGCACTGTTCACAGCATCGAAGAAGTTTTGACTGCTGACGGTTTGAAGAGCTCTGTAAACAAAAAGCTTTCATGAAAAATATAAAGGTCTTTTTTATTGCATTGATCGTGGAAGAAGCAAGCGGCTTATCTGATAGTACGTGATTCGCTGGCCATGAACATCTTGGATATTCCAATTGGCTCACTTGTTAATGTGAGGAAAGGGAAGTCAAAGAACTAGTGAGCGTAAGGAATATTAAGCCTTAGGAAATCTCACTTCACGAAACTAAACACTACAGCAACACAGTCGCTCTACGTCCGTTTTCTAGGCGGACCCTGGCACTGACCAAGAAAACACCAAGTAGAAGGAAGGAATGAGTGGTATTAGCTCGGTCTCTCCGGTCATATTCCTACTATAGTCAAAAATAACTACAGCCTATAATTCTTAAAGAGAATTAGGTTATATCAGCCGCATGACGATGAAAATTTTTATTTATGACATAGTTACTGTGTCTACTAATATAGAATATCCAGCAGCAAGAGATAAACATTTCCTGCTTTTTATACAATTAATTTAGCTTGATTCAAATTGAATACATACAATGTGAAATCAAGATGAGACCCACTTCTTGACGGCATTATGACAGCTTTTTTAAGTTCAATGATCACTATGCAGAAGAATATGAATATTCTAACATCAGGATCAATGAATCAGACTGCAGTTTTGACTGAAATGCGCCTGGGCTGTCGCGACAACACGCAAACGTTAAATGCATTGATTTATCCTCCATTAACATATTTTTAACATTTTCATTAAATTATTATTCAAAACAATATTCCACTGTGTAATGCATGTAATCTTACATGTATTTTGTAAACTACTTTGTTCTTACAGTAATTCCCAAATAATGTAATGATTGATAAATTCTCACTAAGATGGCAAATAAGAGAGACATTATGAACAAATCTATCAAGATTAGTCTCTTAATATGACGCTTTAAGGCAAATTTAGATTTTAGATAAGTACCGATAAAATAGATAATTGTTAAGATTTTAAAGGAACAGTTAACATGTTATACCTTCAAAAAAGTAACCAGTAGCAAAGAAACAGGAAATCACGGCATTCTAACACAGCATATATTTTCGATTTGATGGTACTAGATATACATCTTACAAAACGCATGCCGGAACAAATAATTGTTATCCTTAATATTTCTCTGACAATGAAATTCAAAACATTTTTTTCAGATGGCGTATATCTATGATCAAGATAAAAAAAGATGTCAAAGATTTAATAATTGCTCTGATATCGTCGATAACTACAACTTCTCTACTAAATATAGACTTTTACCAGACTGACTTTAAAAGCAGCGAACGGTCTCCCATAAAAATGTTAACAGTGATCTGTTTGGAACCGGTGGGCTCCTATCGTCTTCCACTTCTTCATTTCTAAATGTTTTATAGTCTGTCTGTCTACCTCATTCACCATATGTTTAATTCTAGCAATTTCTAATATAGTCTTACCTTCCAGCAAGCAGTGCTCTAGCCGCAGATTGAATCAGATCATTATTAGCATTGCCAATAGTCAGCCTCAGCATGTTCATAATCGCAGGGGCTTTGTATCTGACCACGCTGTTAATATGGTCTCTTACTTCATTCTCATCGAACATGTCAGCTGTTGGCTCAAGAAGCCCAGCGTTGATGTATGCATCTCGAAGCAAACTCTCTCGTACAACGTCAGCTTGGAACAAAGTGTTTACATCCAGTAGTGTGACGTCAATCTCTGTGGTTGGTGTTTGGAACTGAAAAATTGTTCGTAACGTCATTGAAGCATCCATTTATTCAGTAGCTGAACGTGACGGTGCTATGATGTTCCCAATTAATTAAGAGGCCTTATCAACCCCGGCGCTTCCACTAGTTCATAAAAGCCTAACATAAAGCTTTATTTATTGAATTAAAATTATATTTTATGGATTGCATCGTCGTTGGTGACAATCCACCCCGTGATTACGAAAATTGAAAAATAATCGAATCATCGTCGGGGAGTTAAAAAATGTAAAAAACTAAACCGGATCCGCGATAAAATCCGAAAAGTTAGTTTTTTTTTTTCAATGAGTTTTATTCTAGTCAATAAAAAAATTACGTTATAAAGCTTTATTCTCGAATTACTGTGTATAATCAAACACCGAGATAAATACGAGTAACATATTTTAATTAGTATATCTCTATGACAAGCTTTCACCAATGTGAACCGTAGAAAACGCCCAATTTCTAGTACTCTGCTTTATAAAGCTAAGCTAAGTAAACTTACATTCCTTACGGCTTCATAAGCCGTGTACGTAGTCAGACCCGAGATCACCCACTGGTGCCTCCAATTGTGAGGATATATCATATAACCGAACCACTGCCTGGTCATAGCCTCGGCTACCTTTACAAGCATTGTCTTCCTTTGTTGCACTGAGGCTGCATTCTCCATTAAGACGTAGGGCTCCCTAAAAAGAAATATTAATTTGATCTTTCTAATATATCTGCAAGGACAGTCTATGGCACAAGACCTGTGAATAACTTTCAAGTTTGGGACTAAAACTTTTTTCAATTACTCATATTCTAAAGCCACGATCATAATATGTACTATAAATATAGGAGTTATATTTCAATTTCCATTTCAATCAATCATCTTAGTACCCATGCATTTTTCAAATTAACAAAGTGTATCAATTTCTTGGTAGGGTTCTCGCTGCCCATAAAATATAAATAACCCATTTAAAGCGGCTTATCGAAAGATTTTCTGTTAATCCTGTTCACAATAAACAAAACATACCATATCCCAATACCAGATAGAGCATTCCACTCCCTATCGACATCTGGCAAAGCGACAATTCGCATCTGAGTATTCTGGTTAAACACGATCTCGAAGTAGGTCCTGTCTGTCCACTCATTAAGATAGTTGAAGTAAGCGTTGATTGCTAGCGATGCTTGCCCGTCCTGGTTGGTGTTTGTCTGTCGACCTACTAAGATAACGTTTGTAGTAGGGATATTGAGGTCCCTGAAGTTGTGCGCGATCATACCCCACAAATTGGGTGGGTTTTGCAGCGGTCGAAATTGGGTTCTGAAAATGTTTCATAGTTTTAGTATTTTTATGTTTTGGTAATGTTGAATGATTACAAGATTAGTGTATTATAGGTGCCTCTAGAAACATAAAAATATGCGCTATCCTCACACTCACGCAGCTGTCATTTATATATGCTAGGATCGAATTAATATTCTCTTCAAACAAGTACAGATTATTTATTATTGCACTAAGAACGTTCTGATCGGTGTCAAATTAATCGTGAAGAACTAAACTGGCAGTATGATTGCCGCCATTTGATAGTTGGACGTTATAGAGGCTAGCAACTGTTCACAAGGAAAATATACTTCCAACCGGTCAGAAACCGCGATATGAATCCTGGTATAGCCAGAAATATTTGTGGGACCTACAAAAATCTGCTGCTTGTCTAGGTGTTATATGCTAAATAATACACACGATATATGACTTGTATAAGGCAGCCGCCGGACTACGTAGGTAACTTGGCACTACAGTTAACCATAACCGGCCGAAGGACCAGGGGCAGGCCGAAGACGAGATGGAAGGATGTAGTGCGGAGGGACATGGGAGAATGCCAGGTATCCGAAGACGACATCAGGGACAGAGCGAAGTGGAGAAGAAAAACGAAGAGAGCTGACCCCACCACCATATGGGATAAATAGCTTGGAAGAGAGAGAGAGATATTAGTATGCCTGTTGAGTATATTTGAAACTGTACTTACACTCCCTCATTCGTGTTTGTATCGTCCAATATCGAATTGGTTATAATATTCTCATATTCAAGGTTATTAAACGTGAAGGTTATGGTTGATGCCTCAGTGGGTTCGTCCATACATGGGAACACTCGCCTAGCGTAGGTCGGGTGTAGGTTCATTCCTACGTATGAGCTGAAAACATGTTTTATCAAAGCAAACCATATTGATTCTTTGAGAAAAGAAAGCGGGTTATTATGGTTTTGTTTAGTCTAGGACAGGATAAAGTGGTATATACCAAAAACAAGTGTGTTTATTTTACTGATTTTAGAAGTAGAGAATGTTTTAAACTATTAAAATGTATATAATAACTACTAAATAACATTATAAGTCCTTTTATCATGCTATTAATGCCTCATATTGATAATTACATGCATTTATTGCAATTACGTGTTAAATTTACACATTCGGGTAATTAAACCGTTTGAAATATTTCCATTTGTAAACAAAATCAGTTAATTTTATGTACATAATAAAGAAAATTTCATGTAGATTCCGAATATATAAATATCGATTTGTGTCCTCATATGAATTTATGTCGAAATCTGTATTTAAACGCTGAAGGCCAACTTACATCTGTACGCATTACATAGACCTGGGACGCCTATTTGAGAAATTTGACGTTTAAATCGCCCGAGAGGTTAAACCATATCTAGCGGTTATATGAATAAAATTTATTAAAAAAAAATCTGTTGAATCGAGACTTAAAATAAAGTTTTAATTAATGAACTCTTGTCTCCACTAAAGAGATAACTTTCAATTAAAATATAGTTATTCGAAAATAACAATAACAAATACTTACAAATCGCTTCCTTCTCCAAGGTATATACCTCGGCCACTGTTGCTTAAAGTACCAGTATATTCCACAATAACTATATACGAAACTGCTTCCTGCACCGGTTCAATTTCAAGTATACCATCATCCAATTCATAATTTTCTGCTGGCAATGCGCTTGCTTCAGTGAATACTCCAGTTAAGACATTCTGCACTTGAACGTTATCAAAATGAAAGAATAGATTGTCTCCTATAGTTGCTTCTGATATAACCACGTCAAGAACAGCCCGTCCAGTGAACTGATTTCCATTGAATGTTAGTGAAATAGCGTATTGTCTTACATCTTGCCCTGGTCGTATATTTCTCAGCAGTGTTGATCGTGTTAAATTAGCGACATCGGCTGCGTGCAATTCACTCACGACAAAAGTAGTATTCATTACTTTTTCAACATTATCATTTTTGATTTTCACTGCATTTCCTTCTTCTTCATCATTTACTATTGTAATTGTTCGATCATTAATAAATGCCGTTTCAGTTGTTGTTATAGATCTTCCTTCTGGTTTTTCTACTGGGAGAGATTTTGTCAACACATTTAGTGATATTAAACACAAAAGGATGGTAACCTTCCATCTCACTTTTTCCCGGACCATTTTTCAGGGAACAAAATGGCCGGAGTTCACCACACACTCAATCCCCGTCCCATAGGCTTGCTGCACTGAACAGTTGTGACCAAAATGTATCTTCAAAGAACGTGAACGAAAGTTTAATCGGACGAGATAACGGGAGACTTCGATAATGTCATATAGTTTTGAAACGATAAGTAAGGAGATAGAATTCTCGTTTTATTATCATGTAGCTTACAGGTGATAAAAGATAGCAATCTAACAATGCTGCGGTCTAAATATTTGATGATCTAGATAATACAAAATGTGAAGTGTTTAGATAAGTTAACAGAAATGACACGTATCCATAAAACGCTTTGGTTGTACTGTTAAACTGGTAGTGGGCCATGTGCAGTGCTATGAATCAAATTGTTTGTATGTAAATTCCTTTTGATGACATAAAATTGATTGATGTGAGAACCTGAAATTTATCACTGTTGTTTCCTGAAAAAAATATATTCGGAACTAGTCATGCCTGAATCATACTCGAAGAATTCAATACTGTTAGTCTAGTAGCATCACGTGTGATCTTTAGTTCTTCAGGTTCGATTCCCATGTCAAAAATTTAGTCCCAAGAGTATAAAACTAACATGCAAACGCCTTAAGACTCAAATATATGCCTAGTATGGCGATGTGTTTGCCCATCTAATCTTGAGATGGAAATAAGCTCTGTGAACTGGGTTTCTAGTAGCATATTTATCTTCTCCTCCTTTGTGCTATTTTGTTATATTTATGCATTAATTTAACAATGTAGACTGCTTAGCTTTTGGCGTTTACAATTAATTCTTAAATTTAATCCTTACAAATAAAATATTGTATTATATTTCTAGAACTGGCAGCTCAATTACGAGTATTTACGTGCGGTCGGCTTTGCAATTTAAAATTACGCTTTACTAATATTTTTATTACACAATATCAACAGTATTATGTTTTTTTGAAACGTAGTGCTTAAATAATTAATTATTTGCACGAGAACTTGCCATTGGTAACACATTCGTATTCCCCCGTACTGTATACCGATCACTGTGTAGAATTGTGTCGCAGGCACACAATTCACAAGATTATCACTTTATGGTTTTACGCTTTCTGTATCCGATTTCCAGCAAACTATTATAGATTTGAAGTTTCTGTGGATAGTACATATACCTGGTTTTATGTAATAAATACCGTGTTATTATTATGGAATAAATGTAAAGAGCTCAAAAAAATTACTTTGAACATACTATTAGATAATACCAAAATATTTAGATTTTTCTTGATGATACGACACTCTTATCCGCTTGTTTAGCTTAGCTTGCATACATTTATGACAGATGTAAAGAAATGAGTGTAAAGTGCGCACAGTGATCATTGGTACCTCTTGGATTTCTCTAAAACCGTTTATTTTTACAGTCGTTTGCCGAAGTTCTTAAAGAAAAACCACATTTACTTACAATATTATAATTATTTATTTAACTTTTCAAATGACAGTTGTAATATGCACATATTACACATCACACAAAATATTCTTTAAAACTATAATTTTAATAAATGAATACTTAAAATAACGCATAAATCGCTTAGCTTCTATCCATTTTACTTATAAAATAAGAATTACATTATGATATTATTATTTTAATGATAATATTATTGAATACCTAAATTTGAAGCAAGAGGACGCATTTGCTTCAGATTTAGTAAAAAATATACTTAGTAAACTAAATTAAACAAAACTAAATTATTATTTTAGACCTAAATTACGTATCAATAATTTGAGTGAAAATGCAGTAAAAAATAATATAATAACTAAACCAATTCTGCTTAGAATATTCAATATAAATTATACGATACATCTTGCATTTAATGCAATTTATAATATAATTATTATATATCTAATACAAAATTAAATTAATTAACATAAAACTTTGTGCAATTATATTAAAATTTAAATAAAACTTAATATTAGTCAATTGAAAGTAATATAAATATAATAAATGTTATTAAAAATAAATCAAACAATCGTATTGCATCACGCGATGAATAAGATGTGACCATTCGTAAAGTGACGTTCGAATAATTCAATAACTGCAAAAATGTATCTTAAAATTATGAAAGTGTCATGTCAATAAAATGAATATTATAGGAGACGTCGAAATCTACCACATACAATTATTTAACCTCCGAATTTTTTTAAGACAAATATTTATCTCGGCTGTAAAAATATTATAATAAGAACTATTTTAACCGAGATTTTAATTGACATTCAAAATAACGAATTTGGATTAAATTGAATTCTTTTATTCTATTATAAAGTTGTTATTTAAATTTTAATAAGAATGGTCTAAAAAGTGGAGGATTTTAATATATCCTCAAGATAATTTTTAGACGTAAAATACGTGATCTTAAAACGAAGTTGCCTCTACAATCAACGTCATAAGATATTATCATGGCGTTTTTATCAAATGACAGCTTAATCAGAAATATGTCGGCACAATTGAGATACAAGTCAATTGCAGTTACAAAATATTCGTACGCTACTTGAACCAACTACAAGTACTATAGACGAGTATAGTATTGAGTTTTAAAACTTTCATAAACATTAACACACTTCTTAATATAATATAATCTATTTAACTATTATTACTAACTGAAAAAAATCCTCATTCAAGAGATTAAAATAATAATTATTACTTAAAACATTAAATTAGGTAATATTGTGGAGTAATTATTTACAAAAAATTATAGCTATTTTATGAAACGAAATACTGGCATTAAAAACCTACCTAATAACTAATAAAAAACCTACAAATAATACATTTTAATATTACATTTAAAATAATTATAAATGTGCGGACTGCGCGAAATTTGCTTTATAAAAAGAGAGACAACATTTGTATTTTCAATATATCCAACCATAGTTTCAATTAGTTGCTCTATAACTTCCATGCCAACTTCTTAATAACATGTTAATGCGCAGACTCACACACTCACTCACATAAATACTCTACATCTATGGAATTAGTAATTCTTAAAAACAAAAGGCTTAGTGGTTAAATAAAGTGACCACAAATGTAATACTGACTAAGACGAGAGACACAGCCAGCGTGGGCGCGTCGTTCTCATCAATCCATTCGTAGACGTATTCTAGTAGATTATTGTCCCACACCTCGTTTTGTCTGACTTGCGCGAGAGCTCTGTTGGCTATCAGCTGTGATTCGTCTAAGTGGTTGTCCTGTGCGTTCACCCATATCCCGAACTGTGGATAAAAATTGTTTTAGGATCTAATAACTTCAGATTTTACTGTTGGTAGGTCTTTCATATGTGAGAGGCTGCCTGGGTGGGTATTACCGCAATGTCTATTTCTCCCGCTAAACAACAGTTTAAATGTACTGTTGTGTTTCGGATTGAAGGATATTGTAGCCAGAGTAACTGCTGGACATATTTAAACTTAACATCTTATGTTTCAGGATGGCGAAGCGCAGTGGAATGCCAAGCATTGATTTGTAATTTAAGGTGTTGTTTGGTTTTGCTACTGTTCATGAGCGGTCGTATCGCTTACCATCAGGCGAACGGCAAGCACGTCTCGCCATTCTTGCAATAAAATAAATAAATAATGATATCCCTTCTACACGATGGGCCAGCGCTGGAACAGCGAGTTGGCCATCAATGGCCATATGAATGATGGAAACGCAACTACACGATGTCGACATGCAGTAGTGATCACTCATTTCCTTTGATGTGCGCCGGAAAAACCGATACCAACGTCATTCCAAGACCATCGCACGCGCCATAAGCACTTTTTTTATTATACGTCACTACGCTCTCTACACGATGGGCCATGGTAGTGGACCAGTGGGATGGATCGTGTAGAGGGGATAAATTAGACAGGCCTTTACATATTTGCTTTTTCTCTTTATTGGGTATGAATAAAAAGAAAAACTAACTTAATAACTGGCGCAGTAGTACCTACTAGAAAAGGAAAGGTTTAACGGTGCGTCAAATCCACCGCAAAAATAATGTTTTTTTTTTTATTGCAATGAATTGCGAGACTAGCGCGCCATTCGCCTGGTGGTAAGCGATACAACCACTCATGAACAGTAGCCAAAACCAACAACACCTTCAATTAGAAAGTAATGTTTGGTATTCCACTGCGCTCGCCATCCTGTGACGTAAGATGTAAAGTCTCAATATGTCCAGTAGTTACTCTGGCTACAATGTCCTTCAATTCGAAACACAACAGTGCATTTACGCAGTGTTGTTTCACGGGAGAAATAGACATTGCGGTGGTACCTACCCAGATGGCCTCTCACATATGAGAGAGAGAGAGACCAGTGTATACATGTATTATTAAACAGGGTTTATTTCTGTTGTAAGGAATATGAAGTGCGGTTGCAGAGCGAAAAAAAAAGATGCGATAGATTTATCAATTTACAGGGATATGGCTATTTTGTATTTTTTTAACAATAAAATATAAAATTGGTTTATAAAAATGTGCAAACTTACGTTATTGGACAATTCCGCGTCCGCCATGTTGTCGGCTAAAACAAATATTATCTCTTCAAGTTTTTCATCCCCGCCATACCTGCAAGAAAATATAAAAAAATTGTAAGGAATTGCATAAAATGATTGAAAAATGGAAACTTGAAAAATGGTTATAATTTATCTTAAATTAAAATATAATTGTGTATTAATACTGTTAAAAATGATCATAGCAAAATGTATCTATCTTTTTTGGATATTTCATAATTTGGGTTGGTAATTTTGTGACACTATTCAAACTAGCTTCAATACAAAAACAAACCTACATCTAGAGTATAAATATTAATATTAATGCGAGGAAATATTTGATTGATTGCATCGAATAGGCCCCGAAGCTACTGGAACGATATAAACAAATATTTTTCACCATTAGAAAACTCCAATATCCTGACAGCCAAAGAATATTTAAAAAAAAAAAGGTCGGGTCACTTGTAAACCAGTAAAGTACAAGCCAAAAGTAAAAACAACGTATTATACAGGGTATATCAAGACTGCTACCGAAAACGAAGCCGGGTGGTAGTTTTAGTGACTACAAACACAATGCAACTAAAAATTTCGCATTAAAACGCCACAATTATTTTTTATGATTTTTTAAATATCGTCATTTTTGGGTGGTAAATCCATAGTTTTTGCTAAAATAATAATTTAAACTCTTTTATACCTTAGATTATTTATAAATAAAAAGGTATACACAATTATTTTAGGAAAAAATGCATTTATCACCCAAATATGGTCATAGGAAAAAAATAACAAAAAAAAATGTGTCGCTTTTTTTCGCAACTTTTTCTGTTGCATTGTGTCTGAAGTCGCTTAAACTACCACCCGGTTTCGTTTTCGGTAGCAGTCTTGAGATACCCAGTATATGCCATTCTTACCATTCTATAACATCATCAGCTCGTCTCGATATGAAGTTCAAGGCGATTCCGGCGTTTTCATAACTGCTTTCAACAACTGCCTTGAAAATTCTAACTCGCTCCTCAGCCAGGTACGGGTTTCCCGGTGTGACGGTTTCGATCAGCAAACTGGGGTAAAAAGAAAATAACTTTAATAAATACACCCAACAGTCACACACATAGTACTGAACCCACACTAAGATCGAGTCTTGTGTTGTGGGTATCGGAAACTACGAGACACTTTTTGGTTTCACAAACACCCAGACCCGAAAAAAATACCTGTGGTTCACACTAATATTTGTATCGGTGAAGGAATTAAACCTGCGGCCTCGCATTTCACAGCCGGCGCCTAACCAACTGCGCCACGGTGGCTGGCATAAAAGTTACATTTTAAAAGAGTTCACTTTATTACGGTCGAATTATTCAATATTTATTTCAATTTTTCAAATAAATATCTTGTTAATCAAAATAAAATTGTGTAAATTTTTATATTCGGACATTTTATAATATATTGTTTAATTTATTGAATATAAAAATACTTTGACATGTAAATCAATCAAAGAAACCACAGATGTTTACATTAGACCTGACACGAGTTTACTACAGCACGTAATTATTAAAATTAAACAGGGTATATCAAGACTGCTATTAAAAACGAAGTCGGGTGGTAGTTTTGGTGACTTCAGACACAATGCAACACAAAGATTTTTTTTTGTTTTTTTTCCCATCGTCTTATTTGGGTGGTAAATACATAGCTTTTTCTACTCAAACAGGATGATATTTAAAATGGTCATTTTTAGTTGCATTGTGTTTGTAGTCACTAAAACTACAACCCAGCTACGTTTTCTGCAGTAGTTTTGTTATACGCTGTATTTTTTTTTTTTATTGCAAGGAATGGCGAGGCGAGCAAGCCGTTCGCCTGATGGTAAGCGATACGACCGCTCATAAACAGTAGCAACATTCCACTGCGCTCGCCATCCTGAGACATAACATGTTAAGTCTCAATATGTCCAGTAGTTATACGCTGTATTTAGATTACTTCTTTTACGTTTATCTTCTATTAAAAAAACGTACTTTAAAGATAGAAGTGCTTTTATATCAAATACATTACACCCGTAAATTGTAGTCATTCCATTTATTGTTCAGGTGTTCTTCACTTAGTAACTCATATTTTCATGATATCTACAGTATCACAAACAAATGTTCTAAGATGTATTGATAAAAATCATTCACAATGACTTTATCAGGACGGGAAATATCTTTATCATTTCCAGAAGATTTACACAAGTAGATGTGAAACGTGTCGAAGCCTTGAAAATAAGGAATGTCGTTTGAGCAATTTTGAAAAACACTCATATTTCAGAATAATATCACAGCAGATGTTTTAAATGAAATTGGCCATATTTCATTTAAGACATTGTTTTGGAACCTTGCGTTTCATTCAGTGACATGGTCGAAGATGCTACATTTAACCTTAGAGTTTTTGTATCCAATCCGATACCAACTACCATAATGAATGGTAGAAAAACTCAAACTTTGTACAACATATGGTACCTCAAAATTGTAGGTTTCTCTTATCCATACTATGGTTATATGGCAAGAGACCGTCCCGAGCGACAACACCTTCTCTTGTACTTCTTGACTTAATTTCTATTGTGTTCTTTACAAATAAATATATAAATACACCCAACAGTCACATACATAGTCCTGACCCCACACTAAGATCGAGTCTTGTGTCATGGGTATCAGGAACTACGGGACACTTCCGTCTCACAAACACCCAGATCCGAAAGAAATATTTGTGGGCCGCACAAACATTTCTCTCGGTGCGGGGATCGAACCCGCGGCCTCTCGTCTCACAGGCGGCGTCTAACCAACTGCGCCACGAAGGCTGTCATTATACTTGTACATAAAGCTTTAATAAATAAATTAAAGTTGTTGTTTTATTTGCGTTCTCAGGCAGACTAACATGCGGCCTTTCGATGGTAAGTGGTAACAATTGTTCACGGACCTTCACAGTTTAGCAGGAGAAAAAGGCATTGCGGTGCTACCTACCCAGACTGCCTCTCACACAAGAGACCACCAGTCTCTATTAGGCCTATTCAAGTCCCTTGGCTGGAATAAAAACTCACAAAAATCTTACCCTTCTATATAGTCTCTGTCTTGGGCACAAGCCAGTGACTCCAGTATGACGACTCGTTCGTATTGGCTGAGTTCATCATCAAGTCTATCGAGGAGAATTTCGATGGCGTCTTCACCGTCTTCTCTAACCACGGTGCAGTAGACCGCAGGCCTGATGTCGTAGGGAATGTCGGTGTTTCTAAGGAAAAAGGCAAAATTAATACATACGTAAACTCATGCTTTTACCAAGAAAGAGTAGACAGAGGTGCTATCAGGACTCCACATTTCGAATTGTATGTGCCGTCTCATGATGTGATAGGTGACGAGCTTATCGCCATATCGGGTACAAATTAATGTCTCCGGGCTGATAATGAATAGAAAAATCCAATATCATTTTTAAGATTCGAACCCTAGGCCTTAGCTTCGTACTAGTACTGTAGGACGACTACGCTACCTTACTGTCAAATAAACTATTGACATTCGCTTTATGTGCCGTCAGATCGTAGGAACTTCATGAACAAAGAACGTTACTGTATATTACTATAATATGATGGACATAGGACTTTAATATATTACAGAAAAATAGGGCTATAGGCTATATAAGTGCGTGGTGGCCTGTTGGTAAACGAACTAGACGCGGCTGCCCACATAATCACGGTGGTCGTGGGTTCGAATCCCAGGGCACACCTCTGACTTTTCGGAGTCATGTGTGTATTGATAGTCAGTCACCACGCACTAAAACGGTGAAGGAAAACATCGTGAGGAAACCTGCATACCATAGCGATTTATAAGAATTTCTATGGTATGTAAGTCCGCCAACCCGCACAAGGCCAGCGTGGTGGACTATATGGCCTAACCACTCTCAATCGTACTGTCGATTGTGGAGGAGGCCCGTGCCCTGCAGTGGGACGTATATGGGCTAATACAGCAGGGCTATAGCTACTGTTAATTGGATATATGCTTTAATTTTAATTTTGCAAGTGTCAGTTCTCATCCTTTCAAGAACGACAAAACCAATTAAATCAACATAATATACACGTTCTAGCTTCGGTGTGCGAATTTTAAATAGATATTTTTCTGTAGAAAATGATATTTGATTCTGTCTATTAATTTTATTTGTTTTTGTGTGTGTTTTTTATCGTAGAAAGAGCGAATCAGGTGTTTGATAAAGTATGTGCGCATTTAAAATAAACACATAAAATCAATAAGTAACCATAAAACAGTACAGTTATTCAGTTAGGCTTTTTTTTCTGACCTCACCTATGTACGGATAGATAGACAAAAATACTTGTAATTAGCAATAGAATTACATATTAAGATGTTATATTATTGTTACTAGTCTTTAAGCTTTCCAAAATGTACATAAATAAACACATGCAATATACAGGGTATATCAAGAGTGCTACCGAAAACGAAGCTGGGTGGTAGTTTTAGTGACTTCAGACACAATGCAACTAAATTTTGTGCAACAAATTGTGCCGAATTGTTTGTTATTTTTTTGTTCTATCGTCTTATTAGGGTGTTAAATACACAGTTTTTTCTTAAATAATAAGGTATGATACGCAAGGCTTTAAATTATTATTTTAGCAAAAACTATGGACATACCACCTAAACTCGACGATATTTAAAATATAATAAAAAAAACATTGTCGCGTTTCTTTGCGAAATTGTTAGTTACATTGTGTTTGTAGTCACTAAAACTACCACCCGAATTCGTTATCGGTAGCAGTCGTGATATACCCTGTAGGTACTTACAAAGAGTCGCCATCGTAGAACCAGTTTTGTGCAGCATTAATGCAAGGTATGTAGTTGGCTCTGCAGGCGTGATCCATGACCAACCCTCGGGTCAACGACACCATGGCTGGCTCTGATTCACCAGGTTCTGGCTCGAAACCGATCTCATCTTCCACCGCGCCTATTGTTCTCCTGACCATTCTCTGTGGAGAACAAACTGTTCTAAATATTTTTCATTATTTTATTAATGGATTTCCAACGAAGAATACACACAAAAATATACAATAAAGAAAAAACATAATATAAATTATTATATGCTGCGTGTTCCTTCAATTATAGGAACTCACATCATGCGTTAATATTATTCGGCAGTTATTTAAGCACTTAATCTAAATTTACATAAATATTTAAAAAATATCACAAAGTATAGTAGCACTTTTAAAAGTATATGATAGCACTACAAAGCAAGTAAAAGCAGTAATTTAAGTTAGTTGCAGTTTAGTCCAAATTGAATATTTAATGACATAAGATTTGTGAGATGACGCGTTCTTCATTATCTCTCTATCGACCGGCTCTTGATTATTTGAACCTATAAAGCTGACCTCAACAATCATTACAATAGGTAATTTTTTTACTCAAAACACCCAACTTTTTATTAAATTACCAATTCCTTTGATGTGAAACAATTTCCTTGCTCCCCTTTCTAAAATTCTACTTCCTAACTCCTTAAGGTAAAGCACTTACATTGTCCGATATAATTATATGAAGTGGCAGTAAATAACCATAATTTACGTCGTATTACGGGCCACCTCTACAATCGAGAGTACGATTGAGAGTGCTTATATAGTCCACCACGCTGGCCTAGTGCGGATTGGCGGACTTACCATAGAAATTCTTATAAATCGCTATGGTATGCAGGTTTCCTCCCGATGTTTTCTTTCGCCGTTATAGTGTGTGGTCATTGACTATCAATACACAAAGACTCCGAAAAGTCAGAGGTGTGCCCTGGGATTCGCACCCGCGACCACCGTGAACATGTTGGCCGCCGCGTCTATTCCGTTTACCAACAACGAGCACATTCAAAATGAAGCTTACCAAGTAAATATCTGGATCTAGATCCTCATCTTCAGTAACCATGGCTACCAGACGCTTCCTCAAGAAGTCCATGTTTCTGACGAACGCCTTCCATACTGCGTACTCTGTTTCGTGCTCCATGGACAAAACAACTCGGAATGCTATCTCGTAATCGATCCTGCCAGCTCTCGCCAAGTTGAGAGCGTCGTCTACTAGCTGAAATAATTTAAATTAAAATTGACTTATTTTAGGGTTTTTCGAATTATACATTTTAAGGGGGGACAAAAAATAATCTGTATAAAACCAGCTCATATTGTATCGTAGTGAATTGCCAACCAGAGAATAGGTTAGTAGGATGTATGTCCGATGATAATATGCATAAGTAGATTGATATAAAATGTATTATTTACTTTCTTTTTAAATCTTATTTATATCATTTTACTCGTCTGTATTAAAAAAAAGTTGAGTGGTGTTTTGGTGCTTTAAAAGCTATATCTAAGTTGGCGTATTGCAACCGCCACAGTGTCAAGGACACCCGGATGGAACGAAGTTAATAATTTTTTTTTAAGTTATAAAAAAATTGACGGCTTGCGTCACGTGTGATTGGCGGTGCGCCGGCGCTGTGCAGCTATTCCTCCAATTGCGTGAGCGCTGCGTCACGTTATCGCGTGTCTGACCAATAGGGGTGCGTGGCCTGCAACTTCCGCGAATCCTGTGCCTTCGCGGTACGCTACGACTTCACGCAGGACAACCATCTTCAAAATTAATTACGACACATTGTGGTTAACGGCAATTTTTTGTAAACTAACAAATATAATGTAATATAAACTTTATCATTAGGCTCAATTTTAGTAATAATTGGCAAATATACATAGTCAAATCTAGGGTTGATGATTGACAGCAGGGCACAGATCACTTCCAATAGATACCGCATTACGATAGTTATGTTTTGAACCGAAAACGCCAACGAAGGGAACTGCGCGGGGGGTGGGCGGGTTGCAGCGCGGTCACGTGGACTTCACGGAGAGATGAGGCATAGGTCGATAAATAAAAAAATGTATCGATAGTTCAATTTGCCAGTAAGTTCATGTGTTATGATCGCTTCTATAACTTAATTGCCAACTTGTTAAATGTTTGATAAAAAAAATTCACCGGCCTGATCTGATAAATTATACCAACCGGCAACCGCTAACTACGAATAAAATAGGATTAAGATTTATACTTTAGTATGTAACGGTTTTATTTCTATTATTCACCGTGTATTTTGTATACCATAATGGCGAAATACCCAAATTAAGTGTTGATATAAAAGATCAGATAAAAATATGAAATGGTAAATAACTAAACCTCACGCCCCTAAAGAGCTACAATAACTTATTCCGTTTTTTGAATTCTGACGGCGGCTGTAGTAAATGTAATATCGACAAGTGACGATGAAACCCACTTGACGAACTATGAATGTTTTTGAGACGATATACAGGGTATATCAAGACTGCTACCGAAAACGAAGCCGGGTGGTAGTTTAAGCGACTTCAGACACAATGCAACAGAAAAAGTTGCAAAAAAAAGCGACAATTTTTTTTTGTTATTTTTTTCCTATGGCCATATTTGGGTGGTAAATACATTTTTTCCTAAAATAATAGTATATACCCTTTATTTATAAATACTCTAAGGTATAAAAGAGTTTAAATTATTATTTTAGCAAAAACTATGGATTTACCATCCAAAAATGACGATACTTAAAAAATCATAAAAAAAAATTGTCGCGTTTCTAGGCGAAATTTTTAATTGCATTGTGTTTGTAGCCACTAAAACTACCACCCGGCTTCGTTTTCGGTAGCAGTCTTGAGATACCCGGTATACAACGTATGTTAAAATTAGTGCAATAGCTTGTGCTACTGATTCTCAATAAACTTAGTATACTAAAACTTATGATAAATACCCTCCCATTATATTTGAAAACGTATACAACTAGAGGGAAAAACGGAAATTTAATTACGCCAAAGATAAAAATAAATAAAAAAATATTGTAAAAGTACCATGTTAACCAATTTAACTATTTCAAATTATATAAAATAACGTAATTATGGTAATTTGCAATTTTTATTTAATCAATATATATTTTGTGACATTGACATTTAATAAAATTAATTTACATTATTGTTTTACAATATTGATATTTCTGGGAATTATATTATAAACATGCGTCAAACACTAGAAGAACGCGTGATTTCGCCAAAAAAAGATGGCTTATTACGGTTATTGCTATGCGAAAAAGAGACGGCTGATTCTCCATCAGAACTCGACTGTTTAACATTGATACATTAACCAGTATAAATTGAGCCCGCTCGGGACCAAATTAATTTAAAGAATATTAGTTATCGATGAAACTTAT
The DNA here is from genome assembly GCA_009982885.2 of Hyles vespertilio. Lineage (NCBI taxonomy): Eukaryota > Metazoa > Arthropoda > Insecta > Lepidoptera > Sphingidae > Hyles > Hyles vespertilio. The sequence continues at coordinate 3,399,574 of CM042812.1, read as the reverse complement.
TGCGTTTTTTTAGATAATTTATATTTTTGAGTTTTTTGCACACCATTTTATTGAACAAATCATTTTTAACTGTAATATTATGTTCGCAAAATGTACTTTTCGCTAACGTGCGACGACATGTGCGGGTCCACTACTTGGACGACACTGATGACGCGACATTTGGCATCGGTTTATATCTATCTGATAGCTTATATGTGTTGGGCGCAACCGCTGCCTTGCATTAGGTATCTATTGGGAGTGATCTGTGCAGCAGGGTAACAAACTAAAATTGTAAATAATAATACATTTATTAAGGAGGATCGAAAATCAATGTATTACGGTTTTATTATGTAATTTTAACAATATGTCACCATCAAAAGAATCATTTGGGTATCACCATCATTATGTATTTTTTTCACATATTTATGCAACTTATGTTTCTTTTGTACCAATTTGATTCATGACATTTGATGAAAATTAGAAATTGTCGCAACGTTTCCACTTAATTTTGGGCTTCAGCGTATTCTTAGTTTTACTATAACCTTTAACATATTAATATGTATTTGGATATTTTATTGCCTCTATTAGAGTTAAATAAAATGTATGACATCATTTTCAAATAAAGAAATAAAAAACGATTGTCAAATTTTTTCGTGCCTACTTTCCGTGAGATTTTTTTCCGTCTAGCCCCCTTTCACAACGCGCGATAAGGAACTTCGTTCCAACTACTAGCCCGTACTATAGTTTTGTGTATAATAAAGTATCTATTACCACTTTGAGCATATTGTGTTAAATTTCAACACAAAATTGTTTTGACAATTAACCTAATCGAACCATATTGAAAATATAAATTTGATATATCCTTGAGTGAAGATTTTTCTCCACAAATTGTGAGGGTGTCTGGATAGTCCATTACCATGGTCCGAATCTGATTGGCTATTAAACACTTAAGCACCAAATTTAATATCTGTGTATGATAAGGCGTCGCATGACAAGTTTCACAACATCCGCATATAGTGGAAATCCCTAAGATTAACGTCAATATTGATTAAATGAATCATAGATGTCACATAAATAAGAAAACATATACGTGTGATTTAAGATAAAAATATCGGGCTTAGGTGATGTGTTTTTCTGCTTACACTGGTAAAGGACTTTCTGTACGAATTAAAGATTGGTTCGTAATCTTGTTAAAGTTTTTATTGTTACTTCTACTACCTCCGTCGCGCAGTTGGTTAGACGCCGGCTGTGAAATATGGCGCCGCGGCCCGGGTTCGATCTCCGCATTGAGACATATATATTTGTGGGATCCACAGGTATTTGTTTTGGGTCTGGGCGTTTGTGAGACCGAAAAGTCTCTCGTAGTTCCTGATACCCACGACACAAAACTCGGCCTTAGCGTGGAGTCACTTGTAGAACATGGAAGCCTTTGGCTAATTGAGGATTACTTACCGTAGCGCGGTTAAGTGGGTGAATCTCTTCTCTTCTATCCGGATCTTCTAACGCCTCAATTATTCTCTCCCAAAGATCATTGTCATAATTGACTCGGTAGTAACCTGAAATCAAGTATAGAGTTACGGTTATACCAGGATGCAGGAAAACCGAGCACTTGCTAAGTTGGATACAAGAGCACAATACATATATGATAATAAAGAAATAATATTTGGAAAATATGTATCCGTTTAGGTGTGATTATTTTGATTCATAATAAAAAAAATAAGTATTTTCAACCCTTTTTCGAATAAAACTAATTGGAAAAGCTAAAGCGCAAAATTTTAACATACGTATTTTTTCGTGTCGTTCTTAATTAACTGGTTATCGGAGTATATCGGAATGTTTTATAACGCCAACATATATATATATTTACTTTCATAGATTATTTATATATATAAATATAAATAATCTATGAAAGTTTTGTAAAGTGCAAACTGCAAACTAAACTGCGAACTGTTGGGATAAATATATGTATATATATGTATACAGCGTGATATTGAAATATTGTGTTTAATTTAAACGGTAATTCTCTTCATTCGCGGAAATCGTGAATCCGAACGATTTAAAAATCCTTTCCTTGTGAATATTCGAACAATTATTTTTAATATTATTTTTTGGGTCTCTTAATTTATTGTATGTATGTATCAGCCCATATTCGTCCCACTGCAGGGCACGGGCCTCCTCTACAAACGACAGTACGATTGAGAGTGGTAAGGCCATATAGTCCACCACGCTGGCCTAGTGCGGGTTGGCGGACTTACATACCATAGAAATCCTTATAAATCGCTATGGTATGCAGGTTTCCTCACGATGTTTTCCTTCACCGTTTTAGTGCGTGGTGATTGATTATCAATACACACATGACTCCGAAAAGTCAGAGGTGTGTTTTGGGATTCGAACCCGCGACCACCGTGAACATATTGGCAGCCGCGTCTAGTCCGTTTACCAACAGGCCACCACGCACTTTATTACTCTTATATTTTTTGAAGAGTAAAATACGTAATTACTGATGAAAAAATCAGCGGTCCAAACCTTGGGTTGACCTAATCATTTTTAAATAACTTCTAAAAACAGTATTCATAAATTATGAAAAAAAAAAGTAACTGAGAAGATAATATTTGAAGCATTTAAGTATAAATCATATACAATAGTCGTTTATTAGAAGTTGCACCGATTTTTAAACTTTTACCAAAAAATATCTCATTCTACTCAGCTGACTTTGTCAATGCGATTACTAAGTTCAGTTATTATTTTATTATCTATGACTTGCACTGTACGCTAGTGGCCGATTAGTTGTGCCGACTGCCGACACCGTCGGCGAAATCTGACGTAATTCTAATATCTGATGAATTATAAATCAATATTACGCGAGTTTTTAAGATTACCACGCGCGGGTGCTCTTTACCATCTACGTGATAAGCAGGTACATATTGTACTACGTTACTGCATTATTTGTTTAATTCATTGTTATGTGTACATATATAACTTTATTAATATTAAGTAGACTTAATGCTTGTTGTTAATTAATTAAAAATAAAAATGGTGTCAATCCTCATTCCATTCTATCTCATTACCAGAAATTCCTCTCAGCTTTATTTCGGACGGTAATGAGAGTGTACCGAACGTAATGAGAAAAAATCAATACTTATTTGTTTTGAATTATTTTACTTTTGTTTTAATTTCTAACAATTATTTATATATATTTAGAGACTTCCACATTATCTAGAATTAATAAATTTGTTGTTTTTTTAATATTTCAGCAATGGCAAAATCTAAAAAAGGGATCAACAACGAAGAAAAATGGAAAAGGCTAGACTACATAAAAGAATAATATATGCAGAAATAAGAAGAGACCCTGAAAAATATGCTCAACAAAAGAGAAGGATAGATTACGATATATGAAAAGAAAATAATAATAAAAATTAAATTAATTGAAGACATGACGCCACGCCAAAAGAGATCTCAATTGATATTGGTGCAATACATTAGTCTATCATTAGAGCATTAAGTTAATTCAAGGACTGTATTTAGGAATATCTCATATTATGATTAATATTTTTGTTGATATTTTTTATATATTATATTATAGTACTAGCGGCCCGGCTCAGCTTCGCCCGGGTACATAGATTTCTGTTCAATAATATATACGTATTATACATATAAACCTTACTCTTGAATCACTCTATCTATTAAAAAAACCGCATCAAAATCCGTTGCGTAGTTATAAAGATTTAAGCATACAAAGGGACATAGGGACAGAGAAAGCGACTTTGTTTTAAACTATGTAGTGATAAGTACTTAAAGTTTGATTTTATGTTTCTAATAGTTTATATACCGGGTATATCAAGACTGCTACCGAAAACGAAGCCGGGTGGTAGTTTTAGTGGCTACAAACACAATGCAATTAAAATTTCGCATAGAAACGCGACAATTATTTTTTATGATTTTTTAAATATCGTCGTTTTTGGGTGGTAAATCCATAGTTTTTGCTAAAATAATAATTTAAACTCTTTTATACCTTAGACTATTTATAAATAAAAGGGCATACACTATTATTTTAGGAAAATATGTATTTACCACCCAAATATGGCCATAGGAAAAAAATAACAAAATAAAATTGTCACTTTTTTTTGCAACTTTTTCTGTTGCATTGTGTCTGAAGTTGCTTAAACTACCACCCGGCTTCGTTTTCGGTAGCAGTCTTGATATACCCTGTATATGCAAGTCAATGAAACTTTAGTTATTTTCAACATAATTTCATTTGTTACTAAATTTTTCAATAATATTATTGTATTGAGTACATTTTTTGTTATTTTTCAATTAATAAACACAATACTAGTCACTTAAGGTCTTTTATTATTATTAATTCAGTTTTAAATATAATACTTTCATTACCGTAAGCAGCCTTTCTCATTACCGTTTTAAATAGTATTTTCAAACTTAATTTTCTCAAAAACTATGGAAGTTATATATGTGGAAACCACATTATTGAATTATTATACATCCATACTTTATGAATCAGGCATAAAATTCATTTCATGATATTCTTTCCTGATTAAAAAAATCTGCTAAATTTCCACAAACTGTGAGAATTACCGTAAACCACATGATCCTAATTCCCATAGGTAACATTGTAACAAGTTTGATCAAAATCTGCCTGTTAGTTATGTTAAAAATCACAATTTTAGTTTTCAAGTCTTTTGATTAACCCCTGTAGATACCGAGTCTTTTTACGACTTAGGTAAGTCCCGGAACCGCACCAATGTTTAGCTAAGCGGTAAAATACTCGTATCTACATGTCCAAAAATCGTGAAATACAAAATAAAGATTATTGACAAAAATCTACTTATATTTTTTTAAATTATGTACAATGGCGCCTGGGGTAATGAGAAACATGTGGGTTAAATTAAGTGCAATTTGTCAATATCACCCTGTATATACGTAGGGTTCATCTTGCAAACATTATTATATTTGGTGATATTTTATAAATAAGTGGAGACTGTAATTATAACTCTCAAAGGGTTGTCAGGTAGGTAATTCTAGTATACTTATATGTGTACTAAGTGATCTAATAATTCTGGAATATTATATCTGAAAAAATATCATGTGAGAACCATATGTTGGGCAATTTTAGTCAACTTATAAATATATTAAGAATTCCAATAATTCTGGAATATTACGACAGAATAATTTTGTTGTGTGTACCATATGTCGTAGGGCAGACAGACGAATAGATACTGTACCTTGTCCCTGTAAGTTAAACAGGATCCAATCATCCTCATCAAGCCTCACTTCGATGGAAGTGGTCCCAACCATCAATTCAGATGGATGAACGTTATCGAAATTTGGATTGATGCTGGTCGTATACGAGATGGGCACTTCAAAGGTGACTTGTGATGGAGTTGTAAACCCAAAACGTTCCTGAAATATCAATATTGATTTATTTTAATAATTAAACACTAATTTTGTGTTTCTTGTTATTTCAATGTGTAGTGAGACGAGCATGCCGTTTGCTTGATGGTACACTTCCCATCAAGCAAACTCGTCTCACTGTTGTATCACTATACAACCGCTCATGAACAGTAGCAAAATCAAACAACGCCTTGAATTACAAACTAATGCTTGGCATTTCACTGCGCTCGCCATTCTGAGACATAAAATGTAAAGCCTCATTATGTCCAGTAGTTATTTTGGCTACAATGTCTTTCAATCCAAAACACAACAGTGCATTTAAACTGGTGTTTGGCGGGAGAAATATAAATTGCGGTGGTACCCAACCAGGCAGCTTCTCACATATGAGAGACCTACCACCAGTAAAAATGAATGAAGTAGTAGCAAGGTAAGTCCAGATTGGACTTAAATAAAATATAGTAATCCAGTCCATCCAAAGGTTACCTGGAAGACATCGCAGCGATAAGGCCGTCAAATGTAACCATAAATTTTATGTGATTTATCTTTTGGGTAGGAAGTTTATTGTATTGGGGGTACAATAAAGGGTGATAAAAAATAAACAAAATATACAAATTAGAGTCTTCAGCTTCCAATCTTTGACGCTAACATAATTTAATTTACTAACTTATGATTGCAAAATTATTGCTAAATTTAATTTTAAAACTAGCCTAACAAAAATTAAATGCAAACTTTTAGGGATAAATATAAATAAAATCGATAAGTAAAGTCTCTGAAGACAAATTCGATTTTGTGATATTGCTCAGTGTATATGAGCAGGCGTAACACTAACTATCGGACGAGACAACTGCTTGCCTTATATAAGATTACCGCTATCTTATGTTTTGGCAAATGTTTACACTATTCAACTTTTATTCTATTTTATTTTATTTTTTATGAATGGCGAGACGAGCATGACGTTAAACTGATGGTAAGCGATATGACCCCTTATGGACAACAACAAAAACAAGCAACGCTATAAATTACAAAGCAATGCTTGCCATCCTGAGAACTAAGATGTTTAGTCTCAATATGTCCAGTAGTTACTCTGGCTACAATATCCTGCAATCCGAAACACAACAGTGTATTTATACTGCCGTTTGGCGGGAGAAATAGAATTTGTGGTGGTACCTACCCAGGCGGCCTCTCACATAGTATGAGAGATCTACCTCTAAGTAAGCAACAACCAGTAACTTTTTGATAGTCTTACGGTACTCGTATCTTCGAAAAAATATCCCCGTATTAATAGGGTTTACTGGCTAATAAATATAACGAGGTGGGGTGACGATATCCGAAAGATGGGTGGTAGTGGTTGGAGACGATGGGCTGAAGATCGAGGCTAGTGGCGTGCCATAGGAGATACCTATGGCCTATGTGGACGCGAATAGGCTGATGATGATGATGAAACATATAAAAAATAAATACATAGACTTATTTAGGAGCATAAAATACAAACCAATGTAACGAGTACAGCATTTGTTCGCAGTCCCACGTGCAACAATGGATAACCATTGTTATTCAACCAAAGCTCCAAGAACTCACCGATGTCATCACCAATGAAATCATTACCATGCGTTAGAATTCCACTGTTCAATGCGTCTATAAAACTCTGGCTGTTTACGGGCTGCAGTGCTCTGAAAGAAAAAAAAAATATATTTGTATATTATATTAGCTGTCAGACATTTCGTTCTTTTAATGAGACTGACATCCAAATACTCGAACGCCATTCAAATAATAAGTTGCTCTTAACAGCGCACGCCCTGCTTAGCCAGTACATTTAAGCGGGATTTACGTAGTTAAATGCAATATAATATTTAAATTGCGTTCCAGTATTCGGGCGTGACAATTACAATCTAAAATATGTACTGTGCTTAGCATGAAGGCAATTGATAAACGAATAGGGGTTTGTCGTCATTGAAAAACTGTAAATAATTTACAATCAGCTTAGTCATGACCTAGACATCAATGGTAAAATGTACGTTTAAAAAAATAATTTAATATAATTAACAGGTACGGTTGAAAAGTATTTAAAAATCTAATTTTTAACAAAGTACATCGGCGAAAAAATAGTAGAATAAAGTATTACAATAAAGTTTAATAACTTATTGTTTGAAACAAAACAAATTTTAGGGATTCTGTCGCGAATTAGTTTGGTTTTTAATTTTTTTAAATCTTCAAGTGCCATTTCGATAACTTTACAGTTTTCCTGGTTACATGGCGGGCAGTCTACCGCTGAACAGTCAAATTCGCGATAAAATCCTTAAAAAATGTTTTTGTTTCAAAAAGTAACATTCGCGTAAATCTAAGAAATCATTACACTTATTTTTTGTCACAAAATGTTTAAAAACACTCTGTAACATTATGAGTCAGCATATTCAATTTACATGACGTTATTAATAAATGATGGATGATTCAAAAACAGCCTGGCGCAGATATTATCATTTATCCATGCAACCGATAAAAAACTTGGGATTATTATTTATCACTCACAAAGCAAAGTTAATCTTCGCGAATTTCCTGTTTTGAAGACATTTATTACGAAGCTAATTTTTCTCGATATATGGATATAAAAATTAATTAAATTCTAAAAGATAATGGTGGCATGTCCCTCATAAGTAAGAAGCCGCCCGGGTCTCCCGCCAAACAGTAGTGCAAATGTACTGTTATGTTTCGATTTGAAGGATATTGTAGCCAAAGTAACTACTCGACATATTGAGATTTAACATCTTGTGTTTCAGTATAGCGAGCACATTGAAATGTCAAGCATTGCTTTGAAATTCAAGATGTTTGTTTTTGCCAGTGTTCCTGAGCGGTCGTGTCACTTACCTGTTCTATAGTGGTATAAATGAGTCCAAGTTTAAAGCAACCTATTCTTCATATTTTAGGTAGGTTTTCTAAATACACATTTTAGCTCAGCGTTATTCTAAATGCATATTAAAAGAAAATGCCCATTATCATGAATCTTGGTATCGGTGTGAAGATTTTTTGCCCTCGATAAAACCTACTTTTTTGTGTAATTTCAATTAACTTGAGGCCAAATAAAAATATTTTTTACCTTCGGCCCAATGAACAAGTGTAAAATGTGCTGATATAATTACTTTATTTTATGAAAATCTATTGCCCCTAATAAAACAGGAAAACGTTTAACGACATAAAAAATGCTAAATAATTATTTTTAAGAAGTATAGGTATAGGACCAACGATATTTTTACCGATACCAATGGGCTTCTTTTAACCTGTCGTATTGTTTTATGAGTGCAGTCCTACCTTCCAACAAGCAATGCTTGTGCAGCAGCTTGAATCATATCCAAATCGTCATCCCCGAGCATCAGCCTCAACATGTGCATTAAAGCTGGTGCCTTATACTTCTGGAGACCATACACGTAGTTCCTAATCGCATCTTCGTCGAATATATCCTCGTCTAATTCCAGTGGGAGGGCGCTACTGTACGCATCTCGAAGTAAACTCTCCTGTATGACTTCAGTGACGAACAATGTATTAATGTCTAGAAGAGATTCGTCATTACCGCCAGCCGGTTGGAACTGGAAATATTGGTAATGATGAGCGTGGAAATGATTTTAGATCAATGATGCTGTCGATTTAAATATACAGTGTTTTGATGATACTATCTATTGTATCTTTTTTGTACTTAATATTTGTAAGCTTTGTTACATTTATTTAATCCACATAATACAGTTCATGCCTATAAAATCTGCTTCAAATACTTCTTTGTCAAATTGATTTCATTCAAATCGGTAATTATTACTTCTTCACGCTCCAAAGAATGGACCAATATTGATGAAATTTAGTATTGGGGTAGCTTATATACTGGATTAACGTACAGTCTATTTTTTATCCCACAAAGAATCGTATTCCCGTGAGATGAGCAAGGAATCCTCCCGGTCAAACGGTAAGACCAAATTTTATGAAATTTAGTATGGTAGTAGATACACTGGATAAACACATATTAATATAAAAATTACAAAAACTAATGTAATGGTGGAAGAAATAAAGAATTTGAATGTGTATATTTACTACTTCTTGAAACTCAAAGGGTTGGAACGGGATTCAATAGGGCGGATCAAATGGTGTACAGGAATGTATTGCATGCTTTGATTCAAACAGAATGAGACGGGACGGGTCTGTAGATATCGGTATGGAACGGGAAAAGCGATATAAATATAAGCAGGACATGGAATAATATGTGCCTGATGTGGACTGGATACAAAAAGTATATTTACCCGAATATTTATAAAAAATCTAAAATTGGCAGCACTGTCTTGATGTTATACGTATATAATTTCGTATACTCTTAAATGAGGCGATACGGTTCTATATCTATAGTACATTTAATAATTTATATCTATTGTTTCAAGATAATTTTGTGTAAACAAAAGCCGGGATAAGATAAAACTACTCACCGATTTAAGAGCTTCGTAAGCCGAGTAAGTTGTAAAACCAGACATAACCCATTCATTCCTCCAATTCTGCGGGAATATTACGTAGCCAAACCACTGTCTGGAAATAGCTTCGGCTATTTTAGTAAAAGCTATCTTCCTTTGCTTAATCGACGCTAATGTTGTCTGCATTAGAATATGAGGTTCCCTGAAAATAATATATTTATTATGATGCTATTATTTTTAGTTGACCCCAATAAATAATTTGTGACAATATTTGAAGAATATACCATTGGCTTTTTACACCTACGGTTTTTTCATATTAGTCATTTTACAGAAGTATCTACAGTTTTAGTATTTATTAATTTATTTGTTTGTATCTTTATTCTACATACATTTATACACCAAAAGCAAAACAATATCAATTGACGCTTTATTTAAAGTAAGTGCAATAGGCGGCCTCATTGCACTGGGCAATATTTGTAATGGAGATGAAAATTACCAGAGGAAAACCTGACAATTTTCGACAAGAATTTCAAAAGTCTATAAACTTGATCAAACAACACCAGACTTCCAGGGCTATCTAAAGCTTGACACTTTTTGATCTTAGAGACATGACCTTTAATCTTAAGGCACGCGCTTCTTCATACTAGTCGAAGGCACTTTTTTTTTATACAACTAAGGTTGCCTGATGGTGAGCATTTATCGTAGCCTATAGACGTTTGCAACACCAGAGGTGTCACTCGCGAATTGCCGACCCTGAAAGAACTTTTTAACTCCTCTAATGAAAAGCCTCATTCTATAGTATTTTGGAAAAACCTCTGCAGGTAGCTCGACAGCCCGATTGTACGTAAGAAGAAGAAGAAGATTGTATGATATAATTATGATCTGATACTTAAAATATTGTACATAACATTAAAATTCTCACCAAATTCCAATAGTAGATAGCGAACTCCATTCTCTATCCACATCTGGCAAAGCAATGATACTCAATCTAGTCTCCTGATTTTGTATTATCTCGAAATATGGCACTTCAGTCCAGTCGTTCATATATCTGAAGAAGGAGTTTATGGCCAGGGAAGCCTGGGAGTCTTGGTTGGAGACGCCTGGACGACCGATGAGCACGACGTTCGTGGTCGGGATGTTTAAGTTGTTGAAGTTGTGAGCGATCATACCCCACTGGTGCGCCGGGCCCTGGAGCGCTCGGAATCTGTTACTGAAATTTAGTTTACATATTTAACTATCTAAGTAAGATTGCAGTTAGTCAGAGTATGCAGATCGCTTATATCAGCCTATCAGGTAACCCGCTTTGCACGAAGGGAAGTGGAAAATAATCTATTTCTAACTCGTCCTGTTAATTTAATTTTCTGATTTATTTAGTTACGGGTCAAAGGCAAGACATTCCCGGTGACTCGCCGAGCTTCAATGCTCGGTGTCATTACATTGCGTGCCACTGTTGATCCTGGCTCACAGGAGTTACAGTGGTGGGTGTGAGGGCGGGACAGTCTCTGTGTATCAGGTAATTGTTACTATTTCTGGACAGGTCTATGGTTCAGCAGAGGACTTTCTGGTAGGTGATTCAGCAGAGGACTTTCTGTAGCTGGCTGACTCATCAGCTTGTTCAGTGTTAAAGTCTCAACTTTAACACTTTGATGTTGTAAAAAGAGATTCAAATTTTCAACAAATATGTTAGCTTTAACATGTCCGAATTAAAAAAAAAATACTATCATACACATATGATAATAATCTCCTTTATAAGTAGGCTAATAATGATTTTATCACTTTATGTTGTGATAATACAAATATTTTACTGTATTCAAATATATATTTATTATATATTTTTATAGCGGCGCTTCATTTTTGTTGAATGTGGGCAGGTACAATATACAGAGTGTCGGTGTTATAAATGCTTTAAATTGTAACATCTTTAAATAACGTCAATTAAAACAAATTAAAACGAACAGATTTTATATCACAATAAAATTTAAAAAATGATATTTTCAAACAAACTAAATAATAAAATAATGTAGTTAAAATACAACACGCCTTATATGTTACCTACTGCTCTCAGTTGACCCAGACATAAGAGCGGCAACGCCGCATTTTTCGTCACCACGTAACGAATGGTATCATTTGATTTGGCGTGGTGATTCCTTTGTAGTTTTTATTCATAATTTTATTCGTTTAATAACAAATGTAATAAAAACATTCTCAATCAAATCCCCTTTTCACAAATAAAGTAGGTCAAAATTGCTACGTCGCATCGGGGTATCAAAATAGTACATCGCGTAAAGTATTACTGCCACTAAACAGACCTTCAAACAAACCATATCGGTGTATTCCACAGCTGTAAATCGCGACATCATGTTCATGAATAAAATGCTATCGTAATTCGTAATGTGTTGTGAGCAACGCACGCGCATTCGCAAAAAACAAGCACAGCGCACTGACTAGGCGACGCGACGATCGCTGTATGTGTCACTATTCTATTTGTTCATAAAGTACTGGAGATATAATAAATAAGTATTAAATACACCCAACAGTTTAATACAGTCGTGACCCCATATTAAGATCGAGTTTATGGTTAGGTTGAAAATTTAAGGATGGCTCGGTGAAATAAAAACCCTATAACCCCTATAACCCTACCCCATTTTATTTGTAAATGGCGATATAAAAAAAAAAAAAAGAAAAAGACAGAAAAAAAGAAGACAGTTCGTGTTGCTGAGGGAGTTTCTTGCGCCGCTTCTTCTTCACAGCCACAACACGTTCCGAAGCGGTGGTAGCAGAAAAGGACGATTCAAAAGATCTTGTGAAAGACTATTTGAATAAAGAATATTTTGATTTGATTTGATATAAAATTATTTTAATAATAATAATAATAGTCTTTATTATTGGCACAATAAAGATAAACTAAACTACGAGTTAACACTTTTTATGCCTAAAATATTGTGCCAACAATGAGCCACTCTTTCAGCTTGTATGCTGCGATATCACCTGAATAATACCGCAGCGCTGGTTTTCAAAGAGAAGCTCAAGTGACACACAGACGTCCAGTCGGTACAAAAACAAATTGGAGCACAAACAAGTAATAATTATTTCTATAAAAAAGACAATGCATAAAAAATAAAATAATACAATAATCATTATTGTCATAATTTTATTGTGATAATTTTGTTTTTGTGTTTGTAAGTTACAATTAGTTAGCCAATGTGTTAATCCAGGGTGCTATCTTCATGCAAAATTTCACCACCAGCGGTTTGAGCGTAAAGAGGTAACAAACACACAAAGTTTCTCATTTATATAGTAGGATAGTAGGATATTGTGGCGGAATAGATGTTAAATATCTTAAGTTGTATTAATAGTTCTATACCAGCCTATATACGTCCCACTGCAGGGTACGGGCCTCCTCTACAATCGAGAGTACGATTGACAGTGGTTAACTTATGCCATATAGTCCACCACGCTGGCTTAGTGCGGGTTGGCGGACTTACATACCATAGAAGTACTTATAACTCGCTATGGTATGCAGGTTCCCTCGCGATATTTTCCTTCACCGTTTTAGTTATGTATTGATAGTTACTTAAGTGAATGTGAGGACTAGCACGAACAACTAAGCTTATATGATGCAATAACAACAAAGACTGTATTATTATTTCTGTTAAATAAATAAATAAAAATGATACTTACTTAGATGAGTCGGAGTTGGCGTCATCCAAAACGGAATTGGATATGATGTTGTTGTATCCCACGTTGGTGAATGTGAATGTGATTGCCGAGCCTTCAGTAGGCTCGTCCATGCAGGGAAACACGCGACGGGCGTGTGTTGGGTGCAGGTTCATTGCCAAGTACGAGCTGAAATGTTACCTCATTGTTAACACATCAGTTTAAATGTACTGTTGTATTTCGGCTTAAAGGATATTGTGGCCAGAATAACTACTGGACATATTGAGACTTAACATCTTATGTGTCAGGATGGCAAGCGCTGTGGAATCCCAAGTATTCGTTTGTAATAATGTAGGTAGATATTGTATAGTTTTGCTGCTGCTCATGAGCGGTCGTATCGATTACAATCAAGCTAATGGTATGCTTGTATCCATGCCATTCAAAGTAATAAAGAATATATATATACTAATCAAAATTAAAATATTTTTTATTCAAATAGTCTTCCGCAAGATCTTTTGAATCACTTATTAGTGCTACTATCACAGAGTACATTTTACATACTAAGAGCTACTACCGTTTCAGAACATGTTTTAGAAGAAACGTCGCCGCGCAGCTCAAGAAACTCCGTCACGAAAACGAACTCTTCTCGTCTTTTTTTGTTGTTTCCTTTTTAAATTAAAATAATTTTAGTTGACGGTAAATAGACAGTTTTTTTAAATTATAATGGAATACGACAAAACAATTGAAATGTCAATTACACAACACTTTAAAAATAATACATTATGATGCGTAACATAACGTAGTAATAACACTATAAATTTAAAATAAAAAAAAAATATAATATTCTCAAATAGGTTAGCAAGAGTATAATTTATCTCAAAATTATTTATTGTGTAGTAAAATAAAATTTTCATCAATTTAAAGCTAAGAATTAAAGTTTTCATAAATTTAAAGCTAAGAATCGTGAACCGGTACCATTATCACCATTCCGTGGCTATCCAGCGCTGGACTTCCAGTCCTAAATCTCTTTCTTAAATGCAGATATGCGACCGTACAGATATACCGTGCGTATTGAGATAACAGTTATGTAATTTTTATTCGGTCTTAATTTTACAGTTATTTAATCAGGATATCGCATCCTTTTTGTGTCAAAACAATAGATAATTGTTCTCAAATCATTTGCAAATGCCAGTGTAGCTCAAAAACACCATGTCAAGACTTAACAAATTTTGTGATTGTATTCAAGAATACTGAGAACTTAGAACTGAGTTTAATTAACGTCGACTTTTTTGGGAATAGTCATATTTTTTAAAACTTTCCATTAATAGTACAGATTAAGAACAACGATATTATTTGCAATGATAACTTTCCAAACGAAAAAATATTTTGTTGTAAAATATTACCAAATTGTTGTAACTATTATGAGATTAGTTGTAGTATTTGAAAATGAGAATACAATACATAAATAAAATTAATTAATAATATTTAATGAAACTATTCTTTTGCCTGTATTCACAAACAATACTTCACTTGTCATATAAGTATTTAATGATCATTTATTAAAGAACCTAAACGGTAAGAACTTGCTGTCTAGAAACAAATGTACTATGAGGCCGCGTGGCCTCCACGATACCAGTTAAGTATATCCAATTTACGATACCACTTAAGGAAAAATAAATAAATAAAAATAAGAACATCCTACAGTCGCATACACAGTCCTCATCCCACATTAACTTTTGTGTCACGGGTATCAGAAACTACGAGAGACTTATCGGTCTCATAAATACCCAGATTCGAGAAAAATACTTGAGCCTGTTACAACCCTTTGTGTCGGTGCGGGTATCGAACCCGCGACCTTTAGTTTCATTGCCGATGTCTATTCAACTGAGACACGGGGGCTGTTGAAATAAACCCAAATGTAAATACATAGTGCTAACTCACAAAGACAGCGAACCCTCGGTCTTTCGTTTCATACTCGACTCTCAAATTAGCCACGAAATTTGTGTAGATAAATAATAATAGAGTTACTTAACATTAATTCTGTGATTATTTCTTCTGGATATGGTAGGGTAGTGATTCTTCCTAAACTTCTTTTTATTGCTATGATTGGCGAGACGAGTATGCCATTAGCCTGATAGTAAGCTTTACGACTGCTCATGAATAGTAGCAAAACCAAATAGCCTTGAGTTACAAAGCAATACTTGGCATTCCACTGCGCTCAACGTCCTGAGACATGAGGTGTTAAGTCTCAATCTTTCCAGTAGTTACTCTGGCTACACTATCCTTCAAACCGAAACACATCAGTGCGTTTACACTGCTGCTTGGCGGGAGAATAAGGCATTGCAGTGGCACCTACCCAGGCGGCCACTCGCCACCAGTAATCACCAGTAAATCTTATATATTTTTTGATCCTTGTTATGTCTCAATTATTAGATATTATATCTGGCTTTTTAAAAATATATTTTTATCTTAGCATTTCACGGCTCACGGCCTATCACGCCACCATTAGATCTATAAGGCTGTTCTGTATCAGCCCATATACGTCCCACTGCAGGGCACGGGCCTACTCTACAATCGAGAATACGATTGAGAGTGGTTAGGCCATATAGTCCACCACGCTGGCCTAGTGCGTGTTGGCGGACTTATATACCATAGAAGTTTTTATAAATCGCTATGGTATGCAGGTTTCCTCACGATGTTTTCCTTCACCGTTTTAGTGCGTGGTGATTGATTATCAATACACACATGACTCCGAAAAGTCAGAGGTGTGCCCTGGGATTCGAACCCGCGACCACCGTGAACACGTGGGCAGCCGCGTCTAGTCCGTTAACCAACAGGCCACCACGCACATATCTATAAGGCTACTTAAATAAATTTATATGCGTGAAGTTTAGAATCTATAGAGCACGCGCCTCCTCTACAATGGAGAGTACGATTGAGAGTGAATTTAGAATGCCTTTAGTAAAATATACTTAAATGTGTCAAATTGAATCAATAACTGTAGGCATGATCTATTGATGAAATGAATGGTCGTGGGTTGGAACCCCGCACCGAATAATATATTTACGTGGCTCAAATATATTTATCTCGGTTCTAAGTGTGAGACCAAAATCTCTCTCGTGATACTCTCGACACGTTACTTGTATGGAATCGGGATTTAATGTTAATTTATGTATAATTAATACACTTACTTATCTTCAGGTGCTTCTCCCCGATATAGACCTCGTCCTAAGTTGCTTAGTGCACCAGTATACTCCACAATCACAATATATGAATTCGCATTCTGTGGTGGTTCAATTTCGAGTATTCCGTCATCTAAATCGAAATCAGCGTCCCGAGCGCTAGCTTCAGTGAACAAACCAGTTTGAACTCTATCAATCTCGACATCGTCAAAATGGAAAATTAAGTTGTCCTCCCTTGTGGCATCGGTAGTGACAACATCAAGCACAGCGCGACCTCTGAACTCATCACCGTCAATTGTAATGGATACAGCATACTGTCTCACTTCTTGCCCCGGTCGCACGTTTCTCAGTAAAACATTCCGTGTTAAATTTGCAACTGCGCTTGCATTAAGCGTTTTCACAACACTTGGTAAATCATTATCATCAACTTCAGCAATATTGTCTATTTCCACAGTCACTAAGTTGGTACTCGTAAACGGCGCGTCGGTGGTTGTTAAAGAATCTTTAATAATTTTCGTGTCAATAGGAAGGGATTTTGTGAACACATTCATTAAAAGTAGGTAGGATAGGACCACGAACTTCCAATTTATTTTATTCCGGACCATTTTTCTAAGTGCAAAATGGCCGGTGGTTCACTATTAACACCCGCCACATGCGATTGCCACACACAAAGTGTGGACACCGTAGGCTATCTGATAGAAAATGGGTCGAGCAGAATGTGCAAGAAATTTTAATCGTACAAGATTATCTGACACTTCGATAACGTCAAAATGTTAAAAGAGATAAATCTGAAGATGGAATATCGTTCTAGCTAGTCATAGAACTGCGTAGTACACTTGCGTCGCCACGGCATTGAGGTCTTCTTGTTTTAATCCTTTTAAGACACCGAGGGACAGGGGAAACGTCAAAATATTTAAGACCAGACCATTGTTTAAAATAATGATGTTAGAAAGATGGTGAGAAGATATTCGAAAATTCATCTATACATATAAATAAAATTGAAGTGTCTGTTTCAAAAGTGAAAATTAAAAAAAATCCAACTACATATCGTTATATACACGATACCTGTGCCGAAAATGGTATTTAAATTTTTTTTGTCTGTCTGTCTGTCTGTCTGTTTGTTCCGGCTAATCTCTGAAATGGTTGGACCGATTTTGACGATTTGATTTTTTTTGCCAGGTAGCTGATATAACAAGGAGTAACTTAGGGTACATTTATTTTAGAAAAGTTCATTTAGTATTTTAGAAAAAAAAGTTTTTATTCAATTCCACGCGGACGAAGTCGCGGCACAGCTAGTAGTAAATAAAAAAAAACACATGCATGTCGCGTTTCGGGTACAGCTTGTATACGTATTTTTTATAGCTGTTAATAGCGAGATGAGTATGTCATTCGCCTGATGGTAAGCGATATGACCGCTCATGGACATTTTAACTTGTTTTACTCCTTCTTATTCAACAAACTAACAATTTTGCGATGATATCTTAATATTTCTAGGTCCTTTTTAGGGACCTGGATACAAATAATTTTTAGCTTTTATCTAATCTAAGCAATATTTTTCTAAAAAATTGGTAAATAGTTAAACCTATTTAGAAAAAAAGCAATATCATTCGTGATGGTATGTTTGATACGGGAGTTTTTCAAATGTGTACTAAAGCCATGGTTTTAACTTATCATATTTTTGTCAAGATACGGTAAGTCATGAATAGGTAAAATACGAGTAAATAGAAAATTGAAGCTAAGTATCTAGATCACATACGATTGATCTAGGATCAAATTCTTGGAGTTAAATGCTCGTATTATTTGTTGCCAAGTAATTGAATTTCGCTGTAAAGACTGTAAAATTCACAGAACGGCATGATACTATTTGGAATTTTAAATAATTATGGAGAAACCTCAAACATATTGTAGATAGTCTGAAAATTTAAACAGCAGTATCCATCCATCCATCAGCCAAAAGAAGTTCACTGCTGAACATAGGCCTTCCCCAATGATTTCCACAGGGACCTGTTGGAGGCAGCCTGCATCCAGCGACGTCCCGCGACCTTTACCAGGTCGTCTAGAAGATTATAATTGGATATGTGTGATAACCAGTTTAGATAAAAAAATATTATCGACATTAACCTTCGATCAAACATACACTAGATACACAGTTCCCTGTAAAAGTTCTGTTAAAAAGTGGCACCGATGCATGACATGAAAAAAAGTAAACAAAAAGATCACATATTCCAAATATATTAACACAAATTCGGCCTTATTCCTGGAGCTTAAAGTAGCTTTTCACATAATATTGTCTAAAGTTTTGCGACATTTTAGAAGCAACGGTCGGTGCGTGACTGAAGGCGAAAGAGTGCTTGAAGCACTCTTTTTTGGTGCCATTTTTAAGCGCTCATGCTGTATCTAGTGTATATTTGATCGAAGACATTAACCCTTGCAATATCATGCCTTTGAGATCTAGTTTTGGCAGGAAAATTAATCCTTTTAAACTTTTGTTTTGATAATAATCTGATAAGCAAACTAGATAAAGCAAGCGTAATTTGGCATGAGGGGTTTTTTTCTTATCACCAATTATATTTCCTTTGGTATATAAATAATGTAATATAATTACATTTTGTGGCAGCTTTCATATTCAAAGAACCACGCGATTGTGATATGATTTTTCAATTTGATTTAAAACAACATTGTTAGTTAAGGATTATTTGGTTTTTTAATTATTATTAGTATTAAACCTGGATACGATATTCCACAGCCAGATTTACATTTCCAAACTAATATAGTAAATATGAAAATGAATTCATTACCATACACGTTATCATGAACACTGAAAAATCGACGTCAAGGTATTTCATATATTTTTTCCTAGATATAAAATAGTTATTACACGGTCGAAAGAATAAAATATGCTAGTCCAGTACAGAAATTTGGAATGTTGACATTATTAAATTGTGACATATTTCTTGTACGATGTATACAGGGCTCTTAGTTTGTCAATAGAGCTCTTTAATTGCCTTCATGACAATAAATATACTAAATTTTATTTCATTCCACGGCTTTTAGATATTTCGGACGTAAATCTGATAACTAGAAAAATCTCCCAAGATATTTAGGTATTCGAGCAAAATTTCGTTCTGCAAGTGAAAGTTTCAAGAATTTTTTTATATTGTTTGGGGTAATCAAACTAGCGGTTCATCTGATGGCAAGTGATCACCGCTACCCATGAACACCTGCAATACAGTAGGGCATCGAGATGCGTAAGGGTATTAGAATAATAATTAAAGAAATAATATTAGAATTACAATAAATGCGTAGTGTCGCATGCCTGCCCACTAAATGGATGGACGACCTGGTTAAGGTAGTAGGAAGTCGCATGATGCAGTCTGCTTTCAATAGGTCTGGGTGGAGATTACTGGGGCAGGCCTATGTTCAGAGTAACTATTGGATTTAATAAGACTTCTTGGGATGGCCAGCGCAATAGAATCACAAGCATTGCTTTATAATTCAATGTGTTGTTTGGTTTTGGTACTGTTCATTAGCGGTCGTATCGCTTACCTATGATTACAACAAAATAATAATAAAAACGAACGAAGCATAAAATACACCATTCGCGCATTATGTTTTTTAATTGTTCCGAAGTGTTTTATTATTTTTTGTCATCAATTGTTAACATTTCGAATATAGAATAATCCTAAGCACATCTTTACAATTTACTAATGTTCTTATTTTCATATGTTTCTTGGCTCCATCGGTGATTTTGCCAATGTCATGTAGTGTGTTGAGGTATTACCCTCAATTTACTCTATCAAAATCTAATATATAAAATTCTTCTGTCACGGGGTGCGTAATCGAACTCCTCCGAAACGGCTTGACCGATTCTCATGAAATTTTGTGAGCATATTGAATAGGTCTGAGAATCGGCCAACATTTATTTTTCATCCCCCTAAATGTTAGGGGTAGTCCACCCCTAAATTTTTTATTTTATTTTTAGACAAAATTTTCAATTTCTATTTTTTTATGATACAACATACAAAAATACATACAACCCTCAATTTTCACCCTTCTACGATCAACCCTTATTTTTTAATAGCCATTTTAGTAATTTAATCATTTTTCCTCTCCGGTCGAAAACTGATCAATCGTCATTTAATTAGTTATCCCCGCCAGATGTCTACAGGTGTCACTTCTGACCCAGTAAACAGCACGGAGTAGGGATGAGAACGAAGCCGGTCTCCTGTTTCTCTCACACAATACGATTATTGTTTATGCATCAAGTGTAGTAGTAACGTTGACAATTATTATTTTGCTATCTCAGTGTAACTCTCATATTAAATTTTAATAATTCCTATTTTATATATAAGATGTATATGGATGTTTATTGAGAGAAGGGACATAAAGTAAAATAGAATCGAAGGTACGGGAGAGGGCTGGGTTAGATGACAGATTTGTTAGGACGAACTGTAAATGCACGTTATAAAACGGGATGGATAATAAAGAGAAGGGACGGGACGGATTGGGAAGAGACTGAACAGGCGGATGAGACGGGATTGAGCCGGACAGTAGGATAGCTACGTCAAGTTTAGGCATACAAGAGTTTATACGAAAAACAACATGTATTTGGTGTGGAGTGGAATCAAAAAATATA
This sequence comes from Hyles vespertilio, assembly GCA_009982885.2. Taxonomy (NCBI): domain Eukaryota; kingdom Metazoa; phylum Arthropoda; class Insecta; order Lepidoptera; family Sphingidae; genus Hyles; species Hyles vespertilio. The sequence goes on along the minus strand of CM042812.1, from coordinate 3,378,275 downwards.
TGCACCCAGGCAAAGCTGGGTCGGGCCGCTAGTGTATATATAATATTCACTCGTAGTAAGTCTGTTTTCGCCATGAATATTTGTTGCTGTGTCAATTTTGCTCATTAACATTGTGAGAAAAGATCGGCAGCCAGAATATCAAGTTATCTCACCTATTACATAGTAATAAGATATCAGATTTTAAAATCTGCCGCAAGGTTGGGAGTTATGTGAGTTGAAAAACAATGTTTTTTTAATCTTAATATGATGTTGGTGTTCAGATGGAGGCTTAATTGAAGTGTCCATATATTGCGAATATTACACATTCACAGCAGATTCACAGGAAAGCTATGACCCGCCATATTGGCATATAGTAGTTAAGGATAGAAAATAAAATATAATGACTACAAAATCAACCAAATAATTAAAATGTTAAACATAACTACAAACACAACAAAATTACAATATAAAAACTGAATCAAAAATAATACAACATTACGTTACAGGATTATGTTGATATTATTTTTGTAAAAAAATATATCCAATTTTTCTTTAAATCTCAGAATAATGCTTGCATTATTGATAAGGTAGTAACATTAATGTAGTACTGCTTTATTATATTGCAATTATCAACATCCTATGTGAGGTGATAAGCTTAATTTTATAGAAAATAGACCATTGAATACACGGCTTGGTCCACCTAAAAGCTTTTCGGCTGCCCCTGGCCTAAGATTTTTAATATGTTCATTTTAATGACATTTCAGAACAGCTTCAAATCATTAGGAATAGGAGGTTAAATATAAAAATAAATAACACCTTTAATTGACACTTTTTTTTCTTTACGGTAACACTAGATCTCTGTGCAAAACAGTTTTGTGTCGCAATAAAAAATTGTTGAATAATTAGTGGGCCTCTGAGTCGTAATAGCCTATGGCCCTACAATTTCACAGTCTGCTCCTGACTGGACAGAATGTTATAAGTATCATAATACAAATTTAGTGCAAATCTGAAGAGCAAGGTGACAGAATAATCCACAAAAACTCAATGCTATATTAACCGAACTAACTAACAAGATTTGAGTGAAAGATCTTTCAAAAATATAACCGAATTTAACAGTGTCAGGTGTGAAATCTTCAAAGATTACAAAAGTGTAATTCGTCAAGATTAAACAACGTGTACTTTAACGTCAGCGGAAACGTCACATGTTCCACAATATTTCATCATTCATTTCATTAGCAGATGGGCAAATGGAATAGGATTCAAGACATAGAATGCATAGTTGAGACTACGCGATGTATCTTTAAGTGTCGAGCTTTCTGTATTATAATTATCGCCACCATCATAATAATTGTCTAGTTATATCAATTCAACGTCTGTAACTCCAGTGACTTCCAGATTGCCTCACCAATTTCTGTCATACAGTAGCCGATTGTCACTTGCTTGAAAAGTATTGTAGTTTGATCAGTAAATTAAGTTGTTCAACGAAAATTTTGGAGATAAGTGTTTGGCCATATTTTCATGACGCTCGACGACGAGTTACGGTTCGGTTCAGCTAATCATTAAATAAACATTCTAAAATACGTGTCCAATAAAAAATAAGAATCATTATTTATCAAAATTATATATTTTATGTACATGAATTACAGTTTAATTAAAATGCACTTATAAAAGTATAAAACATGTTTTAATTAGTTTCTTTGTCTATAAAAACACAATTAATGAATCCTATATAAAATACGAAAAGATTGATTTGCCGCTCAATTATCTGTCTTAAGTACGAATTAAATACTCTAGACACACCCTGTTGAATCCTTAAATATAAAATAAATATTAATTTGGCACAATTTAATTATTAAAATAGTGTCCTAAAATTTTAATATAAATTCAATAAAATAAACTATTTAGTGGTTAAAGAAAGCGACAATGACAGAGATGAAGACAAAGATGCTGGCAGTCAAAGATCTCGCGCCGCTTCCGTCGCCGCCATCGCCAGATTCGCCGGACTCGCCGTAGTTATCCTGCAGCCAGTTCTCAACCACGGCCAAGTTATCGGTACTCCAGGCGATGGAGGCAGCAATGTTTTCCCTGATGAAGCCGATTGAAGCCAGCTCTCCGGCAGAGAATATGCTCTGGTGGCGGTTGACCATGTCGTCGATCTGAATTAGGAAGTTGTTGCAATCAGTACTGATATACCACTTTAAATATTTCCGGTGTAGAAATAACAGAAAATGTATGAGATTTTTGCTTCTACTGAACTTTTTACTTATAGCATCTTTGGGTGTTTTGGATATTGAATCTAAAAACGTAGTGTAATACTAAAATTACTTTTGCCACATAGTAATAATAAAGTCTTTTTATTCTTTTCAAAAAGGAATTGCAGCTTTGCAGAATGTAAATCTGATTGTAATTATTAAGTTAGATTTGCATTCCTTGAGTATACAAGTTACCTTGTCTTTTGATTTTATATCGGAGTGATAGTATTATTTCTATTCTATTATTCTTATTTGAATTGTGTATCACTTACTCTTTGAGCGTGCTCGGGTGTAGTCAATCTTCTAGCAAGAGCATTCAGGATGTTTGTAGTTCCAGTAAGGCCTTGGACTCTAAAAAGAGAAAAGAAAAACAAATTTTAAGAATCATTTGTATTTCTTCGAGGAGAAACCACCACATTAGTAAGTAAATATAATAGTATTAAAAAGTTAGGTAATGATTCATTGAGGTAATTAATTAACCAGGCTGCTAAAATTTGTTGAAATGTATTGAAGTTGAATAAATTGTCAAGGAACAATCGTTTAACCCCATAGAGTATATATCTATATCTGAATGGAATTGCTTATTTGACGCCTACCTCGTGAAATTTTGAACGTATTGAATAAATTTTGTTAAATAATATATTGTATTTCGGTATAACTGAAGAAATGTTGTTTACGACACATAAGGATGTAAAAATGAAACAGATAAATCAATGTTTGACGTATCTTATCGAAACGTTTTAAGCGGTATATTGATCGGGGTGTTTTCTCACAATTCGGATATATAATTTTGATCCTTTACGTCAGGATTTGATTTATCCATTCCTAATATAGATAATAATGCCTTTAGTTTTTAATGTTTTATCTAGGTTATTTCTTTTATTGTGATGTACAATTAAGTATATTAATAAAAATGCTGTTGTAGACTTATATTTTATGTAGAGACTTGGATAAATGGATGAATGGATGAATTTGTCTAGTGGTATTGGTAAATAATCTTAATCGCATGTTTTTATAATTTTATTCCATTGTTGCGACAATCTTAACTAAAACTGGTTCACCCGAACCCAGAATTATTATTCTTTCTATTATTCTTCAGCAATTGTACTTTGAAGAATATGTATGAATATGAAATATACCTGGGTTGAATGTGGTGGAAGTTTTCGATGACGAATTCCAAAGCGGCCTCCAAGTTTTCGGGACTAGCGTTGGTAGTGGCCACGACGATAGTGTGTCTGTCCTGCTCTCTTACAGCTGACGCATTGTTGATCACTTGGTTCAAGTAGCTGTTAGGAGAAACACAATTAAAACATACAAATTATTACTTGTATTATTGTTGACAACGACATATTTTACTACACAGTGTGTTGCCATCTTGGAATGGCTAATTTTACATACGTAACAATAATGAGTAACGATATATATCATCGTTTACTTTGGCTGATAAGCTATCATGAACTAATAAATTTTACTGTCTTTTAAACAAACCACAGTTTATGCTAGAAAAATTGTGAAAACTGTGGCAAAAGTGTAAAAAGTATTTGCCCCACGTCCGTCCAATAGCTATATCAATTCAAAACACATCATAGTAATCTGTTATTTGAATATTTCGTAAAAAATTGTCAACATACTTTCGTCTTAATAAAATGAGGTGGGAAAAAGATACGATGTCGAATTTAATACTCACAAATTACGGCGTTCAGGGTTGGAAGTGCAACCGAGAGCGTTCAACAAGATGCTCTGCTCGCTAGAATCGGTAGAGTTGAGGTACATGTTCCACAGGAAATCGAAGTTGTCGACATCACCACCGCGAAGGCCGGAGCAGTAGACCAAGGTCTGGATGTCTGGGTTCAGGCACTGATCTAAAATTGGAAAAAAGTTAGTGTCGCGAGTAAAAATTTGGTTGATTTTAAAAGACCATTGCAGTTTCTAAAATTTACGATGGTCATCAATTAGAAACTTTATTTCGTATATTATATCCGTAGGAGAACAAAGGTTACCGACATAGCCCATAGGATTGGCAGTGGGCCGGGCACATAGCTCGTAGAACCGATGGCCGCTTGGGCCAAACGGTTCTTGAGTGCTTTACGTGGCCTTACAGGCAAGCGAAATGTCGGACGCCCACCTACAAGGTGGACGGACGATCTGGCTAAGGTTGCAGGAAGTCGCTGGATGCAGGCAATAGGTTTTTGTGGAGATCTTTGGGGGAGGCCTATGTTCAGCAGTGGACTTCCTGTGGCTGAGATGATGATGATATGTATTAACACTTACTCGGGTTATTTCTGACGTTCTGCAAGAGTTCTTGGGCCCTGCTAATGCAGTGCTGGTTGCCAAGACGGCAATTGATGTCCAAGACTATGTTCCTGTGGTAGGGAGTGACGAATTCTTCGCCAGGGAGCACATCGAAGCCAAGGTCGTTGTACAGAGGAGCAGTCATGTTGAGCAGGTAGTGCTTAAAAAAATAATTACTATTAGAATTATGATTTCTCTTCTGAGACTAGATTAATTTCTATTAAAAGTTACAATAATAATTAAGAAGCATAAAATAGTTCTTCATTTGAGCCTCCATAGCGCAGATGGTTAGACGTCGCTTGTGAAACGAGACGCCGTGGGGTTGATACTCGCACCAAAACACATGTTTCTAAGGTCCACAAGTATTTGTCTTGGGCCTGAGTGTTTGTGCGACTTAAAACTCTCGTAGTTTCTGATACCCATGACACAAGACTCTATCTCAGTGTGGGGTCAGGAATAGTTCTGCCTCCCATAGTAACATATGTATATATGTTTATGACTGTTGGTTGTATTATTATTATTATCATAAATATTTACCCTGAACAGATTGTAGCTGGATGATCCACTGAGCACGACATCCAAGTAGTTGAAGGCTTGGTTGGCAGACGCCCATGGGATGTAATCCCTCTCCTGGACTAAGTACCTCGAGATTTCGAAGGCGTAGCTGTAGTTCTGCGTAAATAAACAAATATGTATTATGGTTCTCTATTCCTTGAAAATAAAACTGATCTCATTAATCTAATCATTAACGGTAACATTCGGACACCCAGCTAATTTGATTCACTTTGTTTAAGTTTTGCGGACTGAAAAGTCCCATGAGAATATATCACCTTAAGAAGGAAATAAGATATACTTATTACTAGTAAAGGCTATACCTGACCATTAGTGGTAAAGACATGCGATTGTGAAAATGAAGCCGATTTTATAATACCATAGGTGGTAGAATAGTCCCTTGTAAGGTTAAAAAAATATGTACATATAAAAGATAATTAATTTTATCAAAATACGATAAAAGTAGCCTCCGTGGCGCAGTTGGTTAGACGCCGCCTGTGAAACGAGAGGCCGCGGGTTGGATCCCCGCACCGAAAGAAATGTTTGTGCGGCCCACAAATATTTCTTCCGGGTCTGGGTGTTTGTGAGACCGAAAAGTCTCTCGTAGTTCTTGATACCCACAACTCGATCTTAGTGTGGGGTCAGGACTATATATGTGACTGTTGGGGTGTTATTTTTTTTTATATAAAATAAATCGAAAGTAATTATAAAAACATAATCGCAATTCTAATCATAGTACTTAAAACTGAAGCTTTTGTACTGATAATTTTAATATGAACAAATATATTGAAAGATTTTCAATATATCTTCCTGCAGAAATTAAACGAATATATATTAAAGCATCCATTCAAAAGTCACGTGAATACCATTAATACAGTTTTTCCGAACATTAGGAATTCCCAATGTGATGCAAATACCAATATCAGAGGGAATCTCGATAGTGTTTGCTCAGTCGAGTCTCGAACGGTTCGATTTGCTTCACAAACTAATACGAACGCTGAATATTCACTATGGATATGATGCGGGTTTTTGTTTATTCGAGGGAAACGTTGGGTATTAAATTTAAAATTTGGATAAGTGGTGGGATTGGAGGAACTTTTTATATTGCATAGGTGAGTAGAATATGAGCATATATTATCCTTTGTTTGTAGATCGTTGATTTTGTCTGAATTCACAGTGATTGAGGTATGTTAAATCGGTGAAGGAAAACATCGTGAGGAAACCTGCATACCATAGCGATTTATAAGAATTTCTATGGTGTGTAAGTCCGCCAACCCACACTAGGCCAGCGTGGTGGACTATATGGCCTAACCACTCTCAATCGTATTCTCGATTGTAGAGAAGGCCCGTGCCCTGCAGTGGGACGTATATGGGCTGATACAGAACAGGTATTTTAAATCTCTATCTTTATCTATTATATCTATTAAAATACCTTATCCTTATATAAAAATAAAATTGCGTATTTAATACTTACATCTCATCTCTAATTCCACCCCTGTGTGTACGCAAAAGTTAATAAAATCCATTATTTTATTATTAAAGTAAATTATCAGCTATGTTATTCACAAAGTTCATTCAAAGTCCTTTCAACCATATCTAATTTAAAAGCGTCATTTTATTTTCGGTTTGGATTTTGGGGTTTACAGGAAGCATCTAGATAGAGCTTGCTATAAACATTCTTGGGGGAGATCTATATTCAGGAGTAGACATGTAGTGGCTAAATATGATGACGCGATTTTTTGTGTAATATTAAAAAATACATAAAGTTATCTTCTATTTTCCAAAAGTCTCATAAGACAATAAACCTCACACGAGAATGCGATAATCTTATCGCTTGCTCGTACATCGACAACGCTGTACATTCTAATAGTCGCAGCGACACTTATTAACCCTGCACTGTTTAAATCCAATTATATCTAGCATTGAAATTGCCTTGTTTCTTTCTAGAAGCACAACCGGTAACACAAACTATTGGATTTACAGTACTGCACGTACTTGATGTTTATAGCTTGTAAAAATCGCAATATATTAAAATACTGCATTTTCTTTTTATTTTGAACCTTATTTATACCTCTGAACCTATAACAAAGAAGATATATCTACTCCAACCAATGAGGAGCGTAGTAGGCACTATCCCGATAAACTATTCTTGGGTGACAGCCAATTATCTCTTGCCATTCATTAAAGTCTGCCGGCAAGAATGTACTACCTTTGACGACTTTATGTCCCCATAGTAATCCTATCTTTCCTTAGAAAATATATTAAGCACAGAGGAAAATAGCAAACGGCCTATTGTTTTATAAGTTTTAGTCAGTTAAGCTATCGTATAGATGTCAATCCGAATGATATTATCAACATAGATAACAGACGACAACTTTACATTCGGATAAATAAAACTAAATTAATTGACAAGTTTCAAGAAAGTGAATAATTACACTTGTTTTTTGTAAACAAAAAAAAGCTAATTTAGCACAAGTCAATTTGTCCTATTACCATAATAACACTGAAAATAAGACTCAAATGTCTGAACATAGATTGACCTAATTAGATAATATCACTACAGAAGACAGCAATCTTTAATCTCTGTAGGATGGTGCGATTTTTTTTGTCCATGGCGTAGAACAGAACTTATCACCAAAATATTTTTGGCCAAAAGAAAGCATTTTGGTATACTCGTATATAACCTTAACTTTAGATAAATTAATAAATATAAATAACAAAATAACTAACCAAACGTCCGTTTCTGGCGAGATTGAAGGCATCGTCAACTATTTGGGCACGGTTGAGCACGTGAATAGTCTGGTAGGAGCTGTTGAGCACGCTGGCGAGAGCGGCCCAGTTGTCACTGTCGTAGTTGACGCGGTAGTAACCTAGGAAGATGATCGTCATTAGTGGGATTGTAAAATGAGGAAACATCAGAAATTCAAGGAAAAGTTTTGGTGGTTATAAGTGTAGGTATTAGAATAAGCACTCACTTCCAGGAACTAACTATTGTATATTTTGTAAATTAACACTTAATACATTCACAGACAGAGTAAAATTATAATTACGCGACTCGGAGCGAGATGTGCTCGTGACGAGAGATGGCAGACTGTCTTCTTTCATCCAAATAAACCGACCCTTTTATAGGACTACCCGAATGAGGATCGGTGGGGATAAATCTTCCAGAAAATATATTTAAGCCATAAAATAGGGTCTATCCTTTCAACTAAAAATTAAGGTCGGCCCAAACATCTGGGCTATTGTCCAAACAGAAAGGTTTACCCAAACATGTGTACTATTGTCTAAAAAACATAAATTTGTTGCAAAGGATTACCGCCACTAAAGAACTTAACTATAATAATACAGTTTTATTGCCCCGGCATGAACGGGTCATTACAATTAGGAAACAATAATTTAGAACAGCATCTTTTTAACTAATATTATACAATAAGGTACACAAAAATTCTTACTTAAATAAAACGACTCGCAGATGTTTTATGGTTAAACATCTGCAGTCATACTTTAAAATGAAATGCGTGTTTAAATAATGTTCAAATTACAACTAATAAGCGTGTTATTTTAAAAGCTAAATATAAGTTGGCGTATTGCAACCGCTTTAAAAGCTATATCTAAGTTGGCGTATTGCAACCGCCACAAAGTAAACATTACAGATAAAAAACACAGGTGGTGAATATTTTACGCCAATTCGATTACCTCAATATTTTAGAAGAATTCCTTGTGTATGAATCTCTGGTTATCATAATATTACATTAGTCAGGTCTATCTCATTTTACAAATATTCTTTAATTTCCTTATACCGGGTATATCAAGACTGCTACCGAAAACGAAGCCGGGTGATAGTTTAAGCGACTTCAGACACAATCCAACAGAAAAACTTGCAAAAAAAAGCGACAATTTTTTTTCGTTATTTTTTTCCTATGGCCCTATTTGGGTGGTAAATACATTTTTTCCTAAAATAATAGTGTATATCCTTTTATTTATAAATACTCTAAGGTATAAAAGAGTTTAAATTATTATTTTAGCAAAAACTATAAATTTACCACCCAAAATTGACGATATTTAAAAAATCATAAAAAATAATTGTCGCGTTTCTATGCGAAATTTTTAATTGCATTGTGTTTGTAGCCACTAAAACTACCACCCGGCTTCGTTTTCGGTAGCAGTCTTGAGATACCCTGTATACAAAATACTCCAACATGCTTATAGAATCAGCTATAATTACCAGTCTGTTGCTTGTTGAAGATGAACCAGCTAGCGTTGCTCAGTCCAGGGATATCGATGGAGGTGGCGGGGAAGGACGGCGGGACCCAGCCTTGAGGGCTGGTATCGTTGAAGTTGATGTTGGTGGAGAGCACCCAGTTGACAGGCACGTACCAACGGTCAGTGGAGGTCAGGGAACGGTCAGTTAGGAAACGCTCCTGGGAAAATTATTTAAATTTAGAAGTTGATCGGTTTCTAGTTACAAATTACAAATTCAAAAATTGAACAAATATTTTTCAGTTTGAAAAAATTCGTCCTCTGAGGGAATCTGCTATATTTATTATATTATTAACTAAGAGGGGATGAAAGTTTGTATTTAGTAGATACTAATATTATGGTGCTAATATCATAGTGGATAATTTTCTCAAGAAAGAAGAATCAGGATTGAAAATGAGACAAGATGTGGTGAAAGTATTACATATTAATAAAAATGACGTTGGAAATATTCATCATATTTAATCCGAACCAAAGTCCGATAGGCTTACAAGTTATTTTAGCTTACAATGTCATGCTTTGAATTTTTTAGTTTTTCTTTTTTTGTAGTATTTTTAGTTTATTTTAATTAAATTGCTCATTCAACTTTGTTGCATTGTTTTTTATTTCTTTCAATTTTTTGTGTAAATGGTCATTTATGAAGTACGATGGGATTGGTATAATAATAATAATAATATATGTATGTATTATCTTATAATATAAAAGTCTCTTAAATTTTAATGATTGAAAAAAAAAGCTTTAAGAGTAAAGTTCCAAATTCACTCCATTAGCTTTTAAACCTGAACATTGTGTTTCGTTCCAAAATACAAGCCCACTATTCACCGATTGTGTTCAAATTAAACGAGAAGAAATTGTTTTTGTCACGTTCGTAATAATCCTCGGGTTTCAATCGTCAGCGTCGCAGTACGAAGTTGATTACCGCCGGCTTCATTCAATGCAAGCTTATTAACTTTAACGAGAGTTAAAATTTCTTTGTGTAGCGGAAAGGGAGATAATTTTGCTTCGGTCTTTACATTTTTTGTTGGGCTTGGAATTTGGCGGGATTTCTAATGGTGATTTCTTTCATTTCGATGTACAAAATGTTTTATTCATTCAGTTTGGTAATTTTATTTACATGATTATATTTTGTATTGGAAATTTAGATAAAAGGATATTTCCTTTGCGGAGTAAAGCTAAAGAATGTTATGTTTAATGTATTTAAAATTAGTTTGTAATCTTTGTGTGACAAATAGAATAATAGTTATAATTTTCATCATCCAATCTAGACCTCATCTATAGGTATATACACTTCTAGATTCTAGATCTTATTTATTTACACGTTAAAAAAGTGCAATAGGATGTTAAATAACAAGATAAAAAGAACGCTAAATGGCAAAATAAATTGTGCAAATCTGTAAATCAACATAGATTAAAAGTTTTAATTCTGTAAATTGAACGTACAAAACAATCTAAAAGAAAATAGGGCCTCTGTTTTGATTTGACGATTTCCGTTTTAAAATTACGTCAGCATGAATTAAGGTTCTTCGAAAGTGCGCTATCAGAGAACGAATATTTTTTTATTTCTTTGATTTAGAACTTGTTTTTGACATCAAAGATTTTTCTGGAGGTTTAATAATGCTGTTCGTTTTTTTTAGGCTATGTTGTATTTTTTGTTTACTTTAAAATATAATTCCTGGGTATGAACTGTGACGTCTTAAATCGCATCTCCTTCGATATTACCTATCTCGGTAATATAAAGCAAGAAGTGGGTCAACATCCATAGCTATCCTAAAATTGATTTATTTGAACAATAAATCCAATTTTGAATATTCACCTGACAGTATAAGTATTTACCTGGGCAACGAAAACTGAATTAGCATTAGGGGCAGTTCTTCTAACAGTGAGGACAGGGAAACCACCCTGTTCGGTCCACCCATTCATCACAGTAGAGACATTGTACGGAATTGTGTGGCTTGACTGATCGAGGGCTTGTTGAAGAGCAACGTACAAGTCTGATGGGTGAGCAGCGCGGCGAGAGCTAGAAAGATATAATCATTATAGTTAACCTCTTTGGTGCAGACATAAAATTGCGGGTTGGATTGTAGAAGGCATATATGCTACTCAGAAGTATTTCCACATTATTTCCCGAATAACAACTGCTATTTGCTGGACCATGCCATATTTCCAATTCCGCTGATCTGTCAGAGATCAGAAAGGATTTTTTAGTCTTCCTAAGTTTCAGAGGGTAATTTGAATTTTTGCGTGTCACTGTTGACCCTTGCTAATAGTATATTTCATAGGACAGAAGAGTTTTTGATACAGCAGATTATGGTTTGTGCTGAATGTAATCAATTTTATCGCGTCACACTGTTACTGAGTCACGACCCATGAGTGGGATACAAGTATTAAGTACAAAAGTCAAGTGTTTCAATCCTCCTTTTTGACCGACTTCAAAAGAGGAGGTAATCAATTCGACTGAATTTTTTTTGTATGTTTGTTACGCGATTACGCCCGCAATTGTGAACCGATTTTGAAAATTTCTTTTTTGTTGGAAAGCATGATATACAGGGTTGGTTCCATATAAAATTGGTGAAGACCTTGATGAATATCTTAGGATCTGCCGACCAGAACTCCTCAAAATTAAACGGTCCAGCATTAATTCTTTTTGCGTTAGATTAAGTATAAATATATTATTACAAAGGGTGGGTAAAAATGGGAAAAGGGTGGGGGTGGGGGGTGAGGGGGTAGAAAATAGGTACAATTGTTAATACTCAATATCTCCGGCAGTTCTTAACCGACTTAAAAATAACTTTTTTGTCAAAGAGTATTATATGATAGGTTAGACCAAAAAAATATTGTGAAGACCTGATGAATATCTTTGGACCTGAAGGGCAGAACTCCTCAAAATTGAACAGTACAGCAATAATTCTTTTTACATTAGGTTCAGTATACGTTTATTACTACTACAAGGGGGGAGGGGATGGAAAGGGGCGTGGGAAGGGGGGGGGGAATATATACAAAGATAAATACGAAATATCTGCGACAATGAATAAATGATTTTAAATAACTTTTCTTCGGAACGAATTATACAATCGAAACGAATTATATAATTAACATAATGTTGGTCACATGAAATATGGTGATGATCTGATGAATAGGTACATATCTGGAGAGCAGACCTCCACAAAACTTTGCGGAAACGCAATGATTTTTCGTAAATTAGGTTAAGTATATGTGTTTTATAACGGGTAACGAATGATTACCACGCATAAGTGTACTCAATATCACTAGCAGGTTGAGCCGATTTTAGTATTTTCTTTATCATAAAAACGAAATGACAGTGTAGCTTCCTTAAAAATCATAAAATATTAATTTTCGTTTTTGAAATTATAAATGATCACAGTGGTTCATTTTTTGTATACATTGATTCCAGTTTTTCATTATATTATTACCTTTGGCATTATTGCAATGCTTATGAAAACTAAAAAGTAATAAATAAAATAATTTAATTAAAAATTAAAAGACCGACTTCAATGTGCACTACAAAGTAATAAATAATATATATTTCATTGTGCTAGCACACATTGATTAATTTTCTTATTGACTAGACTAGCCAACAAATCTTAAATACGTAATATTTTGAAGGCGGGTCGCCAAATGACGAACACGACGTCCTACACTTAAATTTAATTTGTGTAAAACATCCTAGCGAAAAATACGCAATTTTACACGCAATATTAATTTACCTTAATCAATATAAACTCACGCCATTTTCCCAGAAGGGGTATGCAGAGATTCTCCTGGTATCAACCAGGACACCCACGTTACGCCTTGCGTGTTTTGTCCCTCGGTGTGATTGGGGGCGAGAGTCTATAGTCATATCTGGTGCAAATTCCAGTCCCTGTCCTGATAACTACATAATAGAAAAATCGCCCGTCCTTAATATATGAGCTCTTAATCAACATTGTTGAGCATCGGACTTATCTACAATCGAGCGAAACATACAAACTTAACAACCCTTCCCTTTCTTATACATTCCTCACTATGATTCCTATCACTGTTAAAGCAATTGTATACACATATAAATATGCAAGTGACTCCAATAAGTCAATGGTGTACCCTGGAGTTGAAACCCTTGACCACTATATCTTTGATCATATGCAATAAATTAAAATTAGACCACACATATGACACATATTAATTCTATTAAAATTTCAACAAATGTATACGTAGGATCAATATGTTAAATTAATTTGTTTCTAGTTTACATATGGACCTAACTGAGCGCCAACGATACATCTACAAGTAGGTAATATTCAACTGTGTTACATTACTTAAATTTGTTCTCGATTGGCACTTGGCGACCCGCCTTCAAAATATTACGTATTTAAGATTTGTTGGCTAGTCTAGTCAATAAGAAAATTAATCAATGTGTGCTAGCACAATGAAATATATATTATTTATTACTTTGTAGTGCACATTGAAGTCGGTCTTTTAATTTTTAATTAAATTATTTTATTATTTTATGCTTTACTTTTATTGCTGCATATAAACAACACACATATTATAGTATAAGGACTATCAATAATATAGATTCAATTTAAAATGTTTGACTTCAGAATTCTCACTTGTTATTGATGTAGATGACCAGACCCCTCCTGAAGATCTCAGGAGTGAGGAAATGCTGCATCATACGAATTACGGAACCGGCTGAAATAAAAGAAATTTGTTAAAATTACTCGTATCTTCGAAGCTTTGATGTTTTTATGTTAAAACTAAATCTTATAATATGAGGCCGCAATTTTCTTAGTTCTTACACCCACGACATAAGATTATTCACGACACAAGATTATTCTTAATATCGGGTGTATTTTTATAGCTGTTTTAATTATTGGCACATGCAGGTTATAAAATAGTCTTGAAGGTTTGTGTGGGGTAAGTTTACAAAAAGAAGAGAGGATTTAGATACAATAACCTCCGCCAATTTCATAATCTTTAATAGTGACTCATCCCTCTCTCAAGAGAGACTATTTGAATCGACTCATCTGTCAAACCACATTTTGTAACAAAATATTCATACATAATATTATAATGTGTGTAATACATATGCTAAAATATCATTCAGTAAACTTTTGTCACAAAATACTAAACTAACAGAAGTCAAGCTTCATACAAAGCGTGCTATATCAACGCACACATAGACAGCGTTCACCGACACGATATTCGAAACCAGTCGAGACCACTGCGAGAGCGAGTTTCAACCTTTGCGCGAACGCCGAGCGTAGTGTGAGTGTGGCACAAAAGTGAAGTACATACACAAGCTTGCCTTCTGTTAGTATTCTGTGGTTTTGTCTCCAAAAACGTATTATGCTATTAAATTCTTTGCAGAAATTGACAATGATAAAATGTAACTAAAGGTTTGTTTAAACTATAAATCCACACTATTGTGTTGCGAAAGCCGATTATCTCGTCAATCGCGTTAGATAAATGTGATAACTTATCTATCTTACAATTTCTCAACTACGATACCATCGATATTGTGTTCAAATAATAAATCTATTTGAGCCCTTAAATCTGCGTCTTTACGCTTGTGCGGTAAAAATATCAAAGTTAACTAAGAATACATATTTCTTAAAACATTTCCATATCTAGCAGTATAATAACAGAAATTGATGACCATAATGATTTGAATTTTAGTAGTGCCTGGGATAAAATATTTAGATCGTACATTATTATTATAATTGTATTATTTACCAACAATTATAACGTCTCAAAAAAATCACCTAGTTCAATACAGTGTAGGCGTTGCTGATGTATATAGATTTATTTTAATGAGTAGTAGTAATATAAAACTACAGAAAATGTTATCTCATAATATACCATAGTAAAATATGTTAAGATTTTAATTATAAAATAAAATTATTCTAATTCTTAAGCCCAATTACATAAACTTACATTGTCCATAACTTTGACTTTGAAAATGCCTTTCCCACACATTAGCAATGTGAAATATGTCTCAATTTATGGTGATTACATTGCTAAAGTCAAAGTTAGTTTATGCAACTTGGCCTTAACATAATTATATAAACTGACAATCTCCAATTTCGTGGGCCCACTCGGATGATTCGCTATGAATTGTTAGGCACTTGACTCTTCACGTATGATTTATGTGGCGAAAAACAAAATGCAAGCAGTAATCCATAGAAAATTATTTATAAAATATATTTTGTGAAAATAATATTACCTCAAAGTATTATCATTACTGACTCATTTGCAGGCTGTTAGATGGTGATATTTTATTTCCATTAAGAGTAAACAAATCAATAAGCTTTTTTTTTATTGCAATGAATGGCAAGACCAGCAAGCCGTTCGCCTGATGGTAAGCGATACGACCGCGCATAAACAGTAGCAAAATTCCACTGCGCTCGCCATCCTGAGACATAAGATGTTAAGTCTCAATATGTCCAGTAGTTACTCTGGCTACAATGCCCTTCAATCCGAAACATAACAGTGCATTTACACTGCTGTTTCACGGGAGAAATAGACCTACCACCAGTGGTGGTACCTACCCAGATGGCCTCTCACATATGAGAGACCTACCGCCAGCATCATAATGTAATCATATAAGCGGCAAATATTATGATAAATAATCATTGTCGGCAGCATAATATTGCATATAATAGGGCTAGTATTGTCTAGGTGGGGTAGTTGTAATACGGTACGGTTATAAAGGTGAGATCTCGGGTTCGAATACCGGATCGGGAAAATTGCGTGAGCGTATGTATGAATGTATGTAGATAATAGGAATGGAAGTTTAAATATCGCACGGATAGTATGATATCAAATAGAAATGAGGGAACTGATTCGTTGGTTTTGCTCAATGTTTACTATTTCACCTGACCTTAAGAATCGTCTATAGTAAATCAACTAAGTTTAATACTTACTTGTCAATTATTTTTTTGTTAAGTTTCATCAATAAAATTATAAAAATCTTAATGCTATATAAGGGATTACATTTGTGTTTTAAGTGTCTTTTTGTACAAGAAGAAAATACACATCATAAGCGCACAGTACTTACATTTCTGGTAAGCGACAGCGTTGAAAGTGCCAATGATCTGAGAAGGAGTGTACACAGGGTGGGTCATGGGGTTCACGCTGAGCACAGCGTCTGATTGGAAGACGTTCTGCATGGCGATCACAAACTGGTCCATCATACGCCAATGAGGATTCACCTGGTGGAAGAAATTGTAATCATAGTAGCACATGTTAAACTGGAAAGTCAAATTGTTGATTGCGAGCTCATATTATTTGAAAAATGATTACTATAATTATTTGACAATAAATCATCTTTGAAAAATAAACGTCTTGTTAAAGTTAACTGTATCATCCTATATACGTCCCACTGGAGGGCGCGGGCCTCGTCTACAATCGGGATTACGATTGATAGTGTTAAAAAATAGTGCTAAAGTTATAAAATGGTCAAATTAAACTTTTAACCCTATTTTCATAAACTTCGTGACTTCATTGAATACCATATCAGGTTCATTGCAGATATTTTTTCACGCCCCGTGTGGGTATGAGTCTAGTCTTCAGAAATTGCTTTGAATGCACCTAATAACCCTAATCTTATGTAATTTTCAGGGAATATCGTAACAACGACCGGAAATTAAGCCAGGTAGTTCCAATGACTTGAGACACAATGCAACTACATTTTTTTTGCAAAAAAAGCGATTTTTTTTTTCATTTCATCCTATTTGGATGACTTTCCCTTAAATAATAATGTACACTGTTTTATTTAAAGACACCATAGTACGCAAGGGTTAAAACTATTATTTTGGCAATTTTATAGATTTTCCACCCAACCACGATCATATATAAAACACCACAAATTTTTAATTGCATTTGTCTGTAGTCACATAAAATATCACCCGGCGTCGTTTTCGGTAGCAATCTGGTACACCCAGTATTAATACTTTAATAAACTTACAAAGTCAGTAGCATAGTTCTCGAAGAAGTTGGCGAAGCCTTCGTTAAGCCAGGTGTAAGTCCACGACAGAGGGCCGACCTCGTTTCCGAACCACATGTGAACATTCTCGTGGCAGATGATTCTGCCGATGTTTTGCCTTGTCGATGTGGTCGTCACTCCATCCTGGACGAGGAGAGCCACCTCTCTGTAAGAGAAGCAGGTGTAAGCAAACTGGCAAGAAGTTATAAATAAATACACCCAATAGTCTCATACACGGTAATGACCCCACATTAAGATCAATTAAGTCTTGTGTCGTGAGTATCGGAAAACTTTTTGGTTGATAAACATTTGTTTCATGATGATCATGTTGTTTGATTAAAACCCTTCGTGACGGAGGCTGTCAAAGTTAGTACTAGCTGGGTGATATATCCAAAAAAAGTTGTGGAAACATGCATGTCCTTATTGGTATGTTGCCCCTAAATTAATAAGTAAATACCTTTATTCTAGACACATATTAATTCCATCTGCAACCTTCAGATTAATTACCCAAGCGAGCACCTACCCAACATCAGAGATCATTGAAATATTTCAAAAGTCACTGGTGGTAGGTCTCTTATATGTGAGAAGCCGCCTGGGTAGGTACCACCGCATTGTCTATTTCTCTCGCCAATCAGCAATGTAAATGCACTGTTGTGTTTCGGTTAGAAGGACATTGTAGCCATAGTAACTACTGGATCTACATACACTTAACAGCTTATGACGAGCACAGTGCAATGCCATACATTGCATATTAATTCATGGTGTTTCATTTTGCTACTGTAAAGAGCGGTTATAACGCTTACCACCACGCGCCAGGTGAATGGCATACTCGTCCTGCCATTCATTAAAATTAAAATAAAAAAGTATTTTTTATTCACCACCATTAGAATGGAACAAAAACGCGTCTGTGACATTCCATCCTAATTTTTCACGTCTCTTTTGACATCCAGCCTTTATGATACAGTTTGCAGGAGTGTTTAAAGCTAGAATTTCATAACGAACGCTATCAAGCCACTTGGGGGTAATTTAAAAAGAGCTCGTTATTTTCTACTGCTTTCACTTAAGAGTATTTACCTTCGAAAGTTATTTTAGTAAAAACTTTGTTGGTTTTTCTCCTCCCTGACTTTTAGTTTGATTTCATAATTTATTTGTATCAATGCATTTATATTATAAGTTAATTATAAATCATAATATACCTCACATTTAAAATGTGTTTCTATATTAGCCCATATACGTCCCACTGCAGGGCACGGGCCTCCTCTACAGTCGACAGTACGATTGAGAGTGGTTAGGCCATATAGTCCACCACGCTGGCCTAGTGCGGGTTGGCGGACTTACATACCATATATTTTTTTATAAATCGCTATGGTATGTAGGTTTCCTCACGATGTTTTCCTTCACTGTTTTAGTGCGTGGTGATTGACTATTAAAAATAAAATAAAATGTGTTTAGGAATTACTTAAACATTTCTTTAAATATAAAATAGAAAATCAAAAAATATAGAACCACTAATATGGATATATTTATACTATATATTTAATCAATTGCAAAGTTCTAAGATTTCAATGTAACTTAAACATAGCTGAATTAAATAGGTGTACTTATTGAATAGGCTCTGCAACTACTGGACCAATTTGGATAATTATTTTATCATCAGAATCCTTTGTAATTTTTGATGAGCTATGGAATATTTTTAAAAAAGTGTATTTGCACCCGGGCGGAACCGGGCCCAAAAACAAGTAGTATACAAATATGAAAAAGCCGAAAGCTATTTTAAGAGCTAAATAAATTAAGAAAATTCCAAAGAAAATCTAGAGTTTCTATCAGCGTAGAAGATAACATAATCAAAGTGGAAAATATATCGAATATGTTTGATAAGATAGAGTCGAGTGCATCAGCTCTATATTTTTCTCGCACGTGTAGAGTGTGTAATTTGTTTCTATCTTGGTGTTCGAAGGGAAAATACGCCGCCAATAAATATTATATTGATATATTGTTTATTTAGGTAGAGTTCATATAAAATGTAGGTAGAGTAAAATTCTTAAAGAGCTATGGTTAGTAGAATAAGTTATAGTAGAGATCTCAAAAATAGAGCAGTATATGGATTTGTTTTCTAAGTCATCTGAAAAATGCCCTAAGTAGTCAAATCAAAAATGGTTATGGGGTTTTCTAAACTCATCTAGTTACATTATACAAAAAAGAGATAAAAAAATTCGTAAAATGATACAATTTATTGTTTGTACATTGTATCAGCCCATATACGTCCCACTGCAGGGCACGGGCCTACTCTACAATTGAAAGTACGATTGAGAGTGTAGGCCATATAGTCCACCACGCTGGCCTAGTGCGGGTTGGCGGACTTACATACCATAGAAATTCTTATAAATCGATATGGTATGCAGGTTTCCTCAGGATGTTTTCCTTCACCGTTTAGTGCGTGGTGATTGACTATCAATACACACATGACTCCGAAAAGTCAGAGGTGTGCCCTGGGATTTGAACCCGCGACCACCGTGAACATGTTGGCAGCCGCGTCTAGTCCGTTTACCAACAGGCCACCACGCACGATACAATTTATGGCATATAATAAAATTTTACTGGTTTGATCAGCACTCATACAGCTTTATCTATATGTTTTTATAAAAATATTTACTTTATTAATAACTTAGTGTGGTGGAAAAATCGATTTGGTCTGGCATATATTTTTACAAGTGGTGACAGTACATAATAAAATATAAACGTAAATAAGTGGAGATGATGAAAATATTTGTTGGTGTATGTCTTCGTATTTTATATAAAGTTATTATTATCACTAGGCTTAAAATTTCCACTGCTCGGAAGAGACCTAAGCTATTTCATACCTCTGTATTGAGAGCAATTTACATCCAGTCCCTGTTATATTTGTCAAGATCGTCTCACCATCGCTTTCGGTGTCTGCCTCTTCTCTATCAAGGTGATAGACGTTGACAAAAACTATTAGACTCAAATGGTACTAGGCTGGGTACGTATACAGAATGTACCCTAACCAATGAGCCATTACATCAGCCAATGGGTGCCGCAAGACAGATTAAGTCGTATAAAAATTAATATATATTTTGTTTTTCTCCCTTACCTGTAGATAACAAGACCCCAGTTCTCCATAGCGCCAGCAGCAAAATCAGGGACAGCAGCCTTGTCAATCTTGGGGAAAGCGTAGGGGAACTCAGTGTAGTTCTCCAGGGCAATCATGTTCCTTTGCCCGAAGTCCAGGGCAAACTCGGCGGTGTTCTGGGTACCAGGTCGAGAGTAGACCCTGAAGGGAATGTTGTAGATGGGGCTCTGAGCGTTATCGATATACTCGAAGTTGGAGACCAAGTAAGCGATGAGGTAGGTGGACATCACCAGGGTGTCTTCGAACTCGTGCTTAGTGTAGTTAGCGACCTCGGGCCTGAGAAACAAATATTTGCATCAGAATCACTGACGTATATTTTGTTATTACATAACTATATATTGGGAAGACTGAGAAACATTGATACAATTATGAAACCTTTATTTATTAATAATCACAATTAAAAATATTGGTACTTTTCAGTTAAATATACTTATATGAGATAAAAAGGGAAAAAATATTTACTTAAGTTGCTTATGATTAAACCAAGTATCAAGTTTCCTTTTTTCTCTCTTTTAAATGGAATAGCTGATAGGCTACTTGGTAATTTTATTTCTATATTAATTATTTCGTTTCGTAGTACTTACTTAAGGGTAACATTTCTTAGGGGAGTGTTGCTCCTGACGGTGCCATAACTGGGGGGCGCGTAGATCGTGGTTCTGAAGGTGGCCTTGAGTGCCGGCTCATCGTAGCAAGGGAATGCGCGACGTGCGAATGTTGGTTGCAGTTGAGATGTCACAAGATTTCTGGGAAATTATACACAGTAAATACACTGGGTGCAACAATTAAAAACTAATAATTCTCATAAATTTGTAGAAGGTGATCTGCGCCAACTTCGAGTCAGTAGTTGGCGAGAGGTGGCGGAGAATAGAAATAGTTGGAGAAATCTTGTTTCTGAGGCTAAGACCCACTTTGGGTCGATTAGCCAGTGGAATTAATTAAGTCTCGTTAATTAAAATAAATCATTGCAAAAATAAAATATTACTTAATGAGTATTTGCAACAATCCTCAATGGAGCAATACTAAATGGAGAGGATTCTGGAGAAATTTTAGATTAAAAATACTCACACAGTCGTGCCGTTCTGTTGGTAAGTCGACACATAAACACCGAACATGTTCTCTGCGTATCTAGCAACGTAGTCGATGTGAATGAGATGGGGCTGCAGAGGAGAGATTTCCCTGATTAGCCTGATCCTTAAGAGATGAGTGTCGTCAGTAGCCAAAATGTGACTAGCGTACAGATTTTCAGTAGTATTTCTCTCACTAAAGACGGTGATTCTATCAATGGTCATCTCCATAGCGTGGATGACAATCTCACTGACGTTGGTGTTGGCAAGGATCCTGATAGTGACATTTCCGTAAAAGTAGTCTGTGAATCCGGGATCAATGAAAAGTCTGACGTCATAGAAGGTGGGGTAAGTGGTTGTCGGGAGAACGTATCGGGCAGCCAAATCTGCGTCCCTGCTGACTTCGTTGGTGCTAAGCGGGATACCGAACGCTGAGCCCACAAGGGCCAGGATAATTAGTGAATACATATCTGAAACAAAGAAAATACTGTCAATACTTTGTGCAGATTTTGATGAATCTTTAGCCATGGCTAAGTAGCTGTCTGAATTTGAAATATCTTTGTTTAACTTTTTTCCTTTATGTCAGATTCATTTGGTACAACACGTTTCTTACAAACCGATAAATAATTCGTTTATTACCGTCAGGTGCCGTCGTGAAATCCCCTGAAATTATGATAAGTCATTTGGCTGAATTATTCAATCCAATTAACTCATCAAGTACTGGGAGTCGAAAGTAATTTTGCTAATATTTTTTTTTCTTTGAATGGCGAGACAAGCTTGCTATTCGCCTGATAGTAAGCATTACGACTGCTCATGGACAGTAACAAAAGCAAAAAATACCACGAATTACAAAGCAATGCTTGGCATTCCAGTGCGCTCGCCATCCTGATACATAAAATGTTCAGTATCAATATATTGTTCCAGTACACTCTGGCTAAAAAATCGTTCAAACCGGAATACAACAGTGCATTTACACTGCTATTTGGCAGGAGAAATATACATTGCGGCTGTACCTACCCAGATGGTCTCTCACATATTATGTGATCTACTATGTTAGCAGTAAATAATTTTCTTACGGTTCAATGCGTATATTTTGATAAATAGCGACATTAAAGTACAGACATATCTTCGTATTCTGCGTCAGATGTTATAAATATGTGATGGATTGTTTTTGATTCAAAGGTATAGATTTTTAACATCCGATACCATATTTGCGCTGATAGCAGCGGATCTATCTTTAATATAGCCTTGAATTTTTCGTGTTATCTTTGTACGCAAGTGTAATAGATTATAATTTTTGCGAAGAATGATTGTGATGTTTTAAACTGTGTTGTTATTTTAAAGTAAATAAGTCAGATAGATTCGGTCAATCATTGGTGTAATATAGAGAATCTAAAAAAGAAAAGAGAATCGAAACAAAGCATTTTTTACGGATTTTATTTAATTTGGTTTTATTTTTAAGCGTTTTAACTTTCCAACGTTTGCATTGCTTTTCAGTTTTCAGTGTTCACGGGCCAAAATAGTTTTATTTCAATTTGTAATATTCGCGTTAATTTAATTAACCATTAAGGAATGGAAAGTGATGTGTTTGGTAAAGTTAAAAAGGTACATATTTTTTTGTAAATAACTTTTTGAGTTTTGGTCTTGTGGTATAAAAAATCCTTGTATTTTGTTAAACCGGACATTCAAGGCACATTTTTGATATGAGTATTGAGAGGATGTATAATAAGATTACCTAAAGTGTCGTATTCATCTTGTATACTCGAAGCGATAGGTAAAATATTGTCGTAAGAAGGCATTATTAATGCGTCCCGCATTGCAATAACAAGAAGCGCAAAATTTGTTGTTTTGAAGCCCTCTATTCGTTTCGTTAATTTCTTCAGAGTTAGCGAATTCAATTATCCCTAAAGACTAGCCCTTAGGACTGGCCATTATTTTTTTTTGCTTTGTTTACATCCATGCTGACCACTATAAATCTTGGTCGTTAAGAGTTGCTATACTGGGGGAGTGCATATAATATTTAAGTGAAATATATTACTGATAACGTTTCTTAAGATTCAGATTAATGTCATTAATATGTAATGAAATTACAATGAGCAATATTTTAATATCTTATCAGGGATCTCCACGTCGGCTTTTCCTATATATCTTTGGATCACAATTGTGACTAATAACGTTTGTACGCATTGCACCGACGCATTCTTATTTTACGATTCATTAGTCAGTATATTTTTCTACATATTATTACATTTATTTGTATATTAGTTACTATATGTTCCGGTATAGAAGCGAATGGGTCACTTGATGGTATGTGATTTATGCCGCCAAATAACAAACACAACGCTTGGATAGTAAGTTTGTTGGACCATCAAGGGAGTGAGCGGAAAAAAAGGGTGAGAAAGGAAATTGGTATCGGGTATCCAGAAATATCAATCAGCAAACTAAACGACAGCGAAACTGTTACTTAAAGTCCATATTATGTGAGACAGTGTGGTTATAGTACACAATGGCTCTACCACTTCCAAAAGTTTTGTTTTCAGTTTGTATCAAAAAAAGTAGCAAAACTATTTCCGATTGCAATTGTATGAATTAGTTTTAATAATAACAGTCAATTATGGAACATATCGTCCTACGGATATTTCTGCAGTAACTTATTGAAATCGGCTCTCTTCAAGCCTGCATTGCATAGAATGTCATCAGTTGATAATGATCAGGTGATTATCCTATGCGATTTAAAAACAAATATTATTGTTTAAATCTGCTACCAGTTTTTGATCTTCAATATTCGTTTTTACATACACATATTTAATATCATTTAATATTTTGACGACCACCAAGGAAATTATTGCAAAATATATATATATATATATATATATATTTATATATATATTTTCTTTTTGTTTTTCTCTTTACGTGCTAATTAAGTATTCGTACACTAACTTCATCTCATCTCTACACCTAAAGGTGGACTGGATTATAATGCCACTGGCATTAAGTTCACCTTGTATATTTTCTGTACATGAAGCTTAAAAAAATCATGCTTCAAAGCATGTATGTGTGACTCATAAAATACTCGAGAAAAACGTTGGTAATTCCATATTCATGTGATTACAGTAAGATGTTTCATACGGTGTGTCATGAAACATGATTGGCTTTACCGAGATAATATTCCACAAAGAACAATTCATGTGTGTGTTTCAGCGTGAGGCTTCTTTAGAACTGAGAATTCGATTATAAGGCGTGGGTCCAGTACACAAGCCAGCTAGGGTAGAGTTGCCTGACCTAACATACAATAGGAAATACTGTTGATATTTTATTGTGGTGAATGGCGAGTCGTTTGCCTGATGGTAAGCGATACGATTGCTCATGGACATTAGATAAACCAAACAACACCATGAGTTATAAAGCAATGCTTGGTGTTCCACCGCCCTCGCCATTATGAGACATAAGAAGTTAAGTCACAATACGTCCAGTAGTGACTCTGGCTTCAATGTCGGTCAACCCGGAACATAACAGTGAATTTACACTGCTGGTTAGCGGGAGAAATATACAGGATATATCAAGACTGCTACCGAAAACGAAGCTGGGTGGTAGTTTTAGTGATTTCAGACACAACGCAACTAAATTAAGTCCCAAAAATTGTGACGAATTTTTTTTATTTTTTTTTTCTATGGTCGTATTAGGGTGATACATACATAGTTTTTTCTTAAATAATTGTGTACACCCTTTTATTTTTAAAGACGCTATGGTACCCAAGACTTTAAATTATTATTTTAGCAAAAGCTATGGATTTACTTCCCAAACTCGACGATATTTAAAAAATAATAATAAAAAAATATCGCGTTTCTTTGCGAAATTTTAGTTGCATTGTATTTGTATTCACTAAAACTACCACCCGGCTTCGTTTTCGGTAGCAGTCTTGATATACCCGGTATATATATCATGGTGGTACCTACCCAGATCTGATGTATAAGAGACCTAGCACTAGTATTTCTACCTATATAGTACGTAGATTTCTTCACAATGTTTTCCTCCACGTTAAAGTAGATTATACTGAAATCTCGTAAAAATAAAAGAGAGGGCCGAAGAGTCGGTGATAAAGACTATCTTGTAACCCCTATAAGATATATCCGACATTGGAAGTTAGAGAATAACAGAATCTTCTCAGTTATACTTCAAATTAATTGGAGATATTTTAACAAAATAATGAAGCGAAGGAATTGGGATAATTAATTTCAGATAATTTTTAACAAATTCAACATTAGCCTGATATGTTTATAGTTCGGTGGGTCTACATTTTTTTGTACATTTACCGAAATAATATGTTTTTTTTTTAAATTGGGTAGATCTTTTAGGAAATTCTTTAGGAAAAATTGAAAGGCAAAACTCAGTAATTTATTAAACTCGCTCTTTAATAATCAAAAATAAAAGATTAACGTGTAAGCTAATTAACGCCTAATAAAGCTTCTTATCGAAACGTTTTAATTCTGTGAATTACAATATCAACATGGATTAAACCCAAAAGCTTCCTTGGATAAGAAAATGTTTAAACAAGCCGAGTTTAAAAAAAAATATTTCTCAATTTGGTTGTTTCTTTGGTATAGGTATGATAAGCGAATTGCTCTGTGCCTATCTTGTTTTGATAAGATAATAATAACTAAATTCAATTGATAAATTCAGTTGCCCAACCACACATCTCAAATATTGGGTACAATACTATCAGCATCCGATTATCTAATCGGGATTACTAATATATTGAAACAAACGCGTGGTTTTATGCGAATGTTTGGGTTTTGGAAACTGTATGGCACAGAACAGATGAATATGTTACTGTTCTGTGCTGTATGGTATGATAGTTATGATGGCACAATGCAGTGCCAATAATTTAAGTGCAAAAATAATACTTACTCTTCAGGTAATACATAGCATGTGACATATCCTATGATAAGTTTTAAAGCACTGATATTAAGTCCAATTTTTTTTGAGCATAGATAAAAGAGTTATGTTACTGAATTTTATAATTATATAACTTTAATATTAATTCCTTTTTACCTTGTTTGGCAAGAAATATGCGTTCTGGCTTTTGAAGCACAATTCCGCGATTGCCACTCAAATTAAGCTGTGCAATCAGAGCGTGTAGTTCTTATAATCATTTTACTACATATACGACTCGTGCCACATAGTACATTGATTTAAAAACTAAGGATAGACCCTTTAGTACATTTGGAGTTGCAAAAAGATGTCCGTGAAAATCACACGAAAATAAATATTAAATTAATTTAACTTACCGAAATCTAATAAAGACTTTGTCTAAACAGTGACAAAAAATATTCATTATTATTAAAATGCCTGTCATAATACAAAAAAGAATTTACAAAATCGTTGCGAGTGAAGACTAATTTCAGTAACACTCAACTAGAGATGCATCAGAGCGCGCAAACGACTTACGTCGGATCACTTTACGCGCTTTCTGCCCTGTCTATTTGTTTATGTCAATGCAATAGTGGGACGTATATGCTAATAAAAGTATAACTTTCATTTGGTATCCGGTCTAATCACAGGGGCTGACAGGGAAATGAAAATGTTAATTTCATATTTATGCAGTCCGATATACGCGTGTAGCATAAAGGTCTGACTTATAATTTCACAATTGAACAGGTTGACAACCCTGTGGGGAAATTATAACATACGGTATATATTGCTTTTCAAATGGAAAATAAACGTAATTGCTTGGTTTTTTAATGAAACCCCTTCAGTGGAAAAGATTGGGCATCAACATCAACGGCGAGTATATCACTCATTTTTGATTTGCCGACGATATTGTAGTCTTGGCAATAAATGAAAGACTATACTCGAAGACGTCAATCGACTCTCCCTACAAGTGGATCTTAAAATGAACATGGACAAAACGAAGACCATGTCGAATGTCCATGTGGGCACAACACCATTGGAGTTGGGGGCTTGACTCTCGAAATTGTAGACAAAAATGACTATTTAGGGCAAGTGGTCCAGTTAGGCAGTTCTTACTTCAACAGAGAGGCCAATGGTCGAAACCAACTCCGTTGGGCAGCGTTTAGGAAACTACGCGTCGTCTCGTCCAAAATACCTCAGTTCCTTAACTTGAAAGTCTTTGATAGTTGTGTTGTGTCAGTGATGATATATGAAAGCGAGACGTGGCTTCTCACTATAGGTCTCGTTAGGAGGCTAAAATACACTGAACGAACTCAGCTTGGCTATGCTCGGGTTTTTTTTTAAACAGAAATAACTACTTCGGTGGCTTAGCTATGCCAGGGTCTGATACATTGTTGATGTATCGGGATAGAATCCTGGTAGCAGCTCTGACTACCCATTCTGGGGAAAAGGTACGAGTTTATGAATGTATGGATGTATATAGAAATTCATCCAATGTCGTTAGCTGACATAATGTTATTCTCTCGTAAATATATTTTGTAACAAAACTTGTAGTGAGGCCCAGACGTTCTCGTCTGTACAAATATTATTAGTTTGGCTTACGTCCAGTATGCCAACACTTGTTCTACCCAATATTGAATTTAGGACTGTGGACTGAAACAACCTTAATGTTTTCATTACGACTTAGACATAGGGCTCTCCAAGTCAGTGTAACTTTAATTTTAATGAAAAACTAATATGTTATAATTAAGTCTATTTATTGACGAGTGCCTCATTGGTCGAAGGATAGATCCAGATTTCATTCCCAGGTAAAAAAATTGAAATATATTTTTAAAATTGCAAAATAATAACTCGCGGACTATAAATATGAAAAAAGAAATTAATTCACTAATAACAAATAAAACCTAGGGTCAACACCTAGATGAGCTAATCAAGAACATGTATTTTTAATATCAACTCATGACTCATATAGATAAGTAAACCTTTCGAAGAGCGTCACTCGGACAATCGTAAGCTTTATCTTTGGGACCATATAAATTATTACGAGCGTAATGTATCCGTATGTAACGTAGTTCAAGGCCAAAATATAATAAAAAATGAAACTATTAAAAACTATTATTTACGGATTCTATCGCGGATTTAGTTTAATTTTTACATATTTCACTTAGTTCGATTACTTTACAGCTTTTCTGGGCATTTATATGTAGCATTCGCGTAAATTAAAGAAACCATAACAATAAAAAGTCAATATCATTTAGCTTTATCAGTTTCGTTCTAACAGCTGCGTGCAGGGTTTTTGAACCGTGTGATTCTGTAATCATCGAGTCTTCCCAGGTCGGTTAACACGTGGTGAGTTTTCAGTCGGAAAAGCTCATATTGATTTTCCGCATGGGATTTTCTTGGTAATGCATAGGCACCCATGAACATTGAGACAAAAATAAGCTCGCCCATGGGTGGTATTAATATCTGTTCCGACAATACAATGCTGTGAATCATGAGGCCGGGGGTTCAATCTGCACACCGAGACAAATGTTTATGTGGTCCACAGACATTTGTTTCGGGTCTGGGTGTTTGTGAGACCGAAAGGCTCACGGAAGTGACTCAAAAATGTTAAGATATATCTTCTGAATCATAGAATCATGAGTTGTTATTTTTTTATTTATATTTTGTTCGAATTGTTAATTGTATTTTGGATGATTTTTTTTTAAATATGTATCGCCGCATTGGCTTTATCAGTTAAGATATTATACCTAATTGATGTAAATAAGTAAATTAAAATAAATAAACAACATAAAAATAAAATACTTACTAGATATGTATTCACAATAACACTACCGAGTTGGCACTGCACCAAATCATCACAGTTAATTATCAAAATTGAAGTGTGATTAGCCTAATCTTTTTTATCGGTCGATAAATCGATTAACAATAACACGATAAACAATATGCCTGCATGCTTACGTTTCTGTGTAATCCGAAAATTATTTTGAGACTACGTAGATTATTAAAGGTTAGGTCTGAACAATATTGCACTCAGGTGTATATGGCTAGGCCATTATACGTCCCACTGCAGGTCACCGGCCTCTAGAATCGAGAGTACGATTGAGAGTAGTTAGGCCATATAGTCCACTAGTGATTAACTCAATTTTTATGACAATTTATATCGAAAGGTAGCATTATGAAAAATGTATTTTTTTAAATCCGTTTACAGATAAACAAGTATATGGAATACTATTATAATAATAGTATTTAAAAACATATATAAAAGTATTATAAAGATTATTACGATATTACGATTTATTATTACGACAATTCCAGATTTATTAATTAAAATTTAACATTAGTAAATACTGAATATCCTAAAGTATAATTATATAATGGTAGAGATAAAAAGAAGGAAAAGATTCAATTAATTTACTTTTGGTTAGCGACACATGGAATATAAATATTATCTTGGTATCTTTGACAAAATATCCAGTCATAAAGTTATAAATTACGTTATCTTGTCAGACGCGATTCTTGCAATACCGCTGAACCGAGAATTAATTTTCTTCATTGTAGTAAATTGTATTTCTAGCATACACCGTCATCGCAGAGCAATTAGATAATTAATATATCTACCAGGCACACCCCCGGTCCTGACGCCAGAGTAAGATACTGTCATTTATATACAAAGCTTGTAATCCTATTTTAGTTTTCGAATATGTAACCTTTTCGAACGATTATTAAAAAACTGCGTGGTGGCCTGTTGGTAAACAGAATTAATGTGGCTGCCAACATGTTCACGGTGGTCGCGGGTTCGAATCTCAGGGCACACCTCTGACTTTTCGGAGTCATGTATGTTTTGGTAGTCAGTCATCACGCACGAAAATAGTGAAGGATAACATCGTGAGGAAGCCAGTCTACCTTGGAGATTTATAAGAATTTCTATGGTATGTAAGTCCGCCAACCCGCATTAGGTCAGTGTGGTGGACTATTTGACCTAACAACTCTCAATCTTATTCTCGGGTGTAGAAGAGGCCCGTGCCCAGCAGTAGGACGTATATGGGCTGATACAGACACAGAACGATTATTAAATTCGGTTTTGGAGAAGAAGACAAAATATTCATTAGCTAAAATAGATTTTAAAACACTATGAATAAGGCTGTAAGTGTAGTAGAAACTACCAAAGACTTAATAAAAAAGTAAATAAATAAAGGTTCTGTTAATTTTTGAAGTTGGTTAAATTGGATTTCGGGGTATTATGGAAGGGGTTTCTTATATTCAACCGCACCGCATTGGAACAACAATCATATAAATAGTAATAGTGATAAATAAATAAATACGTCCATGCAGTCATATACATAGTCAATACCCCACACTCAGATCGACGTTTATGTCGCGGGTATCAGAAACTACGAGACTTTTCGGTCTCACAAACACTCAGATGCGAAACGAATTGAGGATCACACAAATATTTATCTTGGTGCGGGAATCGAACCCGCGGCCTCGCGTTTCACAGTCGTCGTCCAACCAACTGCGCCACAAGGCTTAAAAATAGCTGAATTATAATTGCAAATAGAGACTTTTGAAAAATTATCAACGTTGCCTAATGTATGTCTTAAAAATTGCGTTAACACGCTTTGCATACCTTTTATGGATTCGTCATGACTGTCTGTCTATCCGTCTATGTCACATTCACTTTTTTCCGAACTATAAGAACTATACTAGTAAAATTTACTAAGTAGGTATGTTCTGTGAACCGCATTAAGATTTTCATATAAAAAAGCAAAATAATAAATTTTGGGGTTTCTCCATATTTAGAACCGAAAATCTGAAAAAAAAAATTTTTTTTTCATCAATCCCTTACGTCCGTGCTATCTATGGATAGATCTTTAAAAATGTACCCCCCCCCCCATAATCCCCCCCATAACTATGACTCGTTTGTCGTGATGGTTCAACTTTTACTTATATTATACTTACAGGTTTGTACGGAACCCACGGTGCGCGAGTCCAACTCGATCTTGTCCGGTTTTTATTCTTTTATACTAAATATGACGTGCGCAATAGAATTTATAATTTACGTTATTTTATTAGTTATCATTAATGTTGACGCGTAGGTTAGATCGATGATATCATATTTATTATCAACTAAACATGAAGCACTCATCATATGAATTCGCAGTTCTTATCTTCGTGATAGATTACTTCGCTAAATTAAATGCGATTATAAGGTCGTATAAACCTGGACTTTGATAATGACGATGACTAGGTCTTATCGGCGCAAGACGATTTTTCTATGATGAAATATATAGATCACTACAATACACAACTTTTTTTAAATTGCACTTAATGGCGAGAATTGCTATTCGAATGATAGTGAGCGATACCACCACTCATGGACAGCAAATATTTTCTGATGATCTTGATGTAAGCTATAATTAACTAATATATGTTGTAAATAAAAAAAAAAACTCCCAACGGTCGCATTCATAATGAAGATCAAGTCCTGTGTCATGGATATCAGGAACTATGAAAAACATTTCGGTCCCACAAACAAATACCTGTAGTTATTACAAATATTTGTCTCGGAGCGGGTATACGCGGCTTTTCATTCCACAAAATGTACAAGTATATTTTTTTTAAATTTTATTCTGTATTTGATTTTTCCCTTCTTATAATTATTATTATTTACGCACCTACTTCTTCTCATCTTTGCATAACCAATAAAACAAAATTCCATAACAAAGGTGCGGACCCCAAATATTCATATTTCATCAGCGCATAACATGTTCTTCTACAATCAAGAGAGAGAGAGTTTAAAAGAGATAAAGCTATGATGATATATAAGCCATGGCTGAGTGCGGATGGGCGGACTTGATATCATAGAAAATACTGCTAAGTTGTATTTATTTATTTATTTACAAGCTTTAGTGTACACCAGTGACAAAAATATAACATAAACAAAATTATACAAAAAATAAAAGGGTGCAATGGCGGTCTTATCGCTCGCGGCGATCTCTAAGATCTCTTTACTATGCAGGTTTCTATATGATGTCTTTCCAACAATGTTCGTGCTAATTGAAATGAATTCGAAAAGTCAGAAGTGTGCCGCGTAAGGAACAAATATTTTGAGAAACACTAAAGATAATCAGTTCCTTTGGTTTAATTTCCTCGAGTGAAGGGTCTGCTAGTTTGTATTCTTGACGCAGGACCGCGCGTCATTCATATTGAAGTGGTTTCACCCGGCGCGTCCTGCTTCAAATATTAACTCTAGTTCGGTACATTTTGGCTATTAGACCATTCAGAGACAACACTCAATATATTGCGGAATTAAGTTTTATATTAGAGGTACAATGAGTAGACGAAATCAAAGTCTTCGACTGATTAACTAATTAGGGTATAATACTCAATATTACTAAGAATTAAGTTTTATTAAAGTACTCTCTGTCGTATTGCCTTGGTGGCGCAGGTGTACCATGGTACGATTAAAGCGCTGAGGTCTTGAGTTCGAATCCCGAGTTGGGCAATGTTATAGTGATTTTTCTATTATTGATTATATCCCCGGAATTATAAATACACTATCACAACGTGCGACCGAATACACAGGGCGAAAAGTGGGTGGATGGCATTTTCACCTACCCCTTCTAGGATAAAAAGTGAGGATATCCATGTAAACTACGCTTATCAGTTTAATTAAAATGAGTTAATGAGTCGACGACATTGATGTAATTTATATTCGATCGATTGGAGATAACAATTAATATATTGAGGACTTGACACTATTACATTAGTAGGTTAAGAAGTAGGAAATTAAAGATAGAGGTACATATTTTTCGATCTACGAGTATCGCTAGAGCGATAAGTGGTTATCGCTATAGATAGTGACCAGTTATTTCTATTGAGCAGACTGTCGCTAGCAGAAAATACATTATTTATTTTGACGTATAAAAAGTTTTGCTTACAAGTACAAAGTACTATTATTGTTGTTTGTATCTGGCCATAATAGCCCATTGGAGAACACAAAGCATCCCTAAAAACCCCACACACCACCAAAATTGGTGAAATGTCTTTCATATGAGAGAGGCCGCATGGGTAGGTCTATATTTCCCGCCAAATGACAGGCTAAGTGCACTGTTGTGTTTCGGTTTGAAAGGCGTTATAGCCCGATTCACTACTGGAAATATTGAGACTTAACATCCTATATCTCAGGGGCTTTGTATTAGTTTATTAATTCAAAGTGCTGTTTGGTTTTGCTACTGTTCATGAGCAGTCATATCGGTTTCCATCAGGACTTCAGAATGTGACTTCAGATGTGTACATATAATTACCATATTGTTATTATTTATTAACTTAATTTCTGCCAGAATCTTTTATGAATAGTATGCAATTAAATTAAGAATTCTTAAAATTCCAGTTTTGCCGAAATGACGTTGGTTGGGCGAGTTAGCCTTTAGTAGCTTGAAATTCCTCATCAATTTTATAATTGCGAAAGTTTGTATGTATGGATGGATGTTTGTTACTCTTTCACGCAAAAAAGCTGAACCAATTTTTATGATATTTGGTATAAGAGTAGCTGTATACCTGGATTAATATATATGTTATTGGCCAAGTGATTAATCGGGCATTATTCATAATGGCCAGGCAATATGAATAATGCCCAATAAGAGCGGGCAATGTGATTATAACCAATCAATTTATCACATTGCCTGGGCATTATGAATAATGCCAAGTGCCTATTGGGCAGAGTGATGTAAAGCGAATCAAAATCAAAACAATGAGCCGAAGTGGTAGAATTTAGAATAGGGCAGCACGAGGGGGTGGGTTAGGAGGAGTGGAGGGGGAGGGGGAGTGTCGCACCTCCCCTGGTACCACTTGTTGTCAATGCAAATTAGCTTCTGCATCGTCTCCGGCGCTACGGGAAGGTTCAGCCCCTTCGCCCTTGCGTAACAAAAGATAGGCACCCATGCTCACCTCCGCAGCTTCGGCTTGCTGGTCGCCTCCGGCGACCAGGCTCAGCCGCTACGGCTCGCACGGTTGCTTATCCTTCGTTACAGCGGGCGGGGGCTGCTCTCTCTCCGCGCCTCCGGCTTTTTATATACACTCTAGGGTCGGCAGCCAAAAGACTACGTGAAGTCGGAGTGTTCCGAGTCGGTTTTAGGGCACAGTCGACCTAACTTATCCGTAAAGTGGGTACACTAATTTTCTTCTGAAGATAATGTTTCGGACGTTAAAAACAACTAAACATAAGCAGGTCAATTCAACCTTTCTTATTTATGGGTCTATCGCAGATGCGACAATGCGGCAGCCCACCACGTAAAAAATCATCTATTAATCACATTGCCCGATCATCATGTAGCCATATTCATAATGCCCGGGTAATGTGATAAATAGGTGAGTTTAGATTGTAATTAATCACTTGGCCCAATTTGGCTCGGCAATATTCATACTGCCCGGGCATTATGAATACTGCCCGCATTAATCACTTGGCCCATAACATATACACTACATGTTATCCCATAAAATGCAGTGCCCCTATTGGATGGGTAAAAAAATCAAATATAGAAATTTGCTACAATTTCGAACTTGATTAGAAGGCACGAGATGAGAGAGGCCATGATTGCATGCCTCTTCTCATGGGGTAAAATGAGACGGGGCAGAATGGGACAGAAAAAGCAATATATTCGATAGTGATTTAAATATAAAACAATTAGTATGCCCAATAACATTATTTATCTGGACTCAAAAACTATCAGTGCCCGAGCGAAGCCGCGCCCAACTACTAGTGCTTCTAGTACTTGAGATATAATTTTTACCTGCGTCACTAGCGCCTCCTACCGGCACTCTCTGGTTACCTTTCAACCGGAAATTGGTTAATACTGTAAAAGCCTTAGTACAGTCTGGATAAAAGCTTGAGTTTTTAAATAAATAACTCTTGATTGTATTAAATATGTCGTGTATTAACATTAAATTGTTTCCACTGCAGGGGTGACGTAATAAGAAGTTATTACGACAAAAAACAACTGAAAAATGTTGATAAGACCAAATCTGTCATAATTAATAAAAACCATATCGAAATCATAGAATTAAATATTTTATAAATTATTCAACAAAATACGGTAAATTCTAAAATTCCTCTATCAACGCAGGAAGGTCAGGTGCTAAGAAACAAAAGAAAAATCGGAATTTTGCCTAAAATTAAATCTTTCCTTTAATTTGACATGTGTCATTACTTCTCAGAATTTGATCCCTATTAGCAACATTATCGAATGGTGTAATAATATAGCATGTGTTTTTTTTTTCAAAATCATTGATTTCGATTCCTTCCTAGGCATATTGATTTATCGAAAATCTAAGTATGCAGTTTTAGTTTTCATCAAAATCGGGGTCGTAAGCCTTTTGAACATTTTTCGCTATTCCTCATAGTTTCGGATTGCGCTATACACGCCCACTTGAAAGACTCACCCTGTATATATATACATTCATTTTTAAATAAGCCTCAATGGTCTAGTGCAGGAACGGCCAATGGAAGGTGAGGGTCCTTGGTTCGATTCCCAGATAATACAATACTGTGGGCTCAGGACTAAGTGCGACTATTAAGGTTATTTACTTCTAATATTATTAAAGAAACTGGATGAGGATTGCCCTGGACAGACCATCCTGGTGTGCATTGCAAGAGGCCTACACTCAGCATTGGGTGGATATATAGGCTGAAGAAGAAGAAGAAGGAGATTATTAAAGCGTATTGTTATCATATGATGTCATGTTAATGTAAATACAGGGCTGTGATAATTCGATTTTCAGACCCCGCGACAGTTACATTTTTTCACAATAATAGAAAAAGGTTAAAAAATAAGTCAAGTGAATTTATGATATCTACTCAAGCGTTCTACACATTTTTTTGCTTGTTTATGTACATACCAAACCCGCTGGCCCGGTGTGCCAGCCAATACATCCAAGCGGCGAATGATCATGATTGATCAATTACAATAATCATGTGTGCAATAAGCGCCCGCATGCGTTGCCCGCCGACATAAAGATGGCATGTTCCAGTTGCCCGGCGACAATCAACATCATGTGTGAAGTCGACAACTCGCCTTGACGCAAAAATTACCAAAATAGGTTAGTGAATCGGCAACCTTACTGTGTGGTGCGCTTGATACTATCATGCAAAAACTGGTATGGTCAGAACCACACTACAAAAACGCCACGCAACGTAGCATCGCATGACCGTAGTGTGGTCAAAGAAAATAATACATTTTTTTTTGATTCCGTCCGGTCGAATCGCGTGGCGTTTCAGTAGTATGTTTGCGGCCTTAATGTTGAGAACTGAATAGTACAAGCAGCGCCATCTAGTGGACCTTTGCAAAGTTAACTAGAAGATATAACTAACTATAGAATGCTGAGTATTATAGAACAAAAAACAAGTCGCATGTAGCCGACAGTTGATAAATATCAATAAATTCGATCAGATAATAATATTCCGATAAATGTGAGTCATTTGTTCACCACTAGACGCTTGACTAATAAGCTGAAAATAGGTAGTTATATAGGAAATGTAAGAAAACATAATTTTGTTCTCGAAGGAGGAATTTTATTTATTTATTATTGACATACTTCATTTTATCACAATAAAAGAAAGACAATAACATAAATTACTTACTCAAAACTAAAAGTATTGTTACAATTGGCGGCATTATAACTGAATGCGATCTCTTCCAAGAAAAAATTAGATGGGTTCCATTATTATAAATTTAGCATTACGGATAATACTCAAATGATTAAATCATATTACACAATTCCATGTAAAAAACAATGTTACCTACATGAGTTTGAGTCAAATCTAAATTAGACTATCAAAGTTAAATGTATAAAAATATCCCAGCCACGTTTGTTTAGGAGATAGAAGACGATATTAAATTAAACCTTAACATTTACAACAGGTAACCTTACACGTGCCAAAATCGAGCGTTATCGGGGCTGTATTGGTTATGTATAAAATTTGGCGAGCCGTGTGACCGACAAGCCGGAATGATTTAATTAACTCAAGTTACTGGGGTGTGACAACATTTACAATGTGGCAGCCGCTCGCAAAATCATTTGCGAAATACTTATTACTCACACCGAATATATTCGTGTTGAGTTCAGGTGAATTCAGTGTTTTGATAATAAGGACAGCCTACGTGGCACAGTTGTAAGACGCCGGGTGTAAGACGACAGGCGGTGGGTTCGATTCCAACATTAACGTGTGTGGGCCAAATGTGTGTGGGATCCACAGGTATTTATTTCGGGTCTGCGTGTTTGTGAGACCGAAAAGTCTCTTGTAGTTTCTTATATCCACGTCACAAGACTTGATCTTAGTGTGGGGTCAGGACTATGTTGTATGTGACTGTTGAGTGTATTTATTTCTGTCTGTTTTTCTTAATAACTTCTATTAATTTAGATGCATCATAATTAATGTTTTACTATCTTCAGCTAAAGATCCTTAGTCTTTGATGATTCTGCTAGAAAATATTGCATCAGAGATGACAAAAATCTGAATTTTAATAAAACCTCTAGTATTTATAAATTTTACCAATGTTGACGTATTAAAC
The DNA here is from genome assembly GCA_009982885.2 of Hyles vespertilio. Classification (NCBI taxonomy): domain Eukaryota; kingdom Metazoa; phylum Arthropoda; class Insecta; order Lepidoptera; family Sphingidae; genus Hyles; species Hyles vespertilio. The sequence goes on along the minus strand of CM042812.1, from coordinate 3,340,260 downwards.
AGCATACATGTAGACATTACAAGAAAGAAGTCACCTGCGACAATCAACATGCTCTATATCTGATGAATCAGTGCGTTGCCGGCGTTTGAGACAAGATAGATAAGAAGATAGATAGAATAGAGAGAACAAGAAGAAAGATAGAAGGCCCTGTGTGCCCCACACAGCTCTTATACTTAATAAATGGCAAGGACAAGATATTACCAGGTGGTTTCCAAGGCTCTTGTCGCTTGTGCGATATAATAAATGAATTAAAGATGTTATTCTGGAACATGTGATGATTTAGTTACTATTATTACTTTAGTTTAGTAAGTGCGTGGTGGCCTGTTGGACTAGACGCGGCTGCCAACATGTTCACGGTGGTCGCGGGTTCGAATCCCAGGGCACACCTCTGACTTTTCGGAGTCATGTGTGTATTGATAATCAATCACCACGCACTAAAACGGTGAAGGAAAACATCGCGAGGAAACCTGCATACCATAGCGATTTATAAGAATTTCTATGGTATGTAAGTCCGCCAACCCGCACTAGGCCAGCGTGGTGGACTATATGGCCTAACCACTCTCAATCGTATTCTCGGTTGTAGAGTAGGCCCGTGCCCTGCAGTGGGACGTATATGGGCTGATACAGATATTACTTTAGTACATACATAAGAAAAAACAAATCCGCCCAAAGTCACATACATAGTCCTGACCCCACACTAAGGTCGAGTTTTGTGTGGTGGGTATCAGGTACTACGAGAGACTTTTCGGTCTCACAAACGCCCAGACCCTAAACAAATACCTGTGGATCGCAAAAATATTTGGTAGTTTTAAATGTCATTACTTTGGACTCATCATCTTGTCTGATGATTGTTACAGTGTTTGAAATATAATAAGTTTATTGGTAATGGTATTAACCAGTTAGGATGCATGTATTCTGGTGCTGGCACATTTTCTTCTGTATATCTCAGCATACAAGGCACGGCATCTCTTGCTGCATAGGCTACAAGTGGACCGTAATTCAGGAGCATATACAGCTGCTGAGAAAATATGAATCCTTTTCTACCTTATTCAAACTAGGCTTTTTCATGCTTTCGTATCCCATCTGCAATCATTTTAAATAACTAAAAACTTATACTAAACAAAATTCATGTGCTGATTGTGACGGCATACATATTTTTTTATTTTAAAAAAATACTATATATTGGCCTAACCCCTCTCAATCGTTCTCTCAATTCTAGAGGAGGTCCGTGCCCTATAGTGACATGTATATAGGCTAACACAGATACAATAATTACAAATGTATGAAAAATTTAAGTACCAGTCTTGTTTATATATATCCTAAGATTTTATTATTATAAATTACTTTTTCTTTACTCTATCAGCCCATATACGTCCCACTGAAGGGGACTTACAATTAATGAATTCCACTACGCCTGTCTAGTGTGTTAGCAGACTTTACGTACCATAGACATTTTTACAAACCGTTAATCTATGCAAGGTTTCCTCACGATGTTTTTCTTCACCACACAATTTAAGACTTTGATACCATACTTAATGTAGTCATTTTAAAATTCCGAGTTCAAACTGAACAGCGTCATAATAACGATATTACTGATAAAAGCACTCACATTTACACTATACAGCGGAAAATATTCTCATTGGAATATCAAGTATTTTATTCATTAACACGAATGCCTACTTATTCAGTTTATGAATAAATGTTATTTCGATGGTCAATATTAATGAGAATGGAATCAAATCGGCAAGTAAAGCTTCGACGGTGGCGTTTTAATGGACAATCAGGTTGCCTGTTGCGTCGTAGCGGCGTAGCACCGTAGCACCGCTACGGTTCGTAGCCAGTTATCTGGCGCGTCTCATACTTTCCGCCCGCGTATCGCTCTCCGCTCGCTATACTAACCTACTTTTCATTCGTCCGTTTTCAATGCGTAATTTTAAAATATAAAACCGTTGGAATATAAAATGAATTTACCATTTGAGTGACTATTCGTTAAAAAATAATGCATTTTTTTGGAACTTTTTGTTAATTCAGTCAACCCGTTAATTTAAAGATCCTAAAATAAAAATTTCGTATATGTGTATTTTTTAGTATTATGAGTTGCGTAAATTAAAAGAATATAATTTATGTGTTTCAATATATTGGAATTTAAGCTGGTAAGTTTTTAAATTATTTCAAAGTTCTATATGATTTAAGTCATTAAAAGTCATAAAATAGTATGGAAATTTTATTTCAATTAACTATATAATCAAATAATATTTTAATGAATTATTTGTATAGATTTGATTTTAAGAGGAAACATTAAAAAATCGCTTAAACGCAATGTTTGACTGAGCTAATTATGAAACTATGAAACTTTTTTTTCATGTCATAACTTCATTGTCAGATGTTTTACTTTATATATTTATAAGTATTATCAATATTTCCAAATAATATACGTTAAAAACAACTATAAAATCTATATTTTTATCTGCGGAAAAGTAAAAATATAAACTAATTGGGAACTAACTTATAGATAAAAGCTTAATTTATCCTTGAATTCTACGTTATTGCTTAATTTTTATAACCTTATTTTGAGTTTTAACAACAAAAAAAAAAACGATTTTATTGATCGCTGTTTAAATCGTCGAAACATAATTTAAAAGTTCTCAAACATTAAATTAAAATCCAAAAAACGTATTAACATCACAGAAATGGTATTTTATATTATCGAAGTATTTTATGTTAGTTTATCTGATTCAGTTTTAAAAGAACAATATTTTAAGTTCTATTGCTTGTTAACATCTCCATTCATATTAAAATATTGTACTGTATCAGCCCAAATACGTACCCTACAAGGCACGGACATACTCTACCATTGAGAGTACGATTGAAAGTGTTAGGCCGTATAGTCCACCACGCTGGCATTATGCACGTTTCATGCACGGTTTCCTCACAATATTTTCCTTCACTTTTATAGTTGTCGTAATCGACTATCAATACTCTTGACCTTGAAAAGGTATGCTCTAGGATTCGAACCCGCGACCACCGTGAACATGTTGGTAGCTACATCTGGTCCTTTTATCAACAGATCGACACGCATTTTTCTTGAAATAGCCGTCATTTAAACAAATTTTCACTCCTCCTTGGCATAGTAGATGCGAAGATGGCTGCAAAATAAACAGCCACGAGTTCAAGGCACATATACCCAAGAAAAGATTGATATACAGGGTATATCAAGACTGCTACCGAAAACGAAGCCGGGTGGTAGTTTAAGCGACTTCAGACACAATGCAATAGAAAATGTTGCAAAAAAAAAGGGTAAATTTTTTTTTTGAATTTTTTTTTCTTTGGTCCTATTTGGGTGGTAAATCCATTTTGTCCTAAAATAATAGTGTGTACCCTTTTATTTATAAATACTCTAAGGGATAAAAGAGTTAAAATTATTAATTTAGCAAAAACTATGGATTTACCACCCAAAAATGATGAAATTAAAAAAATCATTAAAAATCATGGTCGCGTTTCTCAGCACGATTTTTAGTTGCATTGTGTTTGTAGTGACTAAAACTACCACCCGGCTTCGTTTTCGGTAGCAGTCTTGATATACCCGGTATATTTACTTATATCGTGACAAAACATGCATAGTGATTTGTAAGAAATTCTGTGATATATAACTAACCACTCTCATTCGTACTCTCGATTTCATAGGAGACCCATGCCCTACCCTGTGACGTATATGGGCTGTAAATGCACAGTTGTGTTTCGCAGGATATTGCAGCCAGAGTAACTACTGGACATATTGAGGCTTAACATCATATGTCTCAGGATGACGGGCGCAGTTGAAACCTAAGCTTTGTAATTTAGGGTATTCTTTGGGTTTGCTACTCTTCGTGAGCGGTCGTATAGCGAAACTCCAGGCCAACGGCATGATCGTCTCGCCATTCAATGCAAAAAAGGCCTTTGTATATTTGTGTGAGCCGTGGACTACGGGTAACTCATAGGTTCATTATTCATTTCTTCGTAAACATGACATTATTTCAAGATACCCTAACCCCTAACTTTTAACAACTGTTTACATTCTGTCGTACAAAATCCGAAAATGTTTGCGACAGAAATGTTCGGTCTTAAACGATTTTTAATGACGAGTCTGGCCTCGCAGACTTTATACACGCCGAAATGTAACTTCTGTAATCAAAACAAAACTTATTTCATATTTTGCGGAATATTTATTTCGTGTTATTGGAAATGGTTGTAATATCATTACGTATTTACTGTACTGTATGAGCCCTCCTCTCCAGCTTAGGGTTCGATTAGATTGGCTTAGGCCAAAGTCAACAATATATTAGAGCGGTTTGGCAGACTTCACATAGTGTAAAAAAGTGTTTGGTGCACTAAAGAGGACTTTGTAATTGCTGATAAGTTTCTATCATATACATATATTATATTGGCTACTAATTTTTTTTATTTATATGGATTTTGAATTGAAAATACAGATATATAGCTATATATATATATATATATATATATATATATATATGTGGGAATAGTTCTGTATCGGGTCAAATGAAATAAAGATCGTCTTGCTAATCTTCAATATATTTAATGTTAAATAAAACTCGTCTTCACTTCATACGTCTTCCGTCTTTCAGGTCTTCCGTCTTTTACGTCTTTCGTCGTCTTCCAGACTGTTCTCTTCTATTCCGTCTTTGCATACTTCAACATCTATATCATTCATCCTCTTACTCTTTCCATCTTAAATACTTTTATTAGTCATCTCTTTCACACAGACCACGTTCCATATCAATCATTCGCCCAACGTTCCATTCTACTCATCTTTCATCATAACATTCAAATCCTACATCTATATATATATATATATATAGCTGTTTAGCAAACGATGGTTGAAATTTTCTTTGTATCAAACTCGTTCATACCTTTACCGGCTCTTCTTCAGTTCTTTGGTGTTGATCGTACTCCGAATATATTTCTGGTACAGTAACTTTTGTTAATCCACAACATAAAGTCTATTAATACATATAAAAGTAATTAAAACAGTACTTAAACGTTATAGGTTTTATTTTAAATGACATAAGATAGGTATATCTAAGTGGAGGTCTTACCATTAAGACGACGAAAAAATGATGCTTAAATCAAAGTAGTATAAGAATTAACATTCCTAATTATCATGACAAAAAACCACGTACTTTACTTATCCATTGAAATTCAATAGCAAACGTGGAGAACAAAAAATTAAATTCTATTTGTTCCAAAACTTTAATTTATCAAAACAATTCACATAATATTTTTCACCCCTACATTGAAGCCGATAGACAGATGATCTCTTTCAGATGAATAATGTTGATGGATTTTAGGATTAAGATCATCTACTCTTTTCACTCGATTTCATTTAATACGAGTATACTTAAGTTGAGTTTTATTTCGTTCCATTAAATACTATCACAATAGAATAGAGAATAATCATATATTTTTGTAGAGAAAGTGCGTGGAGGCCTGTTGGCAGAAGGGCACCCATCTGACTTTTAGGAGTCATATGTGTATTGATACAACACACAGTTGATAAAACACAGTTAAGAAACTTGCATACCATATCGATTTATAAGAATTTCTATAGTATGAAAAGTCCGCCAACCCGCATTTGGCTAGCGTGGTAGACTATGGAATATGCTCTAACCACCTGCAATCGTACTCTCATGCACTGGGACGTACATATATGGGCTGATACAGTACAGTACAGTCTTTAGATAATCAAAGTACCAAACTGACGATTTTCGAGTTAATTACTACCAATATGAAATATTGTGAAATTTTGCGCTACAAATGTTGTAGTACTAGGTACCAAATTGATAGTTTGAGATTCTAATTATTTTCCAGTCATTGGAGGGACTGGACATGTTGACACTTAACTTTTGTCTCAGCATGGCGAGCGCAGTGGAATGCCAAGCATTGATTGTTATTCATGGTATTGTTTGGTGTTGCTACCGTCGATGAGCGGCCGTATCTGTATCATCATATTTATATCAACAAGCGAATGGCATGCTGGTCTCATAATCCATCGCAAGATTTTTTTTATTTCAAATGAAGTCATTAACCCAGATTAGGCCAACTGTTGCCTGTTGGTCCAGTAATGGCGAAACTCGGGCATAGCAACATCTAAGTTACAAGTGCTCTGCGTTGTGATTAAAAAAGTAATTATGGCACTTACACACGCAAACTAGCTCGAGGAAGTTAAATAAAAGAGCACTCCTCGGTTCTTTTGCCTCTAGACGCTGACCGTGCACATTTTATTAACTACTTAATTTTAAATATGCTTGTTTGGGAGTGTTACTGGACACGAGTAAAAGATTTTTTTTTCTAGTAGAAAACTTGATGTTAGTTTTAAAAGCCATTCCAATTAGATAGTAGGTACGTTTATGGTAGAAAAGGTGCCACTGTGAAAGTAACCCATGGGTATCTATGGGTATCTCGTATTGCAGGTTTATTCTATGTTTATGTATGAGGGTGCGAATTTGAGATGATTTTTTGACGCAAATGTTGAGTGTGTGTTTTACGACGTTTGGCTACCCCTTATAGATTTGAGTATTATTACCTCTCAGCTGAACTTCACTTCGATTCGGGAAGTTACATGACCTTTAAAAATACTCGTACTTATACTGATTGACTCGTACTTATATTAAATGAGTTTTGTGTCGTGGTATCAAAAACTACAAGAGACTTTTCAGTCACATAACACAAACACCCAAACCTGATAGTTTTTTGTCCCTTAACTTATTCTGGTACAAGTTAGTAGGCCATAGTTCTGTTCCATTAACCAATGCCTAAAACAAATTAACAAGCCACAACACTAACGAAAGTTTTGTGGAAAATTCTGTTATGCAGTTTTCCGTAGTGTTTGCCTTCGCTGTTCGATCGATAACAATCTCTGAATACACACGCAACTTAGAAAAGTGTAGTCTGCGGCTGAACCTTAATATTCTGTGTTTTTTATTGTTGTTTTATTTATGTATAGTTAATAAAATTCTTAGTCTCCACTCATCATGCTATCACCACGCACATAACGGTGAAAGAAAACATCGCAAGTAAATGCACATCACAACATCGCAAAAAAAGCGAATAGCAAAAATTTCTATGGTTTGTAAATTTCGCACACGCATTAGGCCATCGCAGTAGACTTTATAGCCTCAACTCTCTTCATCGTACTCTCGATTGTAGAGAAGGCCTGTGCCCGGTAGTTGAATGTATACGAGTTGATACAGGTATAATTTTCTACAGCTGATGGGATACAATTGTGTTTCTGGATAGCAATCATCATACACTGTATTCAAAAACTCAATATAGAGCCACGTATTAATGTCACATTTCTGGTTCAACTGTGTATATCAAAATATGATCATTATAGCATAATTGAAGTGGACTGAAAGTATATTAAGGTACAGTATTAACCGGCTACTGTAACCGGTCGGCAGTCTGATTGTATCCGGATACACACAAGCTGAATCCGAAACATGCCGGGCGATTGTAGATTAGGCCGCATATGTAGGTAGGTTCCACCACAATGTCTATTTCTCTAGAATATCAGCATAAATATACTGTTTTGTTCCAAATTAAATGACATTGTAGCCAGAGTAACCACTGAATATGATGAAACTTAACATCTTATGTCTCAGTATAGCGAGCGAAGTGGAATGCCAAGCATTATATTTCATGGTGTTATTTGTTTTTGTTACTGCCTATTAGGGGTTGTATTATTTACGCACTAAAAAGGCACCCTCATGTAGATCTTAATAATTGTTTTGCACTACCGTACATGATAACTGCTTTCCCAACATATACAAAATATTACTAGCTTAAACTATTTCAATAGCTTGTTTTACAAATATTTACCGTTCGTTCGATACAGGGCCGACACCAAGGCTGCGGTAAAACTAACAATACAACACATTACAATAGGAAATCATATTGACAAGTATTTCATATTCAGCTATGGGTAGGTGGCTGTGGAACGATTTGTTCATAATGGTTTCTTAGACATACGCGTGTGTTTACACATTTGGTTAAATTTTTAACTTTTTAATTTCCCGATGTTTCTATTACTTAGCTTTCGTGGTCACGGGGCGGCGGGAATAATGATAATGTTTATTTATTTATTAATCATGATATATATTGCCTGATTGGATCAATCTTAGTCCCGACTGGACTGGGCTGTGAGTATTGACGGAAACAGGACTGTTTTCTACTATTATTTCAGGAATCCGTGACGTAAGTTTTTTGATTCTAAATGACAATTTATCTCGTTATAACTAGTGTATGGTTATAGAGTTTTTTCATTTTCTAGGACAAAAAGTGTGGTTAAACGATCTCGTAAAAATATATAAACCTAGCAAACTTCGGAATGACAGTTTACCTGTTTTAAAAAGGGGATGCCTGCTGAACTCCCTTTGAATCACTAAGTAAGACGAGTGATTAAAGGATAGGAAAAGGAGCACTAATAGTTCGTTCATTTCATATTAGCAACAAACATCTTATACAACACCCAAACGACGTTCGAAAATTTTGTAATATATCCCGTCATGACACTGTCTAAGCAAATGTCATTAACCTTTACGGCTTTCCAATTAAGTATATACTCGAAGAGTAGAACTTTGCCGCCAAATTGATATATAAAACTATAAATAAACCTAAACTTTTTAACTTCAAAAACAACGACTCATTGACATTTTAAAAAAAATTCACGAGAAACTTTAGATAACTATGCCATCGACCCTACTGAATTTTACGATACTACACACCTTTACAACTATGCAGGGATATTTTTGACATTATATACACTTTTAAAAAGTTATATTGATTGTCCTGATTTAATAGCAAGATACCCATAAATGTATGACAAAGAATTTCACGCTACGTTTGTCCATTGTTTAGGGCACGTCAGCCCTAACCAAGCTCGTTAAGCATTTGCCCATAGCCAGGTAAGCAAATATAAGTATATAAAAAGAACATACTAAAATCGTTATTTCAATAATATACTTACGGCCTTATTCATAGACAGTTTTTAAACCTATTTTAGTTATCGAGTGTTTTGTCTTCTATGCTTAAACTGAATTCAAAATGCGTTCGAAAGGGACAAAATATTCGATAGCTAAATTATACGTCGGTCTATCTGTCTGTCACTAAACCGGTGAAGGAAAACATCGTGAGGAAACCTGCATACCATAGCGATTTATAAGAATTTCTATGGTATGTAAGTCCGCCAACCCGCACTAGGCCAGCGTGGTGGACTATATGGCCTAACCACTCTCAATCGTACTTTCGATTGTAGAGTAGGCCCGTGCCCTGCAGTGGGACGTATATGGGCTGATACAATACAATACAAATTATACGTCTATGAATAACACTTCCAAAATGTGTCAGATATACTGCTTTAAGTATTCCTCAATTAAATTATATCTCAATTTAAAAATTAATTGAATAGCCAACAATAGCTCATGACAGTAAGAGTACGAGATGCTTCGGGTAGCTTCTTCACCCCGAGACAAATGTTTGCCCGACCCAGAAGTAATGGTCTCAAGATCGGAAGTTATGAGACTAAAAAGTCTCCCGCTGTCTACTCACTCACGACGCAAGACTTGTGTATTTACGTTTGGTCTGGGATGTGTTACTTTAATATTTCTGCATTGAAATACTCTAGAATTTTATTACGAGTATCCCCTAAGTAACCTTGGAATCGACGTTAATCCTTATTTACAACCAAATGACAGTTTACCACCTATAAATAATGTGAAGCGGCATCATGGAGTTTTATGTACAAAAGCCATGTCACTGAATTAGGTGCACTGGCTATTTTATATAAGTGACATTATCAACATATTTTTAATCGTAGTTTTTATTACTGTATTTTTTTAATTCAATATAAGGAAAGATGAACATGCCGTTCGCCTGATGGTTAACGATACGACAACTCATGGACAGTAGCAAAACAAAAACCTTGAATTACAAAGCAACTGCTTGGTTTTCCCCTGCGCTCACCATCCTGAGACATAAGATGATAAGTCTCAATATGTCCAGTAATTACTCCGGCTACACTATCCTTCAAACCGAAACACAACAGTGCATTTACATTGCTGTTAGGCGGGAGAAATAGATATTGCGGTGGTACCTATCCAGGCGGCCTCACACATCTGAGTGACCTACCAGCAGTAATTAAATAGTATTAATTTATTAAATTATTTTTTTGAATTTTAAACATAATTTTGAATATTTACCCTGTTATAAATAAAACCTGTAACACTAGATGACTGGTAAATAAAACGAATAAATGATAATTTATTGACAATCGTGTTTATGTTTAATTTCATTATCCGAAGCAAACGCGTCCGTATTATGCATGTACAAATATTAGCACGCATTGCATTCACTAATCATGTGTACATAAAATTTTAATGTTATATTAAAATTTCTTGTAATATTTATCGGTGATACCCTCAACAAGGATCACGTCAAAAGTACCCTGAACCGACGAGAATGCATGAAGAGGTTGATAAAGGGTAGTTGAATTGTAACAGTCACAGAGCGGACGTCTAATACCTCAGTCCGCCCCGTGACCACGAAAGCTGTAAAGTAATCGAAACGTCGGGAACTCAAAAAATTTAAAAATTAAACCAATTTCGCGATAAAATCCGTAAATAATAGTTTTATTTCAATGTGTAACATTCGCGTAAATCTAAGAAAGCATTATGAAGTTGATAAAAGTAGATGAACCGAAAGTAATATGTCAGAGCAAAGTGGCGGTCTATAGTATCTGCCCACCCCTATGCGATACAGGCGTTACGACTATGTATGTATGTAAAATATCTTTTGAATAAAAAAAATGAATTATTTTTGTTACATTCATGCTTATGTTAGTTCGATGACAGTAAAGGAATGTTTGTACGATAGATAATAGAAAACACACAGATTTACTGGTCTCTCATATGTGAGATGCCTCCTGAGTAAGTTTATTTCTACCACAACTGCAACGTATATTTTCCGCCAAACAGCAGTGTAAATGCTCTGTTCTGTTCCAGTATGAATGACATTGCAGCCAGGTTCACTATGGGACATATTGAGACTTAACATCTTATGTCTCAGGATGGCGAGCCCAGGGGAATATCAAGCATTGCTTTGTCTTTCATGGTATTGTTTGGTTTTGCTACTGTCTCGGTGCGGTCGTATCGCTTACCATTAGGCAAATGGCATACGAAATCCCACCATTAACTGCAATAAAAAAACAAGTAGGTATATGTTGGAACCCGCACTAGGCCAGTGTGGTGGCCTATATAGCCTAATGTTAATTGTACTCACGATTTTCAAGGAGTCCCGTGCCCTACAGTACGACTTTTATAATGGGCTCATACAGAAATATTGGAAATACGTCATCAATGTGTGCATGTGCAGTTATTGGCTCTCGCCTCGTTCACTAGTCATGCGTGCGTAAATGTTTGATGCGATATTAATAGCCTCCATCCGACGGTGTCGGCTGGATTTAGATAAACTGTGACGTCGGATGGTTTTGGTTAGTTTTTTAGTGAACATTGGAGTGAAAGTCAATAATTGATTGATGGAAATGTAATGCAATTATTATTTTTTTTATAGCAATGAATTGCGAGACCAGTATGCTGTTCGCCTGATGGTAAGCATTACGACTGCTCATGTACAAGAGCTAAACCAAACAACACCTTTTATTACTGTAGTGTATTGATAAATTCATACTCTTAGCATCTGTCGTCTCGAACTATACACTACGCGTACCAAGGGTGAGTGAGATAGATATAGAAGGAGATAGATCATAGACGTGGAGGACGGAACGGGTGTGAAGACGTGGTGTATAGCAAACGAGCCGATAAATATTAATAATTGTATTCTACTACAATGTTACACATATTAACCGTAAATAGTGGCTATTACAATTACAAAGTATTCAATAATAATATATAATATATATATAATCCCATGGTTGTCTGGCAGAGATTGCTTCAATCAATAAGACCACCACTTGCGCATATATTTAATTTAATTTAGTTTTGTCTTTGTTATGTATATGGTGTACAATAAAGTGTTAAATAATAATAGTATTCTTGGCATTCCACTGCGCTCGCCATCCTGAGACATATGATGTTAAATCTCAATATGTTCAGTACTTACTTTGACTACACTGTCCTTCAATCCGAAACAGAACAGTGTATTTACACTGCTGCTTAGCAGGAGAAATAGACATGGCGATAGTACCCATCCAGACTGCTTCTTACATATGAGAGACCTAGCAGTAATAATAAAGTCTAGACAAAAGAATGAGATGGTTGTCTCTTGATCAATTCTATTCGCCAATAATTAGAGACCAGATATACGTATGTAGGTGTAAAGGCTGAGCCTTATATGTAATTGTATCGTGCGGTTGACATTGTTGGGTTTGCCACCATGACACAAATATCTTACAACCAATTCACTCACTGAACAGTAACAGGTTTTAACGAGACGTACTGTCTTACGGCCGGTTTCTGTAATCTATCTATCTTTAACAAGAGATTTCTCTCGAAATTTCGATACATTTTTTGCTTCAGTAAAGAAAGACAGAGATATTTAGATAAGGTGAATATATTTATACATATCTAGGCAAGATAATATTGTATGTCTATCTTTGTTTATTGAAGCATACAGTGATATCGACATAGTAACGATACCCATTTTAACCTCTTGTTAAAGACAGATAGGATATAGAAAACGGCCGTTAATCGAGCCAAGCCATCTATACTGTAGCTTTGACTTACAACTAGGCTCTGTCATTTTAATTCACTTATTCACACACACTCAGCCATATTGAACCAACTTGTAACTTTTGAATAACTATTGCAAACTGGTTTTGAAAACAGTAATACTAGACTTTCCTGTTAATTATTCTCTAGTGATAAACGCTTTCTGAACCGCTTTGTAGAACGAACAAAACGGAATCTAAATGGTTTTGATCATTTTCATGAATTTAATGACCTATATTCATTTTAAACAATAATATTATGATCATAACATATTCACAAATATTTCTCTCGGGTCTGGGTGTTTGTGAGACCGAAAAGTCTCTCGTAGTTCCTGATACCCACGACACAAGACTCGATCTTAATGTGGGGTCAGGACTATGTATGTGACTGTTGGGTGTTATTATTATTATTATTATTATTATTATAACAAACTTTATGAAACAAAAGAAAGACATATAAACTACTAAAACTAAAGTTCAAACAAAAATGAATACAAAATAAAGTTAAAACGCAAGTGTTAGATTCGTTCTATATTACATCTATGGTTCGATTGAATTCTTGTGCTCAAATAGAGACTTAACTTGTGTTATTGGCACCAGAGGTTCTAACCGTGTATTTCAGTCACTTAAAAAGTCATGAATAATTTTCGGTCGTAGAATAGTATCAATAAAATAATTTAATTAAATTTAATTTCGTAGTGTTTTGCCCGTAGCCAAGACACCACGTAAGAGTATTTTTAACCATAAATGTGAGTGTGAATGTGTGTGTATAATATAAAAATCTTCTGCTTAAAACCAGTAGACACAGACTTTACGCATGCTACATACATGGTGCTTGGCATATTAATTGGCCCTTATTATAGTTTAGCACAGAAATAAGTCATTCAAGCTGCGAGCACTAATACTGATAGACTGTGGCACCGCTGTCTAGAGTTTCGAAGATATGGGCGAGAGGTTATATAGATACATATGGTTACAATTTTTTAAACTATACTATTCTGTTTGACTGCCTCGTTGGTACAGTTCAACTACGGTATTTATGCAAAGCTGAATTTTCGGGTTTGATTCCCGGGATGGGCCAAGTGATTTTAGATTTTTTTGTTCATCAGTCCGGAGTCCGAAATTTGTACCCGACATGGCGATAGACTCGCCCCCTATCACAATATAGGACGGAAGACATAAGGCGATGAGGGTATCCTAGGAAGAAAAATACACCTTCTGGGAAAAAAAGTGAGTTTATATCAGTTTTATTAATCAGTTAATGAGTATTCGAAATTATAGCAATGTAAAAGGCAAAAAGAGGATGTTCACACTTCTACCTATCCCATCTGAAAATAAGGCGTGAGTTTATATATCGTCACAGAAACTAAACTAGTACAGTGAAGTATCACAATGTATTTAAATGTCTCGTGTTGGCTAGGATACACTTGTGGAATTGAATTTGCGTCTCGCCGTTCATGTAGTTGTTAGGAACAAATTGTTAGTATCTGCACTGACAGTTGCTAAGGAATACTAAAAGGTTAAGGCTTTGGTTTAGTTGTAGTATTGATTTCTGTCTTAGAATGCAAATAAAAGCCGTTGAAGTTTAATAACTTTATTTTATCGCATTTGTTTGATTTGATATTCCAACTAAAATAATTTGTACAAAATATGGACCAGAGTAGATATTGCGACTGAACATCTTATATCTCAGGATGGCGAGCGCAGTGCCAACCATTGCTTTGTAATTCATGGTTTTGCTTCTGCCCATGGGCGATCTTATCTCTTTCCATCACGCTAAGCCAATGATCCCTCTCTTCATTTACCGCAATAAAAAATTGAGGCAGTATGTAACCAAGATCAGCAAAATAATCAGGTGTAAAGTATAAGTCGTGAAAGTATATTTACACCCGTCATAAAACCGTTTGTCGTACTAGTGTAAGACATCCCACCATTCTAATGAAAAACTAGTTTCAATCGGACACATGAAATTGTATCAAACAGCTAAAGAACACATCCTCGATATTTCCTCAATAAAGCTATATTATAACAAACCACTAAAATACACGTTGTCCTATAAAACCAACATAAAGACGATCCAATAACAACAGCACTAAGTCCAATTCGATGTCCATTGTACTCACACATTTAAGCCGATCGCAGCGAATCGACGAGTCGTTCCAATATCCGTCGGCCGTATCTCGGCATGATTATGTCCGAAGATGGGCCGTCAATCACACGCGCTCGCGTTTCATCTGGGGATAGTTTGGAGTACGTACTTTGGGATTATAAATACGGGATTATTTTTACGCTTTTTTTATTCAAGTGTTGGTGTATATGAATTAGAAATGGAAAATAATGCGATATTTGTGATTCTTATCTATAGTGATTTCAATGTTTGAAAATTAATTATAATAATAATCACTACATAGTATAAAACAAAGTCGCTTTCTCTGTCCCTATGTCCCTTTGTATACTTAAATCTTTAAAACTACGCAACGGATTTTGATGCGGTTTTTTTAACAGATAGATTGATTCAAGAGGAAGGTTTATATGTATAATATGTACATATTATTGTACAGAAATCTATTTGTACCCGGACGAAGCTGGGCCGGGCCGCTATTGAATATAAATAAATAAATTCAAACATATAACTTGATATCTGCACGAAACCAATAAAATACGATAGTTCAGACAAAATACAAACCATTTTTTTCGAATTTTATCGCAGATTTAGTCACGGGCGGTGGTCAGTGAAAGTTGTAAAATAACCACAACGTCAGCAAGTTAAATTATGTAAAAATTAACACCCGTATTTTTGTTTTTTTTATATCAATGTGTAATATTCGCATAAATATAACAAACCAGTATGATTTTTCAACCATTGAGTACAGTGGTTGGTATCCAGATGAATAAAACAATTTATCGCCAGTAAAATTTCACGTCTCATAACAAAAAAATCCTTAATCAAGCAAGAGTTGTAAAGCATTTTAATACATTTGTCGGACTAGAGGCGGCGCGGTGCAGCATTCAGTTACATTTGATGGAAAAATTCTTGAAATTCTCAAAAATAGTTTTATCTCCCGTCCGAGGGATCATTCCCGTTCCCGTCCAAGTCTATTTCAAATGTAAGTTCCTGAGGGACCTGCGGTTGCTTCTATGCGAAATTGTGTTCCATTTTAAAGTGGAGTTGATTTAAATATTTGATAGGGCAAAATAGTTACTTTGAGTTTTCCCGCTATTGGTTCTAGAGAAAATGCAGCTATTGCAAACTATAGGTAGATATATGCAGCTTTTTCTGAAATTGAAGCGGTAATAATATATTCTATTTTTAACAAGACTAAAAACGATATTCATTTTCTTGTAACTAATAATTTTTGTATCATATGGGATATGTGATAATGTAGATGTAGTGTAGATGGGTCCACCTTTAATTAGATGAACAATATAATTTAATCTGTACTTCATTATACACTTATGCTAATAATTATTAACTTTTGGTGCATCATGTAGAAGGTACAAATAAAAAAAAAACTTTTACTTTGTTGAACCCACAACGTATATCGAATTCTAAATTATGACTGAGTTGTGGGCCGCTAGTCTCGCATTTTTTAAGTTACATTTCTTTATTCAAAAATCACATTTTTAGAGTATACATGTATCCAATATTCTTACCGGAACCTATAAAGAAACTCATCACAGACTCGTAATACTTAAATAGACAAATATGGGCGGGAAAATACAACAAGGACTGCCTCGGTGGCGTAGTTGTACTAGGGTACGGTTACAAAGCTGAGGTTACGGGTTCGAATCCCGGGTTGGGCAAAGTGATATAGGATTTTTATATTATATATATTCAGTATCAGCTCAGAGTCAGGAATTTGTGCCCGATATGGTGATAGGCTTGCCACCTATCACATCGTGGGACGGAACATACAAGACGAAGTGTGGGTGTCCTGGCACCTCTGCCTTCCCCTTCTGGGAAAAAGGCGTCAGTTTATGTACTTTTTTTTTATTGCTTTGAATGGCGAGACGAGCATGCCGTTCGCCTGCTGGTAAGCGATGCGACCGCTCATGAACAGTAGCAAAACCAAACAACACCTTGATTTACAAAGCAATGCTTGGCATTCCACTGCTCCCGCCATCCTGAGACACAAGATGTTAAGTCTCAATATGTCCAGTAGTTACTCTGGCTACAATGTCCTTCAATCTGAAACACAACAGTGCATTTAAACTGCTGTTTGACGGGAGAAAAAGACATTGCGGTGGTACCCACCCAGGCAGCCTCGCACATATGAGAGACCTACCACCAGTAAATATACCACCAGTACCATGTATGTATGTAAATACACCAATCAACAGCTTGTTCACTGTCAGGACTATTTTACGTAAAAAAAATAAAGAATAACATCACAACATAATAATATATTTTTCTACATCATTATAATGCTTGTAATGTTTAAAGTTTAAATACTGTAATATTTTATACAAACACAGCTTGTGGCATTTTATTATTAAAATTAATTTAGTATCACACGCAATCTAAGTTTTAAATTGTCGTTAATGAATGCATTACATAAAGTCTTAATTAAAATAAACGTTTCGTGCAGTTTCAATGTTATACAACATTAATTATTTAAGCATTTTAAAATCTTAGTCGCTGAATAGCGCTCTACACACCAAAGTCTCCGGCCGGTTACACAGCTCGCCTACACAACCCGGTGGTCTATAAGAAAAGCATCATGTCGGCAACAAGCGCCCGTACGTTGCCCACCGACATATTGGCGGCTTGTCGACGACGTAAGCGCTCAGCTCAGTTTCCCGGTGACATTCAAAGTCATAAGTGAAGTCACCAACTAGGTCGCCGGCAAAAAAATCCAACATAGGTCTGCGGGTCGATGGTTTTGGTATGTAGTGCGCTGTAGATCCATATCACCAGTCAGTTTCTACTAGAAGGCTTTTCACCCGGCCAAATATTATACCGTAAGCAGCCTTTAAGAAACTGGAATAGTAAAGTACGTAAGTGTAGCACGTTTCGGGTTTACCTGTGTAAGTTCTAATACAATCAGGTCGGCATAATTATGTCGACTGATGAGGTAATTGTCTCTCTTGCTCCATTCTCTACTGGTCTGCACTGTCCTGCCTATAGTAGTTACTTTGTTGTGCTAGTATATAAAGCTATCGATTTTTTGTTGCTTGATTTGAGCAAACACTGAAGTATTTTTGTATTTTTTATTAAATATCTTCTTCTTCTCTTCTGCCACGGGAAGTCTACTGCTGAAAATAGATCTCACCAAGGATATCCAGTTCATTCACAGTCACAGTTCACAGTCATCCGTTCGAAATGGTCTGCATCCAGCTCCCTGCAACCTTTAATATAATTTTATTATTCACCATGAAAAACAACATAAATATAATATGAAAGATTTAAATATAAATTACCGGTTCAACACGTAGCGGACTTATCGCTAATTACTATTTTTTATAATTAAACTTTTTGAGACTAGTGCAATCAAACAAACTCTTCAAATAAAATTACATTAAAATTATTTACATTATGATACTTGTCTATATCTGTGTCAGCCCATATACGTCCCACTGCAGGGCACGGGCCTCCTCTGCAATCGAGACTGAGAGTACGATTGAGAGTGGTTAGGCCATATAGTCCACCACGCTGGCCTAGTGCGGGTTGGCGGACTTACATACCATAGAAATTCTTATAAATCGCTATGGAATGCAGGTTTCCTCAGGATGTTTTCCTTCACCGTTTTAGTGCGTGGTGATTGTCTATCAATACACACAAGACTCCGAATAGTCAGATATAACTTATATAACTTGTCTATATGCAAATCATAAATGGTCCGTCGGGTATATCTTTAACAGTACAAAAATAATATGTATGTAAATACCGAGGAATCCAGGTCAAAATATTCTAGAATAAACGCTTTCTCTGGAGACAGCCACGTATTTTCCCAGGATGTACCCAGTGGTTTATACTAGAACATTAATTACGTGGCTGGACCCTTTTATCCTGCACGGGTTGGTCGCGGGTTCTTGTCCCAGGGGAGCTATTACGTCACGTCACGGTACAATTATTTCCACAGTAAATTTTAATTCTAGCATTTTAATGCACTTTGGATGTTCTGCAGCATAAAGCTAAAATATTTGGATTATTTTTAAATCTTAGTATATTTTTTTGGTTAGGTGGACAGGCGACTTCATTCCAATTGTAAGATGTAAAGTAATCAAAACGAGAAGTTAACAATGTAAAAATTAAACCAAATCCGCGATAAAATCTATAAATAATAGTTTTATTTCAACTTTCATAATATTTTATTATATATACACCATCATCTTATCTTATATTATATAAAATATTCCTATAAATATATATATTCCTATAAAATAAAATATATTATTTATCAAAAAATAGGTAACTATTTTTTTATTTCCATGAGATGGGGAGACGACCATGCCTGATGTTAGCGATACGACCGCTCATGTGCACAATCCACTGCGCTCGCCATCCTGAGAAAATACTCCTAAGATGTTAAATATCAATACGTCTAGTAGTTACTCCGGCTAAAATGTATCATATAATATTATACCTATACTGGTTTCCATCCCAGGGCGACGGTTTCACAATAACCACGAAACTAAACTTACCAAAATTTCGTACTAAAATCTGAAGACTTAAGTGTAGAGACAGCCTTATTAAATAGCTTATAGTGCATCTTATATTTACTGGTGTAACAAGCATGTTCCGGCAGTTTGTGAATTAATTTGGTGGCCAAGCGTACCGATCGGGGAACTTGTATGTAGTAAATGTTCTTATGTGGCAATTTACACGTTACATTCATGTTACATTCTTGTGGATAATATGTTTTGTTATATATATATTTAATTTTGCAACTTAACAAACTTGAGCGCCTTCAAAACTTCTGTATTAGATTCATATTTGGATTACGCAAATATGATCACGTTTCCGAATTTCGTAAAAAGCTCAAGTGGTTACCCATACGGTTTCGCCGGAATACACATATTCTTTCTCTTCTTTACTCTATTCTTTTCAATCCTCTCTCTCCCCCGTACCTTAAAAACCGATTTCAATTTCTTCACGTTACACATTTAAGATCCCTGAGGTCATCAGAGAATTTAACACTGAAAATTCCAGTGCATTCCACAAACTTTTACGGCAAATCCTTCACTGTTCAAGCTGCAAGGCTGTGGAATGCATTACCAGTCTCAGTGCGGCGAGCAAAGTCCCTACCCATATTTAAAAGACTAGTAAAGCAACATTATCTATCGCTGAATAATTGAAGACAGTGCTTATATTTTATTTATATATATTTTCCTTTTTGTTTTTGATGTGGATACATATTTATTTTATTCATATGTATATGTATCTATTTTTTTATGCATGTTGTATGAATGTGTTTTTTAGTTTATTTTATATCATTTTTATTACATATATTATGTATTTAGATATGTTATATATATTGTCCTTTGACATCACGTACACCTCACAATACCCCACAGTTGTCTCTATTTTATCCATCCTATGGTTGGTTGTCTGGAAGAGATCGCCTCGAGTGATAAGACCGCCATTGTACTCTTTTCTTGCTTGTTAAATTGTGTTAATGTTATTTCCTTTTATTTACTGGTGTACAATAAAGCTTTAAATAAATAAATAAATATTTACATAATGTTTATCAGCCCGGAGTCAGAAATGTATGCCCTATATATTACATCGAACAGTCACATACATAGTCCTGGCCCCACACTAAAATCGTGTCTTGTGTCGTAGGTATCAGGAACTAACAGAGACTTTTCGTTCTAATAAACATATATCGATGTGCGGGAATCGAACCTGCGTCCGCTTGTTTCACAGCCGGCGTTTAACTAACTACGTCACGAGGCTCGGCCTCTATCATAGCGTGGGACGAAACATATAAGGCGAAATGATATGGTAGCGCCTCTGCCCACAAAAGAGAAAAAACTGCCTACCCCTTCTGGGAAACAGGTGTGAGTTTGTATGACCTTAAAATAACATAAAATACCGCCCATTACTGTGGAACAAAAATAGTTACAGGTGTAAATTATAATTATAGGTAGTAAGAAATATATAAATATGGCGATATTTCTGTGTTGCGTCTATTTATAATAAGATATAAAAAAGTATGTTGTGTTGTGAACAATAATATCGTAGTTATTTACAGTATTTTATGTTTTATGTGGCAATTGTCCATTTCACATATTTGTATGCAAACAATATCGACGAACTAAGGCTGGAAAAAGTGGCATATCTGTTTACCCTATAAGCGTGCATGAAAAAGTTTTTAAAGCGTACATGAATTTGAAAAAAAAAAACGAAAATATTAAGTAAGTCGACAGGAAATAAAATGCCAACGCTCCAGACTTTTCATTGCAACGTTGCATCCCATCATTAATTCTTCAGACAAGTCCAAGTTTACGTTACATCCAAGTCTTACAAGTTACAAGTTGCAGCTTGCAGCGTGACATATCGAAACAAGTTTGCAAGTTATAACTGCGTTTGTGAAGTTATCGTCGTGATAGCAACTTGTGCTGTTACTTCAAACGAACTAATTGAGCGGAGGATTTACAAACGGTGTCTTTTTGAATGTTTAATGTTTGATTTGTATCTGTATCAGCCCATATACGTCCCACTGCAGGGCAAAGGACGTCCTCTACCATCGAGAGTACGAATGAGAGTGGTTAAATATGGTTAATATTATGGTTAGGCAGTGGGTTATACCCCACCACACTGGCCTAGTGCGGGTTGGCGGACTTACATACCATAGATATTCTTTAAAATAGTTATGATATGCAGGTTTCCTAACGATGTTTATCTTCACCGTTTAGTTTTGCTTTATTTTATATTATTAGTATAATATAATTATTATACTAATATACTGGGTATATCAAGACTGCTACCAAAAATGAAGCCGGGTGGTAGTTTCAGTGACTACAAACACAATGCAACTAAAAATTTCGCAAAGAAACGTGACAATTATTTTTAATGATTTTTTAAAAATCATCATAATATTTGGGTGGTAAATCCATAGTTTCTGCTAAAATAATAATTTAAACTCTTTTATATCTTAGAGTATTTATAAATAAAAGGATATACACTATTATTTAAGGAAAAAATATGTTTACCACCCAAATATGAACATAGAAAAAAAATAACAAAAAAAAATATCGCTTTTCTTTGCAACATTTTCTGTTGCATTGTGTCTGAAATCGCTTATACCACCCGGCTACGTTTTCGGTAGCAGTCTTGATAAACCCTGTATATATTAATATATTATATTATATTAATTGAATTAATATAATATATTATTACAATATTTATATTAATTGTTATTTTTACAGCACTTTTTATCGCATATCTTAATACAGAATATATTAAAACTACGAAAGGTATATTGTTTAAACATAATATATTAACAATAACTATAAGAACTATTTTTAAGTCGATGAATCAATGAAGTCAATAACTCCTTAAAAACTTCTCTAAACTGCATTAAGGATTTTTCTTATTTACTTTTTAAACGAATTGAATACCAATGACTGAGTACCTTTCGAGGACGCAGACGGTGTGATTCCACTGTGAATAAAAGCTTGTGTGTTCTTTCTGATTAATGAAGATTGAGTACGTAGCCCTGTGCAGTAAAAAGGGATTCGTTTTTTCTTTTTTATTGGAATAAGAAAATAAGTAGAGGCTTAGTAAGTAACAATTAATTATCTCGAAATATCTAACACCGAAAATGTTAATTTTAGTTTAAATATTGTTTCTCAGTAAGTGAATTATGTATGCAATTCTTCATGAGAAATAAAGTTTTTCTTAAACGTAAACTAATGAAAACTAACGCTTTCGGTGATGTTATGTATGTTTTTTTTTTTCTGTATTCTGTATGAGACCATAAACGTTCCACTCCAAGGTACGGGCCTCGTCTGCAATCGAGCGTACGAATAAATTGAGATAGGCCGCATATTGTACCACGCTGGCCTAGTGCGCGTCAAAATGTTTTTTTGTTGTTGTTTTAATTTCGAATAACAACGATACTACGCCGAAAAATTATAATTTACAAATAAACAAGTAATTTCGGATGAATCCGAGTGAGATCAGTTCGCTGCCAGATTCTTTCTAATTTAAAATGGAAGTAAATCAAGTATGGTCTAATCTCAATTCGACATTCCAATAAACTGAATAAATAAATTCTATTAGCGAAGTGCATTTGCATGCAAATATTCGATCTTAAACAAGAGTACAGTGCTATTGGCTTACATTGTTTACCATTTATCTTACATCGAGTTCAGAATTGGATTTAAAAATGCTGCTCTTTTTATTACCCCGGCCGGGGATGGAAGAGACAATGAGTATAGAGTTTGACGCAAGTATATCTAATTTATTGTACGTAATGCCGACAATCGAATAATCGATTCTAAGAACCATCGATTTTAAATCACGGCACTGTAGGTCGGCCTTTACGGCTATTACGCACTGTCAACAGCGACTCAATGACCGGTGATTGTGCCTTCTATATTAAAATCCATACTGGCTTGCAAAAATGATTTCTTAGATTTACGTGAATGTTACACATTGAAATAAAACCATTCAAAACCAAATAACACCGCCCCGTGACGACTCAAAATGTAAAGTGAACGAAACTTCGGGAAGTCAAAAGATGTAAAAATTATCACTCCGCGACAAAATTCAAAAATACTACTTTTATTTCTTGTTATATTTTTTTTTTTCATATAGGAGCATACGCATTTAGTTGCTGGTCGCTCGGGCGACGCGTCCAATATTTTGGTGGCCTAGCGACTGAGTAGTTGGCTGCTTGTTGACACTGCGTAATAGCTCTTAATGTTTTACGATTTTTATAATTACTTCTTCAATTATATTCAAAGTGATATTGTGAATTTTTACTGACCAGTTTTTTGGAAACTGAAGATTACTATAATATATGGCTTAGATTTTTTGACAATAAACAAGCTAGTAGTGAGTTTTCTTTTATTTAGGATGGACCAAGGTCAAAGCCATCTCATATGATGTACGGAGAAAGTCATGTCCGATATTCAGTTTTATATTATGTTCTGATATAAACGTATTGCTTTAGCATAATGTTACCTACGGACTTCCAAGTGACATAATCTCTCGCTAATATCTTCGAAGTAGGCAGATTTGCCATACTATGGCCATTCACTGATCACCTTGCAAATTTCCGTCCAAAGGGATCTTGGGAAGCAAAACTATGGCCAAGTATAAATTTTATTTCCAAACAACCTGCAATAAGCTTACCAAACCTCCTCATACATCAGTGTATTGCTCATTCTAGGAATTGAACCAAAATATCGCAGCTTAAAAATACTGCCACGAAACCAATTAGGAATATAATACTGTACGGGCACGGGCCTCCTCAGCAACCGAAAGTACGATTGAGAGGAGTTAGGCCATATAGTCCACCACGCTGGCCTAGTGTTGGTTGTCGGGCTTTAACCTGAATACGGTATGTATTCAGGTTCCCTGACGATATTTTACTTTCCCTTATAGCGTGTGATGACTGACTATCAATAAATACATAACACCGAAAAGTCAGAAGTATGCCCTGTGATTCGACACTGTGACCTTCATGCAAATGTAGCTGCGTCTAGTCCGTTTAATAACAGGCCCCCACTTACCATAATGCACTGATATAATATAACATGAACATTTCCACTAACGACCAGATCAATTCCAGCATGAAAATTGGTAGCATGATTCAGCAAAGAACCGTTCCAAAGCACCTTACCGATCTAAAATCCATTTTTCAGTGCTGTTCAAAATCAATTACATTACATTCGATTCAATCGCAACTGAAACAATCGGAAATCGATTCTTGCTGAATCGACATCCCTATTTATTGTTTTCGCGCACACGGTGCGGGTGACAGGTGGCTTGAACGAAACGGGACCGAATGGGTACAGAGCGGATCGCCCAGATTCGGCCATTTGCATATTTTTAATGGCAGAGGTTTTATGCCGGGAATAGTTTTTGCTCCGTTATTTACTCTGCGGTCCATTTGGATGTGCAATTTTGTTAAAAGAATTTTTTAGAGTTGAGATGTTTTATGTGCTTATTCGTTGGCTGGATTTTTTGTTAACGGCATGTACGTTTGTTTTGTTTTGTATTTCAGTACTTATTTAGATAATTTTATTTCGTGGCTTGATTTTGTTCACTGGAAGTCATAGGATATTGCACGATTACTCCGTAATTTATATCTGTCTGTCTGTATCAGCCCATATACGTCCCACTGCAGGGCACGGGCCTCCTCTACAATCGACTACCGATTGAGAGTGGTTAGGCCATATAGTCCACCACGCTGGCCTAGTGCGGGTTGGCGGACTTACATACCATAGAAATTCTTATAAATCGCTATGGTATGCAGGTTTCCTCACGATGTTTTCCTTCACCGTTTTAGTGCGTGGTGATTGACTATCAATACACACATGACTCCGAAAAGTCAGAGGTGTGCCCTGGGATTCGAACCCGCGACCACCGTGAACATGTTGGCAGTCGCGTCTAGTCCGTTTACCAACAGGCCACCACGCACCTAATTTATATACCAGCAGTCATTTACTTATATATGAGTGGTGCAGCCACTAGATATTATTTTACTCAATGAATTATTTATTACACAAAAGTAATAAGGTGTTGACATAAATTGTTGTGTTTTGGTGTGAAGTGTTAATTATAACTTTTAAATATTTTGATACCGGTATATAGCGAACATGCACACGAATGAAATATATTTTTGAATTCACCAGCAATATATTTTTTATTGGAGATTTCAGAACCCCGCATACCATGCTTTTGAATTGTTTTTTGCCTAGGCGTATGGCACAACAAAATAATACAAAACCTACTTTATCAAAACTCTCGTAGGAAACAACAAACGCGTATTATCAATATAATTCCAAAACAAAACAACAAAGCCAATACTGTTCAATAATAATGGGCGGAGCTTAATTTCCCATTGTCCGACCGGAAAATCCAACTTGCCCTCTCAATCAGGTTCAATTAGCGTTGTATTGGGCCGTGTCTATCAATAATCACTGGATATTAGAATTATATTGATTTAATCTCTCTGCTCAATAACTGTTGTAACGGAGATAAGTAAATATAGCCCGGAATTATAAATTCAATATATATAACCAATTATGAAATAGGCTCGCCATCTATCGTGGGACGGAACATACAAAGGCGAAATGTGGGTATCCTGGCACCTCAGCCTACCCCTTCTGGGAAAAAGGCGTGAGTTTATGTATGTATACAATAATGATTTAATTGAATTTATAACTCCAGGGTCTATTTGCTTATTGGTGACTGTTGGGAGTTATTTATTTAATAAACTAAATAATTTTACCCTACATGTTGATTATTAAGTTTTGTAACCTATTGCTTTATTTGGAGTATAAATTACTTAACTATAATTTGTGTTGTCCTTTGACATTTTCAATCAATTCAAAATGCAATTTAGATAATCTAGACATGGGGTAAGAATTCTTGATTCGTATAAGGTTATATTATACCTACGTAATTATTAATTTTCAACAATAATATATATGCATGGTGAAATTAGAACTGTCTTTTTTTATGGGGACGTACGGCAAAGGAATGGAAACCTTTTACTAATACAATATAAAATATTTTAAAACGTGGCTAGAAATAGCTTCTTCCGATAGAAAATTCATATTTTATCTTCATAAAGGATTGGTTCTTGAACTCTGATTTTATATCTAATTGACAGAATAACTGTAAGTTTATTTAAATAAAATATTACAGATCGGAAATCATTTTAAAAAATTAGCAAAATTAAACAAGCACAAAACGCTGACGTCACAAAATTCACGCTCAGCTCATAATACCACCTACTAATATTTAACTGTATTATATCTGAACCTTCCAATTTGTATGCAAAGCGGGTGCCGATAATCATAATAGGAGGATGATCAGGCGACGATCCCGAGGTAATCTCTGGCTTCCATTTAACTTAAAATACACGTACGTGTGAGACGAAATTTAAATAAGTTCATTCTAGCTGATTATAATTATGAAGGATATAAGGGTGATATTCCTGTAAATTTGGTTGACATTGAGACGGGTAATTACTGGTAGTTCTCATATGTGAAAGCCTGCCAGCAATGTCTTTTTCTCCCGCCAAACAGCAGTGTTAATGCACTCTTGTGTTCCGCTTTGAAGAACATTGCAGCTGAAATAACTACTGGATATATTGAGACTTAAAATCTTATGTCTCAGGATCTCGAATGCTGTGGAATGCGAAGTATTGCTTATATGGCGTTGTTTGGTTTAGCAACTGTCCGTGAGTGTTCGTATAGCTTACCATAAGACGAATGGCACGCCCGACGCTCGTCTCGCCATTTATCGCAATAAAAAGAAAATGGTTCATACACAACATCACGCCTATTTCAAAGAAGGGGTAGGCTGAGTTGTAACCAGGACACCCACTATTCGCATTATGTGTTCCGTCCCACGATTTGATAAGGGGTGGGCCTATCGCTATATCGTATAATTTTATTAATTCCGTCTGTCCTTGTGTATTTATGTGTGGTCGGTTCGGGTTCGTTGGATTCGTAGATAAACATATTCGTTTTATAAGTCATACTCTCTCATATCAATATATTGGCTATAATAATATTGATGGAATTTGGAACTGAAGGATCACAACATGTATAAATTCTTCATCTGTACAATAGACGAATCAAAAAATATAGTTATGTACTCTCTGCAATACCATTTGGAATTCAAGCGACTGAGCTCAACTTTTAACCTCATATAAATATTTTCTCCAATAAATATTTTATTATAAATAAAGCAAAAATGTGTAAAAATTTCAGCGCCTGTAAAAAAGGTCATAGCAAAATCCCTTTACATATTAATATAAAGATTAACTGGGCTACGCTCGATACGACACCTGGCTGCCGATTTCGTAGGACGGAAAGCAACGTCATTTTTGACGCTACATATAACATTTTTAAATTAATGCATATTTTGGTTATTTTAACCACTTCTTAGTCGTACATTTTCATAAAATAATTTTTATATTAGAGACTTACAGGTAGGTAAAATTCTTTATTTTCCAATTTTTTATTCATTCAATTTTAAGTTTCTACCTATGTAAATAAACACGCAAGGATATAAAAAAAAACAAATAACCGCTTATTCTTTAGTTACCAAAATAGTCTACTATAGGTCTTCAATTAATATTGTATCTCTATGCAAAACCATTTCAATAATTTAGTTGGTTAGTGCGACACAACAGGCCATCTGATGGTTAAAGATCATTGGCGCCTATGAACATCATTTTTGGTAACAAATAAAAATGTTTAATACTTGTAAAAACGAAATATAGTTACATATATTTCGTTTAATTCAGTACTTTTTATTCGTGATTCCATCGTACCTGTTAATTCATCGCTATCGTATGATCTTCAAACTTGCAGCTCATTAAAAATTCTTACCGAACTAATTTAACTTGGTGTAACTTTGGCCAATATCAAATATTATTGCTATATCCCGCCGTCTTATTTCAGCTAATGATGTTTATTTAGTCACTTTTAATATTCAAATTGTTAAACTTTGCGAAAAGGTCTATAAAGTTAGTTTTTTTTTATTGCAACGAATGGCGTGCATGCCACTCGCCTGTACCCCAAGCAGGAACATTTTGAAGTATCGTATAGTAATAATATCGTGACAACGATTACTATGCTATTACTACAACGATACTATACGTCAAAAAATATTCGTGCTACCACTTTTCATACATTTGTATAGTAAAACTATCGCCCGACTATACGATTACCATACTATAGTGTCGTAAACGTTTCCCGCTGCCATAATATAGTTCCAAATACGCTCACAATGGCGCTGTTCAAATTCCCATACAATATTTTACTATTACGATTACTATACTATAGAGCCAAATGTTCCTGCTTGGGGCACTGATGGCAAGCGATACGATAGCACGCGAATAGAAACAAAACCAAACCCATGAAATAAAAAAATGCTTGGCAATCCACTGCGCTCGCAATCCCAAGACATAATAGACAGCCTCCGTAGCGTAGTTGGTTAGACGCCGCCTGTGAAACGAGAGGCCGCGGGTTCGATCCCCGCACCGAGAGAAATATTTGTGTGGCCCAAAAATATTTCTTCCGGGTCTGGTTGTTTGTGAGACCGAAAAGTCTCTCGTAGTTCCTGATACCCACGACACAAGACTCGATCTTAGTGTGGGGTCAGGACTATGTATGTGACTGTTGGGTGTATTTATTTATTTATTTATAAGATGTTAGGTCTCAATAGGTCCAGTAGTTACTCTGGTTAGAATGTCCTACGAAACACAAGAGTGCACTTATACTGCTGTTTAGGCGGCCTCTCACATAGTTCTGAGACTAGTAATTTTTTATTCATTCTTTACGGTTTATTGATGATTCGATTGTATTTGCCATGTAAAACGTTATGCTGTAAATAGCGATATTATTGATTTCTCTTTTTAGTAGGATCTTATAATCTAAGCCTTTTAGTAGAAACAACTTGGGTTCATCTAATTTGTTTATTTGGTAATAAAAGCTGCCTGCAATGCAGTACTAAGGTTTCAAACATCGATATAATAATTGCATAATTATGTTCTATAACGAATGAACCATCGTATATTTAGTTGTCTGGACGAGGGCGCTAACAGCGATAAGACCGCCAGTTATAACACTATTTGAAAAAACTGTATTTTTGTATATACTATAATAATGGTTAAAAATAAAGCGCTCATCAACCTATTTAACAATTCTAATATGCCGTTAAGTTTAAGCAACACTAAAATCAGAAAGGACATTAAAACAGCATATTTTGAAGACATTACCATAGCGCCTTAATTGGTTCCTTCCAAGAACTCTGTTGCCTATGACGACAGAGTAAAGAATTCATTATATTTAAAATATTAATGAGGACAGCCGACGCTTCTGACAAAAATCCATCTCAAAACTAACCATTGTAATCAGAATGTTCACGCCCTGGCGAATCCAGCAATTCATCAAAGCTAATGAGGTACTGGCCGGAACTTACAATTAATATTTCATAATCATTTAAATTCAAAGCGCGGATTGAAATCACTTGAGTTCTGAACCGATAGAATAATTTAGACAATATCTCTTTGTGATTGTTTTAGCAGGTTCGTGATTTATGAACGGTCTAATGGCATTTCTTTGAGGTTGTACTCGGTGTGTTCATGCTAAGCCTTTTCAAGTGCTTTATTATGAAGGGTATTTTCAAGATCGTCTGAATGGTTTTGTCGCAATGTGACATTAAACGTTAAATGGTGATTGACCTTTTCTGGCCTTTACGATCCATATTAACCCACTCAGTTTTCTCCCTCTCTCTATAATATCTTAAATTTTATGCATTGTATAATTGAAATCAGTTTCAGTCTTAGGTTCGAATCCCGGATCAGGTAAAGAGATTTTTTTTGGATTTATTATAAGCCTGGAGTCAGGAATTTATGCCCGATGTGGCGATAGGATGGCCTATCATTTTACAGGATGGAACACACAAGGCCAAATTTCGGTGTTCTGGTAGCACCACTGCTTACCATTTTTTGGAAAAAAGGCGTGATGTTTACGTTAAAATATGTATAAATTGTCATGTTCTGTAGATTCATCATCATCATCATATCAGCCAAAGGAAGTTCACTGCTGAACATAGGCCTGTTCTGTAGATTATAGGCACCATTTGCCTTACAAACTGAGATGATAGCTATTGTATTGAGCTTCAACAAAAGCAAATTTATTTACTCGTGGTATAAATATACGTCCGCGTAAGATTGATACTAACACAAGCAAGCGTCTTCAAAGCCGCGTTTAACCCAGCCAAGTAAATGTTGGTTGGAAGTCGATACTTATTATAACTTTCCTCGTGTTACCACTAGCGTTAATGATTCTCAGTGGCTCTGGAGCTATCTAGTTCTGATTTCAATATAACTTGTTCTGTTGTACTCGTGATCTTTCATTAAAATACTTGAATCGACACATTTTTTTAAAATATCGTAACTTTACATCGTTTTATTAGTATTTGATCAGATCGGATTCTGTCTCTTGGATATCGAATAAAATACCTTTACTGTAGCCTTTTATTTGCTCAGTAATTTTACGGAAACTCTATTAATTAAAATTCATAAGTCTTCTACTTCTTTCGCACATCGATAGCATTATTTAATTCCAATAATTATGTCATATAATCTGTTTGGATTCCTTCCATTACCATGTTTTTCTCATGATATTTTAAATCACAGTACAAATTCCAACTCCCCTCCCGCTTAAAGTTGCATCACGTTTTGACGGCAAATGGATTGAAACGTTAACGAAAAGTATTTTATGAGAAGGCGGGTTAAGGCAGGGGGCAGGAAGGGGGCAGAGAGAGCACTTGCTTGATTTTCAAACGTCATGATAATCAAAAGAAGATAGAGTATTTGCTTGAAGAAAGACAAAAAAATATATCCAGCAATAGCTTCAAGAAGTTTTATATCTGTAGAAGAATGAAGCTTATGAATACAAGAAGAAAACAATCAAATTTAGATTACTGCAGACAGTGCTCCAGTTCGTAACCATGACCTTACATCCAATTGCCATTTGCTTTTACGCCCGCTGTTATTGGTGTAGATATAAAAAATATATGAAATTTCGATACGAGTACGATGGCAAGTTGTTCAATACACCTGCATATTTCCGTCGTGGGTGACCTTCGTCGGGTCTTTTATTTCGAGACGGTGCTCGGTCGATTACACATTTTGCGATTGCGTGGCGACACGATACCTCTACCCTATAAATACTGCAAACGGCCTTTGTGAAGGCAATATTTATCATTAGAGATAATTCCTTTGAGGTGATTTGTTCAAGTTAAAAAAATTGAGGCTTCTTCTTTGGAAGTTGGATAAAGGTGATTGTTTTAATCGTTCATGTCTTGCATTACAATTAATTTTCTGAAGTTTTGGAAACTTTCCAGTAGCATCTACTTAAATTAAAACATGGTTTTCACCAGTTGATTTTATCTTTTTATTATTCATCTGATTGAAACAAAGTTGCATTTTTAATGGCCGCACACAAGCGACCACGCTTAAAAATATTTTTGTAATTCTAATTTACCCATTTCCTTGCGGTAGAGTCAGTACTTAAGCATATTTTATTAAACATCATATACTATATACCGGGCATATCAAGACTGCTACCGAAAACGAAGCCGGGTGGTAGTTTTAGTGACTACAAATACAAAGCAACAAATATTTTTGCAAAGAAACGCGACAATTATTTTTTATGATTTTTTAAATATCGTCATTTTTGGGTGGTAAATCCATCGATTTTGCTAAAATAATAATTTAAACTGTTTTATACCTTAGAGTATTTATAAATAAAAGGGAATACACTATTATTTTAGGAAAAAATGCATTTACCACCCAAAAATGGTCATAGGAAAAAAATAACACAAAAAAAATTGTCGCTTTTTTTGCAACTTTTTCTACCATCCGGCTTCGTTTTCGGTAGCAGTCTTGAGATACCCTGTATTTATTTTAATCTATTAGATTTTCTATGATATTTCAAGCCTGCCAACCCGTAATGGGTAATTGTGATAGACTGCGCCTGCCTTCACTCCATCGAATTTTCGATTGTTTCAAATTCCCATGCTCAGGAGTCATTCAACAAGGCACGGATCACCTCTGCAATTGGGGGTTTGAGTAGTAAGGCCATATAGTCCACACGACTTGAAATTCTTAAAAATCGCTGTGGTTTGCAGGTTTCCTCACGATATTTTCTTTCATTGTTATTGTGCGTGGTGATTGACATTAAATACACACATGACTCCGAAAAGTGATTGGAACCCGCATCCTTCGTCTACGTGTGATAGCCACGTCTGGTACGTTTACCAACAGGTCAGCACGCACACTTATATATAGAATATCCGTACGAAAAATACATTACATTATGTGTTATAAACTAATATAGTCTCAATAGTACGAGTACAGTGTAATTGATGTCTGCTATATTAAACACAGGGTAAAGAATAAAGATTATTCTAATGTTGCTTCTATTTTGGTCACAAAAGCACATACATAACTCGATACAAGGCAATATGAGCAAAGGTATCGTCGAACAAGTATACAACGCATTCTTCGGATACGTACGTTTCCAGTCGAGTGCTTGTGATCACTGAACCAAATGCTATCCGCAGTAGCAATAACTAAACGTGAGAAAATATTCTCGATCGAGTACTGCGTGTGAGAAACCTCTTGTTATCTTCCTTGTTTGTCTTATATTCGAATGGGTTTTGTAAAAGAAGGGATACCCAATTCAACATGTTCTGACAGCAACATAAGTCGCTGAACACTTCACAATTTTTGGTAACCTTTTTATGAATTAAAATTTGTACGTACTACTCTGTAGTCGTAAAATATAACCAAGTAAAGTCATCTATGCCGAGAAGGGCCATACGATATTGAAAATAATTATTATTTTGGATGATAAGACAATTCCAAATCTCGTGACTGTGTAGCGACTTATGTGGCTGACTGTACAATTAATGTTCTTTGGTTTTATTTACGTTAGTTATTAAAAAATGGGAAAATTTGATGAAATGCCTTGATGTCCGGAATTTGTATAATATATAATCGCGGAGAAAAAGCGAGCCACATAAGTTCTGCTGTAACACTGCTCATAATTATGTCACTTCAAAATATTGTATATTACCTATATCAACAATCATGTACACATGTCCTGCTGCGCCGCAGTGCTGTTGCCCTAAAGCATATTTGCTTTAAAACTTATTCAACGTGAAATGGACATTAGAAATTCATACACTAAAATAAAATATTTGATTATCCTGAAGAGAGGTATGGTGAGAAACAATTTCGTATCTCATTTCTGATATCAAGATGGCGTCTAAAATGATTGACGTCAGGCAAGCGGCCAGCCATGAATTTATAAAGTAAATGAATTTGCAATATTCTTAAAACCATTTTACGTTTATTCTCCGTAGTATCAGACTTGAAGTGCTTTCTAAAAATAAATATAATGGTCGTAGCTATATCCCTAAGAAGGTGAGAAGGAGAATAAGTGCCACTAAGTGCATTGAAAATTACCTGAGTTTATTTTTTGATTTATGATGTGATACGATGGTAATAACGTGATTTTACTGGTGGTAGGCATCCCCGCAATATCTATTTGTTCCACCAAATAACAGTGTAAACGCACTGTTGTGTTACAGATTGAAGGACATTGTAGCCAGAGTAACTACTGCACATATTTAGACTTACTAGACTAATGCTAAGGATGGCGATAGGGGAGTCCAGTGGAATGCCAAGCATTGCTTTGTAATTCAACGTTTTTTTATTGCCATGAATGGCAAAACGAACATGCCGTTAGCCTGATTGTAAGCGATACGACTGCACATGAACAATAGCAAAACCAAGAAACACCTTGAATTCCAAAGCAATGCATGGCATTCCATTGCGCTCGCCAGCCTGAGACATAAGATGTTGAGTCTCAATATGTCCAGTACTTACTCTGGATAAAATGTCCTTCAAACTGAAACACAATTGTGCATTTACACTGCTGTTTGGCTGAAGGAATAGATATTGTACCTAACCAGGCAGTGGTACCTACCAATAGGACCTTCCACATTTGAGAGACCTACCACCAGTAAAAATAAAACATAGAATGGAGAAAGAGATGGTTATCTCTTGATCAATTCTATCCGTCAATTAGAGGCCAGATATATGAAGACATTGCGGCCTGTTATCATGCAGCAGAGCCGGTTCCCTTACAAATCCTACATCAGCATACCAACTAAAACCCCTCGGTAGCCATCGCGAATATCACTTAGCATCATGTATGAAGGAATCCAGGCACCACGAAAATACTTTACACCAACATCGGAATAATGCGCATTGTAGACATTCTGGCACGTTTACAAGCCGGCTTATCCATGTTTTAAGTTTTAACCTGCTCGCGTCGCTACCTAAAATGAAATCCCAATGTAAAGCCGCCAAATCTCCGTGAAACCGTTTTGATTCTTAAATCCGCTCGTGCTGTAGCCGTCTTAAACCTTTTACAACTTGTGAAACTAAAGTTTGGTTTTATTCTTTATAATATTTTTCGTGTAAGTACTAGCTTTTTGTATGACGTGAATTTCTATGGAGGTAATGGTTGATTTTTATTATTTCCATGACGAGCGAAAATTTGAATGGCGTAGGAGCATGCCAATCGCCTGGTAATAAAGCTAGCAAAAGCAAACACCATCAAATTCATAGTAATGCTTGGCATGCCAATGTGCTCGCCAACCTGAGACATAAGATGTTAAGTCTCAATATATCCAGCAACCCTAGCTACAATGTCGTTCTAACCGACACTCAACAGTGTATTTACACTGCTATTTGGCGGGAGAAATTGACATTGTGGTGGTACCTATCCAGGCAGCCTCTCACATTTGAGAGTACCTACGACTGTAGTGAACCATAATAATCTTAGTAGTCTTTCCCATTTAAATCATTTTGCTTGGTCTGAATACTCGTTTCGAGTCTGGATTAAGTAGAGTTAAAAATTAGCTTGTAATAAATATCAAAGTCACGGCACGTGCCTTGATATAGATTGAAACAAAACAAAGATTAAGCATAGCGAAGAAGATTGATTAGGGAGTGAATACGTTCACTATTTTAAATTAACGGCAAAGCTGAATTCGCTGATGTTTTTTTTTTATTTCTTTTTATTTCTATGAATGGCGAGACGAATATACCATTTGTTCGATGGTAATAAAAAATAATGATACGATCGACCATGGAAAGCAAAACTAAACAACACCATGAATTACAAAATGATGCTAGGCATTCCATTGCGCTCGCCATCTTGAGACTTAAGAAGTTAATGTTACTTTCTCCAGCAGTTTCTCTGGCTGGAAAGTTTTTGAACTTATTTTACATTTCTTTTTGTTACATTATTTTATATCGTGATTTAACTAGAAAAATATATGAAAAATGACGATTTTTACCAATTATATTTTCATGATAATACCACCAAAGATATAACACGATATAATGATATGGAGAGTCCCTCACATTGTAACTCCTGTTTCGCAGGATCAACAGTGACCGACTATTAAAGCTCGGCGAGTCTCCGGTAAATTCTAACTTGTCTTTAACTCACAACGAAATCAATCAGAAAGTTGAATTAATAGGTTTAGAAAATAAATAATAGTCCGCCCCGTGTCCGCCCCGTGACCACGAAAGCTGTAAAGTAATCGAAACGTCGGGAAGTTAAAAATGTAAAAAATTAAACTAAATTCGCGATAAAATCCGTAAATAATAGTTTTATTTCAATAAATAATAGTATCAAAAAAGATGTAGATAATGGTTTCTTAGATTTATGCGAATGTTACACGTTGAAATAATATTATGTACGAATTTTATCGCGGATTTAGTTTAATTTTTACATTTTTTAACTTCCCGACGTTTCGATTACTTTTCAACTTTCGTAGTCACTGGGCGGACTGAGTTATAAGTCATCCGCTCAGTGACAATTTAACTACCCTTAATATACAATTTCATAAATTAAAATTAAACCAAATCAGTAAGTAGTAAATAAAAGTTTTATTTTAAAATCACATAGATAATATTGTTATCCTTCACCCAAGGATTTTCATTTAATAAATCCATATACGAAATACCATTTCATGTAATTACTAAATTAATCCAACCCAGCGATGCGGAATGTAAACATCGCTGATCCGTTTATTAAAACACGTGTGGATTTAATGAAATCCAATTTAACATAGATGTTCAGGCGAGATCAAACGCTCTCCTTTGCAGATGGAATAAGCCGGGTGCATATGGCGGGAGGACAGACCAGCCCTATATCTCACTGGTGAGTTAGTAAATAATATCCATTGAAACTAAAAAAGGAGAAATATCGATACTGCTTAAAACTTATTGTAGCATTTTTTTTATGATTTGTCCTTAAATGTTTTCCTATTTTATCTGTATCAGTCCCTATGCGTCCCACTGCTGGGCACGAGCCTCCTCTACAATCGAGAGTACGATTGAGAGCAGTTAGGCTATATAGTCTACCACGCTGGCCTAGTAAGTCTAATTAATCTTATGTTGCGAAATTCTATTACTTTATCACGTCCAAGTTGATAAAGGTAAATAATTAACACAACAAAGTGTTTCGACTTGACCATCTCCGACCTAATCCACTAAGAGCCACTTAATCTAATAACACAGGTTTATTACCCTGAGTAGCAACCTCTACTATAGTCTCATATCTCACTTTGTTGCAGATGTAGTGAGAACATATCGAGAAACGTAGACAATAAGAGAAGCCTTCAATATGAATTCTACTGAGCCGAGTTTGGACGTGAACCGATCGACTCCTATATACACCATTGGTACAAGTTTTATAACGCAATGGTGAGTATTATCAGTTATTCTATCACGATTTATAAGTATTCGGAACATAATACCAAGGTTATTTTTTTTTAACCGCAAATTCCAGAATTGAAAAGAACTTATATTTTAATTGTATGTCACCATGATATTTATTTAT
The DNA here is from genome assembly GCA_009982885.2 of Hyles vespertilio. Lineage (NCBI taxonomy): Eukaryota > Metazoa > Arthropoda > Insecta > Lepidoptera > Sphingidae > Hyles > Hyles vespertilio. The sequence continues at coordinate 3,302,840 of CM042812.1, read as the reverse complement.
TTTTATATATGCTTTATTGTACACCAAAATGAAAGACACATACAAGTACTTAAAAATTAAAACAAACAATGAAATTCACATTGATTTGTTCCATTTTAGTTTCGCCCTTTTCGAACGTGTACATGAGAATGGTGGTATGTTTGTTTCGTTAAAAATAAAATTGTGGTTTCTTAGATTTACGCGTATCTTAGATTTACGTGTATGAAACCAAATACGCGATAAAATCCTTACTAATATTATAAAGGTGAAAGTTTGTATGTATGTATGGGTGTTTGTTACTCTTTCATGAAAAAACGGCTCAACAGATTTTGATGAAATTTGGTATAGTGATAGCTGACACCCTGGATTAACACATAGGCTACTTTTTATCCCGAAAAATGTAGTGTTCCCGTGGGATGAGTCAGGAAACCAAATATACATATTTTCTACTCTTTCAAATTCAAATTGTTGGCACGGGATGTCCTCTCCTACGGAAGGGAAATATAGTCGACGGCACGCGGGAAATATAGTTAGTAGACACGCGAAATAATATGTTCTTGATGTGGATTGGACTCAAAAACTATCTGCACCCGGGCGAAGCCGGGCCCGACAGCTAGTCTGTAATAATCGTTTTATTTTAATACAAAAACTAGGTTAAATTTAAAGACATCGAATTAAATTGCTCCTAAAGTATTAAATGTATGAAGTACAATGGTTGCGTTTTGGGCAGAAACGTGTATCTTACCACCATTTATGCTCTAGTTGAGACTACAGCTTGGCTTTACTAATTAAGTCTGTCTCGGGGTAATCAAGTTAATACCTAATTAAAAGTGACTAACTAAACACATCATAATTAATACTGACTGCTTCGATGGCGTATTTATACTACAGTATGATTATAACGTGGAGGTCTGGGTTCAAATTCCGGGTCGGGAAAAGTGATATTAGACTTTACAATTGATTGTCGACCCGAAATAAGGAATTTGTACCCGATATAGCATATGCTCACCCCCTATTACATAGTAGGATAGAACATGCAAGGGGAAATGCGGGTGTCTTGTTAGTCACTTGGCAGCACCTCTGCCTACCTCTTCAAAGTGTTTTGTGACATTTGAAGAAACACAGAACCAGCACACTGAATTTCTTCTCCTTGGATATAATAGCTGTATTTACTAAATAGTATATATATATATATATATATATATATATATATATATATATATTGTTAATTTAGTCCTTAAATGACTCAATGAGTTTTAGATTAGACAATGAAGTACATTAAATTAATTTTATGGTTAAAAAGGTAGGTAGCTTGATGATAAATAACTGTCGTAAATACGTACCCCACGTTTTTTACAATAAAATATTTATTTAGACAGTATCACACCTAACACCTCATTGCCACAACAGCTTAAAAATACAAAGAATTCATAATAAACAACCTTTTCAAATAACACCGTATCAAATAATAAGCCAAGATTCCAATTATTGTGATGAAATCTGATAATATGATCGTTAGAAACAATAGGGCGAGATTGCGTGATCGTTTGACCGTGACTTTGTGTTATTACGAAAGCCAAAATGTAATAACCACGTAATATTTAGTTGCCAAGTTGCTAAAGTATGGGACCGACTTCGGAATAGATTTGTAGGACAAATTATTGGTAGGGGCCATGTTTTGTTTCATACTTTGTAATATGAAACCTATCAAATGATGTTTATCTCACATATCTTCTTGGATTATTCTATTAAATAAATAAATAAATATAATCAACATGTACATACATAGTCCTGACTCCACACTAAGATTGAGTCTCACCTCGTGGGTATAATACTAAGAAACTATCAGAAACTACGAGAGACTTTTCGGTTTCACAAACACCCAGACCCGAATCAAATACCTGTGCTTCACTCAAATATTTGTTTTGGTGGGGCGATCGAACCCGCGGCCTCTCGTTTCACAACTGGCGCCCAAACAACTGCGCCACGGAGGCTGTCACTGGAGGGATTCTATGGTATTATAATCTAGATATATCAATGACTAAACCTGAATGGGCATAGCTCCATATGATTCCTGCAGATACGGATGATGCATCATCAATAAATGTAGTTATTTTAATTTTGGCGAGCGAACGGCTTCCTACCTTGTGCCGCGTTTAATTACCAGACTACCCCTAGATTTACGCGGTAGTTTAACACCAAAGAACATCAAATATAAACTCAAGACATATTTTTTAAATAATCTAAATATAAATAAATAATAATGTTTGAATTAATCTTAAATTCCTAATAACACTACAGTACAAATGTCTTGTTATAAGCTATAACCCCATTGTCACCTCTGATAGCATGAATATAAACCTTAGTGGTTTCTAATGTTATCAACTAACAAATATTGTATATTTTGTTAAGCATGTTAAATAAAGAAGAAGAAAAAAGTTACGAAAATATCTTAAAATATTTTTTGCTTTGAGTTGCTCATATGTTTTTCAAGTTTGTGATTACTCAATAATTTCATTAAAATATATCCACTTTAGTAAAAATATACAGCTACTCTTACCATATTCGTTTATTCTAGGTTATGGTTCTTAATCCGTTCCAAAATTCTTCGTGTGTTCAATTCTCCGACAAACTGTTACTGAAATCGTACGGTATAACAACTTCGCGTGTTCACTAAACACATCAAATAAAAATAATTTAAATGTAATAAACAAAAAGTAAAACAGGGTCTGAGAATTCAAACTCAATTATTTTAAATAAACTCAAGGTATCCTGTAAATATAGGTCAAACGAAAAATGTAAAGTAATTTCATTTCAATTTTATTTTGTTTAAGTAACAATAGTGGGACAATAGAAGGTTCTAAAGAAAAAGCGAACAGCTTACATTTAATTTATTACCACTGAATATAAAAAACTACAAGATGAAAACTTCCAACTTTTAATAAATACTAGTATTAGGTAGTCTTTGATTGCATATTTAAATGATTAAAAATCAGCTGTTTGAGATAGTTGTATCATCTAAGTGGAGTCGAACCTGTGCTGTATGTTCGCTAGTGTGCGACTCTAGGTTTTTAAATTGACTTCATTTTTTATTGTATATTAAATGATTACTCATTATAGACACCTAAATCAATTTAGAGAAGAAAGAAAGAAAGAAGAATTTAGAAAGAAGAATTTATAATTATATTTTATTTTAAAGCTTATAACCTCACTGAGATAATTTCCTAGTAAATTGGTGAATACCTGATGAATATTTTCGGACTTATTACATCGGTCCGGCAAACGAGAAAAAAGGACACCTGATGTTAAATAATAATTGCTGCCTATGAAGTATGAACATCCACAACAGATTCGATCATAGATTTGTCGCCTGACCTTGATGGTCGGATCGAGAGGGGAGTGAGAAGAATAAGAATGGTAGAGGGAAGTGGTTTATTGGGCATTCTGCTATCTCACTCACCGAACGTAACGCAGCACCAAAACTGTCGCTTCACATCGCCTACCTACCAATCATAAACCACTTAACAAAAGGAATACACTCAAAAATATCCTACTCTAACTCTAAAAACAAAGTTATATTCGCGTCACGGAAACCGAGAGACAAAACAAAAAAGATATTCGCAATCTACATACATTAGCGTGTTAAAAATTCATAACTTGAACAAGTATGGAAACTTGTAAATGTGGATATAAGACGTTGAGTACTTTATAATTCAGTTACGGCTCAATTTTATTGCCTCGAGTCTGTATAGCATAGTATTACCTATTCTGAATTGTCTGGAAGGGAATTACCGGGAAAAGCACGTGGAATAGTTCTTCTTTGTCTTTTTAACAGGTTTTATTAGCTTCGCCTGTATGTATGTATGAACGTATAATATATGTAACGGAATCTTTGAAGTTGATTTTGGAGGACTTCAAAACATTGGATTAACTTGAAAAGTATACTTACCCAAGACCGATGACAATATAATAATTTAAAAAGTACCTTATTCAGAACCGACAGATATTTTTTTAAAAAAAAGTATTCACTCCATTTTTTATTCATAATAAACTCATTATCAAATAATTATACTTTTTTTGTTGGGTCTTTTATTAAAGCGTGTATTTCAGCTTTTAAACTATTATTTAATTAAATTTTGCCTGAGTATAGTTGAGTTCAGTAAATTTTAATTCGAAATTACTGACTTAGTTTTGTGAAGTGAATTTTAATTAGTGGAATTAAAAACTAGAGTTTTCAAAGGGTATGAAGTGCGGATGGGTAAAATATTTAACGGTGGATTTAGTGAAGTGGTTAAAAGTAAATTATATTTAGTAATAAATCTATAAGTATTGATTAAGATGGTCGAAGTATAATAGTTATTCCAAATGGTACATTTCTAAACATGAAAGTATGTCTTTTTTAAGGTCACTGTATTTTTGTATGAAAATATTTATTTATATTTACTGCACACACACAAAAAAATATTAAATACTGATAACATGCATAACAGACAGCCTTGTGATCCTTGCAAATATTTTACTCTTTATTTTTTTTCAGATTTTATAATGTGATAAGTATAGGTATATACGTACAGTCAGCGACAAAAGTCGTTGAGCATATTTAAAACGCCAAAATTGATGCACACATGAAGCAACAAAAGTAGGTGACCAGTATCGGCCACAAAAATTTATGAACACCACAAGGCGACAAAAGTTTCTGAACACGTCAATGGTACATAAGTCTCTGAACAGTTATAAAAAGCAAGATTGCCGTAGATGTGTTCACTTACTTTTGTTGCTTTGTTATGGATTCATTGTTACATTTTATTGACATATTGATTTCTGTTTTTGTGAATAGGGTATTTGACTATTATCGATTTTTGGTATTATTTCGCTTACAAACACAAATACGTTAAAAATAAAGCCTTGCCGTCAAAAAAGTATTAAAGTAGCTTGTAAAATAAGGCATATATTAATATTTAAAATTAAAGAGAAGGGGTGTGGTGGGGACATCTTGCTGTCTCTTTCACACGCGCACACTGCAATGTATAATAACCCTAGTGACGTCACTATCTTGGTTTTGCATTTCCTTTCTGTTACCCCCACTACAAGATTTAAAACGTTTCTGCTCTGATCTTGTACTCGGACCGATATGGTGGCGTTGTTGTACATATACAGTCGACTCTCATTAATTCGAAACTCGAGGGACTCTTAAAATACTACGAATTATCGAGTGTTCGAAATATCAAAAGGTTCAAAATTTGTGAGAGAAAGTAAATACAACTGAATTATTAAGTGTTGGTCAATTATTATTTATTAACTGCTATTCAATAACAATGACAAAACTTTAGAGGTACATTCGTGTACATACAGGTATTCATAATTTGAATTAATTAATACTTATTTCTAAAGAACTATGTTATACTGGTTTTCCTCTTTCTCTCTAAAACTTTGAATTGCCGAGTGTTGGAAGCCGTTGAGTTCGAATTAACGCGTCGTTTTGTTATATAGCAAAGGTTTTTTTCGTTCGAATTACCAAGTGCATAAAAATGTATTGATTTAATTCGAAATATAAAGAGATTTTGTAGGGAACTCGTGATAACTTTGAATTATAGAGAGGTTCGAATTATCGCAGGTTTGAATTAACGAGAGTCGACTGTATATGTTACCGGAAATGTATGAAGTCTAGGAATTGTATACATTTCCTAGGAAATGTATACAATTCCGAAGCTGTTTAGGAAATGTATAAAATATTCTTTCAATAATTATTTTATACATACATATCCTGGGAAATGTATACATTTCCTAGGCATTGTATAAAATTCCAATATCGTATTAGGAAATGTATAATAATAATGGTTTCTGTAATAAAACACGTTGTTCAAATGAGAGTAACATTTTTTATCACAGGTAACAATCATAGCGTTAAACTCTATTATACTTAACTATTATAAAATTTATATTACATATTTTATTTTTTCTATATTACTAACCTAACCTAACCTACCACTTTACTAGGTGGGTACCACCGCAATGTCTATTCCCGTCAAACAGCAGTTTAAATACACTGTTGTGTTTCGGATTGAAGGAAATTGTAGCCACAGTAACTACTGGACATATTGAGACAAAACATCTATATGTCTCAGGATGGCGAGCGCAGTGGAATGCCAAGCATTGCTTTGCAATTCAAGGTGTTGTTTGGTTTTGCTACTGTTCATGAGCGGTCGCATTGCTTACCATCAACCGAACGGCATGCACGTCTCGTCTTAACAGCAATTAAAAAAAATAATATAAAAAAATCTAACCTACACGCATTGACCTTTTACGATCGTATGATGCAATACCCTCCCCTCGCTCCGCTATCCCCGCTTACCCCTTGATATCTTAAATATCTTACATTTCCGATCACTATTTAGGAAATGTATAGATTTCCTAGGAAATGTATCTAATGTAATTTATTTTACACATTTCCGGGCGATTTTAGGAATTACATAGATTTCCTAGGAATTGTATACAATGACGGATTACATACATTTCCGTTAACATATACACCTCAAAACATCGATGTACCGATAGACTATGTGGCACCGCTGAAGAGACTGTAGCACAGCTCAGGTCTTGATCGAATGAAAGACTTTCGCATAGTCCACAAACGCTAAACAAAGCGGCAAGTTATATTCGGTTTTTTGTATAATTTGCCATAGCGTATGAATATGGTCTATGGTACTAAAGCCTTTTCGGAAACCAGCTTGTTCGGGAGGCTGGAAGTCATCAAACCTGCGTTCGAGACGATTTGTGATGACGCTCGAAAACAACTTATACTGGCTCAGGAGCGAGACGGGCCTGTAGTTCTTCAGCAAATTGTTATCACCTTTTTTGAAGAACAGTACCACCACGCTCCTGCTCCATGCCTCCGGCGTTGAGCCCTCGAGGAGAACGGAATTTAAGAGCCTCTGAAGGACTTTTAGTAACGGCGTTCTGCCCACTTTCAGAAGCTCTGAAGTGATTCTGTCTTCGCCCGGCGCCTTGTTGTTTTTTAGTTGTTTGAGGGAATTTCTATCTCACACAGGCTTATGTCCGGGATATCATCGCTCTCGGGTCTTCGGCCGAGCTAACAGTAGGTTCGGTAACCGAGGTGTAAAGCTGTCCGTAGAACCTCTCGATCTCCCTTAATACCTCTGCCCTTGTCGATACCACGCGGCCGTCGTCCTTCTTCAGCCTAGACAACTGGCTTCGCCCAATAGACAAGTCTCTTGCAAATATTTTGGAGCCTCCATTCCGCTCAATTGTAAATTCGCTCAAATATAATAGTATAAAAGTTTATATTTTATAAAAAAATGAATTTTATATATGTTATTAAGGCAACTATAAACAAATATTTCCTTGGTATTCCGATACGTTTGATGGTTCTTTTATCTGGCCAGAAACATTGAAGATCATAACTTCCAAAGCAACCAAGATCGGAACTTAATAATAGCTGATCATGTGATGCCTATGTTAGAGGCATGCGGAGAAAAACGTTCAGCTTTTATAAGATGACAAAACTCTGTCGGCCACGGCCTCTTCGTCTATTTGGTTGTCAATGTGTGCGCATGTCATCGTAAACATTTTGTAGATTTTTTTCAAACGCCCCAAAATACGTACTAATTCTATAAAAAGTTCTAAACGGCAGCCATTATTTTCCATCGGTCTTTCTATTTCGAATATCGGAGCAAAGAACCCATCAGATATTGATTTTGAGACCAATCGGATCAATAACTAAAAAGTTAAATATGGCAGCAAAAATGTTCAATCCTAATTATCCATTTATAATATCGGAGCGAAGGGTCTCTCAGATATGGATTTTGAGACCAATTGACCAATACCCAAAAAAGTTGCGGCCACTATATTCATTCTGAATCATCATCATCATCATCAGCCTATTCGTGTCCACTGCTGGACATAGGCCTCTCCTATGGCACGCCACTGGGCTCGATCTTCAGCCCAACGTCTCCAACCGTTACCAGCCATCTTTCGGATATCATCACTCCACCTCGTTCGGCGTCCTACACTACGCCTGCCGAGGCGCGGTCTCCACTCAAGAACACGTCTACCCCAATGGTGGTCGGTTCTCCGATAAATTATTAAATCATTCTGAATAAAAATATTATTATTTATTAATATACACTGATATAAAACACGCTAAGAATTTCTCATAAATAAATATTAATTTATTATTATTTAATTTATTATTTAATATACACATTTAAAATAAACACAATATACAGAAACAAATAAAAAACAAAACAAAAATTACAAATGGCGGTCTTATCGCTTAAAGCAATGTCTGAATTTACAAAAACTGAAATCAAAAAGTCAAAGCAAATATATTAACTGTGAAATAAAATTTAACTTTTAGTGCTTATAAAGCAACAAAAGTAGGTTAACACATCAACGGCAATCTTGCTTTTTATAAGTGTTCAGAGACTTATGTACCTTGACGTGTTCAGTAATTTTGTTGCTTTTGTTGTTCAGAAACTTTTGTCACCTTGTGGTGTTCATAAATTTTTGTCGCCGATCCTGGTCACCCACTTTTGTTGCTTCATGTGTGCATGAATTTTGGCGTTTTGAATATGCTCAACGACTTTTGTCGCTGACTGTACATTAATAATCTGTATAATATTTGAATAAGCTATAAGAACAACAAAAGATAAATACGAAATAATTCAGTATTTTTCGATAATTATCATTTTCTTCCGGTATAAAATTTAACGCAATATTAAAACCCGATTTTCCACTCAATTGCTTTCACTTTGGCAGATTTTCAGCGTCCATTCTGCAAAGTTGTTTTTTTAGGCCCATCCTGTCTTCACGTCTAAGTTGTTTTATTAAATATAATGAAAGTTACCTGCTTAAAAGCTCCTGGAGATTTTTCGAAAATACATTCTTAAGTGTATAAAATAGTATGAACCATTTTCGAATACATTTTTCAACTAATAAACTGCTATCCATTTTATGGAAATCTTAGGGGGAGACCTATGATAAGCTTTGGAGTGCCTTTCGTTGAAGGGAGAAATACAATAACAAGTAGTGATAAAATAACTCAGATACATGTTTTCATTGCATAGGTCCAGCAAACGAGCAAGCAGGTCACCCGATAGTAAGTGATAACTACCGCCCATGAACATCATGCATCCATCGGTGGTCCATCGAATTAATAAGGGAGCGAAAAGAGAAAAGGATGGGAGGACGGAAGGGATATTGGGCATAAAAGTTATTTTTTTAAATATCATTTTAACCAAACATATACTGCATTGACTACAATCAGGCTCATCATAATCATGTTACAAAGTAGATTAAAAAAAAAACAAACAATTTTCTGAAAATGACTCTCACAGCAATATATAAAACTTAAAGTAATTGCCTCATATTTTCAGCAAAGCATTCCATACTGCGAAAATTGCTTAGATTTTAATATGGAGTTATTACCGGGAATATATTCGAGTGGTCATAAAGGCGAATTGGTCATTCCGGGTCCGGTGGAAGATCACAGCCGTTTGGGGCAATCCTAAAACGTTTTGTGGCAAATTTTACGGCGAGTCTAATGCGAGGGCCTTAGTGGCGTTTTTTTTTTATCATCTCAGTATTGTTATGAAAATGTTCTTGTGTGGGTTAAGGTTTAATGGCTGGGATTACGGGGTGTGTTTATTTTTGTTTTGTACAAAGGTAAGTAGTAAGTTGTTTCTAGCGATAAATAGTATATTTAACTGCATTTACGTACTTTTATGTAATAACACACGTTTATGCCTATAGAGGTGTACTGAATAAAGTAAAAATAAAATCCAATCTTGTGGCCTATAGCTTGACATACATAAACTCACGCCTTTTTTCCAGATAGGGCAGAGGTTCCCCTAGTAGAAACCAGGACCACTAGTTTTTGCCTCGTGTGTTCCGTCATCAAAGCTTGACTCATTTATAATATTAAATTATCATTGCTATTTATTATAATTGATTCCTTATTAAATTTTATTTTTTTCGCTTGCATTCTTTTTATAGGTAAACATAACAACTTGTGCAAGTCATAGCAGTAATCACTATATTATTGGTTTTATAAAATACGTATGAAAAGAAAGTATCGCGTCTTTTTATTCCTTACGTATAATTAATTTACTATAGTGGGACATGTCATTAGTTGAAAATACATACCTCTAAAAAAAACATTTCAGCGCCCAATATTGATTTAGCTGGTAAGGCCGCTGAATTTTCTTACTAGTTAATTACAGGACTTTGATAGCCTTGTTTGATAATATATTTTTTTATGTTAATTAACAAATAAATATGTTTCCTGTAGCTACCAGTCTGTACTGTATGTTGGGGAATAAAAAATAATAGTTTAAAAAACGAAAATAACACTCTTAAGTCTTATTCTTTGACTAAAACGTGTTTTGTCATATCTTATTTATATTTTAGTAAACACGGCTACCATATCCAAGAAAAGCAGCTGCTGAATGTGACACTCTGTTCCTTATGAAAGGCCTCGCTCTTTAACTATTGCTTAAAGATCCAATAAAAAACATTGTATTATACTACTGTCATACAAAAATCTCTGATAATAATGTTCAGAATCCACTGACTTATTCTATTGTTCAGTTATTATGGATTATTTAAAAAACCAATTGGCCTTCCTATTTCCACTTCTCCAAATAAGTTATAATTCTTTCACCAACGCTCTCAGGCACCGGTTCTTTCTTACCATAAAATCACTTACTTATTTGTCAGTAGAAAATCTCCACTTGACTTGACATCATTGATTGACGCATCTTGACTGCCTCGGTGGCATTGTTGTACTACGGTACGGTTACAAAGCTGAGGTCTCGGGTTCGAATCCCGGGTTGGGCAAAGTGATATTGAATTCTATTCATTATCAGCCCACAGTCAAAAATTTGTGCCCGATATGGCGATAGCCTTGCCACCCATCACATCGTGGGACGGAACATACAAGGTGAAATGTGGGTGTCCTGGCACCTCTGCCTACCCCTTCTAGGAAAAAGGCGTGCATTTATGTATGTATGTATGTAAAAATACGACTAAAAGAACACTACCTTTCTCTATAAACAGATAAACCGATTAGGACTATTTCCTCTTATTGATGATATTGGTAATATATACATATATATGTATATGTATGTGTATGTATGTACGTATGTTTATTTGTCTATAAATGTATATAAGTATGTATATGAAAATACTTATGTATGTGTATATAATATGTATGTATATGTGGTATGTATATACCGGGTATCTCAAGACTGCTACCGAAAACGAAGCCGGGTGGTAGTTTTAGTGGCTACAAACACAATGCAATTAAAAATTTCGCGTAGAAACGCGACAACTATTTTTTATGATTTTTTAAACATCGTCATTTTTGGGTGGTAAATCCATAGTTTTTGCTAAAATAATAATTTAAACACTTTTATACCTTAGATTAGTTATAAATAAAAGGGTATACACTATTATTTTAGGAAAAAATGTATTTACCACCCAAATATGGCCATAGAAAAAAAATAACAAAAAAAAAATCGTCGCTTTTTTTTGCAACTATTTCTGTTGCATTGTGTCTGAAGTAGCTTAAACTACCACCCGGCTTCGTTTTCGGTAGCAGTCTTGATATACCCTGTATATATAATGTATTTATATGTTTTTTTATGATTTTATTTGTCTCCATGCTTTCGTTATCTTTATTTTACACTGCCCTATCTTTTTTCCTGCTCATATATCCATCCCATGGTTGTCTGGTAGAAATTGCCTTAGAGCGATAAGACCGCCATTAGTACTTTGTTGTTTTGAATTATCTCTAAACTTTTATTCATTTTTATTGTGTACAATAAAGAATTAAATAAATAAATAAATAAAATAAAAACGTCCATTCTTTTTCCCCATGAGTCATTTAAAAGATACAACATTGTAGGAGAAAAGAATCGCGTGAGCGAACACATTATTTCTCAACTTAATGGCGCGGCGCAGGCTTTTTGTGTCGGGACGAAATGAGTGACTGCATGAAATAGAGACGAGACTGCATATACACGAATTCGTCTCTATATTGTGTACAGACTTAATGTGAATTCAGGACATTTGACAATAGGCACATCAATTGTAATAGAACTTTCGCCAGAAGAGAAGACTGTTTTACAGATCGTTTTTGTGACAATGTATGTTCCTTAAAAATAAATTAAATAAAATCTAGAATATATATATTATATAAATAAATAATAAATAAATAAATACACCCAACAGTCACATACATAGTCCTGACCCCACACTAAGATCGAGTCTTGTGTCGTGGGTATCAGGAACTACGAGAGACTTTTCGGTCTCACAAACACCCAGACCCGGAAGAAATATTTGTGGGCCGCACAAACATTTATCTCGGTGCGGGGATCGAACCCGCGGCCTCTCGTTTCACAGGCGGCGTCTAACCAACTGCGCTACGGAGGCTGTCATATATCTGTATTTGTATGTATCAGCCCATATACGTCCCACTGCAGGGCATTGAGAGTGGTTAGGCCATATAGTCCACCACGCTGGCCTAGTGCGGGTTGGCGGACTTACTTACCATAGAAATTATTTTAAATCGCTATGGTATGCAGGTTTCCTCACGATGTTTTCCTTCACCGTTTTAGTGCGTGGTGATTGACTATCAATACACACATGACTCCGAAAAGTCAGAGTGCCCTGGGATTCGAACCCGTGACCACCGTGAACATGTTGGCAGTCGCGTCTAGTCCGTTTACCAACATTATATATATATATACATATATATTCTAGATTTTATTTAATTTATTTTTAAGGAACAAACATTGTCACAAAAAATATATAGAAGAAGTAAAAGCATACGATTTAACTCTAGAAATTTTCAAAAACAAAGTTTATATTTAAAGATAAAACGATTAACAAAACCCGGAAACAATGTTTTTTTATAGAAAATAAAGGGCCTTTCGAGTATCCGATTTACAAACATAACTTCATTACGCAAAACGAGATAAAAAAATAAGACAATCCCTTCTTTGTTACAGCTTTCGGTAAGCAAATTCGATCTCAAATTCAATTTATCACCGAAAATAAGCCTATAATTCCGAAAAAACAATGTTCTCTAGTTTACAAAACAAATAATTTGACAATGATTGATGAGATTTTTGATCACGAGATGAACGAACTTTCTACATAATTAGATGAAATTTTCTACGACCGAAATGAAATATGACCTTGAAGTAAATACGTTTATCGTAACCCGTAGCGTCGTAGCAATCGTGTAGCTGATGACGTAAGCTACGATGCTACGCCGTAGCACATCTACAGTGCAATATGCATTTATCAGATATTTCTCGAAGTCTCCATATGGCAATATTGCCAATCTATTCCCTGACATGTTGGAAATTTCCAATTTTATATGTATACGGTATGTTATAAGAAATAGTGATAAAAAAAGCTTTTAGTATTAAAATTAGCAATAAATATCGTTGAAATCATGGCGTTAGTTGGAACGTTCTGAATGAAAATAGAGAGAAAAGATAAATTGATAGATTAATTGTATAATGACTTTGTGTATTAATTCAATATAGCAGAATCTATGAAAGACTTTCGTTTTGAACTAGTTATAGAAATAACAAAATTACAGATCCACATGAAATCACTGATCTATTTCGTTTATCAATTAAGATTATATTTGCAATATATAGTACTTTAAGCGAATTTTACGGGCAACTTATTCACCTGATTGAAATCGATATCCTTCGCCATTCAGGCTCTAATAATTACGTTTCCACCCCAATTGAAGATAAAAGCATACCAAAAAGATAGAGCATTATTATTACTATTAGATTTCAACTATCTTTTTCAAATCCCATTCTCATCATAAAAAAATAAAGAAAGAGTAAGATTATCGGATTTTGACAATCTCCTTTCATTTCTCAATCTCTTCACAGAAGAGATAGAGAACGATTACTCTTATTGGTCTTGCCAACTCCATCTCATTTCTCTTCACAGGAAACTTCAGAGGATGAAGCAACGCAGTTGTCTCTCGAGCAACTACCAGGAGTGCCAGGCCGGGTACATGGTGTCAAACGGGACTAACTACAGCGACATATACTACTTCAACAATACTCTGGATAACATACTCACGGCTAATGGAGGTTTGGTGAGTGTTTTGTGCTGAATTTCTGTATCAGTCCATATATCAACGCTACTTACGTAAACTATCGAAACTGAAAAGTGTAATTTGTGTTTTATTGCACCAATTGCAAGTAGACACAAAGATTTATAATTCTTTACTTTAAATTACATACAAATATACCTTCCACCGTTTTCTGTCGAATGAAATCGAAAGTGCTTAATCATATCAGCCACAGGAAGTCCACTGCTGAACATAGGCCTCCCCCAAGGATCTCCACAATGACCTGTTGGAAGCGGCCTGCATCCAGCGACTTCCTGCGACCTTAGTCAGATCGTCCGCCCACCTTGTAGGCGGGCGTCCGACATTTCGCTTGCCTGTACGTGGCCTCCACTCGAGAACCTTTCGGCCCCAACGGCCATCGGTTCTACGAGCTATGTGCCCGGCCCACTGCCACTTCAACTTGCCAATCCTATGGGCTATGTCGGTAACCTTGATCTCCTCATTTCTGATTCGATCTCGTAGGGAAACTCCGAGCATAGCCCGCTCCATGGCTCGTTGAGAGACTTTGAGCCTTTTAATGAGGCCCACAGTGAGAGGCCACGTCTCGGTGCCGTATGTCATCACTGGTAACACATAACTATCGAAGACTTTCGATTTTTGGCACTGAGGTATTTTGGACGAGAAGACGCCGCGAAGTTTCCCGAACGCTGCCCAACCGAGTTGGATTCGACGATTGACCTCTCTCTCGAAGTTGCACCTGCCTAACCGGACCACTTGTCCTAAATAGACATATTCGTCTACAACTTCGAGAGTCGAGCCCCCAACTCCAATGGGGGTGGGCATAACATGGATATTCGACATTATCTTCGTTTTATCCATGTTCATTTTAAGACCCACCTGTTGGGAGACTCGATTAAGGTCTTCGAGCATAGTGCTAAGGTCTTCCAGCGATTCTGCCAAGACTACAATATCGTCGGCAAATCGAAGGTGGGTAATAAACTCGCCATTGATGTTGATGCCGAATCCTTTCCACTGCAAGAGCTTGAAGGCGTTTTCCAGCGCGGCAGTGAACAGTTTCGGAGATATGACATCTCCCTGTCTCACGCCTCTCTGTAGTGGAATAGCCTTCGTGCTCTGATCTTGTACTCGGACCGACATGGTGGCGTTGTTGTATATACACTTCAACACTTCGATGTACCGATAGTCTATGTGGCACCGCTGAAGAGACTGTAGTACAGCCCAGGTCTCGATCGAATCAAAGGCTTTCTCATAGTCCACAAACGCTAAACAAAGCGGCAAGTTATATTCCTCGGTTTTTTGTATAACCTGCCGTAGCGTATGAATATGGTCTATGGTACTAAAGCCTTTTCGGAAACCGGCTTGTTCGGTAGGCTGGAAGTCATCAAACCTGCGTTCGAGACGATTTGTGATGACCCTCGAAAACTTTGCGGCTTAATATGAACAGAATAAAATATTTAAATAAATAAATAACACCCAACAGTCACATACATAGTCCTGACCCCACACTAAGATCGAGTCTTGTGTCGTGGGTATCAGGAACTACGAGAGACTTTTCGGTCTCACAAACACCCAGACCCAATGGCAATTAAAATTTTAATTGGCACATACGATGTTATTGGTGTAAGTAGGGAATTAACAGTTTTGATAGTTAACGTAGGGACCTTTAATATATATTACTGCAGGTCACGGGCCTCCTTTATAATCAAGAAGTATGATTGAGAGTATTTAAGCCGTATAGACGACCACGCTGGCCTAACGCGGATTGGCGGACTTTACATACCATAGAAATTCTTATAAATCATTATGGTATGCAGATTTCCGCACAATGTTTTCTTTCACCCTTAAAATGCTGAATTTATTGGAGGCTATTTTGATTTGGATGTGATATGAAATTAATTAGACATATTCAAAAATAATAAACTGCAATTAGTTTAAATTTTGGATACAAATATGTTCGAAATTCGCGGGACGATCCCTGCACCGAAACAAATATTTGTGTGATCCACAGGTATTTGTTTCGGGTCTGGGTGTTTGTGAGACCGAAAAGTCTCTCGTAGTTCCTGATACCCACGACACAAGACTCCATCTTAGTGTAGGTTCAGGACTATGTGTGTGACTGTTGGGTGTATTTATTTATTTATAAATTAGTATTGCCAATATAATATTTCAACAAAAGTCGAGCAATAATTTTAAATGTTCATAAAATGTGTAATGCTAAACAAGTTATTTTTGTTATGTACGTTATAAAGAATTATCAAAGAAAAATGCTTAAATATATTTCGTACATTACCATATAATTTTACCTAACATCACATATTTCACATTTTTATAATAAGTTATTTGCTAAACCAAACACATCGTAAAAAAATCATCATATATTCCCCCTACTTTAGAGATACTTATAAAACCCTCTTGTCTCCACACACAATAACAATATACAAACACGCTATAAAAACGTATGCCTCAAAATCGAGCCTACATTTTTAACCGAGGGGTTCAAAGCAAACATTATTTTAGTTAATATTGTTTATTCGCGTTAGCGGTACAAGAAGCGACAAAGGTGGGTACATTGTTTAACATCTAGTAGACAGTTAATCGATTCCAACCATTATCGACAACACAAGAGTGTGTCACGGCCGACTAAGGCGTGCAGGTGCGAGTTACATAGTATATCAAGTGTGCGACGGGATTTTCATGCTGTGTATGCTATTTTTTTGCTATGAATGACGAGACGGGCATGTCGTTCGTCTGATAATAAGCGACCATACATACATAGTAGCAGACCAAACAACACCTTGAATTGCAAAGCAGTGATTGGTATTCTTGAGACATAAGATGCTAACGCCCGAATACTGGAACGCAACTTAAATATAAGTTGCGCTTTACTACGTTAATCCCGATTAAATAAATGTACTGGCTAAGTGGGCCGTGCGCTGTTAGAGCAACTTATTATTTGAATGGCGTTCCAGTATTCGGGCGTGAGTCTCAATAAGTTCAATTACTCTGGCTACAATGTCCTTTAATCCGAAACACAACAGTGCATTTACACTGCTGTTTGGCGCGAAAAACAGTAATTGCGGTGTCTTTTGATTTGTAGGTTTATAAATACGCACCAGTTACAAACAGTCCTGAACCCACAATATCAAGTCTTGTGTCGTGATTATCAGAAACTACGAGAGACTTTTCGGTCTGACAAACTTCCATAGTCAACTCAATTATTTCTAGTTCACACAAATACTTGTCTTGGTGCGGGGATGGAATCCGCGGCTTCACGTTTCATAGCCAGCATCTAACCAACTGCGCCACGGAGGCTGTATGTTATTGAAAATCTTAAAATAAGTAGGTATAAATATAAGAAACCTCAGTCTTTATTGCACATTGCATTGGCATGGCTGTGATTTCTCAAAATCATGTATTTATTGCAACAAATATTATAGTACATCAAAACCATTATAATATATAAACCCATATATTTCATCAATTACTGTAGGTATTCAAATATGGCGATTACTACCCACTACCAGGCGATATGATTAATAGTGTGATAAAAGTTAGCTCATTAACTAGTAAACAAAGTGAATGTATTTTATTGTATACCGGATATCTCAAGACTGCTACCGAAAACGAAGCCGGGTGGTAGTTTTAGTGACTACAAACACAATGCAAATAAAAATTTCGCATAGAAACGCTACAATTATTTTTTATGATTTTTTAAATATCGTCATTATTGGATGATAAATCCATAGTTTTTGCTAAAATAATAATTTAAACTCTTGTATACCTAAGAATATTTATAAATAAAAGGGTATACGCTATTATTTTAGGAAAAAATGTATTTACCACCCAAATATGGCCATAGGAAAAAAATAACAAAAAAAAAATTGTCGCCCTTTTTTGCAACTTTTTGTGTTCCATTGTGTCTGAAGTCACTTAAACTACCACGCGGCTTCGTTTTCGGTAGCAGTCTTGATATACCCTGTATATTGGCGTTTGTATCCCTAGTACTACATATTATTCGACTGCCTAGGTGGTGTAGTTGAACTACGATACGGTTACAACGCTGGGGTCTCGAGTTCAAATCCCGGGTTGAGAAAAGTGATATTGGTTTATGCTTTTCATTTTCAGCCCGGAATCAGGACATAGTGATAGGCTCGCCTCCTATCACATTATGGGACAGAACATACAAGGCGAATTGTGAGTGTTTTGGTTACACTTCTGCCTTACCCTTCTGGGAGTAATGCGTGAGTTTGTATGTATATACTAGTATGGCAGTAAAATATAATTACTTCCCGAGTTGTTAAATCAGAGGGTAATATTTTCCAAACGTTGGTGAAAATCAAATTAAATATTAGTTTTCTCCTTGAAGTGCCATTGTTTGCTTGACAAAGAGTTTCGTCCAGACAATACTTAGAGGAATCTAAATTTCAATTCTTCAAAGGGGGTAAATGACACTAGATTGGAAGAATGTTATCATTTAAAGAGATTTAATTCCAAAAAGGACTAGGTTATCTTAAGGGCTGATCAAATTTCTAGGTTGTAAGCAGAATTAGACTCTGAATTTATATTTGCTATTATATGATGAACTTAAATGGCATTTGTATATTAGATATTGCATATTTAAAAAATATAAGTGTAGCATTATTTACTAGTTAGAATTGATGAATATTTATAGTTTATTGGTACAATAATTCAAAAGCACAAAATGTTCTTTCTTTCCGTTGACGTAAATTTTCAAGATATTAAACAGGGTATATCAAGACTGCGACCAAAAACGAAGGCGGATTATAAAAAAATGTTTTATTTCTAACATTTTAAATATCATCTGTTAGGCTGTGTTTGGGTTCTAAATGTTTTGCTAAACTAATAATTTAAACCCTAGCATACCATAGCGTCTTTAAAAAAAAGGGACATTATGCAAAATTTTAGTTGTATTGTGTCTGAAGTCACTAAACTACCGACTGGTTTCATTTTCGATCGCAGTTGGATAAAGCCTGTATAACTTTTTCTTCATAAAGCTTTCTCAATACTGTGTATTGGGTATAAAATAGTCTCAAACACTGTCTTTCGGTATTGACGTTTTGTAACATAAAAATACTGAAATATTTTATCAAAGTCACGTCCGAAATAAATTGCGTCCCTAGTTCATCCATTTTGTCATCTACTACACAAAATATTTTTCTTAGTACGTGATGACGACTTGACTTTTCCTCTATTGTCTGATAGCACGCAATGTTCGAACATTTGTGAATTAAGGATTTATTGTACATGTGATATGTTGACTTTTAGGAAACATGATGTAGTACTAGTGTACTAGAAATATGTTTATTAGCCTGTACAAGATGTGACTATTTTTTGGATGAGATTTTTTAAAACGTGCTACTTTTAAGGTTCTTGGCAAATAAATTCATTATTATTTTTTTTTTCTTTACCTAAAATTTATAAGATCCTACACTTTAAGATTATAATTATTACGCTATCATCCTTACAAAATCGATTAGGATAGACCAACAGGTTTGTTTTATTAATTAATAATTATATATTAGTGGTCAAATAAAAAAAGGAATTATTTATTGATAGAACTATAAGTACTTACATAAAGGATTCATAAAAACTCATATTGGTAGTTAGTTTTTTTATTTATTTACGTGCTGTATATATGTACCTTAAAAAACTCCTACACAATTTTTCTATTTTGAATACTAAGCCTCCTCTCACACGTGTTTACCGTTTGTCCATGCACTGTGGCGGCACGTAGGGGACTGTTTGCATTGCTCTACATTGCGCTATAAATAGGCTGCGGCAAGTGTCCGTGCGATGTAGACGAACAACACTAATCCCTGTGACTCAAAAACAAAACAACCCCTCATGGATAGTAGCAAAACCAAACAATACCATAAATTGTATTTTTTTCATGTATAACATTAGCATATGTCATTTATGGATAGAGGAAATTGTATATGTTCACAACAGACGTTGGATAATATAAGTTTTAGAGAAAATTATTTTTAATTACTTAATCTCAACGAAAAAAAGAGTAAAATGCTCGTGACAAACTACACACATAATAAATTTAGAAAATATGTATTTGTTTTCATAGAAAGTTTAATCACAAAATGACCCAAAATTATTCATAGTGTTCATGAAAAAAATTTATTTTACACCAAACCACTTATCAAGTAGCGTCGAATAAGTTTAATCCCGACATGTTCTTACTAGTGCAACAAACAAGAACAAAACAAGTCGACTTCTCCACAACTTTTTCCTTGAGGTCTTTCTTAACAATTTTAACTGTTACCAATAGTGTCATAAACTTGGAACTTTCTCGATAATCGTATAAAAGGTTATTTGAAACTTCTCTTTGAATTTAATTTGACTAATCACTACAAAAAGTAGATTTTAAAATTCGATAATATTGTTGAGACATAATAAAATGTCACATAGATTCAACACTGTTGTATCCAGATCATTTACGATATTTTGCGTGTGATGTGTAGTTGCCATGCTGTTGTTGCAAAACATTATTTGAGATATGTTTTCTTAATATAAACAACAAGCATTTATACTCGTAATCTTATAATATTTATATGTCTAATATTAAAAAAGTATAAAGAGAAAAACCGTTACTAATATTGTGAAATTATAACAACAACGCATTCGCACGCCAAAATACAGTATACCACATATAATCTCTTATTATTAAGCTTATTCCGATATAACATTATACCGGGTATCTCAAGACTGCTACCGAAAATGAAGCCGGGTGGTAGTTTTAGCGACTGCAAATACATTGCAACTAAAAATTTCGCAAAGAAACGCGACAATTATTTTTTATGATTTTTTAAATATCGTCATTTTTGGGTGGTAAATCCATAGTTTTTGCTAAAGTAATAATTTAAACACTTTTATGCCTTGGATTATTTATAAATAAAAGGGTATTATTATACACTATTATTTTAGGAAAAAATGTATTTACCACCCAAATATGGTCATAGGAAAAAAATAACAGATAAAAAATTGTCGCTTTTTTTTGCAACTTTTTCTGTTGCATTGTGTCTGAAGTCACTTAAACTACCACCCGGCCTCGTTTTCGGTAGCAGTCTTGATATACCCTGTATAATAAGTGCATAAGCCTAAAGAAGAAGGAACTGGAGCAAAACTTCAGTGTTGAAATTGGCCCACCCGCAACAGGTCAGCGTCGTGCCTTCTCAATCGTAGACGTGACGTCATAAATGGGAAAACATCTATTCACTCAGCCATATTCAATATAACATAAACATGTTCGTATTTTTCAAATATTATAACAAATTATTAATTAACTTTTATAATAATCCAACCTGTAAACTGGTTTGTAAGCTGGTTTTGAAAGTAGCAACACTAGAGTTTCCTGCCCGTTCTTCTCTAGAGAAAACCGCTTTCCGAACTGGGTGTCGATAAAAAATGACTGAATCTAAATGATGTAGAACATCCTAATGGCTTCAATAAATTATTTTCATTTTCATTTCAAATTTATTTTTAATTATACAAATTAAATTAGTCATGTCAAACGGTCCAATATCTAACAAATTATCAAAACCTCAATTAACCATTTCAATACATTAGAATACATGATATACCTTATTATTTTCCCACAGGAACCAGTTCTTCCCCCCTTCCCATTGTGGATGGCAGCGATCTTCGCCACCTGCTTGGTACTGGTGATTCTGCTGACAGTCAGCGGGAACGTGCTGGTACTATTGGCTTTCCTGGTGGACAGAACTATCCGTCAACCGAGTAACTACTTCATCGCCTCTCTTGCTGCCACTGACCTGTTGATTGGTAAGGATTTATTTTTTAAAGGAATTGAAAAAGTATGAACTATTAAACATTGTCCGCCCCGTGACCATGAAAGCTATAAAGTAATCGGAACGTCAAAAGCCTCAAATGTAAGAATTTAACCAAATCCGTGATAAAATCTGTAAATAATTATTTTCTGTATCAGCCCATATACGTCCCACTGCAGGGCACGGGCCTACTCTACAATCGAGAGTACGATTGAGAGTGGTTAGGCCATATAGTCCACCACGCTGGCCTAATGCGGGTTGGCGGACTTACATACCATAGAAATTCTTATAAATCGCTACGGTATGCAGGTTTCCTCACGATATTTTCCTTCACCGTTTTAGTGCGTGGTGATTGACTATCAATACACACATGACTCCGAAAAGTCAGAGGTGTGCACTGGGATTCGAACCCTGGGATTCGAATTCGAATAATTATTTTATTTCAATGTAAACATTTTTTTGGGTCATATGAAGGAAAATTGTAAGGCTTTTTCCGCCAGTGGGACATAGGATATAAAAAACTGCTGTTGATTGGTGAGAAAATAATACTTCTTTTGTTTTAACTAGCGTGTAAGCCTCAGTCTGAGTAAGAAATAAGATAGTAATTATGAAATATCATATCATTTGCTTCACGCCTGGAGCCTATTTTTGCCCAAATAATATTCGTTTCGGGTCTGGGTGTTAAGATTAGAAAGTATTTTAGTATTTTGTAGTTATTGGGAATGTGATGGTAATTTTTTATTTTTAAGGTTACTGTAATGTATTTAATGATAAATATAGAGCTGCAATGTCTTTGTACAGATTATCTTGTGATGAGAAATAATTATCTATAGCCCGCACAATTATGTTTACTCAATTGGCTCTTTACGCTTCGATTATTACAATAGGGGATTCAAAGGGTCATCATGTAGCGGATTAGCGCAATTCTGTATTACGAAAATGGTAAAACAAATTATTATTTTGGGTTTAGGTACCGCTGATACACCTGAAATACTAGTTTAAACATTAATAATATAATAGTTTCGTTGAAATATTATAAGTGAAGATTTCAAATAATAAAAGTTAAAGAAACACCAAATAAAAAATAATAAGGAGTATGAAACCAAGGAAGTGGAGCGATCGAAAATCCATTATTCTCCGAACTAGCAAAAGTTTAAGTAGAAGATAATAATTTTAATATCGGAAGAGATGTTGATTTACTCCAGCCAGTTTTGAAAGTGAAGCGAGAATTTCGTTTTTCTTTGTTAGATTCTCACCCTGTAATTAATTCAACATTTAACTCTGATCGATATCACTTTGTGAGAATTGATATTTTTTTTTACAGGCAACACAGATACATATTTACGAGGTTCACTGTGACTAGTTAGTTAGTTTGCATATACATATATTTTTTAATTCAAAAATACTTAAATAAAACCGATCATTCAGATTGATTTAACAAAATAAACTTTGAAACAAATAAAAAATTTGAAACTCTTTACGAAATAAAACAACTTTAAATTGTAATCATACAGAAATTGGAGCTAATATTCACAAATGACTTGTTAACAACTTCGATTCGCTGTCTATCAACCTTTGACGAAGGTCGAACGCTACAAAGTATCAAATAAATTACAGTTTTCATTGTTCACAGGCACTTTGTCGCTTCCATTCTACACAGACTACGTATTGAAAGGGTATTGGCACCTGGGACCACTGCTTTGCGATCTCTGGCTCTCCGTAGACTATACAGTGTGTCTTGTGTCTCAATATACTGTCCTACTTATAACCGTGGATAGATTTTGTAGCGTGAAAATAGCAGCGAGGTACAGGGCGTGGCGGACGAAGAACAGAGTGATATGGATGGTCACTGTCACCTGGATCATACCAGCTTTGCTTTTCTTTACCACAATTTTTGGTTGGGAACATTTTGTCGGATACAGAGACTTGCAAGAAGGAGAGTGCGCAGTACAGTTCCTTAAAGATCCAATTTTTAACACAGCTCTCATCATCGGATACTACTGGACCACACTTTTTGTTCTCATCGTGTTGTACGCTGGAATATTTAAAACTGCTTACGATATGCAAAAGAAGAGTGAAGCTAAACAGAGGAAGATGCAATCGATGGTTGCTCTGAGTGCCGGTGTGATGACAGGCATGGCGGGACGAGCTGCTGGTATGTCGGGCCTAGCCAAGCCCACAATATCAAGCGAAGACCAAATCAAAGTATCAGAGTCCATCAGAAAAGATTCTACTTCCAAAGGCTCTTTGGCTGCTCCACTTTTAAATTTAGGAGGCTCGAGTGATTCCAACTCCAGCCAGAAATCCTCAGCTCATAAAAGCAGCGCAACTGCAACAGGTACTTCAACAACTGCTGAATCCGATGATAAAAAGGAAGATCAGGTAGAAGCGGAAAGGTCTAGCAGCCCAGCCTTCGATTCAGATGAAGAAAGCACTACCCAGACTAATGTTAAGAAGCGCCCTTCCGTTGCCAATCTAGTTATGCAAACCGGTGCTTTACAATGTTAAATAATATGAGGTTGAATGGTGGTATGCTCATTAAAACGGATTTAAAACAATCACCTGTGACGAAACACGATTTAGATAAACCCAAGTCATCATTGTCGCAGATCTCAGAAAAGAGTTTGCTCGACCACAGACAACCCTGACACATCACAGAGCAATGATCCGACCCCGGTGCCCAACGCGCCTCTCTCCACCGCCAGCCTCATGTCCCCGCTCTCATCAGGGATCGCCACACCGTCCGATCAGCGCGAGGTATCAACCACTATTGCTCAAAGAATCATTCCTCCTCCATCAGAGTTCAGATGTAGCCCACCCGTATCTGAGAGTCCACCATCATATTCGGAATCATCTAGAAATAGAACAGTCAGACTTGTAAAGGTGACGGTATCTCGTATGACGTGCTCCTCGGTATGGACGGAGCGGATCTCCGGTATATGGACGAGAGCTCCGTCATACTGCCGTCACCTACTTACGAGAGTCCACCTTCATCAGTGACATTTCCCACTGCGACTGAACCATCATCACCTCCGACTCTAAATTCTGGTAACGTAACAAATACGTCATTATTGCAGGCTGCTCTCATTAGAGCGACCGCTGAAGCACAAGTGACGCAACCTAAAAGTAATTATTCGCCACCGCCACCGATCAAAGTCAATACCGAGGTAAGTCTGACGGCGGGCGAACGACCCAAACCTGTCATCACCCTCGTAACGTCGTCTTCCAATAACAATGAGCCCTCAACTCCCAAGCCGGCCGAGGTGAAGATCTCGCCACTCAAACTGAACCCAGCAATAAGTCCTGCGGTCGAGAACAGCGACATATCGAGCACCGCTGTAACTGGGTCAGGCCGCGGCGACTCTAAGAAAGAGTTTGTGAAAAACATAGGGAAAAAATTAAAAGTTAAGCGTTCGAAACGGGACGGCCTGTTTCCGAGTATCGGGCGGCAGAAGTCAAAGTCAGAAAATCGTGCGAGGAAGGCATTTAGGACCATATCGTTTATTTTGGGCGCGTTCGTGGTCTGTTGGACACCGTACCACATACTCGCGCTGGTGGAAGGGTTCTGCACGGATCCGCCTTGCATCAACAAGCACCTGTACATGTTCTCGTACTTCCTTTGCTACGCGAACAGTCCGATCAACCCGTTCTGTTACGCGCTCGCCAACCAACAGTTCAAAAAGACCTTCACGAGGCTCCTGCGGGGCGACTTCCACATCACCTAGTCCATGTATGTTGGCTACAGAAATGCGTAAAGCGACACTGGGCCAGTGTTACAAAATGTTATTTGCGCGCACAATATTATCAATGATATTGTTTGTATAAGACAATACGAGTAATTAATGACTTCTTAAAGCTTTCAATGTATAGATTAATTACTTATAGTTCATTTGGATGTATAGTGAGTGGATGCTTTATAAAAGCAAAAGCATGTAAATATTTAATTAGTACATACGTTGTACATTTCGTTTAGCTTAGTCTCATCATTAAAGGTTCAGAACTGACAATAAAATGTTAGATTGTGTAAATAAATGTGAGTTTTAAATTTAAAGTCTCTTCATATATCTAGTGAATATTATTAAATAATGATAATAAATATAGAAACCAAAGTATTATTGCTTTAAGTACAGTGATGTAAGGGTTATTTTACGTAGGGTTTTAGATTAAATCATGTCACATTAAATATCATAGTGCAGTGTGTGATAATGAGTATGTAATTTTTAAATATTGTATTATAAAAATAATTAGTGTAAATATTAATTTAATTTGTTTATTTTAATCTTATTCGAGATCACTCACGCGAAACACACTCATGATCACATACTGAAAATCCGATAACGCCGAAAAGCTTTTAGCCAGAGCCCAGCTAAAGATTTCCGGCGTTGAAATGTAGTCAATTAAATGTTACGTATCAATAGTATTGGCGATTTTTCAGGCCCTAAGTACATTTAATGGAACCTCTTGGCACCCAATGTATTCAAATTATTCCATTTTCTATTGTTGATTTAGCACCGAATTCATTGTTAGTGGCTGATTGCTTCGAAATTGTGTTAATTCAATTATGATCATTACGGTTAATGGTATTAAAATTAGAGAATATTAAATCCAAATATTATAAGTATCATAACCCGCATAGTAACAATCAATTTCAGGAAAAAAACAATTTTAAAAAGTGTAACTGACATTTATTTTAATAACAAATATCTTAGTAAATAAATATATACCGGGTATATCAAGACTGCTACCGAAACGAAGCCGGGTGGTAGTTTTATTGACTACAAACTCAAAGTAACTAAAAATTTGCAAAGAAACAAGACAATCGTTTTTATCGTTTTTTAAATATCACCATTTTTGGGTAGCAAATCCATGGTTTTTGCTAAAATAATAATTAAACTTTTTATACCTTAGAGTCTGTATAAATAAAAGGGTATACACTATTATTTTAGGAAAAAAAAATGTATTTACCACCCAAATACGACCATATGAAAAAATTAACAAAAAAATCGTCGCTTTTTTTGTTACATTTTCTATTGCATTGTGTCTGAAGTCGCTTTAACTACCACCCGTCTTCGTTTTCGGTAGCAATCTTGATATACCCTGTATATGGTCTAACTTCCACGAGTACAAGAGTAACAAAAATTTAACAAAATTAATTAAAGTTAAGATTGAAAAAATATTTTTTACAAGTGGCATTCATTTATCTTGCTTTAATTAAGAACTCGAAGAATTGATTGTTATTTGTTCAACTTTTCTTTTAATGTTTAATTCATCATTTATTTAAAAGTTTTTTTTTAGTATGACATTAAAAAAATATTATTGATACGTGAATATATTTCTTTATTAAAAAAATATATTATGAGAATTTTTGAATCACTTTGTGTTATGTTATGCACTGATTTCATTTTTATTTAACTTGTTTATTGACGTTAAATCCGCAACTTCATGACTTTATTACACAACAAAATTTCGAAGCATCACACTTATGTAGTTGCTTAGGGAATAATTAAAAACATTGTATTCTATCATATACTATACTAACTAAATAAGCTGCAACAAAATGAAAGACAAAAGTGAAATAACATTAGTTGTACCTATAATAGTATACTTGTAGCTAATCTTTTTTTTTTTTTTGTACAGTCGGAAATAATGCGTATATGATTCCTACGTTTCATGATCAATTAAATGTTTTCATATCTTGATATTCCCTGTTTGGATGCGTTCTTATATTAGGATCAATAAGGGTAAGTCCATCTTAGATGTTTATTTCTCACACAAAACAGCAGTGTAAATGCGCTGTTGTATTTCGGTTTAAAGGATATTGTAGCCAGAGTAATATTGAGACTTAACATCTTATGTCTCAGATGGCGAGCGCAATGGAATGCCAAGCATAACCTTGAATTTTAAGGTGTTGATTGGTTTTGCTACTGTTCATGAGCAGTGGTATCGCGTACCATCAGGCGAACGACATGCTCGCCAATCGTTGCAATAAGAAAAATGTACATAATATACAAGATTCACAACGTGTGGATATTCTTGTGCTAACGACTTCTTATCTTATTACGCGTATCATTGACCTTAAAGTTTAAAAAAAAAAAACAAGATTTTTATTAATATTTTCGTCAAATTCATAATAATTATGTGTACTGTTGTTTGGCTTTAGAGTCTAGTCAATGCCTTCCTTTAACAAATCTCTCGCATAACTTTACAACAATTGTTATCTTGATAGGTTTTTGACTTGCAAAGAGCATAAGATGGCGTTTTTAAATTTCTTTAAAACCTCTTCTTCGTCAGTCTTCTCAAATAAGTCTTCCTCCGCTTTTAAAGATTTTTCAAACGCTTTTAAAATTGTTGCATTATCCTTACCTTCTTCCTTATAATAAATTCTCACTCTAAAAACGTTTGGAACTATCGTTTAATGGACTTACCCATTTCAGGTTATATAATATTAATTAACTGAAAATTAGCAATATTTCCTAGTGTTTGTAAATTAATAATTTAAGCTTTTGTACTACCGATTGTATTGGTCGTAGTTTGCCCAATAACATTAATTTGTCATATGACATGATTAATTTAGTTTCCGATTTGCTGTTATATTAATTTAGAAATTGACGCCCCTACCACGAAAATTTGGTGTTTCTCATATTTCATTCAATAATATAAGAACACGATTTTGCACACATTTTCCATATCTATCATAAAATTGCTAAAGGAGTTTTTGTACATTATTTTTTTTTTCTTTTAATGTATACCTGGAAGCAAGAAATATTTTAAGGAAATTTACTATTTGGACAAATATGAACTCGAGCCGTAAAAAGGAATTATTAAATGAGTGATAACTTTCGTTAGCTTGAATGGACATTGTGACATTAAATATCACGAAAGTTGTCGATAAGAATTTTTATAGCATTACATAAATTATAAGAGCATAAGGAAACCTAAGAATATAATATGCAGTATAAAAGTACGTACTACAAAGAAGATATAACATTCTATAAGAATAACTAGGTTTTAAAGTAGCACGAAAATATTTCAAAGTGCTACATGACAAAAGTTATTTAAAGCAATGAAATGGAACTAAGCGACCAAGTCTTCCATCTTTAAAATAAAAGTCGTTAGATGCAACCCGCAAAAACTCCATCTTATTACTTTTGAGCGAGTAAGTTGTTCCACTTCACAATATAAAACTTTTCTAGGGATACTAAAATAGGTAGCTATACAATACGGATGATTCCATAAGATCTCAGAAACATATAGTAATTTTACAAATAACAATACAATAAAATACATTTTGTAACAGTAATGTTATGGTTCATTTTTTGCGAGACAAGGGCACTTTCAAAATGGTAAAGCCACGATGCAATCTTTCAATTATGATTCAGCATGAATGGGCAGGCTCGTCCGATGTGGCACCACTATCTCACAAAAGATCGATGTGAAGTGACAGACTTACTGTTTCGTTTCATTTTTTTAGTATAATTATCAGACGCCCAATGCCCCTCCCCTCCCCCCCACCCCTCCCCTTCTATCCTCCCATTTTTCATATTTCCCACTCCCCTCCTGATTTGAGGCCGGTGACATATCTATACTCCAAGCGTTGTAGATATTCATGAGCAGCAGTGATCACTAACCATCAGGTTACCTGTTTGCTCGTTACCAGACCTATTGTAAAACGTAAAAGATATAAATCGTTCTACATCATAAAATATTATTGAACTGATTAATCATCAATTCATAAAGGTACGTCAATTTCCAATGCTTCTGGATACGAAATCTTGTGGTAGGGGCGTGGATGACTTGATTCGGGGATGTAGCGTAGTGTTGTCGCCTTAGTACATTGTCAATAATGACCATATACTGTGTATAAAAGCTTTGTATACTGTATGTTTGGATAGATTAATGTCGAGTGGAAGCCGTTGATGCTAATAAAGACTAGTGATTTCATTTTCTGTTTTATTTTATACATTCTCCTTTGTGTCACTTACTGAAACAAAATTATAATATGTTTAAGAAAATATGGAAGCTGTTCATTGTTTACAGCAAGTTTCTGAATCTAGGCCGCTTGCAAAATCCTTGGGCTTATGTTCACCAGTTAAGTTTGAATGTTTGTAAATGATGAATAATATACCTGTAGATTGATATAAATATCGAAATCTACACATAAATAGAAATAGTATTTGACCATCCTATCAACAAATACATTATTTTCGTAATTTTCATAAAATATTACCTAAAAAATACGAAACAATGAATTGTAAGTCCCTAAAACATGAAAAAATAATGTCAACATCAGGTCGGCAAAAGACCAATTAAAGTACATTTCATTCATAAAGTTGATCCAAGCAAATTTCACGAAAGAATTTAAACCCGTTTTCATCAATACAAATCACTGATAACGAAGGAAATTACTAATTCGTCCCTCGAGGCGGGTTGTCGTGACCGTTTCCATTGCTTTAAAAGCCGAAGGTTTTGCACAAAGGTCAGGTTGTGTTGTTTCGACTCCATTGTGTTATACATAGATGAATGATGTATTGTAAAGTATGGTCTTTCTAGTAGTGGACGAATAGGGTTAGTCATTTTCGTGTCTGATTCTTTAGGATTTTGATGGCCTCCGTGGGTCAGGCGTTTAGACGCCGCCTGTGAAACGCGAGGCCGCGTTTCGATCCCCGCGCCGACAGAAATGTTTGTGTGGCCCAGAAATATTTATTTCGGGTCTGGGTGTTGATGAGACCGAAAAGTCTTTCGTAGTTCTTGATGCCCACGACACAAGACTCGATCTTAGTGTGAGATCAGGACTATGTTTGTGACTGTTGGGTGTTATTTATTTATTTTCAAGTTCGGTTTATATAACAAATAAATTAAAAAAAAAACAAGCGAAGAAAAAGTGAGTCATAGCGTTTTAGGTAATCAAAAGTTGGAAACCCTGGTACAGGTTTCGAGAAGCAGAGAGATATACGATACATCCACTAAAAACAAGACTATAATATAAGTATTACTGTTCTCAATGGGTATTTAATGCCAACTCTTGCTGAATACGGTTCTTGATTAGAAGAAACCGTTTCATAGCCCTCCATTATGTATGTGACATTGACGTTATGATAGACCTACTCAAGTACTTAAATGTATACGCTATTCATACATACATACATACATTCATTTGTAAACTCATGTTTTTTCCCAGTAGGGGTAGACAGAGGAGCTAGCAGGAGACACACATTTGGGGTTGAGCCTATCGCCATATCCGATATAAATTTCTGACTCCAGGCTCATAATTAATAGAAATAACCAATATCACCTGGTACGATAAGAGATTTGAATCCGACCCGCCACTGAGGCAATCACTATTCAGAAAACTAAAACAGAAAGAGCTGATGATGTAACCAAACACGTCAATTTAATCAAAGTTATTATAAGAGAACAATTGACAGCAAAGCTTAAAGAAGTTTATGATATTAAAATTGAGGTCAATGAAAAAGGTAATTATGGAACTTCAGAGTAAGTTAATAAAAAGTTTAATTATATTGTACTGCAAATAAAAGTCGATTAATACTTTCCGCCTCCTAACTTAAACATGG
Organism: Hyles vespertilio; assembly: GCA_009982885.2. Lineage (NCBI taxonomy): Eukaryota > Metazoa > Arthropoda > Insecta > Lepidoptera > Sphingidae > Hyles > Hyles vespertilio. The sequence continues at coordinate 3,271,320 of CM042812.1, read as the reverse complement.
CATTTCGCGATATTAAAAGAGTAAGACTAAAGATGTTTCTGCCATCTTATGCAATGAGATTCTTTTGATTTAGAAACTACTGGAAAACACTACATCTTTTGTCATTGAAATACTATTGCTGTCTTATATATTAGTTATTATTTATGATGTTCAATAATAACACCATAACTATAAAACACAATCTGTAAGACACATTTCGCAATTCCATCAAACTACCAACATGATCATTATCCCGACCCAAGTACTAAGAGTTACATAACAGCTGATACCACGTCCCAGGACCCTTATCTGATAATAATTCATGCTCGGAAGTCTGCTCGGACTCTAAACTGCACATCGTGGCCCGTCACAAGTCATTTACTGTCCTTTGAATAAGGCCCGAGATAGTTGTCACAACAGGGACAATCGAGTTGACAACACCACGTTATGAAGTAGCGCAAAGGATGGAAGATAAGCGAGTGCAGTCCTTTGGCTAGGTAATGACTTGTGAATCAGGTCTTATGGATCAATACTGTATTACAAAATATAACAAAATGAATGTTAGATTTTTTTTCTCTGTATATATGTTGACAGCAAAATTTCATGTATTATGTATGTACTACTACAGATATCTACCACATTTGGATGGTAATTTAAATTCGCAGTATGGGACATGGAAGTAGGAAATTTAAAGTATAAGGGTATATCCATACTGCGACCGAAAACAAAGCCTAGTGGGTGGTTTTAGTGACTACAGACACAATGCAACTAAAGATTTTGTAAAAAACGTTTAATATTTTTGTGGTGTTTTGAATATCATCGTGTTAGAGTGATAAATCTATAGCTTTTGCTAAAATAATAATTTACACCCTTGCCTATCATAACATCATCTTTAAAAATAAAATGGTGTACATTATTATTTTAAGGAAGTCTAATTATTTACTACCTAAATACAAAGATTGTTTTTTTTTTGCAATATTTTTATTTGCGTTTAGTCTGAAGTCACTAAAACTGCCACCCAGCTTCGTTTTCGGTAGCAGTCTTGATATACCCTGTATAATCCTATACACAATTATACATACAGACGGAGCAACAGTTCACAATGTAGTTGAGATAACATCGCGCTTCGCTCGTGCAAAGCACCGACAGTAACCGTCGTCAACTCAAACAATAGACTGAAGGGTGGCGCGTATTGTTGATGCTACTAGCTAGCTCACTTCAATTTGTTTACCATTGTATTGCATATAGATTACTTGCGCCATATTAAATTTGCCCTGCATATATAAAAGGCTCGCTTTGTTGAGGTTTGGTAAAGGCTTCGACAATAGAACATTAGTTTCACGTAAAATCTACTACGTAAAATTGAGTTGTTTATATTGGCATGGTAAAGTCAATTACCACGCACTAGAACGATGAATGAGAACATCGTGAGGAAACCTGAATAACTTAGCGATTTGTAAGAATGTATATGGTAAGTAAGTCCGCTGACCTCCATACAGCGTTGTGGTCTATATGGCATATCCTATCAATCGTACTCTTGATTTTAGAGGAGGCCTGAGTCCTGCAGTGGGAGAGTCACGTAACGTGGATGGTTCTTTCACCATTTGATCGAGTTAAGTCAGCTTACTCAATCGTTGCTAATGAAATGATATTCGCCTCCCCAAGTCATAATTGGGGGTGGGGGTAACAGTGGAGGTAACAGCGACCCACGCTAACATCGCGTTTAAGACTGAACCTTTGTGTCTCCGGTTTCAAGGCAGTTGTGATTATATCGACTAGCGAGATACTGCTATTGTCTCACCGCTGTATACTGTATCTGAAGAGCATTAAATTTCATACTATTGTTTTCAATACATTCCCAGAATAAAATAGTAAAGACAACTAACAAATATTGCTGGCAACGCATTCGCTATGGTGTTACAAATCATCATGGACGGCAGTTATCACTTACCCTATTCAATATTAGTAAAAAACAAAGATTTTGACTCATCAGAAACGTAAACAACATCAACGTAACATCCACACCTCAACAACAGATTACCCACCTAAAATGTTATATTTCAAATAAAGTCTCACACATTTTACGTGGTTTTTATCAAGGTTCCGGCCAGCATTACCCTCGGTAGTCAGATAAAACCGAAAAATGTTCTGTTTAAAAGCACCGCCCTTAATTAGTGTCTGCTCGGCCAGTTTGCGGAGCACCGAAAAATACATATTCTGTGTGCACGGATTTTTAGCAGCCCGCATTTGCGTTGAACACATGGCAGCAAGTTTTTATTTTCAAAATTTGCTACATCTGATGGTGTATTTTTTTATTGCTATTAATGACGAGACGTGTATGCTTCTTCTGATTGTAAGCGATACGACCGCTCATGGCTAGTAGCAAAATTAAACAATACATTGAATTACAAAACAATGCTTAGTATCCCACTGCGCTCGCCATCCCGAGACATAAGATGTTAAGTCTCATCACCTCTAATAGTTACTGTGGATACAACATGCTTCAACTAAAATACAACAGTGTAAGCACTGCTTTTTTTTTTATTCTTCGTGCATTACCACAAAACAGTTTAAGAATTAATAAAATTATCACATATAAAACACCAAATATCAGACAATATAGACAAAAATAAAAATAAATCAACAGATTTGATGAATCAATAGACAGCCTTATCGCTAAGAGCGATCTCTTCCAGACAACCATTCGAGCAGGAAAAATGACAAAACAGGAGACGTAGGCGGTACTTTAAATAGAAATAAAGATACATAAAATACTTGATTGAACCAACAAAGCTGTTCATATTGCCAGTTATGTGTATTCAATCGAATATTTCTATTAAGCACAACTTACCGCTTACAGCAATACAGAGCTTGTGTCTATCCGACTCTAAATTTAGATCCAGACCACGCAGTGTTGAACATTTGCACGTGTATATTGATATATTGTCATTGTCACGTGGATTATGTATTTCCTTGAATAGAATAATACTAATTGTAAAAAGTTATGAATAATATAATATATATATATAAGTCGAATACCAAAAATTAAATCCAATATAATTAATTATTTTGTAAATATACATAGAATAAGTACTGTGTATTGACTTGTCATAACTGCTATTTATATTGCCTAATTGATCAACAAATCAATTTCATATCATTTCATTGGATATTACTTTAACCTAGTCCTTCAGAAGGGTGATCTGCATCTGGTGATGAATGAAGTGCAGTGCCACCCACAACATTCTGCACTCATTGATAACAGTAATTTATGGAAAAAAAACAAACTACCAAATCGCCTTTCCAGTTATCTATAATATTTATTCGACTTGTTATTTAAACTTTGAACTCAGAGTAGGGTGACTTTTTAAGTGGGATATCCCTTCACAAATCCAGGGTCAAATAGGCGTAGGTCTTGGCAATGGCAGCGTAAGTAGCCTTGGCGAAGTTTCCAAGGCTGAAAAACCACGGGCTGAGGTCTAGCAGTCTTAGACATCAGCTATCTGAAGTAGCTTTTTAGAGACTGTCGCCGACACGATAACAGTCTCACGGTATTATTAATTTCCGATAGGTACCAGGAACTAATCCTAGTGAAACGACCTTTAAAAATTAATATATAAATGATATTCTGATGTCATGTGAACCTACTATTTATTCTGCATCGGCACACATGCAGCGATTGAGACGGTTTAGGCCGCCTTGGCCTATTTTGGATTGTTCGACGTAACATAAACTTTAAATGCGGAACCTCCTAACCAAATGCCAAACGGTATTTTCTAGCTTTTAGTTTGACGACACTGAGTGATTCACTTTTTAAGTTTTTTGCAACACATTAAACTGATGGTTGGTTTAGCAAAACATATTTCTAGAGTCACACTGCAATTGTAAAAAAATAAAAGGTTTATTCGCTTTCCTAGAGAATGTTGTTGTTGCCTACAACTTATAAGTTGCTTGCAATATTCTTGTCTCCTTACATGTTCATCTAAGCTACTCTAAAGTCACTTACTTATACACTTTAGGTCCTGGTTGAGGTTGCAGAAAGTCTCTGGGTGCAAGTCACTTTCAGCAGTGAATTTTCTGTGACTGAAGACAGAAAAAGAGAGATAATAACTTACATATAGGATTGCAATAATATCGGAATCCGCCAGGATCACCGTCACACACTGAACGGTAACCCGTAATCAATGACTACGGTGATGACCAGCATGTGGGTTAAATTAATGTTAAGTCAATGTCAGCCATTATATTTAAAATCACCATGTGGGGCGGTATAATCTTGTCGACATACGCTATAGACAACTTGGACTCTGGAGAAAGCTATTGATGGACTGATTATTAAGCAAATAAAACTTCAAAAGTACGTCTACCGTCTTATGTATTATATTTGCTTCACGAAGCCGATATAATACTTTCTAACACCAACAAATTATGTTTGATTTGCAATAAAAAAATATGTAAGTAGACAATACTAAGACGAGGTTCTAGAATTGCTTATACCTGAAACAAATTATACTTTTTTATTTATTTACCGACTTCTGTGAATCAATTTTCACACTTCGAATAAAATACGCTTGGAAATAATATAATGGCTTCCACAAAGAAGCATGATGCAGTATTCAAAGAACTCATAGGGGCTACGAGGAAGCAGCATTACTCAACAAAATAAATTAAGTATTTATTTGTAATTATTATTTATTGCGTAGATTCTATCAACGCGTAAACGCCTCAATTCATAATAAATGATTACCGTTGGCAATGAATACCTACTGGTGGTAGGCCTCTCATATGTTAGAGGTCGTCTAGGTAGGTAGCAATAATACATAAATAAATACACCCAACAGTCACACACATAGTCCTGACCCCACACTAAGATCGAGTCTTGTGTCGTGGTATCAGTAACTACGAGAGACTTTTCGGTCTCACAGACACCAAGACCCGAAAGAAATATTTGTGGGCCGCACAAATATTTCTCTCGGTGCGGGGATCGAACACGCGACCTCACGTTTCACAGGCGGCGTCTAACCTACCTGCGCCATGGAGGCTGTCAAATGTCACAATGTCTATAAATTTATTCCCCCAAACAGCAGTTTAAAGCAGTCTTGATTTCCGGTTTGAAGGTAATAAGCCAGGGTAACTACTGGATATCGTAATAATTTTATTTCATTCAGACCCAAGTGCTAGTCCAATAGTGTTCGTAATTAATAAAATAAAATAAAAACTATGTTAGTATTTTTATTTATTGAGACTTAATATCTTACGTCCCAGGATGGCGAACGCACTGGATTACCAAGAATTGCTTTGTTTTTACTATGGTGTTTGATTTTGCTAGTGTCCATGAGGGATTATCGCTGTCAGGCTCGCCTAGCCATTCAATGCAATAAAAAACAACATACAATACGTAATCATAATGTATCGTTGTCGACCTGTTTATGAGAAAAGGAAGTAAGAAATATTGGACATCCGGCAAACACCTTTACCGAACAATACACGCCAGAAAATAGCTATATGGTATAGTTATACAGGGTATATCAAGACTGCTACCGAAAACGAAGCCGGGTGGTAGTTTAAGCGACTTCAGACACAATGCAACAGAAAAAGTTGCAAAAAAAAGCGACAATTTTTTTTTTGTTATTTTTTTCCTATGGCCATATTTGGGTGGTAAATACATTTTTTCCTAAAATAATAGTATATACCCTTTTATTTATAAATACTCTAAGGTATAAAAGAGTTTAAATTATTATTTTAGCAAAAACTATGGATTTACCACCCAAAAATGACGATATTTAAAAATCATAAAAAATAATTGTCGCGTTTCTAGGCGAAATTTTTAATTGCATTGTGTTTGTAGCCACTAAAACTACCACCCGGCTTCGTTTTCGGTAGCAGTCTTGAGATACCCGGTATATATAGCGCTGATGCGCTCTATTAACTTTAAAATAAATACTTAATCTTATAAAACAACTCGCTGTAGTTGTGTTAGTACGCCATCCTACATGAAGCCAATATCGTGGTCTACTAGTATAATATGGCCTAGCCCTCCTCTGTCGTACACTCGGTTGCGGAGGATTCAGTACCCCCCAATGCGATGTATATGGGCTGATAGAGATACAGGTATTCGCTGTTCACATCAATTCAGTACTAACACATCGCTACATCGTCGCCCAAACAAATAGTCGTGGAAAAACTTGCGTGTAGGCCGATAGACATAAACTATCTATGGCAGAAAATGACGATGTACACTCAGTTTCAAGACCAAAATCACCACGTACATTGAGGAAAGCCGATGTTCAACTCTAGCACGTTTATGGACTATAAATAGACATAAATAAAGTACTCCGTTCGTCAGAATATAGCTCTCATAATCCATTACCACGCGATACCGCTACCAACTTGTTGCTGCCGATTCGAAATATAAAAATCTGCGCTGCCAGTCATAAGCACCACTTCTAGAATACACGTCTGCGATATTATATTGCATCCATAAAATATCATCATTTTTTACTTATAAAACTAATGTCGGCTCGACTGCACGGTAATCGAGCCTCGTTCGATATAAAAACCAAATTATTTTGCAGTCGATTCCAGCATAAAACCCTTTAACAACATAGCGATACGATCTGCCGCGGCAGCAGCATGATGTTTAATAAGTTTGTCCGATATAAGTTAGCAGAGTTAGGTATGCGGATGGATTAGGTAAAATAAGCTCTATTGCTTCGTAATAAAGGTGATGTTGAAAGAATGGATGTGTTTGCGTGTTATCATGTGCCGTCGCTGCAATTAGCGCATCGTCCCCATTCTGTTATTGCGAGTGGACGCTTCAGCCAACGGCATGAAGTCATCCGTATAATTTATGCACGTACCATAAGGCCTTTCATTTCAATATTAGATTATGTGGGGATAGTTTAACGAGCTTTGTCCTGATTACTGCTGAACAACGCTGCGGTCGCTCGGAATACGTGCTTAATAATGCTGATGGCCGAATGTATGCGACTCGCGGTTAAAATTGAAATTCAACAACTCGCTTTCCATACAAGCAAACATTGACGCAATAGATCCCGCTTCAGAGATGTGGAATTAATCGTGCGATCGTGGAATGTTCAGTCATACATATAATTGTGCTATATTGCAGAAAGGCAGGCTGAGTGTGAAGGTAACATGACATGGAGGACGACTGTTTCATTCCATTAGATTCCTTGGCAGTTAATAGTTTTAAATCTCCTATGAAGTTTTTTTATTGCAATGAATGGCGAGACTAGCATTCCATTTGGCTGATGGTATGCACTAAAACCACTCATGGACAGTAGCAAAACCAAAAAACACTAAGAATTACAAAGCTATGTTTGGCAATCCACTCCGCTCGCTATCCTGAGACATAAGATCTCAATATTTCCAGTAGTTGTCCGGCTACAAGGTCCTTCAACCCAGAATACGCCATTGCTTTACCACTGATTTTTGGCGTGAAAAAAATACATTGCAGTGGCACCTACCCAGGCAGCCTCTGACATATGTATGAGAGACCTACCAGTTAAAGTAGGGAACCTTAACGCAGACTCTAAATTTCTTCATTATACATTGTTGAGATCATCTATAATGCCAGACAAAACGATACATCAATAGTTGTTTTCTACAGTGGTAAATGCACTGTGTGTTTCCGTTAGAAGGACATTGTAACTACTGGGCATATTGAGACTTAGCATCTTATGTCTCATATGGCGACCGCAGCGGAATACCGTTTGGTTTTGCTACTGCCCATGAGCTGTTGTATCGCTTACATGTTGTATCGCATTGCATGCTCGCCATTCATTGAAATTTAAAAAATCCTTGGTGCTGTGTCATAAAAATGGCGCAAAAACAATAGTGTTTAAAACTCATCGGAAGCGCCTATAAGAGCATTAATATTGAAACAGGAAGCGGCCACGGCGCCTGCCGGACATCGATTATGGTAATAATACCATTAAAGTGCAAATATCCTGTGGGGTAGCCGATTTATTACTTCTATATTTACCGCAGGGCTGTGGAGTGTTCATTAAATTTCATATTATTCCGACATTGTGATTTTTAATTATGTATAGCGGTTTTTTAGCAGTAGATGGAAAGAGGCAACCAATTTACATTGTAATTTTCTTTGCATTATTTTTCTGAGTTATGACGGAGCTTGAAAATTAGTGAAACTCCTTGTAGGCTGGGGTGTTACACTATGATCTCAGATGAAGATCGAATGTTTAGACATCGCCGTATGTACTTAAAACACATTCACTATACACAAGATGGTGTCTCAATATGTCCAGTAGTTATTCTGGCTGCAATGTCCTTCAAACCGGAACACAACAGTGCATTTACACTACTTTTTATTGTGTATTCAAAATTATCGAACAACTTGCTTATATCAACACTTCGTACACAATACAACCACGTGTTCACATCTGTTTCATATAGATTTCGAATGTTAAATTAAATTGCGACAGACCAATAACCGCATCTCATCACGCCATGTTGAAATTCGTACAATAATTTTTCGATATTCGGTCAATACACAATTATAATATTTATAAATTTCTGGTGGCTCATTTAGCTGACGAGAGGCTTGGGGATAATTAACATGAACCTACATTATGCTCGGAAATATTGGGTGATGATTATTAAAAATATCAACCAGTATTGTAGTGCGTGCTAGTAGGTACATCGTGTTACAAGTTCAGCCGATGAATGTTTGGTTTCGAGCCGACTGGCAGAATTGTGTCACTATTTGACACAATTAAAATTATATTTTCTTATTCTATTTTCTATTTATATGAGGTGTTAGCTCCTGTGCTTGTAAAAAAAAATATATAATCAATTCGTAGCATTTTTCTAATGCTGTGGTGAGCTTACGGATAGCATAAATAACTTATTTTGAACTGTTGTCATTAAGGGCTATTTTATATAAAGCTTGTCTAGGATTTTTGGCATCTGAATGCGAAAACGGTGAAGGAAAACATCGTGAGGAAACCTGCATACCATAGCGAATTATAAAAATTTCTATGGTATGTAAGTCCGCCAACCCGCACTAGGCCAGCGTGGTGGACTATATGGCCTAACCACTCTCAATCGTACTCGATTGTAGAGGAGGCCCGTGCCCTGCAGTGGGACGTATATGGGCTGATACAGACAGACAGAATGCGAAAAAAAGCTGAAACTTGTGTGTGTGAAAGTCGTGCTTTCTTCAAAATTTAATAAATTAGACGTGTTAAATAGATTACGAGTATAATACAACATTATTAAAACACCAAATATCACACAATATAAAACAATAATAAAAATATATTGCCAGATTTTATGAATCCATCGGCAACCTTATCGCGATCTCTTCCAAAACAATCAAACAACAAACAACAAAACAGAAGACAAGAGTCGATGCTTTAAACTGAAATAAACTTACATGAACAATACATAGATAATTCCTAGATTTAAATAAATAAATGCTTTATGTTTATATTATGAATTAAACAATATTTCGAAGTTATGATTTATCCAATAGATTATCCAGGGATTCTAGGATTGATTGGCAATGATCATCTTGTTTTTATCAGCCCATATACGTCTCTAATGCAGGACACGAGCCTCCTCTAAAATCTAAAGTACGATTGAGACTACCTTCATTAATATCCTCCATTACTCACACATTTTGCATCTACGAACGTATGCAAGACACGAACAGAACCGAAGTTTGTACGGCATAATTCAATAGCAAACAATTGACCCGTCGCGCTCTCTCCAACTCACAGTTCTTGGAGGTGCATAACGCAATTTATTTTCAGAATTAAGTTAGTGGACAGTGTTCTGTTGACATTTTATATGCAATGTATGTATTGGATAAGAATGTATCTACCTTATTATATATTATATTCACTTAAAAATAAGTATTTAAATTTAGGAGCCAGGGCTTTGGGCCTGTAATTACCACCAGCTGAACCCTATCACATACTGGAAGAAAAATTCAAGGCGAATTGTGATGGTCCTTATAGAACATATATATACCACATATAGATACAGATATAATTTAAAGCCTAAAAACATGCACAAAGACATGATGTTTAGTTATTGTTATTGGGTTAGTAAAACAGTCTCCATTTTTGAGAAGGCCTAATTTCACGGTTGAATTATCCATGAACTAGTATAAAGACAACGTAACCAGTAACCCTTCAAAGTGTATTTGGTGTCACGCGTCTACATAGGACTAAAAAGCACTCATATTCAAAAGATACCTACCTACCCAATTCTCCTACCTACCTACCTAGAAAATTTCTTGCATATAAAAGGATATTACATTTTAGATTATAAAATAATATTCCAATAATATTTGGTCAATATTCATGACTACAATAGCGACATCCCTGACTGGAGATAAAAGCGTTAAGCTTCCATATTTTTAATCTTCAGTCAGCAGCCTTACAAGATAAACTGTTTGCAGCCTCGCAAATTAGACCGCTCAGTGGTGACGTGTCGGGTATATTTTCGATTGATTTTACTCCAGTTTCTTCTTTGCTTTTACTTATTTTTTATTTATTTAAGTACACTTTATTGCACTCACAACAATAAAAGAAACTCATACACATAAAAAGTATAATTGGCGATCTTATCTCACAAAGGCAATGTCTTACAGACAAACATGGGATGGGTTTAAGAGAAAGATAAACAGAGGTCAATTTAAAGTGTAAGGGATAAAAACTAGCATCGAATAGTATATCAGATCTATATATTAATACGTGATGCAAAAACTTTGGACACCTTTTTACGAAAATTACGCGGACGCAGGAGCATAAAATTTGGCACACTTATAGTTTATGTGTAGGAGAAGTGCAGAACGCTAATATTTTTCGATAATAATGCTTATAAAGTACATTAAATCAAAAAATAAAAAATTACACACACTACCATGCATTTCACACATAATAATAATAATAATAATAATATAATCTTTATTTCAAGTACCAAAGACTCATAGCTTTTTACAATAACAAAAATTAGTCACATTACAAATGAAATAAAATCAGAATAATAATAGATAAACATACAATAACAAAATACGCTTAAATTGTCAACATCATGCAACATGTAGCCCACAGCAGTGATTAATGATGGGGCAGTCAAGCCTACCTGCAAGCACCGCTAGCATGCTGTTGGCGCTTTCACGCACTCTGCGTACTAAAGAAGCGCCTCTCTTGCGTATTATCGTGTGGAAGTAATCCACTCGCGCTTCCGCAAACATTGTTGAAGCACTGCAGTAGCGTGGCAGCCCCAACAACATCCTGAATGCGTTGTTAAACTGGACCCGAAGGGCGTTGAGCGATTTTTTAGTGTATGTTGTCCACAGATTGCATGTGTAAAACGTAGTGCAATAGGCTCTAAAAAGAGTTATTTTAACATCAGTAGAGCACTGCGCAAACCTGCGAATCAACATGTTGGCTCTGATACACAACGCCCTTCGCTCCCGTTCAACATCATCATCATCCCTTAGATCAGGTGTAACCAAATGACCCAAGTATTTAAAACTATCTACTCTTTCTAACTGCGTATCTTTAAGTTTTATAATTTCCATTTCTAATACTTTTCTTGAACCACCCTGAAAAACCATGCATTTGCTTTTCTTGGCATTATACATCAAGCCATGTTCAGCCGCATAGCTCTCACAGATAGTCACCAGTTTTCTAAGTCCGCAGACCGAGGCGCTCAGCAGCACCATATCGTCCGCGTAGCTTATGTTGTTAAAACACACGCCATCTATGTAACAACCTATATGTTGTCTACTGAGCGCCTCGATCAACCCATTAATGTACAGGTTGAAAATGGTAGGAGAGCTCAGACCTCCTTGCCTCACACCACATTCCAACCTATATGGGTCCGACAACGTGCCTGCCCATTTAACGTTGTTAATTTGGTTCCCATATCAGTACTTAAATATTTCAATAAGTTCGTTTGGTATATGGGATGATCTCATTTTATTCCATACATACATACATACACAAGTATTTGTACACGCATACATACTCTGGTGTCAAATTGTTTCTTTTCTTTTTCATTTTGTTCTTCTGACATAGACATATCAAATAAAGGTTTTATTTGCCTCATTTAATATAAAAAAGATTTTAATAATAATGCATAAAAAGTACATTAAATCAATAAATAAAACATTACACAAACCAGCATGCATTTGACACACGCATACACAAGGATTTGTACACGTATACATACTCTTTGGTCTAATTGTTTCTTTTGTTTATTATAGACATAGTTGAATGTCAAACAGAAAAGTTTGTTTACTGCGGTTTTATTCAATGTCAAACAGAAAAGTTTTATTTGACGAATACTACGTGAAATACTGAGCGCTTATACAAATTGTGTAGCAGTAAGATACATTTAAATGTACACGGGCTATCATTATATGCATAAAGACAGTTCTGTAGCAGCAATCTGCAATAACAACATTCAGGTACAAAAAAATATAATTTACTATTGCTGGTTCAAAGCCATTGTTCAAAGCAATTATTGTAGTTTACGATTTCAGTAATTGCATATACTTCAGGATAAATAAGTGATTTTGAGAGATACGTACATTTAAATGTGCACGAATTATCAGAATAACAACATCATCATACAGGTAAAAACTTTTTCTCTTCTTGATTTGGTCGAATTTCGGCCACTGGGCGACCACTAGTATAAATAATTTGCTAAACTACAAATAAACAACATATAACATAATTATTTATTTAAATAAGGTTTTCTTTAATACAAGGTATAGAAGGGAAGGAATATTGAGAAGTGAGACAGCATTAAATAAAGAACAAAGAGAATATATGGTTATAGTCTATTATGTTCGCCGTTTATTGCAGTTTCGATATTCTTATAATAATTTATGAAGAAATAGTTACAATATGTCATTTTGAAAATTTGTATCAGCCCATATACGTCCCACTGCAGGGCACGGGCCTACTCTACAATCGAAAGTACGATTGAGAGTGGTTAGGCCATATAGTCCACCACGCTGGCCTATAGCAAATATGTAATTTTGAAAATAAATTACTTATCGCTGTCTTCATTCAAGAGGCGAGTTAAAGAACATTACCTATGTCTTTAAATAAACAGATTTTAGTAGATAATATTATTTACTACTTCTAAATCATTTAAAATTTGTATGTATATATATGTATGTTGTATTATATATGTATGTATTTATACTTTTTATTATTTATGTTATCTTGGTGTATTTTTATGTTTAGATAGTATGAGTATTATCTAGTTTCCACTCTTTTATTTATTTATTTTACACTGCCCTCTCTTCCTCCTTCTTTTAAATCCATCCCATGGTTGTCTGGAAGACATTGCTTTAAGCCAATTGTATTTTTTTTTCTGTATGTTGTATTTTTTTGAGTGCAATAAAGATTTAAATAAATAAAAAAAAAACTACTTATAATCGATTTTATAATAAAAATGAATAAAAGTTTAACAGTTTTTTAGAATTACCCCATTATCGGAATAATGCCAAAATCTTTAAGAAAAACTGCAATCCAAATGGCCTGCACAACGTGGTAACTCAAAATACAAAACTGGTGAAATGATTACATCGAGATACTTGAACGAGTACAAAGTACAACGTAACATCGTTCCAGCTCGGAATTAACTATATCAACGATAATAGAACCGTTGAAAACTAGGCATGTGACTCGCGGAATTAGTTTATTGCATTCGGCTTTCATTAAATTATTTGAGGCACGTGGTTTTAGACTGAGCATACTGCATTGACTTTGGGAACAATTTCTATATAAGCAATCAATAACATAACTTTTCATTATTGCTGTACTATTTTAATTTTAAGATCGATAATTATAATAAGTATTACTGTTCTGTGTTTAACTCGTATCAGCTCTGGTATAAACCTTAGTGGTTTTATTGATGCTTTTTATGTTATGATTTATCTATAATTTTCTTTTGTATTCAATAAATGGAAAAATAAATTGACCAGGAAAAATATCGAGTGTGAATTAGGGTCGATAGAGAACACTCTAGACATAATTTTACCAACTTGTTTCAAACCAAATAGAGTCAGAATAAAAACAAATACACTCAGACTAAATCTGGCACGCGGCACACTTGCGCGAACAATTACTGAAGTTTTTCCACGAGCTTGCAACGTGGACACCATCTCGGCCTTACCTTACCACCATTCACAATGTTCCTGTTACTAAAACGTAGCTCGACCAATTAAGCATACTTCAAAATAACACAACTGAAAACCCTAATGGAACAAATTAATTAAATTCTCATAAAAGCCCATTCAAAAGCAGCATCCAATTGTTCCCACACAAGAAACTTAGAAACACCAGTTTAAATGTACACAAAAAAAAGAGTTTGAATGCATATGAAATCATGAATGAATGCAAAACAATTTTGAATGGAAAGCATGCTCCATCAGATGTTAAAAGTAATGCGGCGTTCAACCTCTCGACTGAATAAAAGTAGAAGTAATGTAGTCCGGCAGCTCACAATTATGTAATGAAAAACAATGAGTACAAAAGAACAAAACCACTTTACCTCATTGAGAATACTAGATGAATAAGTGAACAAAGTGTAGTTATTAACTGGTATTCTTTTGTTAGTAGACTCTGGAGAGAATCAATCAGGATGCTGCTTGAAAATAGGAGGACTAGGACATCGAATTCTATAAAGATAAATATTTGTTACTCAAAAATATAAATCTACTAGCGGTCGGACCCGGCTTCACCCGGGTGCAGATAGCTTTTGAGTCCAGTATTGATTTGGCAACAACATATTATTTCGCGTACTAACTATATTTCCCGCGCGCCGTCGACTATATTTCCCGTCCCGTTTATCCAGTTTATGTCCCGTCTCATTCAGTCCCATGATGAAATTTTAATTATCATTTATTATCAGTTTTATATACAATATTTTGTAATTGTGATATTGATTCGTTGGTGGGAAAAGTGGTGGGAGGCGCCCGACGTGACGGCCCAGTGGTGGCATGCGCGTGAGCTGCGCGCGGCACTGAGCATTGCAATGTTACTTTATTTTTCTAAAATAAATGTAGCCTAAGTTACTCCTTGTTATATCAGCTACCTGACAAAAGAAGTCCCGTCAAAATCGGTCCAGCCATTTCAGAGATTAGCCGGAACAAACAAACAGACAAAAAATTTTAAAATATCATTTTCGGCACAGGTATCGTGTATATAACGATATGTAGTGGGACATTTTTTTTTATTTTCACTCTTAAAACAGACACTTCAATTTTATTTATACCGGGTATCTCAAGACTGCTACCGAAAACGAAGCCGGGTGGTAGTTTTAGTGGCTACAAACACAATGCAACTAAAATTTTCGCATAGAAACGCGACAATTATTTTTTATGATTTTTTAAATATCGTCATTTTTGGATGGTAAATCCATAGTTTTTGCTAAAATAATTATTTAAACTCTCTTATATCTTAGAGTATTTATAAATTAAAGGGTATACACTATTATTTTAGGAAAAAAATATTTACCACCAAAATATGGCAATAGGAAAAAAAATTCAAAATAAAAATTGTCGCTTATTTTTGCAACTTTTTCTGTTGCATTGTGTCTGAAGTCGCTTAAACTACCACCCGGCTTCGTTTTCGGTAGCAGTCTTGATATACCCTGTATGTATAGATAAATGTTGATATTATTGAAGCTGCTTTGTTGACAGTTTCCATGGCTAAGTTGCACTACAGCCGTGAAACGTGAGGCTGCGGGTTCAATCCCTGCACCAGACAAACGTTTGTGTGGTTCATTGGTATTTATATCGGGTCTGGGTGTTTGTGAGACCGAAAACTCTGTGGTAGTTTTTCATACCCACGACACAAGACTTATTCTTAGTATGAGGTCAGGACTATGTATGTTTGTATTTATTGTTATATATTAACCTAAATAATATTAGGACATTAACGATAATATTTACAATGGTAATTTGTAAATCAATAGCGAAAACTTACCGAATGCCCACTGCTTAATGTAGACAACGTTTATTGGGTAACGACATAACCCATGCTAATTTTGATAATATTTCATTCCAAATCATATAGATTACTGATAACCTATATTGAAACACTACGAAACTACGCATTTCCCAGCAATGAAAAGCGAAATAACAAAGTTTTACACTTAAGAAGTGAAGCGATTCTTACAGTAAGCGATGCCAGACAAGCCACATCATTTGTGCTATATTTTATCGGTGGTTTAACTTAGAACAAACAACGACGAATTTTAATCATCGTTTTGACTAACTTAACACCAGAGGGCGGAAAAATCGTTGGTTTGTACGGGTTTCTCCATTTTACGTAGACTGTATTTTAGACGGATATTATTGGCCCTAAATTACTTTTAACTGCATTGATTAGTTTATTTGCTGATGAGTTAATTTTAAGACAATTATTAAATTTATTAAAATGCATACACATGCGGAAATGAGAATTGTTATGTTCACATTTCTATACAGAATAATTTGTTTCAAATAGACAAAATTCAAATCGATTTTGTTAGATCTTATTCAGGTCCAAACCTCCCTAAATCTTTTCTTTTCGTATATAAACGTAATGAAAGTAAGTATAGATATATTACTGGATTGTTTTTCTTACTTAACGCCAGAGGGCGCCTTGAATTGACTGAGTGACGTCTCTATCTTAGTATGTAAAATGTACTCTGTGATTATTACATTCATACTACGGGTATAAACCAATTTTGTAAATCTGCATTTAGTCATAATTATATTTGAGGTCATCACTGTCCCGTAACAGAACTTTTAAGATTATGACCAGTATAGTCTCATATATCTCTCATATACATGTTTTCAAGGCAATATCATTGGTCATGATAAATAAACCAAAATTTTACTCTCAGTGTGTAACGATGTAACCATTTTAACACCAAACTGAATCAGCTCACTAGACGGAGTTGATTTAATATAGAGGACACCAACGTTGCGTTGTAGCATTTTCTGCTGCGTATCGTACATTGAGAGAGTACTAAATTTAAAATTATATAATGGCTATTAATATATCACCTACCTTTTTTTTTTTTTTTTTTATTGCATTGAATGGCGAGACGAGCAAGCCGTTCGCCTGATGGTAAGCGATACGACCGCTCATAAACAGTAGCAATATTCCACTGCGCTCGCCATCCTGAGACATAAGATGTTAAGTCTCAATATGTCCAGTAGTTGCTCTGGCTACAATGTCCTTCAATCCGAAACACAACAGTGCATTTAAGCAGTGTTGTTTCACGGGAGAAATAGACATTGCGGTGGTACCTACCCAGATGGCTTCTCACATATGAGAGACCTACCACCAGTAAATACCTATATACCTATATAATTCTCTGCACTTATGATGTTTAGGGTTTGGTTACTGACAAAGTTCTTCCATATAACATTCTCTGAATTATTACAATCATTGTCGTCATCATTATAATAAATATCTTTAACATCAACAGCATCAGCTGTTGGATGTTCACTGCGAAACTATCTTTCCCATCCTCAGCAACGTATCGGGAGCATAAACTCCATCCACATCCATCAAAGTCATACTAATATTTTGTATATTTCTATTTCTCCCGCCAAACAGCAGTTTAAATACACTGTTGTGTTTGGAATTGAGGACGTATAGCCAGAGTTATACGGGACATATCGAGACTTAAAATCTTATGTCTCAGGATGGCGAGCACAGCGGAATGCCAAGCATTGCTTTATTATTCAAGGTGTTGTTTGGTTTTGCTACTGTCCATGAGCGGTCGTGTTGTTTACCATCAGGCGAACGGGGTACACGTCTCGCCATTCACTGCCATAAAACAAAATAACTATTTATGGTTTCAAGATTGTGACGAAACAAGAAACAGTCGTAATGGAAGTAACCCAGGGAGGCCATTTCGTATTTTATCAGAGTCTTTGTTTCTCAGGCATCATTTATCCGAGCTGAGTCATTAGTGGAATGTTTTAAGCGTTTTGTTTTCGCTCTCGCAGCAACAATTGCGTTTTCGGTTTTAATTTTTATTTGTTCTCAACTGTTTTGACGGATTGTTTTCTGCGGCTTAGAATCTATTGTGGCTACATTAGCTAGTTTTATGGAAATAATAAGTTTGTGAACGTGAAGTATTATGTAAATATATTGTGAAATATGTTCTGATATTAAAATTGAGTGGGGATATCAATGAAAACCGAATCGCTGTGATTGCATTACATAAAGTATAAGTATTCTAAAATCTTAACCAATGCTCGGGAAGCTCGAACATATCAGGAACTTATATTAATGATTGTCTGTCCTGTATACAGGACAACATACTCCATGATGAATATCGATTAAAAATGTTTTAAAGTAAAAGCAAAGGCATATTGATTAAAGCATCGAAGTTCGCGTGCACTGAAGGCTCTACTGGGTCACGTGAAAGGACCAGTTTGAGGTAGATCGATAAATATTCGCGTTTAAAAGTACCTTTACATTTCTTAGTCCAATCAAAATAATAGCAATTTAAGCTGGACAGTCTTTTGTGGACAGTCAATTTTTTTGGCTAAAATTAATTTATAAATTTATATCAGATTATTAACTTATTAATTATAGCAACAATTATTTGTGGTTGATTTTAATATCATTTTATTTGGTATGTAGTTCTGCTAAAATAATAATTTAAAACCCTGCATAGTACTATTTTATCTAAATACGACGTAAGGAAAATAAAATCGGTTCTTTTTGTAAAATATTTGTTGCTTTGTATCTGAAGAACCTGGCCTCGTTTTCGGTCATATTCTTTATATATCCTGTATAATTTTGTATCAATGCTACGGTAAGAGATGTAAGAGATATCAAATCAATTAATTCACTGAAGATGTTGTATTCACTCACTATATTAAAAAATAATATGAAGATGCGGTGGAGTTCAAAAAATGA
Organism: Hyles vespertilio; assembly: GCA_009982885.2. NCBI lineage: Eukaryota > Metazoa > Arthropoda > Insecta > Lepidoptera > Sphingidae > Hyles > Hyles vespertilio. The sequence continues at coordinate 3,252,394 of CM042812.1, read as the reverse complement.
ATTTTATGCGAAAGCCAGCTGGGAACAACCTCAAGCCTTTTTTCCACGATCGTTACATAGAAAGTCGGTTGTTAGTGTTTGTAAGGAACTGGCACTGAGTCACTGGGCAAAAGTTTGCGCTTCAAACATGAAGACTTAAGAATTTGTAAGTGAATTTAAAGATGTATTTACTACATTTTTATTTCTTGTCTATGTTATTTAATGCAACCATCGAATGGTTAAGGAGAGTGTTTTAAAAACCTGTGAAACATGAATTTCGAAATTGTACTGATAAGGTTAAGAAATTAGATTTCAGTATTTCTTTTAAATCATTATAAGAGATCAATGAAGTAATTTAAAATAATAGTCTTTATTATATATTATTCATTTCAAAGTCTCTGAGGAAGCTGTAGGACTTCGTGAAGAAGATAACACCAATTTTTTTTTAAATTGTTTAGTAGAATATATTATTTTTATATAAATTTCAGCGTTCTTGCTTGAAGGATACATCTACATTACTTCTGAAACCGACACAGGCAGTCATTTAATTATGATAGCACTGATTTTAATTAATACCTCTCGATTTCCAAATACACATTCTCTAACTGTAGATTTATTCAAAGCCTACGTGGCGCAGTTGGTAAAACAACGGCTATGGAACGAGAGGCCGCAGATTTGATCTCCTTATCGAAACACAGTTGTGTGATGCATAGGTATTTGATTCGGATCTGGTTGTTTGTGAGACCAGAAAGTCTCTTTTGGTTTCTGATAGCCACGACACAAGACTTAATTCATCTTAATGTGGGGTCAGGACTATAATGTTACTGTTGGATGTATGTATGTATTTAAAATTATATATTTATATTTTATTGGATATCCAATAAACACAAAAATACTAGTTACTAAAAATTATTAAGGTAGTGCCCAACTTGTCTCTTAATGAGAACAAATCAGCATGCATCATATAATTTTCTATTCGAAAATTTCGTGAGTAGTGCCTTCAGCGGTGTCTCTTCACCGCATCTTATATAAATTCTCTTTGACTGGATGCACCTTTGAAGACATTTAAGTGTGTAGTTTTGGGACAGCTCGCTATGAATAGAACATATTTCTGCGTTTCCCCTGAAGGCTATTTTTACCTAGTTTATGCTCTTTCAGAAATTCTAAAAGAGAATCTTAAAGTTGGAGTATCACTGTCACCAGAATTAAATAGGTATAAGTTTCTTTTCACAATTTAGAGAGCAACTTGTCCAGATTTAGGACATGATATGATTTTCTCAGATTTTCGGTGATTAACCTTTTAATTCCTTAAAATCCCTTCTATCCTTGTCTATTTAATCCTATTTGCAGTCAGCAACACCGCTGTTATCGAACCAATAGCCTATGATTCAGGTATAATACAGATTCAGGTATTGTACCTACGTCATGTTTAAAAATGGCGGCACCAACTTACCGTCAGGTGCTCAATATGAAATGGATATAATATATATCACGTCACCCTCCACCTGTTTCATCTCAATGACTACTAAAAGTCCTGTACGAACTCATAACATCAAACAAGAATCCAACAAAAGGTCCATATCAAACGATCTTCAAGCATGACCGAGCAGAACTAGGCACATAATTTTCCTATCTGCAAACAATTTGACAGCACATTTTGGCTGGAAGTGCTCGTTCGACATACGGCCTCACGAGCAAGCAGCGATAAGGCCGACGCCTATTTTACCGCGACTCTCGGCTGTAATCTGTCAATCCGACACAGTCGGGGTATACTTGGCAGTACAACCTTTAATACTCTGATTACGATTTGATATAATTGTAGAAAATTTCTTTTAAGCAGATTGAAGATCTATACAACCGTTTAACACGATTTTTTATTTTATTTTGCTTTCTTTTATTATTATGAATATTCATGGTTCTTAGATTTACGCGAATATTACACATTGAAATAAAACGGCTTTTATCGCGGTAAAATCCGTAAATAATAGTTTTATTTCAATTATGTGTATTCTTCGTATTATGGCTGACATATGACTGGTATAGTCAAACCAATGTACAGATGTTCTTACCAAAACCGGTTCCATTTACTTCGTAATAACTGATTTACTTCTAATCTGCAAATATGAAAACAGAAATAAAGCCTATTTAACCTTTGACCCGTCAGTCGTTTATATCCACAGCATTCATCACTATCCTAGCTACAAGAAGAGAAGTAGAACATAGATCTTCCCCAAAAATTTCAAAAGGAACATGTCAATAGCGACCTGCATCCAGCGATGTAACATTCACAGCCTTACTTTTTAAAACAACACCTTACAACCATAAATTAAAACTATTATTTACGGATTTTATCGCGAATTCAGTTTAATTTTTTACATTTTTAACTTCCCGACGTTTCGATCATTTATTTTTACAGCCTTCGTGGTCACGGGGCGGACTGAGGTATTAGACGTCCGCTCTGTGACTGTTACAATTCAACTATCCTTATTTTACAATTATTAATTTAAAAAAATAATTTTAAAAAATTAATTTTAAAATATCTAGTCTGTGTTTGCGATCCGATCTACGCAGAAGGAGCTCACAGTGTCTTGAGGTCTGGCAGTTGGTCTTTTGGGTTCCGATTTAATTAAATGTAGTATTGGATCCCATGCTTGTGCAAGCTTCAAGCCATCTTCTCTATTGAAATTTGGATGTTTTTTAATTTCAATAGCCTCGCGAAACATCCTGGGCAGGAAACGGTGTTCTTTAGCGAGGACTTGGGGCTGATCAAATCGGAGGTAATGCTTGGAGCCTTCTTCTATATGTTCAGCAACTGCAGACTTCGTTGAGCGTCGATGTTTGACGTCAGCTATGTGTTCTTTCACGCGGGTCCCTATGCTTCGTTTTGTTTGACCTATGTAGGAGAGGCCACAGTCGCAATCTATTTTGTATACGCCCGGTTCTTGCAGGGGTATATGGCACTTGACAGGTGGTAGAAATTGACTAATTTTCTTGGGCGGCTTGAAGTAGGTCTTTATAGAAGCACGCTTCAGGATGTAGCCAATTTTGTCTGTGACTCCTTTTATGTAAGGCAAGACAACGGGGACTCGTTCGACTGTGGCTGGCTTCACTCGGTTTCTGTGACGGCGGCGTGGGATTTGGAGCTTGTTGTCTCGCAGTACCTGCTTGACGTGTTGCAGCTCAGTCGCCAGGTGTTTCTCGTCACAAATTCCTCGTGCTCTCTGAAACAAGGATTTACCCACGGTAGCTAACTGTTTTGGATGGTGGTGAGAATCGCCGTTCAGATATTTATCTGTATGGGTCTTTTTTCTATACACAGTGTGACTTAAGGACTGATCGGGATTACGGATAACTAAAACATCTAAGAAAGCAAGAGATTTATTATGTTCTAACTCCATAGTAAATTGAATTTTATTATTGATGGAATTAAGGTGATTTAAAAATGCAGTTACTTGGTCAGATGGTAAAATTGTGAAAGTATCATCTACGTACCGCTTGTAAAATCTCGGCGAGACTGGGGCTGTACTAAGGGCTGTCTCCTCAAAGTCTTCCATGAAAATATCGGCGACTACTGGAGATACAGGTGAGCCCATAGCGACGCCATCCACTTGTACATAGAATTGATTATTCCACAACATATAGCCAGATGTGAGGCAATGTTTGAGTAGTTCTGCATATTCAAGAGGCATGTCTTTCTCTGCTAACTTCTTGGAGACAATTTTGATGCAGTCTTGTACTGGAAGACTTGTAAAAGTGACTGGACATCAAAACTAACCATTGTTTCATTGTCAGCTAATTGAAGATGTTTAATATCACTGACACACTGGTATGAATCCTTCACAGATGCTCTAGTGTTACCTCTGAGTGGCGAGAGTACTTGCGCTACGTGCTGAGCCAGTCTGTAGGTTGGTGTGTCGATCTGACTCACAATGGGACGTAGTGGAGCATTTTCCTTGTGTATTTTCGGTAATCCATACAATTACAAGTACAAGACTGCATCAAAATTGTCTCCAAGAAGTTAGCAGAGAAAGACATGCCTCTTGAATATGCAGAACTACTCAAACATTGCCTCACATCTGGCTATATGTTGTGGAATAATCAATTCTATGTACAAGTGGATGGCGTCGCTATGGGCTCACCTGTATCTCCAGTAGTCGCCGATATTTTCATGGAAGACTTTGAGGAGACAGCCCTTAGTACAGCCCCAGTCTCGCCGAGATTTTACAAGCGGTACGTAGATGATACTTTCACAATTTTACCATCTGACCAAGTAACTGCATTTTTAAATCACCTTAATTCCATCAATAATAAAATTCAATTTACTATGGAGTTAGAACATAATAAATCTCTTGCTTTCTTAGATGTTTTAGTTATCCGTAATCCCGATCAGTCCTTAAGTCACACTGTGTATAGAAAAAAGACCCATACAGATAAATATCTGAACGGCGATTCTCACCACCATCCAAAACAGTTAGCTACCGTGGGTAAATCCTTGTTTCAGAGAGCACGAGGAATTTGTGACGAGAAACACCTGGCGACTGAGCTGCAACACGTCAAGCAGGTACTGCGAGACAACAAGCTCCAAATCCCACGCCGCCGTCACAGAAACCGAGTGAAGCCAGCCACAGTCGAACGAGTCCCCGTTGTCTTGCCTTACATAAAAGGAGTCACAGACAAAATTGGCTACATCCTGAAGCGTGCTTCTATAAAGACCTACTTCAAGCCGCCCAAGAAAATTAGTCAATTTCTACCACCTGTCAAGTGCCATATACCCCTGCAAGAACCGGGCGTATACAAAATAGATTGCGACTGTGGCCTCTCCTACATAGGTCAAACAAAACGAAGCATAGGGACCCGCGTGAAAGAACACATAGCTGACGTCAAACATCGACGCTCAACGAAGTCTGCAGTTGCTGAACATATAGAAGAAGGCTCCAAGCATTACCTCCGATTTGATCAGCCCCAAGTCCTCGCTAAAGAACACCGTTTCCTGCCCAGGATGTTTCGCGAGGCTATTGAAATTAAAAAACATCCAAATTTCAATAGAGAAGATGGCTTGAAGCTTGCACAAGCATGGGATCCAATACTACATTTAATTAAATCGGAACCCAAAAGACCAACTGCCAGACCTCAAGACACTGTGAGCTCCTTCTGCGTAGATCGGATCGCAAACACAGACTAGATATTTTAAAATTAATTTTTTAAAATTATTTTTTTAAATTAATAATTGTAAAATAAGGATAGTTGAATTGTAACAGTCACAGAGCGGACGTCTAATACCTCAGTCCGCCCCGTGACCACGAAAGCTGTAAAAATAAATGATCGAAACGTCGGGAAGTTAAAAATGTAAAAATTAAACTGAATTCGCGATAAAATCCGTAAATAATAGTTTTATTTCAATGTGTAACGTTCGCGTAAATCTAAAAAACCATTAACCATAAATTAATATTATCAGCAAGAAAACAAGCATGAACTTCATGTCAACATTATGATCAGATCGTCGCTCAACTGTGTACCACCGAGAGAGATATTGGAAAAATATTTTACGGCGAGTTTACCACGTTAAAATGTCCCCGAAGGAATCTCATTTGCTCGGAGGCGCTTGTGTCAATTTATTCGATTTCGCGTCAGGATGGTAAAGTCAATTTTATGGCAGCTTCATAGACAACGATATCGTATTGCAAGGATTATTTTTTTTGATGAACTGTACTTATTAATAACTAAGAATAAATCTTTATTTACTCAGACAATTAGTCATTTGAGCTACAGGTTAGTTATTTTAATTTGTCACTTTTTTTCATTATGGTTTACTCTGTTTCAATAGAATGCATGTTATTTTTATGCTAACAAAAAAACATTTAGTTGTTACCATTGTAACACACACTTGATAAACAGTCAAAAAATACTTGAAAACCACATGAAAAATAACATGGAATAAAACACCAAAAATCCATTATTGTTAGTTTTACTATCTCTCTAAGGTAATTAAGCCTGTAAACTACCAATTTGATTTACAAACATAACACATAGTTGCTACCCACAAAATATTGTATTAATCTATGCAATATTACGCGCAATATGTGCCGTAATAAATTCATATATAACCGCTTTTTGGAAGTTTAATGTGGACATATAAAGCACTCGCGGTATATTTGTCCGTTTTATCGCCTCGCGGAAGGTTTAAATTTTTGTACTGTACTCTTTGGGTTAATGTTTCTGAAATAGCGTTTTAATCTTTTTAAAGCTACATACTAATATGAGCAAAGAATAACAAGTTACATATACTGGGTATCTCAAGACTGCTACCGAAAACGAAGCCGGGTGGTAGTTTTAGTGGCTACAAACATAATGCAATTAAAATTTCGCATAGAAACGCGACAATTATTTCTTATGATTATTTAAATATCGTAATTTTTGGGTGGTAAATCCACAGTTTTTGCTAAAATAATAATTAAACTCTTTTATACCTTGGAGTACTTATAAATAAAAGGGTATACCCTATTATTTTAAGAAAAAATGTATTTACCACCCAAATATGGCCATAGGAAAAAAATAACAAAAAAAATGACGCATTTTTTGCAACATTTTCTGTTGCATTGTGTCTGAAGTCGTTTAAACTACCACCCGGCTTCTTTATCGGTAGCAGTCTTGATATACCCTGTATACTTTTACATTTTATTTAGTGATATCAAAAATGATTGTAAAATATTCCAATAACAATAATATAATATATCGTCTAATTATAACGTCTAAATATACAGAACTTTTTAAATTTATTATAGTCAAGGCTGGCCTGATAATGCCAACTTTTTTTGTTTAAATAATATGCTTAAATTTACCTTTTTAGAAGTCTTATTCATTATGTATTTCATTACGTACCTGTAATTTTATACAACGGTCTAATTACGGTCATCGTTATTATCTAAAACCCCAATTTACACAATCTGGGTACAGGCCAGTAATTTCGGGTTTCCTTTATCTTGGTCATTCCAGAATAAATCGCATAAATTATATTCTATTCTGTCCTTTAAATATATTATAGTAACGTCTTCACATGAGTTAAAGACATTATCTTGAAACAGGTCCTTACCATATTATAATTCCACTCGACGGCATAATATAATTCCAAGTACCGAATCTCTATTATAGCTGCATTCCACATTTTCATATAGGGACGATGGTTCTCAATATTTAAATTAGACACTAACAAATGCGAAGTGCGTGGTGGCATGTTGGTAAACGGACCAGACGCGGCTGCCAACATGTTCACGGTGGTCGCAGGCTCAAATCCCAGGGCACACCTCTGACTTTTCGGAGTCATGTGTGTATTGATAGTCAATCACCACGCACTAAAACGGTGAAGGAAAACATCGTGAGGAATCTGCATACCATAGCGGTTTATAAGAATTTCTATGGTATGTAAGTCCGCCAACCCGCACTAGGCCAGCGTGGTGGACTATATGGCCTAACCACTCGTACTGTCGATTGTAGAGTAGGCCGCTGCCCTGCAGTGGGACGTATGTGGGCTGATACTGATACTGATACTGACTAACAAATGAGCAAACGAATCACATGATGCCGGGAATATCATTAACCGTGAAATATAAAGTTAGGAGAATTTTAGATGCATAGCCCATATTTGAAAATGGAATGAGAGGGTGTGAGAAAAATGTTTTATAATATTAGAATTATCATTTGTTATCGGATAAATAATGTGTTGAGTTTCAAAAGTATATGTAGAAAGAAGAAAGAAAGAAATATTTATTTATTGCTAGCACAATAACAAAATAAATTACAAAAAATAAAAACCAAAAGAATACAAAACAAAAAACGAATTACACTAAGAACAGAATTATAAATATAAAATTAATTATTCTGAATTATAAATATTGCGCCAGCAATGGAAACCTCCCATTCAGCTTCCTGCTGCAGTACTGCATATGCAATACTACAACGTTGATTTTCAATGGGAGGCCCAAGAGACGTGCGGACGATCAGTCGGAGTTACTTATTTAATAGACAGAAATGTTAATAGTAAAAATACAATAAACAAACAACATGACAATTCAAAATAAACCTAAATAGAAGCAAAAATATTAAAAAAAGAAACAAAAAACTATTCTATTACATCACAACTTCGTTGTATGTGTGTGTGCGTGGGTATGTGGTTGTATACCTATGTAAGTATGGCTCGCCATATCGAGCAAAACAGGAAATAAAAATAAGAATACACATTTATTTAAATTCCATAGTACTTTGTACAGTATCTCGGTCAGAGGCGCGACGCACGCACCTGCCATCATTTATGTGTACCGAGCTGTTCTGCAAGATATTGTACCTGCTTATGAAATAAAAAAAAAAACATTAACTAACTAATTAACTACGCAAACCCCTTCCGTTTCATCACAGTATCGGGTCGAAAACGTTTTGGTAAGTATCTTATCTTATGTAATGTTGCTTTTGGAGTAGTAACAAATGTTTGTTTAAAATTATATTTAAAACTAAACACTGTGTTTTTAGACCGACATGGCGGTGGAATGTTGTTCCAACAATGGGTGGCAGCATACCTTAAGGATCCCCTGAAGGCAGTGGTTCTATGGTGGGATATCGACAGAGGATTTGTGATGGTACGAGTGCCGTGTGCGAGGTTGTCTTGTCTCCATATTAGTTTGTTGTACAGGTACTGAGGTTTTTTTGTTTTAAAAATGCCAAAAAGTAAAGTGCCCATATGAAGTTGCCGCCGATGCGCCATTTTAAGAATATTGACATCATTTAAAAATGGTGTAATATGGCTACGACTGGGGACATCGAAACAAAACCTAGCACAAGCGTTCTGCATACTCTGGATCAGTTTGTCCGATCGAGCCAGTAAACAAGGGCCATACACTGTGTCACAATAATTTAGTGGAGATAAAATCAAGCAGTCTACGAGCCTCTTCCGTATCTCAATACTAAGATATTGTCTAAAACGATATAACATTTTGAGCCTGTAAAAGCAGTTCTTGACTACATTACTTATATGTGTTTCAAAGTTGAGCTCTAGATCCATGGTGAGTCCCAGACTACGCGCTATTTCTACCCTATCAATAACTTTCCCTTCTATCACTATTTGTGGATTGGCTGATAAAATTTTTCCAATCTGCGATTTACTCCCTAATACCATGAATTTGCTTTTTGCAGGGTTCAAAACCAGGGTGTTACGATCTGACCAGGAAACTACATTAGCAAGCACTTTGTTGAGTTTACGGACGGATGAAACCAGATCATCGGGCTTAAAAGATATGTACAGCTGAATATCATCCGCGTACATATGATATTTATAGTCAAGTAAACATTGGGCAATATCAGCACTGTATATGATGTATAATAGAGGACCCAGAATTGAACCTTGAGGTATTCCACTGGTCACGGGTCGAGGAGAGGAAAGTGTTAAGGACCCGTCGGTTTTTTTTATTTCTACATATTGTGAGCGACCGATGAGGTAACTCTGAAACCAACGAATTGTGCCGTGATCAAACCCATAATAGCGGAGTTTACATAGAAGTAGATGAATATTTATCGTATCAAATGCGCGCGAGAAGTCAAGTAATGTTAAAATGGTCGCCTCTCCTCGATCCCGCGCATCAAGGATATTACCCACAACATCCAGCAGCGTTGTATTAGTTCCTCGTTCCTGTCTAAAACCTGACTGAAGCTCTGGGAGAATGTTATTGGTTTCGAGATAATTTATAACTTGATAATATACCACTCGCTCCAGTACCATCGACAGACAATGAAGAATGCTGATAGGACGCAATTCATTAAAGGTTTGAGGGTTGTTGTTCTTAGGTATAGGTCGAACTATTGCACAACGCCAAAGACTAGGAAACATATTTGTCGTAATTGAGGTGTTAACAATCGATGTTATAGTTGATACGGTATGAGGAAGTGTAAGCCGTATCATATCTCTTGTTATGCCGTCAATTCCCTGAGCATTAATGGGGATGTTTTTAATTATATTTAAGACTGTGTTATCATCAATACGTTGGAGAGAAAAATTTCGCTGGGCCATACCTATTAAATTCAAAAATGTAAGTTGTGACATAGGTACGTCGAGTACGATTTCCTGGAACATTTAAGAAGCTATTGTTAATGTTTTCGGGGTCGCAGAGGTAACGGGTAGCTCAGTAATTTTGTTGACGGATATATTTGAGACTTTAAATTTTTCCACAAATATTTAGAATTATTGATGTTTTGGTTAATGTACTTAGTAAAATAAGCCTGTTTCTCCTGATGTAATGATTTTACTACTTGCCGCTTTAGTTGTAGGTAGTAATCCTTGTGGATGACCTGCTTAGTACATCGATATCGGTTACGAGCTTTGTCGCGTAAACTGCACATTAATTTGATAGTAGGGGTTACCCACGGCGTAGGCAAATTTTTAAAGATTTTACGTTTGATTGGAGCATGAACATCGAACAGGTTAGTTATATAAGTGTTAAATAATGAGACCATAGTGTCAACATCGTGTATGTTTCTTATAAGTCTCCATGGAATAGATTCAAGATCTCTTTCGAACACATCAATAACTATGTCTTCGATCTATTAATTTTTTTAATCAAAATTATATTTTAAGTATGATTTTTGTAGGATACTTACGGGAATACTTGAGCATACTCTTAATTTAAAATACTTTTAAATAATGTTCAGAGACAACCACAATTGAGATTAAAATTTATGACACGGAATTGATGATATCCCCTAAATAAGAATATTAATAAATGCAAGTAATATTGAAACTTTAGATATTGTGTCTCATGATGGCGAGCGTAGTGGAATGCCAAGCATTGCTTTGTAATTCAAAATATTGTTTGGTTTTGGTACTGTCTATGAGCGGTCGTATCGCTTACCGTAAGGTGAATGTTGCCTCGCCATTTATTGCAATAAAAAGTTACATTTCTAAAGGGAGCGTATACTGTTTGAGAAGCACTGAGGTGGGAAGGAAGCTTCTATATCTCTTTAAGAGTTCCGTTGAACGTTACCGTGTCGCCACTTCCTTATGTGTACACTCGAACGAAAATGTGTGTTAGAATATAAAATTTCTTAAAGCAAAGAATGCTTACCATCTTGTCTACAGTTATAAGTTTATTTTTTTCAACTTTGTACACGTGTTGTTTGTATACGTGTGACTTACAACAAAGAAAAAAGAAAAGACAAGAAACAAAACGTGCAAAAGACGGTCTTATCGCTCAAGACGATCTCTTATAGAATAAGAAAAAAATGTAAAATCTGGCAATTCTAGAAAAACAATTACCGATGAAAACATTATAATGTTCTACAAATAATTTATGTTCTAACCATAACATACATACATAATCTACAGAAATTGTCAAAACAAAGTAACATATCCCGCACAGCAAGTTGTAGTTAGCTATATATCAATTATGCGGAATATTGTAGACGCGAGCCGCCCTTTGTGCGGGATCAAAGGACCCTTGCCTTGCCCGCACTATGGGTTTATACAATTGTATCCAATACTAGATGTTTGTAAGTGTGTAGTAGGAGTAATAGTTGTTTTTTTCTGCCATTAATTCTTGTATATTGCGATTATTGACAGCCTTCGTGACGCAGTTTGTTGGACGTCGGTTGTGAGACGAGAGGCCGCGGGTTCGATCCCGACCTAGACAAATGTTTGTATGAAACAAATGTATTTGTTTCGCGTCTGGTTGTTTGTTAGTCCGAAAAGTCTCTATACACTCAATATTTTCACAATTACATAAACTACTATCCAAATTTAAATTAATAGTCTTTTTTATTACGTTGAATAACGTAAAACCATGCAAGATAGTATACAAATATCATCTGGAGTTGTATACTACATGGACCTTGTAGAGACTAGAAAGAACTTCCGTGCTTTCCGGCGTTTTTGCCATACCTATTACTGGAATCAAGCATAACAGTTCACACAATAGGTCCCATTAAAATGTAATAATTATTTGATCCGTGGTGCTTTACAGCTGGCTTCTCCGACTGTAAAAGTCTTTTTGCGAGGTTATTTACCTCTTTATTTCATTGTTTTGTCACCCGCTTTGTACGGAGGGAAGTGTACAATTATTTATTTCCAACTCCTCCTATCAATTAAACTTTCTAATTAATTTCGTTGCGGGTTAAAGACAAGTTAGACATTCCCGGAGACTCTGGTGGTAGGTCTCTCATATGTGAGAGGCCATCTGGGTAGGTACCACCGCAATGTCTATGTCTCCCGTGAAACAACACTGCGTAAATGCACTGTTGTGTTTCGGATTGAAGGACATTGTAGCCAGAGCAACTACTGGGACATATCGAGACTTAACATCTTATGTCTCAGGATGGCGAGCGCAGTGGAATGTTGCTACTGTTTATGAGCGGTCGTATCGCTTACCATCAGGCGAACGACTTGCTCGTCTCGCCATTCATTGCAATAAAAAAAACAGGAGACCTCGCTGAGCTTCAATGCTCGGTGTCATTACATTGCGTGCTGTTGATCCTGGCTTACAGGAGTTGCAGTGGTGGGTGTGAGGGCGGGACAGTCTCCTATTGCGTCGATGGCGAGATAACCATGCCATTCGCCTGAGCAATACGACAGCTCAGTGACGGAAGCAAAACCAAAAACACCATGAACTACAAAGTAATGTTTGGCATTCCACTGTGCTCGCCATGTTGATTCATAAGATGTTAAGTCTCATTAAATCCAGTAGTTATTCTATAATAGAGCCAAAATTAAACCAGAATTAAAATAAACCCTAAAATCTATGCTGTAAAATACCGGGTATATCAAGACTGCTACCGAAAACGAAGCCGGGTGGTAGTTTTAGTGGCTACAAACACAATGCAATTAAAAATTTCGCATAGAAACGCGATAATTATTTTTTATGATTTTTAAATATCGTCGTTTTTGGGTGGTAAATCCATAGTTTTTGCTAAAATAATAATTTAAACTCTTTTATACCTTAGAGTATTTATAAATAAAAGGGCATACACTATTATTTTAGGAAAAAATGTATTTACCACCCAAATATGGCCATAGGAAAAAAAATAACAAAAAAAAAATTTCGCTTTTTTTTTTGCAAACTTTTCTGTTGCATTGTGTCTGAAGTCGCTTAAACTACCACCCGGCTTCGTTTTCGGTAGCAGTCTTGATATACCCTGTATATGCTTGTAATCAATCTAATGTTGTTCCGAGCCTTTCAAGTGAACTACATCAGTGTTATGTATCAGAGTGATACATGTCTACTAGGATGGTCTGTACAAAAACGAAGTGCTTTCAAATAAAATGGCTTCACAAACTTGTGTGCGGAGTTGGACGATAAAAATTTTAACGTTGACTCGCATCTTGATCGCATTGGAAGCTGGCAAGCAGTTCCTCCTTTATTCAATTTACATTAATGGAATTTAGATTGTTATTTAAGCCACTATGCCAGGGTGCTGGATATGGACTAACCAATCGCAAATGTAGTTTCGATTGTTGACAGATTAACATTTGACCATTTGAATTTGGTTGTCTTATTTTGGGTTCTTAACAATGTGGCGTTACATAATACATTAGTTGAAATAACTAAATAGTTTGTATTTGAAGATATAATTAATTAAATGCTTGCAACTTCACTTGCAAAACTTTAAAGAATGTACATGTTCGAGAGTCGAAATCCTGTAGCTGATGACGAAAAGGACTTACAGATTTTACACCAAACGATCATTCTTAGCTTTTAATCCTTCTTAGATTATTTTTTATTTAATTACTAGGTTAAGAAAATCTGTTCTCCTAGTGTGGGATCAGGTCAGGTTTGTGACTGTTAGGTGTATTTCATATTCTTATTTAAAAAAAAAAAATATGAAGTTAGCCCAATGAACATTCTTATCTTTCAATCTTTCTCATATCTTTTTATTTATATTACTACCTACTTAAGGTTGAGAAAACGTGTTCTCTTACGGCCGTTCTCTATATCCTATCTATCTTTAACAAGAGGTTAAAAATGGATATCGTTACTATGTCGATACCACTGTATGCTTCAATAAACAAAGATAGACATACAATATTATCTTGCTAGATATGTATAAATATATGCACCTTATCTAAATATCCCTGTCTTTCTTTACTGAAGCAAAAAATGTATCGGAATTTCGAGAGAAACCTCTTGTTAAAGATAGATAGATTATAGAAACCGGCCGTTAGTGTAGGGTCATGACAGGTCTGTGACTGCTAGGTGTATTTAATATTATTATTATAAAAAATATATATTAATTTAGCCAGAAGCCCACTATTAATTATATAAAATAATTCCAAAGGCTTACCCACTTCAATCAACGCAATGAAAATTACAACAAAGTAGAGCTTGAAATATTATTCTCGTTTAACAGTAAGCGTCGAATAGACGATACGTCGTTATACTGTGTACTGCAAATAAAGACCCTATTGTTGTTTTGCTCGTTCATTTATTTCACGATAATGTTATCTACAGACTATTATTATACTAAATTTTGACTACTGTTTGATTTAGTGAAAATGTGAGTAAACTTAAGACTTTTATTTTTGTCTTATTACAGCAGCAACGAAAAAGACTAAACGAATAGGCTATTTTAGTGTGATCGTTTTTATTTTCATTATTTTGTGTACAACCTCATTAAAATAAAACATGTGGTGGACCTACTGGTGGTAGGTCTCTCATATGTGAGAGGCCATCTGGGTAGGTACCACCGCAATGTCTATTTCTCCCGTGAAACAACACTGCTTAAATGCACTGTTGTGTTTCGGATTGAAGGACATTGTAGCCAGAGCAACTACTGGACATATTGAGACTTAACATCTTATGTCTCAGGATGGCGAGCGCAGTGGAATATTGCTACTGTTCATGAGCGGTCGTATCGCTTACCATCAGGCGAACGGCTTGCTCGTCTCGCCATTCAATGCAATAAAAAAAAAAAAAAAAAACATGTCTGACGAAACAGTTTTAAAGTAGCTTGTAACATGAGGTAATAATAATTAGTATTTTAAAAGAATTAGTGGGAGCACATTGGGGACATCTTACCGTCTCTTCTACACGCCCACATTGTGATTCATATTAGGACTAGGGATGTCACCTTGGACGTCACAGTTTCTGACTCTGTTTATTTGATTCTGATCTCGTTTATTTTATTCCACTACAAGATTCAAAACATTTCTAACTTGTTTAATTTTGAATGAATTCATAAGGTCCTTGTTTATTAAGTAACTTGCAACTTTTTAATAATCACCATATTGTAAGCTGGTTTTCAATAGTATTTCTTGTTCGTTTTTCTCTAGTGTAAACCGAATCAAAGTAATGATGAACTTTTTGATGGATTCAATAATTAATTTAATGTTCATTAGAATACCTATTGATAATACAGATGAGAAATTCAAAAATAACTGCCGCGTGGCTATACTTCTTCACATACATTCGTAAGTTCGACTCTATCCTCGAAGAGGTAGGCAGACGTGCCATGCACAATTCGCCGAGCTTATTTCCGCTTCAAGATGTGACAACCTGCGAGAATATTCAGAGAGGCATTCTTCAGTAACTGTCTATTACAATTTTCGAATAACCCGTTTTACGCGATTATTTTGGTAAAGCACCCAATACAGCAATGTTTAACACCCAGGATCAGCAGTAAGAGAAATGAACACAGAAGACTGAAACTCGAAGAATCTTTTAAGGACACTAGCTTGTCTATACTCCGCAATGTAATGCGTAATATCTGTACATAGTAACAAATAAAATGGAAATTTACTTATATCCATGTAAATTTTTACTTTGTTAACCGACTTCAAAAAAAGGAGGAGGTTCTCAATTCGACTGTATGTTGCTTTTTTTTTTTTTATGTTTGTTACCTCGTTTCTCTGTACTGTGTGAACCGATTTCGATCATTCTTTCTTTGATTGAAAGCTGATGCTTGTCGTTTGGTCCCATAAAAATTTGGTGAAGATCTGATGAATATCTTCGGACCTGGAGAGAGGAACTCCTTAAAATTAAGGAGAATTGCAATGGTTCTTTTTGCATTACGTTCATTAGAAAAGTTAAGATACAGTAAGAGGGGGAAAAGGGGGTGGGGGTGAGGGGGGGTGGGTGATAAAATTAAAATACACGTAAATTCTAATATCTTCAGCAGCTTTTAACCGATTTTAGTGATTTCTTTTTCATTGGAAAGAACGTATTAACAGTTTGATCCCAGGAACACAACATTAAGATCTTATTATCATGTTCGGACCTGGAGAGTAGAACTCCTCAAAATTTAATAGGATTTCAACGGTTCTTTTTGCATTGAGTTGAGTATAAAAGCTAGGCTACAGTAGTTGAGGGACAAATAATAAACATGTGAATATTAAAATACCTTTGGCAGCTTTTAGCCGATTTTAGCGATTTTATTGTCATCGGAAAGAACATATTCCTTGTGGAGACCAAATCTTTTTCATTTAAATGCCTATCAACACTAAAAAGATAAAAATAACTAAAACTTTTAATAAAAAAAATAAAAACCGACTTCAAAACAAAAATCCACTAAAAACCAAAAATAAATAAAATAATAACTACCACTCCAAAGCAAAAAAATAATATTTATTTCATGGAGCTCGTGCATGTTGATTAATTTGCTTAATGACTTGACTAGCCAACAAATCAAAATATATGCGTAACATATTGAAGGCGGGTCGCCCAGTACCAAACATATAGATATTTAAATTAATATAAGGCATAGGTCCTATATGTTTGGTACTGGGCGGCCCGCCTTCAATATGTTACGCATATATTTTGATTTGTTGGCTAGTCAAGTCATTAAGCAAATTAATCAACATGCACGAGCTCCATGAAATAAATATTATTTTTTGCTTTGGAGTGGTAGTTATTATTTTATTTATTTTGGTTTTTAGTGGATTTTTGTTTTGAAGTCGGTTTTTATTTTTTTTATTATTGGTTTTATTATCTATTCGATGGTCCTTAATAAAAAAATAATTCCGAAACAAAATGTTGCTAAAAGGCAACTCAACTATTATTTGCCAGTAACCAAACCGGAGTCCATTTAATTTAACAATTTTATTAGCCAAACCACATAATTTCATCGCTAAAAAGCAAATCCATTTTAGTAACCAATTTACAGGCATTTTAACTCTAATTAACCAAACCACGCGATTTCATCACAAAAAATCAAATCCACTTTACCAACTTAATTTATAAGCATAAATGAAGTTATTTCAAAAAGCAATAATAACATTAAGGCCAGGGATTATTCTAAGAACGACACGAACTTCGAATGTTCGGACGCCTTACGTAAAACTTAACTGGTTTGCCTAGATACTGCACAAAATGTTGGATTCCTGTATCGTACGTCACAACCACAGACTAAGTTCGGAGGAATTGATATGTATAATAGAGAATAGTATTGATTTTTAAAACGGGAAATTTTATATACATGGCTTACTGATCAAAGTTCGTAACGCTGTTCTTTTTTTCTTTTCTTTTTTTTTCAACATCATGTTTTAATACTATCTGCTGTAAAATACTGTATTGGAAAATGAGTACATAAACCATCAACATTCTATAATAAATTTAAAAAGAACATAACAAATTTTCTTAATACATTTAGAGTGGATGGTTTTTCTGTTCTCCTGTAAAATTTGGTTGAATGGAGTCACGATGTCTGATAATAATTAAGCCATCGATATGTACTCCGTACGTCGACCATCCGAACATTCGAAGTTTGTATCGTTTTTATAGAGTAGTCCCCTGGTACGAAGAGAATCTCCCGATTAATCCGAACGCGCGGCGCCGCGCAGCGCACTTCCTGCCGCCTAACAAGCTGTGGCACTTACAGATGTTGCTAGATTGTAAATTGTTTTAATAAATTCAAGCTCTAATTTACAGTTAATGTATATTAACAGCTCAGCTTTTAAGAGTGCTGAAAAATGAGTTGGATTGTTAACGTTTCTCTGGTCATATTATATGCAGTGAGACGTATATATCAGCCCATATACGTCTCACTGCAGGGCACGGGCCTCCTCTACAATCTAGAGTCCGATTGAGAGTGATTAGGTCATATACTCCACCACCACGCTAGCCTAATGCGGGTTAGCGTACTTTACATACCATAGAAATTCTTATAAATTGCTATGGTTAGCAGGTTTCCTTCACCGTTTTAGTGCGTGGTAATTGACAATATACGAGTATAGTCCTGACTCCATACCAAAATCGAGTCTTGTAAAGTGGGTATAAGAAACTTCGAAAAACTTTTCGGACACACAAATTACACAAACATTTTTTACGGTGCGGGGATCGAACCCGCGGCCTTACGTTTCACAGACGGCGTCTAACCAACTGCGCCACTGAGGTTGGAATTAGATACTTGATTTATAAGAATTCGTTGTGCATACTCCTAATATAAAGTTCGGCAGCCTTCATTAGTCTAGCTTTATGATTGGAAACCACCCTGTGTATTCTTATTATGCTCAGCGATACGTACACCAAAAATAAACTATATTAAACAGCAGTCACAGGATGTTTTTAAACAGACATTGTTATGAGGCAAATTATCGCTTTTATTGATTTTGTATTTTGATGTGTGACAATTTTATCATTTCAAATTATTTTATACGTCTCTCGTAATAATAGGCTAGTTTCATACATTTTTATTTTTGTTTTTAACGGAAGGTTACGTTACGCATAATCAAAATCAGAAAGAATTTTTAAAATCCGTCAAGTAATAAGCAAGTTACAAATATATGAAAGTTGGTTGTAGGAGTGATAGAAATGGATGCAACATGCACGGCGTGACGTCATCTTCCATAAGGTGCACGCGTGCGAAAGAGACATCGAGTGTCCCCACCGTACTATTAAGTGTATTAATATCTCAGTCATTTTACATTCAATTTCGATGCTGTTTTTAAATTTGTTTGTTTTTATAAACGATGCTTTTAAGGAATGATTACTTACTGCTCAAATAAAATCTTGGACACAACCCTATTGTATTATAGTTGAATGTTATCTCGTCGCCAGTAACTTTAATAATAAGCGAATCTGTCTGTATCAGCCCATATACTCACTGCAGGGCACGGGCCTACTCTACAATCGAGAATACGATTGAGAGTGGTTAGGCCATATAGTCCACCACGCTGGCCTAGTGCGGATTGGCGGACTTACATACCATAGATTTTTTTATAAATCGCTATGGTATGCAGGTTTCCTCACGATGTTTTCCTTCACCGTTTTAGTGCGTGGTGATTGATTATCAATACACACAGTAAGCGAATGTTATACTAAAAATTTAAAAAATGATTCATTGTAAACAACTGTCTCTTTCCAAAAAATCATCTCAAAAAATACTACGGGAACACTGCCAACAAGATGTATTATGACAAAATTAGCATAATTTGATTTGGAACGTTGAAGTAATAAAACAGAACTTATTTGCCCGCCTGCACTGTTCCGTCTGGTAATGAAATGTCTTTTGTCAGCGACAGACTGTCTCTGAGAACGGCTGAATTAACGAACTTCACCGTTTTTGTTAGGTCTTTTAAGGATATTTCTCTATTTACTATGAATTTTCATTAAATAAAACATATAAATGTATATATTTCACCGTTTATATAATTATTATATTGATAAAGTATGCCTCGTCCGGTATAGTAAAGATATTAAATAAATAATGAACTCTTATGTAAATATTATTTCAATTATATTTTCCGCTTTTCCTCCATATTAATATTTATATTTCAGAATAAATTAATGAATTATAAATGTTAGGAAGTTGTTGTTGTGGTTTATATAATATTGTATAGGTCTTCATAAATAAATATATTGTATTTAATTGCATCCAATTGCACCTATTACATTCTAGTTTCCATAACAATACAATATCAGTTCTATTGTATAAAAAATAATACTAACAGACCAAGCAATGTATATTACAACAATTCTATACGGACGTTGGACTGAGCATTTTTGCCTCTAGAATTTAGATTGCAAAAAATATCAAATGCTATGTTGTTCGCACACCACGCCTAACGAAACATGCAGTGTACAAATATGAAGTAAGCCTGAATAGAAAGGTGCATATTATAATGGTTCCGTAGATGTATAAAGCTATATCTTTGTATTCACAATCACATTGGCTCGGAGTAAAAGGCCACCTAATTCTTCCATCCTCTCTACGGTACCACAAAATTATGAAACTCTTTATCAAAACCTGTGTTGCCTTCTCCCTATGACTTTGGAAGCAATTAATTAAATAATTATAGCCGATATAATACTGTCAAGTCGCAAGGAATACAATGCAAATGCCTGTTGTATATCGGTACTCTTTCTGGGTACCATATCACTCTTCTTTTAGATATAAGTATTGTTACTTTATCAAACCAGAATTGTAAAAAATGTAATATTACTATTTTTTATTGCAAAGGCCCGGGAATCAGCAAACAGGTCGACTGATGCTAAGTGATCAATGCAGCCCATAAAAAACCATTACGCTTGAATCATGGATGTGTTGCCGGGCCACCAAATCGGGAGCAGGAATTAAAAAGGTTGGGAAGAGGGACAGAGCATTTGACATCCAGTAATCTCAATCATCGAATGAAATACGACAGCAAAACTGTCGCTTCACGTCTAGTTCGTGAAACAGTGGCTCAGCACAGGAAAACCCTGCCTATTCATGCTAAGTCATGACTTCCAAGAGCGTGGCTCTACCCCTTTGAATAAAAGTAATAAATTCTGCTAACAAAACAAATAATAAACTGAGGAGACAATTTACTATCCACGCCGGTGTTCGAGATAATATTCAATATTACCTACAGCAAAATTTCACCTAACATTGAAATAAGGTCAAAGGTAAGGCCACTTTCGCCGAACCCCAAAACGAGTTACAAGCCAGCTAACTCAATTAAACCAGCAGCTATGACAACAAGCTGCAACTACCAAACACGGTTTGTTATGAGGGTATAGTTAAACCGTTTCCGTAGATCCATTACTGGCTCCGACCGCCGCTAATAGCCTAATGGACAGGCTGACCAAGCGATGTGAAACAAACAAATTTTGTTCCACAACGCGAAATTAAGTTACCTGCCGTTTCCTTCCATGGGTGAAGGATGTTTCTCTGTTGGCCAAAACTGGATTGCTCATTGTGGTGCTTATGTAATTCTCATTTGTGATTTCTTAAGTCTTCGTTGTTAAATAATAGATACTGGACATCTAAAATATATTTGTTGTTTTTGTACTGATAAACTTGATCGCAAAGTCTATCTCAATTGAGTATCTACCGGTTGGATGGTTATTTCTTTCTCGACGTTGAACGCACAACTATCATCATCATCATCATATCAGCCACAGGAAGTCTATTGCTGAACATAGACCTCCCCCAAGGATCTCCACAATGACCTGTTGGAAGCGGCCTGCATCCAGCGACTTCCTGCAACCTTAGTCAGATCGTCCGTCCACCTTGTAGGCGGGCGTTCGAAATGTCGCTTGCCTGTCCGTGGCCTCCACTCAAGAACCTTTCGGCCCCAACGGCAACACCACTATGTTGGCAAATTATTATAAACCCTTCTTCTTTATATATTCTCTTTCGACACCTTTTCATTAGGTAGGATCACTTTATCTTCGTTTATTTTTATCTATATCTTTCTTCTTTCTTATTTCTTCTCTTTCTACACATTTTCATTATATAGAATTCCTTTATGTATAATATATTCACACTATGCGCTCGCGTGCACTTGCGTGAAGATGGCCTCCACAAGTAATCGCTCCATCCTGGTCTTGAGCAGCCTTCATCTATCCTACAAACCCTTTGGAAGATAAAAAATAAATACCTATAATAATAGATAAATAACACCCAACAGTCACAAACATAGTCCTGACCGCACACTAAGATCGAGTCTTGTGTCGTGGGTATCAGGAACTACGAAAGTCTATTCGGTCTCATAAACATCCAGACCCGAAAGAAATATTTGTGGGCCGCACAAACATTTATCTTAGCGCGAGGATCGAACCCGCGGCCACCTGATTCACAGGTGGTGTCTAACCACCTGCGCCACGGAGGTTGTCAAAATCAAAGCCATGTGACAATGGCTATACAAATATATACTATAACTATTACACGAAAATTATTTGCAACATTCACTTTTGTACGCTGTCGCAGTTTCATGCGACTAATTGACATTGTGACGTCAACGCTGCAAAAGCCTTTTTGATCAAACGTTGGCACAGCCGCAAAAACTATGAAATGAAATGCTTAACTAATAAAATAAAAAAAGACCGGATCAATGCGATCTAAAAAAGTTACACAATTATGCCAATTTAATTCATAACTGTTTCCTTCATATAAAAAACGCGTGAGTTTATGCATGTAAGAACATACTTACATGCATAAACTCACGCGTTTTTCCCACATTTCGCCTTGCTTTTTTCCGTCCCGCGACGTGATAGGGGCCAGCCTATCGCTTTAAAGGGCACAAATTCCTGCCTCCGGGCTCATAATTAACAGAAAAATGTAATTTAAACAGAACTATTATTTACGTACATTTGAAATAAAACTATTATTTTAAAAAGTGCAATATTCCTTGACCGACCCTACCAACAACTGCACCACTGAGGCAATGTTGGTATTGTATTTGATTCTACCTCCATCTGTTACATATTAAAGAAAAAAAATCGGCTCCCAATTACTCATACACATAAACGTAAACATGGTAAAGGTAATTGTATTTAAATTAATATACTGAAATGTCCTATCATAAACTATATTCACAGATCACTTCCAATAGATACCGCATTACGATAGTTTTGTTTTGAACCGAAAACGCCAACGAAGGGAACTGCGCGGGGGGTGGGCGGGTTGCAGCGCGGTCACGTGGACTTCACTGGAGAGATGAGGCATAAGTAGATAAATAAAAAAATGTATCGATAGTTCGATTTGCCAGTAAGTTCATGTGTTATGATCGCTTCTATAACTTAATTACCAACTTGTTAAATGTTTGATAATATTTTTTCACCGGCCTGATCTGATAAATTATACCAACCGGCAACGGCTAACTACGAATAAAATAGGATTAAGATTTATACTTTAGTATATAACGGTTTTATTTCTATTATTCACCGTATATTTTTGTATACCATAATGGCGAAATACCCAAATTAAGTGTTGATATAAAAGATCAGATAAAAATATGAAATAGTAAATAACTAAACCTCACGCCCTAAAGGGCTACAATAACTTATTCCGTTTCTTGAATTTTGACGGCGGCTGTAGTAAATGTAATATCGACAAGTGAGGATGAAACCCACTTGACGAACTATGAATGTTTTTGAGACGATATATACAACGTATGTTAAAATTAGTACAATAGCTTGTGCTACTGATTCTCAATAAACAGTATACTAAAACTTATGATAAATACCTTCCCATTATATTTGAAAACGTATACAACTAGAGGGAAAAAAGGAAATTTAATTACGCCAAAGATAAATAAAAAAATATTGTAAAAGTACCTTGTTGACAAATTTAACTATTTCAAATTACATAAAATAACGTAATTATGGTAATTTGCAATTTTTATTTAAATCAATATCTATTTTGTGACTTTGTCATTTAATAAAATTAATTTACATTATTGTTTTACAATATCGATATTTCTGGGAATTATATTATAAACATGCGTCAAACACTAGAAGAACGCGTGATTTCGCCAAAAAAAGATGGCTTATTACGGTTATTGCTATGCGCAAAAGAGACGGCTGATTCTCCATCCGAACTCGACTGTTTAACATTGATAATTTAACCAGTATAAATTGAGCTCGCTCGGGACCAAATTAATTTAAAGAATATTAGTTATCGATGAAAACTTATTGCGTTTTTTTAAATACTTTATTTTTTTGAGTTTTTTGCACACCATTTTATTGAACAAATCATTATTAACTGTAATATTAAGTTCCCAAAATGTAATTTTCGCTAACGTGCGACGCCATGTGCGGGTCCACTACTTGGACGACACTGATGACGCGACATTTGGCATCGGTTTATATCTATTTGATATCTTATATGTGTTGGGCGCAACCGCTGCCTTGCATTAGGTATCTATTGGGAGTGATCTGTGACTATATTTCATAAAAAGACATCACATAAAATCAATGTCAAAACGGCAGTACAAATTGTATTTAATCAAACGTCATAATCTTAAGTCCATGTCTGAATTGCAGAGCATTCCATCGCCAAATTCTCTAATAACTAGTACAACCACTGGATCTAGAGAGGTCACCGATCGCCGAGGTTTGACCGGACTCAAGATTCAACCGCAGTGGTGAGCGTCTCTGTCTCTTTACGCCACTGGGAATTATATCTTCCGTAAACTTATGCTTACACCCACAGAACAGTTGAATATGGTTAGAAAGGCAATAGCCGTCAAATTATATCAAAACCAGCGTCGTCGTTTTCGAAACACAAAACCTCTACAAATCCAACATAGAAAGCTTGCAATAGTCGATTTATTGTATCGATACAATTATGGAAATTTGTATTTGTTTTATGACCGTAATTTATTTTAGCGATATGCCTAATGTTTTTTCCTGATACAGTTTGTCGGTGCATGCGCATCGACCGACGCGACGTCGGCCGAAGAACCCCGAGTGTTCGCGAGCGGACACTTTGTGGAACTCACCGGAATAAAACTCGTGACGACACGTCGGCGTTGGTGGACTTTGGACACGAGACGAACGAAAAAAGTCCGTTTCATCGAACGTTTGCAACTTGGAGTCAAGGATTTTCAACTTTGTGGAGGGAATTCAGCTTACTGTGAGTTTGTTCCAATCGGAATTCCTTTATATATTCCTATCCTTTTAGTTTTTAAAACCAAATAACGCCTTTTTCCTTTTATATTAACATTTAATTCCAATTACAACAAATAGCTTAAATATATCTCAGTCTTGCTTGCCTTCACATCTTAATTTCACAAAGTGCATACGTGTAGGCATAAGCGCTGAGTTTTTTTATTTGCATTGTTGCTAATTCCCGGGTGCGGTGCGCTAGTGTGTGTATCACCTGAGCGTCGACTCAAGGTCAACGCTCGCATTCCTTTTATTACAAACAAATCAGTTTTATTTATTCATTTCTTATCTAACATATTCAGCTGTTTGCTTTGTATTGTACAAAATGAGTGAACATTCTGACGATTTAGAAACACTCAAAAGAAGACGGAGTGCATTAAAGGCCAAGCTTAGGCCCTATTCAGTGCAACGCGGACGGTCCGCGCGCGGATTAGTGCTTGCGTCGGTCGCGGATCAAATCATCGTTCAGTTCGACGCGGAACGCGGTTGAGAGTGGTACAGTTACAACAGTAAGCCTAATGATAAAAAATTGAAGTTGGTGGTTGCTGCCTATTTATTAAATAGCAGTTTGTTTTTTTAAACCAATTTGTTTTTTTTTTCTTCGCCTGAACTATCTTCAAATTTTGGATACACAGCTTTGCAAACATCCAGCCACGCCTTTAGTTTAGCATCCTTATTTTTATACAAGGAGTCGCGGAGATTCCAAAGACATGGTTGTAATCGTACTTCTTGTATAACCCTCTCAGTTTGCACGGTTGCAGCCATGACGACGACAGTACTTTTCGTCCGCGTCGCACGACCGCCCGTCGCGCACTGAACAAGTCTGTACAAGTCACAGATCACTTCCAATAGATACCGCATTACGATAGTTTTGTTTCGAACCGAAAACACCAACGAAGGGAACTGCGCGGGGGGTGGGCGGGTTGCAGCGCGGTCACGTGGACTTCACTGGAGAGATGAAGCATAAGTCGATAAATAAAAAAATGTATCGATAGTTCGATTTGCCAGTAAGCTCATGTGTTATGATCGCTTCTATAACTTAATTACCAACTTGTTAAATGTTTGATAATATTTTTTCACCGGCCTGTAGGGCGATTCACGTATTATAATAAGTTCAGTTGCAGTGCAGTTGCGGTTAAGTTTCGATCAAAACAGACCTTATCGTATTCTCGTAATTTTGACAACCGCTGTCAAATACGCTCGCGTCAAGTTCGCGTCACGCAAATGTTTTAGCGTATTCTACTGCTGCGCGTATAAGTCTATCTCAAAAAAATTTCATACGTCTGACGTACAGTTGACGCGCAACTCACGCGCAGCTCACGCGCAGCTAAACACTTACAAGAATACCATTTTGTACTAAAGCGTATACTTAATTGTACCCGCACCGCAACTTGATCGGCGCGTCAAAAAGTTACGTGAATCGCACTACATATCTGATAAATTATACCAACCGGCAACAGCTAACTACGAATAAAATAGGATTAAGATTTATACTTTAGTATGTAACGGTTTTATTTCTATTATTCACTGTGTATTTTTGTATGCCATAATGGCGAAATACCCAAATTAAGTGTTGATATAAAAGATCAGATAAAAATATGAAATAGTAAATAACTAAACCTTACGCCCTAAAGGGCTACAATAACTTCCGTTTCTTGAATTCTGACGACGGCTGTAGTAAATGTAATATCGACAAGTGACGATGAAACCCACTTGACGAACTATGAATGTTTTTGAGACGATATATACAACGTATGTTAAAATTAGTGCAATAGCTTGTGCTACTGATTCTCCATAAACTTAGTATACTAAAACTTATGATAAATACCCTCCCATTATATTTGAAAACGTATACAACCTGAGGGAAAAAAGGAAATTTAATTACGCCAAAGATAATTAAAAAAATATTGTAAAAGTACCTTGTTAACAAATTTAACTATTTCAAATTACATAAAATAACGTAATTATGGTAATTTGCAATTTTTATTTAAATCAATATATATATTTTGTGACATTTTCATTTAATAAAATTAATTTCCATTATTGTTTTACAATATCGATATTTCTGGGAATTATATTATAAACATGAGTCAAACACTAGAAGAACGTGTGATTTCGCCAAAAAAAGATGGCTTATTACGGTTATTGCTATGCGAAAAAGAGAGGACTGATTCTCCATCCGAACTCGACTGTTTGACATTGATACATTAACCAGTATAAATTGAGCTCGCTCGGGACCAAATTAATTTAAAGAATATTAGTTATCGATGATCGAACAAATCATTATTAACTGTAATATTATGTTTCCAAAATGTAATTTTCGCTAACGTGGGACGACATGTGCGGGTCCACTACTTGGACGACACTGATGACGCGACATTTGGCATCGGTTTATATCTATCTGATAGCTTATATGTGTTGGGCGCAACCGCTGCCTTGCATTGGTATCTGTTGGGAGTGATCTGTGGTACAAGTGCATTACCGTCCGCGCGCGGACGCCCGCGCCGCGGACGAGCGACGCGGAGTGATTTCGATCCGCGCGCGGACAGCTCTCCGCGGCGCAGGCGCTCCGCGTCGCTCTGAACGCGTTGTATGGGATTGATACATTTTACCGTCCGTCGCGGACATCCGCGTAGGTCGTCCGCGTCGCACTGAAGAGGCCCGGACAGCTCTCCGCGGCGCGGGCGATCCGCGTCGCTCTGAACACGTTGTATAGGATTGATACATTTTACCGTCCGTCGCGGACATCCGCGTAGGTCGTCCGCGTCGCACTGAAGAGGCCCTTACTATATTTAAAAATCACATTAAACTTTTAAATAGTGCATCTAGCTTGTCCGATTTACAACGTCATGAACTGGAAGGACGCTATGAACGTTTCAAATCCTTATATAACGATTTTGACACACTTCAGACGGAGATTGAAGTACTATTGGATACGCCCGCGGACGAATTTAAGTCTCGGTGCGACTTCGAGGAACAGTATTACCAGGCAGCGGCATTGGCACAGAACTTACTCACTGGCAAGATCCATACAGGAAACGAGTCGGCTAAGACACACACAAATGTTCGGTTACCGAAAATTGATTTGCCGCATTTTGATGGTAGCGTTCAGGGTTGGCTTGAGTTTAAAGACACTTACATATCCCTTATTCACAACAACAGCTGTAACGACGATATAATGAAATTCCACTATCTTCGATCTTGTCTACGCGGCAGCGCCGCTTTAGTAATAAAAAACATTGATTTTACTAGTGATAACTACGCCAATGCTTGGGAGTTGTTATGTCAGCGGTATGACAACGATCAATTGCTTATACATAACCACGTACAGGCATTATTTAATGTACATACATGTACTAAAGAAAGTAGTAAGAGTTTACGTTATCTTGTGGACGTCACAAATAAAAACATAAGGGCACTAAAGACATTAAAACAACCAACAGAACATTGGGATACATTGATTATTTTTATGATGGCTCAGAAACTAGATAGTAGTACCAGTCGTTACTGGGAAGAACACCGTAACACATTATCAAAATCGCCAACATTAGATCAATTTATTAAATTCATTGAAAATCAAATTAACCTATTAGAAAAGTTAGAAGAAAATAGCAAAAATAATTCTAAACCAAAGCTACCAGACAATTACCAGTCAAATAAATCCAAGAGTTTCATTGTAGCATCTAATAATACTCTAATGAAACCTATTAGTCAATGTTGTCCTTTATGTTCTGAAAATCACTTGCTTTACACATGTGAAACATTCAGGAGTTTGCCTATTGAAGCAAGAATTGAAAAAGCAAAACATTTTAAAGTTTGTATGAACTGTCTTCGCTCAGGTCACACCGATAAAATGTGTAAGTTATCACATTGCAAATATTGCAAGGCTTACCACAACACGCTTTTACACACTGAACCTGAAAGCAAAGCACCTATCAATCCTATGCCTAACAATGTTGCTTTATCGGCTAACAATGGCACTAAGCATTGCGCCAGAGTCTTATTAGACAACGGTAGCACCGCCAATTTCGTCACTCAAGCTTTGTCTTTTAAGCTGGGCTTGTCCAGAAGTGGTATTGAATCCACAACAGTAACAGGTATCAACAATCAGACCTCTTATAGTGCACAGTCTTGTAACCTCACGCTCGAGTCTTATTGCAGTGACTATACGGTCGACTTAGATTGTCTCATTTTACCGGAAATTACCAAAGTATTGCCATCGCGTTTCGTTAATGTTCAAAATCTCCCTCTTCCTTCAGGAGTAAGTCTAGCTGATCCTACGTTTAACATACCTTCAGTCATAGACATTCTGATCGGGGCTGAAACATTTTGGAACGTCTTAGGGCACAATTCTTTGGATTTAGGCAAAAATCAACCTAAGCTTCGTGAAACAAAGTTAGGTTGGATTGTTTCTGGTCATGTTGCATATTCACCCTCACCACTCAACAGGTCACAGGTAATTTCTTCTCATTTTTGTGATTTGAAGGGACGAAATTAATATAAATCGGTTTTGGGAACTCGACTCGGTTCCCACTAAGCATTTGTTAACGACAGAGGAAAGCGCATGCGAGCGACATTTTTCTCTAAACACTTATCGCAATAACGAAGGGCGCTTTGTTGTTACGATACCTCTAAAGAAGGATCCACACTTGTTAGGCGATTCTTTTCAAATGGCAATAAGTCGGTTCTTATCTTTAGAACGACGCTTTAAGCGTGACTCAATATTCCGCGAGCGTTATCTAGACTTTATACGCGAATACGAGCAATTGGGACATATGACCAAGGAAAGTACTGTACATAATTTCAGTAAACATTCTTCCAATGAACAAATAAATTATTTTTTACCTCATCATGGAGTCATTCGCGATTCTAGCACAACTACCAAATTACGTACAGTATTTGACGCATCTGCAGTCACCACTTCAGGTCTCTCGTTAAATGCAATCCAAATGGTTGGGCCCGTAGTTCAAGACGATCTTCTCTCTATATTGTTGCGTTTCCGTCAACATAGATTTGTTGTGTCAGGCGATATAGAAAAAATGTACAGGGCCATCGAGATAAACCCTTCTCAGAGATCTCTTCAGCGTATTGTTTTTCGCGCTGATACAAAGGAGCCGCTCGAAGTATACACGTTAAACACGGTGACGTATGGTACTGCTTCAGCACCATACTTAGCTACTAAATGTCTCACAAATCTCGCTTCCTCAGCTAGTTGTGAGGAAGTCAAACGTAGCAATACAGCATGATTTTTATGTTGACGATTTTTTGAGCGGGAGTAACACAATTTCTGAGACAGTAGAATTATGCAAGGGCGTTATCAGTACTCTTTCGTCAACAAAATTTAATTTGCGTAAGTTTAAGAGTAATGATAGTCGCATTTTAAATCAAATTAGTGGAAACGAGATTCCGTCTTCAAATAACATATTAGATTTTAGTGATAATAATGTTAATGCTTCTTCAAAATCGCTAGGCCTCAACTGGTTGTGCGATTCAGACTCACTTTCATTTTTAATAAATATCGATCAAAGTACAAAAAGGGTTACAAAACGTAATATACTGTCCGTTATTAGTCAAATTTTTGATCCATTAGGTCTAGTAGGACCGTGCGTCGTTGAAGCAAAGGTTATAATGCAACAGCTTTGGGTTAACAAATATAACTGGGA
Organism: Hyles vespertilio; assembly: GCA_009982885.2. Taxonomy (NCBI): domain Eukaryota; kingdom Metazoa; phylum Arthropoda; class Insecta; order Lepidoptera; family Sphingidae; genus Hyles; species Hyles vespertilio. The sequence goes on along the minus strand of CM042812.1, from coordinate 3,221,919 downwards.
CGACATGGTTTCTGAAGAAATAAGGGATCTTTGGATTTCATTCGTGAATACGTTACCGTGTCTGAATCAACTAAAGATACCACGTCTTTTCCGACGCCTCCGAAAAGGCATATGGTGCGTGTCTTTATATCCGTTCTATTAATGGTTCAGGCGTTATTCATGTACAACTTTTAGTCTCTAGAAATCGTATAGCACCGATTAGACCTACGACTATCCCACGGCTCGAACTTTGTGGAGCGCTAGTGGGTGCGAGACTGTGCACTAAAGTTCGTGACTCTCTTACTATGCACATTGACAACATTTATTTCTGGTATGACTCTACAATAGTTCTGGGATGGCTTTCGTCGTCACCTCATCAGCTGAAGCCCTTTGTACGTAACAGAGTCAACGAAATTCAGGAGACGACTGTTGGTTGTACGTGGAGTTACGTACCTTCGAAGGACAACCCGGCAGATTTCGTTTCCCGTGGGCTGAAGGCTGATACTATCAGCATTAGTTCGCTGTGGTGGTCCGGCCCGTCTTATTTATTTAAAGAAAAAAAATGAGTGGCCACAAATGCCTAACGTAAAGCAAGAACTTCCAGAAGTAGTTTGCCATCTAGTTAGCAAAAATCAGATTTCCCCTAATGAGAATTTTTGTTTTATTAACTCAATCACTTGCAATTTAATTTCTAAATATTCTAATTTTAATCATTTAAAAAGGGTCGTCGCTTACATACTTCGATTTATTCATAATTTAAGAAATCCTCTAGTAAAACATTTGGGATTTCTTTCCTCAGAAGAATTAGAAAAATCATTGAATTGTATTTTACATAATGCACAACTACAAATGTTTCCTGAAGAGTATATGATTTGAAGTCTAATAAATCCCTACCGCGTAGTAATAAAAGCATATTTATGCATTTTTGTGTGTCTTGCAGTGAAAGCTGTCCATTTCGAACTGGTCACGGCGTTATCCAAGAAGCTTACATAGCTGCTCTGAAGCGGTTTGTTTCTCGCCGAGGCAAACCTCATAGTATATGGTGCGACAACGGGACTAATTTTGTAGGAGCTTGTAAAGAGTTTAATAATTTTCTTTCAAGTTCAGACGTTGCATCGGACATGGCACAAGAAGGCATTCAATTTCATTTTGCTCCTCCTTATTCACCGCATTTTAATGGCATCGCAGAAGCAGCCGTCAAGTCTGCTAAAGGACATCTTAAGAAACTCCTCTCTTTAACTCATCTTACGTACGAAGAAATGGTAACTTGCCTAACCCTAATTGAGGCCATTCTCAACTCCCGCCCGCTTACTCCCGCTTCCTCTGATCCTTTGGATTTCACCGCCTTAACCCCTGCCCATTTTCTGATTGGACGACCACTTATGTCTGTTCCTCACCCACAGGTCATCGATCAGAACATAACGCATCTAGAGCGTTACCAGCGCGTGGAGTACATTCGGCAGCACTTTTGGCAACGATTTTCTAACGAATATGTGTGCACACTTCAACAGAAATCCAAGTGGGCGACCAGCACGGGCAATTTGGCCTTAGGAGCGCTTGTCCTTATCAAGGATAAATCTTTTCCACCGCTCCTTTGGTCTTTAGGCCGCATCACCAAGGTGTATCCTGGCAGTGACGGCATCACACGCGTGGCTGATGTCTCAACGAAGAACGGAACCATTGTACGAGGCTTCAACTCAATATGCCCATTACCTCTTAATTGCAGCAATCGAATACTTCAAGGCGGGGAGTATGTCGGTGCATGCGCATCGACCGACGCGACGTCGGCCGAAGAACCCCGAGTGTTCGCGAGCGGACGGACGCCGCCGACGCGGTGCGGCACTCCCCGCAGCGACCCCACTCGCGACGTTCGTCAATTCTAAATCTTTTGTATTATTATAAGTACCAGTAAAATATTACAGTCCACTTCATTTAGTTCAATATCATACCTATACGTACGAACACAGTTATTTGATTAGTATTACATCAATATACGGAAAATAAAGGAGACTACAATATCTTATAGTGAAAAGTTAATTTTAATTGAATACTATTTTACAAATCAATGTGTACAGGATTTTCAAGATTTTCAGTTGTGTGTGAGATATAAATATTTTTATAATTGGAAATTAAAATATGTGTATGCAATTATTACAATCAATTTACTTCAATAGCTTCAGTAGTTTTGATTTTTCATACAATATTTTATTATTTCATCCCCATGGTACAATATTTCCATAAGCGTTGCACGTAATTGCATGGTTCGTATATAACTTATGATACAATTTTTTTTTATTTTCTTCTGTTTCATGAAAATTAATACTTAGAACAAATCGATCTAAATTTTGTACTGGATTTTGTAGGAATCCCGTTGTTTCGATATGTTGCTTTTATCGACTCACTCTTGGAAACCTATAATGAAATGAAATGAAATGAAATGTATTTATTGGTCACGTAGGCAATTTAAAAGCTCTTATGACAAGTCAATACACATAGAACTTAATCTCTATAAACAATATATTTCCTATACTTAGTATTACTTATTTTAATTTCTTGGTTTAATTAATTAATTTATGTAATTTATTTATTTTAAATTAATTTTATTTTTATTTAGCATTAGTTTTATTTATTTGTTTCCTTTTTATTCTTATTTTATTTAAAGTATTAGTTATGACTTTATGGTAATTTATTTTTCAAAGAAATACAATATGTACGTTGGTCAAATTAAATTAAATTAAATTAATTAATTAATGGACCATGAATATTATTACAACGGTGCGTAGCGGTTTATTGTTACCACCGGATCCAACGCGGCCCTTCCTGAGAAGACCCGGCGAAACAAACTCAGTGAGCTTACACTACCACTGGAACTACGCGACGCGACCCAATCCTGAGTATATCCAGCGAATAAGACTCAGTGGGCTTGTTTTGGGTCCAATTTAAGACAACGACCATAAGTATTTCCGAAACGTCCCGTATGTTTAGGCTTACTGCCGGATCCAACGCGACCCTGACTGAGAAGACCCGGCGAACAAACTCAGCGGGCTTTACTTTACTACTGGATACTACGCGGCGCGACCCATTTCTGAGTAGATCCAGCGAGTCAAACTCAGTGGGCTTGGTTTTGGTCAATTTACTAAAATAAATATTTGTGACTTGTCTTACAAAGATTTGCCATATTATTATTTTTATTTGTTTTCTCGATCGAAATATAAACGAATAAGTTACTATATTATAAAGTATATTCAGACACAAACATATTATGTTGTTCTCAAGTTGGCGTAGTTATGAAATTAGAACATAAGGATAGGTCATCAATTTTATCAAACGTTACGAGTACTACAATTTAAAATTACTCGACTCGGACTATTGTGGACAACTAGTCGCATTTAGAAGCGAACTCCAGCAGACTTCCATTAAAAAACTTAATGTTGTTCCAAAGATCCGGTTAGAGACATTAAGAAATAATTTGTTAACGAAATTCAATATACCAATACAGGGTAACGACCCCAATACTCTGTATAATTCTGTATTTGAAATATTTTGTAAGGAATTTGAATCAATCTTTACATCAAGGTCAGTTCCCACGAGCAAAAAAACTTGCTTCAGTAATTGGGCCACTGTTGGCATTCACAGAAGTAGGGAGAAATTATATGATCTTTATTCTGAAAGAACATATAATCATAGTGAGGGTTTCAAAAATTATGTCAAAAATTATTCAAAATTGTATAAACAAGTATGCTATAAAGCTAAGGCATTATATTTAAAGGAAAAAATAAAAAACTCCAGGAATAAAATTAAAATGACATGGAGTGTAATTAATAAGGAAACTGGGAAAGCTAAACCTCGTGACACCGAGTTTAGCTTAAATATTAATAATAATATCATTAAGTCTAATACAGAAGTAGCTAGGGCTTTTGAGAACTTCTTCAAAGATATGCCAGTTTCCATAACAAAAAACTTAAATTCATCTCCTTCTCTAGCCCATATGTTATTGCAGGAAAGTGTGACTGGGTGTGGTGATTCATTTAAATTCCAATGCGTTGACAGTGTTGACATTATAAAAACGTTTAAACTTATAAATATTAAGAATACTTGTGACCTTTGGGGAATCTCTACAAAGATTCTCAACTATGTAATACCTATATTAGCTCCCCAGCTAGCTATAGTTTTTAACACATGTATTAATGCATTAATGCATATTTCCTGATAAATTGAAACTCAGCAAGATTATACCTCTTTTTAAATCTGGTAGTATAGATGACCCCTCAAATTTTAGACCTATATCAGTACTGCCATCATTAAGCAACATTTTTGAAAAACTGATGCTTATTCAATTGCAAAGATTCTTTAAAAATAATAATTTACTTCATAGTAAACAATTTGGTTTTACTCAGGGTCGCTCCACCACTGATGCTGGTGTGAAACTCATGGATAACATATTTGATGCTTGGGAGGATTCTCAGGATGCTTTAGGTGTATACTGTGACCTATCCAAGGCATTTGATTGTGTTTACCATGATATTCTTATCAGGAAATTGAGCCACTATGGAATAAATGGTCTTGCACTTGAATTATGTAAATCTTATTTACACAATAGGGTTCAGAGGGTTGATGTCAACGGACAAAGATATCCTGGATCTGTTGTTACTATGGGGGTTCCGCAGGGCTCGATTCTTGGACCCTTTCTCTTTTTAATATATATTAATGACTTGCCTTATTCTATAAGGGATAAATGTGAGGTAGTGTTGTTTGCTGATGATACTTCATTAATATTTAAAATTAAACGACATCAATCAATTCTTGACGAAGTAAACCACACTCTCTCAAAAATAGTACATTGGTTTGGCATTAACAATTTACTGTTGAATAGCCAAAACACGAAATTATTGAATTATGTATTCGCTTTGTAACACCTAATGTCAAAAAAGTTAATGCCGATATTTTTATGAATGGGGATGTGTTGAGCCTTGTGGAGACTATTAAGTTCTTGGGAATCACATTGGATCATAAGCTTCAGTGGGGTCCCCACATAACTGCGCTAGCTAAAAAACTGAGTGCTGCAGTTTTTGCAGTGGGCAAGATTCGCCAATTGACTGACATTGATTCGGCTCGATTGGTCTATTTTGCTTACATTCATAGTCTAATGAGTTACGGAATTTTGCTGTGGGTTGGTGCTGCTGACATTAATACCATCTTTGTTCTTCAAAAGCGAGCCATAAGATCTATTTATTCGTTAGGCTCCAGGCAATCGCTGAGAGAAAAATTCAAGGAAATAAATATAATGACAGTAGCATCACAATTTATATTTGCTAATCTAATGTATGTCCACAAGAATACAGAACAATTTCAAAAGGTTAGCGATATTCATGACAGAAATACTAGAAATAGAAATAATCTAGTCAGTCATAAGACGAGGCTCCACAAAATTAGCAAATCTTTTAAGGGTTACTGTATACATTTCTATAATAAAGTTCCCACTAACATAAAAGCCTTAACTATAAATAAATTTAAATCTATTATAAAACGACAGTTGTGTAATAAGGCATACTATACAATTTCAGAATACTTAGAAGATAAAGAAGAATTGGGAATGAAACATAACACTCAGCTGTACAGTAAAATTATATATTATTTATTATTATAAATTATTAATGAACTGCTCTGAATTGCAAATCCTGTATATCACTGTATTGTAAACTTGTTTTGAAAAGAGCAACGCTAGAGTTTCTTGCCCGTTCTTCTCTGGCGAAAACAGCCTTGTGAACCGGGTGGTAGTGAAAAAAAAAATTGACTGAATCTAAACAATGTATGACATTTTATGGATTCAATAAATATTTTCATTTCATTTCATTTCATTTCGCTTTCATTTCGCTTTCATTTCGCTTTCATTTCGCTTTCATTTCGCTTTCATTTCGCTTTCATTTCGCTTTCATTTCGCTTTCATTTCGCTTCATTTCGCTTCATTTCGCTTTCATTTCGCTTTCATTCGTTCATTTCGCTTTCATTTCGCTTTCACTTCGCTTTCACTTCGCTTTCACTTCGCTTTCACTTCGCTTTCACTTCGCTTTCACTTCGCTTTCACTTCGCTTTCACTTCGCTTTCACTTCGCTTTCACTCGCTTTCACTTCGCTTTCACTTCGCTTTCACTTCGCTTTCACTTCGCTTTCACTTCGCTTTCACTTCGCTTCACTTCGCTTTCACTTCGCTTTCACTTCGCTTTCACTTCGCTTTCACTTCGCTTTCACTTCGCTTTCACTTCGCTTTCACTTCGCTTTCACTTCGCTTTCACTTCGCTTTCACTTCGCTTTCACTTCGCTTTCACTTCGCTTTCACTTCGCTTTCACTTCGCTTTCACTTCGCTTTCACTTCGCTTTCACTTCGCTTCACTTCGCTTTCACTTCGCTTTCACTTCGCTTCACTTCGCTTTCACTTCGCTTTCACTTCGCTTTCACTTCGCTTTCACTTCGCTTTCACTTCGCTTTCACTTCGCTTTCACTTCGCTTTCACTTCGCTTTCACTTCGCTTTCACTTCGCTTTCACTTCGCTTTCACTTCGCTTCACTTCGCTTCACTTCGCTTTCACTTCGCTTTCACTTCGCTTTCACTTCGCTTTCACTTCGCTTTCACTTCGCTTTCACTTCGCTTTCACTTCGCTTTCACTTCGCTTTCACTTCGCTTTCACTTCGCTTTCACTTCGCTTTCACTTCGCTTTCACTCGCTTTCACTTCGCTTTCACTTCGCTTTCACTTCGCTTTCACTTCGCTTTCACTTCGCTTTCACTTCGCTTTTCACTTCGCTTTCACTTCGCTTTCACTTCGCTTTCACTTCGCTTTCACTTCGCTTTCACTTCGCTTTCACTTCGCTTTCACTTCGCTTTCACTTCGCTTTCACTTCGCTTTCACTTCGCTTTCACTTCGCTTTCACTTCGCTTTCACTTCGCTTTCACTTCGCTTTCACTTCGCTTTCACTTCGCTTTCACTTCGCTTTCACTTCGCTTTCACTTCGCTTTCACTTCGCTTTCACTTCGCTTTCACTTCGCTTTCACTTCGCTTTCACTTCGCTTTCACTTCGCTTTCACTTCGCTTTCACTTCGCTTTCACTTCGCTTTCACTTCGCTTTCACTTCGCTTTCACTTCGCTTCACTTCGCTTTCACTTCGCTTTCACTTCGCTTTCACTTCGCTTTCACTTCGCTTTCACTTCGCTTTCACTTCGCTTTCACTCGCTTTCACTTCGCTTTCACTTCGCTTTCACTTCGCTTTCACTTCGCTTTCACTTCGCTTTCACTTCGCTTTCACTTCGCTTTCACTTCGCTTTCACTTCGCTTTCACTTCGCTTTCACTTCGCTTTCACTTCGCTTTCACTTCGCTTTCACTTCGCTTTCACTTCGCTTTCCTTCGCTTCACTTCGCTTTCACTTCGCTTTCACTTCGCTTCACTTCGCTTTCACTTCGCTTTCACTTCGCTTTCACTTCGCTTTCACTTCGCTTTTCACTTCGCTTTCACTTCGCTTTCACTGCTTTCAGCTTCGCTTCACTTCGCTTCACTTCACTTCACTTCGCTTCACTTCCTTCACTTCACTTCACTTCACGTCACTTCACTTCACTTCACTTCACTTCACTTCACTTCACTTCACTTCACTCACTTCACTTCACTTCATCACTTCACTTACTTCACTTCACTTCACTTCCTTCACTTCACTTCACTTCACTTCATTCACTTCACTTCACTTCACTTCACTTCACTTCACTTCACTTCACTTCCTCATCTCACTTCACTTCACTTCACTTCACTTCACTTCACTCACTTCACTTCACTTCACTCACTTCACTTCACTTCACTTCACTTCACTTCACTTCACTTCACTTACTTCACTTCACTTCACTTCACTTCACTCACTTCACTTCACTTCACTTCACTTCACTTCACTTCACTTCACTTCACTTCACTTCACTTCACTTCACTTCACTTCACTTCACTTCACTTCACTTCACTTCCTTCACTTCACTTCACTTCACTTCACTTCACTTCACTTCACTTCACTTCACTTCACTTCACTTCACTTCACTTCACTTCACTTCACTTCACTTCACTTCACTTCACTTCACTTCACTTCACTTCACTTCACTTCACTTCACTTCACTTCACTTCACTTCACTTCACTTCACTTCACTTCACTTCACTTCACTTCACTTCACTTCACTTCACTTCACTTCACTTCACTTCACTTCACTTCACTTCCTTCACTTCACTTCACTTCACTTCACTTCACTTCACTTCACTTCACTTCACTTCACTTCACTTCACTTCACTTCACTTCACTTCACTTCACTTCACTTCACTTCACTTCACTTCACTTCACTTCACTTCACTTCACTTCACTTCACTTCACTTCACTTCACTTCACTTCACTTCACTTCACTTCACTTCACTTCACTTCACTTCACTTCACTTCACTTCACTTCACTTCACTTCACTTCACTTCACTTCACTTCACTTCACTTCACTTCACTTCACTTCACTTCACTTCACTTCACTTCACTTCACTTCACTTCACTTCACTTCACTTCACTTCACTTCACTTCACTTCACTTCCTCACTTCACTTCACTTCACTTCACTTCACTTCACTTCACTTCACTTCACTTCACTTCACTTCACTTCACTTCACTTCACTTCACGTCACTTCACTTCACTTCACTTCACTTCACTTCACTTCACTTCACTTCACTTCACTTCACTTCACTTCACTTCACTCACTCACTTCACTTCACTTCACTTCACTTCACTTCACTTCACTTCACTTCACTTCACTTCACTTCACTTCACTTCACTTCACTTCACTTCACTTCACTCACTTCACTTCACTTCACTTCACTTCACTTCACTTCACTTCACTTCACTTCACTTCACTTCACTTCACTTCATTTCACTTCATTTCATTTCATTTCATTTCACTTCATTTCATTTCATTTCATTTTATTTTCATTTTATTTCATTTCATTTCATTTACTAAAGGGATTTGATTAAATTTTCTATGTTTACAATCAATATACATATCGATATAGTTACTAAGTACATGGAGACTGTCCCACCCTCACACCCACCACTGTAACTCCTGTGAGCCAGGATCAACAGTGGCACGCATTGTAATGACACCGAGCATTGAAGCTCGGCGAGTCTCCGGGAATGCTAACTTGTCTTTAACCCGCAACGAAATCAATCAGAAAGTGAAATTAATAGGAGGAGTTGGAAATAAATTATTGTCCACTTCCCTCCGTGCAAAGCGGGCGACAAAACAATGAACTAAACAGGTAAAAAAAACCTCGTAAAAAGCTTTTACAGCCGGAGAAGCCAGCTGTAAAGCACCACGGATCATATCATTATTACATTTAAATGGGACCTATTATGTGAGCTTTTAGACTTGATTCCAATAATAAGTATGGCAAAAACGCCGGAAAGCACGGAAGTTATTCCTAGTCTCTACAAGGTCCATGTAGTATACGACTCCAGATGATATCTGCATACTATCCAGCATGGTTTTACGCTCATTCTGCCACAGACTACACTCCCAAAGTATATGATGCGCGGACTGCTTATACTCGCAATTAGGTGTTGAACATGGGCACGCAGGCGATTCAACAAGCTTAAAAGACTGAAGTTTAGACCTAAAGTTACCATGACCCGTGAGGAATTGTGATACGCAATAATCTATTTCCAACCAAGTCTTTGTCAAACGATCACGAACGCAAGGAAAATATTGGTATAGATGTCGTCCCTTCAAAGATACCTCCCATCTATTTTGCCATTCATCTAATAGTTCGCTATACCGGGTATCTCAAGACTGCTACCGAAAACAAAGCCGGGTGGTAGTTTTAGTGACTACAAACACAATGCAACTAAAAATTTCGCAAAGAAACGCGACAATTATTTTTTATGATTTTTTAAATATCGTCATTTTTGGGTGGTAAATCCATAGTTTTTGCTAAAATAATAATTTAAACTCTTTTATACCTTAGATTATTTATAAATGAAAGGGTATACACTATTATTTAGGAAAAAATGTATTTACCACCGAAATATGGTCATAGGAAAAAAATAACCAAAAAAAATTTGTCGCTTTTTTTTGCAACTTTTTCTGTTGCATTGTGTCTGAAGTCGCTTAAACTACCACCCGGCTTCGTTTTCGGTAGCAGTCTTGAGATACCCTGTATACCACTGAAACCGGTTTAATTAATCTATCAATTTTTAAAAGTTCACATGCGGTTAAAAATACTATGTACATGTCTACAACACTGCGTGACATGTGACAAATGTCGAAGTTGAAATAACAAAAATGAGACGTATGCATTGCGTAGGAATTTATATTATCGAATTCTTCAAAATGTCGTAATTAATAACTGTATTTTTTTAAATAAAGCTGAAAATCTATAAAATTGGGTTGAATAGTGGTATAAAATTCATCTTCTATTGATGTTCGACGTTTTAATATAGAAACTGCAAGATAAAATAGCACAAATCTGCATTTTTACTCTATTTCACCGGAGCACCACACTCGAAGGCATTTCGACAGCGACTAATTTGACGAATCAGCCGTTCCGCGGCATTGATGCTTTTTGTGCACCACCTTGCGACGCGTCAAATGCTTGTATTTCCCTTCTAACCATATTCATCTGTTCTGTGCTTAGACCAATACTCAGAAATGCAAGAAAAATAACTGACGTGAGAAACCTTCAAATGTTTTTTTATATAAATAAGAGTTGAATCTAGCTTGGAAATATACGATCCGTCTGACATAAACTCTTTCAGGAAAATAACTTTTAGGTATAGTATAAATGTTGTTACATAATTAATCGCACACCACCGAATGACCGATCGGGTAATTTAACTCAAAAGTTGAAAATTTACTGTCAATAAAATATTTAATGAAGCGACACATGTATTGTAATCCATGATATTATTGTTTATAATAGACCTTCAGGACTTTAAAATGAAAAGACGATAAAGAATTTCTAACGTGCACTTTAAAACATAAGCTAGATTACAGGAACTTAATGCTTGTAACAGAAATAGCGCTGATCTTACGATAGCCTAATGTCAAACCGCAGCGAGATTTGTATACCAGCTGGGTTCTGTACTATACAACTTTAGCATCGTTTTTAATCGTTTAGCACCAATGTTTAGGGCCCATTTATCTTAGAAAAGTTGAAAGTGAAAGTGAAATAGACAATAAACCAACTATTAAAAAGTAAAATTTAGTTTTAATGACTTAAATATTAAAAAAATATATAAGGTGGCGGCCCGCATTCAATATTTTGCGCATATACATAATATATTATAATTGTAGGCCAGACAAGCCGATAAGTAAATTAATAATAATAATCAACGTTTAGATGTGTAATGAAATAGGTACTTGTTACTTTTAAGTACATTTTCATATAGATGATTTAAAAAAAGTCAAGTTATAGTATTGCCATCGGTCCTTCTAACATAAACACACGATTTTTCCGAGAAGAGGACATAGGTGCAACCAGGTCATCCATGTTTCCCCATGTACATACATGTCTTTGATAATTGCGCAAAATTTAAAATCAATCCGACATTTGGAAATGAATGAAAATAGATTTCAAAGATTGTTTTATTAACATACATGCATAAATAAATCTGTATCAGCCCATATACCTACGTCCCACTACAGGGCACGGGCCTCCTCCACAATCGACAGTGCGATTGAGAGTGGCTAGGCCATATAGTCCACCACGCTGGCCTAGTGCGGGTTGGCGGACTTACATACCATAGAAATCGCTATGGTATGCAGGTTTCCTCACGATGTTTTCCTTCACCGTTTTAGTGCGTGGTGATTGACTATCAATACACACATGACTCCGAAAAGTCAGAGGTGTGCCCTGGGATTCGAACCCGCGACCACCGTGATCATGTGGGCAGGCGTCTAGTCCGTTTACCAACAGGCCACCACGCACTAATAACGCATAAATAAATACAAGAATGCTATTATAAGCGTGTAATATAAGCTAATACAAGAACTCAACTACCAAACACGCCTCCCAAGGATTACCACAGCAACCTGTAGAAACTAAAATAAGTAAACAAGTAATTTTCAATACAAGAAATCGTCAAGTAAACTTCGGCACTACGCCTCGCGGCACGCAACAAAAACCACATTTTCAGTCGAATAGATTGGCTCTTTGACTGCCCACGTTTGTTTGAAGTGGCCCTTTGTGAGTCAACGCAGAACTTTTCATCCGAACTGCCTCTGTTTGACAATGGAAGCTGGGCTATTGATTCGAGGAAGTGTAGTGATTAACTAATGTATAGGATATAGTGTAGTTTTGTTATGGGAATAACGTCTTGTGGAACTATAGGAGTGGAAGATGAGTGTTTAATATATATATTGCATTTATCAGGTTTCTATTTTTAACAGGTTAGAATCGGTACGCTGCTTTGAAGGATATATCAATCAAAACAGTAATTAACTTAAGTTGTCGATGGAAATTGTTTTCGACTATTTCTAATAAAATACAGTATGGAAAAAATGTCTTTAAAGAACACATAATTTTGAAAACCAGGAGCCCTGATAGGAGTTTGGTCGGGTGTCAATTACCACTCACTGCAATTTAATTATCATATTCTCTCTTTCTACAACCATAAGTGACCATAGGCATATTAATTATAACATGGTCTAGTCATGATCTAATCAGCCCCATGTCTTTTTTATAACTCCACAACACTACAGCCCCATATGGAAAACTTACGCAATTTATTTAGTACTTAATAGTACTATAAAACAACTGGTAAGCTTATCTTACGGCCAATAATAAATTTACATTTTAAAATGTAAATAGCTTCCTTTACCCGATTTCTTATAACTATCTTCTGTATCTTGAACTTAGTTTTACGATAAGGCGTATTGTATAGGAACTGTAAAAGTTTCTCGACGAACTTACTTCGGAATTTACCAAGTGTGTATTCATAGTTAAGTAGCGTTCTATAAAAGCGAAGGAAAACATCGCGAGGAAACTTGCATACCTGGGAGTTTTGTAATAGATCTGAACGCAGAAAAATTGAGGCAAAAATTCGTAAAAATTCGTGCCCCTACCATTTTTGTGGTTTGCAATAATCCAAACAGAATACCTTTCAGGTGCGGTTACGTCGAGCCAGAATTGTATGCCTCATCAAAACCGCATGTTACTTTAAAATTATTTCTGTCGAGGTAAATTAAACCGTATTACTGCGGATTAAGGTCGAAGTTCGGTTAAATTGTTTAAATCTTTATTTTTCCCTCTGGACTTATGCACTGCTCGAAACAAGACCGGTAGGCAGAAGCTGTAAATCCCGGGATATTTTTATATATAAATATTTACTAGTACATGGTAAACAAGTTAAGTTGTTGAATATAGTTCATTTTTTTAGGATTACTTAATCCTAAGAAGTAAAAATATTTTTAGAATTATTGATTCGATGTGCTGTGAATATAAATTATGCTTATTTAAAATCTAAAGATTGGTTTTTGGTAATGTGATTTTTAATTATTAATTTACCATCGTATACATTCCAATTTAACTAATATAGTACCTGCCTCGGTGCTGTCGGAGTCAGGAATGCGACGGTGTCTTGAATAACATTTGGATATTTTATGTCAACAGCTATGAGTGAAATGTTAGAAATTACGTGAAATATCGGGAAGGGTGAAGAATTCAATGGCACTTACCCAATAGCTTTTTCATAACTTCATGTAAGATCTAGCTATATATCGGAAGCACTCCTAGACATAAAACAATTCTGAAAATAATAAATAAATAAAATAAAGAGAATACCTAGACTCTCAACTTAGACAGTTAGAGTTTATAGTCTATGCAGATAATAAACAGACTATATATAATCTTGTAAACTAATAAAATCCAATCATAACAGTTAAAATTGAACACACAAAGGATGGTTGGTTATTGTTTCCGAACAAGATTTAGTTGAATTTATTTTACAATGGTCGATTCCATTATTATAACGAAACCAATATTCAGAATTTGTGGATATTTGTTGAACTTTCAATAATATAACGTTTAACAAACCGTTATTTACTTTAGTGTATACATGTGAATATTATTTATTCGCCTATCCATCGTCTAACTGACAGTTGTGAAAAGTTGATTTTTTTGTCGTATATTTGTGAAATACTATGTCGTAGACCAATTTCCACTCGATATTGAATATAAAATAAATTCGTTCTCATATTTATTCTAAAACTCCAAACAGAACTCTGCGAATATACATACATAAAATTCAAAATGCAAGTGCGAACACGAACTAATAATACAATATAAGAAGGCTTATCGCATGCAAAGTGCAGTACAATCGCATTAGACAGGGAGGCCGTCGCACCTGGTCTCATTAGCCCCGTCTATTACGAAGGGAATTAGATGCATGCACTACCGAGAGACTATAAAACTTGCCGCTAATTATTTTAAATACTTTTAGATGGGCGTAGAAGGAACGATGGAGGGTTATTAAGTTTGGTTTAGTAGGGAAATGCAGTGTTATAATCAAAGTCAGGACATCATGTGTAAAGTTGGTCGTTACATACAAAACATTTAAAATTGATCCTTATATAATATAAGAGCACTATACATGCACTATTGAGTTTCTATTGACAATTAACTACTCGACATATTGAAATTTAACATCTTATGTCTCTTGCTTTGTAATTCATGTTGTTGTTTGGTTTTGCTACTGTCTATGAGCAGTTGTATCGCTTACCATCAGGCGAATGGCATATTCGTCTCGCCATTCATAGCAATAGATATATTTTTATTACGTATTTTATTCTGTATCAGCCCATATACGTCCCACTGCAGGGCACGGGCCTCCTCTACAATTGACAGTACGATTGAGAGTGGTTAGGCCATATAATCCACCACGCTGACCTAGTGCGGGTTGGCGGACTTACATACCATAGAATTTTTTATAAATCGCTATGGTATGCAGGTTTCCTCACGATGTTTTCTTTCACCGTTTTTGTGCGATGTGATTGACTATCAGTTCTCACATGACTCCGAAAAGTCAGAGGTGTGCCCTGGGATTCGAACCTGCGACCACCGTGAACATGTTGGCAGTCGCGTCTAGTCCGTTTACCAACAGGCCACCACGCACTTATTTTATTACTTATACGTAACTATTGAAATGAGTTTTTATAAAGTCAGCGTTGAAAACGAATCCACAAAGTACACAAATTGTCATAATATGCCACTGATTACAATTTAAGTCCGAAAAATCCTTGGGAATGTTTTTTTTATTTTTTATCAGCCCATACACGTCCCACTGCAGGGCACGGGCCTACTCTACAATCGAGAATACGATTGAGAGTGGTAAGGCCATGTATGTACATATTTATTTTTTATACTCGATCAGGACTTGGGTACAAATGCAATCACAACATTGAACGTTCTTGCATATAAGTAAGCGTCTACGGAATTATAATGATCACTTAACATAGTTTAACTCACCATCAAGTTAAACTTAAACAATAAATAATAATAAAATATACAGGGTATCTCAAGACTGCTACCGAAAACAAAGCCGGGTGGTAGTTTTAATGACTTCAGACACATTGCAACAGAAAATGTTGAAAAAAAAGCGACGATTTTTTTTTTTTTTTGTTATTTTTTCCTATTGTCGTACTTGGATGGTAAATTCATTTTTTTCCTAAAATAATAGTGTATACCCTCTTATTTATAAGGACTCTAAGGTATAAAAGAGTTTAAATTATTATTTTAGCAAAAATTACGGATTTACCACCCAAAAATTACGATATTTAAAAAATCATAAAAAAAAATTGTCGCGTTTTTTTTTGCGAAAATTTTAGTTGCATTGTGTTTGTAGTCACTAAAACTACCACCCGGCTTCGTTTTCGGTAGCAGTCTTGAGATACCCGGTATAAAGAATTAAATACGTACATATTACTTCGTATATTAAGTTCTAACCACATTCAAATAAATCAGTTTTAAAGCCGGCTGAATAAATCAAAGACATGTGATATCCCTCTGAGGTCACAGGAAGCGCTGTCCCACTGAGGGACAAACGGACCCGGACAAAAATAGGATTAGCCCTTATTAAGGGACGCTGAAATAACAATTTCGTGGCAAAGGCTTTCGACGACTGTATATTTATTGTTGGACTATATTAAGAACACTAGCAGACGACTGTTTTCGGTTTTATGGAGTAATAAAGCTAAAGAACTGTATGTATCAGCCCATATACGTCCCACTGCAGGGCACGGGCCTACTCTACAATCGAGAATACGATTGAGAGTGGTTAGGCCATATAGTCCACCACGCTGGCCTAGAGCGGGTTGGCGGACTTACATACCATAGGAATTCTTATAAATCGCTATGGTATGCAGGTTTCCTCACGATGTTTTCCTTCACCGTTTTAGTGCGTGGTGATTGATTATTATCAATACACACATGACTCCGAAAAGTCAGAGGTGTGCCCTGGGATTCGAACCCGCGACCAACGTGAACATGTGGGCAGCCGCGTCTAGTCCGTTTACCAACAGGCCACCACGCACTTTTTTTAAAGCTAAAGAAGATTGAACTAATTAGAAGATTGGACTAATTTTGAAGTTCATAAACTCATATATACTTTAAAATTAGGTAAGATGATTTCAACAGCTTCCAACATTTTGACAACACTGGTAAAACCGTGAAATAACCAAATCTTACCGATGAATACTCTATTTTTACCTTACTATTAGATGGAATACAGTCTAACTGTGCCGTATCGGTTTTTTTTATATTTTAAAATGTGGTACATGTGTACTGGTCGAATATAGGTACTGATGCTGTTGTTAAAACTGACTGTTTCAAGATTCGTAACTTTAGTATTATTTATATTAACTAATAACTTTACTGTTTTTTATAAATTTTCTACGATGTAATTGACCTATTATTGCGTGATTATTTTTTTTCGTAGTTCGATTCGATAAATGCTGGCGCTTGTTTGATTTATAACGAATAGGTCTTAGCACTTAATTCCTTTCCTGCTACCGCTGGCGTTGAATACTCGCGTTAATGTGTGTCATAATGCGTGTACAATCCTAGTTATCGTAACTACTATAAATAAATAAATACACCCAATAGTCACACACATAGTCCTGACCCCACATTAAGATCAATTAAGTCTTGTGTCGTGGGTATCAGGAACTACGAGAGACTTTTCGGTCTCACAAACACCCAGACCCGGAAGAAATATTTGTGGGCCGCACAAACATTTCTCTCAGTGCGGGGATCGAACCCGCGGCCTCTCGTTTCACGGGCGGCGTCTAACCGCCTGCGCTACGGAGGCTGTATAAGACATTGTTTATTTTCAAAATTACCAACACATTAGTATAAGTCTCAAAATATACCTAGCTATGTTAATGGCGACAATAAAAGCGTTTCATCGCTAAATCTAACACGACCTTATTATGGGAACTTTTAAAATCGTTTACACGTTTAAAACAGTCTGTAATAATAGGGGCAATGTTACAAAATACAAACAAAACGAAGCACTTAACAGTGAATTAAATAATGCAAATTGGAGCTAACAAAAGTAAATATGAACTGGAGAAATATAATTTAAAATAAAACAATGGAGAGTGCGAGCGCAGCGTGATGCAATATACTATTTGCCAACAAAAGAATGGGTTTGTTTGAAAGAAATGTAGCGCGGTTGGCGACCATTCTTCTACTGAACTTTGTAGGCATCTGTAGCGAGAAACCCTACGAGCTCGATGCAAAGTCATGAATAGAAACTTTTAACTTTGTAACTGATTTATTCCATTGGAAATTTTCTTTGTGTAGATGATTGCAACTTGTTGTTTATACCTAATTAAATTGATGGTAATTTTTATACTTTAAATATTATGGCAGCGAAAGATACACACAGTTTCGAAATGATCTGGAACTATTGGATAATGTTATACCTGTAATTTTTTTCCATAATATTTTAACAATAATAAAATAGTAACGTTGAATTGTTACTTTACATCACTAGCTTATAACATATATCTGAGCAGTTTAGCTTTTCAAGTGTAATAATAATGCATTTTAATTTTCTTTTATAATCAGATTATGGTTATGGTAGATCTTGACTTGAAGTGAACTGACGAAGAAGAAATACCATGTCAATTTTTACTATAAATTGATCTATTAAATGAGTATTGTTCGCAAAAATGAGAACCCTAGTCGACAGTCCCATATTATAAACATTAGGAACGTTCTCTATACAAGGCACAATAGCTGTATATTTGCAAAATATAATCAACATTCTGCCATAGGCTACTTTACCTCCCATTTGGCGCTACAAACACGACGGACGGCGTATTGTCCGAATTTTTGCACTGGTGCTGAGCTAAAGGCCTATATGACTATAAATACATTGTGCTACGTTGCACACATTCCGCAGTTGTATATGAGGAGATTAGATAGATTAAATTCCCCCGGGCTGCCCGCTGTGCCGGCAACTTAGGCCCAGTTTAATTAACGTATACGCGTGATCCGAACACGTAACAATTTACATGGCCGCTTGTTGGAGACGATTATTAGTTTCCAATTTGATTTTAGTATTAAATTAGATGAGGTTTTTGGAAATATTCTTTATGTAACAGTTGCATTGATCATTTGACTAATGGTTAGTTAGAGGCACCTGACTTTGCGCTCCCGTGCTTCACTGAAACTCCACGGTTTGTTGAGTATTCTAGTTATCCCGACGGCACGTTTTTTAGGTTAAAAAGTTCGTAATATAATATTTTTCGGGCCCTTAATGTAACTTTACGAAAGAAATCACGCCTCTGCGTGGCGTAATTTTTTTATAATATTAGTAGAATGTATTAGTTACATCGAATCTGAGAATTTTGACGATAAAAATACCAAGTATGCCTCGGTCATTAACTGGTGATAAAATCAGTAAAATTCCAAAAATTCTAGCTCAATTATAATGCCTGGTAGGCAATAAACTTTGCGAATAACGAACATAAATTTAGACCAATAAATTATGCAATGTCAACCCTAGGTCATAACATTACATGCTAGGAATTAAATTCAATTTCAATGGCCGAATGCGCCTGTCATGTTGAGTGACGTCTTACTGCGTTACTCATGTGATTTTATATCAAAATACATCGCATTTGCGGCCATGCCAGCTGCACTGACATTTCAGCTAAAGGTTAAAATGGCGGCGCGAGCCAAGGTTATCACAATCGAAGAAATAAAATAGGAACAAAACTTATATCACAAAATATATTAACAGATATATTGAGGAATGTAATATTACAATGACTTTAAAACTTTAAAAGCTATCTAAGCTAGAAAAAAAATATATTCGTAAACCTAGCAATAAATCAATTATTCTCAAACTATAATCGTATAGCATTTAAATTCAATTCCAATGCACGAATGCACCTATCATGTCTAAAAACCTCTTACTGCGTAACTTATATGATTTTATAAATAAATTATAAATAAAAATAAAATGAATCGCACTTGCCGCTATGCCAGCTACACTGACATTTTAGTTAAAGGTTAAAATGGCGGCGTGTGTCAGGGATCGTACAATTGAAACGTGGCTTTGTTACTTAATTGATGTACGGTTTATGTGGTCAGTACAAATATTGTTATTGGTGTAATAGTATGATAGTTTGAAAATTTTGTTCAAGATACAATCCAATGAAGACTTCATATTTAGAATAATTTTAAATTAATCTGTAAATAATAAATCCCTGGAATATAAATCTTGAAATTCTAGTTTACAATTTCAAAATGTGAAATTTAATTTATTTAAATGTTTTTTCAAGAATTTCGTTCATACACGCAAAATATATATTTTTTTTTTTCACAAATGGCGTGACGAACATGTTATTAGTGGTACGACCTTTCATGGACAGTAGTAATACGAAACAACACAATGAATTACAAATATTTACTGCACTATTTATTTATATAGCCTGTTACATTGTGAAGTCAGTACTTGTCGCCTTAATTAACTATTAAGTATTTCCCAATGGCGGTAGACCAAGGTTAAATTATCATGCAGAACTAATCTTGTCATTGAAAAGGGTGCGCTTAATTGAGGGTAATTTTAGTAGTATTTGTTCGTATAATATTTTACATAAACGATGTTCTAAACAAGTTCAAGTTTTCACGCTGTTCTAGTTTGAATAATAATTTTGTTATCATAGTTGACAAAATGAATAAAGAACTGCAATCAATTTATAATAATGACGATTATGGACAAAATTGTTCGTATTATGTAACGTTGATCTTTTATCTAAATATTTTATTAATATATATGTATATTTAGCATTATTGGGACAAAGCTGTAATTCGCACGCATTTTTGATGTGATTAAAACGGATCACTTGTACTTTGTGAGACCTTAAAATAATAACATGACAGACAGACATAGCAACGGGAAGGTACAACAACAGAAAAAGAAGATTGTCAAATAACGTTTTCATACTATACTAATTAAACAAGTATCAATTAATGTTATTAAAACAATGGTTTACCGCTTTAATTTATTTCAAACATGTCCAGTAACTAAATGGGATTGGAATTTCGGTGCAACATTGGTAAAGATTCTTTCCTATATACTTACTGGTGGTAGGTCTCTCATATGTAAGAGGCCCCCTGGGTGGGTACCAATGCAATATTTGTTTCTCCCGCCAAGCAGCAGTGTAGATGCACCGTTGTGTTTCTGATTGAAGGATATTGTAGCCAGAGTGACTGCTGGATATATTGAGATATAACATCGTATATCCCAAGGTGACGAGCGCAGTGTAATGCCAAGCATTGCTGTATAATTCCAGTTGTTGTTTGGTTTTGCTACTGTTCGTTAGCTGTCGTATCGCTTCCCATCAGGCAAAACGCTTGCTCGTCTCGTCATACATTGTAATAAAAAAAAACTAGCAATAAACTTAACATCATTTTTATTTTTTATTTTTTATTTTTGCTCACACATTTCTTCACATAATTAAAGTATAGTCTGATCTAGCCTACCTCTTCAGATATAAATCAAATTACATTCATCTGCATACATTTTCAGCAATTTAACTACCAAGGTCAATTGTCACCTCTCGAAGCCCAAACCTAGTTGTAATTGTAAACAAATCTATGAACACAAGTTCACAAAAATGTCGTGACTAACAGCCCTAAACCATGGTTGCCGTGTACCTGACCTTTATTTCAATCGAAGGCCACAAATTCACTGTTATTATTTACAATGGTCTATTAAATACCTGTTTGATACTAGATAAGGTGAAATGTGCATCATTGTGGAAACTGGAAAGTATTTAAATATTGTTTTCTGTGAAGGGTTTCAAATATGATTGCTTTATGATATATAATTTAATTTAATTATAGTAACTACTTTGTAATACATTTACTACTATATATGTAGTTCGTTGCATTTTATTTATTTTGTAGAGGACTTTAGAAAAGTCTTTGCATACAATTAATTGTTTTTTATTGTACACGAATCTTTATACAATGAATTCATAATTTAAAAAAGATATAAATGATGTGGTCTATGGCTGCCGACAATTTGTTATCTAGTGAGGTCATTGTAAGAAGGCCTCATAAGTCAAACTTTATCCCAGTTCCTAATTTGACCCAAATCACGCGGGGATTGTGGAAAGACCCAAATTTGTCCCATTTACAAAAGTCTGTTTTTGACCTAATTCTATATCAACTTTCCTATAACTTAGATAGCATATTGAAATACTCAAGAAATATATATTGAAGTGCAGATAATCTATGATCGAACAATATTTACTCAAGGAAATAAGTATAGATGGACCCAGAGCTATCCCAGGGGACTGAATGAATTCTACTGAGAGTACGTGATTCTAGTAGCAAATACCAATATTTGTAACCAATATTTGAGAACGCAAACATGTTTGCGCCAATGTCTGTCACACTTGGAAACTAAATAAGCCGATGTATACTTTTCATCAACTTTTATTAGCTAGGATTTGATCGAACTTTTGTGATTATAAGTATATCAGCCTATGTACACTCCATGCTAGGAATTGGCAATTATGCATGTACAGTATGACAAAAAAATGTCTGATCTTAGACTTGCATTGGGGTAACTCAATTTATTTATTTCAAAAATGTAAGTTAACTTAGTCCAAAGTAATTATATTTTAAATTCTAGCAAAGTAAATCACAAATTTCATATGTAACTAGTAACATGGATTGGGGCCGAAAGGTTCTCGAGTGGAGGCCACGTACAGGCAAGCGAAGTGTCGGACGCCCGCCTACAAGGTGGACGGACGATCTGACTAAGGTTGCAGGAAATCGCTGGATGCAGGCCGCTTCCAACAGGTCATTGTGGAGATCATTGGGGGAGGCCTATGTTCAGCAGTGGACTTCCTGTGGCTGATATGATGATGATGAACATGGATTGAAGAAGAGCGCTGCAGTACAGCTATGCTGTATTGCAGCATACAACTGGATGGAGTATCATTGTAGTCTATATACATATTTACAATGTACATATTAGCATAAGGTTATTAACTTGTATATTTGTATTACTGTTTTGTTGTAATAGTGGCCATGGTATATAATATGTGCATATAAATGATATTTCTTTCTTTCTTTCTTAAATTAAATTATTTTGCAGTATTAAAAAAATATGAAAAAATGATATAAGGACATCACAATTATCCCAAGTTATATAAACGTTTTAGTATAACTATTACTCAAAAATCTAGATGTTGTCTAATTAATTTTACTGAGCATATTTTATTACCATATTGTGCGAAACGGATCTTTTATGTAGAATATATATATTAATGATGCCTGATAAAAACTTTATCGATGAGACAGAGATTTTTTGAGCTTTTTTGTCACCTGTATTAAGAAGACTTAAGTCTATTCCGAATTCTGTGGTCTAATGCAGGTTAATTGGAGACCATGACAACCAGATATAATTTATACTATTTTTAAAGCCTGCTTGCCAAGCTACTGCGACTTTCTGTCAGTCAGGATCAAACATACAAAGGATTGGCACTGAGTACTGACGCCCAGAATGTCCCTTAGGGATATTAACTTAAGTTTTTACGACTTGTACCCAATTTGCGTCTGCAACTTTCTAGTTAAATCCATAAAGTTTCTATCTTGTAATAATAAAACCATAAAGACAAGATTATTTTACATATTGTCACGGGTAGAAAGCGGTTTAAAGTTTGTCGTACTTAGAGCTCCCTGAAGTCGGAAATTCTTAGTAATTATTTGGTAAATACTCGATCGTAGGATCAAAGGAACCTTCACCATACAGCCTAATCTAAAAATACAAACCCCATATCGATTCGGACATTCTGTTTGAGGATAATAAAATTACTTGTGCCGAAAATAAGTCTGCGGATTCTGAATCGTATTCGCTTTATAGCCATAAAGTCGCCCTTTTACGAGTAACCCGATAAGTTGATGCGACGTTCTTATTTGTTAAGGCAGCCAATAATGATTTATTGGCATCCCAAAAATAAGGAAAAGTGCCGAGTTCGCCGCGACTGGATTGCGGTTATATTACATTTGTTTAATAAATGTATTTGAATTTTCCAACACGTCGCAATTTTCGAGTGTATGATTTTTTTAAGATTTTATGTTTTATGAGTGTATAATAAATTTTATATGGTTGATATGATATCCTAAATATTTTATTATACTATGTAGTACACAATGTTTTTCCTAAATTACTTCCGTAATGACTTTTGTAAGGCTGGCGACTGGTCGTAAAATTATGAGTAAAATCCTTACGCTCCATTCTTAATTAAATTTCACGAGGGCTATTACAAAATAATTTCATTCTTTTTTTCGTAGAATTTGAAACCATAGGCCGAAATAACATTTGAAAAATCGTATCGACAAGTATCGTGCAACCTAAAATATTTCCTTACAAATTAAACCAATATCACCCGGACTTCGAACCTACATCGGCCAAAAGCTCACACTGTCTAAACAACTCCCTAGTATCAAAGCTCATTAAGTTAACTCGCAAACTATTAAGACATTCCGTGCGTGTACTTGTGTCAACTTAGCTTCCTCGGAGCTTCCAACTTTTCCGCTAACTTCAACCTGTGAATTCGGTGAATGTAAGGCTTATTCACTGCTTATTTGTAGATTAATAGCCCAGTCATATTAGGGGTTTTACCTCGGAATGAAAGATAATAAGCTGAAAGTTGGTATAAACCTTTGTTTTGTCGTTCTAAACATTGTCTCAAAAGTCACCATCCATCCATCCATCAGCCAAAGGAAGTCCACTGCTGAACATAGGCCTCCCCCAATGATTTCCACAGAGACCTGTTGGAGGCAGCCTGCATCCAGCGACGTCCCGCAACCTTTACCAGGTCGTCGGACCATCTTGTGGGTGGACGTCCTACGCTGCGCTTTCCGCTACGTGGCCTCCATTCGAGCACTTTCCGACCCCATCGGTCATCAGGTCTCCGCGCTATGTGCCCTGCCCATTGCCACTTCAACTTGCTAATCCGGTGGGCTATGTCGGTTATTTTAGTTCTCCTACGGATATCCTCATTTCTGATTCGATCTCGTAGGGAAACCCCGAGCATAGCCCTCTCCATAGCTCGTTGAGTGACTTTGCGCTTCCTAATAAGGCCCATAGTGAGAGGCCACGTCTCGGTGCCGTAAGTCATCACTGGCAACACACAACTATCGAAGACTTTCGATTTAAGGCACTGAGGTATTTTGGACGAGAAGACGACGCGTAGTTTCCCGAACGCTGCCCAACCGAGTTGGATTCGACGATTGACCTCTCTCTCGAAGTTGGACCTGCCTAACCGGACCACTTGTCCTAAATAGACATATTCATCAACAACTTCAAGAGACGAGCCCCCAACACCGATGGGGGTGGGCACAACATGGACATTCGACATGATCTTCGTTTTGTGCATGTTCATTTTAAGACCCACCTGTTGGGAGACTCGATTGAGGTCTTCGAGCATAGTGCTAAGGTCTTCCAGCGATTCTGCCAAGACTACAATATCGTCGGCAAACCGAAGGTGAGTGATATACTCGCCGTTGATGTTGATGCCGAATCCTTTCCATTACAAGAGCTGAAAGGCATTTTTCAGCGCGGCAGTGAACAGTTTCGGAGATATGACATCTCCCTGTCTCACGCCTCTCTGTAGTGGAATAGCCTTCTTACTCTGATCTTGTACTCGGACCGACATGGTGGCGTTGTTGTATATACACTTCAACACTTCGATGTACCGATAGTCGATATGGCACCGCTGGAGAGACTGTAGCACAGCCCAAGTCTCGATCGAATCAAAGGCTTTCTCATAGTCCACAAACGCTAAACAAAGCGGCAAGTTATATTCCTCCGTTTTTTGTATAACTTGCCGAAGCGTATGGATGTGGTCTATGATACTAAAGCCTTTTCGGAAACCGGCTTCTTCGGGAGGCTGGAAGTCATCAAACCTGCATTCGAGACGATTTGTGATGACCCTCGAAAACAACTTATAGACATGGCTCAGGAGCGAGATAGGCCTGTAATTCTTCAGCAAAGTGTTATCACGTTTTTTGAAGAACAGTACCACCACGCTCCTGCTCCATGCCTCTGGCGTTGAGCCCTCGAGGAGAACGGAATTAAAGAGCCTCTGAAGGACTTTCAGTACCGGCGTTCCGCCCGCTTTCAGAAGCTCTGAAGTTATTCCGTCCTCGCTCGGCGCCTTGTTGTTTTTAAGTTGCTTCAGGGCCATCTCAATCTCACACAGGCTGATGTCCGGGATATCATCGCTAAAGTGTCGGATCAACTCGGCTCTCGGGTCTTCGGCCGAGCTAACAGCAGGTTTGGCAACCGAGGTGTAAAGCTGTCCGTAGAACCTCTCGATCTCCCTTAATACCTCTGCCCTCGTCGATACCACGCGGCCGTCTTCCGTCTTCAGCCTAGACAACTGGCTTTGCCCAATAGACAAGTCTCTTGCAAACACTTTGGAGCCTCCGTTTCACTCAATTGTCTCCTTAATGCTCACAGTATTGTGAGCACGGACATCGTATCGCAAGGACTTCCAGATTTGTCTTTTGAGCCGCCGATATGCTTCGGCGTCAACGGAAGAGTGCAGCGCTAAAGATCGACGTTCGGCCATGAGGTCAAGAGTGTGGATCGAGAGTTTTTGTGGTCTATCTCTACGGCGAGGTCTAAAATACTTAGATCCCACCGTATGGACAGCTTCTACCAAACCGCTGTTTAGCTCGTCCACTGCAAGGTTTTCTCCTAGACAATCAAAGCGATTTGTCAGCTCGAGTTGAAAGCTTGAAGAGGGGTTTTGGATATGGGCGCGAGTAGGTCGGAGCGTAGATTTCATCAAGCGACGCCTTTCCGATTGGACATTGATATTCAGTGTGCCCCTAACCATTCGGTGATCACTGCCGGTTTTCACCCTGTTGATCACAGAGACATCTCTGAATATCCGTCTATTCGTCGTCAAGATGAAATCTATCTCGTTTCTCGTAGAACCGTCAGGACTCAGCCAGGTCCATTTCCTGTGAGGCGGCTTCTGGAAGAAAGAGTTCATCGCAAAGAGTCCCTCTTTCTCCAGAAAGTCGGCTAGCCTCTGACCCCTGGAGTTCCGTTGCCCATGTCCAAATTGCCCCACTTTCAACTCTGCATCGCTTCTCTTGCCCAACTTTGCGTTGAAGTCCCCCATAACAACATTGAAGTAGGTTTTGGAAGTATGTATGGCCCGACTAATGTCCTCATACATCTCCTCTACTTCTTCATCTGGGTGTGTCGAGGTCGGCGCGTATACCTGTATGACCTTCAATGAATATCTTTTGGATATTCTGAGTATAAGGTATACTACCCTGCTCGACACACTTTCGATGGATACGATGTTGTTGATGAGAGACCTGTGGACGAGAAATCCGACACCTCCTCGGGACTGTTGGTCGTCCCTCCGGTAGAAGAGCAGGTTACCAGACTTCAGGGTTATCGTATCCTCCCCAAACTCATTTGGGATGTTTCAAATTAAAAGTGTCAAAGTAATGTGACTGACCACAATATCAGGTATGTCTGATGCGAAGTTCTCCCTTTTTTTATTGTTTCTTTTTTCAAACTGCTATAGATACTCTTTGCGCCAGGAATAACTCTGAGTATCGGATTATAATTATATTCTTATTTTAAATATGCTACCTCTACTACAAAAGAATTCGGCCAGTACATTTAAAAAAAGTGAATTCAAAAACCGAACACCGTTTCACAAACCAGTATTACAAAGCATTTAGAGATAACATCTAGACCGGACAGTTCCGTGTCTTACATCGATCACTGTGTATTAAACTACGAACTGTATTGAGGTGTAAAATCAAATCCTTAGGCGTAATATCTGGTAAACTAGGCCGGTGGGCTTCACTGGTTTCTGATCGAGCGTGCATGGATAGCGGCTTGAGACATCTTACAATTTGGATGTAGGTATGACGCAATGTATATTGTAGAATATTTCATAAAATAATTTAGGTAATGTTTATAGGTGTTGTTTTATATGGAAAAGTTGATGTGGATATTTGCTGTTTATTTTTTATATATTTTAATGTTGATCAGATATAAGATTATTGGGTTTTAAGGCTTTATTAAATATCAGTAACAACCATTATAAAATTTGGATTTAAAAATGTAAAGCACTGGTCTAATTTGTCTTGTCATTCTCAAATCGAAGGTAACTTAAATAAATAAACAGTTTTCGTCTACTTTTTAGGTTTCTATATGATGCAGAAATATTAAAATATTTCGAAAAATAATAGTGAAGAGAAAAGGCCATAAACTGACCATTAAACGCCAATTTATAGGCAACTTATGCAATATCCCCATTGTCCCTTAAACCATCGTACAGGCTGGATCCAATTATGAAACTGTGACATTATGAATTCATTGTCAATTATAGTTTTATGAATGCAGAGCAATTGACAAACTGACAGTTAATTTAATAATTCATTATTACGGGATTTTAACAATATATTTTAACAAGTTTTTTATACCGCGCGTTTTCGTTTTTGTTGTTAATTATGTATGAACTTTGTATTAATTATGTATCAGTATAATGAGCAAATATCAGCCTATATTATGCATACTTACAATGTATCCATCGGATTCATTTCAGATTTGAATTATAATACATACATACATAAACTCACGCCTTGTTCCCAGAAGGGGTAGGCAGAGGTGCGAGGGCACCCACATTTCGCCTTGTATGTTCCGTCCCACAATGTGATAGGTGGCGAGCCTATCGCCATATCGGGCACAAATTCCTGACTCTGGGCTGATACTGAATAGAAAAATCCAATATCACTTTGCCCAACCCGGGATTCGAACCCGAGACCTCAGCTTTATAACCGTACCGTAGTACAACTACGCCACCGAGGCAGTCGAATTATAATATCGCATGGAATATAATAATGTAATTTATTATTTTTGTCTCCGATTTTGTGTTTGATTATAGCTTGAATTTGTCTTGCTCGTGTTCGATCTGCTGGTTGCAAAATCGGGTGATAGCTTTAGTGATAGAGAGCGATATTTGTGTCTATTCTTGACATTCATTGACAGCTTGTCCAGCAGGCATAAATGTCAATCAGATTCATCAAGCTAGCAAAAGAAAGCAAATTGATTTCTCAATCACATACCAAAGATTTGTTTTTTTTTTAATTGATAAATAATATAATATGGCAACCCATGATATAAATATTCATGAAAAACCATCATTCCTCAATCAAGGCTCAAATTTTATCCAAGATCTCTGTCTCTCATACTAGGGTCGCATGACGGGCGGTAAAAATCTCCATTCAAAAAGATCGAAGCGCGAACAAAAGAGCTCAACATAGACTCAGATAGTATGTTATTACCTGACTTACGCTGCCCGTATTTGGGTTAAGCCCTGATTATGCATTACTGCTTGGTATTTGATGAGCCATTAG
Source organism: Hyles vespertilio (assembly GCA_009982885.2). NCBI lineage: Eukaryota > Metazoa > Arthropoda > Insecta > Lepidoptera > Sphingidae > Hyles > Hyles vespertilio. The sequence goes on along the minus strand of CM042812.1, from coordinate 3,192,960 downwards.
TAGTGCTGGGGGCTAAGTGCATGGTAGTGTGTTGGTAATAAACTGGCTGCCTAACATTTGTCACGGATTCTAATTCCAGAGGAAAACTCTGAATTTTCGCAGTCATGTTGTGTGTATTGATAGCTAGTTAATTATTACTTTGACAGTGAAGGAAAAGAAAACTTGGGGAAATCTTTATAACTACCAGATACATACTGCGACCGCTTTAATGATTTCAGACGCAGTGCAACAAAAAAATTGGCAGAATAACGCAACGATTTATTTTTGTTAATTTTCAAGTTTCCTCGTGTTTGGGTGCTAAGTACATAGTTTTTGCATAGGTATATAATAATAAAATACCTTGCGTACTGTTGCCTCTTTAAAGATAAAAGGGTTGTAACTATACATTATTATTTTAGGAAAAGCTATGTACATATTTGCCACCAAGACCCGACGATATGTAAAAAATTACATTGCGAAATGTAAAGTTGCATTGTGTCTGAAGTCAATGATACTACCACCTGGCTTCGTTTTCGGTCGCAATCTGGGTACACTCTTTATACTTATACAGGGTATCTCAAGACTGCTACCGAAAACGAAGCCGGGTGGTAGTTTTAGTGGCTACAAACACAATGCAATTAAAAATTTCTTAAGAAACGCGACAATTATTTTTTATGATTTTTTTAATATCGTCAATTTTGGGTGGTAAATCCATAGTTTTTGCTAAAATAATAATTTAAACTCTTTTATACCTTAGAGTATTTATAAATAAAAGGATATAAACTATTATTTTAGGAAAAAATGTATTTACAACCCAAATATGGCCATAGAAAAAAAAATAACAAAAAAAATTTGTCGCTTTTTTTTGCAACTTTTTCTGTTGCATTGTGTCTGAAGTCGCTTAAACTATCACCCGGCTTCGTTTTCGGTAGCAGTCTTGATATACCCGGTATATCTTGATAAGATTCTTTAATTACATAAAAGTCCAACAACTCACACAAGGCTAGCGTGAAGAATTATGGTTTAAGCCCACTCGCACACATCGCAATATCGGTTGTAGAATAATCCCGTGGAGGGTTGTATTGATGCATTAATACAACCCTCCATCATTTTTTATTTCATTTTCATTTCAAACATTGAATATTTTACCCTAAAGGGAAAGCCTGAGTACACAATTTATCAACACCTTTAATACAACCTATAATCTCAAACAGTAGTACGTACCCTAAAGGGAGAAGCCCGAGTACCCAATTTTCTCTTTAAAAAATGATCTGTCAAACATTAATACATGTAAAGCAGGGTAATGTAAATTACTCGTGCTGAGCTGTCCGCAGCAAATGAATCAATGTTTACTCTGTTCATTACGTCATTTATCGGCTTTGCAAAGATTAATGGGCGTTTTTGTAGGAAACATTTTCACTGTTTAATTTTTCTCTCTTGTTTTTGCCTTAATATATTCTGGTTGCATTAGTTCCGCATATACATACAAAAACCGAAACGCAGTATCCTATCCTGGGTTATGGTTATACTACTCGTATCCGTAAACAAAATTTTCATTGCTTATAATAACATCGTACAAAGACATATATATCCAAAAGTAAATAGCGTCTGATTTAAAAAAATCAGCGGTACGTAGTATCTATCAATTAATAAGCAGCATGATTGAATCAGGCCTAAGCCCCGTCAAGTATATAATAATTACATACATGCATACGTAAACTCACGCCTTTTTCCCAGGAGGGGCAGGGGTGGTACCAGGACACCCACATTTCACCTTGTATGTTCCGCTCCACGATGTGATAGGGGGCGAGCACATTGCCATATCGGGCACCATTTCCTGACTTCGGGCTGAAACTGAATAGAAAAATCTATTCCCACTTTGGCCGATCCGGGATTCGAACCCGAGACCACATCTTTGTAATTGTATCGTGCTACAACTACGCGATTGAGGCAGTAAATATAAATAATTCTTTACCAAGGCCAACCGAGTGTAACGTATAAAATATCACTCATAATAAAATTGTATAAAATCAAAATAGGTCGCAGTATGGAGCATGTGTGTAGTAAACGATGCCATAAGGCTTTTCATAGTAGCGGGCGGATGAATGACTCACGCCGCCTTTGTGCCGTATTCATATTGCAACAGGCTTTATACGATTTTTTACTGCGGCTACATAAAAATATGTAATGAATCTTCTACGCGGTTATGACTAAGGCTTGTTACACTCTTGTTTTTCTGTGTTTGATGTCCGCTTTATACTGCTTTAAACCGAAACACAACAGTGCATTTTACACTGCTGCTTGGCGCGAGAAATAGACATACGCAGATGGCCTCTCACATATGAAAGACGTACCACCAGTAAAATGAAGAATGATATATATGAGCGCGTCATTGTCATAATACATAAAAATGTAACAAGTTATTTTATGATAGCAAAATAAAAAATAAACATCTATAGGGTTCAGTCTGAAGGAATAACTCCACTAAAACTCGTCATGTAGGTACTTTCTACAATTTATTATTCCGATACAGTTCACCAACGTCTGACCCTCCTTACAAATTGATCTTGAGTGTCCCTCCGGGAAACGTACCGCACTTTTTATATTCTTTTCCGATCCAAAAGCTTGTCCAACCCCTACCGACGGCAACAATTATTCAACCACCTTTCTCATTAACCCACAGTTCTTCGTAGACAACGCGAAATTTATAAAATAATAATAATTTATGTAATAAGAAGAAAAATTCTAATTAAGCTACCGAACGACAATACAACATATTAACAATTCATCATTGTTATTTTAAAGTTCTAGATATCTAAACCTAAAACTATAAACTCACGCCTTTTCCCAGGAGGGGTAGGCAGAGGTTCCAGGACACCCACATTTATGTTCCATCTCAGGATGTAATAGGGGACGAGGCTATTGCTATATCGGGCACAAATTCCACACTCCAGGCTAATAGCGAATACAAAATCCAATATCACTTTGCCCAACCCGGAATTCGAACCCGAGACCTCAGCTTTGTAACCGTACCGTAGTACAACTACGCCACCGAGGCAATAGAATATATTTAACTATTCAATTGTACCGAATTTCATAATTACGTTTTTTCTTTTATGAGTCTCGTTAAACTCGCCAGACTCTTCATAAAACTAAAAAAGACGTTGAATATACTCCTTGCGGGCATCATAAATATTTTCGTAATAAGTTTTTAGTTCTTTGATTCCTTAATCCCAAGTCGGCCGTAGAGCTTTATTCAAAAAGTTTATTGAAAACTTTGCACCGTAATATACTATTTATTTACATCGTACAAATCCCTCTACATTCATAAATCAACAACAAAGCTCATTTGGGCCTCGAGCTTTACGCGTAAACTTTTTTCGAGTTTATTTAGTTATACGTGGTTAGCGTTTTGCTTTAGAGCGCCACAGAATACTCGTATAACTTATAAAATAAATAATAATAAATCACACCCAACAGTCACATACATAGTCCTGACCCAACACAAAGATCGAGTCTTATGTCGCGGGTATTAGAAACTACGAGAGACTTTTCGGCCTCACAAATACCCAGACCTGAAAGGAATATTTGTGGGCTGCATAAACATATCTCTTAGTTCGGGGATCATACCCGCGGCCTCACGTTTCACAGGCTTGTAACCGACTGCGCCAATGGCAATGCTCCTCTCTTGGCCATAATAGTAATTAAAGTTAAGGCATCTAGTCAGCCTTGACTTGTATAGGTATAGTCTTATCCTCAAAATAAACTATTTAATAAAGATTGTTGACTAAACAAAAGACCTATATTTGGATGGTACAGGATAAGTAAATAAATACACCCAACAGTCACATACGTAGTTACCCTACATAAAGATCAATTAAGTCTTGTTTCATAGGTATGTGACACTTTCTAGTGTCTGCCTACGACAAAAACATGAGTTCAAGTGTATTATTATGTATTACTAGCGGTCCGGCCCGGTTGAAAATACAATTTTATGATCCATGTAGAACATCGACCAATCGGACTACCAAAAATGAATATTGCTAGCTTTTTCACTACAGCTTTTCTCCTATTAGTCATAGCGTAATGATATATAGCTTTTAGCATTCATCGATAAATTCCTCAACCTATTCAATACATTTTTTTTTCGATCGAGATTGGACAAACAAACTCTTCAGCTTTATATATTACTATAGATTACCTACACTGCCAGTACCATTACCCACTGCTAGTAGCTACTGCCAAAAACCCACTTGTTACACCGCCTTATGTAACTTTGACTGTGTAAATCTGCCGTGAACTAAACAGCTTTGCCGTCGCTGTACGCTTTATGAGATCGCTTTACGGCCTAGATTCAACATCCCTTCCCATCTTTATGTCGCATGGAACGCACCAATCTCTCAAATTATTTGTTCATATTATTTTATATGTAATATACGAAAAGGAAGACAAATGCAAGCCGTTTGTCCAATGAGGATCATGACTGCTCATGAACTAAGCGTACTAAAGAAAAAAGTAAAATAGTTCTACACACCGAAGCTGCCGACCCGCCGACACAATATGTCGACAACTTTTTGTTGACGGTCAAGTCGGTGGCTTCCGTGTGGCTTCACTCATAGCATGTCGAAAATCTTTGTTAGTAACATGTCAGAGGCTTGAAATGACATGAATATTTTATGACGTTCTTGAGTGTCGCCAAGTAACTGAGTACGAGTAGAGTACATGTCGCCAATATTTCGGCGGGCAACACGTGCGGGTGCTTGTCACCGACATGATTCTTTTGTTGTGACGGTGGGCTGTGTCGTCGGGCCGGTGACTTATGTGTGTAAAGCTACGTCACTCAGAACTTCTTGAAGCATTGCAAGGCATTTTGTTCGACCCGTCGCCTCGAGATGTAAAGTGCTACGTCTCTTAATGTTCAGTGTTTTGACATTAATTCACCATCAGATGTGTCATGACGGAGTCAAGTGTGTATTGATAAGTCAATCACCACGCACTTAAACGGTGAAGGAAAGGCGATTGTAGAGGAGGCCCGTGCCCTGCAGTGGGACGTATATGGGCTGATACAGATCACCGTCGGATGGGCAGCTAAACTATCTCTCTCTTTATCTCCCTCTCTCTCTCTCTCTCTCTCTCTCTCTCTCTCTCTCTCTCTCTCTCTCTCTCTCTCTCTGTCTCTCTCTTCAGCCACAGGAAGTCCACTGCTAAACACAGGCCTGCCCCAAGAAACTCCACATCAACCTGTTGAAAGCGTCCTGCATCCAAAATAACAAAAAATCCATACCCCCCAACATAACTATTTATCTATCACAAAGTAAATGTATCAAAGTAGAGAAAATAATAACGTATTCAATACTATGTTTACGAAAGCATATTCTAATATTAAGTAAATGCAACATTTTCTGCGGAGAGTATTTTTTCTCTTTGAAACGCGTGGCAAAGAAAACGGTTCTTATGGCCCCATTTGATGTTCATATTTCTTTTGTACAAAGAAATTGTGGTAAATATGTAATTCCATACATACTAGTTGTATTGTTACTAGTTTTTGCCCGTGGATCCCGTCGCGTCCCATTTATAATTATTATAACTGTACATTCCAAAGTTTTCTTAAATTATTAGGAACTACTTAGTACTAGATACTTAGAAACTTGAAATAGTCACAAGTTTAAATAATTATGCTTAATATTTATTTGCATTGTACCAAACACACTGTATAACGGTGAAGGAAAACATCGTGAGCAAACCTGCATACCATAGCGATTTGTATAATATCTATGGTGTGTAAAGTTCGCCAACCCACACTAGGTCAGCGTGGTGAACTATATAGCCTAACCACTCTCAATCGAACTCTCGATTGTGGAGTAGGCATGTGCCCTGCAGTAATGGGTCGTATATGGGCTGATATAAAAAAAATGGTTGCCTGTAAAGTCGGTTTTACGGGCGAAGATTTTACGTGACAACGTCTTTTTCTCGGTAGAATATTTATTGATATGAATATAATTAAATTGCACAATAGGAACAAGGAATTGAATGAAAATAAGAATTGCACAAATTTTAACTATAGAAATATATTTTGTTTACTAAAACATTGTACATGTAATGACGAATCTAAGCACTCCATATTTTCACTACAGACACAGCTGACGATACTTTAACCACACGTGTGAACTTGTATTGTGACGCTTTCTTGTTTTTCCAACGCCAAGAACGTTCGAGAAAGACAAAGACAGAGACACAAGCATGCGCCGATTCAATGCGCCTAATTCTCTAGTGCTGCGCGCGCACCGTTACACTTTTTCATAAGTGACTCCCAGCCGCAACCTAATTTAAGACGTTGTCACGTCAATAAGAAAAATCGTATTTTGCCTGCTCTCGATTGTCGAGCTCGTCAAGACGATTCCTCTGACTCCAAACACGGGGGGTTTACTTTAAGAAATGACGGAGTTATGCCTGGACAAATATTTTAGGGGAGAGAGGGAGGAATTTGGGGATTTGGTTGGGGCCAATCTGTAGAGCTCACCGAGCCGGTTCCAAAGATACCAAACTCGGTGGGTCTACGATCTATATTGGCCGAGATAGGATTGGGGGGGGGGGGTGAGGTAAATTTTCGGGGTGGGGGTAAGGGAGGGGGGGGAGGAAGGTTTCGTGGGGAGGCTAACTTAAATTAATTTTTTGGAGGTAAAATATTTTTTTTGGGGGGGTAATTTTTTGCGTAATTTGGGATTTCTGGCGGGGTCAATTTGTAGCCCTCACCAAGACGGTTCCGAGGATACCAAACTCGGTGGGTCTACGACCTATGTTGGCCGAGATAGGATTGGGGGGGTGAGGTAAATTTTCGGGGTGGGGGTAGGGGAGGGGGGGGGGGGGTAGGTTTCGTGGGGAGGCTAATAGGCACTATTTCGGAATAAGGGTGGGGGAAGGCAGGGGGGGGGGCTATGGGACAATTTTGGAAAAAGTGGGTGAAACTGAAAAATAATTCTCTAGTGCTGCGCGCGCACCGTTACGTTACCGGGCGTTACACTTTTTCATAAGTGACTCCCAGCCGCAACCTAATTTAAGACGTTGTCACGTCAACACAAGGTAGTATTTTGTGGCGGGAATTAGAATCTGCGTTGTATTTTTTTGTACCACTCTCACCGGTATATACTTATAGACTAAAAAAAAATCTCTCGATGTATTGAGTCAATGGCATTTCGTATTACAGCCGTTCTTGAATCTGAAAGCTAACGAACGCTATCACCATCACTTTACATTGATCTATTATTAATATCATGATCCAATTTAAAGTTCCTCAAAGTTTTGGTGTCATCAGAAAACTCCTTCAAAATTCATTTTTAATAAATTGTCATACTGTCGAACTTTTTCCACATTTTAAGCATTACTTTCGCACTCTTTACACTTAAGTAAAGCTATGCATCCATCCTTTTCTAACCTCGCCATTACGATACAAATCAACCGTAAAAGGTGAATTTTCTCAGTGTTTTTATATCTCACAGACGGTCGTAAAATGTAAGATACACATAAAACGGTCGGGGTAAATTTGTGCACTGGATTAGCAAAATATCGCCGGGATTTGTTTGAACAGCTTTCACGGCTATAAAATGTATGATTTTACGGTATATGATAGTGATTCTATGAAGATATTACATAATACTCATTTGTATCTGTATCTGTATCAGCCCATATACGTCTCACTGCAGGGCACAGGCCTACTCTACAATCAAGAGTACGATTGAGAGTGGTTAGGCCATAATCCACCACGCTGGCCTAGTGCGGGTTGGCGGACTTACATATCATAGAAATTCTTATAAATCGCTATGATATGCAGGTTTCCCCACGATGTTTTCCTTCACCGTTTTAGTGCGTGGTGATTGACTATCAATACACACATGACTCCGAAAATTCAAAGGATAATACTCATTTACATAGCGAAAAAGTATTTCCGACGCGACATTTACATTTTATCTTTCTTGAACACATCGACCACTCTCTTGTATGGATATATCTGACTGACTGGTGGTAGGTCTCTCATATGTGAGAGGCCGCCTGGATAAGTATCACCACAATGTCGTTTTCTCCCGCCCAACAGCAATGTAAATGCACTGTTGTATTTCGGTTTGAAGGACATTGTAGCCAGAGTAACTACTGGACATATTGACTGGACTTAACATCTTAGGTCTCCGGATGATGAGTGCCGTGGAATATCATTGCTTTATTATACCATTTAAACCTTTTATTGCTTCTACACACACAATACAACTAAATAACAATTTAAGTAAGTTAATAAGGTAATAATTGAAGTAACAATTAACAGGCCCATACTAATATTGCTGTAATATGCGTTAAGATTCAAGGTCTTGTTTAGTTTTGCTAATGTTCATGAGCGGTCGTATCGATTACCATAAGGCAACCGGCATCCTGTGTCGCCATTTATAGCAATAAAAAAATCTATCGAAGTAGTATACTAGAAAGATCATGTTGAACAAAATCTATATGCACTACGCGTCTACCCGACTTGCCAGAAACCAGTAGAGCGAGAAGGAAGATAATACTGTATAGGTGTGTGATAGAACCAGAAATATTGTACATGCACGCTTTTTATTTACACTCTTATTATTCGCGGTCCGCTTTTTCCCAGACTACGAAAGAAGGAGGGTGATATGTACCGCTAAAATAAATTAAACACTTTACACAAAACCTTAGCGAGCCGGCATAATTGTATCGAATGGCATGGAACTGCCGTCTGATACTCTGCTTGGACGGCATTTGCGCTTACTATCAGGCGCAGTGTAGTCATTATGCCGGGCCAGTATATAAACAATAAAGTTAATCTTATCGTAGTTATCCATTCCTAAATAGAACCAGTCGTGCTGGCTTGCGAAGCCATAGCTTGATGATCTAAACCATCTCGGCACAAACTAAAAGTATTGCAACTATTTTTTTTTATGCCACAATGTCAACGTCACCGTCGTTTTGCCGTCTGGACGGCATTTGCGCTTACCATTAGTGCAATGCGGAAATTATGACGTGCCAATATTGATGTGTTATACTAGAGCGGACATCAGGAACAAAATCTCTGCGTATGGTGCGTACACACGGGTACACATTGAGGCGAGAGCGAAGATATGTTACTTCGTAGGCGTGACAGAGACAGAAATAGAATGTACCCTTCATTTTGTTACAAACATTTTGTTTGCAGTGTCCCCTCCAGTATGTTATCTCAATGTGTGCCAATGAAAAAAATAAAAGAAGGTTTATCGATTTCCAAAACCAAACTGTATAAATATTTTACCCAATTTTTAGAATTACTCGAATCTTTGAATATTACAATTTACACTATCCGAACTGTTCCGCATCACGCTCATTGTACCTACTTGCTTTGTGGTGGAATAAAAAAAATACCTTCACTTGATGGATTGCAATTCTAATGTCGAACGAACATTTGTCACAGCGTGAAACACTTTTAACGATGCACTAACAGCGAACGAGTGTGTAGGAAACACACATTGTTCATCTGTAAATTACACCAATAGCGTCGAGGCGATTCCTATCACATTGTGGTGCGGATGTGTGGATTTCCTGGTAGCACCTCTGCGTCTGCCTACCCCTTCTGGAAGAAAGGCGTGAGTGTATGTATAAATGTACTGCTAATTATAAACTAGTGGGCCCTGTGACTAATGATAAATCAATAATTAGCCATATAAAAGTATTTTGAAATAGTATTTCAGTAACATTGAAAGGTTGGCCGTTGTCACTTGACCTTTATTCAAACGATGCGTCAACCCTTATCAACGATGTCTGAAGTGAAGAATCGTCCAGATATAATCTGGTCATGGACAATGACTGAATTTTATCAAGAAAGGTTAAAATTTAGAAACTATGCTATGAATCAATTAATTAACTTAAAAATAATATAGGGACGCTACAAAGCTGACACGTTCTGAAATCAATTTCATTTTTAACATGATCTTTAGTAGCATATGGAAATTCTTACAACGATGCCGCAGCCTTAATAAATAATAACTAGATACTTAGATGCATAGATAAGATACTTTCAGCCTGTCCAAGGTATTATTTCATTAACCTAAAGCCAATCTTCATGTGTAATTAAGACCTGTGCGAATTTAACCCGTAAATAAATCAAAGAACCAGTATGACATGCGATTGTATTATGAATAATTGTTCCCTCAAGCAAATTGTTTGCAATACTGAGTAAAGTCTCTAGGGAAGAAAAGAGAGTAAGCAATCATACCTCTTGAATAAATTTGAATTCTACCCGAAGTGACTTCTTCTTTCTTTTGATACAAAAGTGGTTTTTGAAAAAATTTAGGATTATAAGCGTTACTGCTCTTTATTGCATTGAATATGCCGTTCGCCTGATGGTAAGCGATAGGCTGCTTCATGAACAGTAGGAAAACCAAACAACACCTTGAATTACAAAGCAATGTTTGGCAAACCACTGCGCCCGGCATCCTAAGACATAAGATGTTAAGTCTGAATATGTCCAGTAGTAATTCTGGCTACAATATCCTTCAATCCGAAACACAACAGGGCATTAACACTGCTGTTTGGCAGGAGAAATAGACATTGCGGTGGTACCTACCCATGCGGCCTCTCACATATGAGAGACTTACCACCAGTTAAACCTTTAAAATACCTTTGAAGTATCTTTATAGACTTTGACGACCAAGCGACTCATCTAGTGATAAGTGACAGTCGCGCAAGATGATATACGAAATTCGACACATAGATAATTTGATGGCGTCTGAAAATGGAAGCAAAGAAATACGTAGAGGAAAGCTGGACTATCGGCTAGGAATATTGGATGGTATATCGAATGATACAGCCATTGGATTGGCCTTAAACATATTTTTTTCTGGTTTGTGCATAATATTTTCCTCTAAACCACAATTGATTACCCTTAAATATAATAGAAATTGGCCAGCTCATCCGAAGCGGTACCACCGTATTACTTCAGAAAATGAACTTGCACCGATAACTTTGCCAAAGCACTTCTAATTTTATGCCGTCCATCTTCATGGGCGATTATCAGTTACAGAGAAAGTGAGAATACACTCTCAACCATACTCAAGATTGTAAAGAAAAGCCCGCGTCCGGCAGTGGGACGTACATAGGCCGGTAAAATTATCAGTTACTATCAGATCGTTTTTTTTCTTGCAACAGTGATCCTACTAATATTATATATAAATGCGAAAGTCTGTTGGTGAAAAAATGGTGTTACCTCTTTACGCTCAAGCCGTTAGATAGATATTGACGAAATTTGGTATGAGATTGCTGACACCCTAGATCAACCCATGGCCTCCTTTTTATCCCGACGAAATGTAGTAAGTATAAGGAATTGAAATATTATGAAACTTTTCCGTCATCAAAGGAGTGGGATGGAAAGTTTTAAGTCAGGCAGTAAGTTTAGTATAAATAATTTAAGCAATTATCACGCGAAATAGTTTCTGCTTCTAAAATGGACAGAACTTAAAAAGTATTTGCCCAGGCGAAGCCGGACTGGACTGCTAGTATCAAATAAAGGCGTAGGCTATGTTTACGTTATAAGCAACCGTTTTTTATTAGACCAATGGAGCGTTTCAATATAATATTTAATTAAGGCAAAGTAAACACACGTATGCCATACTCTCTGCTCAAGCGGTCGGCAGTTTTGGATACTATAATACTCCATTCAGCTCCGCACACATCACACGCCCAGCGCAGCTAGACCCACCCCACCTCCCGTCCCTTATTCAATAACTTCGCCTTTACCGGTGTTTAAACGTAGGTATAGGGCTCTACCTACGCTGGTTGCATTAATATCCAGCTTACACTGCAAATCCCTTCGCTATAGAAATATGAACTTTAAGCACTGGATTTAGGGTTAATTTCAGATTGTTTTGAAAAGGGCTGGATGTGTTGTCTTTAATCCACTACTCATCAACGTCTAGGGATTACATTACTGAAGAAAGTTGTCTACCAAATGGATTCTGTTGCAATTATTTTCTGAGAAATGTTTTGCTAATGAGCAACTTTTATGTATAATTGCATAGAGATTCTCTGTCGTCAAGGAAGATTTGCAAAGATGCTGGTTATGATGAAAGCGTTTCCATTATATACAAATAACTTTAAAACTGAATTTTATTTTACCATTGGTATTGTTGTCGAGCCACATTTTCTAAAGTTAGGAGACGATTAAAGAGGTATAATGATCCAAGACGATATTAAAATGGTGGACTATATCAAAAATAAAACACAGGCAACTATGATCAATACGAAACTCTTCCAAATAGAATCATTTAGGATCGAATTTCAACAGCAATGCGGTTATTTGATACCGCTTATAATGCACATTATATTTCCTACGTGGTTCAATCGAGTATGTTGTAGGGCTCCTCTTGACTTTAAAATTCCCAAATGAAAAGCTTGAAGATTGATCACACTAGCGTACACCGTTAAGCCTCTATTTGTGCCTCGGAATAGCCATGTTACCAAAAAATGACAAACACGTTTCCTTATCAGCCTATATACTTCCCACTGCAGGGCACGGGCTTCTTCTACAATCCAGAGAACGATTGAGACTGATTAGGCCCTATATTTTAACACGCTAGCCTAGAGCAGGGCGGAGTTTAAATACCTTTTTGTTGTTGTGTTTTCCTTTACCTTTATTGGGCGTGGTGACCGATCTCTGGTCCCTGATTCCAGTGCGCCCTGGGATTCGAGCGTTTGGCCCGTTTGCCAACAGGCCACTACGAACTCAGGCATTGTAAGACGTTTACCTCAAAACATATTGTCTCCTTACCTTGAATCAAAAACCCAACCTACAGCAATAAAAATGCATTTTACGTCCAAAATAAAACAGAAAAGTCAGATTTTACATAACTTCCCACTTCATTTTTCAACACGCGCCACCGATTTCCTGATTTTCAACGGACTATAGTACCTCTAATTGAATATAGCCACTAAACAGATTACGGCTGAACGTATCACTGACTCCAGCACACGTGCGGGGTAAAATCAACCGTATTTCGTAGCAATAAAGACTACACTAACTACATGAACAGTTGGAGTGAACAAAATGCTATGGATAGTACACAATGGATGTGACTTTACTGTACTGTTTGCGGCGTTGCATTCGATACAGATATTGGGTTGTTTCGCTCCTGTAATTAGCAGCGTGTTCGATATCTATCAGCTTTGTGTAAATAGATCAACAATTGACTGTGGGATTGCGTGATATTGAGGGTATTAGTAAAGCGTTAGTAGTGAGCTAATGTTAGTCAAAGCCTTAATGATCTCGACTAGAGGCTATTGGCAATTACATGTGATGATTTTTATTCTAATATCGAGCAATAAAATTGAATTAAATTAAATTTTTTAATCAAATTGAATATTTTTATTGTGAAAATAGATTTACATAAGCTGTTACTATGTTTTTATGCGTACAACTATAAAAAATTGAAGTATCTACAAAAATAATTTTAGATGTTGTGTGTGAAAAATATCATTGAGCATCCGGCCACATGCTGTTTTTACTGTACTATATCAGCACCTATACATCCGACTGTAGGGCACAAGCCTCTACAGTTGAGGGCGGTTAGGCCATGTATTCTACCATTCTAACCTATTATGTGTTGGCGGATTTTACATACCATAGAAATTCTCACAAATCACTATGATATGCGGGTTAGCTTACGGTGTTTTCCTCCACAGTTATCCCTTCCTCATGTCTCATTTCATTCTCCTTATGTCATATCCCAAACTATCCCTATAAGTTTGAAAGAATAACAAATACACACTTCGATCAAATATACACTAGATATACAGTTCCCTGTAAAAGTTCTGTTAAAAAGTGGCACCGATGCATGACATGAAAAAAAGTAAACAAAAAGATCACATATTCCAAATATATTAACACAAATTCCACCTTATTCCTGGAGCTTAAAGTAGCTTTTCACATAATATTGTCTAAAGTTCTGCGACGTTTTAGAAGCAACGGTCGGTGCGTGACTGAAGGCGAAAGAGTGCTTAAAGCACTCTTTTTTGGTGCCATTTTCTAAGCGCTCATGTTGTATCTAGTGTATATTTGATCGAAGAATACACATAATTATGTGAACTCTTTGATCCCACTTTCATCATGAAGACTACATTTTATCGGCTTCTTCTTCTCTTCGTCTTAGTTCCATAGCGTTTCGGCAATAACTCAGCTACATTAGTTTTCCTGGCTACAACTTTATCCACACGCACCAAAATTCTAGTCCACCACCAGTCGGAGTTATTGTTATTACATCGAAGTTACGTATGCAGTTTGTAATTGTTCCCATTGTATATTAAACTCTATGGGAATAGATACAGTGTTGAAATTATTGCATTACTATTACAATTAAGGTGTTCTCTAGTAAAGTCGCGTTTAGTGTTCTGCCTGAGTTTATCCAATTACCAACTAGCTGTTATAATTATGCAAATCCACACAGCCACCGTGCAGGACAGCCTCCGTGGCGCAGTTGGTTAGACGCCGCCTGTGAAACGAGAGGCCGCGGGTTCGATCCCCGCACCGAGAGAAATGTTTGTGCGGCCCACAAATATTTCTTCCGGGTCTGGGTGTTTGTGAGACCGAAAAGTCTCTCGTAGTTCCTGATACCCACGACACAAGACTCGATCTTAGTGTGGGGTCAGGACTATGTATGTGACTGTTGGGTGTTATTTATTTATTTATTTATTTATTTAAATACACACCTCTGACTTTTCGGTCTCATGTGTGTATTGAACGTCAATCATCACGCACTATAACAATGAAGGAAAACATTTGTGAATAAACTTGCATATCGTAGCGATTTATAAGAATTTCTATGGTATGTAAAATCTACCTATTCGCCCTAGGCCAGCGTGGTGGAATTTATGGCCTAGCCCATCTTAATCGCACTCTCAATTGTAGAGGAGGCTTGTGCCCTGCAGTGGGAAGTATACGGACTGATAAAGTAATTATGTCTATTCAAATTATGATAAAGTGTCTTGGCAAGCGTAGTGTACTACGTCTTCCAGCTAGGTGGAGTGACAATTTTCGAATGGTCGCTAGCAGATGCTGGATATGACAAGCCGAAGACAGGGTGAAATGGTATAATTTGGGAAGGCTTATGTTCAGTAGTCGACAACAGTGTGATAATGTTAAAATCATACCAATTTATTAATGATGAAGATAATAGGCAGACGATAAAGCATTCGTCGATAAAGCATTGTGTTCTTTATTGCACATACAAATATAAACATACAAATAAAACAAAATTCAAAACCATAAAAAGAACAATAATTGGCTACCTTATCGCTCGGAGGCAATGTCTTACAGACAACAATGACAATTTATTTGTGACATATTATCTCCGTCTTAATCAAATCAACCGAAACCACGATTTTGCCACCAACAAAACTACCTACAACCCACAAAATATTAATAATTGGTAGTATTTCCAAATAAATAACAGTATCCGAACAAAAGAGTGCAAGTTCGTCAGCGATTAATTTTATTGTTACATCCAAAACGAGTACAGCCAATACAAAGGCACACAATATTTGCTCTTGCCGAATTTTAAAATGTTTCCAGCTCTCCGCGGTGGCAATTTGATGAACCCGTATTTGTAATCGAGAACCAAGGACAATCAATTATGTTGTTTCCATCCGGAATATATCCGGGGTAAATTATAATAACCTGATTTGATTTACGCAGCAAAAAAATACAGTTATTTATTACCAACTGCCTGTGTCCAGCTATTGCTGACGTCTTTTATTTGATCGAGTGTCTTGCTCATAATTGAACGTAAAATATGTTTTGAGAATATCGTAGAGCTATCAAATCCATGTAATTTATTATAACCCAAGATGTAATTTATGATGACGTGAAGACGGGTAGAAGTTTAATACAGTCAGAGCTAAATAAAAAACATTAATAACACATATTGTACATTAAGGAATTAACAAGAAACAAGGCATCGAGTGCTCTCATATTTCACAAAATATCTCATTGAAATATTATTCCTCTTAAAATAATTACATATTGTTGCTGGAAAAAAATCTTCACGGCTCGCTAGAAGCTCTCTGTTAAATGAATATGCCATGTTATTGATGTCTTCTAAAATCTGGGATAGCATCTGATTTTTTTATAAGAAAGCAGTGTGAAAAGCCGAAATCATAAATAAAGGCTGTACACGAAACACGAGACTTAGATTAGATGGCTACCAGACGGATAAGCATACCGTTGCACCACTATTATGATCACATTAATCTATCATACTAATTTTCTATTCCATCTTGGTCCTCTTTGTTTCGTTCTCTATCTCTTCAGCCACATAAAATTGCTAAATGAAATTATTAGATTCAATTAACAAAATTAGAATTAATCAATCAAGTTGACTGCATGTAATTAATTACTACCTTAATATAGAAGCTAATGCTGTGCATACAAAATGTACCCTTATTTATAGATATTTTCATAATTTTGATCGAGTTTTGAGCGAAGATCAAACATTCGATTACTAAATAGCTTTTAAAATTGTCTATGAATAAAGCCTGTAAAATCCGTTTAAAATACCATAAAACAGTACAGCACAATAGCATGGCAGTAAGTCGTAACAGTAAACATGGAGTGAAACGTCATAAAGCATTACCAGGGGCTTCAAATCCGCAGTTTACGACGCTCTGTAAAGAACTATGAAATTGCCTTTGAATAATTCTTTGTGGGGTTTAAGGTATAAGATGTAGCTATGAATTTCATTAACTTTTATTATGGTTTAAATATTACACGATTTTTGTCTTTATTATTATGAAAATAGCTGTAATTATTTATTGTTTAATTTACTATAACAGCCCTTTAGATAAGTTACCACCGTTTTCTCAATAATATCATATCACAAGAACACAAAAATATACATTCAAGTTTTATTCTCATGCACTTTCAATTATGTAAATGTTAGCATATTTTTAACAATTTATCATCATCATCATATCAGCCACAGGAAGTCCACTGCTAAACATAGGCCTCCTCCAAGGATCTCCACAATGACCTGTTGGAAGCGGCCTGCATCCAGCGACTTCCTGCGACCTTAGTCAGATCGTCCGTCCACCTTGGCGGGCGTCCGACATTTCGCTTGCCTGTACGTGGCCTCCACTCGAGAACCTTTCGGCCCCACCGGCCATCGGTTCTACGAGCTATGTGCCCGGCCCACTGCCACTTCAACTTGCCAATCCTATGGGCTATGTCGGTAACCTTGGTTCTCCTACGGATCTCCTCATTTCTGATTCGATCTCGTTTTAACAATTACCCACAGGTAATTCTATATTTTTTTTAATAATAGATCTCCCAAATCTGTTTTTGTGGGATGCGCTTTTTTCGATAGAGCACATTAAAACCATGAATATGACAGTAATCATAGGATTATTATTTATCATAGGATAATAACTCAGAGTATATTAAAACTAATCCTTTTTTCAATTACTTACGCACTTATTTAAAAAGATAACCAAATATAACAAATCATTCCGCTTACAACTTACGCCACTGAGTAGCTTAACTTTAATAGTATTGTGGTACACGCCGCAGAAACCGCAACATTTGAAGTTTCGTGAATCTGCCATTCGTTCTGTCGCGTAACTTCAAGTATTGAGCGGGCTTGTCTCACGCGAGACTGATGCGCTGTTACAGATTTTAATGTTTTATTAATTTTTTTATTAAAACAGTTTATTAAATTTAGTTTCCTTTATTTTTTTATTATTACTTGTTATTTTCTTCTATTAATGTAAGTTATTTCTATGAGTTTTATTTAATAACCTAATATGTTCTATTTTTTTGTATTGCATTTTTTTGTATTGTTTGTCTTCTTTTTCCTTTTATATTATTTGTACCACGAATAAACTTTTCTTTTTTTCTTTCTTTCTATATCGCAAAATATAAAGTACATGTAATGTGTCTTTTGTGTCAAATACCACTAGAGATTTTTTGATCTCACTAAAGACAAGCCTGGAAAAAATATTTACTCATAGCACAAGGTTTTATTTCTTATCCTATTCTAAGAATATCACTCTCCATCGAGTGAATTACTTACCATCTTTTGATGCAAAGGTTGAAAAACCAAAAACAGCAAAGTTTCAATCAAGGTGCTTCATAAATCCAGTAGAAATATAAAATATTACAAGCGTATCTCCCACAATATATGGAGTGCCGTGTCTCGAGCTGCGATTGTATTTATGGCCCACTATTCCAGCCTCTCGGTGTAAGAGTATCAATTTTGCAGTACTGTAAACACAGCGAGTGTTGCCACCACAAAATTTTACCACATTATATTATTTTTATTGGTGGCGATAGATTGGTTGCGAATGAAAAATATTTTTATATAAAGTGTATATTTTAAAGGGGGCAACGAAACCTAATGGATATTAACGGTAATTATTCCCTGTGGTATATTTTAGAGAGGCCTGTGTTTACCAAGACGACGATGATGTGATATTTCTGAAGAGGATTTATTTCACGCCATCTACAGTAAAAAAATAAAAGATCTCTTATATACATTTGAAAAGTGTTAACTTTAGCAGCTTTTACTTTTCAAATGTTAATTCTAATAAATATTGTTAAAGCAACAATTCGGTTTTTGACCAAACATAGGCTTAAATGAACTTCAAGCATGTAATGATAAACAAGAATACATTTGCACCACAATATTTATTCATTCCATCAACTTTTTATCCCTATTCTTTGTACAAGTATTCAGCACATAAGTTTTTCTAGAGCAAAAGAAAACTGAAATTTAATTTTCGCATAACAGTTTCGCTTATTTTATATTCGTGCAATAATAACTACATTCGTCTCATCTTATTCAAGGGCTGTCAGACGCGTTTGCAACTTACTGGCGAGCTTCAGCTCTACATTTGATTAAACGCGGAATTATTTCAAGATTGTGAATATTTCGCACTCTTCACTATATTATATTGCATTTAGTTTATAAACTTCGCCTTAGTTTCAGCTTTTATTTATATCCATTTTTTTGTTTATTTATGTCATTTTAAATTTGTATTTTTGAATGTAATTAACTTTGCCTTAAGCATTTGTATTAAACGAGCTTCATTTAATTTATGACTTACAATATTTTAAGGAAAAACAAAAAAAAAGAATCATTTAAATAGAAAAAAAGGAATTTTCGGTTAACACAAGATGATTAGATAGATAAATCCCGACATAACTGCCCAGGTTTGCCACCAGTCAATCGCTAGTTTTCTTAACGAAATCCAGTCTACAGCTGTAAACCATAGTCGAGGCAATATCAAAGTGGCTCATAAGAATGTAGATGCCGCGGTTGAAATATTGTTCGGTACCGTCGCGCCATATTTGAGTCCGAACAAATAAAATATAAGGACTATTGTTCATCGTCAGCTTTCCTTTTGAAATTTCTTTATTGTGTTTTCTGGGACTTTTTTGGTTAAATTCCATATTACGATAATATACTTTTTTGAAATTGTATTTCAGCAGATGTATCGCCGTTTGTACTTTTATTTTTTGGTTTTTCTGTGTATTATTGTTTTTAGTGTTTGTTTACAATAAAATTTAATTATTGAAATAAGACTATTATTTACGGATTTTATCGCGGATTTACCATAGAACCATAGAAATTCTTACAAATCGCTATGGCATGCAGGTTTTCTCACGATATTTTCCTTCAGCATTATAATGCGTAGTGATTGAAACATGCCATTAAACTAGATGAAATTAAAAATGGTCTGTCATTTCGATTTATCTTTTTTCATCACCACAATAGCCTCTGAATCTAAACAATCCAGTAATAGTATAATGGATTCAAATCGATGACTATCAGACCGACATTAAGTCGATATCGACCGTCGTAAAATCAAATAGTCAATTCCCCTAGTTGCATATAAAGCGCTTTTAAGAATTGAATTTCCGTACGAGGCACGAACACGTGGGTGTAAATAGAATCAATACGAGACTATTATGTTTTGATGTCTGAGTTTTTGGTTTAGAAATGTCGAAATGGTGGAATTTTACTGGTCTCTTATATCTGAGAGGCCACATGGGTAAATACCACCGCAATGTCTATTTCTCCCGAAAAAAAATTGTTCCTGTTTAAAAGACATTGTATCCTGAGTATTTACTGGATATATTGAGACTTAACAGTTTATGTCTCAGGATGGCGAGCGCAGTGGAATGCCAAGTAAGTGTTGTTCGGTTTTGATGCTATTTATGAGCATTAGTAACACTTACCTTAAGGCGAATTGGTTGCACGTCTCGCCATTCATTGCAATAAAAAAATCTATGCAATTTTAATACATTATAAGTGATGGAAAGACATTGAAATAGCATTAATTAAATTATAATGAGTTACTACATTCTCTCATGTAGGTCACAGTAATTCCACTATTAAATCCCAATTTTAACCTACAGTTCAATACCGACCTCCGACTTTTTTCAGTGGCCTGTGGGTAACAGTCGCATCCAGCAGTTGCTTTACTTGTCAGATAATTTCACACATCACTAATTATTATTATTAGGATCAGTAAAAATGTAAACTGGTTTTGAAAAGAGCAACATTAGAGTTTCTTGCACGCTCTACTCTAGTGAAAACCGCTATCTGAACCGGGTGGTAGATAAAACAAAGATGATAGATGAATATGATGTAGAACATTTTAATGGATTCAATAAATTATTTTATTTACTTTCACTATAATACGTAAAGATAAGCTGGTACTATTTCAAATAAATCTTGAATACCTTGAAAATATGACTAATATTTATCAGAGTTCCCTAAATCCGCCTTTTCAAATCCCCATAAAATTAAACACCCTTTCTCATTTATACCCAAAATCGGGATCATCCATACATGTTTATTAGATAGAACGTCCGATAAGGCACGTAATTTCGCGGACAATTTCGTTCAATTCGCGATTTCCGATTGGATTGATAAAATGGATGTGCTTTGCTTAGTCAATCCAGACTGAGTCACGAAGGATGTCGCTCGGATTGGCTCTTTATCCATGTATAGATATTCGTCTTGCAAATGCAGTGTTATTTTATAAAGCAGTTATAATTTTTCATTCGTGTGTTCCTTTGTTAATTTTGATGTCAATTAAATAATTTACAACAATTTGAATAAGGATATCATATCTAAATAGGAAATAAATAATTTTTTGGTGTACTATATTTTGACCGAGTATTTAAATGGTGGTGATGAACAACTAATGGCATTAGTATTGCAGTTTTTTACGTTTACGTTAATGACTATTCATATCAAATAGTAATAAGTAGCAGATCAAAACCACTTACTTAAGTCGATATTTCTGCTTTAAAATCGCATATTAAATTCCAAAATTAATAATTGATTGAATACCACTTCGCCAAAATCGACCCTGTAACAAAATATCGTTCACTGCTGGTAGGTTTCTCATATGTGAGAGGCTACCTGGGTAGGTGCCACCGCAATGTCTATGTATCCCGCTAAACAGTAGTGTAAATGGACTATTGTGTTCTGGTCTGAAGGACATTGTAGCCAGAGTACCTACTGGATAATGATTCTTAACAAGTATTGCTTTGTAGCTCATCGTTATAAAAACAATTAAAGAATATCCATCCCATACACCAAACACCTATACAAGCAACAAGAAACACAGATTAAAGTTTAACACAGACACACACGGTTAATCTTCGTACGGCGCCGCCACTTAAGTTGCAATCAACAGGTTGATTGGAACTGAAGACAGGCGGCAGCCACCAACAACTATTACTGAAACGTCACCAGGTAAATATTGACTCGTTAACAAGCACTGAATTGGTAATCTGGTTTCGCGGTGATTCGAAGATTATTCGAGGATTGGTTTCGATGTAGGTCTTAATGGTTTATTATTGTTCGGTTGTAATTGACGCTTTCTTCGTGCTAGATGTATCCTGTATCAGCCGCAGGTCCACTGCAGGGCACGGGCCTCGTCTACAACTGAAAGTACGATTGGGAAAGGATGTAGATAATGCAATAATACTTAATTTTGAGTATAGAAAAAAGAAAGAAAGAAGAATTTATACACACAGTGACAGGGACAGTGACACAGAAATACAAACAAAATAGATAACACAAGTGAGACACAAACACTAAAAATAATTATCACTGCGCCAACAATGGACCTCACATTCAGGCAAATGCTTCGGTAATGCATAAGCAGTACCATGCTTAATGTGTGTGATTAATACCCACTAAAATACGTCACAAAGCAAACACTAAATATCCACTGAATTTCGTAAGCGCAGCGTAGTCAGCAGGCGGGAGGAGGTTCGACCTATTTCCAAGCCGGTTGCATCAAGATGCTGCAAATATTTACATGTCGTTTCCTGAATACACGAACAGAAACATTTTAGTAAAAGGCTTCAAGGAATCAAGTCTATAAAGGAAATAAAGGTTTATTAACTCAGAAGGAAAACATGATGAAACCCTCGTATTTTAGTGTACTGTATCAGCTAGTAATGGGAATTATTGCTAGACTAAATTAACATCATCATCTTGTTATTTTTGAAGCCTTAAAATGATCTATACTTTTGCTATTGCCATTTGCCCCCTCAGATTTTATAAACAATACAACAGACCATATATTATAACCACATTTCATATTTAAAATTATAGATACAAAATTGACTGTTCAGTTTCTTCTTTAAATGGGTTCTTAAAAAGAACTCACTCCTTCATAGATGGCAGGAGATCGTATAAAAATATTGACCATTCGCGATTGCCACAGCGTCAATCACAATCGCAAAACGTTAAATTTAGTTTATTTGTGAAATGTTATAATCGACTTATCTTGCTACTTTTGATTGCTAATGCTATTTATTACAACACTTAGGCTCAATTGCACAAACTAACTTTGCAATACCTTTGCCCTTGAAAGTGTCAATTCCATACATTCGCAAGGTCAAATACATATCAAATGTATGGCGATGACATTTTCATAGGCAAAGGTATTGGCAAAGTTACTTGGTGCAACTGAGCCTAATATCAGCCCATATACGTCCAACTGCAGGGCACGGGATTCCTCTACAATCTCAAGTACCATATTAAGTGTTTCGGGCATATAGTCGACCAGGCTGGCCTAGTGCAAGTTGGCGGTATATTTGGGTATCTTAGAGTATATTTGACAGCCTCCGTGGCGCAGGCGGTTGGATACCGCCTGTGAAACGAAAGGCCGCGGGTTCGATCCCCGCACCGAGAGAAATGTTTGTGCGGCCCACAAATATTTCTTTCGAGTCTGGGTGTTTGTGAGACCGAAAAGTCTCTCGTAGTTCCTAATACCCACGACACAAGACTCGTATCTTAGTGTGGGATCAGGACTATGTTTGTGACTGTTGGGTGTTATTTATTTATATAAAATCAAAGATTTATTATACAACAAAGAGAATTAATTTGTACAGTAAACTAACTCGAGGTAGACCAGTGTGGCTGACTATGATCCAAGCCAATCAAACTTTTGATTGTACCGCAGTTCTATACTTAGTTATGAGAGGGTATGGACTGATATAATAATATTAAAAATGTCAATAAGTCCCTTGGATCCTTCTTCTACCAACCGTTTGTTTGGAAAAAATCGCTAAAAGCAATAAGACCGCCAGGTTTATCACCAATGTTATGTGTTTCTTTTGTGATTACTGTATTTTCTTTTTTCTATTTCCTTGTTTGTTTTTCGTTGTGCCCGTCTATCATAATATGTTTCATACCTTGATACGAGTATCTACGGCCTTATTCATAGACAATTTTAAAACCTATTTTAGCTATCGAATTTTGTCTTCTTCGCTCAAACTGAATTTGTTTGAAAGGGACAAAGCATTCGATACCAATATAATTTTTTTAAACAGACTATGATTAAGGCCGTTTATTTTGAATAATCCCCAATTGCCAATACAATATTGCCAACGTTTGATCCACATTTCATATCCAACATTTCGAAATTCGACACCAGCAAAGATGTTCATAAAAACGTGGGTATTCAGTTACAATGAAACGCTCGTATCGAGGCCGTGCAGACGGATTGAGTGCAATCTCGTGTTCCGTATTAACGTTACCATTATAAGCGGTGTATACATGTACTGTGTATGGAGTTTTAAATGGAATAAATGAGGTGTTGTTGTGCTTGTGTAATTGGATTAATGTATTCGATGGGTGGTGAGTACTGCACCTATGTTTATCAAGGATTATACTTGCATGCAAACATATACAGGATCTATCAAGACTGCTGGCGATAACGAAGCCAGATGGTAGTTTAGTGACTACAGACACAATGCCTTTGTCCGAGAAGGGTTAGGCAGAGGTGCTAACAGGACAACTACGTTTTGCCTCCTGTATTTTGTCCCACGATGTGTTGCAAACCTATCGCCATCATCATCATAATCATCATCAGCCTATTCGCGTCCACTGCTGGACATAGACCTCTCCTATGGCACGCCACTGGGCTCGATCTTCAACCCAACGTCTCCAACCGCTACCAGCCATTTTTCGGATATCTCCACCTCGTCGGGGGGCGTCCTACACTACGCTTGCCGAGGCGCCGTCTCCACTCGAGAACACGTCTACCCCAACGGTTGTCGGTTCTCCGACAAATGTGACCAGCCCACTGCCACTTCAACTTGCTGATACGCTGGGCTATGTCGGTCACCTTGGTTCTCTGACGGATAACCTCATTACTGATTCTATCCTTCAGGGAAACACCGAGCATAGCCCGCTCCATTGCTCGTTGAGCGACTTTGAATTGGTGAACCAGTCCCACCGTCAGTGTCTACGTCGCGGCACCGTATGTCATTATGTCATCGCCATATCGGACACTAATTCCTGACTCAGGGCTGATAATGAATAGAAACATCCTTTATCACTTTGCCCAACCCGGTATTCGAACTCTAGACCTCAGCTATGTAATCACGATTCTTGCGTACATATCCATCCTAAGATTTTCAATAATCATCGCTGCTTATTAAATTTTATTACAACATGTCAGGAAATCAATCAATTTCTTTTTTTCTCCCCCAATAACTCCGATAATCCGTTCGATATTAAAAAACATACCGTAAACCTGGATGTAAAATTTAAAATCCATACAAAAATATTTGAATAAAAAATATATGGAAACGTGGTCAGAATCAAAATAAATTTGTGAGATGCTCATCCATCTGTAAATTCCAAATACAGTGTACGTATATTTTAAATCTGAGCCGGGTTGGACTTGTTATTTTGGCCTTTATTCTTTCTGCATTAGGAGCTATATAAAATTCAGTTTTTTAGCTTTGAAGCAGCCCGCACCGAGATTGCATTCTGTTCATATTCCGTTCATCTAGAGGTCGGCGGGCCGCAGCTAAGAGCTTCCCAGGTGCAAGATAAAAGAGTAAGCGATTAAGTCTAATTGAAATTAATGCAGAGACGAGCATGCCGTTCGCCTGATGGTAAGCGATACGACCGCTCATGAATGTAAAGGTTTCGTGTCTATCAAACAGCACACACGACAAGACGAAGAAGACGATAAATGAAGAAGTAGCAAAACTAAACAACACCTTGAATTACAAAGCAATACTTGGCGTTCCACTGCGCTCGTCATCTTGAGACATTAAGTTTCCAAAATTAGTCTTACGAAGAAAACAACAAACTTGCTCTTCTCACATTCCCATTACTTTTACCTCCCTCTCGATAACCATTCTGAAAGACTGAACTCAGATCTATTATGTCCAGTTTTATTTGATTTTGGCCGAAATTTGTAGCAATATATCCGATTTACAATGGCAATCACTCTAACATGAGGAGGACATAGAGATAATATAAGACCAGCAAATTAGATTCACTGGTCAGTAAATGAACATGAACTAAAAACCTCTTTAGTTCTAGAATGTATTAATAGACCTTTAGGATACTTTTTCTTCCTATTTTTTTTTTCAATGAATGGCGAGATTAACATGCCGTTCACCTGATGGTAAGCCATAACACCGCTCATGAATAGAAGCAAAACAACATCTTGTATTCCAAACCCATGCTTGGCATTCCACTGCGTTCGCCATCCTGAGGCATAAGATGTTATGTCACAAAATATCCAGTAGGTAGTTACTCTGGCTACATTTTCCATCAAACCGAAACACAACATTGCTGTTTGGCGGGAGAAATAGACATTGTGGTGGTACCTACCCAGGCGGCCTCTCACATATGGGACATACCACCAGTATTATCGAACTTTTCTGTATCAGCCCATATACGTCCCACTGTAGGGCACGGGCCTACTCTACAATCGAGAGTATGATTGAGAGTGGTTAGGCCATAATCCACCACGCTGGCCTAGTGCGGGTTGGCGGACTTACATATCATAGAAATTCTTATAAATTGCTATGGTATGCAGGTTTCCTCACGGTGTTTTCCTTCGCCGTTTTAGTGCGTGGTGATTGACTATCAATACACACATGGCTCGAAAAAGTCAGAGATGTGCCCTGGGATTTGAAACCGCCACCACCGTGAACATGTTGGCAGCCGCGTCTAGTCCGTATACCAACAGGCCACCACGCACATCAACATCGAACTTTTAACACACCATAATCCATTAACATTATCCTCCTAGTGACTACTACTACTACTCGACAGCCTCCGTGGCGCATTTTGTTAGACAAATGTTTGTATGAACCACAAACATTAGTTTCGGGTCTAGGTGTTTGTGAGGCCAAAAAGGCTTCCGTTATTCCTGATACCCACCACACAATCTTAGTGTGGGGTCAGGACTATGTATGTGATTGTTAGGTGTATTTATTTATTTACTTTCCTGATCCTATATTAAGGAGTAATAATGGAGATCTTCCTCAATCGATTTTTACAATAACCTGACTTCTATTTTACCATCATTCATTTTCAAGAATCGCCGGCAGCTCGTAGCATAAAAACGTCTGTCCATAGACGCGTGGTAGCACATGGGGTCGCATGAATACGAGAGAGAGCCTTCATTCAGCCGCCAAGAAGCGACTCGTTACAATCTACCGCTCAAATGGAAAGTTTTATCGTGCACCTCCTAGTGTCACTCATAGTGGCAGTTTTAAAAGGATAAGCTTTGTAAGCTGTTTCGCTTTAGTTATTAAACTATATTTTACTGCACTGTTAGCTATATAAATATTGGGAATGATTTATTTATCCGCAAACAAGGTGGACGGACAACCTGGCTTAAGTTGCAGGAAGTCGCTGGATGCAGGTCGCTTTCAACAGGTCCATGTGGAAATCCTTGGGGGAGGCTTATGTTCAGCAGCGGATTCCCTGTGGCTGAGATGATGATGATGATATATTTATCACAAACACTCAATAACGCTAACAATGTACATCCTTTTATTTTTAATGACACTATGTTACGCCATGGCTTCAATTATAACACTGACAAAATCTATGAATACTACCCAAACACAAATATCACGTTTGTATTCAATAACCACCATCCAGCTTCGTTTTCATTCGCAGTCTTGATATACCCAGTATTAGGTATTTATTATGATTTTCTGGTTATTATACTAACTCGGATTAACATTCTCCTTCCAAAATATATACTGAAATTATCAAATTAATATAAACACTCTATCATCAATAGAACCATTACAAAACCCTCCCCAAACCGCTAATTATACAAAAGGCAAATTGTTTTAATGGTAGCCACTTCAACATTAATTACTTTTTTAATTACGACGAATGAGAAGATCTTTCACCGCGGCAGAATAAGGAAAGCTTCCCTAAACTAACTAATAAACACGTCTCAGCAAGGCAGGGGTACTTAAACTTTTTTGAGGCTCAGCCAAAATAAACGGACATGAATGTAATGTAAGACTTCTTAAAACGAAGAACAACGAAATACTGGATGAGGCGAAATATTCGATTTCGAGTTATTAGTAAATACATTTTAAATCCACCCAAAGATTTTCTGTAACAAATTTTAGGGCGATACTGTACTTTTTTAATTATTGTTGTTTTTTTTTCCTTTTTGTGCGCAGTTAAGAATGGAACAAATAAATAAAATGTTATTGACAGCCCTTGCGGTGCAGTTGGCTAAACACCAGCTATGAAACGAGAGACCGCAGGTTCGATCCCAGCACAGAGACAAATATTTTTATGATCCACAGGTGTTTCTTTTAGGTTTGAGTGTTTGTGAAACCGCAGTCTCTCGTAGTTTCTGAGACCTACAATACAGGGGGTCAGGACTATGTTTGAGACATTTCATTACGCAAGACACATTGAATTACACAAATACTGTACCTGTGCTGGGATCGAACCTGCGGCCTCACGTTTCACAGCCGGCGATTAACCAACTGCGCCACGGAGGCAACATGACCCCTTACTAGGTCAGCCGACGTCACCTATACGCTGCGTACGTTGCTATGGTATGTAAAATCCACCAATCCGCACTAGGCCAGCGTGATGGTCTATATGGCCTAACCACTCTCAATCGTACTCTCGATTGTAGAGGAGGCCCGTGCCCTGCAGTGGGACGTATATGAGCTGATACATTATCATTAATTATTAGTCACGTTTAAATATCTCTAATAAATTTGATAATGCAGTATAATTTATACAAAACTCAATAAGATACGTGACCTCATCTAAATAACAGCTTCAATAGTTCCAAGTTAATTACACCTCAGTTCGCTTAAAAGGCACTAATGGAAAAGGAACCACGTGATCCAAGCTTCACAACACAATACCTTAGAAACGTCACAGGCAGCCTATTGATTTCCAAACCATATTCTTGCTTAATTAAATTTCTTTGAAATTCTAATACAATGGAGCTAAGACTCAGCAAAAATACGGCCTGTTAAATCCAGATTAAAAATCTTAAGGTCTAATTGAATGACCACTCAAATATAGACTATATTAAGTGCTGCTTATAATTCTTAAGGCGTAATTAAATCAATTGTTAAACATACAGGGTATATCAAGACTGCTACCGAAAACGAAGCCGGGTGGTAGTTTAAGCGACTTCAGACACAATGTAACAGAAAAAGTTGCAAAAAAAAAGCGACAATTTTTTTTTTGTTATTTTTTTCCTATGGCCATATTTGGGTGGTAAATACATTTTTTCCTAAAATAATAGTATATACCCTTTTATTTATAAATACTCTAAGGTATAAAAGAGTTTAAATTATTATTTTAGCAAAAACTATGGATTTACCACCCAAAAATGACGATATTTAAAAAATCATAAAAAAAAATTGTCGCGTTTCTAGGCGAAATTTTTAATTGCATTGTGTTTGTAGCCACTAAAACTACCACCCGGCTTCGTTTTCGGTAGCAGTCTTGAGATACCCGGTATATAGCAGGCTTGGTTATAGAAATAATTGAGAATCCCAGGCCCGTTTATTTCACCTAAGCTTTGAATAACAAACAAATTCCACTCAATAAGACTGCGGCATAATAATGAGAGAGATCGGCGCACCATTAGAGTGGCTTAATTGATTCCCGCCGAGTAATGGCGGTTGCACCTGCCCGCAATGCTAAAGGAAAAACAGCGCCTCGCTTCAAAGCTATTAACATGATTTTTAATCGGCAATTTTTTCGTCGAACCTTTTAAGATTTTGTCATTTTAAAATATGAATCTTGAATGGTGACCGCGTCTTGGTGTAGTGTAGGTCGCCCTCAAGCTATGTGGAGTAACAATTTCCTAAATATCACAGTCAGATGCTGGATGCGACAAGCCGAATTCAGGGTGAAATGACGCAATTTGTAGGAGGCTTATGTCCAGCACTGAACAACAATGAAAATATAAACACTTCTATACCTCGACTATGTGCAACCTGTTGAAAAAAGCCCATATTTTATTGTACATACATACATACAGATATACATACACTCACGCCTTGTACCAAGAAGGAGTAGGCAGAAGTTGTACTGGTAGCAACCAGAACAACCACGTTTCGGCTTGTTTGTTTTCGTCCCATAATGTGCTAGGGAATGAGCCATATCGGACACAACTTCCTGACCCTGGATTCAAACCCGAAACCTCAGCTTTGCAATCATACTGTAGTACAATTGCGCCACCGAGGCAGTCCATTTTTGTATTTTAATTTTTGACTGTTTCACTTCGAATGTATTAGTTGGACTATGAGTCCACTATCACACAGGACAGTTTTGACAAGTTCATGATAAACCGTAGCAACATTCCACTGCGCTCGCCATCCTGAGACATAAGATGTTGCGTCTCAATATGTCCAGTAGTTACTCTGGCTACAATGTCCTTCAATCCGAAACACAACAGTGCATTTACGCAGTGTTGTTTCACGGGAGAAATAGACATTGCAGTGGTACCTACCCAGATGGCCTCTCACATATGAGAGACCTACCACCAGTAAAACAAACTTGATGTAATCAATATGCTCGTCTTGCCATTCATGGTAATATATTTTTTATAAAATCTATACATCATTGGTAAGCCACCGATAACACTACATGTTATTGGAACGAAGTTCCTTATCGCGCGTTGTGAAAGGGGGCTAGAAGGAAAAATTTCTCACGAAAAGTAGGCACGAAAAACATTTGACAATCGTTTTAATTTCTTTATTTGAAAATGATGTCATACATTTTATTTAACTCTAATAGAGGCAATAAAATATCCAAATACATATTAATATGTTAAAAATATATATATATTATAGTAAAAACTAAGAATACGCTGAAGCCCAAAATTAAGTGGGAAACGTTGCGACAATTTTTAATTTTCATCAAATGTCATGAATCAAATTGGTACAAAAGAAACATAAATTACATAAATATGTGAAAAAAAAAACATAATGATGGTGATACCCAAATGATTCTTTTGACATATGTATAATTAAAATTACATAATAAAACCGTAATATACTGATTTTCGACCCTCCTTAATAAATTTATTATTGTTTACAATTTTAGGTTGTTACCCTGCTGTCAATCATCAACCCTAGATTTGACTATGTATATTTGCCAATTATTACTAAAATTGAGCCTAATGATTAAGTTTATTATATTTGTTATTTTACAAAAATTGCCGTTAACCACAATGTGTCGTAATTAATTTTGAAGATGGTTGTCCTGCGTGAAGTCGTAGCGCACCGCGAAGGCACAGGAGTCGCGGAAGTGGCAGGCCACGCGCCCCTATTGGTCAGACACGCGATAATGTGACGCAGCGCTCACGTAATTGGAGGAATAGCCGCGCAGCGCCGGCGCACCGCCAATCACACGTGACGCAGGCCGTCAATTTTATTATAACTTAAAAAAAAATATTACAATTCCTTGACTAATTGTCTCGAAAGAAACTTCGTTCCATCCGGGTGTCCCTTGACACCACTCAACTTTATTATAAAAAGTATTGTACAAGGTGACAAGCTTTCTATGTACATACATTTTATTTTATTTTTTACATTCAGAAAACTAACAGCTAATACAAGCAGTAAATTAAAAAAAATATGTAACAGAAGGCCAACTACAAGTTTTCACCTATAAATACGTTAGTATAATATTCTTTATCGTATAGTATATATATACGGAAAAAGAAAAGAAGTTGCTACATTAGACGAGGTTCACAAAAAAAAAGCATCGCTCAATATCCTCTTCAGCTTATGGATACTCGTACAGAACAGGTCAATGTCCTTATCGTGCATTATTGAATTAAACTGTTTACTGCTTCGAATAAGGAAGGAATTCTGATAGTATTTTGAGTTAGCATGGGTTATATGTAATAGTTGCGGCCTTCTAATAAGATTTGTGGGAGTTCGTTCGTATACATCATTACAATTTATGATATAAAAAACAAAATGTAGTTCAAAATGAAAAGAATAATAATAAACTAGAAACAAATATAGCATTAAATGGTATTAACAATAAGTGGAAATAATATTTTTATATCCAAAATGTGACCCACTTAAACTGAAAATAAACATTTATTTTGGTGATCTCAACATTATTAATACCACACCTTTCTAAATAAAAACACAATATATTAGTCAATTTCGTCAGCTTTTTCCTGTTATTCTAAGAAAATGTAAGATATATTTCTTCATTTACGCTGAATTGATTCTGCCGTCCTTAGCATTGTATTAATAGAATGTAAAAAACAACGACTAACAAAACGTGTCTAGAACAGGATTCAACGAAGCATAGCCGATGTTTGTTCGTTTGTATTTGTAAATCCGTTTTATTATTGTATTAATAGGTTCCTACTTACACCAATCTCTTTTGTTTTTGATTGGATCTCTTAAAACTAGGAATTCTTACTGGTGTAAAGTCTCTCATATGTATGAAAGGCCGTCTGCATCAGAGGTCTGGATAGGTACCACCGCAATGTCTATCACTCTTGCCAACAGCAGAATAAGTGTAGTGTATCATAAAGGAGGCAGTAAGATTTAAAAAAAAGATCCATATTTATTATAGATCCGCCAAACAGTAATGTAAATGCACTGTTGAGTTTCGGTTTGAAGGAAGTTGTAGTCGAGGTAACTACTGGACATATTGAGATTTAACATCTTATGTCTCTTGCTTTGTAATTCATGGTGAGCGGTCCTTGAATTACAAAGCAATGCTTGTCATTCCACTGCGCTCGTAATTCGGAGACATAAGTTGTTAAGTCTCAATAATTCTATATGTTACTCTGCCTACAATATCTTTCTATCTGATCTCAACTGTGCATCTACAATGCTGTTTGGCGGGAGGAATAGATATTGCAGTGCATACCCAGGCGGCCTCTCACTATAAGAGACCTACCACCATCTAACCAAAAGAAAACACTGGTCAGCTAATATGAATATCAAATCAAACGCATTACAGGCGTGCAGGCAAATTGTTTGTTGCATTCAGTGATTTTAGCCTGGCATGGCGTGACGGGCCTTTGTAATGCAAATTCTCGTCAAACGAGCCACAACTCCGTTTGACAGTACACGCTAAATTGGCGGTTTCTCTCGACCGTTCCTCGCTGTTAATTATTTGGCAATTAAATTATACCCGCGCGTAATTTGATTTCAATTAAGGTCGTAATCGCTTTGATATAAGCTGTTGGGTACCGTTTGGTGACGTGTTTCAATACGTAACAGATGTTGTGAAACTGTATATTGTTGTTGTATGGTTTTATAGCAAAGAGGCAAATGTTACGTTTGTAATCGTGAGTGAAACAAAGTAATACTTTTGGATCAATCAAAAAGAAAGAAGGACATTCAATTTGTTCGTTCACAATCAGATCATTAAATTGGCTCGCGACTTTGTTACCGTCTGAAATTATGTTTGCAACTTTATAAAGCTTCATTTCACTTCCCGGATATTCAAATATAGTGAATAAATGCGAGACAAGCATGCCCTTCGCCTGATGGTAACTGATAGAACCGTTCTTGGACAGTAGCAAAACGTTAAGTTTCAATGTGTCCAGTAGTCACTCTAGTAGTCCTTCAAACCTGAGCACAACAGTGCATTTACACTTCTGTTTTACGGGAGAAATAGATATTGTGATGTTACCTACCCAGGCAGCCTCTTACACATGAGAGATTTACTTTACTTTAGTTACTATTACTAGTAACAAGAACCAGCTTAGTGATTGTCTAGATTGAATTATTAAACAAAATAACTAATTTCTCTAAATGAACATTGATCTTATGCCAGAATTCCCGAATTTTTAAACTATTAAATACTGAGCGAATGTCCTGTTTCTAATTAAAAGCTGAAATGGTCTCCCTATGAAAGTTAACGACCCGAATAGTAAAAATGATTTGTAGAACACATCCGATGACAAATGTTGTTCCTTAACCCTCGTCAGCTGCGTGTCTCGGATGCAAACTTGTTGATACTACATACAGCTGTGAGAGAAATGTTTTCATATATTTCTTGTGGAGTCCCTGGTTTTGTAATTAAAGTACATAATATTCACGCACTAGGCTAAGTGCGTGGTGGCCTGTTGGTAATAGACCAGACGCGGCTGCCAACATGTTCACGGTGGTCGCGGGTCAAACCCCAGGGCACACCTCTGACTTTTCGGAGTCATGTGTGTATTGACAGTCAATAACTATAACGGTAAAAGAAAACATTGTGAGGAACCCTTATTTCTGTGGTATATAAAGTCCGTCAACTCGTACTAGGCAAGCGTGGTGGAATTTATCGCACCTTAGAATTAGAGTGACCTAACTAAAAATCTTATATTTTGGTAAACGTTAATTAAAGATTTGTAACATAAGACAATTTGTACTCATGGAAGATACATCTAGAAGACCAATTTATACATATATCTGTCTTTCATGCGTTAATAGGTCCTTCTTTAATAACGGGTCGGTAGGTCACTGAGCCCATTCACATTCACTAACATTGAGTCTTATGTCGTGGGTATCAGAAGCTACAAGAGACTTTTCAGTCTCACAAACCCAAAACATTCGTGGATCACACAAATATTTATATCGATGCGAGGATCGAACATGCGGCTTCACGTTTCACGGCCTGTGTCTAACCAACTAAACAAAAATTAAACATTTATTGTTTCGTAGTTCCTAATACCCACAGCACAAAACTTAATTGATATTAGGGGAGGCCGGGGCTACAATTAACAGAGGTAAGTATTAACAAGCGAATATCTGTAAAACTATAAATGCTAAAGCGATAGCATTTGTTTTAAAACGTCGTGTGGATCATGCCACATGATTCGGGACTAGTCAATTGTGTCCAGTGCGTCCAGCGACTGAGTTGTGTAACAGACCACTCAATTACGCAGGTAACGAACATTTTTTATTTTGCAATTTTTTGATTTATTCTTAAAATATACGACATTATAATTTGGTTTTTTGTTTTCCTAGAAGTATATTTCGTAGTTAATAATGCTATGTAGCTCAATTAATTAATTTTTCAACAAACATTTTTTTTATGTTACAAAAAGTAAAAATGTACCTTAGGGGATAAAATTAACAAATTGACGCGGCTAATATTAACATGTAAGCAAAGACGAAAAAATTCAGAAGGTGAAGAAAAAAATATTAATAGAAACCAGTGATTCTGATGAAGATAAATATTTTTGTATTATTTGCGGTATCTCATATAATGAAGATCAATCAGGTGGTGATTGGATACAATGTATCTCTTGTAAAGACTGGGCCCAAGCTGGGTGCATCAAAGGTGATGTCATATCATTCATTTGCCTAAATTGCAATTCGGATGATGATGAGTACAAATATATATTTTTTGTGATGCCTAATATAGTTCCTAATCGTTGACATTTTGTTTATATTTGTTGGTGGCAAAAAACGACGTAAAAAAACGACATTTCATCCATGTTGTATAAGCTTAAGGTAAATACTCGTACTTATTACGAAGACTGATTCGCTAGATGTTAAGGTAAAAATGTGTTATTTTCTACCTCATCTATGATGACTTATAAGCTGTGTGCCAAATTGTTTCATTTTTAGCATAAAGGTCATTAATCTTAAGAAAAACTGGCCAAAACAACCTTGATTATTCATAATAATTTAGCAAATTGTTAGTTTTTTTTTCGTGTTTAGATTTTTCGTAATATAATAAATAAATAAATAAATACACCCAACAGTCACATACATAGCCCTGATCCCACACTAAGATCGAGTCTTGTGTCGTGGGTATCAGGAACTACGAGAGACTTTTCGGTCTCACAAACACCCAGACCCGGAAGAAATATTTGTGGGCCGCACAAATATTTCTCTTGGTGCGGGGATCGAACCCGCGGCCTCTCGTTTCACAGGCGGCGTCTAACCACCTGCGCCACGGAGGCTGTCAAAATAATGTCAATTGATATAAGAAATTGTTCATACACGTATGTAATAGTTGGACTTTTATTAATAAAAGGTAATTTCACATATATATTTGTTTTTCTTTGATATTAATTGGTATAACATAACGTTAATAACTACCCCAGAGCTGTTAATTCTAGCCCCGAAGATGGGGTAAGAATTAACCAACGACTTTTTTGAGAAAAAAAAATCTACAATAGACATCACTTATAATATGTTTGAGTTATGGTAATAACCTAACACCTAAATAGTTAAAGCATCATTTGACGTAAAAATCACATTTAAATGTTGAATGATTTCGGAGTTATAACAAAAAATGAAATTTTTGTTAATTGTAGCCCCGGTCTCCCCTAATGTGGGTCAGGACTATGTATGAGTCTGTTAGGTGTATTTATTTATAGATTCTCACTAAAAAGTGACCTTAAATACTGACACGAAATGATTATCTTCAGTGGGTTCTATCACTATAATGACGGGAGTCCTGTTTGTCTTATGCCAAATACTCAATAGTAATCAGTAATTCTCCACACTATGAGATTGTAAATTCACCAATATTATCCTGGTGTTGTTCATAAATGCAGTGATTTGATACAATGACGTACAAGATCAATACATTCCCCGAACATAAAACTATTCTTTTTAATATTCTGTCTCCGTTCACGAGCTTTATATCCAATACTCCCAATAAATTCAATTTAAAAATGACCGGCCGAGTTCCAATAAAAATCTAATACACTAAGTATATTTTTATCGCGTACAAATGAAATATTCATGAGCAATTCGTTCTGTGCGGTCGTGTGTAGCGCTCTTACAAAATTACTCAGTTCATTTGGCTGATTAAGCTGGCCGAGTGTATCTGGTTAGCTTCAGACCATGGATTAAAATTGCTTGGATAAGTTTAAGACTTGTGCAGACTGAGTAATCTTTAGGTAGGGTATGATTAATACTTAATTTTGTAAGCAGTTTACAGCCTAATTTATGGACAATTTTAAAACGTATTTTAGTCATCGAATATTTTGTCCCTTTCGAATGACTGATGAATTCAGTTTGAGTGAAGAAGACAAAACATTCTATATCTAAATTAGGTTTTAAAAAGTCTATGAATAAGAACAGTTTGTGTATATTATCATAATTCATTTATTTCCCTGGTATTGCATACATGATCCATACCTCAGAAGGAAACCAAAGTAATTGTAACTTACAGTAAGTTTAGTAGGCGGCCCTAAAGCAATGAACAATCTCCTACAGGCAACCTTTGGATGGAGATAAGAGAGAGGAGTAAAAAATGTGTCAATTGCATACTAAATACGATCGGAATCGGATCCCGCATTGAAAATTCATTTCACTACACATTAAATGAATTTTAGCACTTTGTCATGCACCGGAAAACATAATTACATGCGTTACCCACCCATGCTAATATCTCTATATATACTGCAAGAAACTACAAGATATACGATAGTATCATACTGTAGTATACTGTAGTATAGTATATATACTATAGTATCATAATTACCTTAGTTTATATGCTTTAGTATCTTTTCCAGTAAAATGTTTAATTCTGTGGAAGGTCGCGCACGAAATTGATATTCTAAAGCATTAATCTTTTGCCGATTTTTAACAGAGAAATCGATGTAATTTTCTAAATCAAATCTACGAAAGTCAATTTAATCAGCTTTCATCTTACAAAAGAGCTTTCATGGGGCATGTGATTAAATGATGTTGTTCATGTGAAACTTCTCTAATTCTATTTTTTAATGCAATGAATGGTGAGACGGGTATGGCATTCACCTCGATGGCTCCAATTAACACTCCTCTAACTTAAAATTTAAGAGACTACTGCCCTTTCTCTCTCCTGTGTCTTATCTCCATCCAAAGGTTGCCTGGAAGAGATTGCCTAGTGCAATTAGGCCGCCGATTGTACTTATTTTTAATATTGTTTTAATTTCTGTTATTGTATTTTTTTTCTGGTGTACAATAAAGTTTATAAATAAAATAAAATAATAAGTAAATAAAATTTTTAAATTTTCTTTTTTCGCGTGATTTGCTATTTAGCAATGCATAGTGGGAGGGTTTTCAGATTTGCATAACGCTAACTATAAGTACATATAGTTAGCGTTATGTAAATCTGAAACCTTTTTTGTTATGTATTGCTGAATAGTAAAGCATTTAACGAGAAGAACGAAAATTTAAAAATTTTAAGTTAGAAGAGTGTTCATTGGAGCCATCGACCTGATAAATAATAAGCAATACGATCTCTCATGGATAACCATCAGGCGAACGGTACGCTCGTATTGCAATTGATCAAAAATAGATAAAAATTGGCTTGTCTTGTATTATAAAGACAAAAGAATTCATTGTTTGCATTGAACAGGCTCTATAAAAACTGGACCGATTTGAAATTTCTTTCACCATTAAAATACTACATTATACCTGTACATATACCGGGTATCTCAAGACTGCTACCGAAAACGAAGCCGGGTGGTAGTTTTAGTGGCTACAAACACAATGCAATTAAAAATTTCGCATAGAAACGCGACAATTATTTTTTATGATTTTTTAAATATCGTCATTTTTGGGTGGTAAATCCATAGTTTTTGCTAAAATAATAATTTTAACTCTCTTATATCTTAGAGTATTTATAAATTAAAGGGTATACACTATGATTTTAGGAAAAAATGTATTTACCACCAAAATAGGGCAATAGGAAAAAATTACAAAAAAAATTTGTCGCTTTTTTTTTTGCAACTTTTTCTGTTGCATTGTGTCTGAAGTCGCTTAAACTACCACCCGGCTTCGTTTTCGGTAGCAGTCTTGATATACCCTGTATATAGATCAAATATTTTCATAAAAGTATTATTATCAAATCAAAGACTATGAACTATGAGGTTCTCCCCAATTTCAATATTCAATAAGTGGGTTGGACATTCTACTTCTTCGTAAAATTGTTTAAAATAGCCCTTTATGATCTGACTAAAATCATGCTTCATATGACTATAGGCTCGTATAAGACACCTTAGGATCACAATAACCTCAACGAATTTTGGATTAAACCATTGACAACTATTTCTAGTTTAATTATTATGACATAATAAATATATTTTAAAATCAAATGCGCAATATAACGAAACTTAACTGATATCAATTAAAATTACCCCGTCATCTAATTTACTAATTTCGTAATTCAAAACAGTTTTCAATTAACATAATTAACTTAGAGAATTAATTAACTGATCGCGCACAATGGCTTTTGTTTGTCGGTCGCTTTTGGTGGACGCACACCACATTGCCACAATGATTCACGCTTGGATTGCTGAAACTATCGCTGTGTATCGTGCTCAATCGCTTTCAATTTAGTGTATTATGTGCCTAATGCTTCGTGATTAAATTAATTCTTGGTAAGATCTTTAACAATTATAGTATATACTGGGTATCTCGAGACTGCTACCGAAAACAAAGCCGGGTGGTGGTTTTACAAACATAATGTAACTAAAAATTACGCAAAGAAACGAGACAATTATTTTTTATGATTTTTTAATTATCGTCATTTTTGGGTGGTAAATCAATAGTTTTTACTAAAATACTTAAACATCTTTAATACCTTAGATTATTTATAAATAAATGGGTATACACAATTATTTTAGGAAAAAATGTATTTACCACCCAGATTTCGTCATAGGAAAAAAATAACAAAAAAAATTGTCGCTTTCTTTTGCAGCTTTTTCTGTTGCATTGGGTCTGAAGTCGCTTAGACTACCACCTGGCTTCCTTTTCGGTAGCAGTCTTGATATACCCTGTATTTGAGATGGTATTTTTCGAATCATTTGATGCTATTGGAACATATTTCAGTCCCAATGTGTATTAGGAAGTGGACCTATCTATATTTCCCTCCTAAATCTATCCATGACAATTAATTTCAATTTCGTCTTACTGTAAAATTTACATACAATGGAATTCCCTACTTACGAATCCCACAGTTTATAGCCTATAAATATTTATTTTTATTTATTTTATTAAATCTACAGGAAACAGACAGACAGTAACTAATATGAATAATACACGAAAATGAAACTAAACCCATTGAAGTTTCTACTTATATCTAATACTAATAATTACATGCTGTCATTAAACCGATCAAATGACAATACATCTAAATATAGTTCACCTTTCGGAACCCCAACACATTACATGTTATATAAATCTAACCCTATTACATAACCACGTAACAAAAGCTACACTATTTTCCATAAGCTCATTAATTCACATGATTATACCAAGCAGAAAATTAAGCACTAAATTCTATTTTCAATTATTAGTCGTTAAGCAGGTCGACCCAGTCTAACCAAGGTGAGTCACGAAAAACTTATTTTACGCTAAAGTTAATTACCCAATTAACACTCACAAGTACTATTTATCTTGTTGGGGGTGCAGGTCCATAAACATTAAAACTGCTGTACAAAACAGTATAAATACAATCATATATATGTTTTTCGAACATCCGCTTAATAATACCGAATATTTAAATACTTCTTCTAAAAAACAAAAAATTATATAACATCATTTTTTTTTAATTTCTTTATGTATTTTAGATCTATTAGACTAACATATCCAGAAACTGTACAATTCTCAAAAATATTGCAAATAAAAGACATAATCTTCTTTTTTTAAATAGAAAAATGCACTCGTTTCAACAGAAATATTTCAAACAATAATAACCTGTATTATTATTCCAATACGTTTCAAAACAAGATATCGGAAAAATCTGTTAAATCTTCTCTGAAACATTTGATTTTTGTTTATTATATATTCATTTCATAAGTTATTTTTAATTACCTCCAAGATCTTCATTGTGTGATCTTCAAGTGCGTGGTGGCCTGTTAGTAAACGGACTAAACGCGACTGCCAACATGTTCACGGTGGTCGCGGGTTCGAATCCCAGGGCACACCTCTGACTTTTCGGAGTCATGTGTGTATTGATAATCAATCACCACGCACTAAAACGGTGAAGGAAAACATCGTGAGGAAACCTGCATACCATAGCAATTTATAAAAAAAATATATGGTATGTAACTCCGCCAACCCGCACTAGGCCAGCGTGGTGGACTATATGGCCTCACCACTCTCAATCGTACTGTCGATTGTAGAGGAGGCCCGTGCCCTGCAGTGGGACGTGAATGGGCTGATACAAGATCTTCATTATTACTATAAAAACCAGACAACACGTCAAATCATATTTTGCAATTTAAGACATATCAAAATCATAAGACGTTCGAGGATGCTCACGCCCGAAATATAGAACAATTAAACCGCACATACACAGAAAAAAGCCGCGAGTTACACTTCAATAGAAATTAACCCTTAACTAGTATAATTAAGTGTTAAACTTTTTACTGTTACTCTGACTGAATGTGTAAAGTTGGGCACGCGTTAATCACTACTGCGGTACAAAATACCCCTGTTGGTACACTTTTTCAGGTTATAATTACGTAGATAACTTTCGGTTCTTTATTAGTTCTTTGGTTTAATGAAAGTTAATGAAAGATTAGAAGTTTTACGGGCTGAAGAGGATAGAATTTTACGCGAGTTTTTTCCACTTTAAGTTTTGATCTGGATTAAATGTTTTCTGCAACTATAGAAGTGCTAACTACATTTTAATGAATTCTTCTGTGACTCCGTAAGTATTTGAGAGCAGAAATTATTGCTCTAACTTTTCCTGATGGAAGGAATCCTACCATCAGGAATATACATAGTTAGATACCATAGCAATGTCTATTTCTTCCGATAAACAGCAGTATAAATGCACTGTTGTGTTTCGGTTTGAAGAGCATTGTAGCCAAAGTAACTACTGGACATTTTGTACTTAACATATTATATCTCCGAATTGCGAGTGAATAGGAATGCCAAGCATTGCTTTGTAATTCATGGTGTTGTTAGATTTTGCTGCAGTACATGAGCGGTCGTATCGCTTACCATCAGGCGATTGGCATGCTCGTCTCGCCATGCATTGCAACAACAAAATTGCTTAACATACTCGCTAAAAAACGAAATATTATACCTAAAAATGAATTTCATAACACCTATCTAGTTATTTCGACGTAATTATACATATTCAACTGCAACAAAACTCTTAACAGATAGAACAACTCTTGAAACTCAATTTCATTAATTAAAGATTAGAAAAGAAAACTTGTTATTTTGATACAGTAAACTGATGGGTTATGGACAAAAACATCAGATGCAAGAGAAAAATTATGATATATATTAAACATGACAAACGAAACTGTTACAAAGGCATAGACAAAGAAACAGGACAGTAAAAAAAAAAGTCTCTGACAGACCACAGACGTTTAAAGTTAATATACATAAAAAAAAGCTTCAAACGCTTGTAACTTTATTGTTAGTTTACATTTCATTCATAAACCGCCACAATAGTGTATAAATTTTCAAAATAGTTAAGCTTAAATTAAGTGTCTAGACTAGACCAGTTCTTATTTTCATGAAAAAGATTAAAATACAGACAATTAAGACTGCCTCTCTATATGTTTCTAAGTCACAAGAAGTGCACAGCTGAAAATAAGCCTCCTTAACGATTTCCATAGACACCTGTTGGTACTTGGCAGCTAGATCCACAAAATGAAATTAACTGCTTGCCTCTCAAACTTGTTTGTCGCTCAAACTGAATGTGGTTTGCGTAGGTACACTATGAACAACAAGCAAATACAAAAAGAAGTGAAATTCAATTAACTACGGTGTGAAATAGCCTCGGAGTCGCTGTTGTACTATGATAACAATAATTCGGGGTTCGAATCCCGGATGGTACAAAGAGATATAGAAATTTCTATTCATTATCAGCTCGGAGTCAGTAACTTATTCCCGATATTGCGATAGGCTCGCCCACTATCACATCTTAAGACCGAACACAAGGCGAAATACGGGTACCCCGGTAGCACCTCTGCCTATCTCTTCTTGCAAAAAGGCGTGAATTTATGTAAGCATATATGTACAACTGGCCAATACGAGAAGAAATTAAATTTAACGAAACCGGTGTAAAATATCCGTGGAAACTCATAACGGAAATCCATTTCGTCATAGTGGCTGGAAAAATGTATTGCGCTCACGTTTGGAAATTTAATTATACATATTTCGGTAGAATCGGTAATATTTTTTAATGGATTTGGTGTTTCGAATATTGATGCGATGTGTTCTGTATGAAAGGAATTCGGTAATGCGCTCAAAAACCGAAGTATGGGTAAACTTGTGGTAGGTGTTTTGTATGTGAGAAGCTGCTTGGGCGGTGGAATGCCAAGTATTGCTAATGACCATAAGCGGTCACATCGGTTGAGTGCTATTTATCTATTTAATTTAGTTTTAGCAAAGAAGACAAAACATTCGATAGCTAAAAGAGTCTTAAAACTGTCTATGAATTAGACCGTTTATCTTTATTTAATAATCATCAA
This sequence comes from Hyles vespertilio, assembly GCA_009982885.2. Lineage (NCBI taxonomy): Eukaryota > Metazoa > Arthropoda > Insecta > Lepidoptera > Sphingidae > Hyles > Hyles vespertilio. The sequence continues at coordinate 3,149,748 of CM042812.1, read as the reverse complement.
TCATCAACACAATATTGCCAATGTTTGATCCACGTTTCAAATCCAACATTTCGAAATACACACAGTGCATAGTGCGTGGTGGCCTGTTGGTGAATGGACCAGACGCGGCTGCCAATATGTTCGCGGTGGTCGCGGGTTCGAATCTCAGGGCACACCTCTGACTTTTCGGAGTCATGTGTGTATTGATAGTCAATCACCGCGCACTAAAACGGTGAATGTAAACATCGTGAGGAAACCTGCATACCATAGCGATTTATAAGAATTTCTATGGTATGTAAGTCCGCCAACCCGCACTAGGCCAGCGTGGTGGACTATATGGCCAAACCACTCTCAATCGTATTCTCGATTGTAGAGGAGACCCGTGCCCTGCAGTGGGACGTATATGGGTTGATACAGAATACACACAGAGGACTCTATGTATGATACTAACAAAAGAACTTGCATTAAAGAAACATAAATTAATGAAAATGATCCTCTTAAAGTACACGCAGGAAACGGCACAGAAGCAACGGAAATAAGAAAATTCAAACACTGAGTTGTATAAATAAAACTAAACGTACATCCAGCTATAAGCATGTTAGTTAAATTTTTGCCTATCTGACCTATTTGCGAAGTGGAACGAAACACCAGCCCACCTACCCCTGCAACTTTCATTTTAAACCTTCAGGGAATATTGAAATTTAATCAAAATTCCATGCCTCACACTTTGTTTGCATAATGTTTAAGAAATATTTGCAATCATAGTTTTGAAACATTGTGTTGGTGAACAGGACACCTAGAAATGGTCGCCAGATGCTCCAGAAATCATTACAGGAAACCTATATTCCGCATCAAGACATTAAAAAAACTAGTAAATGTTACGGACTCGCATCATTATTCTACCAATTATGATTTTAAAGCTGCAAGCTAGCAGGCATTGTGAGGACAAGTCTACGATCTCAGTAATCAAATTAACCACTTGTTAAATTTCACTCTCAAAATATGACGTACAGTCAACATCTGTCGTATAAATTCTCAAGACGATATTATCACACTCACCTACGAACTTCAATAGTGACTTAATATGTTTCACAGCTGGGCACAAGCCTCCTCTACGATTGAGTGATATAAAAACCTTAAATCTATAACGCACTAGTGCGGGATGGTAAATTTCATGTACCTTAGAGATCCATAACAGATCTTTCAGGTCTCTTTACTGTCGGTCTATTCCTCGGTCTCGGATCCTTTATCTGTATCATCGCAAATACGTCCCACTACAGAGTACGGGTCACCTTTACAATCAAAAGTACGGTTGAGAGCGGTTTGGTCATATAGTCCACCACGCTGGCCTAGTGCGGGTTGGCAGACTTTACATACCATAGAAATTCTTACAAATCTCTATGGTATGCAGGCTTACATTAATACAAAGCTTCTAACGCCCGAATACTCGAACGCCATTCAAATTATAAGTTGCTCTTAACAGCGCTCGGCCCATTTAGGCAGTACATTTAAGCGATATTCACTTAGTTTAGTGCAACATAATATTTAAATTGCGTTCCAGTATTCAGACTTTATAAACCCAATCTAATCAATTAACAAACAAGTAAACCTAAACTACACATCCACACACGCAAGCTCTATAACCCACAAATTGGTGGTAAATGGCGAATATAAACCGGCCTTAAATGATCGACGTCCAATTAGCGACTTTACAAAAACTGCTCAGCTCGCAGTAAACGGGATCGATGGAGATGCCAAGTTAAACGAGTTGTGCTCGGGAACTTTTGTAACCCATCATAACTTGGACTGTAAAGAAAACGGGGACTCAAAAATTTTTGTGCACATATTACCAAATTATGAAACTACCATTTAAAATATAGTAGATGGATTAGTCATACTTAGATATTCGATGAGTAGATTTTTGGAACCTAATGAAATCGTTTCTTTTTTTTTTTTCAAAATATTGCTTTGGGTTATCTTAAAGTCGTTTTACATATCTGTGTATGCAAATTAAAAATTTAGTCACCTATGTTTACTCCGAGTGAGTAATTAAACATTGAATAGGTTGGGTTAGTTATGTCCTCTTATTGTTAACGTCGCATATGGTGTTATACCTAACTAGAATTTGCAAAACATTTATTGGAGATATACTATATCTAAAAATAGTTCATAGCCTGTTAAAATATAAAAAATATTGTACAACACCTACAGAAAAAAGATTAAAATAAAGAATTTAAATTCAATTCACAAGCGAAAGCGACTAAATGGAAACTTTGTTTGTATAATATTGCAGTAGGTCAAATACCAGCTGCCAATATCTAGTCACGAGCAGAGCGACACGTCAGTATGTTTGTTTTATTGGCACGGTAATGAGCTACAATTGATTTCCTTGACGTAATCATTCAGACAGAATATCAGGCGAGGACTGATGATTTATCTCCCGACTCAGTTTTGTTAACGTACTTGATATTTGGTAAATAGGCTTTGCCAAGCTATGCCCGAAACAATTTACGAGACATAAAATATCTCGATAATAGCTTATTATATGAATGTGGTAATAGACGAGTCTCGATTATAGAGGAGGCCCGTGCCCTGCGATGGGATGTATATGGGCTGATACAGAATCAATATTAAACCTAGACACTCATTATCTGTATCTGTATCCACCCATATACGCAGGGCATGCGCCTCTTCTACAATCGGGAGTACTATTACAAAAGTAAGGCCATATAGTCCACTACGTTGGCCTAGTGCGGGTTGGCGGGCTTTTACATACCGTTCTATTTCTTCCGAATCTATGATATGCAGGTTTTCTTGACGATGTTTTCCACCACCTTTATAATGCGTGAAGTTGACTATCAATACACATATGAAACCAAAAAGTCAGAAATGTAACCTGGTATTTGAACCCGCGACTACCGTAAAACATGTTGGCAGCCGCGTCTGGTGGCCAACAGGTCACCACGCACTTTAACAAATATACAAATAAATAACTTTGTCAACAACGTTTCATTCGATATCTCTTCCCTCCGCACACAATGTATAACAATTTCCGTACACATTTCTAGGCCTTCTCGTCACATTATAACAGGGGCCCTACTATATAAATCCGAAACGAAGTTCAAAACTTCGTGACGTTTTTCGTTTGGAAACCTACTCTGTAACACGAAATCCGAATCTTCGGATCGAAGAATGAATTATTCCAATATATCGGCAATACGAACATTTATAGAGTAGGTACATACGTATCGTCACAAACTTCGTTTCGGATGAATATAGTAAATAAAAATGTAAATGTTCGGATTGCCGATATATTCGAATCATTCATTCTTCGATCCGAAGTTTCGAATTTCGTGTTACATAGTAGGTTTCGAAACGAACAACGTCACGAAGATTCGAACTTCGGATTTATATAGTAGGGCCCCTGACATTACGCTCAGGTATGCACGTAATAAGTAGGTTTCACGTGTAATGCCGTTTAATCAAGCGAGCTATTTCACACTAATGAGATCATGCGAGCAGTGTATTATTGTTAAATAAAGGCGTATTTGTAATATACAATATACATACACTCGCGCCTTTTACCCAGAAGGGTAAGTAGAGGTGCTATCAGGATTTCAATTTTCGGCTTGTGTGTTCCGCCTCACGATTTGATAGTGGGCAAGCCTATCGCCATATCGGGCTTTAATTTCTGACTTAAGGCTGATAATGAATAGAAAATCTAATATCACTTTCCCCGACCCGGGGTTCGACCCCGAGACCTCAATGTTGTCATCGTCCCGTAGTACAACTACGCCACCGAGGCAGTCATGTAAGTAACTTGATTACTTACTCAAACTTGAAACTCATTTAAATACGCGTGACAGTTTTACATAATATAGCCCTGACTGCTAAGACACAAGTGGAAGACATAAGTCGCTATGCTACTAAACTAACTTATAACCTTAACTTATTTAAATTTAATAAATGGATTAAATGATGAAATCAATTAAAGTAGGAAATTAATGTAAATAATACTAAGTACAGAAATTATTTTGTATATAGAGATCAAGTGCTACGTGTATTGACTTGTCATAAGAGCTCTTTAATTGCCTACATGACCAATTAATACATACCATTTCAACTAACTTACTTAACTAATATTTAACTTAACTTATATTTTTAAGGTGTACAGTGTACACTATTGACATATGTTTATTGCATTAATGTTTTTTTTTTCCAAATAAAGAAAATATAATAATGTACCTAGCTCGGAACGAATATTATTGAATCACATTAGGACATCCATAATCATATTTGTGGTTCAAGCACCGAATCCGTCTCGTTTGCTTCATTGTAATTGTGTTATTTTAATTAAACGTTACCATTAATCTATCCATACAAGGAAGGCTATGCAATGCAATACGCACGTTGCGATATGTGGACGCCTGCTTTTTAATAACTACGTAACTGAGATTATAATATATAAAAACAAATTTGGAAAGCTATTTTTAATTTCCCCTAGGTTTTTTAATTTTATTCATATACCACACACACATTTCTGCCTCAATTAATACCGTATTCATCAAACATAAATTAATTCTTTCAAGTCCAATGTAGCTTGAATTTGCGTCATTGGATATTGGGGTTAACATTTAACAAGTTGTTAGGTCAAGGTATTAGAAGCCTTTCGTGAATTAAAAATCTATTGATAGGTTTATTTATTTATCATTTAAAGGTTTTAGTTATTACTGGGTGTATCCAGATTGTTATCGAAAAGAAAGCCAGGAGATATTTCTGGTGACGCCAAGGTATAGAAATTTAACAAAAAAGTCGTTTTCGGACCATACTAAAATTTTTTTTTTTTTTGCATTAATATTCAATTGCACTCCTTTTTGAAATACTAAATTATTATATCTCTTGGTTTTATTATCGGTCGTGTAGTTACTAGTTACGGTCAGCGTGCCGCGCCGGCAGCGCTCGTCTTTAAGACCGGGAGCGGCGCGGCATGGCACCGCGGCCGGTCGCATCCCTACTCCTCTTACCTCTACTCCTACTCCCTGCGCCGCGCCGCGCCGCACCGGGCTCTCGGCGCGCACGGCGCGGCGTGTGCGTTGTTGTTCGAGCGTCGATGTGCGAGCGAGACAATATAATATAAAATCTTGTTAAATTGTTATTCGATACCACGATTTTGTTCACGTCTGTTTTGTCGATGTTTAAATTGACACTTATTATATTAATTATTTCAATTTGCTTCATTTTGAAACACTATTTTTATGCATTTAATTTTTATTATTATTTTCTGACATTATATGAATGAATTTATCTGACACTCGTTTAATTCTACTTTTTTTTTTTTTTTTTTTTTTATTTTTATTACTTGTGCATTATATTTGGACTTATCATTTTTAATTACTACTTATTGCCTGCACTATTTATTTCTTCTTATTTACAATATCTTTGTTATTATTGTAATTGTTGCTGAGCTAGCTTAGCTTCTGTACGTCGCGTCGCCTAAGGTTACATCTGAAAACCAGCGCTGTGTGGTTGCTTCTGTAATCACACAGCATCATGCTGAGATGTTGACCTGTTATCGCGAGTGAGCTGCGCAACATACTTACCTGTTATTTTTTTCTCCTTTTTTATATTTAGTCTCTTCTTTGTTTTTTTTTTTATTTATTGTATTGTTACATTTTTATAATTATTGTACTGTGTTGTATGCGGCTAATTTGCGCGATAATAAAGCATTTTTTCTTCTTTCTTTTCTTTCTTTCAAATAAGACCACACTTATTTGTGCTCTTATTTCTCTTGCCATTTTTTAGGCCGTTACTTATACTCGAGTGTACATTTTATCGAAGTATATAGTATATATATAACTAAAGCTTTGGTCATTTGATCAGAATATATATTACAGCGTCATATGTATATCCCTATCATTGGTGACGGGTACTGCGACCAAACAAAACATTATTTTTGACGTTTTTCATGCAAAGCTATGCCTGACCTCGATATTGTATTCATACGGCAGCGTTGTTCGTTTTGATAGAGGCCGAAGTTGAAAGTATTATGACATTGTTTCCAAATATGACCAGGTATTTCAATTTTCAAATGAGCTAACAAAATTGTCCTTATTACTTCCTGCATTACTATTGTTTCCATTTGACGAACAATTAATTAGCTACATTGATTAGTTTTTGTTTAAGCCGTACATTGAGTAACTATTTACACAAACTATATTAATTAAGAAAACATGTCCTAGAAGCGAGCTTGCCGAATTTTAAACTTATTATTGTAAATTATTTCGTCAAAATTGCACCGACCAAAATGGAAAAACATAATCAGTGTAAAACATCCAAATTTGAGATTGCCGAATGCCCAATAGCCTTTGCTCTTTTTCACCTGATTTGATGGACCGGTAAAACGTCTTTAATCCAAGCTTTGTAGTTATTCATGGGTGGCTGTGACTACCTACCATCAGATGACCTGTTCGTTCCTTTGTCGGAACTGTTATACAAAAAAAATCCTTTGTACACACTAGCTGCAAGTTACAAACGTTATGAGTAGGCATGACAAAAAGTCGGCGGGTCATATTGGAGTAAATGGTACGGAGCGCCATCCGCCCTTGCACAATTACCTTCACGCCAGGGGTGCACGGACCAAAATAACGCGAGCCTACCCTACATACAGGAGACGGGCATAAGGCAGCGACTTCCAAAGGGTTTAGAAAACATAATATTTTATTGTTTGACAACCCTGATATTCATATTTGTGTAACGAAAAGCCACTGCGGAGTAATTGATGGTGAATTCGGTATTTCGAAGAAATTATCTCCTGCACACACACACACACGCACGCACGCACGCACGCACGCACGCACGCACGCAAGCACGCACGCACGCACGCACGCACGCACGCACGCACGCACGCACGCACGCACGCACGCACGCACGCACGCGCACACACACACACACACACACACACACACACACACACAGTTTACGATGCACCCAATATCATTTTATTTAGTATTGCTTTATTTAATGTTAGTTTTTATTTTTATCGTGTTTTTTTTCCTACTTTTTTTTATATTAAACTATTGTGTAAATTTTGTTAAGCATACTTGATAGGTTTACATATACATTGCTGTGATGTATAACAACATTTACCAAAACTGTAATACACGAAAGAGACTGACTCCTGTCATACAGGGTATCCTAGTTCAGGAGTCAGGGTGTCAATCAATTGTAAATTTGTTATTGTAAAGCAATAAAGATTATTATTATTAAATGTAATTACGTATTCGTTTAACAAAATTATAATAATTTGGTTATAGATTCTACAGCATTATTTACCCCAGCGAATTGTATAGGTTAAAAGGTTTAAATATGTTCCCTTTACAGTTATAGTGCGTGGTGATTGACTGTCGATACACACATGACTCCGAAAACTTAATGTGCCCTGTAATTTGAAACCAAAACCACCGTGAACATGTTGGCAGCCGCGTCTATTTCGTTTACCACTAGGCCACCACGCTCAAGTTGCTTCACAAAAAGTTAAAATAATTTCATGCTCGTCTCACCATTCTATGGACAATGTTTGTCGGATTAAGCTACTTTTGAATACAAGAAATAATAAAATAAATTAACAGTGTGTGCAGTTAAACATCGCAATTTCTGTTTATTCTATTCATTAATCCTTACACCAAGAATCAGCATATCCCTCAGACCAAACACCAAAAAATCCGTGTCCTACAACACAGGCTGCCTGGTAACTGTACCTATATCGATCAAGGCGTGTTACAGCACATAGGACGTCGTTAGTGCTTTGTTTGTAAACAGCCTTATCCCGCCTTCGTAATTTAATTGCATAGCGATATCGCAATATCTTTTGTCCAGGGGTGGATATCGCTTCGTTAAAATTAGGAAGGGCAAAACATAAAGTTCTGACTACTGGGTAACCAATAACACATTATTGGAATATTTATATACGGATGCTGGCTGTTGGTATAGAATAAGACACGTTCTGCCCAGACGGTAATTGCAGGTTTAAATCCACGAGCATACCTTTGAGTTTTTTCAGTCGTTAATATATTAATAGACAATGTTAATAGTAAAAACACAACGCGAAAATGCCTGCGTACGCATAAGGACATCGTGATCATCTGACAATTAGGAACAACACTCCCTCAATAAAATTCTAAATCGTAGAAGAATATGGTACTGTGTGGGTAACTAGCTAAGTTCAATTATAAAATTAATTAGTTTTAAAAATTCCCAAGATCATTTCATTTTCTATATCACCTTTCAAACACAACAAGTTAATTACTATCTATAAGTAAGAAGCCGATAGATTAGTTGTCTACAATATACCAAAACGTTCCATTCCTACACCACAAAATCTACTGAACCAAAAATAAAACAAATGCAGTCTATTATTAGCAAAAGGCGTCGATTGGAAATCTTTTTAGCCGCAACTTGGAGGTTCCCGCAGTTTCCGTTTCTAATAAAAACGTCGACATCGACAACACAACAAGGAAATAAAAGTGCCCAGACGTTGCGATACTTGGAGAAAAATCGACTTTTCTCGCCACAAACACAGAATCGTTAAGATAATTGGACTGTCTACTGCAGCTACAAAAACAGACTTTAGATAGGTTAACATTTTCATAAGGATTGGAATCAAATAATTCATCATTTTACTATTGGTAGATCACTCATATGTGAGAGGCCGCTCAGGTAGGTACCACGTAATGTCTATTTCTCCCGTCAAACAGCAGTTTAAATGCACTGTTGTGTTTCAGATTGAAGGATATTGTAGCTAGAGTAAGTACGGGACATATTGAGATCTTATGTCTCAGGATGGCGAGCGCGGTGGAATGCTAAGCATTGCTTTGTAATTTAAGGTGTTGTTTGATTTTGCTACTATTTATGAGCGGTCGTATCGGTTACGATCAGGCGAACGGCATGCTCGTCTCGTCATTCATGGCAATAAAAAAAAAACAAATCAAATCATAATTTATTTCAGAATATTAATTCCAATTAGTTACAACAAATAGTTCAACAATTCATAGCTATGTTAGTAATTAAATAATATACTATTGCATGATGCCTATAACTAGTTCCACCCTCATCTTTTGTAGGGTAGGGTAGGGACAGTCACAGTCCGCTATCGTGTTAAAAATAATAAGAAGGGCATTAATTTAATAAAAAATATATACCATAATTTTATAAACAAATGAAAAATAAATTGTAATGGTAAAAAATATATTACACAAAAAGAAACCTTGCTCCTTAAAAACACTACAATGAGCAATTCACAAGCGGCTGCGACAAATTTCCTTCAAGCAACTCATTTGCCAGTTGCCAAGCAAAAACTTGCAATAAACAGCCTTCACTAAACGAAACTAAAGAGTTCGCCAGTTCTTCGCCACAAACTCCTTATTTCATTTCCCATTCCAATTGTCGCTCAGAAGTGAAATAGTGCCCGTCTCTGATTTAGCAAAGATCTTAGTTTTCATTACGGAGCGAGTGGTAAACCATTCCATTCAACGTAGCAGGCCACAATACAGACAACAATAATGCAACGTCGTCAACAGTTCGGCCTATTCACAATGCACAGCGCTGCTTATTTTAGCTTTTTTTCAGTCTGTCGTCGTTATTACACGTTGCCGTTTTTTGAGATAGGGAAATATTTCGTCAGTTTTTTTCATTGATAAAGCAAGCTTACCTTGCGGTAGGTCAGGAGTTCAATGGGTGACTATTAAAAGCTGTTTTATAAATCATTAGCTGGCATTTACAGTACCGAAGTATAGGCTGATATTAGTAATTTTCTGTAAATGCCTCTGGTATTAAGCCTTACGTACATTGTATATGAATTTTATATAAAATAAAAGTATTGCTACCTATTTTCGTCCTGAACATTGGATATATAGACGAATGATGTATTGCTGGACCTAATTTAACACTCGGGGAACTCTTATATAAAGATATTTCTAACCGATTTTTTTTCTGAAAGTAGGTTGCCTAACCTGATTCGCCTCATAACTTCAAGTTTTCTAACCTAAAGCAATTGCGTCACAAAATATCTCATCTAAAATCAATTACCCAATATACCCAATATACCCAATATACCTGAAAATATAATGTTACAGGATTTAAAAGAACCGGAAAACAATCCGGGTCAAATCACCGGCCATTATTATTTTTATACGTCTAATCGGATATCGAGTGTGTGACCCACATTCGGGCCTTGACGCTCTAAAATTAATTAACACTGCTCTCGGATAACACTAAGGGGTAACTCACAGGGGTGTGCACCTCTTGTAGGCAGAAATGCAGTGCTTTACTTGCCATTCACAGATATTTTATTATAACGTTCGTACGTTTTAGATGACTTTAATTTATAGTAAATAAATGAATAAACAAAATATAATAACTTAAAAACGCCTAATATTTTATAAATAGCACCTATTTGCAATCACGCAAACATTATGTTTGCCACGCGAAAAGCAAGCAGCGCTGCAAAGCAAAATAATGTACCTAATCAACCAAGTCATGCCGCCGCGACCCGCATGACATTTGTTTGCATGTGTGTAGTAATTTTGGTGTCCGTGCACAGTCGCAAACGCACACACCCATGAATATTGAAAGCCGCGACTCCTGTGGCAGGCCTCGGAAGTTCGGCAGTTGTCGGGAGTAATCGTAAATGTTCGTTGCCTATAATCCGAGTAAAATTAATAGGCAGGAATATAATAAATCACCTATGCACATTTTGCATTTTTGGTTAGTAAGGTTTTATTTGTTTAAATAGAAATGCTTTGTGTTTCGCGGGGGCCATTTTGCTTTTTTTATGTGTTTTTGCGTTGTTTACACTATATACTAGTATGTTTGTAAAAAAAATAGATTTCTTAAAAGATTTTCATTTTAACATTTGAAAGTGTGTACATTTAACAGTTTATTACTAAGTTTCGATATTATTGTAGTCATTTGCTTTTACTAGTGTGTTTGTTTATTTTTTCAAATGTTATTTGATTGTGAGGTTTGTATTAAAAATGTATGTTTATCACATGAATGAATGAGGTGGCCGAAATCTTGCATTTATTTACATCGGTATAGGTATAGTAATCTCAACTAACCGGAACCTTGAATATGTGAAAATTGAAAGCTGACTAGGTGAGTTTTTTTTATTTTACTTATTATAACTTCTTCCGCCGCGACGATCGATCGCTGTTTTGTCTGCGTTGCCGTAGAAGATGGACATGAATAGTAGTACATCTAAGACTTTTTATGTTGGCATGGTTTCCGACTTAGAAATCCGTCGCGTGGCTATGGCTATGCTAAAAAACTATAAAAGAAAAAGTTTTTGTGACCGAGTACTCCGCCGCAAACCCAGTGTCATAATCTTGTGCACGCCGCTGGTAACTCATACCCTGTCTTTGTTCAGGTAAACGTCAGTTATTTTTACAACATTCTCGTTGAAATTTTCTTAGAAGCCTGCACACCATTTTCAGTATTTCTAAGTTTAAATGCTATTTGAATATACTTAGATAATTAATTTAGATTTACATATAAAAGATTAACAGCAATATGGGTTTAATATTTATTTTATTAATATTATTTTGTTTACAGTTCATACATAACTAATAGGTGGACTTAATGCCTAAGGCAGTCTCTAATAGTCGAACCTAAGGTCAGAAATGAGAAGAAGTAGGTGCGTAAACAATTCATTAAAAATAAGTGGACAATGAAGTGGAATAGCATAAACTTATATAAATACAATTTAAACAGACTTAACATAATAAACCCATAATATAATATAATGTTGTCCATGATAGCCCAAATTGAGGAATGACATTTATGATACAATGCCCAAATAAAATAGTTTCTTTCTTCTTTCTTTCTTACTTTCTTTGTTTTATAGGCAGGCAACCAACTGCGCCATGATACTTTCAAATGTAGACAAAGGATATACAGGTTGAAACATTTCATTGTTGAATTTTTTTATTGAAAAATAGACTACAAATAAAACCAAATAGAATTATTAATAGTATACTCGTACGCAAGTCTGACCACATCCGTTGCTGCAGCATTTTTCATACCACTCGCAATCATAGTCGTCGCTGCACATTTCGACGCAAATACCAACAGTGTCCTTGCCAACCGGGGGGCAAGAGGGTTCATCATCTACAACAATTGTTTTTTAATTTTATATTTCGACAAAGAATATATCTCTAAGAAAGAATACACTTTACAAGCTTTATTAACCTACTATTGCATTTTAAAAATTGTGTTTAATTATAGGAGATCACAATATGCTATATTATCACAATGTACTTAACAACAATAAATAATTATTAAATAACTGATTTATAAACTATGGAAATAAAATTAGAAGTCAAAATTAAAATTAAGATAAGGAACAGAATATAAATAAACGACTACATAAACTTCATGGTACGAGGGTTCATAATCTACAAATATGTGTTTCGGATTAAAAGACGTTGTAGCTAGACTAGCTACTGGACGTATTGAGACTTAATATCTTATGTCTCAGGGTGGCGAGCGAAGTGGAATGCCAATCATTACTTTGTAATTGAAGGTGTTGTTTGGTTTCACTACTATTCATGGGTGGTCGTATCGCATCAGGCGAACGACATGCTCGTCTCACCATCCATTGATATAACAAAAAAAAAACTTATTCCGAACTGAGCAGGCTATGTAACTTCAATGCATCCGGTTCGTTGATCAAATATTGTCATCCAACGGATTCCTAGTGGTCGACGAACCCCGCGGAAGATCAAAAAAACGCTGATGAGGTGACCTGGATGCTTTCGAGCCCATATAAAATTTGTTTAGAGTGCAAATTATGGACTACAGGGGAAGACCTTCACCCAGCAGCGGGATATAATACTGTACTGTATCAGCCCATATACGTCCCACTACAGGGCACGGGCCTCCTCTACAATCGAGAGTTCGATTGAGAGTGGTTAGGCCATATAGGATGGGATAAAATAGGTTTGTTTAAAAAGACGACCATACAGTATTGTGCCACAATCGCCTGTCTGATCACGGGACTACTCTACAAGGAGGGTTCTGTTGAGAGGAGTGACTTCATAATACATCACGTTGGCGGATTTCAGTCTTCACAAATGATTGAAAATTTTAAGATCTCTCTGGTACGCAGGTCACTTCACGATGTTTTCTTTCATCATTAAAGTGCGTGATAAATGACTATCATTACACACATGGTATTCAAATTCAGGTGTATTGTGGGATTAGAATGAAAAAGCCGCATCCGGTTTGTCACAAAAATTCACATACACGCAGCAGATTAGTTATTGTACGTTTATGGCTTACTATAAAATCTTAGGTAGATTATATTATTTTTATTATATTATATTTTCAAGTATAATTAGGCTAAAATTAAAATGTGATGTATATCATTCTGCAACAAGGTCAAAAAGTCTTGATACTAACTATAATATTTAAGTGTGATATAAAGCCAACAATAATGGTTTTTTTTTATATTCTTTTTTTCTTTGATACTGAACAGTGTTACTTACCATAATAATAGTCGTCGGATTGGCAGCCCGGCGAGCTCAGTGCCATCGCAATGAATAAGGAAACTAAAACAGTATATTAAGTTAAATACAATTATAATAATTTGAAACTACAATATTTTTTAATACACGCCCAAACCGTTATTTTAATTTTGTCAAAGTAGTGTTCCAAACTAAATTCACGCCAAAAATATTATATACCAAGAGCCAGTGGCCGCCAAACTTTCGCCATTTTATAAAAGCTGAAAGTTTATCTGCGCATGCCTCTAATATAGGCATCACAAGATCAGCTATTATGAAGTTCCGATCGTGGTTGCTTTGGAAGTTCAATCAGCTTCAATGTGTCTGCCAAGATGAAAGAATCATCAAATGTGTCTGAATAACAAGGAAATAATTGTTGATACTTGCTTAATAACATATATTATAAACTTCAGCTTTTATACTATGGCGCTAGCAATATTACGTGTGATTAAATATTACGATATTTTCAAACTTTAACGACATTTATATTTTATTACAATTTACAAATTATTAAAAAAATACTCACCAAAAATGAAGATAGTGAAACGAGACATGTTTGCAATAACAATGTTTACAGCGAGCACAAAAACATATGGTCTGCACCTATATATTATATGATTTTATTATTTGCTTTTAATAACAAAGAAGTGCATACTTTACCTTAACCCTCTCCCTTCAGTTAATAATTTATAGGTTCAAAATCAAAATCAAAATATTCTTTATTCAAATAGTCTTTCACAAGATCTTTTGAATCGTTAATTTCTGCTACCACCGCTTCGGAACGTAGTTGTAGCTGTGAAGAAGAAACGCAAGAAACTTCCTCAGCAACACGAACTGCCTTTTTTTAAATAGCCATTTTAAATTATTTTATGCTATTCAACTTCCCTGCCCTTCTTTTTAAAGAACTGTTTACGCACCTACATCTTCTCATCTCTGCATCACCTTAGGATCGACTATTGGAGAATGCCTCAGGGATTAAGTCCACCTATACAATAAGTCAACGCAGGAAAGCGATTTTGTGGTATCTCGAAAAATGCGTATATGAGTTTTATACATCATTCAATTCGGAAAAAATAAATACTGCATTGAATAGTGTCGTGAAAATGTAAGGTTTTATTTTAAAATGTTACTACAAAAAAATGGTATTCGTCTTCTAGTTTAGCGGTTATTATTTTTATTTATTTTTTATATTTTAGCTCTGGTGTAAAGTTGCATTTTTCGAGTTACCACAAGATTGCTTTCTGCCGTCGAAGTAATGACCCGGCTTGGTCGCAAAATCCACAGCGTGCCAGGCTGGTAGGCCAGTAACACTGATATACCCCTTTCCAACTCTTCCAAGGTCCAACTCTTCCGCGACCGAAAAGGCTTTATAGCTTTCCTCTCGACACAAAAAAAAACTTTTTTTTTCTAAATCAATATTTAATAATAGGATAAACTTCTTTATTTGTTCATATACAAGTTAATTTTGTACCTCATTATAGTAGGGGATGAATTAATAAATTATAAAAACCCCCAATACTCACATACATCGTCCTGACCCCACACTAAGATCGAGTCTCGTGTCGTGGGTGTCAGGAATTACGAGAGACTTTTCGGTCTAGCAAACAACCAGACCCGTAACAAATACCTGTGGTACATACAAATATTAAAAATATTTGTTTCGGTGCGGGAATCGAACCCGCGGCCTTTCGTTTCATAGCCGGCGTTCACCAATTGCGCCACGGAGGCTGAATTAACAAAACTAAAATCTTATTGCATCTCTAAGTTAAATAAACTACATAGCACTTCCCTCCATACAGGGTTATTACTGTATTATTTAAATATAATAAAAGATTTATCGTGTAAATAGTGGAGACAAGTGTTCAAAAAACAAAAGCCTTTTACGTCTTACAAAAAATACAGAATTGAAAAGAATAAATCTGAAAACCAATAAATACGAGTATTGTATCTTTATAAAAACACTAGCCGTCCGGCTCGGATTCGCCCGAGCGCAGATTTTTTTACTCCAATACCCATTAAAAACATATAATTTTCGTATTAACTGTTTAATAATTAATAGTCTGCAGACTGCAGTCTTATATACTGATTTTTTGACCCATACTATTGATGTTCGTTTGAGAAAGTGGCGAATATATTTATTATTTACATTTCTTACTCATCCCTTGTGAACACTAAAATCATCGGGGCAAAAAGTAGCTTATATGTCTTTATAATATTAGTACGAAATATTTCTAGACCATAATATAAAATATACATTCATAACATATACTTTAGCCACGCCCTTTTCCTCCGGGTTGATATTGAATAGAAAAATATCACTTTGCCCTACCCACGATTCGAACTCAAGACCTCAGTTTTGTAAACGTACTGTAGTAGCTGTACTGTTGAAGCGGGCTGATCCAACAATTCATTATTGTTTGCACTGCCTCCATAAAAATGCAAAAGGTATGTAAAGACTCCCAGTGCATATTGAGAAGGGATAAATAGATTATTTTCGGAAAAGGTAAGTTTTAGCAGGCCGGCATAATTGTATCGAATGGCTTGGGACTGCCATCTGATGCCATTCGATACTCTGCCTGGACAGCATTTACGCTTATCTATTTCTACCGTGAAACAAAACTGCGTAAATGCACTGTTGTGTTTCGGATTGAAGGACATTGTAGCCAGAGTAACTACTGGACATATCTTATGTCTCAGGATGGCGAGCGCAGTGGAATGTTGCTTGTTTGCATTGTTTATGAGCGGTCGTATCGCTTACCATCAGGCGAACGGCTTGCTCGTCTCGCCATTCATTGCAATAAAAATTAAAATTAAATTTAATTATCATCAGGTGCAGTGCAGTCATAATGCCGGCCAGTATAAAAAAATGTAGGTAAATGTTAGGTAAGCAGTTAATTATTATAAAATTAAAAATTATTCCGCGATGTGCTTTTTGCTAATGAATGGAAAAATAGTTACATAACTGACTTATAGATGGCGCTAGACACACCATTTTTAACACGTTAGAGCCATTCGAATCTATAGTTTTTAACTACATTTTAATCCATTTGGAGTGTGGTGAATATTTTGACTGAATTCATACGCAAAATTAAAGATGACCTCATAGGAATAATAATTATATATTTAACGAATTTCTTTTGATTTTGATTTTATTATTAACTTCACTTCCACTGAAGTCGCACTTGGAAGTTGGTATGTACGCTGATCACAGATCACCTAATAATTGTTTTATCAAATCAAATCAAATATTTTTAACAACTGAATAAATGATTAATTGTTGATTTATACAGGGTATATCAAGACTGCTACCGAAAACGAAGCCGGGTGGCAGTTTAAGCTACTTCAGACACAATGCAACAGAAAAACTTGAAAAAAAAAAGCGACATTTTTTTTTGTTATTTTTTCCTATGGCCATATTTGGGTGGTAAATTCATTTTTTTCCTAAAATAATAGTGTATACCCTTTTATTTGTTAATACTCTAAGGCATAAAAGAGTTTAAATTATTATTTTAGCAAAAACTATGGATTTACCACCCAAAAATGTCGATATTTAAAAAATAATTGTCGCGTTTCTTTTAGTTACATTGTGTTTGTAGTAACTTAAACTACCACCCGGCTTCGTTTTCGGTAGCAGTCTTGAGATACCCGGTATAAGTTTTGTTCGTTAATTGGTAAGGGTGGTCATTGATCATTTACCATTATGCTAACTGTTACCTGCTTGCTTAAAGAACAATGGCAACTGTCCATACCGTAGACAGAAAATATATAGACGAATTGATATGATTTCTAGCATTCACACAAGAAGAGTAACAACTTATCTCTATTACGAGCTAAGAAACGAGACAGAGTGATAGTATTTCTTGTATAACAGCGCGTGCCGGTTTTTTTTTCAAAATTAGCAATATTTTTGCTATAGATTTTGACAGTTGACAACGTAACGTACAGTTTTATTGAATTAATTTACGAATTTTGTGTTAAATGATATTAATCAGGTGATAACAATCGAACTACAAGTGACGAGCAATATTTTCAAAAGTAAAAGCGAGACGGTGTAGTGTTATTGGGTGTAAAAGTAACAGTTAAAAGGAAAATACCAGATTTGTCTTTTCATACGTAAGCTTACCACGTTTAACCCCTTACTGCATGAATTATGAAGGATGCGGACAAAAAAATATTTTTTGGCTAAAACGGGTTTATTTGTGTGTATTGAACATAAATCAACTCAAAAAAAAATATCATTAATTATTTATGTAGTTACCCATAAGAGCCATATATGGATTCGTATGCATTCTAGTGAAACACAAGTATAGCCATATCTGGCTTTGTATGCATTGCAATTACATTTTGTGATTTTGAGATTCCGTTTGTATATTATATCATTATAGCTTGTAAACACCTCGCATTTTTTATATTTTGTGTAACTACCTAACTTAGAGGAATTTTGATACATTTGACGATTTTTTTGACACTTTGAAACTTTGAAAATTGGACTGGTGAATCTATAACTACACATCACTGTACTACATACCAAAGCTACCGACCCGCCGACACAACACAGCGGCTTATAAAAAAATAATAATGTCGGCAACAAGTACCCGCACGTGTTGCCCGCTGACACATTGGCGGTATGTCGCCTACACAATTGCTTAGCTATTTTGATCAGCAACATGCAATAAGTTCACTAAAACGATCTTCATTTCGAGCTCCCGACATGCTGCCAACAAAATTTTCCGTCGTGCAACTACCCCGCCGACAAAAAGTTACTGGCATAAGTCGGATGGTCGGCGGCTTTTATGTGTAGTGCGCTTTACTGTTTTATTTTTTACGGCAAATCTTCGTTGCCTGTAAACTTGAATTTTTCTTTGACATAAGGCTCCATTATTCCTTTCTTCCATACAATCGAGTAATTTTTACATTTTTAACCCTGGGTTTTGCAGCATGCAAGTAATGTAAAGGGTTTATCATTGTCCGAATTCCGAACTCTTCGAGACAAACTCGGTTATGATAACATGCTTTTTTTGGTGAACGGGAAGAGAAACATTCGTATTGTAAGTCCAGAATCCAAAGCAAGCTCATCTTTACTCAAAGAATCATCACCCAATACTAGATTTACTTGTTTGAAAGAATAATAAAAACCTGCAGAATAAATTTCTGTAAAGTATCATAATGCCTAGGAAGCCATATTTGGCAGACTCCATGTTGACGGGATTGCATACGAAGCCATATATGGAGTTTGCAAAAAAACATATCAAAAACCAAACAAAAATAAAAAGAAAGTCAAAAACAACGTACTCTTATTGTATTCGATGGTTTTAAGAATAAGTACAATTTTTATTGAGGATCTCAGTCAATGATTTACCAGTTTTTTGACTAATAAAAGTTTCACTAAAATCGTGCACCACACTCGCTGGCCGCTTTTTTAAATAAACTCAAATAGTTTTGACAATAATTGCATAATGAACGAAAAAAAAAAATACTCGTCGTCTTACGAAAGACCACTTCATATTATAACACTTATTTAACATTAATTTAATGATTAGTTATACTGTAAAAAAAATACAAACTGTAGAAGCCATTAAGGGCTTCGTATGCGGTAAGGGATTGATTCATCACTAACCATTTCACTAACTATTTAATGTATACCGGGTATCTCAAGACTGCTACCGAAAACGAAGCCGGGTGGTAGTTTTAGTAACTACAAACACAATGCAACTAAAAATTTTGCAAAGAAACGCGACAATTATTTTTTATGATTTTTTAAATATCGTAATTTTTGGGTGGTAAATCCATAGTTTTTGCTAAAATAATAATTTAAACTCTTTTATACCTTAGATTATTTATAAATAAAAGGGTATACACTATTATTTTAGGAAAAAATGTATTTACCACCCAAATATGGTCAAAGGAAAAAAATAACCAAAAAAAAAATTGTCGCTTTTTTTTGCAACTTTTTCTGTTGCATTGTGTCTGAAGTCGCTTAAACTACCACCCGGCTTCGTTTTCGGTAGCAGTCTTGAGATACCCTGTATGTTGTATACACCTACATTACTTATTTTCGCCTTTATTCTTTCAAGATAAAAGTAAATTTATTGATATCATTATAAATCCGGAATTACTCAAATGGCTTTCCATTTTAAAGGTTTTTTTTTCACCCGGTTTGTATAATTCATACGATTATTTGAAAAATTGTGCAAAAATATTGGAAATTGTTTTGTATATATGCCACTTTATGACGCTCAAATTAAGATCACTGAAAAATTCGCCATTGTTCTTTCAATTATTAACTGAGATATGAATATACATGCTCAATAATTGCATTAATAATACTATCCAAAATTAAACAAGAACAAAATAAAAAGAAATGTTGTTAAAATGTTTAAACAAAAATAATGAGCGTTTTAAACCGTATAATAGTGATACTCAAATTAATGACTAGGTGGCGCTAATATACACAGAAAGGTCATTCTTAGTGCACAAATTGGTGCAAACATTGTTATGTTTTCTAAATTGATTGGAGATGATTCTTTTTGGATAAGTTTACTTGTGATATTCCCATATTAAATCCCAAAATTTACTGGTCGTAGGTCTCTCATATGTGATGCGCCTGGGTAGGTACCGCATCAATGTCTATTTCTCCCGCCAAATAGCAGTGTAAATGCAATGTTGTGTTTCGGTTTGAAGGACATTGTAGCCAGAATAACAACTGGACATATTGACACTTAACATCTTGTATCTCAGGATGGCGAGCGCAGTGGAATGTCAATTCAATGTGTTCGGTGTTGCTACTGTTCATGAGAGGTCGTCTAAATAAAAATTAAAAAGTCAAACCCAGTAAACGGACATGTATAAAAAAACCTCATTCATAGAAACTTCTAAAACGTATTTTAGCTATCAAATATATTGTAATCTTTGCTCAAACAGAATTCAAAAGTTCGAAACGGAAAAATGATAACTAAAATTAATTTAAAAATTGTCTAAGAAAAGTTGCAGATTGAAGTTATTCTTTGAACATTAAAAAATGTCGACAGATTAGAGCGTTTTCTTTATTGATAAATAGCATTTGTGTAACAAAAGGAACATTAGTAATATACTCGTACGCAAGTATGACCACATCCGTTGCTGCAGCATTTTTCGTACCACTCGCATTCATAGTCGTCGCTGCACATTTCGACGCAAATACCAACAGTGTCCTTGCCAACCGGAGGGCAAGAAGGTTCATAATCTAAAACAATTTTTTTTTAATTTTATATTAAGACAATGAATATATCTCTAACAAAGAATACACTTTACAAGCTTTATTAACCTACTGT
The DNA here is from genome assembly GCA_009982885.2 of Hyles vespertilio. Lineage (NCBI taxonomy): Eukaryota > Metazoa > Arthropoda > Insecta > Lepidoptera > Sphingidae > Hyles > Hyles vespertilio. Next base: position 3,128,900 of record CM042812.1, on the reverse strand, counting down.
TGCATTTTAAACATTATGTTTAATTATAGATCACAATATGCTATAGCACTTAACAACAATAAAGAATTATTAAAAAACTTATTAAGATTAAGATAGGAATAGAATATAAATAAACGACATTAACTAAACATTGCACTAGACGACAAGTATACACTTAAAAATAATTACATAATTCAGATTCATACAGAAACAACAAGATCAAATCGCAAAATCAGTAAATTTCAAAATTACTAGAACATTTATTATAATATATTGGAACGTACTGTATAACTCCATTATGGCTGTGTTGTTTATACGGCTCCTGTACAACCGAGAATTTGACAGAGGATAAGCCATAGTTAACCACGTTGGCATAATGTGGGTTGGCGATCTAAACAATTTTTTATTGCAATGAATTGCGAGACGAGCTTGCCGTTCGCCTGATGGTAAGCGATACGACCGCTCATAAACAGTAGCAACACGAAATAAAACCTCGAATTACAAAGCAATGCTTGGCATTCTACTGCGCTCGCCATCCTGAGACATAAGATGTTAAGTCTCAATAATATGTCCAGTAGTTACTCTGGTTACAATATCCTTCATTCCAAAACACAACAGTGCATTTTACTGTTGTTTTGCGGGACAAATAGACATTGCGGTTGTACCTACCCAGGCAGCCTCTCACATATGAGAGACCTACTAATAGTAAAAACACATACATTTAAAATCGTATAAAATGTTTAGAGTACAGGTTTTCAAACGATGTTATTCTTCAACGTTGAAGTGCATGATATTTGACCATTAAAACATATGACCCTGAAAAGTCAGATGTGTGCCCTGGGCTTCGAACCTGCGACCACCGTATTGGTATCCGCATCCCGTTAACAGACTTACATACACAGCAATAACGTAGCAGTTTAATCTGCGCATATAGCACTTAATATTGCATCTTTGATATTATATTTACATACATAACATTCATAGCTTCACGCCTTTTTCCCAGAAGGGGTAGGCAGAGGTGCTGGAAGCAACCAGTACACTCTCGTTTCGCCTTGCATGTTTCGCTCACGATGTGATAGGGGCCCAGCCTATCATCATGTTACAGGGTGAACCTATCGCCGTATAATATATTAACAAGTGTTAAATAAAGCTAAAATTATTCGGTGATGTGTATCATTCTCCAACATGGACGAAAGAGTCATGGCTCTCCAAATGTCTCTCCGCTGTTGTATGAAGAGGCATCTTAGCAGGCCGGCATAACTAAATTACACATATATTTATTATTATATTTATTTATTTTAGAGTTGCCAAAAGAAGATACATTATTCACTACAAATATATCTAACAAACAAATAATAAAAACAAAGTTAAATGATCCTCCGTAAACAGGTAACTACAGCATACAATGAATGACTTACATATTCATAATGGTAATTAAAAAAAAACAAAAACTATAGTAATGTAACAAAATAGATAGATTATACAACCAGTAGAATACAGACAGCAAATCATCATAATTATAAGTATACACAAAAGTAAAAAGAATAAAAATAAAACTATATCAATGGCATGGGAATGTCAACTGATGCCATTCGATAATTTGCATTGACGGCATTTGCGCTTACCATCAAAAAAATATATAATAAGTGTGACATAGGAACGTCTAGAAGATTATACTATATTATAATCGTCCACACACCTAATGTAATTGTATGTTTAAATTTCCGTCTTCATAGCTTCTTCGGCTGTATAACACTGTTGCTTACCGTAATAATAGTAGTCGTAATAATCACAACCAGGCGCGCTCAATGCCATCGCAATAAAGATGGATACTGAAAAAAATAATAGGGACACACTGTATGTTGAATTTATAAATATTTAAAATAAAATTCTAATAAGAAATCAGATAAATAAAATAACTATCAATAAATTAATTAATTTAAGTAAGAAATTAATAGAAATAATACTAAATATAGAAAGTATTTTATATTTAGAGATAAGTGCTATGTGTATTAATTGGTCATAAAAGCTCATTAATTGGCCTTCTGTGACTGTATTGCCCCATAGCAAAGTATGTCGCATTTGCTGATGTTCACAGAGTACATTATATGGAGATAGCCACAACAGTATAGAATGAGGGCATTAGCGCCCTCTGTCGGAGTACGATGTAACGAGGAAACAGGACTGGTCAATATCCCAATTATTAGTTAACAAAAAAAAAACATTTCAGCATTCATTTACAGCGGAAACCTTAGTTACTACTTGCTTCATGATTCGATGGAACGACCAAGTCATACTTAGTTACCAAGTAGAATTTGAAGTAAGGGCCCTTTCAAATATTTCGTTCTGGTTATAACAATAGGCGTCATTTAGGTGACATAAATTGTTATTATTGTTTATATCGAAAAGTTACGTTATTCATCATCATAATCAGAAAGAATTTTTTAAATCCGTTAATTTATACGTAAGTTACAGACATATAAAAGTTGGTGGTAAATACTCCCAGTATTAGAAACGGATTTATTTATTTATTTAAAAGCTTTATTGTACACCAGTGAGAAAAAAAAACAAAATATTACAAAAAAGAAAAGACTACAATGGCGGTCTTACGGCCGTTCTCTATATCCTATCTATCTTTAACAAGAGGTTAAAATGGATATCGTTACTAACGGCCGGGTGCAATACTCTGTCTGTCTTTTTCTACCCGTTAAAATCGCCAACTCTAGTATGAGTTCTGTCATTTTTCGGTTTCAATAATCGTAGACAGATGATTAAACATATCTATGATTTGTATCTATCAATGGGAGGGCTCTCGCTAACCATAGTTAGAAAATTCCATACAAATTAAAATATACGCGTTTCGATAACGATTCGAACTACTGTAGTTATTTGTGTTTAACTAGCTGTCAACGTTTTCTAATATCGCTGCAATATGGTGGATAATACATCGATTAACCAAGATATGTAGTATTTTTATGGAAAAAATCAGCAAAATAAACTGACTTAATATATTCAGTGATGAAAGTGATAACGAAATGTTTAAAGCTGGTGTATTTGACGCCGATTATAATTTATGAGAACCAAAAAAACTATGCGAATATTCTAGTTCAGAATTTATTTACAGATTTACTTTTTAGATGAAATAATACATCAGCTATTATGTTTATTTCTACATTTAAACCCAGCCTGCAAGGAACCTTCCTCCTGGTAAGCATACATATCAAATATTTCATTAAGTTTTATAATTGTATTGAATTATTCCAAAATCATATATTCTATAATAAATGTAACAGCTCCGGAACAATAATGTGTCACTGTTCCATTAATTGCTGCTATCATTGTGGTTTTATGTACTGGGGAGAATGCATGTTCAGTAGGTAACTATTTTGGGTATCAAAAGCTACAGTCAGCCGAATCATTACTGATGTGCCTCGGGCTATAACTGAGCTATATTAGCAATATGTAAAAATATAAGACAACACACAGCATGAGTTTCATAAAATTGCAGTTTTCCCAATAATCTTTGGTGCAATTCATTGCACATATTATATTCCCATAGAGCCACCTGGTTAGTAATGACTACCTTTAGATATATTAGGATTAATTAATGATTATGTATTAATATTGTCTATGATTTTAACATAAATCTTGGTATTATGTATCAGTTATCTGATCACAATGTATTCATCTTAATATTTTTATTTTTAGATTCAAATATAGGAGAAGAATTTAGGAAAATAAAGGCATTATTGTTCAAGAAATGTGTATTGCAAAGTTACTTTTCATGAATGTATTGGAACGCTAGCCTGGGCCTCATGAAACTACTATATTTAACAACTCTGCTAAAAGGTATTTATCTCATACTTTATATTTTGAAAGAATTCAAATTCAAAATACTTTATTGTGGTACATAGGTGAAAGTGGTGTTATATTCAATTGTTTTGTGCAGCTATGACCCGCCATATTGGCAAATAATAATTTAAGATGCAACAAATATGACAATTAAGTTGGTTAAGAGAATATATTAAGATTAATACATATTTTTGTGAGTAGTTTCCTAATAGTTCCCTAGTTTCAAAAGGGTACAGCCTGACGGAAATAATCAAAACATATTTTCACTTTAAATCTTTTATTTTTTGTAAATAACATATTTATTTTCAGTACAATGTGAAGAAGTTATATAATAAAATAGTAATAGATATCTAATTGGAGATAGTGCATATCCACATACTACTTTATTAACAACACTGCTCAATGTCTACCATAGAGTATTGCAACAATGCGGCTCATATAAAAACAGAAATACTACTCAAAGTTACTATAATTAATATTTTGCTCTTCCATCTTTTACATCTTTCTTTCATCTTTATTTCAGGTCTTATGATGTTTGGAAAAGAAGATTTCCACACCGTTCACTAAAAATAAGTCTTTTGCGATTGCACACAACTTTAAACATTATGAGTGCCACAGCGGTGTCAGATAATATTTGAAGAATGAAAAGCATTGCTGATGTGGAACATGAAATTGACATACCAAACACTGCTAGGCTAGACATAAATATCATTTACTTATTTTAAATTAAAAATAAAGTTTCAGAACTTTGTCAATAATAAAGATTAAAGATTTTTCACAAATTATCTTTGATATTTTATTTACCCATAATACAATCTGCGGAAAAGGGGGTTCTTACATTTTATTTGTAAATACATTTTTATGTGATATATAAAATGTCTAACAGTTGTTTTCTCTATAACTAGTCATTACAATTTCGAAAACTTCTAGCATAGTAAGATCACCTGAATCAATTATTATTCTTAATTTGATTTATACTGTTTTAATTATAATAATATTCTTCAGTATTTCTTTGTAGATTAGCACTGAAATTATTTCAGGTCTTTAAAGTCAGATTGATTACAAAACTAAAGTAATGCAACTATGCAATGTTTTATTTTCACACTTTTCTTCGTATTTATAAATATTATGGTCTCTAATTCAATTTAAATTTGTAACTCTATCGCAGAAATAGGGCCGTAAAATTCATTTTTGAATTCATTCTTGTTGGTAAACATTGATATTTGTAAACTTCTTTTTACATTTGACATATCATAAATCAGTCATGCGATGCGTTTTGTTGTTCTATGTAAGCTTTGTATGAATTTTTAATTTGCCATTATTTGTCACAATACTTACATTATTAATATATTTTAACGTTTTATTCTTCTAATTATATATTAATGATGATTTATGATAATTCCAAAATAAAGTTAATAATTAACCTAATAAATATTGACCTCAATTAAAAGTGCAAAAATTAAACGTTTGGGAGGAACGGTTCTTACCAGAGATATATGCAATATCTACGTTCAGCATTGTTAACCTAGTTTAGTTTTTGTTATTGAAACATCGGTTAAACCACAGTTAAACAAAGATAGATGACACGTATTATCGGGGATAATTTTTACCGCTTAACTGTCAATATATTATTGAAACCGGCCGTATGTCGATACCACTGTATGCTTCAATAAACAAAGATAGACATACGTTATTATCTTGCCTAGATATGTATAAATATATGCACCTTATCTAAATATCTCTGTCTTTCTTTACTGAAGCAAAAAATGAATCGAAATTTCGAGAGAAATCTCTTGTTAAAGATAGATAGATTATAGAAACCGGCCGTTACACAACCAACCATAGGATGGATAATACAGAAACAACTGTGGGGTATCGTGTGTTGTTCGAAAAAATAAAGAACAAAAAAATCCTAAGTATATAGGTATGTAATAAAAATAATATAAAATAAACTACATAAAATATAGATACATATATGTAATACAATAAATATGCATCAACAACATGATGACTCATGGATGCAACATGCACGGCGTGATGTCATCTTCCATAAGATGCACGCGTGCGAAAGAGACAACGAGTGTCCCCACCGCTCTATTAAAACTATGAATATCTCTGTCATTTCACATCGAATTTTGATGCTGTTTTTATATTCATGGCTTTTATAAGCGTTTTTTTTAGGAACCATTGCATACTGCTCAAAATCAAATCTTGGACACAACCCTATTTGGTATGATACAATCTGTATCAGCCCGTATATGCAGCGCACGGGCCTCATCTAAGTCGAGAGTACGATTGAGAGTGGACCACCGACCCGCAATAGGTCAGCGTGGTGGACTATATAACCTAACCACTCTCAATCGTATGATACAAATGATCCAAAAAATACTCACGAAAAATAAAGATCGTAAAACGGGACATGTTTGAAATAACAGTGTTTACAGCGAGCACAAAAACATATGGTCTGCACTTATTTATAATATGATTTTATTATTTGTTTTTAATAACAAAGAAGTGCGTACTTTACCTTAACCCTCACCCTTCAGTTCGTTTTACACTAGGAAATGGATTTCGTTCCTCTCAGGTGCTGTTACTGCATTTTTTCACATTTATTTTTTTTCTGTACAATGGTGCATTATTTCACGTCCAAATTTTTGGACACCTTTATTCAGGCTCAAATTTTATTCTAGTAAAGTGAGATGTGCACAACTATTTTAATCTCCGAAATCCTGACGATAGAAAATGTAACGCCTAGTTTACGTTTTTCTATGGCATACCTGTTATTAATTTTAATAATAGTTAAATAAAAGTTTGAATTGAATCTGACCAGTAAATATACTTTTTACCTCCTCATTCCTACTTTGGTTGTTAGACGTTGTTTTTGGTGACATAATAAAGCTTCTTTTGAATACGGGACTATTACTTGCTTTTCAAAACGATTTTATTAGCTTCGCCTGTATATATTGTATGTAACGGAATCTTACAAGTCGATTTTCAAGCACTTCAAAACGTCGCGGGACTGACTTGAAATTTTGCATACTTTTTTAATACCGAAATCAATACAATAATTTAGAAATAATATGACATTATCTTATCCAGAAACTGCTGAATAATATATTTTTTTAAATTAAATTTTGGTAATTTGTGCGCAGCTGTCTTCCTTTGATAAGATAGTCGTGGATAGTCGCAGATACAAGTTTTTTAGTAAAAAAAATTAAGTAAGTTATAATTTTAATACTTTAAATGTTTTTCATTCCATTTTAATCCTAAACTCATTACTAAGTATGTTTTACTTTTTTAGTTGGGTTTATTACAAAAGCGTATGTTTTAGTTTTTTTAATTATTATTTCAATTTTCTTCATGACTATTAACGTTATATAAACTATATACCGTCTCTCTTTGTAGAGGGTTATAATGTATTATTGAAATGAAATAAAACATTTAGTATGTCAATAGTGGAATCAAGTGTTCAAACAACAAAGCTCTGTACGTCTATTTAAAAAAAAATCATTTTTTTTTATATTTACGCTGAGAAAAAATACAGTATTGAAAGGAATAAATTTAACCCAACACTGTCACACATTGTCCGGTAAACGAATACATACGAGTCTTGTATATTTATTAAAACAAATATTTGTTCATCATTTAAAACATACATCATACATAAGTGCGTGGTTGCCTGTTGGTAAACGAACCAGATACGGCTGCCAACATTTTCATGGTGGTCGCGGGTTCGAATCCCAGGGTACACCTCTGACTTTTCGGATTCATGTGTGCATTGATAGTTAATCACCACGCACTATAGCGGTGAAGAAAAACATCGGTTGGAAATCTGCATCAGCGATTTGTGAGAATTACTATGGTATGTAAAGTCCGCCAACCCACACTAGGCGAGTGTGGTGGACTATATAACCTAACTACTCTCAATCGTACTCTCGATTGTAGAGGGCGCCCGTGCTTTGCAGTGGGACGTGTATGGGCTGATACATATCTGAATACAAGATGATCTCAAAAGGGTCATATTTTCGTGGGATATTATGACCTTAACGGCTATGTACGTAGGTCGGTTTTTGGTCCGTTGCGAATACTACTTTAAATTGAATATCCTGTAGCATACCAGAGAAAACGTAATAACATTGCTTCAGTATTATTTTCTATGAGACAATGGTTGGTATCATCTCGAGCAGGTCCATTTGTTCAGGAGTCTTGTCCGTAGCGTGGCTCCACGTATTAATCTACAGACTCCGTTGCGCTGTTGATTGGACGCCACCTGTGAAACGGATGGCCGCGGGTTCGATCGCCGCATCGAAAGGGCCTTACTCTGTAAATCCGAAACGAAGTTCGAATCTTCGGACTACTCTGTAAATATTCGAATTCGTATAACATACATCGTAACCATAAGTCTATGGTTACGACCATAAGTCAATAACGACCATAAGTATATGTAGGTACATTCGTATCGTATATAAACTTCGATCGTCCGAAGATTCGAACTTCGTTTCGGATTAACAGAGTAGAGCTCAAATGTTTGCGTGATCCACAGATGTTTGTTTCAGGTCTTGGTGTTTGTGAGACCTAAAAGCCTGTCGTAGTTCTTGAATCCTGATACCCACAAGACAAGATTCGATCTTAGTGTGGGAACTATGAATATTGGGCACAAAAATAATAATAAGAATACTGCTTAATTTTTCTCTATGAAACTGCTTTTATATTGCTGCCTGATGAGCACTAGCATACGAGGGATTAACCCCTCTCGGTACTATTTTCATGCCACAATCCCTCACAGCGCACCCAGTGACATTGAAAGTCCCTTTTAATCGCCTTTTTACGACAGACAGGGGATATCGTGGATTCTACGCCTCGTTACCACAGAGCAGATACGTAAGACCATCTGGTAATGCAACGCAAGTACAATAATTCTATAGCAATAGCGGGTTAATTTATTGCAGCAACAACAAACAACAAAGTCGTACGTTATAAGCGTATAATATGTGCTGTTATTGATGTCGTAAAAAATTGCTGTGCAGATACAATAAGGCAACCGTGCCTCGGTTATTCTTTGCTTTTGTTTTTTTTTTTTTGTCAATATAATAACAATATTCTGTATTGCTTACTTAGTCTTATAAATGGTCAAAAAGCAAACTATTCTACAATTTTAGCTTTGAAGAAGCATTTAACAGCCAGCATAATTGTATCGAATGGCATGGGAATGACTGATGCCATTCGATACTCACTTCGATACATCAGGTGCACATCAGTCATTACCCCGTGCAAGTGTGAAAAAAAAACAGCCGTAAAATTAGTCTCATTCATAGACAGTTTTAAAAATTATTTTAAGTATCGAATGTTTTGTATAATAAATAACACCCAACAGTCACATACATAGTCCTGACCCCACACTAAGATCGAGTCTTGTGTCGTAGGTATTAGAAACTACGAGAGGCTTTTCGCTCTCACAAACACCCAGACCCGAAAGAAATATTTGTAGGCCGCACAAACATTTCTCTCGGTGCGGGGATCGAACCCGCGGCCTCTCGTTTCACAGACGGCATCTAACCGACTGCGACTAATCGTATCTTTCTAAAGACTTTTAAACTCACTTTGAGTAAAGACGACAAAATATTCGATATCTAAAATAGAGTCACAAATCGTTATTATTTAATTATTTTTATACACAAATGTAAATATAATTTATTTTGGTTTCAGTTTTATTCTTCATGACGCTATTATTGACGACGCAAGTCTATGGTAAGCATTGGTTTTTGTATAAAATTATCAAACTCGTCACCATTATTATTCGAATTTTCTTGCGATAATAACAATTATTTTGTTTTTTTTTATTACGTCATATGGCGAGACTAGCATGCCGTTCGCCTGATGATAAGCGATACAAACGCTCATGAACAGTAGCAAAACCAAACAACACCTTGAATTACAAAGCAATGCTTGAGATTTACCACCAGGCGAATGGCAGGATCGTCTCGCTATTCATTGCAATAAAACAAAACACACACAACTTCAAACCTGCAACTACCGACTCTTAGTCATTCTCAATCAACAAGACTGACTTTTACTGGTAGGTCTCTCATATGTGAGAGGCCATCTGGGTAGGTACCACCGCAATGTCTATTTCTCCCGTGAAACAACACTGCGTAAATGCACTGTTGTGTTTCAGATTGAAGGACATTGTAGCCAGAGTAACTACTGGACATATTGAGAGTTAACATCTTATGTCTCAGGATGGCGAGCGCAGTGGAATGTTGCTACTGTTTATGAGCGGTCGTATCGCTTACCATCAGGCGAACGGCTTGCTCGTCTCGTCATTAATTGCAATAAAAAAAACTATAACTAAAAAGTAAATAATATGCAGCAGAATGTTAGAAAGTCACATTCAGTGAAAGAGTTATCTCTGAGCGTGCCACTTAAAGAATTTAATTAAGTACACTGAGCCAACGTGGATAAATTAAGTGGAAAATTCGGTGGAGTATTTTTCGTGAGCCACTTTTTCACCCTTGACACAATTTAACCGAGTGCTGAGGTAAGAAATTATATTAAGTCTGAACAGATGTTTTACGACCTTATTCAAAGAAGGTTGAAAACCTATTTAAGCTAAAGAATGTTTTGTATCTTTCGAACAACTTTTGAATTCAGCTAGAGTGAAGAACACAAAACTTTCTGTCTCTTTCTTCAGCCACAAGAAGTCCACTACTGAACGTAGGCCTCTCCAACGATCTTCACATTGACCTTTCGGAAGTGGCCTGGATCAAGCGACTTCCTGCAACCTTAACCAGGTCCTCCGTCCCCCTTGTACGCGGGCAAAACAAAGATATTCGAATTTCGAATGTTTCGATACCTAAAATAGGTTTTAAAACGGCCTATGAATTATGAATAAGACCTTTAATTTTTATGAATGGTGATTAATATAATCCATCGTAACCATGAAGGTTCATCTTTCAATACGTCCAATTCAAGACTTAATAATTTATATGTTACTTTATTAATTTCAATGACTTTGTATTGCATCCCGTGCTCACATACGTTATTCGATATGATATCGATCATGATTTTTCCATTCGTGATGCTGAATATTTTGGATTACGTATTGACTGCGCCACGTAGGCAAGTTGGTTAGACGGTGGCTGTGAGAATTGAGGCTGCGGGTTCGATCCCTGCTCCGAAACTAATATTTCTGTGATCCACAGGTATATGTTTCGAGTCTGGGTGTTTGTGAAACCGAAATGTCTCTCGTAGTTCCTGATACCCACTACACAAGACTCAATCTTAGTTTACAGTCAGGACTATGTAAGTGACTGTTGGGTGTATATATTTATTACACACTTGGGATAATAATTACCTCGGACTGAACCAAGAAGTAGACGGATGACCTAGTTAAGGTCGCTGGAAGTTGCTGGATGTAGGTCACTTGCAACAAATCCATGTGGCGATCCATCGGGAGGCATATCTTGACGACTTATTTAATTTGACACAAGAAGACCTTAACAGATTACATGACTGGTTCCAATATAACCTGCTCACAGTAAACATTCTAAAAACCAGTTATTTAATTTTTAAGACCAAAAACAGAAAGATTCAGGATCACATTCCCTTGACAATTAACAACATTAAAATAAAAAGTCTACAGAAGAGAAATATTTAGGATTAATGACGATAGTAACTTAACTTGGAAGCACTTGGAAGGCTCACATAGATAAAATAAGAACAAAATTGTCATCGCTGCAAGGAGTTTTACATAGAATAGTTCGTAATTAGAATTAACAAATACGTTTATAGTTTGATTAATGTTCTGATGTTAGCTTTAGTTATTATATTGTACATAACTCATGAAGTGAAATGTAAATTTCTTTTGAGTTAATAAAGATCTTTAACCACATATGTTCAGCAGTGGACTTCCTTTAGCCGAAGAGAGAAAGAGAAAGAAAACCAAGAGGTTTTCTTATTTCTATTCCATCAAGTTGTAGAATAGTTTACAAGCCAATACGTTACCTTTTTTCTACAATATTTGTTACCTTAAAAACCTGAGAAGCAATTTAACACATCAGTGTTATTAAGAAATATCCACATGAGGTCAATCTAGATGGCTTTATAATTACTATTTACAATCAGGTAAACAGAATAGAACAGAAAAGTACTTTTTTTCGTAAACAAAAAACTGTCAGTACAAAACGAGGTAAATAAATAAGCCACTTAATTGAATTGCAAGAAGCGCTGCTCCGAGATTCATATTTCCTTTCCTTAGTAAACAGCGAATTTTATTTGTGCTTTGAAATTATTTTAAATGCCGGCAAAGCGAGTTTGTTTAACAGTTATTTCCGTTTCATTACGCGTTCGAGTTTTTCAATTGGAGAAATTAATCTCATGTAATGTTTGCAAATGGAATTTAGTCTATTGTATTCGCGCGCCTTTAATACGTGTTGGGAAGGAAATAAGCTCAACCAACTATGGAATGTATTAATGGCATTTTTTGTTACCTCTTCAAGACACAGGATGTTTTATGCATGTAAATATGTATAATTAACATTTGATTATGAAAAAACTGGAAATGAACCTACAATTTGTCAAATTTATTACCCGGTGACAACGGTAACACATTAATATATTTACTAGCACAACAAAGGGATATGGTTGTCTCTCGTCAGTCGAGATTTTTATGCCGGCCTGATTACATCCAGACGCATAGTCTAACCCTTTCCAGGACATTAGTGACAACTATGACGGATTCCAAAGCACTGGGTATATAGGTATATGAATATATTTCTTTTATTGCAGCGAATGGCAAGACGAGCATGCCGCTCACCTGATGGTAAGCGATACGACCCCTCATGAACAGTGACTAATCAAACAACACCTTGAATTACAAAGCAATGCTTGGCATTCCACTGCGCTCGCCATCCTAAGAACATAAGATGTTAGGTCACAATAAGTCCAGTAGTTACTCTGGCTACAATGTCCTTGTGTGTCAAATCGGAATACAACAGTGCATTTACACTTCTGTTTGATGAGAGAAATACACATTGCGGTGGTGCCTGCTCAGGCAGCATCTCACATATGACAGACCTACCACCTACATATGTATGTATGGTAACGACTGGGTATATACATACCGTATGTACGCCCTAAAGCTATATAAAAGTACCTTACGTATAAACACTTGGAAATCATATAAATAATCCATTTTCAACATGAAGCAGAGCGGTGCGGGTGTATTTGCGTGGCATAGCGCGAAACGGCGCGAGTAAGATGAAGTGGGCCATATTTCATGCTACCCGCAATTACCCGCCGACCCGATTGGCCGTTTTCGGTATAGGGTTCTCGTTGAATGCATAAAAAGGCCTCTTTATACGCTTGCTAAATCATAAAGTGCCTATTTTTGTATGGCGATTTTGTTCAAATTGTCGAATGGTTGGCCGTGTTCGAGTAACTAGTTTTGGAATTTCAAGCTTCAATTGCTTTTAGCGTTTATGCGGTTTGGTCCATTAGTTTTGTATGGATTTTTATTTCGCATACACTGGTATAGAATAGCTAGAAATGTAACGAGGTAATATACTCTATAGTGTGTACTTTAATGAACAGAATTTGGACCATTTGAAAGAAAGAAGAGAGAAAGAAACTAAATATTTTATTCATGACAGCACAGTATACAACACAGTGCAGGACAGAACTTACTGGTGGTAGGTCTCTCATATGTGAGTGCTGCCTGGGTGGGTACCACCGCAATGTCTATTTCTCCCGTCAAACAGCAGTTTAAATGCACTGTTGTGTTTCGGATTGAAGGACATTGTAGCCAGAGTAACTACTGGACATATTGAGACTTAACATCTTATGTCTCAGGATGGCGAGCGCAGTGGAATGTTGCTACTGTTTATGCGTGGTCGTATCGCTTACCATCAGGCGAACGGCTTGCTCGTCTTGCCATTCATTGCAATAAATATATATATATATATATATATATTACAGTGCTGTCTTAAAAGGTTAGAGTTCAGCATAATGCTGTGGAAGTATCCACAACGCTGATTTTCAACTCAAACCTCGGATGACGCACAGTTGTTACTCGTAATTCACCAAAAATTATATCAACACATTAGAACAAAACATAATATTACAAATAATAACATAACTAAAGTACACGATTAATATTTTAGAAATTAAAAAAAAGCTCAATTTTATTTATTAATTACTCAAAATAGTTTAGTAAATAAAGGCAAAAAAAAAAGAAAAAAATGAAAGCTGAGAACTTTTGCCAAAAAGGTAAGTCTACCCTCCACATAGTTGGCTTTATACTCCTGACACCGGCTCCTAATATTTTTTTTTATTGCTGTTAATGGCGAGACGAGCATGCCGTTCGCCTAATGGTAAGCGATACGACCGCTCATGAACAGAAGAAAAACCAAACAACACCTTGATTTACAAAGCAATGCTTGGCATTCCACTGCGCTCGCCATCCTGAGACATAAGATGTTAAGTCTCAATATGTCCAGTAGTTACTCTGGCTACAATGTCCTTCAATCCGAAACACAACAGTGCATTTAAACTGCTGTTTGACGGAAGAAATAGACATTGCGGTGGTACCCACCCAGGCAGCCTCTCACATATGAGAGACCTACCACCAGTAGTCAGTCTTCTGCAACTCGAGCAGATATTTCTTCACATGGTTTTTAAAACCAAACTTACATTTGAGTTTATGTAACGGTGGTGGTAAAGAGTTCCAGCACTTCGTGGCAGCGAGCAAACTACCACGAAATGCAGCAGAGTGATGTAGCGGAGTACTCAGCAGGTATGTGGATGCTCGAGATTTATAGGCGTGGCGTTCATGAGCCCACAATTACTTTACAAACAGGTAGTGCGGCTCCTATGATTTGATTAAATCAAACATTAGGGCTCCAAGATGCAAATTTCTAAAATGTTTCAAATTTAATATGCTGTGCTGGTTTTAAAAAGGCGTGATATGACTTCTAGGTGGCACTTGGAAGCAGAAACGCGCACAGGCATTTTGCACACTCTGTACGAGTCGTGACGTGTTGTATAAAATGCGGGGACCATAAACAGAATCTGCAACAAAAACAAGGGACTAGGATCTCATTCCAACGCATAAAGTTCTGCAGCCTTACCATGACCGTTGTTTAAGCGATTCAATTCCGATGCAATTCAATTTAGGTTATCATTTTGTTTCGTACCATGACCATGTTTATACTGAATAGTGAATTCGCAAGTGAGTCGCAAGCTAACCAAATGAGTGAACGCAAAAGTCTATGATCCGTAATGCTAGCAAGAGATAGCGCTATACAATAATCGAATTTTTGTTTCTTTCTCATCGGACTTGTTAGCAGCGTTCTAAAACTCAATCGTGAAAATATTACGATAATTTTTACAAGTGATAATTTGTAGTATTGTACGATGTATTAAATTTGGCTAAGATTTATTTAAATGTGAATGTTGCAGATTGACATTAAATAGTATTTAGCTGACGTTATATCAATTTACATTATGTTTAATTGATTACAATTTGTTACATGCGCATCAACTTGCAGAAGTGCGTGTCAAACTTATGAACGTTTCTCTAGAATTATGTTTACCTATATGAAATTCAAGATTGTAAACATTCTCAGAATGCGGGTATTTTGATTATTAAGCTGAAGTGATATTGAATAGTTTTTATTTTATTAATTTACTTAAATATTACTTTGAAAATCTCTTATTACTGGTTTAGTGGTCTCTCATATGTGGCCGCCTGAGTAGGTATCACCGCAATGTCTTTTCTCCCGCCAAACAGAAGTGTAAATGCACTGTTGTGTTTCGAACTAAACGACATCGTAGCCTGAGTTATGTCTTATGTCTCAGGTTGACAAGCGCAATGGAATGCTAAGCATTGCTTTGTATTTGCTGTTCATGAGTTCATTATGCGACGTCTAAAGTATTAAATATAAATTCTGCTAATACAATGCACTTCACTCAGGAATATAATTTAAAAACCTCTATTGAACGTTACCTACCTTCGTCATGAATTAATTTTACTGAAATAACACATTTATTCAGAAACTATTCAGTTTCGGTAGTAAATAAAGGAACTTTTATTGAGTCGCAAGTTTCGACAGATATGCGACTCAGTTGAGGTCTTGAAGTTCAGTCATGGTACGAATTGAATGAATGACAACGCGACTTGCGAACGATTTGCTATTTAGTTTAGGCGGTAACGTTATTTGATCGACTAAACAATGTCATGGTACGATAACGCGACGCGGTTCAGAATAGGTTCTAAATTGAGTCGCATTAAGAGCTCATGGTAAGGCTGCTGATCTGTTTGAAACATGGAGTTCCGGTATTGTAAGATCATACTTCATTTCTGTGTATACTAGCGCCATCTGTTCAATCATTAGGGTATCATCATCAAACGATTTTATACTCTAAATTACTGATCAGGATTATTTCCTCTTATTGATTATATTGGTAATATATATATGTATATATATATATATATATATATGTGTGTGTGTGTATATATATGTATGTTTATTCGTCTATAAATGTATATAAGTATGTATATACAATATGTATTTATATGTTTTCATTTCATTTGTCTTTATTTTACACTGCCCTTTCTTTTTTTCCTACTCATATATCCATCCCATGGTTGTCTGGTAGAAATTGCCTTAGAGCGATAAGACCGCCATTTGTACTTTGTTGTTTTATACTGTCTCTAAACTGTTATTTCTTTTTACTGTGTACAATAAAGAATTAAATAAATAAATTATTTTATGCACAAATGGTACAAAAGTACAACAATTTTATTTTGTAATTATTTAAGTAGGTATATATATATATTTATCAATTTGATTATTGATAATATTAACAATTTGTGTACAACATATAACAGCCAATTATTATTATAACACTTGAGCAAACAGGCACTGCTCTTAAACGTCTTAGTTACAGTATTTTCAGATATACCCTTCACTTTGCTAGTGACCATCAGTAACTATTATAAAAGAGTGTAACAAATGTGGTTAATCAATAAAAAAAAGAAAATCAAAATCCAAACTTTAACTACATCAATTTAGTAAGTATAAGACAGTACCGTATTCAAGCCGAATTCATGCGATAGTTTAGTCAGTCAGAGTGGAGCCTTACTACTTGTATGCATGTATTGAAAATAGGCTGTCATCTATAAGTTGCTTTGGTAACTATTTTTTGTCATCTAATGCCTATTATCCACACTCTTTGCTTTTGCAAGTACATACTAACAAGTGTATAATCAATAAATGTATATAACAAGTATATAATCTGCGTTATTGAACAATGATGAACTTAATTATTGTTGTTGTGCATACTAGCGCCATCTAGTTCATCATTACCGTCTCCGTTATTATCCTTAACTAAATAAGGACCGATATGTTAATTAAAACAATAGAGATAGTTAGTTAATTTTTATTGTTTTGTGCGACGGTTACCTCCATGGAAAAAAAATCTAATTTACATGATTAACCTGAACAAGAATTTACAATCAATTATTATACCTGTATACACCGAAGGTAAAGTATTACTACTTCCCACGTACGTATGTCCAAAATTCAAGACCTCACGGGTGCTTCCTCTTTCTTTATATATATTTTATATTTATTTATATTTATGATATTCGCTATGTTGACAACAATTCTTAATAGACACTGGACGCTGTATAATTTTTAGCTTATATAAGGCAAAAACAGTCCGAAGAATATACATTAAAACCTCTACAATAATGAATAGAATATGACGCTACCAACTGCAAAATGTGATAATGTAAACAAGCCTAATAGCGACATCTGGCAGTGGTCTGTGAAACCATTTCTCCTATATTTAAATGCGTCGCGTCGCGTCGTCTCATAGGCTCAAAATAAAGAAGCATAGTAAATAGCAGAATAAAGTAGCATTTTACTGGTCTTTCATACATGAGACCTCCCATACATACCGCCTGGGTGGGTGCCACCACAATGTCTATTTCTCGTGCCAAACAGCGGTGTAAGTACAATGTTGTGATTCGGTTTGAAGGAAACTGTAGCCAGGGTTACACTAGTGGACATAACATTTTATGTCTCAGGATGACGAGCGCAGTGGAATGCCAAGCATTGCATTGTGATTCAAAGTTTTGTTTGATTTTGCTACTGTTCATGAGCCATCCTATCGCTGACCATAAGGCGAACGGCATGCTCGTCTCGCCATTCATTGAAATAAAAAGAAGGAAATGTAAAAAAACAAAGCATGATGATGCTGTAATGGTAAATGCCATGAGCAAACACGATTCACAATTTATATATGATAAAAAAAAATATACCCAACGAGAGACTTTTCGGTATCTTAAAATTTGCACAGAACATTAAAAAAAAAACAATACATATTACAAAAATCTTTATTAATTCCAATTTTAAACTAATTTTTCAATAACATACCACATCAAAGATTTTCGCAAAAGCATTTACTAAAGAGGTTCCACTGCCCGGTCATTAAGGCACAAATATTAGAATTTAGCGCGGTCGCATACAAACGTGTCCGCAGCCGTTGCTGCAACATTTCTGGTTGCCGGGACAACTTGAGTCTCCGGAACATCTTTCAACACATATACCAGCCGTACCTGGAGCATTGGAAGGACAGCTGCCTGACTTCCCTGGAAAATAAACAAAAAAATGAAATTTGTAGCGGTAGATCTCTTAAATATGAGCAGCTGCCTGGGTAGATACCACCGTAATGTCTACTTATCCCGCCAAACAGTACTGTAAATGCAAATGTAAATACAAAATTGTAGTTGAGTAACTAGTAATTACTAACTACCCGTATAATGAGATTTAACACATGTCGCATGATGGCGGGCGCAGTAGAACGCCATGCATTGCTTTGGAATTCATGGTGATATTGGTGTTGCTACTGTCCCAGAGCGGTCGTAATGCTTACCATCAGGCTAACAGCATGCTTGTCTCGCCATTCATTGCAACAAAAACAAGGAACTGTAAATGTTGCTCCAAAAATCTTTGGTATAAACAAGAAATGTTTCATTCATTCGCACAACGCAGCGTCATTGAGTCTTGCCGACGACGCCCAATACGGCGAAACAAAAGAATATTCCTGACGCTTATCATAGGTTACTCATACGTTTATCATAAATGCACTCCTCTCTCTCACCTTTCTCTATAAACAGATAAACTGATTATGATTATTTCCTCTTATTGATTATATTAGTAATATATTTATGTAGGTTTATTTCTCTATAAATGTATATTAGTATGCATATATCTACATAAATTGCCTTAGATAAGACGCTATTTGTACTTTGTTGTTTTGTATTGTCTCTAAAATATTATTCTTTTTTACTGTGTAATGTGAATCCTTTATCGTACGTCGTAACTATAGATTAAGTTCGGAGTGTATGATAACTTTCATAAAGAATAGTACTGAATTTTAGAAGTGGTTTCCTTTCTTGTACATTCGAAGTTAGTATCGGATCATAGAACCCCCCTGTGTTCTATCTTATTTGTACATAAGCTCACGGCTTTGTCACCTTGAAGGCAGGCACAGGTGCACCATTGTCATTCACAGTTCGTCAAGCTTATTTCTGTTAAGATGTGTATCCGAGCCTATTGCTCTGTCCGAGAGCCGAGCAATTCTGCTCTCTAATATCTCATACTCTTAAGGTTTTTTTCTAGCTATTTTTCACTACATCTATAGAGAGAAAAAATAGTACCTGAACCTAACCCCAGTCAGAGATTGAGTCTTTTGTTGAGGGTCTTAAAAAACTACTATAATTTGGACTCACAAATCCTCAGACCCAAAGCAAATACCTATGGATTACACAAATATTTGTCTCGGTGGGGGATCGAACCCGCGAACTTACGTTCCTGGACGGCTTCTAAGTTCTATCGGACTGCGCCACGGAGGCTGTCTTTTAATTTAATTATTTGATTTCTTTCTATTTATTTCGTACCGATTTTTTAACAAACTAGTATCCCTATGGAAGCCTTCGGACTTTAGTGCTTAGTACTTTTGATCCTGTCTTACAAGGTAAATGTGCACGGTGACTCTGAGTTTGCCGTGTGGGGAATTAATAGGATATTCTGTAAATAATAGTTTCCATTTCACCAAGAATCTCAAAATTAAGACTTACTTTGAGCATCAGCTCCAGGCGTGCATACTGCTAAGGCGACGACAAGCGCCACTGTAACAAAAAAAATGCAGGATAAACTATATGTACGACAGTAAGTACCTACAGACAAAGTTTAGTATTCACTTATTCTGTACTTGGTGACTTGATAGGTAGACCCCTATCACATCGGGGGACGGAACATACCAGGCAAAACGTGGGTGTTGTGCTAACACCTCTGCTTACCCCTTCTGGGAAAAAGGCGTGAGTTTATGTATGTATGTAACATACATATTAGAATTCTTACGCTTATTTTTTCCTTAATCGAGCGGAAACCCCCAAACATTAATCTTGATACTTTTAACACTGATTATATTAACTGTGACTATACCTAATGAAAATGATATATATAATGTTTATTCAATTGTTTTTTAATACGACCAAATCATTAGTTAAATAATTCAAACTCCCAGAGCCATGAGATCTTCATCATTTCAGCAAAGCAAATTCAGACACTGTATTCTAGCTGGACTTTTAAGGTGACATGATAATATTGAGCCAACGTGGTCGACTATATGACCTAACCCCTTACAATCGTACTTTCAGTTCTAGAGGAGGCCCGTGCCTTGTATTGAGAAGTATTTGGACTGTTATATATACAGAAAATATGAAACCCATTTTACTCATACAATTTTTTAATTTCAGATTGGCCTGGATGCTTACATATAATCTTGAAATGGTTCACTAAATAAAATATATTATATTCATTTTAATTCTTTTCTGGAGTATACGCATTTTTTTAAAGCTGCAGTTACTTCAGATGCGTAGTAATAGTAATTAGTAGGTATTTTAATTTCATGTTAAAGGAAGAATTTTCTCATAACTTGCAAGAGCGTTTCCAACGTAAGTCTTTCTACATTGATCTAGCGTGTGGTGGTTTTGCAAAACTTTATTTTTAATGCTTTTAAATATAAGTATATAAAAATTGACAGCTACCTCGCGCTGGTCGTCAATAGAGGTAGGCAGGTCAACTTGTTCCGGATCTGCTTGGCAGTGAGTTTAAGAAATGAGAAGTCTCTTTTTTAATTTGATATCCATAACATATGACTTTTACTTTAGTGTATGGTCAAAACTACATTTATTATCGTATAAATACATCTACATTTATCATATTTTATAATTAATATAATTATGCACAAAAAAGTTCAATATACAAATATACTTACCAAAAACAAACAGGAATTTACGCGACATCTTAAAGTTGTCCTCTCTGTTGCAATTCAAGGAAGTTCTGGTACGTGACAATATCCACGCTCTTATATATGATTTACCTTGTTATTAACATCATTAGTCATTTGATGTTGATCTTTCCTCTTACTCACACCTTTGTTGCGTGCATATAGCTATCTCTGTCACAGTGTTTAATCATAAATGCAGAATTACAGGTCACTGATCTAATATCTTATCGTCATTAGTTACTAACAGAATAATTTATAAATTGACATTTGGCCGTTGACAGATGGACGTGCAAGTCAATAAAGGCATAGACTGTGAATTGCGAGGATCTACGTTATATTCTCAGGTACGAAAAATTGAAATCGAAATTCTGCCGATAGAAATAAATAAAATACAGTGAAATAATACATACACTCAGAGGCAAATTTAATTGTCCACTCGTCTCGAATTCCACATCGTTTGTTTATGATATAAGATTTGACTACTTGGTATAACTTCATAAATGGGTATATTTGACATAAATAAAACGATCATAGCCGCGTTTAATAGTTTGTTGTCATTTTTATAGTAATAGAAAATACAAACAATAACAACTATAGGATCAGAGAGAGAAAAATCTGGTGAGAAAAGTGAAGCCACGAATTTATACACAAGGGCTTTTACTCAACTATTTTTTGGGAATCGTGAGGATCTTTGGCACTGTTTCATTACCTTTTTACTCGTGAGGGATTTTTGACAAACTATATAGCCTTTGACCACCCAGTAGGTTGAGTAGTTTGGTTGTATGTTAATACAAAACTGAAAAGAAAATTAGAGAATGGTTTTTGTACAATAAAAAATCATGCATAAAATTATGACTGCCTTGGTGGCGTAGTTGTACTAGGCTGCGGTTACAGAGCTGAGATCTCAGGTTCGAATCTGATTTTTCTGTTCATTATCAGCCCAGAGTCAAGAATTTGTGCCCGATATGGTCATAGGCTCGCCACCTATCACATCGTGGGAAGGAACATACAAGGCGACATGTGGGTGTCCTGGCTCCTTTGCCTACATTATGGGAAAATGGCGTGAGTTTATGTATGTATGCAAGTATGCATAACATTTTTTAAGGGTGGCCTCAGAATAGCTTCAAGGGCCCCTTGGGATGCTTTCAGGGACCACCGGTTAAGAATGATTGAATTCTAGGGGCCAAGAAATACTTTTCTTTTTTAATACCCGTTACATATCTGTAGGATATATACCAAACGCCGAGAACATAATTTAACTTAAGTTGATTTAACTTCATACCTTTATTTGCATATTCAACTTTTTTTACATTTAGTAATTGTAACATGAGTTAAAAAATTGTATAGCAATAAAGGCTAATTTTATTTACATATGATAATTATTATATTGTACTTTAGTTTAATCTAGAGTATTTATTATAACGTCTTTTAAATTATCGGTTTTTTACACGACCTTCAAAAAACGAGCGTATTCCCATCTCAAAGGCCGGCAACGCATCTCCATGCCCTATGGTGTTGCAGATGTCCATGGGCGGCGGTGTTCACATACCATCAGGTGAACCGCATGCTCGGTTGCCCCCTAAAATATATATATAAAAAAATATATATAAAAAAAAAGTCATGCCGCACCCAGATCCGCAGCATTTTGAAACTCCTGGACAAGTGGAGTCGTCGATACACATATTGGCACAAGTCCCGACGGTTCCCGGTCTTATTGGTGGACATCTTCCTGGCTTCAATGCTCTATCTGCAATAATAATAATTTGTAATTAACAATTAAAATTGTTTAATATTCAGGTGAAAAGCACTATATTCTTACAACTTCTCTATATCCAAAACTGTCTTATTTTATTGTAACTGTTTACAGTAAAAAAAAACATCCTGGATACAGTCTCTTTCAATAGGTCTTTTTAATTAAAAACGCTATGTTACGTAATGGTATGAATTATTATTTAAGCAAAAACTATGGATTTCAAAATGATATCCAAACACAGCACAGATATTTAAAACAGCACCAAGAATAGTCTATCTTTTTGCGACATAGGCACGTAATCTACCACCCAGCTACGTTTTCGGTCGCAGTCTTGATAAACCCTGTATATTTACTATACTGTAATATTGATATGACCAAGGGTCTTAACTTGAGCTTCGATGACAGGTGTAACCAACGCCACGACGACCATTAATGACACTAAAAGAAAAAAGAATGTTAAATATTTACTTACATCCAAATTCCTAAGCAATCGAAAACACGGAATCTAACTAAAAATTGTAACAGTTGACAAATGCAATCGCGTAACACTTTTTTTACTTCTATCATAATCCATTTTTATACGCATACATAATGTATTTTTTTTTTTAAATCTATTGTTATTATTTATATTGTATATCTTCCTTGGACGAATTAATATTGCAGGAAGTCACTGGATGCAGGCTTCTTCCAACACGTGATTTTAAAGCGCTCTACACACCAAAGCCGCCGGCCCGGCGACACAGCCTGGGAGCCTACTATATTCATCCGAAACGAAGTTCGAAACTTCGAATGAATATAAACTTCGATCGTCCGACCACAACCCTCCGCGTCGGCTTATAAGAAAATAACCATGTCGGCGACAAGCACCCGCACGGGTTGCCCGCTGACATGTTAACAGCATGTGCTCTGCTCAGTTGCCCGGCGACGGTTAACAACGTAATAAATATATTCACGTCATGTCGGGCCGGCGGCATCTCGCTAACAATGTTTCCGTTCGCAATGAGTGAAGCCGCCGACTAGCCTGCCAATAAGAAGTTGTCGACATGTGCCGGCGGGTCGGTGGCTTCGGGGTTTAGTGCCCTTAAGACTACTTGGAGAGATTTGATTTTCGTTCTGTCTAGTGATCATTGTCTAACCTTGTTTTTCAAGACAAACGACAATATTAATATAATTATAATTTACTGGTGGTAGGTCTCTCATATGTGAGAGGCCATCTGGGTAGATACCACCGTAATGTCTATTTCTCCCGTGAAACAACACTGCTTAAATGCACTGTTGTGTTTCGGATTGAAGGACATTGTAGCCAGAGCAACTACTGGACATATGGAGACTTAACATCTTATGTCTCAGGATTGACGTGGAATGTTGCTATTGTTTATGAGCGGTCGCATGGTAAGCAACCATTAGGCGAACGGCTTGCTCGTCTCGTCATGCAATGCAATAAATAAAAAAAAATTTTAGGTAAAAAATAAAACACATCGCTTAAGGAAGTATTTACAAAAACAATTATGTACGCAAAAAAAAGCAACAAGTTCTTTAAAAGGCACGTCCTTGCCATTTCCTTATGCACATGCTCTGCTTAGGAAACACCCTTAGTAGAAATATTCTTAGATGCTTTATTTTTTCCTCAAATGTATTTTGCGATCGCAGTTGGAGATTGGGCACGGTTTGGTTGTGCTGTTAATATTTAATGTTATTTACATTTGTTCATCTGTATGTTATTTTGTACTTTTAAGCACGGATCGCATAACATAGTAAACTACGACCTTAACAGCTTGACTTAATGACTATTTTGCATCTGATGTAAAATTTATGCTATAATTCATCTCGATTTTTATGCTCCCGAGCGCAGCAGGAGGTATAAATGAGCATGATGATGGTTAAGTGTATGGTGGCCTGTTAGTAAACAAACCAGACGCGGCTGCACACATGCTCACGGTGGTGCTGGGTTCAAATCCCAAGGCACACATTTGACTTTCGAATTCAGTGTGTGTTGATTGATAGCTAGTCAATCATCACGCACTATAAAGGTATGAAAGGAAAAAATGAGAGGAATCCTGCGTACCATAGTAATTTGTAAGTATGTATTATATGGAATGTAAAGTTCGCCAACCCGTATTAGACTAGCGTCGTGGAATATGGCCTAACCCCTCAATCTTTTTCTGGAATGTAGAGGAGTGCTGGTCCTTGTAGTGAGATGTATATGGGCTGATAAAGAATGTATTATAATCTTAATCAACGAAACAGAACACCAAAGTTGTTTGTCATTTTGCAAACCACTCTGTTTTTTATAGGCCAGTCGTACCAATCAAGCCAACCAATAGTATAGTTACAGTATGTTGACATATTCATACTCATTGCATATGTTGTCTCGAACTATAAGACACAACCCAAACCAGGGATGAATAAGAACAGATGTGATAGCGGTAATTTTGTGAAGAAGTGTATAGCAAACGAGCAGACAAATAATGATAATTAACAGCCTCGCGGATACGCGGTTTGTGCGGCCCACAAATATTTCTTTCGGATCTGGGTGTTTGTGAGGACCGAAAAGTCTCTGGTAGTTCCTGTTACCCATGACGCAACACTCGATCTTCGTGTGGGGTCAGGACTATGTATTTGACTGTTGGGTGTTATTTTTATTTTTTACACTCTCCCTACATAATGACCACACTGCGCGTGATGGTAAGTGCAAAAGCCATCCAGGCAGATTATTGAATGGCATCAGACCGTACTCTCATCTTTCTATATTCTCTGTAAATTGTGTAACCTTACTAGTGACCATCACAATAGTAATTACTAAAGATTAATTAACTAAAGCAAACGAATAAAAAAAGCATATGATAAACTTACCAATCGCGAGATGCATGGGACGAGCCATCTTTCCAAAAGCTAAGAATTATATTTCAAACGTGCCACATAAAATTCGCTTTTATACCGTTTTAATTAGTGACTAATATCCTGAATCATCAGCGCAATACTTTCAGGGACTTTTCTTTATACCTATTTTGACGTCATACTAATGCCTACTTGAGTAAACTTGCAAGTTGGCGACTCATATGAAGTCAGATATTACAAAATTATTTTTTATGTGGTTGTTGCTTTCTTCTTTCTCTTTGTCTCTCTCTCTCTCTCTTTCTCTCTCTCTCTCTCTCTCTCTCTCTCTCTCTCTCTCTTCAACCACAAGAAGTCCACTGATGAACATAGCCCCCCAGGATTTCTCATTGACCTATTGGAAGTGGCCGGCATCCAGCGACTTCGTACCACTTTAACCAGGTCGTCTGTCCACCATGTAGGTGCACCACTCTTGTCTCTCTGTGGGCTCCACTTCAGAACATTTCGGAAGACACCGCCATAGTTCTTTGCGCTATATGCCCGGCCCAGTGCTTTTATACTGTTTACAAAAAATGCCTAAGGAAAAGATATATAGCCGTATCGTTTGCATAACGAGAGCAATTATTCATATCTTTAAAATACAAATCTATAATTACCCTGGTTGACATTCCAACTGTATGTCGGAATTATTCACCAAATCATAGCAATTATAGGAGAAAATATATTTATGTCATAATTGATGAAAGATTAATTATGTGTAGTTAATTTTATTGTATAATATTATACATTGGGAGCAAAATATCAGGTGTGAAATTAAAAATCATGATGTTAAAAAAGTCATAATTCAATTTGCAATTTAACTTTATTTTAGGCCAGCATTCAAAGTCAAGAACAACTGCTGAACATAGGTCTGCTCTAATGCTATAATGCTGCTAGAAGCGGTCTGGGTTTACTGACTTCTTTAAATCCACATTATTTTGTCATGCCTACATTTAAGACATTCATAACTTTCATTCGGCCGTCCAGGCGGTGGCAAGATGGATCGATGACATTGACAAATTCCCAGGCCGAACCTGGATGCGACTGACAAAAGAAAGAGAAATTACAGAAAAAACAGAAATATTAAAGAGGTCTATACCGAACAGTGGGAAACAACAGGCTGTGGATGATTTATAACTATTCAATCATCTCATATAGTGATTAAACGATTAACCTATTTCTACTCTCTATTATCATCAACTATATTTAAGCTTTCTTCTTGTTTGTATCGCATAGGTCATGCAAATGAGCAAACAGGTCGCCTGATGGTAAGTGAACACTGCCACCCATGAATATCCATAACGCTTATATCATGGATGCATTGCCAGCCCATCG
Organism: Hyles vespertilio; assembly: GCA_009982885.2. NCBI lineage: Eukaryota > Metazoa > Arthropoda > Insecta > Lepidoptera > Sphingidae > Hyles > Hyles vespertilio. The sequence continues at coordinate 3,101,746 of CM042812.1, read as the reverse complement.
AATCAGGAGGGGAGCGGGTAGAATAAAGGGTGGGAAGAGGAAAGAGGTATTTGGGTATATATTCTAAATTCAAAGAGATATTCGACTCATTCAAACCATTGCTATACTTTGCTAATGAACATAACCCTTTCACAAATAAGAATAACGATAAAAGCGACGCAGACCGGCTGAGGAGAATAGATCATGAAATAAAAGTCTACATACATCGACACATTGTACATTCAAATAATTATGTGAAAATAATAAAAATATAATATACATTAATTCAACTTTATTAAGTATCACAATCCTTTCACTAGATTAATCACGAACCATCTGCGGAAATATTTATGCTGGATCGAGGCAGGTGAGCATACAACCATAGGGACAGCACTTTTGGGCACCTTTACAAGCGTAGTCAGTTTCGCACTCTACCACACAGGGAGTGTTCAAATCAGCAGGGCTCTCTGGGCAAATACCCGGCTTTTCTGAAAGAAAAAATAATACGGTCATCTATGTACATCCATAAAAAATTTAGTAAAGGTTTCAATAATGCCATTAATTGTTTGCCAATTTCGACACAATCTTAGAGTATCTATACTATAGAGGGAGCGCTGGTACTTCAAAAACGTAGATAAAAATGGTGGTGCCGGGTCACCTTTTCTGCCCTCCTATTGACAGATATTTGATAGGGTGTCCAACATACATGAATTATTTGGAAAAGAAAAGTATTAATAAATAGTTTAGAGCTTTTTAATTCCACTCAAACTCATTTTATAAGGATAATAGCTAACTATAACATCTGTATCAGCCCATATACGTCCCACTGCAGGGCACGGGCCTCCTCTACAATCGACAGTACGATTGAGAGTGGTTATTAAATATAATATAATCGAAGGTATTTATAAAAAATATTGCTAAATAATTAATTCAATTTTCACTAATATAGGAGAGCTACTAACTTTACAAACAAGAAAATATATACTTTTTTCAAGACGCGGATATATGACAGCGCTCCCTCTATAATATAAATACTCTATAGACACAACATATAAATTTCAGGCTGGACACTAGTATGATATATTTCTAATCGAAATAGATAAAGCTGGATTTCATTTGCTGTGAATTGACCCCATTCGATTAAGGAAACCACTAGACTAATAGGAATAAAACATGGTTCCGTTTAACTTCATGATTGACTAGCGGCCCGACCTGGCTCCGCCCGGGTTCAAACAATATTTTTGAGTGTGTCAATATCACCACGCACTATAACTATGAAAGTACACGCGAGGAAACCTGGTTACCATGGCGATTTGTATGAATTTCTATGGTATGTAAAGTCTGCCAACCCGCATAAGGCCAGCATGGTGGACTATATGGCCTAACCACTCTCAATCGTGTTCCCGATTGTAGAGAAGGCTCGTGCCCTGCGGTTGGACGTATGTGAGCTGACACAGAATCAATGAGTGAATATAGTCTTCATCGAAATTAAGTAAACTGACTACTTTAAAAGAAGTTCTATTTCTTACCATTGGCAAGTGCATCGGTGCGTGGAGCAAGCAAGGCAACGAGGAACGCCGCTGAAAAAATAAAATTCAAGTTACATTACTGCTTATTTACTACGTTTACAAATAAATTATTTAAGATTACGTTTAATGTATACCGTATTCGGGGTTTGCGTGGTCACTCATTATTTATTGTTATTTAAGAACTAAGCGAGACATAGTGACTTCGTAATCAATACTGTATTCGAACTGCAAATATTAAAATCTTTATATAGGAGCTACGTTTTCTTCTAAATGTTCCCCGTTTCCTATATTATCCTACAACTGCCCGACCTTTTCACGAATTAATATTAAATTATACTCGTATTATTGTGTAAATATAAACATTTACAATATATTCAAACACGTAGATTTCTAAGAGATTATAACAAAATCAAGTAAAAGTTACATCAAAAGATAGGCTTCCTAATTTTGTAGTGCTCTTTAAATTTTTTTTTTGTTAAATTGTTATTTATGCCAGCCCCCCGGAACGAAAAAATACGTACATGGAACATTAATAGCCCAATTACATGCCGAGAGTTTCTCACGGCGAGAATCGTATGCCAGTATCGCATGACGCCACAGATTATCGTGATCTGACAAATGTTTACTCGATGCATCTTTTTATATCCTTACGATAATTGTATCTTCGAGGGGAGGAACTCTCTCCGTGTAAATGGAACTTTACACGGATTCTCACTCAATGTAGACGAACAACGACGTATGTGACGATACTCGTTAGAGGGCTGGTAAGCAGTTGGAGACGATGGGCTGAAGATCGAGCCCAGTGGCGTGCCATAGGCAAGGCCTATGTCTAGCAATGGACGCGGATGGCGAATTCCTGACTACGGGTTGATTATGAATAGAAAAATCAATATCACTTGCACAACCCTGGATTCGAACCTGATACTTCAGCTTTGAAACCGTACCATAGTACAACTACGCCATCGAGACAGTTTTATTTTTTCTTACCTTTTAATTCTGTAATTAGTGTTCCCATTTGGATTTTTTTTTTCTATACTTCAACATTAATGGATGGTAATATTTTATTTTAAACAAATAATAATTGAGGAACTTTTGACTTTTAACATTACAATTCAAAGCGTTTTAAGATTTTTTTATAAGGCTTTTTAATATTCACGAAAATAATAACAATAAATAAATACACCCAACAGTCACATACATACAGAGAAACTTTTTGGTCTCACAAACTCCCAGACCCGAAACAAATACTTGTAGTTCATCCAAACGTTAAAATAATACAAGGCATAACTTTTATTGATTCACAATAAACCTCACCAATAACGACGAATAAGATGCGAGCCATGGCGAATGTTGGGTCACTCGATTGTTCACAGGAAGAAAACTGATTCCGATGCTAACTTGAATGTCGCTTATATACTTATTTTGATCGTATGTAATCGTAGCCAATGCGCAAGATTATAAATTTCTGTCATTAAATGATTAAATGATCGTGAAAAAGTTCAGAAGAGAGATTAGGAAGATACCTAATGATAACTGACAAAAACCGTGCGGATATTATTAATACGAGGAGGAAAATATTTAGGAAAATTGCTTGGAGGTACGAACATGAAAGGAGCATGCCCATTCATAAAATCGGTAAAAAATATCGTTGATCCCGAACCGATACTGCTTAAAATCTATGACAGCATTTTTGGTGTTGCCATGAATGGCAAGACGAGCATGCCGTTCGCCTGATGGTAAGCGATACAGCCACTCATGAACATCAGTAAAGCCAAACAACACCTTTAACTACAAAGCATTGCTTGGTGTGTCCCTGCGCTCGCCATCCTGAGACATAAGTTATAAAGTCTCAATATGTCCAGGAGTTACTCTGGCTACAATGTCCTTCAATTCGAATCACAACCGTGCATTTACACTGCTATTTGGCGGAAGAAATAGACATTGCGATGGTACTTACCCTGGCGGCCTCTCACATTTTAAACAACTACCAGTCCAGTAGATATTTTATTACAATGGACACATCAGTACTATTGGAATACGAGTATAAATATTTTTGGAACGAAGTTCCTTATTGCGCGTTGTGAAAGGGGGCTAGACGGAAAAAAATTCTCACGACTAGTTGGCACGACACTTTAAAACATTTGACAATCGTTTTTTATTTATTTATTTGATAATGATGTCATACATTTTATTTAACTCTAAAAGAGGCAATAAATATCCAAATACATATTAATATGTTAAAGGCTATAGTAAAAACTAAGAATACGCTGAAGCCCAAAATTAAGTGGGAAACGTTGCGACAATTTCTAATTTTCATCAAATGTCATAAATCAAATTGGTACAAAAGAAACATAAATTGCATAAATATGTGAAAAAATACATAATGATGGTGATACCCAAATGAATTCTTTTGATGGTGACATATAATTAAAATTACATAATAAAACCGTAATACATTGATTTTCGATCCTCCTTAATAAATGTATTATTATTTACATTTTAGTTTGTTATCCTGCTGTCAATCTTCAACCCTTCATTTGACTATGTATCTTTGCCAATTATTACTAAAATTTAGCTTACTGATTAACTTTATATAACATTATATTTGTTAATAATGAAAGACATTATTTTTATAACTTAAAAGAACTAAAATTTTATTACAATTCCTTTACTAATTAATGGAAAAGAAACTTCGTTCCATTCGGGTGTCCCTTGACACCTCTCAAGTTTTTTCTGTTTACTTTCTTAGATTTTGCATTTACATAGCGTGCTTCTAATAAAACATACTTCAATCCGCCCAAGATTAGTCAATTTCTACCACCTGTCAAGTGCCATATACCTTTGCAAGAACCTTTGTAAAATAGATTGTGACTGTGGCCTCTCATATATCGGTCAAACCAAAAAGAAGCATAGGGACCCGCGTAAAAGAACACATAGCCGACGTTAAACATCGGCGCTCAACGAAGTCTGCAGTTACTGAGTACATAGAAGAAGGCTCCAAGCATTACCTTAGTATTGACCAGACCCAAGTCCTCGCAAAAAACACCGTTCCTTCCAGGATGTTTCACAAGGCTATATATATTTAAAATCATCCAAATTTCAATTTTTTTTTTTTTTTTATTGCATTGAATGGCGAGACGAGCAAGCCGTTCGCCTGATGGTAAGCGATACGACCGCTCATGAACAGTAGCAATATTCCACTGCGCTCGCCATCCTGAGACATAAGATGTTAAGTCTCAATATGTCCAGTAGTTGCTCTGGCTACAATGTCCTTCAATCCGAAACACAACAGTGCATTTAAGCAGTGTTGTTTCACGGGAGAAATAGACATTGCGGTGGTACCTACCCAGATGGCTTCTCACATATGAGAGACCTACCACCAGTAATAGAGAAGATGGCATGAAACTTGCACAAGCATGCGATCCAATAATTCTACACTTAATTAAATCGGAACTCAAAAGACCAACTGCCAGACCTCAAGACACAATAAGCTCCTTCTACGTAGATCAAAACGCAAATACATATTAACTATTTAAATTAACTTTTTAATTTAATAACTGTATATTAAGGGTGGTTAAAATGTAAGAGTTACTGAGTGGATAACTTATACCTCAGTCCGCCCCGTGATGGGCATGCATTTATGACCTCTTCCTTCCGCTGCTCTGGACGACTGTGTCCCTAACAGGAACATTTTGAAGTATCTTTTATTAATAGTATCGTGACAACTATTACTACTCCACACAGACCAAGTAGTACTACTACGCCATATCGGTAGCATGAACCGTTTAACCATACGTGAACTTAGTACTATTACGTTCCCATAGTGAAAGATAACCTAGGACCATGATCGATTGTTATTGAATGATTCGTGCGGAATCGTCATTCACTACGTTGGTAAAATAGTTTATTATTATTATAAAATAAAAAAAAATATAAAACATGCATGTAGCGTAGAAGGGCTATAAAAATAATTTTATAAGCTAATAAATATTTATTGCTTTTATTCCGCAATATACAAAAATTACTAATTTTTAAATATTAACAAAATATAGATTCTTATGACACTAAAGTTTATTCAAAATGACCTCCGTGATTTTGAATACAGGCCTTCAATCTGCGCGACCAGTTGTCTATCGCAGCACGACCGAGATCCATGTCAATATCGGCGGCTGCCTTAATCAAGAATGTCTTGAGTAACTCCAAATTGGGATGAGGCTTTGAGCACGCCTTTTCCTCCAAGTGTTGCCATATCTTGTAATCTAACGGATTCAAATCTGGACTGGAGGAGGGCCAGTCTTCGTGACGGATGAAGTCGATTTCGATATCGATGTCGATTTGATACACAACTGCAATCATTTTTACACCTTTTTCACAAAAATGTACCTCTGTTAAGCCCCCAATAATAATTTTCCATCCTCGCTCATGGTATGGTTGGGAAAACTCCCAATACCATGAGCGAGGATGGAAAATGACCTCGCTGGACACGTGGAATACGGTTACTCGCTTCTTCACTACTGTGTGCGTACACCTTATCATTTTGTTTGTTGTAGCTCTCTTCTACCGTAATAATTTTTTCATCTGAAAAAATAATTTCTCGATATTTTTTTCCCGCGTACCGCTTCAACAAAGCGCGGCATCTCTTCAGTCTCAGGTCCATTAGAAGAGCATTCAAACGATGTCCTGTTTTTCTTCGATATGCCCGAAACCCTAAGTCTTCATTTAACACCCTTTTCACCATGGTTCTGCTTAACCCATCTGAAGGGCCAACAGTTTCTGCTTACATTTGGGATTTCTTTGAATTCGTGCCTTCACAGCTATTATCACTGCTGGAGTCCTAACAGACCGAGGGCGACCATTTCTTGACCTGTCATCTACACTAGAGTCTTCATTGTATCGTTTGATGATACGATAACGAATCTTTTGGTTATATTCAAATTTTTCAGTATGTCAAAAATTTCAATCGGCGCGTAACCGCAACGATGCAACGCAATAACTGCAACACGGTCTTCTTTAAGCGTCCGCTCCATATTTAAAATGAGTAAAATATGCTAAAAAGTATACATTTTTATTTTCATGAACAATTCCAAATTCTAATTCAATAAACTTTTTTGTGGCTGGCATTCTAAAAGAAAAGTTTTTACTGTGTGACAATACTTATGACCTGACTGTGTAAATACTCCTTTTCTTGTCGAGTTCGTAAGTTCAATTGTACCATCAAGCTCAATTTTTAAAGTATTGTTTTACCCACGGAACCCTAAATATGTCAAAGTAATAAATCAAAATAAACCGAAGAAACATAATGAACTCAGCCACCCGCGTGTGAAGTTACATTATTTTTTAAAAATAACCTCAAAAGTTAAAAGTTTTTTATTTTTTGTGCGTAACCCTAATTTGGTTTTCAAAATTAAAGTAGCCTAAGTTACTTCCGCAAAAATCAGCCATATTTCAGTGAAAGTCCCATCAAAATCGGTCCATCCGTTCTCGAGAGCGGTCACAAACAGGACCACAGACGGACTGACAAAACATTTTTTTAAGATAAGTTACGGTATTAGTATCGTGTAAATAAGATATGTAGTTGGACATTTCTTTTTATTTTCACTTTACAAACATACACTTCAATTATATTTATATATATAGATGTATAGATTAGTCACATATCACATGTGCGATAAGCACTTGACTATTACAATATAAATATTATTGGTTCCGCACTTAAAAGGAAATACCGTATTAAGATCTTATCTTGTTGACTTTTTCAAAAACGTGTGGACTTTGTCTGTTTATCGATATCTTCTGTATCAGCTCATATACGTCCCACTGCAGGGCACGGGCCTCCTCTACAATCGACAATACGATTGAGAGTGGTTAGGCCATATAGTCCACCACGCTGGCCTAGTGCGGGTTGGCGGACTTACATACCATAGAAATTCTTATAAATCGCTATAGTATGCAGGTTTCCTCAAGATGTTTTCCTTCACCGTTTGGGTGCGTGGTGATTGACTGTCAATACACATGTTGTTGTTGTAGTTGTATCAGCCCATATACGTCCCACTGCAGGGCACGGGCCTACTCTACAATCGAAAGTACGATTGAGAGTGGTTAGGCCATATAGTCCATATAGTCAATACACATATGACTTCGAAAAGTTAGAAGTGTGTCGTGGGATCCGAACCTGCGCCCACCGTGAACATGTTGGCAGCCGCGTCTAGTCCGTTTACCAACAGGCCACCACGCACTTCATTCATCATCGATATCTTAGTTATATGCAAAAAGATAATGAAATCATTGTGATAAAATGGCTATAGTTTATTGGTCAGACATTTGTATCTTGGAGCTTTTTTGCTTCAGTATTTGGTTCTGGGTTTATATAAATAAATACACCTAACAGTCACAGACATAGTCTTGAATGTAGTATTGTGTTGTGGGTTTCAGAAACTACGAGAGACTCTTCTTTTTAGAACACTTTTACTTACCTTCGCCTGTATGTAAATAATAAATAAATAACACCCAATAGTTAAATACAAGATCGACTCTTGAGTCGTGAGTATCAGGAACTACGAAAGACTTTTCGGTCTCACAAATACCCAGACCCGAATAAATATTTGTGAGCCGCACAAATATTTCTCTTTATACATAAAAATCTGCACCCATCGACTTCCTCCACTATTAGGTCCTAGATGTCCTTGTAGAACCAAAAAGGCAAAGATAATAAAAATATAATAGACGTTATTTACTTTTTATTAAGTATCAAAATCCTTTCACAACATTAATCACGAACCATCTGCGGATATATTTTTTCTGGATCGCGGCAGGTGAGCATACATCCGTAAGGACAGCACTTTTGGCGCCTTTACAAGCGTAGTCAGTTTCGCACTCTATCACACAGGGAGTGTTCAAATCCGTAGAGCTATCTGGGCAAATACCCGGCTTTTCTGAAAAAAGAAAACGATACGATCATATATAGAATTTGGCAGGTCAATAATGCCATTCATTGTTCACCATTTTCGAAACAACTTATGAAATTTCAGGCTAGAGACTAGTATGATATATTTGTAATCAAAATGGTTAGAACTGGATTTCATAATCTATAAATCGACCGTACTCTATGGAGGACTCCACAAGACTTATGGGACTAAAAATATTTTTTCCTATTCATCCTATTAATTTACATTTTCATTGATTTCGTTGGGGGTTAAAGACAAGTTAAACATTCCAAGAGACTCGCCGAGCGTCAATGCTCGGTGTCATTACATTGCCTGCCACTGCTGATTTTGGTTTGGAGTTACAGTAGCGCGTGTGAGAAGGGGACAGTTTCCAGCGGACTAATGAGATAATAAGTTGAAAAAAACTGTTTTATACCATTGGCGAGGGCATCAACTCTTAGAGCAAGCACGGCAACGACGTACGCCACTGAAAAGTAAAATTCAAATTACATTACTGCTTATTCAGTACGTGTACAAATAAATAATTTAAGACACCGTCCAATGTATTGCGTGTTCGAGCGTAGTGTAGTCACTGATTATTTAAATTAACAACAAACTCACCAAACAAAACGATGGCCAAACGGGACATGGTTAGTGACTTCGTAATCAATACTGTATTCAAAATGCAAATATTATACTCTTTATATAGAATCTACGTTTTCCTTCTAAATGTTCCCCGTTTCCGATATAATCCTACAACTGCCCGACCTTTTCACGAAGTAATATTATAATATATTGCTGTGTAAATAAACACTAATGAGTAATGATGTGAGTGTTAGAGTTAGAAATACGTTGTTGTGCATAATATCCTCTTGATCAGCTGTTTATTATTCTGTTAAACTGTTAATAACAAAACATACTTTTATGAATTTCAATCAGTCTATGATCAATCTTGTACTCATAAACCGTCTCCAAATACATACATAAACTCACGCCTTTTTCCCGGAGGGGGTAGGCAGAACTGCCAAGAGCCATATTTCGCTATGTGTGCTCCATCACACGATGTGATAGGGGCGAGCTTATCACCATATCGGACATTAATTCCTAACTCCAGGCTGATAATGGATAGAAAAATCCAATATCACTTTACCCAACCCAGCCTTGTAACCATACCGTAGTACAACTACGCCACTGAGGCAGTCGCACGACGTCCATTGTACAAGACGACCAATTTAAGCGAAACATAATTAAGTATTTCGAAAAGTGGCATGAATTAAAATTTATGTCAAAATCACCACCTATTACGTAACATGAATATTATAATTATTAATGCTGTACACTAAACACGCGTAATTATTATGAGAACTCTACATTCATAAGTAAACATGCGACGAGTATTTGTGAAGATTATATTTGATTATCCTTGAACTGCGACAAACTACGGTAATGTCCCTATTTCAAATGACAAATGACGTTATTGTTTATAAACACAGCGTCATAAATACGCGCACTTTACAACTTAACTTATTAGTTTCACCTTACTCTGGAATATATCCACTATAAGAATTTGTATGTTTGTTACCTTTATTCTCAAGAACTACTGGTAAAAAAATGGTATTGGAGAAGTCAATAATCGGGAAATGCTATAGGCTATTTATACGTTGTAATCAATTGGAGGGTAGTATTTGTAAAAAGTGCGTGGTGGCCTGTTGGTAAACGGACTAGACGCGACTGCCAACATGTTTACGATGGTTGCGGGTTCGAATCCTAGTGCACACCTCTGACTTTTCGGAGTCATGTTTGTATTGATAGTCAATCACCACGCACTAAAACGGTGAAGGAAAACATCGTGAGGAAACCTGCATACCATAGCGATTTATAAAAAATGTATGGTATATAAGTCCGCCAACCCGCACTAGGCCAGCGTGGTGGACTATATGGCCTAACCACTCTCAATCGTACTGTCGATTGTAGAGTAGACTCGTGCCCTACAGTGGGACGTATATGTCGGAAGAAATAGAAGCAAATAGTATCAATGTTTAAGAAAAAGTATTCATTTTAGTTATTATGCAACCTTTTTTTTAATTGAATTAGATTTAAAAAGTAGATTGTCAAGATTGTTCGATGACGGAAGACCACAGATCACTTCCAATAGATACCGCATTACGATAGTTTTGTTTTGAACCGAAAACGCCAACGAAGGGAACTGCGCGGGGGGTGGGCGGGTTGCAGCGCGGTCACGTGGACTTCACTGGAGAGATGAGGCAAAGTCGATAAATAAAAAAATGTATCGATAGTTCGATTTGCCAGTAAGTTCATGTTATGATCGCTTCTATAACTTAATTAACAACTTGTTAAATGTTTGATAATATTTTTTCACCGGACTGATCTGATAAATGATACCAACCGGCAACCGCTAACTACGAATAAAATAGGATTAAGATTTATACTTTAGTATGTAACGGTTTTATTTCTATTATTCAGCGTGTATTTTTGTATACCATAATGGCGAAATACCCAAATTAAGTGTTGATATAAAAGATCAGATAAAAATATGAAATAGTAAATAACTAAACCTCACGCCCTAAAGGGCTACAATAACTTATTCCGTTTCTTGAATTCTGACGGCGGCTGTAGTAAATGTAATATCGACAAGTGACGGTGAAACCCACTTGACGAACTATGAATATTTTTGAGACGATATATACAACGTATGTTAAAATTAGTGCAATAGCTTGTGCTACTGATTCTCAATAAACTTAGTATACTAAAACTTATGATAAATACCCTCCCATTATATTTGAAAACGTATACAACTAGAGGGAAAAAAGGAAATTTAATTACGCCAAAGATAAATAAAAAAATATTGTAAAAGTACCTTGTAACTATTTCAAATTACATAAAATAACGTAATTATGGTAATTTGCAATTTTTATTTAAATCAATATATATTTTGTGACATTGTCTTTTAATAAAATTAATTTACATTATTGTTTTACAATATCGATATTTCTGGGAATTATATTATAAACATGCGTCAAACACTAGAAGAACGCGTGATTTCGCCAAAAAAAGATGGCTTATTACGGTTATTGCTATGCGAAAAAGAGACGGCTGATTCTCCATCCGTACTCGACTGTTTGACATTGATACATTAACCAGTATAAATTGAGCTCACTCGGGACCAAAATAATTTAAAGAATATTAGTTATCGATGAAAACTTATTGCGTTTTTTTAAATACTTTATTTTTTTGAGTTTTTTGCACACCATTTAATTGAACAAATCATTTTTAACTGGTATATTATGTTCCCAAATGTAATTTTCGCTAACGTGCGACGACATGTGCGGGTCCACTACTTGGACAACACTGATGACGCGACATTTGGCATCGGTTTATATCTATCTGATAACTTATATGTGTTGGGCGCAACCGCTGCCTTGCATTAGGTATCTATTGGGAGTGATCTGTGCGGAAGACGGAAAGATTTTTGGTTTTGTAAGAATATTTCTTTCAAAATTAGAGTATTTCCGAATAAAGTGATTCTGGATGCTTTTGGCTATTAATATCCCTACATATATGTGCTGATACAGAACAGATAGAGAATTAGTAAGAAATTGAGCAAATACGAGGACATTTCATTAGTTTTGTGTGGTCTGAATGGTCATTATTCTAAAGTAATGTCGGAATTGAATATTTCTCGAAATTTAAGTCATATGGATGGAATGGACGGAAAGGCATCAGTTGGCGGTCCCATGCCATTCGATACAATTATGCCAGTCTGCTAAGATGCCTCTTCACACTACGGCAGTAGGACCCAGGATTATAGCAAGGAGGGCAGAGAGGCATCTCACTCACATAATGAAACGCGGCAGGAAAGCTGTTGACAATTGATGATTTCCTGTGAGGCAATGATACTAGCCTGATCATTCATGCTTCAGAATTAGATTTGTTTTTGTTGTTATGAATGGCGAGACGAGTATGCCATTCGCCTGATGGTAAGCGATAGAACTGCTTATTAACAATAGCAAAACCAAACAGCAGCTTGAATTACACAGCAATGCAAATTCCACGGCGCTCGCCATCCTGAGACAAGATGTTAAGTCTCAATATGTCCAGTAGTTACTCCGGCTGCAATATCCGATAACATGTAAATGAAATAAAACAAAAATAACATAACCAAACAATATTTATTGTTATTATTTGCGTATTGGAGATAGCTGATAAATTAAATTTCAGACAAGTGACAATACAATATTGAAATTCCACTTTATGGAATAATCGTAAAACATATACAAAATATATTCTTAAAATTAATCAATTGATAAAAATCCCATCCTTTATTCTTTCTTTATTTATAAAAACAAAAAACAAATATTACTGTGGCTGTCGCATTAATATATTTGGTTCTTAATACCTACTACACGATTGAAAAAAATAAAAATAAACACAATATTACAATTATTCAAGCCACCGGATCTAAACATTGGATTCTGCATCCAAAGCGACAGCATTTTTGGGTCTCCGGGCAATCTCTATCGCTGTTGCATAGTACATCACATACAGTAAAGATCCCTGGACGAGCCACTGGGCAATCACCCGGTTCTTCTGGAAAAATATAATTTTCGCTGTCAATTCTCGATTGATACATCTGGGGCACATTTATCACTGCTACTTGCTCACACTACGTCGAATAAGGATAAAAAATCAACTTTCATCCATAATTTCAACGACTTTTTCACCATCATCATTACCAGAACTATCATCGCCAATCTCTAAAACTGATACGATAGGTTTATGGTAGCTGAAGTAAGAAACGAACAGTTTTGATTCGAACCTATTTAAATGTCTAATAAAGACCGCATCAATAGTAGTTTTGTATTTCGTTGTGCTAAGATTGCGATCATTCGACATAGTTAAACCAAATTCATTATTTAAAAATTCAATTAATAGTTGATTTTTATCGTCTGCGAAGTTTGTGTTGAAATCTCCACTCAAAATCATTGGCAATTCATCAAAGCTTTATAAACTGACAGCTAACTGACAGCTGTCTACTCTCCATCCGTCTTACGCTTTTCGTCTTACGATCAGGTCACGTGTCCTGACGCGAGTTTAAGATTTTATACCCATTACAGAAAAAGTGCTCAACGCCGCTAAAGAAGTTTTCACTTCAAAAAGACGGGTTGCACTCCGGGAGTGCCGGCAGAAGTGAAAACTTGATTATTAACGTTGAGCATGTTTGATATTTTGGAATGGTTAGGGAATAATTTTGCACCAATTGCTTTATCAGTATAAAAGTACTATCATTTATGTGGTAGAATACAATATTCATTTATTGCGCTATCGTACACAAACATGACAATTTATATTACATTAAAAATTTAACACTTTAAAACTATTACAATTATTTTACATTAAAAAGTTTATCTCTCCGAAAAATCAACTTTCATCCATAATTTCAACGACTTTTTCACCATCATCATTACCAGAACTATCATCGCCAATCTCTAAAACTGATACGATAGGTTTATGGTAGCTGAAGTAAGAAACGAACAGTTTTGATTCGAACCTATTTAAATGTCTAATAAGACCGCATCAATAGTAGTTTTGTATTTCGTTGTGCTAAGATTGCGATCATTCTGCATAGTTAAACCAAATTCATTATTTAAAAATTCAATTAATAGTTGATTTTTATCGTCTGCGAAGTTTATGTTGAAATCTCCACTCAAAATCATTGGCAATTCATCAAAGCTTTATAAACTGACAGCTAACTGACAGCTGTCTACTCTCCATCCGTCTTACGCTTTTCGTCTTACGATCAGGTCACGTGTCCTGACGCGAGTTTAAGATTTTATACCCATTACAGAAAAAGTGCTCAACGCCGCTAAAGAAGTTTTCACTTCAAAAACATGTTAACACCATGGTCCTATACTTCCAATGGTCCATCGGTTTAGGTACTTAACTAAATGTAAACAAACCAGAACACGTGACGCATGGTTGTTCAACATTTTATTGCAATGTCCAATTTACGAATATTCTCTGAGTCAACCAACTAACAAGTATTAACAAAATTAACAGCAGCTTATAAGAAATAATAACTAAAACAGAGTAAAGAACAACGATGAACACTTCCAAACACTTCAACCCTTCACGAAAATAGTAAGTATATCAAACGAATGAATAATAATTGGCTGCCACAGATAACATATTATGATGCTTAGTTATCCGACCTAACGCATTGTCTTTCATTTAAATGGTCGCATTACGATAAAGTCGTACTTCTAGATTCTGTAGCATAATATTTCTTGTAACTTTTATTAAAATGTTTTGGATGCCTGACTGTTTGGGTCTTTTTTCATAGACAGATTGCTTTATGTAAAATTAGATCATTTAATTATGATCTTACATAATGTAATTGTTTCCAAACTCACACATTCATAATTATAATCGTTATAATAAATTTGAACATGCAATGTAGTTTTACATTTACGTAAATATTTTTTGTCTTCAATTAATTTAGAAATGAGAAATGGCAATGTTAAATAACCTTTTTATGGTTTGTTTACATTTAGTTAAGTACCTAAACCGATGGAGTATAGAGGACCAAACTTCCACTGCTGCAAATTTTGTGAGCCTGGATCAATAGCAAAGAAGTGATGACGCAAAGAAGTGATATCAAGCATGGAAATTTCATGAATCTAGCTGGCTTAAGACTCGCAATTAAATCACTACTTAGTATAAAACAAAGTCGCTTTCTCTGTCCCTATGTCCCTTTGTATGCTTAAATCTTTAAAACTACGCAAAGGATTTTGATGCGGTTTTTTAAATAGATAGAGTGTTTCAAGAGGAAATTTTATATGTATAATACGTACATATTATTGTACAGAAATCTATTTGTACCCGGGCGAAGCAACATTTTCGTGCTTTATCCCGGACGACAGATTTGAAAAAATATTAAGTATTTATCATTAAAGGGGAATGTCCATTGTACTATGAAACTTAGAATCGGTGCGAAGATTGTTGTCCCTCGATGAAAGCTACTTTTTTGTGTAGTGAAAAATATAAATTGTCAATTAAATATATAAACATAATTTAGATCCAGGCCCAGAGTTCTTGTAGCAATGAAATTGATGTTTATTTTTTTGTATGGGCCTTTGTGAACAAAATGTAAAATTTGTCATTTCTCCAAAAACTCCAAGGATCTAAATTATGTTTATATTCACATTCCGTTAAATTAAAAAAAAAGTTGTAAAATAATAACAATATGTTGTAATATGTTCACATCTTTAAAAATGCAGGAGGAAAAACAACGAGTTACGTAAATGTTTACCAAAGTTACCTAATTGACCTGGTAGTCATAGCAATTCATCCAATATTTTTCACAAATCAAGTGCTTACCATTGGATTGAGTAACAATGCCAAGCGCAAACACTCCAACCAAGAATGCCACTGAAAACGAAACTACAAATTACATTGCAGCTTATATAGGTTATACTCAAACTAATGCTCTAAGTGGATGGTCAATGTACTCAGTAGTTTGTACCTTAACGTAAAGACTAGTCTTTCTACGTATACAAATAAACTCACCAAACAGAATTAAGACCCAGCGCGACATGATCACAATCTGTTAGTTTACACAAAACTGCGAGAAAATAACAATGTTAATTTATGTATGTCCTTTTATAGTACCTGCAGTTTTTCCTTTTCTGAATACTAAGCGTCTTATTGTTTAATATCCTATGTCTCTTTCATATTGTATTGTAGTCTACTGTTGTCTCAACACGAAATTTAAAAAAAATACTTCATTATGGAAAGTAATGATGTCACCGCTAAAGTTCGATACAGGTTTTTGTGCATAGCGCCTACAATTTTGAATTTATTTCTTAAAGTTTAAATATATGTTTGAGAGTGAGAGTGGGCTCGGGCACCTATGATTCCATCCAATGTAATACTGTTCTATTCAACACAATTTTAGGTATATTTATTATTATATTTTGTCTCATAAAATTTTTCGTATTGTTCGTTTTTCATCCGATGGTTAGATGTCTATGAAAATTCGTCTTGAACAACATTTGTTGAATTTTTCTCTTCATATTCCTCAGAGATAGGCAAAAAAGTTAAGCAACTATTTAAAGTAAATATTACAAAACTAAATAGAAACTAGTACTTCGTAAGCTTAATATCTTACTCTTTACTCCATACATATAAGGCTTACGGTAAAAAAAATATCGCATTTATTTATGTTATACCTTTAAATACCTTTGTATTAATTACCTTTATATTGGTTAGTGGTTATGTTATGTAATTAACATTCCTATAGCTATAATTTTATTAATATAGAAGACCTATTCATTCACAAGCCATTTTCATTCACTTAAAAAACATAAAACATTTTTAATTCTTTTCTGTCCGTCTTTAGAACTGGATGTTAATTTATAATAAATATGTTTCTTTCAATAATATGAAGTTACAATGTATATCCATACATACATTTTTTTATTATTGTCTATAAGACAATAATAAAAAAACTACAATACATTAAGTCACTGGATCCAAACATAGGGTCATGCATACGTAGTGACAGCATTTCTGCGAGCCTGGACAGTCACTGTCTCTTGTGCATCGTGCAATACACGGAGTAATCGTTCCTGGGCGAGACACCGGGCACGTGCCTGGCTTTTCTGTAAAAAAAAACATTTTCATCAAGTGTCTGCTGCCATTACTTTATCTGAAGGGCATTAAGTTTAACAACAGATACTTCCCAAGTTAGATTGAAAAATTTAATAGAACGTCGACAAAGCATCATAACTTCGCTACTCTACCTACACAAATTCCAGATTGTTTTATCACAAAATGAAAATTAATTACAATTACTAATTGAAGCTGCAAAATATTAATATGTCCACTTCACTGTTTAATTCACTGTTAAAATGCACTGTTGTGTTTCGTATTGAAGGACATTGTAGCTAAAGTAACTACTAAACATATTGAGACTTTACATCTATGTCTCAGGATGGCGAACGCAGTGGAATGTCAAGCATTGCATTATAACTCTCTCTACTGTATATGAGCGGCCGTATCAGTTACCATCAGGCAAATGACAATCTCGCCTCGCCATTCATTGCATCAAAAATTTGAGAGGTGTCAAGGGACACCCGGATGGAACGAAGTTCCTTTCGATTAATTAGTGAAGGAATTGTAATAAAATTTTATTTCTTAAGTTATAAAAATATATTTTTTTTATTATTAACAAATATAATGGATTATAAATTTTAGTAATAATTGGCAAATATACATAGTCAAATCTAGGGTTGATGATTGACAGCAGGATAACAAACTAAAATTGTAAATAATAATAAATTTATTAAGGAGGATCGAAAATCAATGTATTACGGTTTTATTATGTAATTTTAATTAAATGTCATCATCAAAAGAATCATTTGGGTACCACCATCATTATGTTTTTTTTTTCACATATTTAGGCAATTTCTGTTTCTTTTGTACCAATTTGATTTATGATATTTGATGAAAAATCGAAAATGTCGCAACGTTTCCCACTTAATTTTAGGCTACAGCGTGTTCTTAGTTCTTACTATAGCCTTTAACATATTAATATGTATTTGGATATTTTATTGCCTTTATGAGAGTTAAATAAAATATATGACATCATTTTCAAATAAAGAAATAAAAACTATTGTCAAATGTTTTAAAGTGTTGTTACAATTTTTCGTGAGATTTTTTTTCCGTCTAGCCCCCTTTCACAACGCACGCACTTTCCCTTTCACAAATTAAAAAATTTCTTAAAAAAACTGGAGGAAAAAATATAAAGGAGTAAGAAGAAATTTGCGCAAATTCAATTAATTGAACCAATTCTTAGAATCGTTTATTTTTCGTAATCTATTTCTTACCATTGGATTGTGCCTCAATGCCAAACGCAAAAACTGCAACCAAGAATACCACTGTAAATGAAATTACAAATTACTTTGCTGCTTATATAGGTTATACTCAAACTAATTCTCTAAGACAAGGGTTAATGTATTCTGTAGTTTGTAACATTACGAAAAGACTAGTACTACAAATACAATTAATAACCTCACCAAATAAAATTGCGAAACAGCGCGACATGATTCCAAACTGTTGGTTTACACTAAACTGCAATAATTGACAATGTTAATTTATGTATGGCCTTTAATAAAACCTTTCCTTTTTCCTATTTCTTAACACTTAATGCATGATCCTTTTCGACAAAGTCGAAAAGGAACTTTTTTGCTTTGACAAGAATATCAAAAACAACGTGGGGGCTATCTTTCAATACACTAAAAATCATCTATGGAGCAACTTACTTAGAATGTATTTGTTATGGATCTTCCGTATGGGCTGATAGGGATACTATCGGTGCTGTGCGAAAAAAAATTGCTCCAGAGCCAACGTTTGGCGTTGATATTCTTGTGCAAGGCATATAGAACTGTCAGTACCGAAGCTTTGCCTGTCTTGGCAGGTGTACTTCCAGTTGATCTGGAGGTGCAACGTCGCGCCGCCATGTATTACTCTACTAGGGAGAATATGGATAAAAGATTCTTAACTGCACGTGAACTCTTAAAAGTCGACAGATTACTTAAACCGCTTCCTGTGGTATATAACGAACTATTAGATGAATGGCAAAATAGATGGGAGGTATCTTTGAAGGGACGGCATTTATACCAATATTTTCCTTGCGTGCGTGATCGTTTGACGAAGACTTGGCTAGATGTCGATTATTGCGTAACACAGTTCCTCACGGGCCATAGTAACTTTAAGTCCAAACTATACTCTTTTAAGCTTGTTGAATCGCCTGTTTGCCCATGTTCAACAGCTAATTGCGAATATGAACAATCCGCGCATCATATACTTTGGGAGTGTAGTCTTTGGCAGAATGAGCCTAAAACCATGCTGGATAGTATGCAAATATCATCTGGAGTTGTACTATACGGACCTTGTAGACACTAAGATAAATTGCCGTGCTTTCCGGCGTTTTTGCCATACCTATTACTGGAATCAAGTAAAACAGCTCACATAATAGGTCCCATTTAAATGTAATAATTTGATCTTGATTTGATAATTTGATGTAATGATTTGATCCGTGGTGCTTTACAGCTGCCTTCTCCGGCTGTAAAAGTCTTTTTGCGAGGTTATTTACCTCTTTATTTCATTGTTTTGTCACCCGCATTGCACGGAGGGAAGTGGACAATAATTTATTTCCAACTCCTCCTATTAATTTAACTTTCTGATTGATTTCATTGCGGGTTAAAGACAAGTTAGACATTCCAGGAGACGCGCAGAGCTTCAATGCTCGGTGCGAAATGTATTTTCAAATACATTTCATTTCATTTCATTTCATTTCGTTACATGGAGACAGTCCCGCCCTCACACCCACCACTGCAACTCCTGTAAGCCAGGATCAACAGTGGCACGCAATGTAATGACACCGAGCATTGAAGCTCTGCGAGTCTCCTGGAATGTCTAACTTGTCTTTAACCCGCAATGAAATCAATCAAAAAGTAACCCCTCACTATTACTGTAAACGTATACGTGAGGAAACCCCAGAGTCACGAATTTGTGCCCGATACGTCGATAGGCTTGCCCCCTACCACAACGTGGGATGGAACACGCCATGCGCAAAGTGGGTGTCATAGTAGCACCGCTGCCTACCCTTTCTGCGAAAAAGGGGTGGTATATAATATGAATGTATATATGATATCAACCCTTTCGAGAACATATTATTTTAGTACATCATGTTCACATAATCCAGTATTGGCAAAATAGGCGCGAGTATAAGGAGTAATTTCTAATATTTATTTACATTAATACTTACCAAAAATAACGCCAGACCAGTGCGACATAATTGCTGATATAGCCCAGATACTGAATTAAAATAACAAATTCAATTTACTTATAGTCCGCTGCTTCTTTTGTTTTATCAAAAGCAATTAAACACATGTGTCTGTCTGCCCTTGTTACATAACATTATTTTATTTTTATCTCAATCTATTTATATGTTGTCTAATGAATAATGTTGCGGATACCTTTACAAATACAATATTTTGCAAAACAGCTAGATTTATACCTAGGCATCATTCGTTTGTATCCACCACAGGAAGTCCACTGCTGAAAATAGGCCTCCCCTAAGGATCTCCACATCGACCTGTTGGAAGCGGCGTGCATCCAGTGGCTTCTTGGATTCTTCTTCTAGCAAAGCTTAAATTAAATGGCCTATCTGAATCCGTAACTAACATCTTTACGAGCATATTGTCTAATTATATCTTTACTATGTGCGTCTAAAATCTAATTGAAAATTTCCTCCTAATAGGTTAATTTGGGTGCCCGTAAACTTGTAGGCGCCCGCGATGGTCACTTGCCTCGCCTATCGTCGCCCGTCGCTGGATCTCTTTCAATTCAGTAGATCCACGAAGTCTCCCTCCTACTCACCGGTTACTGTTCTGTTCTGTATCAGCCCTTATACGTCCCACTACAGGGCACGGGCCTCCCCTACAATCGAGAGTACGATTGAGAGTGGTTACCGGTTACCGGTACTACAGACAGAAAACTCCATAATGGGATTCTACGACCCCCTTATTACAAAGTAGAAGCAATTAGCGTTCTTACTCACCCAAATAAATTAAATTTTACACAAATGAAAATGTATAACAGCAATGAAATCAATACTCAATGGTAATATTGCTTACATGAACAAGTTCAGATAAATTTATATTTATATAACTTATCATGTAGATAAATATTTCAACTCATGTCCGTGCCGCATGGGCTTGTCATTGCTTATTCGAAAAGTGGTAGATATACTTGGAATACCAGTAGCGCACAGGTTTCGAGAAAACTGCCGTGAAGCGACGGCTTTGCTACCACGCTTCGTTCATGTATATGGTTTTGGGTTATTCTGTAGTAATAAATATACGACTTCACAATGACTATTTATTTATGACTTATAGTAGTAATACTTAATATAAGACAAGACATGTTGACGCCATGACACCACCGGAAGAAGAGGGCCCGGTGTGGCCAGTGTTAAGTTATTTAAATGTTGCCATAGACTATACATATAACATCTCCCTTTTTCAGTATTATGACAATAGGCAACAGCAATGACAAAAGACATTCTTAACAACTGACATAATTAATTTGAGATATATATATATTTAAGTTTACAATTAATTTGGAAAACACTACAATTGAAGTTTTGCAACATTATTTGTATATAATTAAGCAACTTAATATTAAGACATTTCTTATTTTAATTTTTCAGATATATTTGACAGTAATCAACTAAATACAAAGACATTTTTTTTAAATTATTTTCAGACATATTTTGTTAATAATCAACTTAATAAAAATTGTTATTATAATAAGCTTTACACAGATGACTAATAGCTCTATAAATCATCTTGAAATCTAACTGGGAGTTTGACCTAATATTGGTATACTATTTCCACAGTATGATGTTACTTTATCTTGACAAGGCAGAAATTTCTTATTTACTTTTAATGACTGAAATACATTATATGACATAACATTAGCATCACTTCCTGTGTCCAAAATACAGTTAATATTCCTTTTATTAATAATTAAATTTACAGTCCATTCTGTATTTTTAGATGTGTTTAAAAATAAGTGTCTAACAACAAAATTATTTGAATTATTACCTTTAACATTTTCATCACTGTTTTCCAATTGTACAAATTTTATAGATTTTGACTTACACAAGGCTTCATAATGTCCCATATTTTTACATCTTCTGCACCTAGCATTCCTAGCAGGGCACTTCAATCGATGTATTTGGCCACATCTAGTACACTTTGATCTATCTTCTGACCGTGAACTCGCTCTTTGTTTTGGCTGCAATTTAGTTGACTGTGACACTGAACGTCGTTGAAAGAAAATATTAGTTGAGTTTTTTAATTCTGCGGCTTGTTCCCTTGCTGACACTATGCTTTTTGACATATTCTTAGCTTTTTCCAATGTTAATTTGTCTTCTAACAATAGTTTTTCTCTCACAAATTGGTAGTTTTCATGCATATTCGTTATAAATATCTGGGGGCGCGGCCGAGCCCCCTCCAAGTCGAGCTATAGGCCGTAACATCCTTTTCTCGAAGCAATTCAGACCATTTTCAACCCCCTATAACTTCGTTGCGGCTAAAGCATGAAGCCTGAATTTTCAGTTACTAAGCAGGCATTGTGTAAACACGCTATATTTAAAATTTCATTCAATTTGAACCAGTAGTTTAAGAATTGTAGCATGTCAAACTTTCTTAATTTTGTCACTCACTGACTGACTGACCGATCATCAAAAGTCTAAGGCACTTCTAGCAGACATAGAACCTTCAAATTTAGAATATAATTAGTGTTTAGTGTCTAAAGTAAGGGAAAATTCAAACATTTCATAATTTGTGTCTAGTTTTCTAGATAGACCAACTGCGTGAATAACTTTGTAATCCCATATAAATGTATAGGATTACAACGTTACATTTGCAGTTAATGAATCATTGTACCCGTATATAATGGAATAATAGTTGTAGATATATATCTATATACATGAG
The DNA here is from genome assembly GCA_009982885.2 of Hyles vespertilio. Taxonomy (NCBI): domain Eukaryota; kingdom Metazoa; phylum Arthropoda; class Insecta; order Lepidoptera; family Sphingidae; genus Hyles; species Hyles vespertilio. The sequence continues at coordinate 3,078,727 of CM042812.1, read as the reverse complement.
GCATAACAGGAGGGGATATAGAGAGGGAAATGGTGTATTCAGCCCATGAAACTGTACAACATTCCTCTAGAAAAACATGACGAAGAAAAACTTGCAAATAAATAGATTAAATAACTCGAAAATATCAATTACAATGAAAGAAAGAACGTTAATAATCAAATCCGCTATATTTGTGATAAATTGATACCTACAAAAATAAGAAAAATCCATAAGACAGAGGCTTTAAGAAAAATCGTTAGTGATATTCTAGAAGTAAGAAGTACCGAAAAGGAAAAAAGTAGGACTCTACAAAAAGACGTGAGATCCCATCAAAAACATCCTGTAAAAAAATTCCAAGTCTCGCAGCTCAGGTTTTCTACCGCAAAAAGTTGTGAGATGCATGTAATACCAAGTCGATTAATTTATTTAGTCCTTAAGGGACCTTCTATATCAAGTTATTACGTTAGTTATTACCATATCAATATTAAAAATTCTTTACGTTTTAAATAAATAGATCGACTTGGCCAGCAGCATTATGTATAAATTGTACGATTCATTATGTTTTCATGCGATGGCCAAGTCGATCCATTTATTTAAAACGTAAAGAATTTTTAATATTGATATGGTAATAACTAACGTAATAACTTGATATAGAAGGTCCCTTAAGGACTAAATAAATTAATCGACTTGGTATTACATGCATCTCACAACTTTTTGCGGTAGAAAACCTGAGCTGCGAGACTTGGAATTTTTTTACAGGATGTTTTTGATGGGATGTCTTTTACCATTCTCTCTTCAAGCTCGCCAAATTCGCAACATTTGCTTTTGTTAATTAAATTGGTCAAAAATTCTTCAAGACTTTCATCGGCTTTTTGTTTTGTACTAAAAACTTGTAACATTCATATGTTATGTTTGTTTTAGTTGTAAAATGCTGGCTAAATTTTGAAACCAGTTGATCAAATTTAATTTCTTCTATATCTACATTGAAGCAGTTAAAGATTTCTAGGCACGGAGAGCCTATGAAATGAAGCAGTACCGCGACCTTCCGTTCGTCGGATTCGTCGTACATTCCACTTGCTTTAAGAAAATAATAAATGACTGATACCATTTTTTCCAATTGTTTGCCAGATTGCCCACCAAACTCATGGGTCTTATGTTTCCACTAATGTTGAGCCTTTTTGACATAACCTCTTCATATACACGTGGCGTTACTTGTTCCGACTTAGACATTTTGGATTTCGAATAGCACAATGTGATTTTGACTTAACTTCTGACACCATGTATATGGTTTTGGGTTATTCTGTAGTAATAAATATACGACTTCACAATGACTATTTATTTATGACTTATAGTAGTAATACTTAATATAAGACAAGACATGTTGACGCCATGACACCACCGGAAGAAGAGGGCCCGGTGTGGCCAGTGTTAAGTTATTTAAATGTTGCCATAGACTATACATATAACAGTTCAGTGACTTAGATTGCCACAAGCTCAATTCTCCTTCCTTCTCCGGTTTTTGTTCTTTCCCAGTATGAAAATTTAAAATTAGATACTTCATGTTCCCAGTACTTATAAGTGATTATTATTTTTCATCATAGTAGCAAATTGTTCGTTTCCCAGATATTAAAAGAAATATGTGTATATAGGTATACTCCATCGGTTTAGGTACTTAACGAAATGTAAACAAACCAGAACACGTGACGCATGGTTGTTCAACATTTTATTGCAATGTCCAATTTATGAATATTTTCTTAGGCAACAAGTAACAAGTATTAACAACAATTAACAGCAGCTTATAACAAATAATAACTAAAACAGAGTAAAGAACAACTATGAACACTTCCAAACAGTTCACCACATCACGAAAACAGTAAGTACATTAACACAATGAATAATAATTGGCTGCCATAGATAATATATGATGATGCTTAGTTATCCGACTTAACGCATTATCTTTCATGTAAATCAGTGATTCCCAAAGTGGTCCACAGGTGGACCCCCAGGGGTCCACGGGAGACTTGCTGGGGGTCTACGTAGAAAAAGAACAAAAAAAACCTACATTACCTTATTATTTTTTTCTTATAATTCTATTCTTTAATAAATAAAGTGTTATAAAATGTACAGTCAGCGACATAAGTCGCTACACATTCTCGAGATTTGGAATTGTCTTATCATCCAAAATAATAATTATTTTCAATATCGAATGGCACATCTCGGCATAGATGACTTTACTTGGTTATATTTTACGACTACAGAGGAGTACGTACAAATTTTAATTCATAAAAAGCTTATCAAAAAATGTGAAGTGTTCAACGACTTATGTCGCTGACTGTACCATTTTTCGTTTTTATTTTACCTATCGGAATATAGGGACAGAACTCAGAAGCGACACAATGTTTATTTTTTGGCGACTTTAAGAATGTGGTAGAAATGTAGCAGCAGGGGGTCCACCGAAACCGGTAAAATTTTGAAAGTGGTCCACGAGAAAAATAAGTTTGGGAACTACTGATGTAAATGGTCACACTACGCTAAAGTCGTACTTCTAGATTCTGTAGCATAATATTTCTTGTAACTTTTATGAAAATGTTTTGGATGCCTGACTCCTTGGGTCTTTTTTATAGACAGATTGCATTATTTAAAATAAGATAATTTAATTTAGATAATTTAATTATGATCTTACATAATTTAATTGTTTCCAAGCACACATTGATAATTATAATCGTTATAATAAATTTGAACATGCAATGTAGTTTTATGTTTACGTAAACATTTTTTTTGTCTTCAATTAATTTCGAAATGAGAAATAGCAATGTTAAATAACCTTTTTTATGATTTGTTTACATTTAGTTAAGTACCTAAGCCGATGGAGTATAGACAAAAATAGAAATAAACTATTATATTTTATTATGTATTGTTAAGACTTACATAATGTGCAGAGAAATAAAACATAACTAGTATATAAATTACTATTTAGTTATTTAACCTCTATACTTTCTTTGTATCTATAATATTATATCTATAGTTTTTCTAGTCAATCTAAAGTTTGGAAGACATCACCCTTTCGCGATAAGGCCTACAAATAATAAAAAAATATAAATACGACAAATACTACTTAGCGACCTTCAAAAAACGAGCATATTTTCACCGCCGGCCGGGAACGCATCTCCATGCCCTACGGTGTTACAGATTTCAGATGTGTAGTGCACAACGAAGTATAAATAAATAAATAAAATAAATCCTAAAAGATATATACATATATCGCATCCTTAGGATTAGAGTAACCTAATCCAAAGAAAACAGATTTTGGCTTTTAATCATGTTTTGGCTGAAAATGACCTATCGACCCATTATTAAAGAAGGACCTATTGACGCATGAAAGGCAGAAAGATGTATAAATCGATCTTCTAGATGTATCTTTCATAGGTACAAAATTACTAATGTTACAAATCTTTAAAAAAATATTTGTTTTTTACTTAGGTCACTCGAATTCTAAAGGTGCGGTATCTTATTAAGTATCAACCAGTAGTAGAACTACTAGCCTACTCTCGCTTCACAGGCGGACCCGCATCTATGTATGCAGCATCTGTTGCCAGCACCGCATTCTGAATCAGTCGTGCATTGCATACTGCAAATCAGTTGGCTGCTCTCAGCTCCTCTGCATCGCACTGAACAAAAAAATTGAATTAATACCAATCATTAATCGTTCTCGAAAAAGTGTATCTTGGCCATAACATTATGATTAGTGTCATCGCGCTCAGCCACAAAAACTGATCATAAAACATATAACATAGCATCTTCAAGGGAAGTTATACTCTACAAAAAGTGCCCATCATCATGAGCCCCTTTGCGTTTACTGCTGGGTCTTCTAGACCACTGCCATGGCATACTGGGAACGATCTTCAGCCCATCATCTCCAACTGCTACCAGCCTTCTTACGAATATCGTCACATACGCCCTCTTTTTCTTGAGTGAGAAGCCGTGTAAAGCCCCATTTACACGGAGAGAGTTCCTCCCCTCGAAGATACAGCTATCGTAAGGTATAAAAAAGTTGCATCGTGTAAACATTTGTAAGATCATGATAATCTGTGGCATCATGCGATACATACCATTCTCGCCGCGAGAAACTCTCTCCGTGTGAATGCGCTATTAGTGTTCCATGTACGTGTTTTTTCGTTCCGGGAGGGTAGTATAGTTATGTCGACCTATAGATATTTTCGATCTCGTAGGGAAACTCCGAGCATAGCCCGCTCCATGGCTCGTTGAGTGACTTTGAGCCTTTTAATGAGGCCCACAGTGAGAGGCCACGTCTCGGTGCCGTATGTCATCACTGGTAACACACAACTATCGAAGACTTTCGATTTGAGGCACTGAGGTATTTTGGACGAGAAGACGTCGCGAAGTTTCCCGAACGCTGCCCAACCGAGTTGGATTCGACGATTGACCTCTCTCTCGAAGTTGGACCTGCCTAACCGGACCACTTGTCCTAAATAGACATATTCGTCTACAACTTCGAGAATCGAGCCCCCAAATCCAATGAGGGTGGGCACAACATGGCTATGCTCGGAGTTTCCATACGAGATCGAATCAGAAATTAGGAGATCTGTAGGAGAACCAAGGTTACCGACATAGCCCATAGGATTGACAACTTGAAGTGGCAGTGGGCCGGGCACATAGCTCGTAGAACCGATGGCCGTTGGGGCCGAAAGGTTCTCGAGTGGAGGCCACGTACAGGCAAGCGAAATGTCGGACGCCCGCCTACAAGGTGGACGGACGATCTGACTAAGGTCGCAGGAAGTCACTGGATGCAGGCCGCTTCCAACAGGTCATTGTGGAGATCCTTGGGGGATCATGATAATCTATGGCATCATGCGATACATACCATTCTCACCGCGAGAAACTCTCTCCGTGTGAATGGGCTTTTAGTGTTCCATGTACGTGTTTTTTCGTTCCGGGAGGGTGGTATAATTATGTCGACCTATAGATATTTTCCACAAAATAATAAGTAGTTGTATCATTAGTAGACTTCTAACTCGTTATAAGCCCAAGGTGCTATAAATTAACGGCCAGACCTTGGATAGCAACGTCATTACTCACTCAACTGAAGGTCTTCTTCCTCCGGAATGACATCGATGCATTGTAAGCCACCACATGGCGTCATGCAGCACCGACTCCCGCTATTACATGATCCGCCTATTCGACACGGAACACCTGAACACCTGCCTGGCTCCATGGTGGAGGGACAACCTAACTGCGCGGCACTCAGGGCAGCAGCACCCAACGCCAACCCTGAAATACTCATTTAATACACTACTCTCCTTTCCGGAATAGACCCACGACGAAGAATTGTTCGATATGATCCCCTCCTCTTTATTCCTAAACAGCTAGCTCTGGCCCCACGCATGCTGGCTTGTGGAGTCATAGCTTGACGGATCAAATCATCTCGGCGCGAATCAAATGATTATCCAATTCTTTTCTGTGCCGTACAGTCAAGATGTGGAACGTCCTTCCTATATTCTTGGGTCTTTCCGTCGCAACATGAAGAGGCATATGAGCATGCCTGCAGGATTATATCGAATCGCATGAGTCCACCGTCTGATGCTATGCGATCTGAACGGCATTTGTACTTACCACCAGGTGCAATGGAGTCACTGTGTCGTACCAGAATAAAAAAATACAGTGTATTATTATGGCGCAGTTGGTGACGTCAGCTGTAAAACGAGAGGCATCGGGCTTAATCTCACCGCTGAGACCGTGAGAAATCAGTAATACTTACCATCGGATACACCGTGTGTTCTTCTGCCACTAGTTCCATTAAAAACAAAAAATAATTGATAAGAAATGTTCTGTCAGTGTTATTTTAACAATGTTATGAAATAAATACTTAAACAAACTCACCAATTAAGAAAACACAATACTGCATCCTCGCCAATATTGGATCAAATATTCGTACCAAGTTAAGTATTGGACCACAGCTTGTTGTAGTTTCTAATGTCACAATAACTACTACACTTCATTTATATATTGCTTTATCAGTTCAAATTAACTTGTATTTAGTCTAATTACTTGCAAAATATTAGAGAAAATTACAGGAAGGTTTATCACAAAATAAATACCGACTTATTCATACAGTCTTCAAACCTATTTCAGTTATCGAATGTTCTGTCTTCTTTGCCCAAACTGAATTGAAAAATTGTTTGAAAAAGACAAAACATTGAAGAATGCATATTTCATCTACTAGTTAGACGAAGTAAATTTAAGAAACGTATAAAAAATTCTATAGTATGTAAGTCCACCAAGCGGCACTAGGCCAGCGTGGACTATATGTCCTAACCACTCTCAATCGTACTTTCGATTGTAGAGGAGGCCCGTGCCCTGCAGTGCGATATATGTGGGCTGATACAGACAGATAACTTTGTGGAGACCAATAGTACCTTCATATAGGTAAGAATAGTCTTGCGTCAATAAATGTTGTTAATGAAAACGTGGTGAATTAATTATCATAATCAAATATGACAATAATCGAGTAATGAATTCATTTCCAGACACTCACCAACTGTTATTTATTTATTTTATTTATTTATTTATTTAATAACTAAAACAAACACATTACAAGTATTCTGATGATGTAATCATAAACTCAATTGAGTTTTACCGCACATCATGGTCATCGACAACATTGTCAGAAGACATACTTAATAACATTAAATTTACAATAACATTTCAAGTATATATAATTTTACAAATAATGTTTAGGGTAGCAAGCAATTAATGGAATATCGGTCACCGCGCTGGCTGCTGATACGAATATAACAAAGTGGTGGCGGTAGATATTTATTCATAATTACAAAGTTATAAACAGTATAGATTGTGGTGCTGATACAGGTTGTTCCTCTGGCTATTATTTGATTTTTTTGTTTATTATGGATGTGTAAATTTGTATGCTATACCGGGTATATCAAGACTGCTACCGAAAACGAAGCCGGGTGGTAGTTTTAGTCACTACAAACACAATGCAACTAAAAATCGTGCTGAGAAACGCGACCATGATTTTTAATGATTTTTTTAATTTCATCATTTTTGAGTGGTAAATCCATAGTTTTTGCTAAATTAATAATTTTAACTCTTTTATCCCTTAGAGTATTTATAAATAAAAGGGTACACACTATTATTTTAGGACAAAATGGATTTACCACCCAAATAGGACCAAAGAAAAAAAAAAATCAAAAAAAAATTGACACTTTTTTTTGCAACATTTTCTATTGCATTGTGTCTGAAGTCGCTTAAACTACCACCCGGCTTCGTTTTCGGTAGCAGTCTTGATATACCCTGTATAATATTGCCTGCTCTATTGTTCTTACAAGTTAATATTACTTTGTTGTTTTTTTTTTTATATCATTTCGGTATCTGAATTTCGTAAAAATATTGTTTAAGCTTAGGTTTTATATTTTTGTGAGTAATTTCATTCCTCAATGTTAGAGGTAGTTGGTTAATAAGGTAAGGTATTATATACTGTAATGTTCTTTTTCCGTGTTGGTTTGTATATTTTGGTATGGTTGTATAGTTTGTATATGATGCAATGAAGCTTTGTTACGAATATTTATTTCTTGAGCAAATATTTGTCCAGACTAAATGTTTTTGGTCAAAATTACTGCTAATTTTTTTTTATACCAATGGAGGTTACCCTCGTTTTATTAGTAACAGTTTCTTAGATTGACACGAATGTTCATATTGAATAAAACTAAATTTAACGATTTTTTTTCGCTGGTTTGGTTTAATTTTTGCAACAAAATCCGCAATAAAATACGTGATAATTATTTTTTTTATTTCAATATATTTATGATAAGAACCTTCCTGAGGTTTTCCAAGAATATATGTATATGCATGCAGACACGTGTAATTTGCTATTTTATCTATACAAAAAAATATTCGCAAAATTACTAGAAAATGTTAAAAAACCGAGAGTAAAATTATTTTTGGGATACCTTATCCAAAAACCATAAAAGATTACGTAATATATATTTATGTTTGCCTATCTGTGAAACACGTCAATATTGTATAACGCAGAAATATAACATTTAAAGTAGTAAACATTGTGTCTATTTGACAGCCTCCGTGGCGCAGTTGGTTAAACGCTGGCTGTGAAACGAGAGGCCGCAGGTTCGATCCCCGCACCAAAACAAATATTTGTGTGAGCGAGAGGTATTTGTTTTGGGTCTGGGTGTTTATGAGATCGGAACTCTCGTAGTTTCTGATACCCACGACACAAGACTCGATGTTAGTGATGGATCAGGACTATGTATGTGACGTTGGGTATATCACACTACGTGTCACATTTATGCGACGTACAAACTCCCTTTTACTGTCTTTTTGTTGTTAGCTATATATATAAATTTATGTTAAACGAGTGTGTGCGTCATCTTATTTGTGGTTAATAAATGAGTTTTCTTTCTTCTTTCTACATTTATTTATTTGTTATTGGTAGCAAAAATCTCACATACATAGTTACTAAAACTACCACCTGGCTTCGTTTTCAGTAGCAGTACAGTATACTAAGTTATATCATAACCCAGGATACTGTATAGTGTATTGGGTGTAAGCTATAACTAGATCTACACTATAATAAAAAAATAATATCATTTTGCAAATTGTCACAAGTATTATGTTTTTACCAAATATTACTCATCGTTTATTAAAACCATGGACACAAGTGGTTGTGTTTTCCACTGTTTGAATAAGCGAACGAAGAATGGGTATATAAGTCGAATAATATGTTTTGTTAATATTTTAATTGCAGTCGCATCAAGTAAGTGGTCCAAGATGTCTCGTTACATCCATATCTTCTTTTTCGGTAAGTTTATTTTTCGAAATACTTATTAAAGAAGTATACAACAAATATTACAAGTATTCGGATCTGACAAAGAAATGTGATAAGTTAATAGAAATACTATAATAATATGACAGCCTCCGTAGCGCAGTTGGTTAGACGCCGCCTGTGAAACGAGTGGCCGCGGGTTCGATCCCCGCACCGAGAGAAATGTTTGTGCGGCCCACAAATATTTCTTCCGGGTCTGGGTGTTTGTGAGACCGAAAAGTCTCTCGTAGTTCCTGATACCCACGACACAAGACTCGATCTTAGTGTGGGGTCAGGACTATGTATGTGACTGTTGGGTGTATTATTATTATTATTACTTATTTTTATTTCTTTTCATGTCCAGTACAGATATTTAGTTACATCGTAGAAATATAAACAGTAGATTTAATTTTTAAAAATCATATTTTATTTGCATATCTATAATATAAAAATGAATCGCAAAATGTGTTGGTAACCGCATAATTCAACAACGCCTGGACCAATTTGGCTGATTTTGGTCTTGAAATATTCGTGGAAGTCCTGGGAAGGTTTTAGGGGTGAGAAAAATAGGAAAATTTCTGAGGAAGATACTAAAAACCTTTTTTTTGGGTATCGTTCAAGCGTGATGCGTCCAGCCAGTATAGGATGATCTTTGTTTATTTGACGGGAGACGTAAAAGACGGTCCAGCTTCAACTACCACCCAACGTAAAATGATCTATCTTTCCATTGTCTTTCATTGACGGCTGACGAAATAGAACAAAATTCAAAAAATGTGTACATCGTGTATATCGTGTATATAATATTATCTAGATACGGCGTCTTGCGCATAATTTTGTTAAATGTAAATTAAAACGATGTCCACATCTACCAAAATCGCCCATTGTTTTTTGAGATTATTGCAACAGTTTTAAACAAAGTATGCTCTATCGAAGCGTTTTGCCGGAGTATACCAAAATATATCTAATTATAATTTTTCGTTTTCATAAACGACATTGTTTTTTGAATTTATACTTTTAGATGCGCTGGGGGACATATTTAAATTTCGCATTAGTATTGTATTCAGACTCAAGAATAAAAAAAATATTGGTACGTTGATGCCGTATCTAGACATTATAATGAACGATATGCAGTTTTATATTTTTAAATATTTGTTCTATTACTTACGTCACCTGGTAAGGCAGTATGAAGGTTTTATTAATTTGTATATGGTAACGTAATAGACGCGACTGCCAACAAGTTAACGATGGTCACGGGTTCAAATCCCAGGGCACACCTCTGACTTTTCGGATTAATTTCTACGTGAAATAAAATCCGCCAACTCACACTAAGCAAGCAGGGTGGACTATAATATCTTCTTCTATAATATAAAAATGAATCACAAAAAGTGTTGGTAAGCGCATAACTCAACAACGCCTGGACCAATTTGGCCAATTCTTTTTTTAAATGGTTATTATTACTTTATTACTAACAAAAAGTAATGGCGTGCAATATTATTAGGAAAAACAGCATTTTGGTGCTGAAATAAGGGACGTAATATTGGATGGACAATAAAAAACGCTAAAGTTTTCAATGTCAAAATTTCATAAGGCAATCTTTATATGTACATGTATATGGAGAGACGGGATATAATAGAGTGGAAGGTACGGGAGAGGGCTGGGATAGCTGACAGATTTGATAGGACGAAATGTAAATGCACGTTATAAGACGGGATGGATAATAAAAGAGAAAGGACGGGACGGATCGGGAAGAGACTGAACAGACGGATGAGACGGGATTGAGCCAGACAGTAGGATAGCTATGTCAAGTTTAGGTATACAAGAGATTAATACGAAAAATAACATGTATTTGGTGTGGAGTGGAATCAAAAAATATATGCACCCAGGCGAAGCTGGGTCGGGCCGCTAGTTAGCTAATATAATATGTAAACTAACAGACAACAGTTAGTCTTATATGTATTTGAGTACCTTTTTATTGTTTAAGTTCGACAAAAGAGCAAACAGGACTACTGATGGTAAGTAATATTTGCCGCCCATGAACAGATCACACACGGTTGTTGAGAAGGGATCGCTAACGGCGATTTGACCGCCAGTTGTTACACTGTTTCAAGAAATGCAAACTGTATTTTTGTATGGAGTATGTGGTGAACAATAAAGTATTATCTATCTCTGATAGATGTATGCTCATTAATCGGGAGGGGAGCAGCAAGGAAAAAGGATAGGAAAAAGAAAAGGGGGTATTGTGTATCCGGCAATCATTCGCACTGAACGAAACGACAGCAAAGCTGTCGGTTCACTTGATTTTCTGTGTGATGTTCTTTCTGAGTTAAGTAACAACAGCGTAGCTCTACCAAAATAACATACTTAGAAAAAACCTTCGTGTTTCATTTGTTTTTTTTTATAGTAGTTTGATTTAATCAACCTTAATGAAACAGAATCACCTTTCACCGATAACATCAGAACTGGCTAAATTTAAAACTAGGTCTAGTTTCAATAGTGTACTTCTTGTGGCTATTTCATATTTTTTTACATTACATTTAACGCAAAAGAAAATATAAATAAAAAAATATTCAAAAATATTTTATACATTTTTTTTAAAATTACCTCTTATAGAAAAAATATCTAAAAAGATACAATACAAAGCCAATTAAAAGTTTTGACTTAGAATGAGAGCGCTAACACCTACTTCGTCTGGTACTTAGTTACCTGCATGTTTAAATTAGGCCATTTTTAGTCCATAACAAGCTTACGATATTTAATAATACATTTTAAATTTTGTTTTGTATAAAGACTGATTATTTTTTCCCCAGTGTTTAATATGAGTGTAAACATTTTATTTATAAAACTTATTTAATTGACTTTTCTATCTCAGTATGTACTCGACAGAGTATATTTTTACTCTGTGTACCATGACCCCACACAAAGATGCAGGTCTTGTTTTGTGGGTATCAGGAACTATAAGACACTTTTGCGTCAAAACATTCAGATCCGAATAAAATACTTGTGGGACGCACAACTATTAATCCCACGGTCTTTCGTTATATCTAGGGAGTTACTCTTTATCCCGACATGAAGTTCGAATGTTCGAACGATGAACATCGACATGTAAGGTAACAGTTTTCCACTTCTAAAAATCAATACTATTCTCTATGAAACTTATCATTCATTTCGAACTTAGTCTAAGATACGATTTAGGATACAGGATTCGAATATTCTGTAATGTATGTAAGAATATTCTTATATTTTTACGTGTGATGTTCGAATATTTGTCATCGTATTGGAATACAGAGAAACCCTCTGGATTCTAACAAATCACGCTACGACTATTAATATTTCTTGTTTCTTATAATATTGTTTTGTTTCAGCATTACTACTCGTCTCCACAGCGATTTCGATAGAGTATAGTCAAAGTGAGTAGTTACTATTAAAGTTGACCTCATACAGTTTGGAAGTATGTATGTATATGCACGCTGCTTCTAAAACGTCACAGAAAAATTCTTTACGGCCTAAGCTCAGCAGAGGTTTCCAGTAACTTATAATATAAGGGATCATTCTATCTCTCCTCTGGATATACTGCTCTTACACCATTAGATGTTACATGATCATTACAACCTACTACAAAAACACCTTAATTTATCACGGAATCTTTAAGCATTTCCCCACTGAATTCGTAATTTCTGTTTCAACTATTTTTTATTGCAATAAATGGCAAAACAAGCGTGTCGTTCGCTTGATAGTAATTCATATGACAGCTCATGGACATTAGCAAAACCAAACAATATCATTAATTACAGAGCAATGCTTGGCATTTCACGGCGTTCGCAGTCCTGATACGTAAGAAGTCTCAACTCTCAATATGTCCAATAGTTACTCTGCCTATAATGTCCTTCAAACCGAAACACAACTGTGTATTTACAATGCTGATGGCGGGAGAAATAGACATTGTGGTGGTACCCACCCAGGTTGCTTCTCATATGAGAGACCTGCCGCCAGTAAAATTATTGATATTTTTTTATTTTCCAGCCAAGCCGGGAGATTGTCCCACCTTACCAGATGATATGGTGGGAATATGCGCCAACATGTGCTCCGGTGACATGTCCTGCCCGGGAATAATGAAGTGTTGCAGAAACCCTTGCGGAGCCTTCGTCTGCATGAACCCCGTCAACGTTGAACAAAGCCATTTTGACGATGCTGTGTACACGAACTAAAGCCTGATAACAGCTACATCTTATTCAATAAATACTTTGTGTAAAATCGATACTACAGTATAACATAAAACCCTGTCCGATCCAAGACGCGCATTTGGTTCATCTCAATTGTAATATAACAAAAAATAGTAGTATAACATTCTTTTTAACATAATTATCATAAGTTATAATACACATTGTAGTATCAACATTATCCTAAAATCTAGCAATTTGTTAAATTCTGACATCCAGAAAACACATTATACCTAATACGTAACAATAATTATTACAACTTATGGAGCATAGTTTTCTTTTGTTGCTGAGGGGTCAGTTAATGAAGAAATATCGTCAAGTGTCCATCATTGGATCCACTACTATCTTATGCAAATAAATGACACTGAGTGTTGCTCAGGAAGTATATCACCTTATCTACAGGCGATAATGTGTATTATACTTTATGGTGATTGTCTTAAGATTTTATTTCTTTTAAGTTAGAAATATTTTTCGTTATAACATTTAAATTCTACATAAATAATAACAGTAACACTTAACTGGTCCATACAATAACTTACAAATTTAAACAAAAGTCCATACCTATACGAATATTATAATTTTAAACAAGCTATATTTTCAAATTTATTTTTAATAGCAGTCACCAAATAAAATAGATAAAAATATCCCCTTAATCAAAACAAAAACCGTTCGACATTGTTCCTGGAGCAAAAGAGCCTAGAATACTGGAAGCATTTCCTCTTTGGATGGCGATGGCTACCCTCTGCGTCAGAAACCACCCAGAGCGAGAGTCCCTACCTAGTTCTCTAAGACGGCGGCCAATGTCTCTAATAAGAACTTTGGCCTCAGATCCCCAACATCCAGTTACCTCAACTAGACGCGGCTGCCAACATGTTCACGGTGGTCGCGGGTTCAAATCCCAAGGCACACCTCTGACTTTTCGGAGTCATGTGTATATTGACAGCCAATCACCACGCACTAAAACGGTGAAGGAAAACATCGTGAGGAAACCTGCATACCATAGTGCTTTATTAGAATTTCTATGGTATGTAAGTCCGCCAACCCGCACTAGGCCAGCGTGGTGGACTATATGGCCTAACCACTCTCAATCGTACTGTCGATTGTAGAGGAGGCCCGTGCCCTGCAGTGGGACGTATATGGGCTGATACGACGATGTCTAATAACCCTTTTATGTGAAACGGATCTTTTAAAGAAAAAAAAATTTATGACGTCTAATAACCCTTTTATCGACTGGATAGGATTTTTTGCTACCCTTAATTATTTGTACATCCCGAGTGAACTATATAAACTGTTCTGATATATTGGTGTCCTACAAAATATTGCTAACACTATATAATAGGATTATGTAAAACCAATTCCGAGGCAAATACATTGCGTTTCGGCTTCAACTTCACCTGCTACAATTATGAACTTGGCAAACCTCGGCAAATCTCTACAAACATAAGTGTGCAAACAGGGTATTTGGCTCGGCCCGCATAAACTTGTCGTTGATAGAGCCGATACCAGTTTTTAAAAATTTGAACACATCACACAGTTGGTATCCCGCTAGCGTAGGACAAGGCGTAACCATTTTTCCTCGCTGTATACTTTGTCCAGATTCTACTGCCATCGAGTGCATTACCATCAGTTTCATATGACACTATAAAATAATCAAGCATAAAATATTTCACTAGCTATTCTCACTTGTAGCTCGTCGTTGGCAATGGAAAATGGACTGAGGACCTAAGCAATAGTCTCCGTAGGCTAAGTGCGGTTTGACCTTACATACCATTTTTTGGTAATGTTTGAAACCATAAGGTCGTGAAATCAAATCAAAATTCAAAATCATTTATAGATCCAAATATTTTATTGATCGTCAGAGTCGGAAATCAAGATGAACGTGCTGTATTCAGGTTGGACAACTATAGGTTCGAATACAGGCTCCGTACAATGGAACGAGAAGCATCCGGCCCTGCAGCACTTCAAATCTCCCGGACAGGTGTAGTCTCCCTGGCATGTGTCAGCACACAATCCTATACCGGCCGGTATAGGACAAATACCGGGTTTGCCTAAAAATAGATTAAATTATTAAAATCGAATTACGGATCCATATTATAATAATCATCGGGGAAAACATCTTAACCACCACGGATATGTTATCAAAATTGTCTATGCTAAGTCTGCTAATCTGCATTGGGCCAGCGTGGAGGACTACGACTTTATTCCTCTAAATTCTTTTCCATAGAGGAATAGTCCGCGCTCAGCAGTGAGTTGTTATTACTTTTACATTCCCACATATAAATAAATAGATCGACTTGGCCATCACATGAAAACATATTGTATCGTACAATTTATACATAATGCTGCTGGCCAAGTCGATCTATTTATTTAAAACGTAAAGAATTTTTAATATTAATATGGTAATAACTTTATACAGAAGGTCCCTTAAGCAAGGACTAAATAAATTAATCGACTTGGTATTACATGCATCTCACAGCTTTTTGCGGTAGAAAACCTGAGCTGCGAGACTTGGAATTTTTTTACAGGATGTTTTTGATGGGATCTCACGTCTTTTTGTAGAGTCCTACTTTTTTCATTTTCGGTACTTTTACTTCTAGAGTATCACTAACGATTTTTCTTAAAGCCTCCATCTTACGGTTTTTTCTTATTTTTGTAGGTATCAATTTATCACAAATAAAGCGGATTTGATTATTAATGTTCTTTCTTTCATGGTAATTGATGTTTTCGAGCTATTTAGTCTATTTATTTGCATGTTTTTCTACGTCATGTTTTTCTAGAGGAATGTTGTACAGTTTCATGGGCTGAATACACCCTTTCCCTCTATATACCCCCTCCTGTTATGCCTCATATATATATATAGATACCTATCTACAACTATTATTCCATTATATACGGGTACAATGATCATTAACTGCAAATGTAACTTTGTAATCCTATACATTTATACGGGATTACAAAGTTATTCACGCAGTTGATGTATCTAGAAAACTAGACAGAAATTATGAAATGTTTAAATTTTCTCTTACTTTAGACAATAAACACCAATCATATTCTAAATTTGAAGGTTCTATGTCTGCTAGAAGTACCTGAGACTTTTGATGATCGGTCAGTCAGTCAGTGAGTGACAAAATTAAGAAATTTTGATAAGTTACAATTCTTAAACTACTGGTTCAAATTGAATGAAATTTTAAATATACCGTCTTTACACAAAGCCTGCTTAGTAACTGAAAATTCAGGCTTCTTGCTTTAACCACAACGAAGTTATGGGGGGTTGAAATTTAATAATTTAAAGCCTTGTGTACCATAGCGTCTTTAAAAATAAAAGAGTATACACTATAATTTAAAAAAAAACTATGTATTTACCACCCTAATACGACGATAGAAATAATAACAAAAAAAAGTCGTCACAATTTTTGGGGCAAAATTTAGTAGCATTGTGTCTGAAGTCACTAAAACTACCACCCAGCTTCGTTTTCGGTAGCAGCTGTACGCTTTGCTGTGTTACGCTCATATTCCCTGAAGATAACCAACCTGAAGCCTGAACGCAGTATATTACGATTTGATTTACGACTCTGAAGATGAATAAAATGTTTGAATTTATAAATTATTTTGATTTTGATAAATGACTTTAATGTTTCAAACATTGCCAAAAAATATTATGCAAGGTCAAACCGCACTTAGCCTACGGAGACTATAGCATAAGTCCTCAGTCCATTTTTCATTGCCAACGACGAGCCATTATTAGACGACTTTTATTCATTCACAAAAACTTACCAATAACGATGATAAGTATAGTAATAACAGTTTGTGTGTTTGTTACTTCTTCACGCTCAAACGGATGAACCGATTTTAATGAAATGTAATATGAAAGTCGCTGATACCTTGGATTAACAACATAGGATACTTATACCCTAAAAAATTTAGTGTTCGCCGGGATGAGTAAGGAATTGAAAAACGTATTTTTGCTACTCTTTCAAACTAAGAGATGGAACTAAATACTAATATTTAGATGGTGTGTTATTAAATCCAATTAACAAGATTATGGATATCCAAGATTACGGATTTTTTAATTTGTATCAGTCCATATACCTCCCACTGCAGGGCACGGATCACCTTTGCAATCGAGAATACAATTTAGAAGGAATTTTTATGCCTTAGTCCACCATACTGCCCTAGTGCGGATTGGCGACCTTTACATACCATAGAAATTCCTACAATTTCCATAGGTTGCACGTTTCGTCACGATGTTTCCCTTCACTGTTAAGTTGCGTGGTTTTTTTCTCTTCATTGATAAGGGGTTTTTATCCACAGAGATACGCCAACCCCATTGTACCTTATCAACTATACACTACATAATTGTCTAAGAGTTAAATAATATTAAAGATATACAATAATTATAAAAGGGAATTGAAAGAGAGGTTGGATGAAATAGATGTCATAGTCATAAACAATGACCTTACTGTTGAGGATGCCGAACATCAGGCGAAATGGAGAAGAATTTGCCGAAAGGCGGACCCTGGCACCGACCGGGATAAGGCCAGGTAGAAGAAGAAGAAGTCATAAATATTTGTTATGTTTACCTGTTATTAATTGTGCAATAAGATTATTTTTGTTTTATATTCTTAATGCAATCCGCATTGTAACAATTGTAAGTAGAATTTTTCATAATAAAATAATAATAATATATCCCTTTACAACTTCATGAATCCCTTAAAACTCTGCAAAAGATATTTATAAGACCATGCAAAAAGCAGTTATTTTAAATACATGTAGGATAGTCAGGAAGTTCCTACATGCCGATGTAGATTAAGTACCCGCTAGTGAAACATACCTGGCTTAGACCTGTATATTTCATTACCTTCCGGTATAAAAAGCGAGAATTTATTAAAAATAAAATAATAATAATAATCATTTTATTTGGATAATTTATTGACTAAGGCGGTGTGAGCATGGGCGTGTCATCAGCGTCTGGTTTCTGGCATGTGAGCGCGCCGCAGCGGTTCGCGCAGCACTTGAGCGCGCGCGGGCAGTCGAAGTCGCCCGTGCAGGTGTGCGTGCAGATCCAAGGACCCCGAGGGAACTCAGGGCAACGGCCTTTCTTCACTGGAACATCAAATTTTATTGCTAAGATTGGCGAGATTTTTCTACCGCCTGATGCATAATACCATGACAGTTAAAAAAATACGACATTGTGCAATCTATTGAATCTTATTTGAACAGGACATGAGGAAACAATATTTACATCCATGTCTTAGCCAAACAGCGCTCATAATATTGATGATCATTGTAGATATCAGATTTTACCACTAGGTCTTAAAAATACCTAGACCCGATACAAACGCTAGTGGATAGCGCTAACATAATTTGTCTTGGTGCAGTAAGGAACCATGGCATCTCCTTTCACAGCAAGCGTCTCAATTACACTGGTTTACAAAATTGAGCTTTCGTTGTGCCACACATTTGTTTTTTTTTTGTGTTTCTACCATGTTTTAAGTATTGTGAATAAAATTACGCAGTTACTTTATTTTCATCACGTATCAATTTTATTTGGTGGAAAAAACGAATTACAAGGAAAATATAAAATAATTCTGCAGAAGTATGTAAATTATGTGGTTTGTAAAAAAAGGTCTATGATTTTCTAGAATATTTGACTTTCCGTAAGTCCCTTTTGATCGTCCAGTAGTAGTCGGCCAACATCCTTGGACTCCATCTACCCTGATAACGCTTCTCCATCTTTGAAATATCCTGATGGAACCTTTCTCCATGCTTATCACTTACGGGCCCTAAATTCTCTTAGAAAAAAATACAGATGTGTCTAAAAAATGAATTTTAGGCGACATATTGAAACCTAAAGCTTCATATGACAATAGGAACTCTATAATCAATTCAGTTTGCTTCTCAGTCTTATGGTTACCCAAAAAAATTTCAACCACGTTCTTGAAGCATTGCCAAGCTGATTTTTCTAAAACATTTAATTATTTTTTGAATTTCGGATCTTTTATTATATCGAACTGTGTGTTTCGACTTTGTATTTATGCCCTTTATTGGAGCAAGAGAAAAATATTAGTCTGAATCATGATCTCTATGCTCAGTCCATATCATGGGAACAGTAAACTGTATAATATGACGTTATCCTTTCTACCAATCAGTTAATTTTTTACACGTGTTATGTAACAAATATGTGAGGCCTAAACTTTGTCATGATGAGCCACTGTGAAACCAAATACTCGTGATAGCACTTCAAAATAAATTTAGATAAATTTCGCCTTTGAGTTTTGAAAGTCAGCTTACCACAAATATAAAAAAAGAGTTAGGATCGTTAATACACTGTCTCGGTATATTCGCAGAAACATAGTAGTTGATTAAATGCACGACAACCAAATTAACAAATATCTAGCACGCTTTTCACAGCCGTACATATATGTTTATCGCTACAATACCGAAAATGAACTTGACCTCAGCACAAGAAAACTGGGGTGATTGAAACAAAGTAAGTGTGTATTCGTAATAAGGGTTGATAGTCAAAACACGATCACCCATCAGAGTCCGTGTGGCATGACCACTGTTGACCAGTGTTATCAGTGCCACAAAATTTGTACTGTATATGTACATAAACTCACACCGTTTTCCCAGAAGGGGCAGGCAGAGGTGCCAGTACATATCGCCTTATATGTTCCACGATGTGGCAGGGGGAGCCTATTGCCATATCAGGCACAAATTCCTGACTCCGGCCTGATAAAAGAATACAATATAACTTTGCTCAGATAGAAGTTCGAACCCGAAACCTTTTTAGCCGACCCGTAGTACAACCACGCCACCCAGGCAGTCGAAATTTGTTGGCGCGGAAAGACCAGACTTAGTTCTACGTAAATGTATCCAATAATATATGTCAACGCGACTTACCATTAGATGCATGATGCATGCATGATTATATCACTATAGATGAAAATGAAAATGAAAAATGAAAGTGCCAGAAAAATGATTCAGTGGAGCCTACTAACCCATATTAATAAGATGCCTCTGTGTCATGGGGTCCACGCACATGGATCCGCCGCAGGCCGTGGGGCAGCACATCTGGGTGTCATTGCAGGGGGAGGAGGGGCCGCACGCCGCGTCACACAGGTCCACGGGGAGAGTGGGGGGACACGAGCCCGTGCCACATACTGCTTGGCCTATACACGAAGCTGGAACAGAATGTATTTAATATAAAGGAGTGTATATGATAGAATATTCGTACGCGCTCGGATAGCTATCGCGGTGCATGTATTAGGCACTATTGAAGGTTTATACGCGCTCTTTTAACCATGACAATGTACATATGTATTAGGTACTCACAATCGCAGACTTATCTCTAGTAAAATACAAAATAACTGAATATACAAATACTATACTTTGTTCGCGTTCTTTTCATCATCATAATGAAGGTATTAGGTTCTCATGAGAGCAGACTTGCGTCCAGTAAAAAACAAAATACTCACTCATATACAAATACTGTACTATTTCAGCCCATATACGTCTCACTGCAGGGCGCGGGCCTCCTCTACAATCGAGTGTACGATTAAGAGTGGTTAGGCCATATAGGTGCATGGAATCAATAGTTCTAAATATTTTATGAACATATATGACTAGAAGGGTTATTTTGATAATATCCTGTAAATCACCCCACGCTTTTTTTACAATAAATCATTTTTTCTTACACTATTTTTAATTCAAATTTATTAAAATTTATTTTCTATTTTTAGTTGGATTTTCTAAAAAAGCGTATTTTTTAGTTTTTTAACTATTATTTATTTTTCATTTTTTAGTCGAATTTTCTATAAAAGCGTATTTTTCAGTGTTTTTAAACTATTATTAAAAAGCGTACGGTAGATTCCTTTATTGGTCTTGACGCAGACACTCCGGGTCTCAGGAAAACAAAAATCGCTAATCCTGATTATCCTAGTAAGGATAACGGGTCAAAATGTTTAAAATATTGAATTGTCATCGGTCCTTAATAAGTATGCCAAATTTCGAGTTAATCCGGCGTTTTGAAGGGTGTCAAAATCATGTTCAAATATTCCGTTACATACTAACCTACATACGTCTGAACCTAATAAAAGCGTATTAAAAATCTTATAAACCGCTATGGTATGCTGGTTTCCTCGCGATGTTTCCCTATACCCCTCCCTCCCTATTTAGTGCGTGGTAATTGACTATCAATACACACATGACTCCGAAAAATCAGAGGTGTGCTTTACCATAAGCCACCACGCACTTTTACAAAATACAAAAATTACTAACTTTCGCCCTAAAATTTCCCTTTCTAAAATTAGTTATCTTTCGCCCTTTTTCGCTCATAAGTTAGATAAAGATTAACAAATAAAGCTCACGCGCTTGGAAACGTCAAAAAGATAACATCTTGACATGGTATTTCCCATACAAATCCGGACAGGGTAATCTATTGACACGCACTTATCGCTCAGGTGGTAATAACGTAATCTATTATCAATATGACAATGATTATCACTGATTCAACTGTTATTGGAACGAAGTTCCTTATCGCGCGTTGTGAAAGGGGGCTAGACGGAAAAAATTCTCACGAAAAGTTGGCACGACACTTTAAAACATTTGACAATCGTTTTTTAATTCTTTATTTAAAAATAATGTCATACATTTTATTTAACTCTAATAGAGGCAATAAAATATCCAAATACATATTAGTATGTTAAAGGCTATAGTAAAAACTAAGAATACGCTGAAGCCCAAAATTAAGTGGGAAACGTTGCGACAATTTCTAATTTTCATCAAATGTTATAAATCAAATTGGTACAAAAGAAACATAAATTGCATAAATATGTGAAAATATGATGGTAACATATAATTAAAATTACATAATAAAACCGTAATACATTGATTTTCGATCCTCCTTCATAAAATTATTATTGTAATGAAGTTCCTTATTTATAATTTTAGTTTGTTATCCTGCTGTCAATCATCAACCCTTCATTTGACTATGTATGTTTGCCTATTATTACTAAAATTTAGCTTACTGATTAAGTTTATATAACATTATATTTGTTAATAATGAAAGGTATTATTTTTATAACTTAAAAGAACTAAAATTTATTACAATTCCTTCACTAATTAATGGAAAAGAAACTTCGTTCCATTCGGGTGTCCCTTAACACCTCTCAAGTTTTTTTTTAATTAAAATGGTACGATAAAATGATTATTTCGATTATCTAAGTTATAAAACAATGTTTTATTTTAAGTATTTTATTTTGCTTTTTCTGACATTTTTGTGATTTTTGGCTATGATAACACAATCATAGCCGATATCAATTAAAACCCACAAAGGTCAACTTTATTAACGAAAAAGATGCTGTAGGTATATCATTTTTCAAAATCTGAACAAGTCGGCGCAATAAATAAATTGTGCGAAAAAATTCTAAAACGTCTATTTCCACGATAAATCACTCTTACACAAAAACAAACATCAAATCAAATCCAAAAAAAAACCTATTAATCCTTAATTATAAAAATCTCATTAAGTTGACAATAAACTTACCAATAACAAGCACAAAATAACGCCACATCTCAGCGGAGTCGGGACTCAGCTGTTCTGTAATACTCACACCAGTCGATAGCGGTGTCACAAACAACTACACCACACACGGTCACTACGAACCACAGATCGGTGCTACTAACGTAGGATTGTACAGGCGGTTAAATAAATCAACACAATATACTATATCGCGGAATTAATATGTAAGCTTCTTGGATTCTATCACCAATACGAATTAATGTGACTCATAAGTGTTTGTTACTGATTATTCTCAGACAGAGAACTCCCAATGTTTCTAATGTCGTACTCACCCCCTATCCTTTTCTTTCCTTCCATCCCCCATATTTCATAACGTCGATAGTCGATTCCACAATTGATGAAAGTAAGTAAAAAGTAATTACTGAACACAAAAATAAACTTTCTCAAATAGACAGGATGTTTGGGGGAAGCCTTTTTTTTGCAACAAGAGATTTCCAGTAACTTAATATAATGAAGGCGATGACGATTAAGACTAAAGAGTATAATTGCCGATGGTAGATATTTTATATTATGTGAGTAGCCCCTGGGTATGTACCACCGTTATGTCTATTTCTCCCTCCAAACAGCAGTGTAAATGCACTGTTGTGTTTTGGTTTGAAGGACATTGTAGCCATAGCTACTGACATATTGAGATAACATCTTATGTCTCAGGATGGCGAGCGCAGTGGATTGCCAACCATAGCTTTGTAATGCATGGTGTTGTTTGGTTTTGCTACTGTCCATAAGTGCGTGGTGGCCTGTTTGTAAACGGATTAGACGCGGCTGCCAACATGTTCACGGTGGTCGCGGGTTCAAATCCCAGGGCACACCTCTGACTTTTCGGAGTCATGTGTGTATTGACAGTCAATCACTACGCACTAAAACATCGTGAGGAAACCTGCATACCATAGCGATTTATAAGAATTTATATGGTATGTAAGTCCGCCAACCCGCACTAGGCCAGCGTGGTGGACTATATGGCCTAACCACTCTCAATCGTACTTTCGATTGTAGAGTAGGCCCGTGCCCTGCAGTGGGACGTATATGGGCTGATATGATACCGTCCATGAGTGGTCATATCGCTTACCATCAGGCGAATGGCATGATCGTGTAGTCGTTTATTGAAATTTTAATAAAGTCACTACTTTAACTGGTTTAACTAAATGAAAGCCAACAAAATGATCAAATAAACATCCTCTATTACGAACTATTACACAGAACTAATTATAGAAACTAAGGTTAAATTTACAATGGCGCGTGCTTATACGAGCACCAGTAGCGCAGTTTACAATAACTATTGTAGGAAACTTTGACCGGAGAAACTTTTCGAATAAAGCAGTGTTACATCGGCCATGAATTCAGCATAATGGTGGGAGTTTACAACAATCTTTAATCCAGTTTCTTATGTTATAATGTCGTCGATCTGCAACTCATTGCATTATATTTGTTTAGTGGTGCAATTATTTTATTTTTAACCGACTTCAAAAAAAGGAGGAGGTTCTCAATTCGACTGTATGTTGCTTTAATTTTTTTATGTTTGTTACCTCGTTTCTCTGTACTGTGTGAACCGATTTCGACTATTCTTTCTTTGATTGAAAGCTGGTGCTTGTCATTTGGTCCCATAAAAATATGGTGAAAATCTGATGAATATCTTCGGACCTGGAGAGGGGATCTCCTTAAAATTAAGTAGGATTCCAATGGTTCTTTTTGCATTAGGTTCATTATAAATGTTAAGTTACAGTAAAAGAGGAAAAAGGGGTGGGAGTGAGGGGGGGTAGGTGATAAAATTAAAATACACGTAAATTCTAATATCTTCGGCAACTTTTAACCGATTTTAGTGATTTCTTTTTCATTGGAAAGAATGTATTGACAGGTTGATCCCAGGAACACAACATGAAGATCTGATGATCATGTTCGGACCTGGAGTGTAGAACTCTTCAAAATTTAGAAGGATTCCAATGGTTCTTTTTGCGTTGGGTTCAGTATAAAAGCTAAGCTACAGTGGTGGGGGAAAAGGGGGTAGGGGAAAAGGGAGGGGGGGGAGAATAAAATAATTAACATGTGAATACTCCAATATCTTCGGCAGCTTTTAGCCGATTTTAGCAATTTCATTATCATCGGAAAGAATAATTCCTTGTGGGGACCAAATCTTCTTTATTTAAATTCCTATCAACACTAAAAAGATAAAAATAACTAAAATTTTTAATAAAAAAATAAAAACCGACTTCAAAACAAAAAACCACTAAAAACCAAAAAATAATAAAATAATAACTACCACTCCAAAGCAAAAAAATGTTATTGATTAATTTGCTTAATGACTTGACTAGCCAACAAATCAAAATATATACATAACATATTGAAGGCGAAGGTTTTTATATTCTTTACTGGTAGCTCTCCTGTTAGGCAAATTAAAGAAATATTCCTTTTGGGAACAGATCAATTAAGTTATATTATTTTTTTTTACAATCTCCGGAAAGCAGTTGGTTAGACCCTGGGTGTGAAACGTGAGGTTGCGGCTTCGACCCCCACACCGAGACAAATATTTATGTAATCCACAGGTATTTGTTTCGGGTCTGTGTGTTTTTGAGACCGAAAAGTCTCTCGTAATTCCTAAGATCTAAGATCTTAGTGTCGGGTGAGGGCTATGTATCTGACTGTTGGGTGTACTTTATTTATTTATTTCCCTTATATTCTACTAAAGATTTGTACTATGAACACAAGTCCCGTATGTCACGACAATGTCACAGTAGACAGATAACTCTCAGACGCGCTCATATGGTCGAACCATAATTATCAAGACACACTCATTAATTACAATCTTGTATTCGGTCGTTTGTAATTAAAACTACTATTTACGTATTAAAAGAAAATAAATTCATTGAGAAGAAATTATTCTGATGATAAATAATATCAGTTAATTCTGGAAGTGGTAGAGCCACGCTGGTAACGGTTATGAGTCAGCATGAATGGTCATGGTAAGTAAGTGCGTGGTGGCCTGTTGGTAAACGGACTAGACGCGACTGCCAACATGTTCACGATGGTCGCGGGTTCGAATCCCAGGGCACACCGCTGACTTTTCGAAGTCAAGTGTGTATTGATAGTCAATCACCACGCACTAAAACGGTGAACAGAAAACATCGTGAGGAAACTTGCATAACATAGCGATTTATAAAAAAATCTATGGTATGTAAGTCCGCCAACCCGCACAAGGCCAGCGTGGTGGATTATATGGCCTAACCACTCTCAATCGTACTGTCGATTGTAGAGGAGGCCCGTGCCCTGCAGTGGGACGTATATGGGCTGATACAGATGAATGGTCAGGCTCTTCCGGGGGATAACACTGTCTCACAGAATATCAATGTGAAGTGACCGCTTTGCTGTCTCCTTTTCTTCGGTGAGAGAGATAGCTGGAGCCGCAATACCCCTTTCCTCTTTCAGTCCCTTCTGCTTTCCACTCCCCTCCCAATTCGATAGACTTTTATAGAGGTGCTGTTTGGTTTTGCTACTGTTTATGAGCAGTCGTATCGCTTACCACCAGGCTAATAGGATGCTCATCTCTCCATTCACAGCAATAAAAAACAAGGTTGTCATAGAAATTCTAAGAGGACGACCATGCTAAGCAGCAGCCGTCTTGTAGCCGCAGGTGGTGGTAATGAACACAGAACTGTTGAATATGGTTAGAAAGGCAATAGCCGTCAAATTGTATTGTAAAATCGGGTTAAATTGTGGTATGAAGTGCATTTTCTATTGATTTTAGACGTTTAGTATAGAAACTGCAAGATAAAATCACAAATCTGCATTTTTACTCTATTTCACCGGAGCACCACACTCGAAGGCATTTCGACAGCGACTAATTTGACAAATCATCCGTTCCGCGTCAGTGATACTTTTTATGCACCACATTGAGATGCGTCAAATGCTTGTATTTCCCTTCTAACCATATTCATCTGTTCTGTGGTAATGAATGCGTCATTAACCACCGTTATCTTGCACAAAACCGATGTGACATAAAAAAATAATTGTACCGTTTTATGAAATGCAGCGCCAACTGCCTCTCGGTAATGGATGTTCTATTTGAAGTGTAGAATTTACCATCGGATGCATTGTAAATTTTTATTCTCATAGAAAATACATACATACATAAATTCACGCATTTTCTTAGCAGGGGTAGGCAGAGGTGACACCAGGGCACCTACGTTTTGCCTTGTGTGTTCTGTCCCACGATGTGAATGGGGTCCAGCCTATCGCCATATCGGGCACAAAATCCTGACTCCGGGCTGAAAATTAATATAAAAATCTAATACCACTTTGCCAGGGATTCGAACCCAAGACCTCAGTGTTATAATCAAACCGTGGTACCACTGGGCCACCGAGACGGTCACATAAAATAATAATACAAAAAAATACAAAAATATCTATACGGTACATGTATATAGAGTTGTTATCCAAGTATAATATGTCGTGTATTCGAGGTTATCTGCGAGACCTTAGTATGGAAGCATCAGTTCTAAGAAATTATCTTCACAATACTGTCGTCGCTATTGAAGATTACTGTTTCGTAAGTTATTAGGAAAATCCAAACACACACAAATAAAATATTAACATAAAATTGCACCATTATTTTTCGGTCTCACAAACACCCAGACCCGAAAGAAATATTTGTGGGTCGCACAAACATATCTCTCGATTCGGGGATCGAATCCGCGGCCACTCGTTTCACGGGCAGCGTCTAACCGTCAGCGCCACGGAGGCTATATATAGTTATATTTCAATGTTTCACATTCGCGAGAAAACTAAGAAACCATTATTCAGACATAGTAGTCCTAAAATTCCTATATTTAAAAAATAGTATCCTTTAGAGAAGAGTTTCAGTAATATATGGCCGAGCCAGCTTTCCGTACCGATAGAATAATCTGGATATTTTATTCATGATATCTCTGATTCATACAGCTTTGTGCACTAACGACGAATATATTTGCTCGACCCCTATCCGAGGGTAAATGAGTTCTGGCTAAGTATACCTGATAAGAGAATGATTAAGGTATATGAATTAAACAGTAGTTTGGGAGTTAGGGAGTGAAAGTACCTCTTGTAAAGAGCTTACTATGTATATGTAGGTTTGGGAGCTGAAACATCAGCGCAGTTTGAAAAAGGAAAACTTGATACAGGACATTGGAAATAAGCCATTATTCCACTGCAACACAAATTGCTATGATATGCAGGTTTCCTCACGATATTTATCTCCCGGTTAATAATAATAAGTATTTGATATCTGTTGATATTTTTAAAGATGGAAATAGGAGGTAATAATATAATGCAAAGTTCTGCATTATATTATTTACTATTTTATTGTGCACGAACTGCGACGCGAGACGTTTTAAAGGCATGTATTTAAAAAAAAACATGTATTTCGTTATAAAGTACATTTTGTCAAGATTATGAATGTTTCCAAAAAACAACCGATACATTTTAATATAAATATTTAAAATAATATATTTACATTACATACAATAAACATATTTATGTTTCATAATATACACAAACGCATGTTTATCAATACCTTTAACTTTATATACAAAGTACTATCACTGTATTTTAATCACAAAAGAACTTACTGTACATTGGAATTTGTAACTTAAGATTCCTAAGAACGTGGGCAGATAGTGAAAACTTTTTAAATTTACGTAATTTCATTCAATTTTTTGAGAATTTCTTAAATATATTAGAATAATAATTTTTAAAAGCTTTAGCATTTTTATTATCTGTGTCATATTATATTAAAGCGAAATTTAAAAAAATAGGAATTTTATTATTTTATGTAATAAACCCCAAATATGTGCATGTCTCAAAGGAGGTTCAAAAATATTTTTGTGACGTCACTGACAATAAATAAAAGGGTGATGGCTGTAATAGCCTCTACATTTGATTCTTTGTAAACACTCCACTTACAATTTTATCAGAAGCAAAATCTTTATTACAATATAGTATAAAATTACTTAGTCAATACATATTTTTGTACATTACTAGGAAACCTACGTCAATGATTATTAGAATAACTTTTGTAACATTATAATGAATTAAATATTATTGAATAACCAATAACAATTTACTATCAATGTAATCTTTCGCACTTTCTGTTGCTATGAATGAAATTTAAAACAAAAAAAATATTTGCTTTTTTCCCTCTCCTTGTACTATACAACTAGACTATCAGTAGCGAAAGGACCATATAACCCAATTCCCAACGGCTTCCCTATTTTCATAGATATATCCTAAAACTTAACATAATTGTGGTTTCATTACTATTTTTATTTCGGACTTTGGCCTATAAAATAAACCTTCGCCACGTTTAATAATTAATTCTCCATAAATTGGTCATCCTTCACATCAGTAGTAGAAAGGTAATATTTAAGCCATTCTTCAATAACCGGCAGTGTCTCAGCCGACCACTTGGCCTCCTCTCTGATATTCCTCATGGACTTCTCAATGATGTGCTCTGCGGATCCAAACTCTCCTTGATGAGCCACGTACAAATTCGAGACCAGTTCCAAGCCATCTTCTGTGGTGAATTGTGATGTTGCTGAAGTTATTAGGTTGTCCCATAGGTTTGTCTTGCTGGAGAATCTGGAACATAAACATGAGCATACATGTATATCGAATGCAAATCTTGTGTCGTTGGTATCAGTGGATAGGAGATATTTTTCGGTCTAAAGAACTCGAGATAAATACTGTGAAACTGGCAAACATTGATCTCATTGTTATAGAATTAGAGGCAACCTCTCGTTTCACTACGTTGGATATTGATTTAACCAAGCAACCAAGCCTAACATCAAGTCGTAAAATAACCAAGAATTTTAATGTAATACTCACTTCTCCTTCAATACGTCCCAGTTCTTATTGACGAAGTGGAACAGCGTGGTATACCCTTGAGGGCTGCCAGTGAGCATGCTGAAGATCAGGAACAGATCGGTCTCCGTGAAGTTCCCATTCTCTTCAAGTACAGTGATATTTAGTAGCCGGTTGATCTTGAACTCGTCTACTGGGCAGCCAGCCAAGGTCTTTAGCAGGTAAGTTCTTTCATTCTGCTTTCGCGATGGTGGGAAATTGATTACCCTTTGGAGCCCAAACTCCCATTCCTTTCTGGTTCCGTATTTGAAGACCGGGCAAATGTATTGGTTTGATATCCTGAAATAATTATTTAGGATGAAATTGTTATACCCATAAAAGATTAGATTATGAAAAATTTATTACGAGTGAGTAATAATAATTATGAATGATTATATCCTGCTATTATTGATACTGATTAAAAGAATGACAAATTAAAAGAAAGCTCAGATTAAACATTTGGGATAATCATTGACAATAGATTGTGATAATCGCGCCATATTGTACTAATGAAATTTAAAACTGTCTGTATCTGTGTCAGCCTATATACGTCCCAGTGCAGGGCACGGGCGTCCTCCGCAATCAAGAGGACGATTAAGAGTGGTTAGGCCATACAGGGTATATCAAGACTGCTACCGAAAACGAAGCCGGGTGGTAGTTTAAGTGACTTCAGACACAATGCAACAGAAAAAGTTGCCAAAAAAAGCGACAATTTTTTTTTTATATTTTTTTCCTATGGCCGTATTTGGGTGGTAAATACATTTTTTTCCAAAATAATAGTGTATACCCTCTTATTTATAAATAATCTAAGGTATAAAAGTGTTTAAATTATTATTTTAGCAAAAACTATGGATTTACCACCCAAAATTGACGATTTTTAAAAAATCATAAAAAGTAATTGTCGCGTTTCTTTGCGAAATTTTTAGTTGCATTATGTTTGTAGTCACTAAAACTACCACCCGGCTTCGTTTTCGGTAGCAGTCTTGAGATACCCGGTATAGTCCAACACGCTGGCCTAATGGGGGTTGGTAAAATACGACGGTCATCAATAAATTTCTAGTACCTAATATTACTTGTAATTATTAAAAAAATATTATACCTAAAGTATTCTAATGCAGACAGACATAGCAGACAAAAATTACGATAAGACTAATAGATATTATATCTATCCGCTTATCTTTCAATAATAAAAATCATGTTTGAATGAATAAACAATATTTTCATAAAAGGCGATATTTATCGTAGATAACATTAAAATAAATAAGGTGCGTTGACGTGATAGATTGTCGCCCTATAAACTTACTATCTAAATCCAAGCAAAAGACAGTAAATCTTAGATAATATAATATTGGCTAGAGTAAATCCTGGCATTCGGGGCCCTTTTACACTGGCACCCTAAGTCGTCGCCCAACGGCGCCCTACCCTAAAACCGGCTATGTCACCAGACAACCGAGCTGAGCACTTGGGGCACCGATATGCCGCCAAATTTCGCCGACATTACTTTTGATGACTTATTGGCTCCGGGTTGTGCCGCCGGGTTATCACAGCGGACTGTCACCGGCCTGGCGGATTTTTTTTATCCAGTGCGCGTTAAAAGTCCCTAACTTTCAAACCCTTATACATTACTTACGGATTCCCCTCATCAGGGCTCTTAGCTTGCATCCACTTGGAGTACTGCTCTTGTGCTTCCCTGATACAAGGCTTGTATCCCGCGCCGCATAAGAAAGTCTTCGTTAAGGAGCGGAGGTGCTTGCGCCAGTTCTCCTCGTCTTCCCTCTTGTTCTTGATTAGCTCTTCGTATAGAGGAGTTAGGAGGGTCCTGACGTAGGCCTGTGTAAAAAAAATATATGTCAATATCCTTAGCAATAAGAATTCTATGTTTTCTAGAGGGTATAATTTTATTTACCACGACTAATGGCACGAGAATTAATGTGTAACATTCGCGTAAACAAGAGAAACTATTACGCGACTGTTGCGAAAACAATTACGTTTTGTATAGCCTGTGTATTTCTAGATCCGAACAAGGTACCTTAACTGTATTAACCAGCAAAATAAAACCATAACTCGTCGATGGATAATTATGAATGCCAAAAATAACGCGATATGTCTCACCTTAAACTTCCCCTGAATGCACAAGCAAATACGCCTGCCAATATGATCGATCATGGTGAACACGGGATCCCAGACTAGGTGATGTCTCTCATTCTTCATGAACATGGTCATGTTGAGCGCGGTGGCGAAGGACAGCTCCCCCGCGTAGGCTAAGTTCCACGCGTCGTGAAGCAGTTTGGCGCGCGTCAGCTCGGGGATTGAGAGGCGCTTGTCGCTTTGCAGGTATTTTAGTAGGAGAGCCCAGTTCTCGTTGTCGTAGTTAACTGGGTATGGTGCTGGTGGGATCACAAAATATTATCATTTTATTATTGACTAGTATATTACAAGAATGTAGAAGATGTTTTACTAACGTAAGAACCAATGATTTGATAACGTGTGGAATATTTTGTACTTCGATGAGGCGATGTTCAATATACAGGGTATATCAAGACTGCTACCGAAAACGAAGCCGGGTGATAGTCTAAGCGACTTCAGACACAACGCAACAGAAAAAGTTGCAAAAAAAAGCGACTATTTTTTTTTTTGTTATTTTTTTCCTATGGCCATATTTGGGTGGTAAATACATTTTTTCCTAAAATAATAGTGTATACCCTTTTATTTATAAATACTCTAAGGTATAAAAGAGTTTAAATTATTATTTTAGCAAAAACTATGGATTTACCACACAAAAATGACGATATTTAAAAAATCATAAAAATAATTGTCGCGTTTCTATGCGAAATTTTTAATTGCATTGTGTTTGTAGCCACTAAAACTACCACCCGGCTTCGTTTTCGGTAGCAGTCTTGAGATACCCGGTATAAAGAAAGATTTTATGTCGTGAAAAATTGTCCTAATTCTATAAAAATAAGAACTGGTTTCAGTTAAGAATGTTAAATATTTATCAATGCCCGAAGATCAATTTTAACGTTGTTTGTTAAGTAAAGAAGTAAACAGGATTTTCCACTAAATACATGTATTTAAGTACATAATATATCGATTAATGAATACTTTGCTACTCCTAAAATGCAATGTCGTGGTAGTAAAACAATCTTGTAGAATCAAAGTCTCAATTCAGAAGTGAAACTAATTATTACTATATCCTACCAATCTCCTCAGGATTGACGATGATAAACTTGTCATTGCCAGGCATGTCGTTGATGGTGAGCTCCTTGACGTTCTTCATCCAGACGGGCTTGGTGTTGCTGAAGTCCAGGTTGTCTTCCCGGGCTACAACCAGCGGGACGTACCAAGACATACGATCCGCGTCTGGGACGTCGTGGGGACGCTCGCGAAGATATAGTTTCTAGAAAAAAGTGATGTTGAATTCCTGGCCGGTTCCGCTAAATAGGACGTTACTATTCGAGACATTAATATTCGGCTCTCTAATGCGTTGTGATTTGTGTACCCAATTAACAAAAAAGAATGAAATAGAACAATTTTTCTTTTATACATTTTCTATTTATTTTTTTTATAAAAAAAAGAATAATCTTTTTACGGTTAATTTGCGTAATAATTTATCTAGAAATTGTATTAATTGCAACTTACATTTTAAATAAAACATTTCAAATAATATTCTGTATCAGCCCATATACGTCCCACTGCAGGGCACGGGCCTCCCCTACAATCGACAGTATGATTGAGAGTGGTTAGGCCATATAGTCCACCACGCTGGCCTAGTGCGGGTTGGCGGACTTACATACCATAGAAAATCTTATAAATCGCTATGGTATGCAGGTTTCCTCACAATGTTTTCCTTCACCGTTTTTAGTGCGTGGTGATTGACTATCAATACACACATGACTCCGAAAAGTCAGAGGTGTGCCCTGGGATTCGAACCCGCGACCACCGTGAACATGTTGGCAGTCGCGTCTAGTCCGTTTACCAACAGGCCACCACGCACTTAATATTATTTCACAAATAATATTATTTCATTAAAATTAAACCGAATCCGCGATAAAATCCGTAAATAATAGTTTTATTTCAATAATTGATTAGTTAGAAATTGCCTAGTTTAGATCACAGTTTAGTGTTGAAGACACCAGCATCAATCATCAAATCAGTATAAATAAACCTACCTACCAAAAAATCTGCAGATATGCCCTAAATGGCATAGTTCCAATAATATCAAAAAATGGCTAGTGATCCTTTTTAGTTACAGCACAAGATGATAAGCAAAATATGAGCGTAACTACTGGACATAAAGAGACTTAACATCTTCGGTCTCGGGATGGCGAGTGCAGTGGAATTCCAAGAATTCCTATGAAGTTCATGGAGCTGTTTGCTTTTGTTACTGTCCATGATCGGTCGTATCGCCTACTATGAGGCGAATAGCAAGCTCATATTGCCATTGATTTCTATACAAAAAATAAATAATAATTGTTTGCCATACAACATTGCTCTACGTAGCCAACAGGTGTTATTAATTTAAGCCGCTTTCTCACATACAAACTATGCATATTATATTCATACATTTATATTGAATGACAGTAAATAAAAACATCCAAGGCGAGACATAAAAACACCACATACTAAATCATGCGCATAAATTACCTGGGTCACTTGAATAGATTTGCCGCCGTTTGTCTTGTGTACAGTGATAAGTGGCAGGCGGTCCTTATCTATCCACCCATTAGCAACCACCTTCACGTCGATGTCTTTGGGTATTTTGCCGTCTTCCCTCGCAGCTGTGTTTAGGGCGTTCCATATGTCGTCGCCGGTAAATGTTTTGAACTTGCTAAAATAATTTTATTTAATTACAAAAAGATGAGACGAAGGAATAACCTTCATATTATGATAAATAGGTCCCCGCATCGTGAATAAAGTGATGTACTTCAGTCGTTTTTTATCCTCGTTTCATTTAGTCTTTATGTAAACTTCTGGTTAGATTGTTCAGATACCTGTCTGTTGTGATCTACTGTGCCAAAGGCATCGACACCAGAATCGGGGCTAGTAGTCTGAACCTTTGGCAATAGTCTATCGTGCTGGCTATTGATGTGTATTGGCCTACTATTTAGCGGATGTAAAAAATTCTGTTTCTTACCGAGTCTCCAAAAACATCCTAAGTCCTTTCTTAAAAGTGTCAGCTCCTAAAGTAAAGTTGAACATTCTGAACAGCAGTTCGATTTTGGTAGAAGCTGTTTCTTGCTTCATACCGGTAATACGTGAGTGAGGGTATCGCTTGCTGAACTCGTAGTATAGCGAGTATAGCACCGTCATTGGCCACTTGCCTTCCATTTCTGAGCCGTTGTTGATCTGGGGGAAATTATTTTAATATTAGGTATTTATTGATGTATAATTGATAACCTGCTTAAA
Source organism: Hyles vespertilio (assembly GCA_009982885.2). Classification (NCBI taxonomy): domain Eukaryota; kingdom Metazoa; phylum Arthropoda; class Insecta; order Lepidoptera; family Sphingidae; genus Hyles; species Hyles vespertilio. Next base: position 3,043,824 of record CM042812.1, on the reverse strand, counting down.
TTGCTATTTACACGGAGAGAGTTGCTCGCGGCTAGAAACGTATGCCATTATCGCATGACATAGACATACTTGTCTTTTTTTGTCCTTACGATAACTGCACCTTCGAGGCGAGAAACTCTCTCCGTATAAATGGGACTTTAGTTGAAGGAACTGCGCTGTTTATCATATGTCTCTACCAGGAGTTTTTTGTTTTTGTGTTGACTATACTCGTCGTGCCTGTCAGTCAACTCTGGCCAACATGAGACACTGTGTCTCGCGCAGATCGCGCTGTTAGCCATCCTCGGTTTATCCTCGCTACGACATCGCTGCGATGATTATTTTGCTATAATTCGATTGCTTAATTGATTAGATATAAGAGTGTACCCGGACTACCTGATGTTGATATGGCACTCACTGGCAACACACAACAATCAAAGATTTTCATCTTTACGCAGTGCTTATTTTCAATTCACTTTAATAACACTTCTATCTGATACGTAAGAGTTTAATACGGGCTGTTTGCGGATCAGTTGAATTCTAATCTGGGTATAACAGGCCAGTTTCGTCTGAGCCCGTTATTGCTGCCTCAATAACCGCGAGGAACTAACTTTTGAAACTAATTTGTTCCTCGTCTCTATGGCTTTCGGTATAATATAGAACAGATATTGGGGCGAAAAAAGTTCGCGAATTGCTGGGTGAATGTTGAGAGTAGTTTTTGTATTTTTTTTTTTTGTTTAAGTTTTCAATTTATAAATACGTCATGGTGATACATCGGATAATGAAGACATTAATTGACACCACATAAGTTCTGGTGATATTAGCAGTATTCATATCATATGTTATGCAATAACAATAGAACAAAGCAAATCTTTCTCCTCTTGTTCCATAAGTCGCGGTTCCAAGCAATTTCCAACCACATGTGCTCGAAACTATCCACGTTATACAGGGTATATCAAGACTGCTACCGAAAACGAAGCCGGGTGGTAGTTTAAGCGACTTCAGACACAATGCAACAGAAAAAGTTGCAAAAAAAAAGCGACAATTTTTTTGTTATTTTTTTCCTATGGCCATATTTGGGTGGTAAATACATTTTTTCCTAAATAATAGTATATACCCTTTTATTTATAAATACTCTAAGGTATAAAAGAGTTTAAATTGTAATTTTAGCAAAAACTATGGATTTACCACCCAAAAATGACGATATTTAAAAAATCATAAAAAAAAATTGTCGCGTTTCTAGGCGAAATTTTTAATTGCATTGTGTTTGTAGCCACTAAAACTACCACCCGGCTTCGTTTTCGGTAGCAGTCTTGAGATACCCGGTATATAGCATCCAGGTTGTCATGTCAGAGTATTTTTGGCCTTCCGCGACGTCATCGGCTATCAGGTATTGGGTCACTGTTTTAGCCCACCGACCGGCCGTATTCGGGTCATACACAAAACGAGGCGAATAATTGTATAAAAAAACATGGTCGGGATTTTTACAAAATCAGTCTCATTTAATATGATATTATCAGAATATTAAAATTAAAACATAAAACAAGATCGTTTCCTCGATTAGGCTAAAAAATGAAACTATAATATTTTTTTTCGAGCACAGAAGGGTCTTGAGTTTACACAAAAGAACAAACATATAAAAAATAGTTACAAAGCAAGTGTCTCCATCGCTGAATTTATTTTTTGTTTTTTTCGATGGTGCAATTGAGTTATCTGAATCACTAAAGTTAAAGAATGATGAACGGACATCACATAATTCGCTATCATATGGAACATGGTTTTATTCCGATACTGAGTAATAATTTAATATTATTATAAGCTAAATACATTACTATCGAGCCCACAGCACTCCACGTCTACATTTACAGGCAAGCAAAATACTGCTTTACTTGTTAAATCATTATTACTTAATTTTTTCTGTAGACATTGTCTTTCGTGTGGACTTATAAATCCACAGAAAAGATGTCCACAGAAAGGACATTCTTTAAAAAAAATTAGCAATGCTAATTTAGTTTTGAGGATAGCCAAGTAGGTAAATTTATTCCACAACTACTCCCCTTAAGCTATTTCGGCAGCATGTGAATTAATAAAACTAATAATTATTTACTCAAGTACACAAGGAACAGAAAAGAAGCACCGATCTTTGACAATAACACTATTATAAAGATCTCAATATCTTAATGAACAACCTACGCTGGGCTCAGTCATTAAATCCAACGTGACCGATGCCACCCGTTAGTGTGGCCAGTTTATTTTTTTTTTTTGTAAAATAGTATTTTATTCAGGCCAATTTATTCGGTTGAATTTAAGGTCCACAGAAAAGTCGCAGTACCGTGTAACCAACAGTTTATTGAAATTTTTGTGGAGTCACTTTAACATATATTAATTTACTCAGTAAAATTTTAATAGTCAGTATATATACTAATGATATTTAATATAACTTAAATAGATAACGCATATCAAGTATGAGAAATATCTATCAAAATATGCCAAGTGCGTTTACGAACAGTCCACAGAAGGGGACATTTGAGGAAATTTTTGTTGTTATATTAATCATTACTGAAGATAATTCATTATTTGGTATATGTCTTAATAGTAATACTTGTAAGTCATTTACCAAAATTAAGTCAGAGAATCAATCCAGAAATTTGAAGATAATATTCATTCTGAACATGCGTATGTGTATGACCCATTCGGACCAAGTAAGTAATTATTTATTACAAATATACCTTGAAAGCAGTCTCCGCTGACAAGTAGCCCACAAGAGCCTTATTGAGATGCGCGTCAGACCACCAGGCAGGTGTGGTGAAGGCACCAAGCCATTGGTACGACAGCTCCTGAGCCAGTTGTAGATATCCTCTGCCGCTTAGATCACTCTCCCTGAAATTAGAATATAAATAAGCCTAATACCCTCTTTCCATCCTTATCCTCCCGCTTCCCTCCGGATATAATAGTCCGAGAACACATTCATGGTCCAAGCGTTGTGGATGTTCATAAGCGGCAGTGATCTCTTCCTATAGGGTGACCAATTTGCTCGTTTACCAGGCCTATGCTATGAAAATAATATCGTACAAAAATTGAGCCCCATTTTCATATCGCATATCGCATTAGTCTAAATGTTACATATCCTTGAAATACGCATTGTGGGACGCAAGAGAGATATGATATTTTACGCATGTGTCCTGGAGAAATGACCGTCCCCATTAAAACAATACTCATATTTTAATATTCTATGGTCGTGTAAACGAGGACTTAATATAAATACAGAAGTAGGCATAATTAACAAGATAATACTGCAGTCTTCAAAGAACAAAAGGGACGAGAGTAATCTAGGCCTGGCACCGTAAACTGACTTTGCATTAATTTACAAATAATGAAAAAGAAAAATTGAAGATTAATATATGCTTAATCTTACCATCCGTTACACACCAGTGATGAGTACTTATTAACGAATGACATAGGGATTTAACATAATCTCAGGTCTTTGAAATCCACGTCCTTATTAAGGGACCGCTACAGCCTACTAAAGAGATTTAAAGTAACATTAAAACCGACACGGATCACAACTACAAGACCTTAGCAAACCTCATCAAACATTTGCCAAACAATCTATATCGTTAGCAACCCGCATTACTCACTTGAACACGATAAGGCCCCAGTTGTCAGCCGGCTTCACACCCTGGTAATTCGGAAGGGCGACCACGTCCAACCTCTGTAGGGGTAATGGCTCTTTCCAAAGGTTGGCAATTTCACCAAAGACTAGGGCCAACTTTTCATTCACCCCTGTGAGGGCTGTCAAGTATTCTGGACGTCCCCATACACGGAGTTCTAAAATAGATACATTATCATGTTTCATAAGCATATTACCAATTAGAACTATTTGTATCTTATATTGTGGAACTATATCAAGTACATCAGTATCCAAGTTCGAGATAATTATTGTTTCAAAATGGAAAGCTATCATTTCTCTATTTCTGCAGCGTAATATTAAATATACTTATCTAAAGTAAAAAGGCCACTAACAACAGTTACTTTATGAGTAAAAACAATCTTACCTATATTATTGCCATTATCGTCTTTGTAATGTGTAGTATTGCCGAGTAGAATCAGGTCAGCTATCACCAGTCCAAGAGTGAAGGTGGACATAGGAGGTGTCCTCTCGAAATGGTCCCATACTGCATCTGGCTCCCCAGTTCTACGACCAAAAAGTGAATAAATATTATTTCGAGATTATAGTAGATTTTTACGATTTAGTAGTATCTTCGATATAATTTTCAGATTATTTTTTTATCATTATGAGCAGCGGACGTTCTGTGTCTGATCTGAAGGTAAAGATAGTCCTGAGTCAAACAAAAATGATGATGATTTCAATGCAAATAAAGTCCGACCGTGGCTGATGCAGTTGCAATCAGAAATAACTTATATACCTATTAAAAAAATAAAAATAAAGCTAACTTTTAAAAATATGAATGATTAAAATAATATTTAGGGACCGAGCATTTGTTTTTTTAATATACCATGTTCGCGCTTTCAGGCTTTCCTTTTACTCAGTCAGTCATTTACATCATAACAAATCATACTGATAATGTGGTTCCCTTAATAACTCACATGTCCTCAGTCCTCTTGACGGGCATGTTGCTGAGTGCCACCATGTTCCGTGGCCGGACCACGCTCAACTCGAACGGCGTCTTGTAGCTCGGCTCGTCGAAACAGGGGAACATGCGACGCGCGTTGTTGGGCCTCAGTTGGGTTGCTGCTACAATCCTAATAACAGATATATGTTTTAAAATATAAGCAAAGGTAAACTTTATTTATTATTATTTATTTCCTCTTTAACAAAAGAAAAATAATAAAATTGTAACAAATATTTAAAGTAAGTACAGCAGCCTTCTTGAACTAGCTAGGTAATCTGTTACAGGTAATTCTTGGATGGAGATAAGAGTAAGTAGAAAATGACATAGAAATAAGTCTCAATATGTCCAGTAGTTACGGCTACGTGCCCAAATCAGAACACAACATAGCACATACATCACAACACAACATTTTCAAGTAAAACGCAAGTCATTGTTGTCGGCAGCCCTAGATTAATGTCTAGATTAAACTGGCCACTTATACCATCTGTTTCATGTAATGGAATATCTATTCCTTACAGTGACACTGTAAAAAATCTAGGCATTATTTTTGACAAATCTCTTTCTTGGGGTCCTCAGCTTCGAGAGTTGAGTAGGAAACTATTCGCATCGGCTGGGTCCTTGCGGAGATTACGCAATTTTCTACCAATCGCCACGAGAATTTCGATTGCTCAATCCCTCCTTCTCCCCATCCTTGATTATGCGGACGCCAGTTACCTCGATCTCACTGAGGAGCAACTTAACAAACTTGAGCGCCTTCAAAACTTCTGTATTAGATTCATATTTGGATTACGCAAATATGATCACGTTTCCGAATTTCGTAAAAAGCTCAAGTGGTTACCCATACGGTTTTGCCGGAATACACATATTCTTTCTCTTCTTTACTCTATTCTTTTCAATCCTCTCTCTCCCCGTACCTCAAAAACTGATTTCAATTTCTTCACGTTACACATTTAAGATCCCTGAGGTCATCAGAGAATTTAACACTGAAAATTCCAGCGCTTTCCACAAACTTTTACGACAAATCCTTCACTGTACAAGCTGCAAGGCTGTGGAATGCATTACCAGTCTCAGTGCGGCGAGCAAAGTCCCTAACCATATTTAAAAGACTAGTAAAGCAGCATTATCTATCGCTGAATAATTGAAGACAGTGCTTATATTTTATTTATTTATATTTTCTTCTTTGTTTTTGATGTGGATACATATTTATTTTATTCATATGTATGTATATGTATCTATTTTTTATGCATGTTGTATGAATGTGTTTCTTTAGTTTATTTTATATTATCTTATTACATATATTATGTATTTAGATATATTATATATATTGTCCTTTGACATCATGTACACCTCACAATACCCTACAGTTGTCTCTTTTTTATCCATCCTATGGTTGGTTGTCTGGAAGAGATCGCCTCGAGCGATAAGACCGCCATTGTACTCTTTTCTTTCTTGTTAAATTGAGTTAATGTTATTTCCTTTTATTTACTGGTGTACAATAAAGCTTTTAAATAAATAAATAATATTGCATTCACACTACTGTGGAGCTGTTTTATACATACGATTTCCAACCTCTAAAACACTATTCTACACTAACGGTCTACAAAGCATTTAAGTCTTTGGAATCCAAATCACCGATCCAAGATCGAATTTGTGTTTGGTTAAGATTTGTTCACACATGAACGGACCGTATCACAGTTAGTAAAGCTCTAGTGAACTTCAATCGAATATTGAAGGCTATCAACAGTGCTTAATGCCTGATATCCCATAAAGCCGTAGTAGTAGACCAAGAATTAGTGATTTCATTGTAACTTGATTAATATCATCTGTATCAACCCTGATACATCGCACGAGATAGTATTGATACGATTGTATGATAATTCGATACGATTAATATAACTGAGAGAACGATTGAGAGGGCTAAGGCCATGTATTCCACCACGTTGGACCAGTGCTGGCTGCAAGACTTATTAATATTACTACTTGTTTGAAACAAATTAACCGAATTATATTATTATAAAATATTATATTATATTAGTCGAAGCAGTCTATCGAACAATCGAACTATCGGTTATAAAAATTACCGTAAGCAGCTGTTGACAATCACAGGCTGATATTATGGTGCTACACTTAAATAAATCTTCTTCTATACATATAAATAAAATTGAAGTCACTGTTTTAAAAGTGAAAATAAAATGAAATGTCCAACTACATATCGTTATATACATGATACCTGTGCCGAAAATGATATTTAATTTTATTTTGTCTGTCTGTCTGTTTGTTCCGGCTAATCTCTGAAATGGCTGGACCAATTTTGACGGGACTTTTTTTGTCAGGTAGCTGATATAACAAGGAGTAACTTAGGCTACATTTATTTTAGAAAAAATATTTTATTTTAGAAAAATAAAGTAATGTTACAATGCCCGCGCGCAGCTCACGCGCATGCCACCACTGAGCCGTCATGTCGGGCGCCTCCCACCACTTCTCCCACCAACGAATCAATATTACATTTATAAAATATTGTATGTAAAGAAATTTTTCAATAAAGCTAATACAAAAAACTGAAAATAAATGTGTAACGGGAGTTTACCGCCGCTCGCTAAGAGATGGCGCCACCGTAGAATTAAATCGCGGTATGGTTTCGTTACAAAGGTCGATAATTAAAATAAAAAGGCAAAAACCAAAAAAAACTAATAGACTTTTTTGTTAAATTCCACGCAGACGAAGTCGCGGGCACAGCTAGTTATAAATAAATACACCAAAAAGTCACACACATAGTCCTGACCCCACTCTAAGATCGAGTCTTGTGTCGGATATCAGAAACTATGAATGACTTTTCGGACTCACAAACACCCAGACTCGAAACAAATGCCTGTGAATTACACAAACATTTGCCTCGATGCGAGGATCAAATCCGACCTCATGTTGTATAACCAGCGGCTAACCAACTGCGTCACGAAGTTTGTTATATTAATATAATTTAAGGTCTGCTCTAAAGAGATGATATTCATGATGTCAAAAATATTCTTAAATAAACCATAGAAATAAAAGAGTAACTAACCGTCACTAATACTTAACTCAAATCAAGATAAATAACTTTGTTTACATTCATTTAATAATAATACCAACCTTTCAACTTCTTGATCTGTCACATAGGTAGTCTTAAAGAACGCTTCCGTCGATGAAGTCTCTAGATTTCCATTGAAACTAAATTCCAAATATCCATAGGATGATTTTGGAACTGCTTTCTCTAAATACAATGTCGCTATTGGCTTTTTAGCATCCATCATCATCCTCTTCACTCCGATTTTCTGGAGTTCTTTTCTGTGAACAAAAATTCTATTACTCCTGACATTTACTTTGGAACAATTTAAATCAAGTACAAATTTGTTCTAAATGCACTATAATTGTTTTTTTTAAATGTCCTTTGTACAATTCAAATATTGAGCTTTCACATCTATTCCAGTTCGATATACTTTATCTACTGATCTTCGCGTCATTGTGTTTCTACGACACTATAACATATCCATCATCAAAAGAAACGTGGAATAACTCACTTGTCTCCAGAAAAGTGTACTCTTACATCAGTGTCACTAACTTCGATCTCGTGAGCACAATGTATGCTGATCTCATCAGTCTCCCGCAGAAAGGTCACGTTGATGCTAACGTGACCTTTGAACAGTCCATCTTCAAGGTAGGGCTCCAACTCCAGGCGGTATCCAGTGGGTTCCACCACCTTGTCCAGGCGAGTCTCCATCGCAAGTCCGTGGGCATTGTTCAGGTCTATACTCCTCGTCTTTATGATATGGGTTGCTGATACCTTGGATATTTAAGGATTATTTAACTCATAATTTATCGCAATGTTTGAAATATTAAGACTAATAAACCTATGACCGCAAATGATGATGAAAAATTACTACAACTCTTGACAATAAATTAAAAAGAACAACATTCTATTAACTCTCAAAACTATGATATTTTTTTGGTTATGCTTTTGAAATAACAAAAAGAGCAACACGAATCCTTTATCCAAAGTTACATAAAAACTGCTACTCAACGTCAACTCTCAGAAATCGACTTTGCTATCTGTTTTTAAACGATAGACGTATCGGATCTATTCGACCCTCAACATAATAGTATTAAACTAAGCCGTCAATGAACGGGTTAATGTGATACGCTACGGGTTACATAGTGTTACACAACACCGGAAGACAACGCGACTATCGCGAGCGTGGCCTACTTTACCCCTGTTCATCTTGATTAGTTCACATCGATTAACTTACTATACGGGTTAATGTTCTTTGAATTAAGGTAAAACCAATTAAACCAGAATCAGGCTCCTGATATTTCGATAATAATCTATTCCTTGGGTGTTATGGCCTAACCAATCTCAATCGTACCTTCGATTGTAAAGTAGGCCCGTGCCCTGTATTGGAACTTATATGCGCTGATACAGTACAGTATATTACATCTATATTTCTACAAATCACTGCATACATGCGGTTCACAAATTATGAGCTGGCTCAAATAAGATACGACAACTACAACCGCAATAAACAGCTTCGCTGCTGAGTTCTGGACGGGCTAGCCAGAACCACTTATTAAAACTATTAATCTTCCAATCCGCTTCTCTTAAGAACCTCCATCTACTAATCCTTAAATACCAGCAACTATACATTTAGTATATGGGTGTCTCGGAATAATATTTGTTTACACACAGTGATCAATTTCTTTAAAAGGATCCTTTACAATCTTAAAGCTATAGTTAGTTATTGCTCCTACCTATAATTTAAGAGCGAACGTCATACCTGATGACGCAAATCCAAATTGCTCCAAATAGACTTGTGAATTGGTAATGACTCAACGAGTGTGAGTAACGTCGGGTGCAAATGTGTATTTATTGCCTGTATTGGCTGCTAATATGCCTTGTTATGTTCACACCTTAAACGTTAAGAAGCTGAGATAATATGTAGAAAATAACTCTAATGGTCCACAAACATTTTTTGAATTCATATTACAAACAAAAACATGTTAAAAATAATAAAAATGGTGGTGCCGGGCCACCTTTTTCTGCCCTTCTATTGGCTAATATTTGAACAAGTTGTGCAATATACATAAAATATTTGAAAAAAAAAAATTTAAAGTAAGTAGTTTAGGTCTATTTAATTCCACTCAAACTCGTTTTAAAAGGATAATAGCTAAATATAATTTCGGCTATCAAAGGAATTTATAGCAATTTATTGCTAAATAATTAATTTAATTTTTACTAATATAGGAGCACTACCAACATTACGAACAAGAAAATATCTACGTTTTTCAAAACGCGAATGTATGACAGTGCTCCCTCTATTTATAAATACTCTAAGGTTTATCTTTAAGTACATCACGAATAGGCTTGATAAGGGCACCGCCATTATCATACAGAAAACCGATTTTCCCGTTCCCGTCTCCCAGTCTCTATTCAAATATCTAGACTTGAAGACATTCCATAAAAACTGGTATAGTTCATAAAAACACAAAATCTCATTTCTAAGTCCTAAGAAATCCACTGATGAACATAAGCCTCCGTCAAGAATTTCCACAGTGATCTGGGTTATCGCACAACATACTTATTATAATGAATAATTATAATTATCTATAAGTAATTAATTATTATCTACAACAGGGAGCAGTATGTGTAGTGCAACTTACTTTGTCTGGCGGTAGGCAGGACGCGTAAGTCCACAGCATACACAGGAGCAACGGTATCACATACATATTTACTACTTTACCTGGTAAAAAAAACATACAATAATTATCATCTCAATAATCTCACTTAAAAATTTTTTGCTTAGGTGTATCTTTAGTGAAATGAATATAAAATTTTTATTGAACCCATAAAATGTCATACATTATTTAGACTCAGTCACTTTTTTCTTCTTTCACTACCGCCAAAGAAGAACTGGCAAGAAATTCTAGCGCTGCTCTTTTCAAAGTTTACAATACAGTGCTATAAATAGTTTAAATAAAATTACCACTGAAAAGTTCCATGTGTATTGGCCTTGGGTCTTTTCAGTCGCTTACCATTTACTATCAAACCAAATGCATAGGTAGTTCAAACAATAAATTAAATCTCTTGCACAGTTTTTCGTTTGAGTATGAAGTTCGATTATAAAAGATTGCAAAATCTCAAACTTTGATTTGATTGATTCATTTGATTATTGGAATCAAATGAAGAACTAAAATGTTCTAAATGGTGGCCTCAATTTTCAATTTTAAGATGGTTTTTCACAATACATATTTTCGTGCAATTTTAGGAGTGCTTAAAAATAAAATTCAAAATAGTGTTTTGGCAATCCTTTCCTTCTGATATTTTACCTGTCTTTCACTTGTCTAAAAGGTTTAAGCAATACATGAAACGCACATACATTAATTAGTAACATTAAATATCGGAGCTCGGGGAGTTTTAATCGGGTGAAACCACAAGAAAAGAATTTATTTTTTATCAGCCCATATACATCCCACTGTAGGCACGGGCCTCCTTTACAAAAGAGAGTACGATTGGGCGGTGTCAGGCCGTATAAACCACCACGCTGGCCTAGTGCGGGTTGACGGCTTTACACACATTTTTTACAAATCGCTATGGTAAACAAATTCCTAGCGATGTTTTCCTTCACCGTTATAGTGCGTAGTGATTGACTATCCCAACCCGCACTAGACCAGCGTGTTGGACTATATGGCCTAACCACTCTCAATCGTACTGTCGATTGTAGAGGAGGCCCGTGCCCAGCAGTGGGATGTATATGGGCTGATACAGATTGACTATCAATACACATGTACGATTCGAAAAGTCAGAGGTATGCCTTGGAATTCAAATCCGCGACCAACGTGAACATGTCAGCAGCTACTTCTGGTCCCATACTAAGGCCACCACGGACTTAAGAAAATCATAAGAAATAAAATAAATGGGCAATTATACATTTCTATTTTCCATTGCAACAGCAAATCGGGAGAGAATATGAACCACAAAGTATCTTCAGATACAACATACACAACTGAAGAAGCCAGAAATAAAGCACCATGGAATCGCTTTTTCGACTTTTCGACTATTAAAAATAAAACCTAAATGATCCATCCATCCATCAGCCAAAGGAAGTCCACTGCTGAACATAGGCCTCCCCCAATGATTTCCACAGAGACCTGTTGGAGGCAGCCTGCATCCAGCGATGTCCCGCGACCTTTACCAGGTCGTCGGACCATCTTGTGGGTGGACGTCCTACGCTGCGCTTTCCGCTACGTGGCCTCTATTCGAGCATTTTCCGACCCCATGGGTCATCAGATCTCCGCGCTATGTGCCCTGCCCATTGCCACTTCAACTTGCTAATCCGGTGGGCTATGTCGGTTATTTTAGTTCTCCTACGGATCTTCTCATTTCTGATTCGATCTCGTAGGGAAACCCCGAGCATAGCCCTCTCCATAGCTCGTTGAGTGACTTTGAGCTTCCTAAAGGCGCATAGTGAGAGGCCACGTCTCGGTGCCGTAAGTCATCACTGGCAACACACAACTAACGAAGACTTTCGATTTAAGGCACTGAGGTATTTTGGACGAGAAGACGTCGCGTAGTTTCCCGAACGCTGCCCAACCGAGTTGGATTCGACGATTGACCTCTCTCTCGAAGTTGGACCTGCCTAACCGGACCACTTGTCCTAAATAGACATATTCGTCAACAACTTCAAGAGTCGAGCCCCCAACACCGATGGGGGTGGGCACAACATGGACATTCGACATGATCTTCGTTTTGTCCATGTTCATTTTAAGACCCACCTGTTGGGAGACTCGATTGAGGTCTTCGAGCATAGTGCTAAGGTCTTCCAGCGATTCTGCCAAGACTACAATATCGTCGGCAAACCGAAGGTGAGTGATATACTCGCCGTTGATATTGATGCCGAATCCATTCCATTGCAAGAGCTTGAAGGCATTTTCCAGCGCGGCAGTGAACAGTTTCGGAGATATGACATCTGTCCCTGTCTCACGCCTCTCTGTAGTGGAATAGCAAGTCAATAGGTGTTCGTGTTACGCACTCACAGTGATTTATGACATCCTAGTAAATTGCATTTACGTTGCTTTACGATAAAAATGAATTATTACACTTTTGTTGGATTCGTGATTTTATTTTCATTGCTTATGAAACAAAAATAAGAAATGTTATAAATTATCTCCTTCAGTTAGCAATTTTTTAAATAATAATGTAATTTTTTGAAATGTAAATGTGGAATAAAATATCACCGTGATTTTTTTTATTGGTATTATATCTACATAATAAGTAATACTCTTAAAATTAAATTGATTGATTAATTAATAAAGAAGAAAAACAAAATAAAAACGTTAATTTAACCGAAGGCGCCTGAAAAGAAGTAAACGCAATTTCCTCTTTGGTTAATCTGTATAGTGACATTTGTTAATACTTCCCTACAAATAAAACATAGTTAAAATTATTTTTAAAACCAAACAAAAATATTAGTCAATACTCCTAAGGCCATGTCAAAAAAAAAACAAAGAAAATTGTTTATATTTTTTGAAAAGAGCAGCGTACTCACGTGTGGCTCACGGAGACTCAGTGAGGTCAGCAGGCAGAATGCGAGTGGAGCAAGAGGTCCCAGCCAATCCTCTCAATTACAGGATATGGCTCGTTTGCTCTGATGACACGCCGCGCCGTCGCCTCGACGGTGGTCCTCTTGTCGCTTTGTAATTTTATTTACGCATCATCTCAAAGGTGCCTTCAATGGGTCGATGTGCACGGATATTGTGACGTTATTTGTCTTCTTTCCCTCTTTGTAGTTCATTCTGCAATAATGAGACATTAAAGCCTAGATATTTGTAAAATTAAAATCAATTCATTCGACATACATTTTCAAAAAAAAAACATTACCAAGTCAAAATTGCAAAACTAAGATTAAATTCATAATCTTTTTTTCATCGTTTAACTTCTACTATATCAACATACCAGTGAAAGTAAACTCTGAAGATTGAGGTAATACATCCTAAATGGTTATTCTTAATTTCTTATCCTTATTATATTCTTATATTGCAAATTAAAAGAGCTTATTTTTAAAACGAATTTAATAAAACTCTAGATGCTGGTCACGAGATCTTCATCTGATACCTATTCATTCAATTGAAGTCATGCAGCACCACTTGAGGGGTTCGTTGCTCAGGTTATGTGGTCATTGTGCCCAGGTGAAGTCGTTTCAAAGTCGAATATCGTGCGAGGAGTAGCAGATGCTCTGCTAGAAAATTGGAATTCAGATTTTGATAAGGCTGGGTTGGGTGGTAGAAGAAAGTCATTTGACAGTCAAAGAAAAGTTACAATTATTTTAGAATAATATTATTATGATGATGAAAGAAAACCAATGTGGTCGAATTGAGCATTGTAAAACTACGTAGATTTTTATACTGATATTCGCACTAAGAAATTTTCGCAAAACCTAGAACTCGTTCTGAAAGCCTTCCAGCTCCATAATGTTTTCTTTAAGTCTTTCCCATCATCATTTAAAGCAAACTATTCATCAGCAAATACATTCAAAACTTCGAAAAATCTTTAACATAAGCCATAGAAAAGAAACCAAAAACTAAATCGGTTTGTCTGATTCTCAAGAAAACCATTGCTCACTCGGGTAAACCTCAAGATACCTGAGAACAACGGCAGACGGAGATATAGGTATTACACCGTGGTTCAATGTTCATTTGTCTTCATGTCGGGACATTTAACACATTATATTAGCGTCTGAAATGTCATTAATGTAAATGTGCTGTCTACATACGGTATACGTCATGAACGAACTGTAAATAATACGTATGCTCGCGTCACATCCATAGTTTTAACAGCATCATCAATCATCGTAATTAAGTGTGTGAATGCCTGTTCGTTTTCCTTATCTATTTTGATTACTTTATTTCGTTCATCATAAACGGACCACACGTAGCTGTTTTTGTAGTTTCAAATCGCAGGGCACGCCTCTGACTTTTCAGAGTCATGTGTTTATTGATGTTCAATCACCACGCACAATAACGGTGAAGGAAAACATCGTGAGGAAACAAACATAACATTGCGATTTATAAGAATTTTTATGCTAACCACCAACCCGAACTAGGCTAGCGTGGTGGAACATGGCCTAACAAATGTCAATAGTACTTACGATTATGGAGGAGGCCCGTGCCCTGCATTGGGATGTATCTGAACTGAAACAGATACAGAAACATTGTAAACTCAATTCAGAATTAATTCTTAAGTTTTTATTTTTAAAGAGGTAGGAAAAGGGTGCAGCTCTAAGCTGTGAAACAGGTATCATCGACATGAATTCCTGGTCTACTATCGAGTCTTTTCTCTTTCGTTTAGTCAGTAACATGGTCAACAAAGCATTGGTGATTCTCTAGGACATCTAAGATTGTAATAAATTTACACTTTTAAATTTGTGAACCGCGTGTTCATTTCTCGTTTTAATGATAAATCTAATGGGCAGTAACTTACCTATACTAATAAAAATCAATACAGGATAAACGAGAAAATAAATAATGAACACGTCCTAAAACAGAATAGGAGTGCCATTTAAATCGTAACTGATCGAGAGTCATCGTGCACGCAAAACTAAGTTTTCAATCAACAAGTAAAAATATACTGAAAACCAGTAACATTATGTTTAGGGGCCCTACTATATTCATCCGAAACGAAGTTCGAAATTTCGAACGAACGAAGTTTTTTACCTACTCTGTAAATGTTCGGATTGCCGATATATTCGAATCATTCATTCTTTGATGATCCGAAGATTCGAATTTCGTATTACAGAGTAGGTTTCGAAACGAAAAACGTCACGAAGATTCGAATTTCGGATTTATATAGTGGGGCCCTAGATTTGAAATGCAAAACAAAAGCAATCAAGAATCCTATGACTTTGTGATAGCATGAGTATGATGATGACATCATCACATGGACGCGTCCAAAATGTGGCTTAGATGTACGGTACGGTTACAAAACTGTGGACTCGGGATCGAATCCCGATTTTTCTTTTCATTATCAGCCCAGAGTCAGGAATTTGGGCCCAATATGGCGATAGGCTCACTCCATATCACATCCTGAGACGGAACATGCAAGAAGAAATGTGGGTGTCTTGGTAGCATCTCTGCCACTTCTAGGCAAACGGCATGAGTTTATGTATGTATGTACTATATTATACCATAGATAGATTATGATAATATAAGGACTACAAAACCTATGTAGTGATAGTATTAATACAATAATTGTACACGTGTTCATACACGAGCGACGGCTGGCTGAAAGCCGATACCGCGTTTACACGCTCGCTCATTTTATAACTCACCTCTGGGCCTGGTGGCTTAATAAAACATTGGGAGGTGTGAACCGCTATTGCGTGGTAGTGTTCCGTGGTATGTTTAATACATATGAATGAACAGACAATAAAATGAGAGGAAATCGTATAGGCTACAATAATTTCTCAAGGTTTTATTGTAAAGCGCAACTAGGATACAGAAATAAACCATTTCTGGAAAGTCATTTTTTATAGAACAATATCGAACTAAGAACCTAATTATATTATGATATTTCGTTTATTTTATTTTCTTATTCTAGTGAATAGCGAGACGAGCATGCCGTTCGCATGAGGGTAAGTGATACGACCGCTCCTGAACAGTAGCAAAACCAAACAACACCATGAATTACACAGTAATGTTTGGTATTCCACTGCGCTTACCATCGTGAGACATAAGATATTAAGTCTCAAAATGTCCACTAGTTGCTCTGGCTACAATGTGCTATTATACCGGGTATCTCAAGACTGCTACCGAAAACGAAGCCGGGTGGTAGTTTTAGTGGCTACAAACACAATGCAATTAAAAATTTCGCCTAGAAACGCGACAATTATTTTTAAGATTTTTTAAATATCGTCATTTTTGGGTGGTAAATCCATAGTTTTTGCTAAAATAATAATTTAAACTCTTTTATACCTTAGAGTATTTATAAATAAAAGGGTATATACTATTATTTTAGGAAAAAATGTATTTACCACCCAAATATGGCCATAGGAAAAAAATAACAAAAAAAAATTGTCGCTTTTTTTTGCAACTTTTTCTGTTGCATTGTGTCTGAAGTCGCTTAAACTACCACCCGGCTTCGTTTTCGGTAGCAGTCTTGATATACCCTGTATATTATTAACATAACATGGTTCATCTAAGACTGGCGATGCTCGTAAATTATACGCATTGTATAGTTAGTATCGTTTTTTTTTTTTAATATGAAGTTTTGATACACACTTCACGATTTCCGAACACTACAAAAGTTTTCCTTTTGGGCCACAAACATACAAGTACAAAAAAAAGAAAATACAATTAATATGAATGTAACAAGATAACCACTTATTATTACACCATCCAAATAAGGCTGAATATAATTTGAAGTGACAACACAACTGTATGGGAAGTTCTAAGTGATTTTTAAACGTTTGCTCATTCTGTTTGCACACTGTTCTTGACCTAAACACTGGCATTATAGTCAATGGATATAAAAAGTACAACATTTGGAGGCTATGGTATTAACATTATTAATCCGAAAAAGCTAGTTGACTTCACTGGTCGGAGTATCTTAACTGTCTCTTGCTTTATAGCTGTCATGGGTTTACATTGTACTAATTTCAGGATTTAAAAATCTTTTCTTTTACATTATTTTTTAAGTATATGTCCGGTAAATGTACAAACAGGTGATCTGATGGTAAGTGATCACTGCCGCCCATGAGTATTCATAACACTTTGATTATGGATGTGTTGCCGTATCATCAAATTGGATGGAAGGGACATCCGGCAATCTCACTCGCCGAACGAAACGCGACAGCAACGCTGTCGTTACACGTCTCCTGTAAGACAGTGGTACCATCCCGGACGAGCCTGCTCATTCCTGCTGCCCATGACTGACAACAGCGTGGCTATACCACTGTAGCTTGAAGAATTATTTTGTACCCGCCACGATGGTAGGTTCACCCCTTCCTCTTGCGACTAAATTAAGTGCGGTGAATTGCATAAATTAAACAGTCTACAAACTGGATGAGGTCAGCGTTGTAGACTAAAACACCCACTCTTGATAATATTGAAATAGGGTAGTCTGCCGGTTATACAAGGCAGCTTTTTTACTGTGTGTATTAAATGAAAGGCACCTTAAGCTCGGTTTCGCAGCAATTGCCCTACCTAGGGGAAGATAGCTACCAAAGAGCTTTAGTCAGAATGCCTGCATAGACTATACAAGTAAGAATTTAGCCTGTCATTATCTCATGCAGAAAGGAATGCTAAAAAACCAAAAAAACCTGCCATTCGTGAAAACCTATCTTACAACACGGCTAAAAAGCCATAAAATATGATTATAATATTCAATTTTGGTGTTTTTTTATGCAGTAATCGTATGGTTTTTACCCCACACCAAAGGAACCTTGATATTCAATAGGACGCCGCCAGATGCCGCCCGTTAATAATACGCGACCTCATATTGCGAGTTATGGCCACGAAAATTTGATCGGCGCGTTATTGTCTCCACACGTGAGTATCATATAAACCGATTCTTATTGATTTACGTGCTTATATATTAAAGTTGTAGATATAACTACAGGTATATATGAATAATAATAGGAATAACATGTTTTAATTATTATAACTGGATTAAAAAAATAATGCGTTTTTATGCGTTTTTACATAGCAAGGAACCGTGAAGTAGTTCTACCGCAAGATGTCATTATAATAAAACGAGAGGCCACGGTTTCGATTCCCGCGCCAAGACAAATTTTTGTGAGGCCCATGTGTATTTGTCTCAGGTCTGGGTGTCAGTGAGACCGTAAACTCTCGCGTAGTTTCTGATACCTACGACACAAGACTTATTCGATCTTAATGTGGGGTCAGGACTACGTATATGACTGTTTGGTGTAATTGTCTTTATATTAATATTAAATTTGACACGCGATTATGTCCAAACCAATTCAACCGTGGGGTTTTCAGGCATTGCCTCAATTCTGGAAAAATGTACACGTCAACAACGTCACTTACCAAGACCAAAATATTTTTGTGATATAAACCGCATCAATTTATCGCGTCTCTTCGCTGCATAAAAGAAGACACAACCGCCAAATATTCATTCTCTATTATAATATTTTTAGCTGATAATAACATTTCTAACCAAAAACGGAAATGTCAATGCATATAATCAAAATTCCTGTTAATGATTTTTTGTTCACCCTTTGATAACAAAATTTCCATAATAGGATTTCGAATCCAAACCACAGATTTCGATGTAATACACAAATGTTACAATCAAAAGGAACCCAAGAAACAAGAAAGGAAGAAAACCAGATTTATTGACAGAAACAATACATCGCACAACTTACATAAGGTAACATACAAAAAATGGAACAGAAAAATAATGGGTGAAGTTTATGAGTCGCATCACTGTGAGACTTAGTTGTCGACTCAGCGTAACTATAAGACGCATAAGCAAGCTTATAAGTTCATAGGCATAGCAACTGACACTAATTAAAAAAACCCTAAAGGTCGTATCATAATTAATTGTAATTAGATAACACGCGAGAATAATCTCATTCAAACGAGATAATTAAAAAAATGACCGCAATTCAATCAAAGGCACATCAATCGATTTACCTTTAATTAAATTTAGATTTCATTTCGACGAATCCAATAGTGGAAAGGTTTAGATAAGAATGGTTTGACGTAGTCGTGACTCAAATGGCATTTTTTAACCCAAGGTAATTTACATGTCCATTAGATTAATAGTCAATAGCTATCAAGGGTTAAAATTATGATCGTTCATAGAAGATGACGTAAAGTTACTAATGCGATAAAAATATCTACAAGTGGCACCTAAACTACGGTTAGCTTATTACAATCCCAAGATGTGATAGAGGCTGGTATATCGCCATGAGACTTGCCAATCGAAAAATTGCTTCCGACCAGTGATTCAAACCAAAGATCACGGTACACAAACCAAAGAAATACTTGCCTAATAACAAGCAGTGTGCTTAAATTAATCATCTGTCGTTACTATTTACAAAATATTCACACACAGTTGTCTTAAAATAAGATGAAAAAGCATCAGGCTGGCATAAATTTGTCGAATGGCTTGGGACTGCCGTCTGATGCTATTCGATACTCTGCCTGGACAGCATTTGCGCTCACCATCAGGTGCAGTTTAAGGAAGAAAATGGACGTAAGGTTATAGTTTCCTTTGGCCATATTTATCTTTATCAAACAGGTATTTTGAACACGTAATGAATCACGTTATGACGTCAATGAACTTTGTATTTCCTTTCCTTAAATAACTTGGATAATGGGTATTTCCCTAGTGAAACTATCTTTGAAACGAAAGGCCAAAATTATCCTTTTAAATGGAGCAGGATATGCTAATATTCAAATTTCTTAGAACTAAACAATTTCTATGTTTGTATTTATCATACATAGTATGACATGTAAATTAAATACGATACTAATCCTACCTATTCGTGTTATCAAGTTTTTTTTAAATCATAAATGCTTATACTCGTAACAATGATCTAACTTTATTCCCATGCCTTAGTTTTTATTATTACCTACTTAATATTGATCACTTTATAGTTTGAAATAAGTGATAACTTTAATATTAGACAGCCATGATTGTATTGTACTGTATGATTGCAAACCTGGAGTCTCGGGTTCGAATCCCGGGCAAAACAAACAAGGCAAAACAAACAATGTTTATGTCCTGGTAGTACCTCTGCCTACCCCTTCTGAGAAAAGGCGTCAGTTTATGTCTGTAGGTACATATATAACTCAAATAAATTATGGCTATAGAAGCTATTCTATAAAAACAATAAAGTATATCCGAAAAAAAAACCTTTTAAATGTACCTACGTTGATTCTTTAAAATGTAAACGGCAAGTAATAACAAAACATAAAAATCTGATTTCAGTGTGACAAAACGTTGATAATAATCAGTAAGGACGGTGGCAGTCGTCATAGCCATTGCCACTTTTCTTAACAATTCGCAACGTCCAGTCCAAAAGAGCTCTGAACCGACGAGCTCTGTATTACACCACGCATAACCGAAGGTTTAAGAGGGATCTAAGTAAATTGGACGCTAAACACGTAAATTACACTTACTGTAGGAGCATGCATATCGCCATAGATTGGAGACGCGTGCACAACTCGTCGTGTTTATTTGAATTTCGAGTTTTATTTTTTTGAACTTTGTGTTATTGTTTTCATTTTGTTTTAATTATTTGCGGCCAGTGTTGTGAATTCAAATAATTTTGGAATTTCTACACAGTTTGTTGACGGTAGGTGACTTTTTTATTACAAAAATATTTTTTTCTTCGGTTTGCGTAGGTCATTCTGTTTGATACCAATGTGTGTTGTACTGTGTACATTTCATTTGCTTAGGTCATAGATGTATTGTTTACTATAAACATCGCGATTATTTACGCACCTTGAACGACACACAATGATCTTGTATATTTTCTCCAATGACTCAGTTTGTGACTGACCGTGTTGAATTATTTACGGTACGTATCAAAATTGCTTTTTAAATTAAAAATTATTGATAGTCTGTGTCCTAACCTAATATTAGTTCAGTTTATCTCACCTTATTGTATACATTTTTAAATACTTTTCTATTGGTACAGAAGGAAACGTTGCGTACTTTTTTACTGAACCGCGAGCCTGTGATATTTTCCGTATTTTCTGTAACATATTAGTAACACGATATTTTTCCCTTATCAGTCCACATGTAAAAACGAAATAAAAATCTCAACAATTAACAAAAGCTACGACATTAGCCAACTTTCACGCAGTCAAATAACCTTAATTTTATGTCTGCAACTCTTTAAATTAACCATTCCAGAAATATTCAAGTTTCAACTACAATCGATACACTTCCAATAAATCATTATCACTACGCCGGCTTACACACAACCCAACAGTTGGTGTTATTTGCACAATGGTTTATGTAGACAAACACACCACAGCTGAGAGCGAGGTTGTTGCACATGACTTGAAAATATTGCTTTACTTATCACAAATACCTTTAGTTTTTAACCGTACCTACGTTTAAATTAAAAAAAATCTTAATATATATAATTCATGTGTCACGTTGTTTGTCCGCGATGGACTCCTAAACCACTCAACTGATTATAATGAAATTTTGTAGATATGTGTTATTTGTTCCAACTTAAAGGTGGGATAGTTTTTATCTCGATTGAATTGACGAAAGTATAAAAAAAAGGAAAAAACATTTTGCCATACAAAATGTTCATGGGTTTGTAACTGTCAAAGATTTAATGTTCATCATCATCGATACGGTAAACTCTTCCCTAAAATTAAATAACGTATTTAAATAAAGGTTTCGAATCGACAACACATAGCCACAATATTCGATTTATGGCGTATTTTAGATTTTAAAGATATAAATTAATGACAGTAATGAAAAGTGGTTGACATTTAAATTGATTGTCAAATATTTATGCATACGTTCAGGAATTTATTGTAAACTAAAGAGTATATTATGATGCTACATAAATATAGGACAATTAAATAAATAATATTCACATGTATTAAGTTTTACTTCTTTTCAAGATAGAATTTCACTTGAAAATGAAAAATCTTTAATAAAATAACACATAAAAATAAAAACTGAACTGAACTGAATAAAATAAAAATTTTATATAATTATGGAGAATATTGCAGGGATTCTCAAATTAGGCGTTGCCTGTGTCTTGAAAAACCAGTTAAATATAATTGTTTCTACGTTAATTGTGTGTGTGTGAGTGCATTTCTACGAAAATTAATATTTCATCTCTTTATTACTAACAAGAGTAATGGCGTAATATTTTTGGAAAAACAGCATAGTGGGGGTGAAATAAGGGATGGGATATTGCATGGATAATCAAAATCGATAAAGTGTTTAGAAAGTAGAGAGAAACTGGATATAATAGAGTGGGAGGTAGGGGAGAAGACTGGGATAGCTGACAGATTTAATAGAACGAAATGTAAATGCACGGTATAAGACGGGATGGCTAATTAAGAGAAAGGACGCGACGTATCGGGAAGTGAATGAACAAACGGGATGGGACGGAATTGAGCAGGACAGTAGGATAGCTAATTCATGTTTAGGTATACAAGAGCTTATACGAAAAATAACACGTATTTGGTGTGGAGTAAAATAAAAAAGTATCTGCACCCAGGCGAAGCCGGGCCGGGCCGCTAGTAAATTATAAAAATATAAATTATACGTTTCTAAAATATACTACTATACAATCTCCAGTTTTGTGGTTGATTTTTATTTTGGGAATGTAAAGTGATCTTTCCAATCTTCTGCCCATACATTTTGCGATAAAAAACAACATTTGATCCGATTGTACCAACAAACTGTGGCATCATCACAGCATCCCGGCTGATTCCAAAAGATTGCTGTGGAAACTCTTAGGAAAGTGGTACGTTGAGCAAGTTACTGCATTAAATTATAACGGCGATAATAAATATGCATAGTAGGGTCGTATTTTTGGCAGTATTATACTGAAATTTTAGGTGAGACACATATTCAGCAGTGGACTTCCTTTGAGAGAAATACAAAAGCAGGAATGTGACTACAAACCCTCCATAGTTTAACCAATTACAGAGTATTAAAACTGCCACACCTTCACGCCCTCAAAACTATAGTTTTCTACTCGATTCTGTCAATTCGGTATCGTTTTTTCATCCTTCACAGCTGATGAAATAATTGAATAATTTATTATGTATTTTTATCAGGCAGCCAAATACCTCAGTGCCTTAAATCGAAAGTCTTCGATAGTTGTGTGTTGCCAGTGATGACTTACGGCACCGAGACGTGGCCTCTCACTATGGGCCTTATTAGGAAGCTCAAAGTCACTCAGCCAGCTATAGAGAGGGCTATGCTCGGGGTTTCCCTACGAGATCGAATCAGAAATGAGGAGATCCGTAGGAGAACTAAAATAACCGACATATCCCACCGGATTAGCAAGTTGAAGTGGCAATGGGCAGGGCACATAGCGCGGAGATCTGATGACCGATGGGGTCGGAAAGTGCTCGAATGGAGGCCGCGTATCGGAAAGCGCAGCGTAGGACGTCCACCCACAAGATGGTCCGACGACCTGGTAAAGGTCGCGGGACGTCGCTGGATGCATGCCTCCAACAGGTCTCTGTGGAAATCATTGGGGGAGGCCTATGTTCAGCAGTGGACTTCCTTTGGCTGATGGATGGATGGATCAGGCAGCCGGCCGTGACATTATAAGACATTCCGTAACTTGTTTAAAAATATACTGATCCATGTTAATAAATATATGTATATATGTGATATAGCTATTTACAAGAGGTCCGTCAAATTTTGTGCTCGGCGTGACGATAGGATTGGACCCTATCATTTTGAGTTTGAAGTACTGTAGACGTACTGGGTGGAAGATCCAACCGTGACCCTAGGGCCTAGAAATTAAACGATCTTACTCTAATAAAATAAACTAAGATCGAGTCTTGTGTTGTGTGTATCAGGAACTATGACAGACTTTCCGGCCTCACAAATACCCAGACCCAAAAAAAAAATACTTGTGGATCAATAAAATATCTGTCTCGGTGCGGGCTTCTATCCCGCGGCCTCTCGTTTCAAAGCCGACGTTTAACCAACTGCGCCGCGGAGGCTCTCAATCTAAAAATCTGTCCTGAAAACAGATAAATGTGATCAAGCATTCATCAACACGCCAAATGTTCAATCTTGTTTTCTTTATTTTCGAGGTCGATAATTTACATACTTTTTAAACGCTTATTATATAGGCCTTATGTATTTAATTTGAAACTAAGATCCAGCCTATTTATAGAGTAACTAGTTCGGAATTCGTGACATCCATTGTATTCATCACGAGCCACACAATGTTGTATTATTAATTGTTCTTAATATGCAAATATGTTCCGTTAATTAAAATTAATTGATCACAATTTAGTGAAGAAATTATTGTGTGTTGGTTGAGTATTGAGTACTGAAAAACTGCAAAATCTCAGGTCAAAATAATTGTACCTATAGCGTCATATGTTGAAAGTGCGTGATGGCCTGTTGATAAACGGACTAAACGTGGCTGTCAACATGTTCATGATGGTCGCAGGTTCGAATCCGAGGGCACACAAGTAGTGTGTGTATTGAAAGACAATCACCACGCACTATAACGGTGAAAGAAAATATCGTGAGGAAACCTGCATACCATAGTGCTTTATAAGAATTTCTATGGTATTTATATGTAAGTCCGCCAACCCGCACTAGGCCAACATGGTGGACTATAATTATGGCCTAACCACTGTCAACCGTACTCCCGATTGTGGAAGAGGCCGATGCAGTTGGACGTATATGGGCTGATAGAGATATACATATATAAAAAAATGAACCTTTTTGCTCTTACGACGTCAACTCACTAACATCATAATAATCACTCAATTAATAAATAGTTATATTCATCTCTTTAGTGTTCCAGGGTTTTTTTGGTAATCTTATAAAACTTCCTTCCAGAATTTACTGGTAGGGTGGTACTAAACAACAGTGTAAATGCACTGTTGTATTCCGATTTCAAGGACATTATAGCCAGAGTAACTACTGGACATATTGAGACTTAACATCTTGTTTCAAATGATGGCGAGCGCAGTGGAATGCCAATCATTGCTTTGTTATTCATGGCGTTGTTTGGTTTTGCTACTGTTCATGAGCCGTCATGTCACTTACCATCAGGCGGATATCATGCTCGTCTCGCCTATTCATGGCAATAAAAAAAACAGGTGAAATTATACATCAGGGATCCAAACGTAGGTATGAGTAGAAAAAATTACACATATAAACTCACGCCTTTTCCCAGAAGGGGTAGGCAGAGTTGCTAGGACACATACATTTCGCCTTGTATATTTCGTCCGACAATGTGACTCCACAAATTCCTGACTCTGGCTTGATAATGAATAAAAAATCCACTACCACTTCTACCACTGCCCGACCCGGGATTCGAGCTCGAGACCGCAGCTTTGAAAGCGTACCGTAGTACAACTACGCCACCGAAGCAGTCAAGCAGGCAGAAGTAGAAAATGATGATCCCCAAATAAAAGTGTATAAAGTGCTGATACGACAACGTGTAATGTAATGTGATTTCAATTATTAGTCAGTATCTATATAACCTATGGGACGGAACATACAAGTCGAAATGTGGGTGCCCTCGCACCTCTGCCTACCCCTTCTGGGAACAAGGCGTGAGTTTATGTATGTATGTATGTATATAACCTACAGATGTAAAACACTTCATTCAGTAATAACGCATCTGTAAACAAACACAGAAGGATTGTAGCATAGAGAACCATAGACTACGTCATATCCAATGGCGCGTGAAGGACCATCGTTTTCAATTAGCCGACATTAATCCTGTTAACATTGCCTGTTTGTCTGTACGTCTGTTACGTGTGCAATGCTAATGCGGAAATATGGATGTAGTGTGTATGAAGGTAGTTAATAAACGGAAAAATGTAACAATTATAAATTGCAAAACAGGTAGGGACATACTAGTAATGGGAATTGTTACTATTTCAAATTAACATCAGCTTGTTATTTTTGAAGCCTTAGCATGCTCTATATTTCCGCTATTTCTAATTGCCACCCTTAGAATTGACTATATATTATAACCATTTCTACATCTATAATTACACACACAAAATTGCCTTTTCAGTTTCATCTTTAAATAAATTCGTAAAAAAAATCACTTCTTCATAGATTAAATATTAGCCGATTAGTTTTGTGAATCACAATCGCAAATCACAAAATTTAGGTTATACAGGGTATATCAAGACTGCTACCGAAAACGAAGCCGTGTGGTTATTTAAGCGACTTCAGACACAATGCAACAGAAATTTTTTTTTTGTAATTTTTTTCCAATGTCCATAGTCTGGGTGGTAAATACATTTTTTCCTAAAATTATAGCTTAAAACATTATTGTAGCAAAAACTATGGATTTACCACCCAAAAATGATGATATTTATTAAATCATTAAAAATAATTGTCGCGTTTCTTTGCGAAATTTTTAGTTGGATTGTGTTTGTAGTCACTAAAACTACCACCCGACTTCGTTTTCGGTAGCAGTCTTGATATACCCAGTATATATAACTTGTGAAATGTTATTATCGCCTTCACTTGCTATTTGTGATTGCTATTGCTATTTATTCCAACCCTAGGACTATGTTTCTAACTACATCATTTTCATCTGAATAGTGGATATTTCCAGCATAGCTTGAGTTAGCCATAATAACCTACGTAGGTCATAATCCATTGATCCAGCGATCGTAATAAATCCATAAATGTGTTTTATCATTTAATTTTTGTGAAACTGAACAAAACGTAAAAGCTGATTTTCTCCGTCGTCGCGTCGCGTCGCTGTCAAGATTCTCATAAGATGTCCCCAAACCCAGATACTAACGCCAAACACATATGATGACAAGAAAGACTCTAATAGCCTAAGGAAGTCACTTATCGCTGGAATTCCTATAAAAGTAATTTCTAGGAACCTCGTGAAATCTGAAATGTGATCACGCGTTAAATATAGCTATGTTTTTCATAATCCAACAATCAGCTCGGACCGTAAATGATTCATTTTATGCTCGGTTCCACATAGAAAGCGTTTTGGAATGTATACTACTAATTACTTTGACTTGCATAGTCCAAGAATATAATATACAGGGTATATCAAGACTGCTACCGAAAACGAAACCGGATTATAGTTTTTAGTGATCACAAACACAATGCAACTAAAAATTCCGCAAAGAAATGGGTTTTTTTTTTTTCAATATATATGATAAATCCATAGTTCTTGCTAAAATAATGATATAAATCCTAGCATACCATAGCGTTAAAACAAAGGCTGTACACTATTATTTATAAAAAAATATTTATTTACCACCAAAATACGACTATAAGAAAAAATAATAACAGAAGATCGCTACTTTTTTTGCAAAATTTTTAGTTGCATGATTTCTGAAATGCCTAAAGGCTGCTGCATTTTCGAAAGCAACTTGTAGTTAGTAAAAAATAAAAAATTATATAGAGAGTACCTATACCCTGCATATAGTCTACGAAACATTTAAACATATGGATAATCATTATTGAGATTTACATAAATCAGAGTGGTTTTGTAACACTATTACGCAAATGAACGAATGTTGGTACCTATGCAATTTTACAAGCTGACCTATTGTATAAACAGGGTGACCTGTGTACTCTTTGGAATTAAGTAATGTAAATATTCTTCATATATTTTGCATACACTGTCGCCTGTACCGATATACCAAAATATTATTAAATTTTAAAGTGTTACTGTGTAAAACATGTTTGTATATAATATAAATATGTTTTTATTCTACTGCCAGTAACACCGAGTCCCAAAAAATAAGAATTTTTCGGAACTATGTTACTGGCACGTAAATCAAGTCAATATACTTAAGTTCGCAATGGAATGCTAAGCATTGCTTTGTAATTCAAGGTGTTTTTTGGTTTTGCTATTGTTCATGTGCAGACATATCGTTTACCATCAGGCGAACTGCATGCTCGTCTCGCCATTCACAGCAATAAAAAAATGTTATCTTGTTATGCTGGACCTCTGGGACAGCGGCGGACAATGCTTACCATAAGGCGGTCCTCATGCTCGTATCCCTGCGAAATACACTGTTGTTCTGGGAAAGCAGTGACTGGCTAGACAAGTTCTCACCTATCGAGATAGCTATATCGACTGCAGTTGCTTATTGTCTTCTTAACTTTCCGATTAGAAGATCTAAGGCTTTCCGTGTGGGCATGGTGCGGTAATGAACCCCTTGAAGCAATCCTTGACATGTAAGTCTCAATATATCCAGTAGTTACTCTGGCTACATTTTCCTTCAAACCAGAACACAACAGTACATTTACACTGCTGTTTGGCGGGAGAAATAGATATTCCGGTGGTACCTGCTACTTACCCAAGCAGCCTCTCACATACGAGAGACCTACCACTTGTGAGTTTATTCAAATAACCTTAATATTACCATTCTTCGTTTTACGTAGTATCATTCCGTTGGTGTGTCCGCCTTTCTGCTCAATCTCAAATTCGCTCAGTCTTATCTCAACTGTAAGATATTGCCCTTATACCTTTGGAACATACCATTATCTTTGTAATGCTAGCAGCAATTACATCAGTCTCCATAACCCACATACAAACGCCCTAACATTCCCACGTGTTTGTATTAGTATCAGCTTATCGCGAGCCCGCATACGCATTGGACACGCCGCGCCATTGTACCGCGTAACTTGATCGATTTTACTTCCATCAACTAGTTTTATGTAAATTATTCCTATATTGAATGCCAAGTCTCTGCAGAATTGTAGGAAATTGTCTAGTATTGAAACAGCCCATAAACGACCCACTGCAGGGCTCGAGCCGCCTCTACATTCGAGAATACGGTTGAGAGGGGTTAGGCCGTATAGTACACCACGCTGGCCCAGTGCGGGTTGTCGGACTTTAAATACCATAGAATACCAACATCAACTAACTTAAACAAATGATATCATCCTTCTAAAAACAAAAGAGACAACTGCCTTTAAAAACCTGATTTTTTTGACGAGTATTGACTTTTCGACACAAGTCAGCCCAGTTGATTGAAAAATTCTTAAAAAAAATTGAAGCAAAGGAAGCAAATCAGACCAGGCAACAGCCATTCAAAAATCTGAATTTATATTATAAAATTTGACGAGCATTGACTTCGTACATTATTGACGGCACGTTACAACCGCCAGTTTGTGCCGATGTCTTTTATACTCCAATTTGACTGATCTCTTTGACTTGCTAATTAATGAGTACAGTGTCCTCTTGAATGACATGGATGTTTTGTCAATAACTATGAGTAAAATGTTAAGAATGACGTGAAATATTTTGCCTTGCTAATTGCTAATTGACTACTAATTCACTGAAAATTGGAATTGACGTAAAATGATGAAACACTGATATAGATTTCAGGGAATCTGCAGACAATCATTTATAGATTGGTATCTATTCTTGATTTTTTGACAATTATTACTGTATTAAAAAGTTGAAATTAATTTATTTATATACTTCTCATCTATATCCACAAGTACATCGTATTTGCATAAAACAGAGTTGTGTGAAGCAAATCTATAGTTGCTATGGATACTATAAGTTATTTTATTATATGGACTACTTACACCACATCAATGTGATCGTCAGTACACTACGTCATTACTTGTTAGTCTATAAAAATAAATCTTATAAAAAAATAAATATAAAATAAAAATAAAACATACAGTCGAATTGAGAACCATCTACTTGTTTTGAATTCGGTTAAAAAATCATAGTAATGTTAATAAATACATTTAGAAAATATTTAAAACGTTATGGGCAACAAAACACATCTATATGCCTTTGTAAATCAGTCTTGCGAAACTAATTAGCACTGTTTTAAAATATTCGTTTTATAACTTGGATACTATGTTCATTAAAATAATCCATAAAACGATATTATATGTATTCCTTTGATATATTTTAAGAAAGAATTACTTTATCGCTTCACAATTATTTATTATATCTCTCGACTTTAGATTCTGACTGGAAGAACTTCACTATGTGAACTAGTTAAAATTGTGTGTAGCCTAAGGAACAGTTTAATTATTTTTTGTACATTCTATTACACACGTTACACTTTATTAGCCGCTGTTTTCTCCGCTATAAGTAAATAAACAGATGATTAAAAAGGGAATTAACTACGTAAGAGTGCTTTCGTCACAAACAATATGTTAGAGACCACATACGAACGTAATAGGGAAAAACAGCAGGTATTTACATAACATAGTACATAAGGAAATAAAACACAGTTCGATTAATCTAAGGGAAATACGTTTTTATCGTAACAACAATAATGTACTTGAAATTACCATGCGGTTGCATTAGCTTTTCTATACGTGTGGAAACGTTGACTGAACATTTTCGAAGCTAATTTCCATATTACAGTATACGATTTGGCCCGCTTGTATATACTTTTTGAGTCCACTTTGCAAACATAGAAACTATTTCGCGTAATATATAATTAACATATTTAAACTACACGTTACTGCCGTACTTTAAACTGCCCATCCCATTCCTTTGAGTTTGGAAGAGTATCCAATATATTTGAGTTCATTGCACATTCTACAGGAACACTACATTTTGTCGGGATAAAAAGTAACTTATGGGTTAATCCAGGATTTCAGCTAGCCTCATCCCAAATTCCATAAAAAATAGTTCTGCGCTTTGAGTTTGAATAAGTAACAAACAAACAAACTTTCGCATTTATAATATTAGTAAGAAGCTCCCCTATACATCTTGTATGTAATATGTATTACTAGCGGTCGGGCTCAGCTTTACCCGGGTGCAAATTGTTTTTGAGTCCAATCCACATCAATAACATATTATTTCGAGAACTAACTGTATCATATTTAATTTCAATGTGTACGCTATCGACTATAATGCATGTCCCATACCGCTATATCCCGTTCTATACCATCTCATTCTGTACCATGACGAAAAGCATGACAGTCTGTCCTCTTCTGTCCCTAGCAAATTTGAGAAAGTTACATAGTATATGGAATTCCTGACTCACCCCACGGAAATATTATTTACTTCGGGATTAAAAATAGCTTGTGTGTTAACCCTGAGTGTTAGCTATCCCTATACCAAATTTAATTCAAATCGCTCCAGCCGTCTTTGCGTGAAAGAGGAATAAATATCCATTCAATTCAAATAAATTCGATGCTATTATTTTCTGTTATGTTTTGGGAAATTATGACCTGTATTTCTTTCAAATGAAACAATGATAAAATATGGTTTATTAGGTGTGCTCCGTCCAGAAATTTAAATTATCAATCCGCAATGAATAACTGACGTGGTTTTAAAAAATAATTCTGTATCAGCCCATATACGTCCCACTGCAGGGCACGGGCCTCCTCTACAATCGACAGTACGATTGAGAGTG
Source organism: Hyles vespertilio (assembly GCA_009982885.2). Classification (NCBI taxonomy): domain Eukaryota; kingdom Metazoa; phylum Arthropoda; class Insecta; order Lepidoptera; family Sphingidae; genus Hyles; species Hyles vespertilio. The sequence goes on along the minus strand of CM042812.1, from coordinate 3,012,133 downwards.
GTTAGGCCATATAGTCCACCACGCTGGCCTAGTGCGGGTTGGCGGACTTACATACCATAGAAATTTTTATAAAATCGGCTATGGTATGCAGGTTTCCTCACGATGTTTTCCTTCACCGTTTTAGTGCGTGGTGATTGACTATCAATACACTTTAAAAAATAATTGCTTAACCGATTTAAAAATACCAGGGATTCAACATGTTGCGTCTTTTCACTTTTTAAATTATAATTAATAATTATTTGTCTTTATTCATTAAATGACCAGTAAATAATAATTATTTATGTGATAATAAATTATAGAACCTGATCCTTATGTTACATTTTTTAAGAGGAAATAAGTGAAATCGCGGAAACTCGATAAACTTGGTATAATCGAATATCTTAAATGATCACAGCAATTTAAGAATCATTTCCAAACGTCATCCATATGCATATTTTTGTAATGAATTAAGAAATTCAATAGAGATATAAATTATAATCCATCGGTAACTTCCGTGGCGCAGTTGCTTAGACGCCGCGCAGACTGAGAAACGACAGTTCACGCGTTCGATGCCCGCACCTAGACAAATACTTGTGTTATCCACAGATATTTGTTTCTATCTAAATAAAACGATTTGAATTATAAAATATTCTGAACATCATTTAAATTTTATTTAATCTTCCTGTAAACATTTTGGTAACATTTAACATTTAAAAACAATGTAACAGTTAGTAAATATTGAATGTTATTTAAATAATTTTCCAAAACTCCGCTAGTAATTCAAAAGACAAAGTAATCCCAAAACGAGTTAAAAGTATAGCCACGCCATCTAGTGACCAAACTATAAGATTAATATTCAGCGTAGTTTTTTCCATATCACAATAGTAATTCGTGGCTATAAGCGATAAAAAAAAACAGCGTGAAAATCTCCTCGTGCGCAGTACACACGTGACCTGTTACATAACTCTTTATATCTCCCGCTGGTGGGGTCATGGCTCCGATTATACAGGGTATATCAAGACTGCTACCGAAAACGAAGCCGGGTGGTAGTTTAAGCGACTTCAGACACAATGCAACAGAAAAAGTTAAAAAAAAAAGCGACAATTTTTTTTGTTTTTTTTTTACTCTGGCTATATTTGGGTGGGAAATACATTTTTTCCTAAAATAATAGTGTATACCCTTTTATTTATAAATAATCTAAGGTATAAAAGAGTTAAAATTATTATTTTAGCAAAAACTATGGATTTACCACCCCAAAATGACGATATTTAAAAAATCATAAAAAATAATTGTCGCGTTTCTATGCGAAATTTTTAATTGCATTGTGTTAGTAGCCACTAAAACTACCACCCGGCTTCGTTTTCGGTAGCAGTCTTGAGATACCCTGTATTGTACCAAAAAGTATTATCCATCAAGTTCTTACTGTGCCGAAAAGTCGCGCACTTTGTTTGGTCAGTTGTATCTGTATCAGCCCATTTGCGCCCCACTGCAGGGCAAGGGCCTCCTCTCCGCCAAACACCAGTGTAAATGCACTGTTGTATTCTGGTTTGTAGGACATTGTAGCCAGAGTAACTACTGGTCATATTAAGACTTAAGTCTTAACATTGTATGTCTCAGGATGGCGAGCGCGAAATTACAGCCAATTTTTTACCGCCGACATCACAAAATACAAACAAATGAACCACACATTTAAATTATTTCGAATTTTTATTGAATTAAATTTTTGCGAATCGCGATTTCGATTCGCAACTCATCAATTCAATTATTGTCTGATCCGAACCAGTGTCTGAAATAAAAAAGATGATGGGCAAGCAATATGCGTAGTTATAAATTACCATCAATAAACCATTCGCTTTTGCCAGCTGACGCATGAATTTGCTCCACACTTTTAATTGTTTTTTTTTTATGTTTTGTAAATTGCAGTGATTCCGCGTGTGTATTGTCAAACTAAATATATGTTTAGTCATCCCATAATGTTACAATGTGCAAACACCTTGATGTTGATATGAGCAATTATCACTAGCGTTTAAGATCATATTTTTAGTGACATAGTATTTTACTGATGATTATCAATTACCATACTTAAAGACGGCATAATAGTATAAAACCGAAAGAGAATATCATCGCTATCGCTATAATCGCACTTTTCCTTTCATGGCTGTCAGAAGTGGCTCAAGACTTATACGATGTAGTCAACGACCTATGGCACCTTACCTCGCGAATCGGTAATTCATTGATTTCACAACACATCCACGATCCAAGCAAGCGTTGTGGATGTTTATGTGCGGTAGCGACCACCTACCATCAGGTCACTTGTTGGCTAGTTTGCTGGACCAATGCAATAAAAAATTAGGATCATAAAATCTGTGATAACAGGTTTTTTTCCTGATTATAAAACGATGAATGTCACCGCTTTGCCACAATCGGGCATTACATTCAACATCGGCATTTCTTTTCACGTGAAGTAATAAGTAAACAATAAGTAAGTAATAAATAATATCTTAAAGTGATATGATTAATATTCGGTATAATAAGTCCTAACGCCACGCTGTTGTCAGGCATCACTCAGAATGAATGGGCAGGCTTGTCCGGAGCAGTAACACAGTCTCACAGGAGATCAACGTGAAATGACAGCTCCGCTGCCAGATTTTGTTCGATTAGAGAGATTGCTGGGGCCCTACTATATTCATCCGAAACGAAGTTCGAAACTTCGGATGAACGAAGTTTGTGACGATACGAATGTACCTACTCTGTAAATGTTCGGATTTGTATAACGTACATCGTAACCACAAGTCTATGGTTACGAGCATAAGTCAATAACGACCATAAGTATATATAGGTACATTCGTATCGTATATAAACTTCGATCATCCGAAGTTTTGAACTTCGTTTCGGATGAATATAGTAGGGTCCCATTCTTTCTTCGATCCAAAGATTCGAATTTCGTGTAACAGGGTAGGTTTCGAGACGAAAAACGTCACGAATATTCGAATTTCTGATTTATATAGTAGGGCCCCTGAATGCCCAATGCCCCTTTCATATTTAAATTCTTCCTTTCTTCCTTTGATTCCTTCTCGGTAGTCTCCCTATGTGATGGACCGGCAACACATTCATGAGCACAATCTAACAACTTCTGTTTTTGGTGTTAAAGTAAATAATTATGTGCAGTCCGTCGGCACCCGATTTACAAACAGTGAGACTGTAAGTAAGACCCACACGCTTGCGTGAGTCTCTGTGGTGCATTCCTGGGCTGGTACGACAGCCTCCGTGACAAAGTAAGACTGCGGCTGTGAAATGAGAGACCGCAGGTATGATTCCTGCATCGAGCCAAATGTTTTTGAGAGGCCTATTGTAGCCAGAGTAACTACTGGACAAATATTGTTTGGTTTTGCCGCTGTCCATAAGCGGTCGTATCGTTTACCATCAGACGAATGGCATGCTGGTCTCGCCATTTATTGCTATTCAAGTATTTATCTCAGGTCTGGGTGATAGTGAGACCCAAAAGTCTTTCGTCGTTTCTAATACCCACAACACAAGACTTAAGAGCGTTTATACCCTGCACGCGCTTTTTGGCTTAAAAACAGGACTTTTCAAATGAGTTAATAGCCACCAATAAACAATTTAAAGGAAAAATAATTATTACTAATTTTAGAAAAGGTTGTCATCTAGGGATTTTGGTGGAAAACATTATAGATTGATGGATAATTTGTGAGTACTATACGGATTACTGAACACAAGTTTCGTTATTTAGGCTTTAAATGGCAATTTAGAAGCTTAAGATATCCGAAACCACTAAATATAAGATGAAAATAAAAATATCATCAGACTAATAAGACCCTTATGAAAGGATTTTGCTGAGAAAAATAATCTTTTTGTGTTTAGTTCCTGAAAAATAAAAATTTTAACAATGCGAAATTATTCAGAAACTCTCGTCAAACACATATTTTTTTTCACCAACTTATCGTACATAATTTTTTATAGCAATTGCATATTACAATAGAAGAACATCTTATCAATAAAATGCCATTTTTATATTTCAACAAAATTAGTTTTCATGTTTTCTACAAATATTTTAAAAACCACTATAAAACACGCTGTCCGACGTGGATCAAATCAGACCGCCGCAAGGCCTTCTAGAGGGAGGACGTATCGCTCGTCGCTCCGGCCTGGCTGCAGTCGATTATGCCGCGCGTAGTAAAAATAGCCACGCGCGGAATGCGATTACCACATCTTAGTACTTTGGTAGTAAAATATTTAATTATTTTATTACCTACAATGATTTTGTAGTGAGTATAAATTATGTTTCAGGTAATATAATGGGATGTAATTCCGAGGCTAAATTATGTTATGTATTGTAATATAAAATTAAATATATTTCGTAATTGTAAGGGGTTGTAAGGCCCCTAACACTATTTATGTATTCGAACACGAAATGATTAATAAAACGTCCGTAGTGTATACTGATTGAACACTGATTTGAATGCAACTTAACAATGTAATAATAATGAAAATATGATTAGTATCCAAAATTTGTATTATTCTTTGCTTGCACAGTAATATTTGTCTACTTATAATGCAAATAAAATATTTTTATGATATTATATTACAGTTACATTTCAATTGAATATTTGAAGCGCACGGATCAAAGTTGTTTGAGCCGATTGTATAGCGAGCCGACGCGGCAGCTCTACGCACACAGCTTTGGTCGCTTATGTGTGCGTGAAATTAACGAATAAAAAACCTATAGTTGACTTTGCGCGCAAGGTGTATACGCTCTTAATTGATTTTCATATGGGGTCAGCACTATGTATGTGACTGTTGGCAGTATTTATTTTATTTATACAAATATATCACCACCAGCAAATAATGTTTGATATTCTTTATCAATCGAGTCTTCGTACACTCAATCGTTTTCAAAAAATCATCACAGATTTCAGTAAATCAGTGCGCAGGCAATTACTGAATGTAACCTGGTTGTAAATCAGTTCCTATTAACCTGGACAACTAGTTGTGATAACCTACCATCAGAGGATACATTTCCTCATTTATTGTTTAAAAACACAAAACTAGGACCAGAACAAAGAGACAACAATTGCCAGACACACCCGGTGGTTAAATACCCACGCCTACAAAACATTGCCATTTATTAACTCCAAACTATAGGGAATTATCCTCAGCTTTGTCATTGTTCCACTTATTCATAGTAATGTGGGCTGCTGGGCCTCATTGTAGCTATGTTGTAAACGCCTGATTTAGATAGGCCGGGATGTAACGCTCATGTTAATCTTTCCTCAAATAGCAAGGATTCAGCAGTTCAAATTCTTTCTTTAGCACTGACTCGTGGTAGGGTACTTTTTTTATACTGGCACGGCGTATCGACTGTACTGCAGTCTGCATCTGATGGTGAGCGCAAATGGCATCTAGACAATGTATTGAAGGGCATTAGACGGCGGTCCCATGCCATTTAATGCAATTATGCCGGCCTGCTAATATGCTTTATCACTCTAGAGCGTAAGGATCCAGGATTTTTGGAAGGAGGGAACATGTGTGACAATAAACAATTCCACAGCTTGACAATGTGGCACAAAAAAATAATTTGCGAACCTTTTAATAGTAACAACCCGAAAAGCGACGACGGTACACAATAGTGTAAATCCTTTTTGTTGAACTATGCAAACGTTTCGTGTTTTGAACAAATCTGAATAATTCTGTCAATCGGCGACGGATAACGATCTCTCGCCAGTCACCGATTGATTCTTGAGTTGATTCTCTATCAGAATTACACTGCCCTTAGAATCATATGCATTGTAGTCATTCATTTAATTGAAAACACGATAAATAACATTAATTACGTTTACCAACCAGGTTACCTCAACCAGAATATAAGCGACCCCTCTTTGCTTTTGTATTCCAATAATTCAAATCCATTTTTATAGAACAATGGGGTCAGAAGGTCAATTGTCTTATGATATGTGATAAACTATTGCCAATAATAATTCTAAATTTAATTAATTGTAATTGCGTTGCCAATATTTTAAACATTTATTATAGTCTTAGAAGTTTCAATGTCCTTGAATTTGAGTTTAATAAATGAATACATTTAAAAAACCTTCTCCTTCCATCACCTAAATTAACAAACAGAAATTCACTTAATTATACATACGTGCTTACGCTAAGTAACATCTTCTAAATGTATAATGCCATCAGTCTTCGAAAGATTTGAACTATATATATAAGATAATATGATGATGGTAATGCACCATCATCATATTATGAATTATTCATACTTAGCCACAGAATGTCCACTGTTAAAAATAAGCCTCCTCCAAAGATCACAAACACCTGATTTATGGTGTAAGCTGACTACATTCCGCGATTTCCGACAAAATTAACTTACGTATTGTTGAACGAAATTGTTCCAGTGTCACAACTATTACTTTTCCCATCATATCTGCCACATCTCGCGGGATAAGATCACGTTCCACACTGGTCCAATTAGGACACGTGACCTCCAGTGATACATACTTGTGCACATAACAAGTTATTGCTTACAATACCCGCTCTCACGTATGACCAAACGTGATGTGTGGAATTCGAATAACTTGGATTTCAGATTGTGCGCAATCTGTTGTATAATTAATTTATTATATGGTAGGTATAGCCTGTATAGCTTTGTATGTGGTCCTAAAGTAAATATATGACTCGAGTTCGAAGTTAATATTTATGATCAATGATTTCCGTTACCTACCAATATTTATTTTGCACTTAGTATGTACGAAAATTATGTAAGAACGTCTGATATCTACGTCATAAGTGACGTATATTTGTTAACGTGATCACTTCTTCCAACATAAAATAGTACATTATCAGCTAATACTGACTATTCTGGGGGCATATAGCCTTTTATTTATAAATACTCTAAGGTATAAAAGAGTTTAAATTATTATTTTAGCATAAACTATGGATTTACCACCCAAAAATGACGATATTTAAAAAATCTTAAAAAATAATTGTCGTGTTTCTTAGCGAAATTTTTAGTTGCATTGTGTTTGTAGTCACTAAAACTACCACCCGGCTTCGTTTTCGGTAGCAGTCTTGATATACCCTGTATAAATGGGACCTATTGTGTGAGCTGTTATACTTGATTCCAGTAATAGGTATGGCAAAAACGCCGGAAAGCACGGAAATTCGTCCTAGTCTCCACTAGGTCCATGTAGTATACGACTCCGGATGATATCTGCATACTATCAAACATGATTTTACGCTCATTTTGCCAAATACTACACTCCCAAAGTATATGATGCGCGGACTGTTCATATTCGCAATTAGGTGTTGAACATGGGCATGCAGGCGAATCAACGAGTTTAAAAGAGTACAATTTAGTAATTTAGTACATATGTCCAATAGTTACTCTGGCTACAATGTCCTTCAATTCGAAATACAACAGTGGATTTAAACTGCTGTTCAGAAGAAATAGACTTTGCGGTGGTACCCACCCAGGTGGCCTCTCACATATGAGAGACGTACCACCAGTAAAATTAATACCACCAGTAAAACAAATGTCGTTTATTTCTAGAATGAATCCGTAAAATGACGCTGTCGACCAGCCGCCAGCAGTTCCTTGCGTACGAGACGCACGGCAACGAGGACATCCAGTATGGCAGGAAGGGCGGGTTCTTCGTGTCCAACTGCATCTGTGTCGGCTTCATCATCCTCGCTGTGGTGGCAGCTGTCATCGTCGGCGTCATTACATACTTCCTCACTTATTCCAAGGTATTCATTACTAACAGTAATTTCGATTATCTAGTATATCTCAATAAAATTAATTATCAATACAAAACTTACCCGATCTTAATACAGGACATTGTGTGCCCAAATTCATTCGAATAATGAAAAGATCTCCATTTATTTTTAAAAATTATAATCAATATTGTACGAGCACAGAGCCAGGGTGCAGATATTTGTAATGATAAGAATGTTAATGTTCACTTATTTAGTGTCCAGCTTCACTTCTTAATGAATGCACTAGGTTGACTGCTCAGTATGCACTGTCACAAACATGTTTATGCTTATTGCTTACACAGGTGTTCGGTAAATTAGAACGAACATTAATAGATCGCCCATGTCGATAGGGCCCGAGAAAAATAGTTACTTTTGGGACAGCATCCACCATCAGTCCTAGAAGTTACTGTAAAACATAAAGATATTTTGAAGTTTGACTTCATAGTTAATGTTATTTGTATAAAAATACAACGGATAAAATAATCCGTTACTGCACTTGATTAATGAATTTTATCACATATTCAAGCGCGAGTTTTTATATGTAAATACGGAAGACATTGACCGACTGTCCGATAATGTTAAGGGAATATATTTACATTATAGAGACTTTATTGTTTTATTATAATTAATTACCATGGCTCCTGGACTCCAGGACCCTACTGCCATAATCGGCATAATAGGGCATAGGCATAGGCCCATAATCGCTGATTGCTATGCAAAGAGGGGTTACTCAACACGACGATAAATGTTCGAACTTCGTACGTAAACCTGTACGAATATGCCTACATACTTTACAAAGTGTTCGAATCCTTTATCATATGTAACCTTAGACTAAGTTCGGAGTGAATGATAAGTTTCATAAAGAATAGTATTGATTACTGCTGAGAAGTCAACTGGGAGGGTTTTGGCATTAGTCCACCACGCTTACCTAGTGCGGGTATGCACATCCTTAGATATTCTTATTAAGATCTCTAAGATAAGCTGGTAACTTCAATATATTCATATTATTATTATTTTTATTAATTACTTATGAGTGATAGCGTCGAAAATTCAAAAATTCCCTGGGATTCGAAACTGTAGTCGTCTCGACAGTCGTATCCAGTTTTTACCAACAGCATTTAAGTGCGGGGTGGCCGCACTTATAAATTTAGAATATTAAATTAGGTACAGTAATTATTTCGGCTTATTTGTTCCACACAAGGTTCATTAATTAGTATCTAGTTCGTTCGCTTTTATATGAGTTATTAATTTTCAGTAATACTACGCAATAATTGAAGACCATAATATTAATATTTACAAATAATGTCGCAAAGTTTCGAGGCCACAGCTTATCTGAATTGCCATGAAGACATTGTCCGATTTCAAGTTCATTATTTTTTATCTCGTAGAAATATAACATCATGCTGTAATTAAAATATCAATTAATAATTAATTCCGCAGTTACTCACTGACTGCTTGTATAGAACCAACTTCGTAAACGTGCCTATTCGTTTTTGTCATTAGAAAAAAAGGAATGTCACAATCAAATCAAAGTTGAAAGTGACGTTCGATTGACCTGCCGGAAACTGTGTCAGTGCAAATTTTAACACTGTTTTGAATAGCGAACACTATGGGGCTAAGTTAAATAAGGCTTTTAAAAATATTTATTTTACATCTTTGCATTTAGAAACTGTGATAAATTATTTAATAAGTACAAAATGTTCAAATTATTTTTTATTTTATTTAACTTAGTGTTTGTTTATGGAGATATTCCGGTAAGTAACTTAATATTATCGTTTTCTTTTCATTAATTAAATGCAAATAATCATACCTCTTTTTTCAATACTACCCGAATGTATTTAATAATCCATTTTTGAAAAGTTTAATATGGTTTCAACATCATAGTTTCAATGTTGAACTTAATTGGTACGAATTAAAAACAATTTTTTATGTAATATTGCATTCATATTTAAATGTTTCTTTAATATTTTCCGAATGGGGATCATTCTAGCATTTAGATCTGACTGCTGCCAGCTTTTATGATTATTATACAATGTTTTATTAATTCTTGATATCTGGATACTTTTGTTTCTTAGAAAAAAGTACGGATTGTTTATTTATATGGAATGTTACTTGATTTTTTTCAAGCATGTTTCTGGCCTTGTGGTAGTTATATAGACATACCCCTATGACCTTCTCTAGGATACCAGAGGGGTAGCTTAACAGCTATTCTCTGATCCATTAAAAGGCTCCTAACAGAGTCCTTCATACCTCCTTAAAATGTTTATTCAGTTCCATATTTTTATGAATATATTACATATGGAATCAAATATATAACAGTATAGCCCTGTTTCTCAAATGGTTTCAAGTCCGGTAAGTATCCAGTAATTGTATTGTGAGTTCCATTAGGTATTTCTTACAACAGCAATTCTTATTTTCAAGTTGGACCTAAGTAATTATGTCTTTTTCCATATCTCCTATCTGTTATCTTCTTCTTCTTATCTGATCTGATCTTATATATCTTAAATAGTAAATATTTGATTGTTTGTTAGATTGTAAAGACTGAAATTACTAGACTGATTTAAAAAATACTTTGCCATTACAATCCTGCATTATACATAATAAACATAGGTGATATATTATTGTAAAAAATATATCTGCAGCAGAGTGATGCTGCTATTTATGAAATAATACCCTAAGTCCTTATCTCTCTAATGAACAATATTATATTAACTGCATTGTCACATGACGTGTGTGCTGTGCAGATGTGATTGAAAAAAATATTACTATTGATTACTGGCTCCCATAGTAATAATCAACATCTAATGAATATATTGTTCCTTTGATGATATGAATTGATTCATTGTACCTACATGAACAATAAAGTTACCTTAAATTCCAAGTGAGAGGTGCAACTAGCATTTCACCTTGTATATTCCATCCCACAATGTGATAGGGGGCAAACCTATCGCCATATTGGGCACAAATTCCTAACTCCAGGCTGATACTGAATTAAAAAATCAAATACCACATTTCCCAATCTGGCATTCGAACCTGAGACCTCAGGTTTACTACCAAACTGTAGTACAACTACATGACCAAGGCAGTCAATCTCAATCTTGATTCTTATTAGGCAACATTTATCTGTGTTAAGTATACCACATTCAGTGATTATAAAGTTGCCTGCCTTATCTGGAGCAGATAATTTATACCCATAAAAAACCTATAATTAATACTTATGATAGGTTTTTTTTTTTCATTTGTATGATTCTCTTATTATTGTATAATCTTTTAATGGATTCCAAATATATAAACAATTGGTGTTTTTGTGAAACTATGACATAATACTTAAAATATAGTTGCAAAATATACAAAATCTTTCATAAATAAAATTAGTACTACATAATATATTTAATTAACATTAATTTACTAAATCAAACTGACAATCATAAAAATGTGCAATCAATTTTTATTACTTGTTACATTATCAGAACTTGTTTTGCTAATATTTATTTGATTGATGTCATTTCCACTAAATAATTGTCAAATATTTAATTACTTTTTAATATTAGAAGTAAATGGATGAGTAATTACTTTTCAATAATTATTTGTATTTTGCGATAAATTAACATAATAAGAATAGATAGGTATAATATTTAATATTTTGTGCTTTGCAATTTTTTAAAAGTTATACTGGTATTGAATTGTGTTTTTAATTTATAAAGTCTTAAATAGCTATTTGAAACTATATGTATATATAATATCTTAGTACCTCCAAAAGTTATAAAAATATTGTTCTCATTAGGCTTTCTATAAAAGCTTGTAGCTACCACAAGAAAGGAAATCAAGTGTTAACCTGCTTTCTATGAAGAATCTAATAGAATAGTTGTTTAATTGGTATACATTAGAAAGTGTTATTTAGCAGTAACTGTTCTTATGTTACAGCTGGCACAAAAGAAAGTAGACTTCTGGGATGAGACTGAACCGTTCGGACATTCGGGCCCACCTTCACCCGACCTAAGGCTGCCGACAACCGTCGTCCCAAGTTTCTACCGGCTTAAACTTAAAGTAGACCTAGAAAGTTCAAACTTTAGCGGCGATGTGTACATTACGTTAAGAGCTAGCAGACACGCCAAAGAAATAATATTACATTCTAAAAACCTCAGTATTAGTAGCAATGCTAAGCTTACGGAACAAATATACGAGCGAGTTGAAACATTACACGCTAGAAGCAAACGAGAAGCAACTAACGACACAACTACAACAGAAGTTACGACAGTTGCTCCAGACAACACAACTATTAGTACTTCTACAACAGAAACTAATAATGCAACAGAAGCTAATAATGCAACAGAAGCAGTCATAAGCAGTACCGAAGGTGTTGCGAATAGTACAGAAGCCGAAATAGCTGTTGATACGCAAATAACCCACAGTAGTGTTCGTAGTATTAAAATTATTGGTATTTCTGAAGGTACAGGGGACAGACTAATCTTGACCCTTGCCACTGCACTAACTCCTGACGTAGACTACACTCTTCAACTGTCCTTCGAAGGAACTATCTCCAGTTCATTGACTGGATTTTACAAGAGTACTTACACGTCTAACGACAATGAAGTGAAGTAAGTATTATTTGTAAATCTTTAACCTAGCAATATGAAGTTTTTAAGTTAAGTAACTTAGATTAAGGAGCTTGTGATTTGATAAACGAGATTATATGGTACGAGTGCCAATGTGTTATAGTTGCGTAGGAAGCTAGGATCAACAAATAATACAAAACCACTCAAATATGTTGAGTGGTGTGTTTTCTATATCTGTCGAGTGTAGGTCACAGAACGAATCAGTAAGTTTGGCATCGTAAATTCACCAAGATGACACTGGCCATTTTCTATTTTTTAAATAAAGACTGCAGCTGGCATAAGTGGTAGAAACCCTTAGAGGAGGCCTTGTATTCTGGCATGGCAAAAAAGCATAAAACCCCGAGCCGCCCAGATAGGGTATCGAATGGTATCAGACGGTGGTCTCGATATTCGACAGAATTATCTCGATCCTTAGCAGCTTATACCCAGGAGTATAGGAAGGAGAGAACACGTGTGACGGCAAACGATTCCAGCTTGATAGTGCTGCAAAAAAATTTAGCAAACCTTTTAGTTCGGACCCAGATTGTTTTGAGCATCAAGCTGTAGTTTCGCTTGCTAGCACGCGTGGTGCTGTTAACTATAACAATTGGACTTCCCTTTGGTGAAAAAAATGTCACAAAACATCTAAGACAATATCATTTTTTTAGGGAGCTAGGTGTAACTCAATTCGAGCCGACGTTCGCTCGTTCGGCGTTCCCTTGCTTCGACGAGCCCGCGTTCAAAGCCAAGTTCGAGATCAGCATCGCGCACAAAGAGAACCTCACTGTGCTGTCCAATATGAGGGTCGCGGCGGAGGAACCTGTGTGAGTATTAAATATACTTTTTAAACGGCTATTCGTTTTAGGTATGTAGGTTTTAGTGGATATATGAAATGGAATTCTGATAGAATTAAAAAAAAACTTTATGGCGTATTTGTAATAGGTTTAATTTATCCATAGACCTACGTAAGCCTTCTATTAATTTAACTTTCTGATTGATTTCGTTGCGGGTTAAAGATATGTTAGTAATTCCCGGAGACTCGCCGAGCTTCAATGCTCGGTGTCATTACAATGCGTGCCACTATTGATACTGGCTTACAGGAGTTACAGTGGCGGTTGTGAGGGCGGGACAGTTTCCTAAAAAGACCTACGTAAAAGAGTTAGATAAAGGTGATGTCTTTACTCAATGAATGGAAAGTAAAAATATATCTTGAAGTCTGTGATCAATTTAACCTACTGCATATAAAACTTAATTTCAGAGAGTTGAGTGTTCACTTACGTTCAATTGTTTAATTCTTGTGTACAAAAGATTATTAATCTCTATAATAACAATATTGAACATTATGTTGTACCATACATTTTGTGAGTCACACTATTGACCACGTAATCAAAAACTAATTTAAATTATTGAATGTTCATTATAATTAACAATGTTATTTCGCATTGCCTTAATGACATCCGAATTACCTACGTAATTTGCTTAATAATTTTCATAGCGGTAATTGAAATTTAGTAGATAAAATACATTATTTATATATCTTTATACTATATAATAAACTTGGAACTGATCGATGTCTGTACATGGAAAATATTATATGAGCAAAACTAACTGATAACTATAGTAAAAAATTTAATAGCGAAGTCAAATTACGTAATTTAAGTTTTCTATTTCACTTTTCTCATATTCATCCCATAGTCGTCTTAGGATCGATATTTGATATATGTATATTGCAATTATTAATTTTATTAAAATTTCATTAGTGTGCAATAAATTAGTAAAATATTATTAAATATCGCAATCCAGAGGAACTTTTTAGTTAACCCCGTAAATTTAAGTCAAATGTCCTCTGGTGTGGTGCATTCATAACCAGTAACTACTTCCCATCAAATCTTCGTTCTCTCGTTTACCATTGTATCTATAAAATATACAGTCGAACTCCGAAACTTCTCCGTTTTGAAGTCGGTTAAAAAATGACATAATATCTCCACAGCAAAGACCAACCAGGCTGGCAATGGACTCATTTCGATCGCTCAGTAGAAATGTCCACATACCTCGTCGCATACGTGCTATCAGACTTCAAGCATCTAGAGACCAGCTACATAAGTAAAGACAACATCACCAAACCCATCAGAATATGGACCAGGCCGCAGTTCATTGATAAGGCAAAATACGCCTTAAATATAACGCCAAAGCTGCTAGGTTTCTATGAAGATGTGTTTGGATTACCGTATGTATTGGATAAACTGGATCTGATTGCAATTCCTGACTTCTCCAGTGGCGCTATGGAGAATTGGGGGTTGATTACTTTCAGGTAAGTCGAGTTAGATATTTGTATTCTTTCTGTGGGAGTGCATATTTTTAAGGACATATTTAAAGAATTGAGGATCACCAATTAGTTACGAAATTACAAGGAATCCTTTCATCTTGTCTGGGTATTTCTCTATAATGCCATTTTATAAGTCTTAAAACTTATCAACATAGTACTAAGTATTCAATTAATTGCATGTAAATTAGAATCTATTTAGCGATAAATTGTCTTGATAGCAAAAGTTTATTTTACAATATTCGATTTTCGGACTTAACAGTTCCATAAATATTAGCAAGGTTGACAAAATATCCTAAAATTTCTTCACTTCTTAGATCGATAAAATATACTAAAGTTACTCCACTTCTTTTTCTTTACCAAAGTAAAGGAGAATGCCCATTTTACTATGAAACTTAGTATCGGTGAGAAGAGTTTTGTCCCTCGATGAAACCTACTTTTTTGTGTAGAGAAATATATATATTGTCAATAAATATAAACATAATTGCGACCCATGCCCGGAGATTTTGGAGAAATGACCTTGAATTCCAATATTTTGCCTTCGGTACTGTGGAGAAAATGTAAGATGTGATGACAGTTACTTCGTTTTATACAAATTTCTCACCCATGATAAAACTGGAAAACGTTTAAGGACAAACCATAAGAATACTATAATACATGTTAAACAGTATCGCTATCGGGATCACTATGAATGCGCATTCTCCTTTTAACAACAGGATAGACAAAATATGCCAAAGTTTTTTCTCTTCTTTATCCATACAACACTAACATTTAAAATTCCCCTATATTCAGGGAGACAACCCTCCTCTTCGACGAGGTGGACAGCATCCCTCGCGACAAACAGAACGTTGCGATCGACATAGCTCATGAGCTGGCGCACCAGTGGTTCGGCAACCTCGTCACCATGCGGTGGTGGACCGACCTCTGGCTCAATGAAGGATTCGCCACTTACATCGAGTATGTTGGGGTTGATCATGTGAGTTTGCTTTACTCTTATTATTGTTTACAATTGTATGTATGTGTGTTATATTAGGCGATCTATATATTCTTTCGAAGGACGCGGGACGTCGCTGGATGCAAGCTGCCTCCTACAGATCTCTGTGGAAATCATTGGGGGAGGCCTATGTTCAGCAGTGACTTCCTTTGGCTGATGGATGGATGGATGGATACATTCTTTTAATATTCATACTTTTTATGAATATTGAAAGTGCCTACCATGATTTGTCTACACCACTCAAAGGAACTGGGAGATAAAGTGTCCTAAATCCGTCTTTAAAAAACCCATTAAACCGGCTTTCCAATAGGACGGATGGCCTATTGAAGGTGTCAGGAAATGGTTAGATGTTGGCCGTTTTCAGCAGACCGCTGTGAATTTATAAAATCATTAACATATTATGGGGGTCAACGCCAACAAAATATTTGTTAAAAAAATGAATTGTATCGTGCCACGCCTCTATATTTACTATATATTTCTCTGTCACTCCTACGCAGTAACATCATATTCGCTCTCGCTTCACTGGGTTCCTGTACCAGCACTATGCGCAGAGATTTTGTTCCCGATGTCCGTTCTAATATAATACCTCAAATGCTAAAACCAATACTTTGTTTGTGACTAGTATAGCAATTTTGGAAAGCCTTATTGTCCATTTTAAGGCACGACCCTGTATCAAAAATGAAAAAATATATTTATAAAAAAACCTTTCCAGATCGAGCCCGAATGGAACATGCTAGAATCATTCTCCCGGGACAAAATGGATCTACTCAGACTGGACTCATTAAAGAACACGTCTCCAGTATCAAGAAAGGTAGTCGACGCTTACGAGATATCACAGAAGTTCGACGAGATATCGTATACTAAAGGAGCGAATTTAATCAGAATGTTGAACCATACTGTATCAGAAGATCTATTCCACAAAGGACTGGTTATCTACTTGAATGATTGGTAAGTTATTGCCTTATTACTGCAGTACAGTAAATTAAGGACTCTCATAAGTTTGGCTTAGAATTAGGGTTGGCAACTTACCTATATCTATTTACTTCAATATTTTTAATATATTGCCCTGTAAATGCTTAAATGAGTGTGATAATAGTATTGATTCTAAAAATACTGAAAAAATTAATCAGTTCAATGAAATTTATCAACCACTATTACACTTCAAATTTTCTCTCCCGTATACAGATTACAGTCTTAAAACTGCTGTCTTTTGGTTGTTAATGTATGAATTCTTGAATACTTACAGGAAATACTCAAACGCTGAAGAGAACGACCTATGGGCTGCTATGACGAAGGCTGTGGAAACAGACAAGTCTCTATCAGGACAGTCGGTGGTTGAGTTCATGAACAGCTGGACCCGTCAGCCTGGCTACCCGGTGGTCAATGTTAACAGGAATTATGAGACCGGAGTCGTTGAAGTGGAACAGGTTAATAAATCTCAGGATATTTGTATCTGGAAAGTGATCTTTACTGGTGGTCTCTCATCTATCAACTATCTTGTCAATATCAAATAGGCATTAAGTTGTTAACAAATTGATTATATTTTTGCAAATGGTAACATTATTTAGACTTAATTTTACTCAACCACTTTACTGGTGGTCGGCCACCTAGGTAGGTACCACTGCAATGTCTATTTCTCCCGACAAACAGCAGTTTAAATGCTCGGTTGTGATTTGGATTGAAGGAAATTGTAGCCACAGTAACTACTGGGCATATTGAGACTTAACATTATGTCTCAGTGGAATACCAAGCATTGGTTTGTAATTCAAGGTGTCGTTTGGTTTTGTTACTGTTCATGAGCGGTCGTAACGCTTACTATCGGGCGAACGATACATTCGTCCCGCCATTCAAGCAATAAAAAAATCATAGAAACCCAAACCAGAGACGAATACTTGTCTCAGTGCAAGAATCGAACCAGCAGCGTCAAGTTCACCGCCTCAAATTCCACAAATTTGAATTTCCCAGAGGCTATTCACCACGGCCCAAGATCCTTACCGAGTGCTGGTGGACCAGCTGTGGCACATCCCCATCAGCTACAGCAGCATGCAGGCCCCGCGCCACGCCTGGAGCACGCGGCCGCGCGCCTGGCTCGGGCAGCGCGTCGCCGTGTTCCAGGCTGACCTCAACGCTACTGAACCCATGTACGTCAATATTGATGCTGTTGGTGAGTCATTATACCTTCTACAATAATACGCTGTACTGTAGTTATCTATGGTATTAAGAGCTGTTTTATGTGATTTAGCCTGTACACTGCGTCGATATACAGGGTGATGTTGACATATGGGTTTTATTTTAACATATATGATTCTCGTCATCTCAGGTGAAATTTTACAAAATTGGAAAAATCTGACTAACTTTTTGTTTAACATCGTCATTTTAGATTCCACGATTTTTGCTACCTCGTGTAGGATTGATTGAGGGCCTTGAAAACAAAAAAGAGATTTATCAAAACTACCAGGAAGTTTTTTTTTTTTTTTCAAATTTCACACAATGTTACCTGTTCTGGTTATAAACATGTCGTTTAAATTATACCGGGTATCTCAAGACTGCTACCGAAAACGAAGCCGGGTGGTAGTTTTAGTGACTACAAACACAATGCAATTAAAAATTTCGCAAAGAAACGCGACAATTATTTTTTATGATTTTTTAAATATCGTCATTTTTGGATGGTAAATCCATAGTTTTTGAACATAATAATTTGAACTATTTTATACCTTAGAGTATTAATAAATAAAAGGGTATACACTATTATTTTAGGAAAAAATGAATTAACCACTCAAATATGGTCATAGGAAAAAAATAACAAAAAAAAATTGTCGCTTTTTTTTCAACTTTTTCTGTTGCATTGTGTCTGAAGTCGCTTAAACTGCCACCCGGCTTCGTTTTCGGTAGCAGTCTTGATATACCCTGTATGTATACCAAATCAATATCACCCTGTATAATGGTGGACAGCGGCTACACTATTAAGAGAGCCTGTCCTCCATATGAATGAGCAAGTCTTCCTTGATTAACAGTCAATGGCGTCGCATTGGAAACAGATGTTAGACTGCATGCATGACTAAAAGTAGAATGCCCATTTTACTATGAAATTTAGTATCGGTACCAAGATTGTTATGTCTTGATGAAACCTACTTTTATGTGTAGGGATACACATAAAAGTAGGTTTCGATATTTTTTACCAAAACTATGAATGGACATTGTCCTTTCCATTATACCATCACTGATTGTTCCAGGCAATCACACCAACATAAACTGGACTGCCACCATATCATTATCTATTAGGTATACATGAAAAGTAAATTACAAGTAATGCTTGCAGGCTACTACCGCGTGAACTACGACAAACGCAACTGGCAATTACTATCAGCTGCCCTCAAATCAGGCCGAGTGTCGGCCCCCATACCCAAGGCCCAGCTCATAGATGATGCCTTCAACCTCGCCAAGACTTCACAACTGGACTACAGCTACGCCTTGAGCCTCACCACCTGTGTTATAGATGGCGAACAGTCCAAGATAGTGTGGGACCTGCTGCTAAATAACATGGCCTTCTTGAGATACAACCTTAGGTCTATGTCTGGATATGTTTATTTCCAGGTAAGTTTGTGAATCAGAAGTGCGGTGTGAATGATGATACTAATTGGTTTATTGTGTGTGAAAATAGGCACACATTATATTATCTAGTTTATGTTCAATGCATGAGTTGTCAACTTAAGAGTAACCGAAACAACTATGCATGTCGCTTGTCGATACAATTAAACCTGTCTGATAGGTGTGATATCATAGGTGTCACTGAATGATTCTACAACATGTTTCGGATACGTCCCATCAGCTTCAATTATTTTCAAATTAGCTGATTTTTATTAAGGATAATCAAAGGCGATATAAAAACTGACATTTTTATTAAGGATACTAGACTATACTCAAAGGCAATATTGATTCTCCAGAGCTCCTTTTTTTTTGTGTATAGTGTGTCATGTCGAACACTCCGTTTGAACAATCTTATATGTGTACCACATTCGTACACATACATAATAGAAAAAATAGTTTTATTGTGTGAGCGAACAAAAATTTCAACAGACTTTGCAAGCAGCATAATATAGACCCATTTATGACCACTGTGGCTACAGCGAGGAACAAATTTTTGATGTAGAGATTATATTTAAGAGCGTATACACCTTGCGCGCAAAGTCAACTATAGGTATTTCTTCGTTAATTTCACGCACACATAAGCGACCAAAGCTGTGTGCGTAGAGCTGCCGCGTCGGCTCGCTATACAATCGGCTCAAACAACTTTGATCCGTGCGCTTCAAATATTCAATTGAAATGTAACTGTAATATAATAGCATAAAAATATTTTATTTGCATTATAAGTAGACAAATATTACTGTGCAAGCAAAGAATAATACAAATTTTGGATACTAATCATATTTTCGTTATTATTACACGTTGTTCAGTTGCATTCAAATCAGTGTTCAATCAGTATACACTACGGACGTTTTATTAATCATTTCGTGTTCGAAAACATAAATAGTGTTAGGGGCCTTACAACCCCTTACAATTACGAAATATATTTAATTTTATATTACAATACATAAAATAATTTAGCCTCGGAATTACATCCCATTATATTACCTGAAACATAATTTATACTCACTACAAAATCATTGTAGGTAATAAAAATAATTAAATATTTTACTACCAAAGTACTAAGATGTGGTAATCGCATTCCGCGCGTGGCTATTTTTACTACGCGCGGCATAATCGACTGCAGCCAGGCCGGAGCGACCAGCGATACGTCCTCCCTCTAGAAGGCCTTGCGGCGGTCTGATTTGATCCACGTCGGACAGCGTGTTTTATAGTGGTTTTTAAAATATTTGTAGAAAACATGAAAACTAATTTTGTTGAAATATAAAAATGGTAATTTATTGATAAGATGTTCTTCTATTGTAATATGCAATTGCTATAAAAAATTATGTACGATAAGTTGATGAAAAAAATATGTTCTTGACGAGAGTTTCTGAATAATTTCGCATTGTTTAAATTTTTATTTTTCAGGAACTAAACACAAAAAGATTATTTTTCTCAGCAAAATCCCTCCATAAGGGTCTTATTAGTCTGATAATATTTTTATTTTCATCTTATATTTAGTGGTTTCGGATATCTTAAGCTTCTAAATTGCCATTTAAAGCCTAAATAACGAAACTTGTGTTCAGTAATCCTTATAGTACTCACAAATTATCCATCAATCTATAATGTTTTCCACCAAAATCCCTAGATGACAACCTTTTCTAAAATTAGTACTAATTATTTTACCTTGAAATTGTTTATTGGTGGCTATTAACTCATTTGAAAAGTCCTGTTTTTAAGCCAAAAAGCGCGTGCAGGGTATAAACGCTCTTAAATGGTTGCGTTAGAATTTAGATATAGTTTTAAAGTCACTATAATTAATTTTATTTCTATTTTTTTCCTTTATATGAAGACTTGTTATCGGCTTTCTGTCGACTATACCACTTAACTAATAAATGTATTTAGCTGCAAGTCTTCCATGCATAAAATAATAATAACAAAAAAAATACATATTAAAAAAGTAGAAAACAAATCACGTAAAACTAACATAATCATCTTCAGCCGCGCAAATTGACTACTGACCACTCTACCAATCACTTAAAGCGTCTCAACTAACCCCCTATCCTAAAACCGTAACCCATGGAAATTTCCCCTCATCCCAGGACTACATGAAGATACTGCTGAAGACTCAATTGGAGCGCGTGAACTTCGGCCTGGACAAGCCCAAGGACGACAACGAGGCGTTCCTCATCGAGAACCTGGTCATGTGGGAATGCTACGTGGAGTCTCCCAGGTGCCTGCAGTGGGCCAAGGATCAGTTTCACAACTGGACCATGCAGGAGGATCTGAATAATAACCCGTGAGTACTGATTTGAGGGTTTGATATTTGAAGGGAACAGTAGCCCTCTACCGTTCCATCCATACATGATTTTGTATGGAAATAGAAAGAGGGGAATGTTAGAGGGTACATTTATACAGGTTGTATCTAGATAAAGGTCTGATATGTAATAAGGAAGAGGGGAACGGTAGAGGGTACATTTTTACAGGGTGTATCAAGAGAAGGGTTTGATATGTTATAAGGAAGAGAGGAACGGTAGAGGGTATATTTTACAGGGTGTATCAAGATAAGGGTTTAATATGTAATAAGGAAGAGGGGAATGTTAGAGGGTAATACAGGGTATATCAAGACTGCTATTGAAAACGAAATCGGGTGGCAGTCTTAGTAACTACAAACAGAATTGCAACTAAACATTTCGCAAAGAAACGCGATTTTTTTTTATATCGTGTTTGGGTGGTAAATCCGTAGTTTTCGCATAAATAATATTTTTAACCTTTACGTACCATAATGTCTTTAAAACTAAAAGGGTTTATGTCACGGCATAAATTAAAACATTGGAATTTATGTCGTATTCCCATCGGATAAGTTTCAATATCCTTTGGTAAATAATCCCTTGTCATGCTATCGCGGTCTGCGCTGACCCGTAGGCGTATTTATTTATTCGATTTGACTTTTTTTAAATATTTTTTTTCTCTTTATTTAGTTTAAGAGGTGTAAGGGTTGAATATAAATGCAAGACTTTTTCTTGGTTTTATTAGCAATAGTAATAGTGATTACAAAAAATTATAAGTAGTGGCGCCGGCCCCCGACGCGGCACCCGCTTAGTCATCCATATGGGTTTTTATCATTCTGTCGCTAACAAGAGGGTTTCAAATAATAATATTTATGTCAACCTCATTGGGGCACGTCACATACAACTAGTCACCGCTACGTCTTTTAATACCAAACATAACATTTTGGTGGTTATAAGTGTAGGTATTTGAATTGAATGAGCACTAACTTTCAGGAATTAACTATCGTATATTTTATAAATTAACACTTAATACATTCACAGACAGAGTAAAATTATAACTATGCGATTCGGAGCGAGATGTGCTCGTGACGAGAGATGGCAGACTGTCCTCTTCATCCAGGGGACTTCACGAACGCGGGACCTCTGTGATTGCGGAAGTACCACGCTGTGCCTTGAAAGCCTTATCGATTTTGGCCTATCCTTGCGGTCCGTAAAAACGGTACCGATCCTGGGGTTATAGTCCGAACGAGACGGATTATGTGAAAGCGGTAACAAATGACTATATTTCTCTTGGCTGGCCAAGAGACCTAGGATGTCTACGTGTGAGAGAGCTCCCGAAGGTGACTGACATGACGCGAACTGAGTCAACGCAATTTCCTACCACCGCTTCCTAGTGTTATCGCTGAGTAGAAGAAGCGGCGCAACAAACTTTCAGCAACACATTTGACCAGTTCGCTCGGATCATTCAATCACTGGAGCGTCTCTCACGTTGCGGGCCTATTGGGCGGGATGTCGGCAATGTTGTTCGAGGTCTCGACAGAAGCCAAGAGGAGTTCGCGGGGCAACGGCTTGCCGTCCGGTGGTCGGGCGTGCTGAGGCGCAATGTTCTGGATGTGAACCCAGTCCGATGCGTCAGCACGCGCGAACATGGAAGTCGCAAGCCGGCGGACGAAATTGTCCAGGCTTTCGATTCGGAGATCTCTCTCGATGGTAGTATTGCTGACACCCCACGGAGCGTTAACGATTCTGCGCAGAGCCACCGATTGTACTCTGCGCAGTGCGTCCTTTTGTGACCAGCTGAGAAGCTCGTACCAAGAGGGCGCCGCGTATGTGATCCGGGGTCGGATGTACGTTTTGTACACCCCCAGTTTCACCCTAAGTGGAAGGTTTGATGAGAGAATGGGCCGCAGCTTCGCAATTGCGACTTTACCGTTCGCGACGGTAGCTTTGGCGTGCCTAGCTAGGCGGAGATTCCTATCAATGATAACTCCGAGATATTTGGCCTGGAAACCCCATGGGATTTCCTGGCCGAACATCATCAGAGGTTTCACTGCCCTTTCGTTTGGGCCTTCTTCGTAATTAGGGCCTGGGTTTTGTCTACGTTCACCGACATCTTCCATATAGAAAGCCAGTCGGGAAGTAGGTCCAGGCTACGTTGGAGCTTGGCGGCGGCTCCTTTCGCGGAAATGGATGACGAATAGAGAGCGATGTCATCCGCGTATAGAGCGAGATTGACGTCATTCCTGATGGGAATGTCGTCGGTATAGAGCGCGTATAGAATCGGGGAGAGACAACTGCCCTGCGGAACGCCCGCGGCTATACGACGGTCGCGGGACAGACAGTTGTCGACGGAGACGTGAAAGAATCTATTCGTCAGGAAAGATTGGACTACTTTTGTGACGCGTCGGGAAGTGTCCGTCAAAGCGTTCTTGTATACGAGACCGTTATGCCAGACCCTGTCGAACGCTTTTTCCATGTCCAGGAATACTGCAGAGACAGCTTCACGCCTGTTTTTGGCAACCGTGAAGTGGTGCAGCACCCTAGACAACTGAAGAGAGGTGCTGTGATCGGCGCGAAAACCAAATTGTTCGGGCCTCGGAGTCAAAATGGGCGAGAGGTAGGAGAGGAGGAGTTTCTCGAATAATTTTGAGGTATTCGGGAGGAGGGTGATAGGACGGTAACTATCGGGCTTGTGAGGGGGCTTGTTAGGTTTGGGAATCATGATGACCCTGCTGGTTTTCCACCGAGTGGGAAAGTGACCCATGCGCAGGATGCCATTGAACAGGCGCGTCAGCGCTACCACTGCCTTCAGTGGTAAGCGGCGAAGCGCACTGTTCGGAATGCCATCAGCGCCCGGGGCTTTCCTCGGTTTGAACCTTCGGATCATCTCCCGCACCTGGGAAGGAGAGAAGAAGAGAGGATCGTCGTCGGGCCTTATGGGCTCGTCGAAATAATCCTCAAGGAAGTTTGAGACTTCTGTTTCATGGCCAGGATGGGAAGTGGGATTCGGTTGGAATTGGCGTTCCAGGTACTCGGCAAAGATCTCCGCTCGATCTTCAGCCCTGTACCTCAGGTTTCCGTCGGCGTGCAGAAGCGGCCGCACGGGTTCAGGAGTCTTGTAGAGCGCCCTGCACAAACGGTGGAGAGCGGGAGCGTCGCTCACCGCCAAGTCCAGGACGCTGTTCCAACCCCCCGTCCTGAACGCCTCGAGTTCGGCCTTCACCCTATCTGTCAGACGGTTGAGCTTCGTTTTCAACCGCGGGCAGCGACAGTGTTGCCACCGAGCGCGGAGTCTCCGTTTCTCATCAATGAGATCTCGCACGCGGTGAGGGAGATCCGGCTTTCTGCCCGCGGTTGAAAGCGGGACCTTGGAAGCCTGAAGGGCGACCTGGATGGACGAGATAAGTTCGTCCGCCAGAAGATCAACCTCTGAAGCGTTGGTGACCGGTCGAGTCGGAGCGCTCGCATGCAACGCTTCTGCAAAAGAGTCCCAATTAATCCTGAACCTATCGCGAGGGGGGTTCCACTTTTCAGGTTGCCCGGGCAACACGACTAGGACGGGTTGATGGTCATTTTCGAGGAAATCGTTTAGGACTTCTTGCGCGGGCAAGGACGATAGACCGCGGTGTATTCAAATGTCCTCTTCATCCAAATAAACCGACCCTTTTATAGGACTACCCGAATGAGGATCGGTGGGGATAAATCTTACAGAAAATATATTTAAGCCATAAAATAGGGTCTATCCTTTCATCTAAAAATTAAGGTCTGCCCAAACATCTGGGCTATTGTCCAAACCGAAAGGTTTTACCCAAACATGTGTACTATTGTCTAAAAAACATAAATTTGTTGCAAAGGATTGCCGCCACTAAAGAACTTAACTATAATAATACAATTTTATTGCCCCGACATGAACGGGCCATTACAATTAGGAAACAATAATTTAGAACAGCATCTTTTTAACTAATATTATACAATAGGGTACACAAAAATTCTTATTTTAACAAAACGACTCGCAGATGTTTTATGGTTAAACATCTGCAGTCATATTTTAAAATGAAATGCGTGTTTAAATAATGTTCAAATTACAAATAATAAGCGTATTATTTTAAAAGCTAAATATAAGTTGGCGTATTGCAACCGCTTTAAAAGCTAAATCTAAGTTGGCGTATTGCAACCGCCACAACATATTTATACAAATATTCGATTTGACTTATTTTAATGTTATTATGGTACCTTTATGGACTGCCTCGGTGGCGTTGTTGTACTAAGGTACGGTTACAAAGCCGAAGCTTCGGGTTCGAATCCCGGGCTGGGAAAAGTGATATTGGATTTTTCTATTTGTGAATTTGTGCCCGATATGGCGATAGGCCCGCCACCCGTCACATTGTGGAAGGGAACATACAAGGCGAAATGTGAGTGTCCTAGCACCTCTGCCTACCCCTTCTGGGATATAGGCGTGAGTTTATGTATGTATGTGGTACCTATATTTCCAGGATACCAAGCTACCTGCGTTCGCTAGTGTACAATATAGCGCTGAAGTACGGCGGAAGACAAGAATTCGACTTCCTATGGAACGTGTTCATGAACTCCACGGATCCGAACATCAAGAGTCTGATTATCACCAACCTGCCTAGTGTCAGAGACGAGTCATTGATCACTATGTAAGTTACATTTTATATTATTTAAATATAGTTGTAGTAAGAACAGTATGTAACCGTATGTTTTGAGTATGCAAGTTAAGGGAATATTGTCTGTTTTTTTTTTCTGTTTATATTTATTTTTATCAATTATTTTAAATGTAACAGTATTCTTTTTACTAGGTTATTCTAATTCTAATGGTGCGAGATATATTTTCCATCACCATGAAGTAAAAAACTCACTTAATTTAAAACAAAACTAAAATAGTTTTATAAAATGTCCATCAATAAAGCTATCAGAATAGGGTATTTGACTCCAATTGTTTTGTTGTATCAAAACGTATCCATAGCTATGGTCAAACAAACCAAAAAAAATATAAATCAATTCAGAATGGAACAAGTTAAAAACGTTTTATATTTTGTAGTGAGATTAACAGAAAAAAATGCAAAACAATGCTAGTGACGTCACTACGGTTGTTACACAGAGTGTGCGGGTGTGAAAGAGACAGCCAGATGTCCCCACTACACCTCATCTTTCATTTTAAATATTATAAGTATATTTGCCTAAGGTTACAAGTTACATTATTACTTTTTTGACAGCAATTCTTTATTTTTAACGAAAATCGATAATAGTCACATACCCTATTCAGCTTAAAATACCTATTTTACATACAGGTTGCTAGAAAAAAGTCTATCAGACATCCCGAAGCAGTACGCGGTGGCGGCGTGGGGCGTGGAGCCTCCACTCGGCTCGCGCATCGCGCAGGACTTCCTCATACAAAATTTCGATACAGTATACGACAAGTTCACGCACATGGACCCGTTCGTGTTCCCCTCCGTGCTCAATGGGGCGTTTGGATTCATTACTACTAATGAGGACTTGGATAAGGTGGGTTTGTGAGGGATGGTATGTTTAGATTATTTTTATCGATACTTCGGAAGTTAATTTTATCGACATTTAGGAGTCGATAAAAAATATAATTGCTAATTCAATCATACTATTTTTTTCGTGTTATTTTGTTCTGTGAAATCATGAATGAAATGCCTAATGTTAATGCTATAAAGTTAAGAAATACCTGTAAACTATTTTTGCCTTTAAAACCACATTATAATCTAATGTAAGTTCTCACCATTATTATACTTTACAAATTCCTTTCTTCTTCTTCTTTATCCTTTAGAAGTTTATTTAAAATAATAAAAATCCCTTTACAGCTAAAATCCTTCATGCAAGAGCACAAAGAGAAGTTACTACCGATGTCGCAAACCCTTCAGAAAATTGTCGACACGGCGCACCTGAGGATCGACTGGGTGCAGAAACACTCGCAGGGCATCATCAAGTGGTTCGAGAACTACGTCACAGGTATTTTAATATTATATACATTAGTAATAAGATAATATAAAAGTTAATGAAACAACGTACATTATAAAATATGTTTCGTAAGAAGTGTTGAAGTGATGTCTCTATCAATTTATTTCTAGACTGAAGTATTTTAATTCTTATATTAATGAGGTATCTTCAAAATTAAAAATACACTTACGCCCTTTCTCTTTGAGGGTAGGCAGAAATAATACACTACAACAAGCTATAAACCTGACAGACCTTACTTTTATACTTATTGACAAAACAATGATATTCACTTTCAGGTAAATTACCAGATGAAACTATCACCAATACTACCACCCCTATACAAAACGAAAACTCGACAACGGCAGCTTCGGTCACCACCCTGACTGACGTCACACCTAGTACAAACGCCGAAACCACAACTAGTCCCACTCGATAAAAAGTCACACTACTTTTATAAATGTAGTTTATCGATATCTCCACGACAAGTTATCGACTTTTGTCAATTAATAGTCGACGTGTGTGTCGATAATTAAAATCTCTAGTTCGTCGATAACTAGAGTCGTTAGATTAATTATTGTTGGTTTAATTAGTATTCGATATTTTTGTAATTTTAAATATAGAAAGAGCTTAGACCGTGCAATTGTACACTATCAAGAATAAGTTTAAGATAGCGTTTATAGAAACCATTTATGTTCGGGATAAACTGACCAATATATGGATAACAGAGTAAGGACAAAGAAATTAAGGAAACATAATCGTTTCTATTTTAAGTTTCTTTTTGTGCTATATTATGAATGGCAGTTTCAAAAACCAATAATTAAATAACTTATGTTATTATTTCAAGCGAAATAACAATCACAGTTAACATATGACGTCATGCCAATACGTCATCGCTGATATTTTTTTGTGAAATTGCGCAGTCTATGCTCTTTGTCTATGGTTCTAATGGCATAATATTAAATAATAGCGATCCACGGCTGTGCACCATCACAAGTAATTTATTGAATAATTGCAATTTGACCTATGTAACTTGATTTTGTTATTTTATATGTTTATTTAATAAATAGAGGTAAGTTATTTTTGAGACCTACATTTTATTTCTTATACATTTTATTTATTTTTATTTGTTTTCTATTTCTTTTCTTTGAAAAAACATTTTTGGTATTACGATGAAATTCGAAACAATACCGATTTCTTTCAATAGGATGTTCTGATAATGTAGTATTAAACACCATATTTTTAAACAAACATTTGCCCCAATCAGGGTGTTCATAATATCTGAAGCATAAAGTTTTACCCTACTCACCCATAAAATATATCGTAAAATGGGACCAAAATATACTCCAAATTATAAAGACCACCGTAGAGTAAATAAATTTATATATTATTGCCAAAGCAAGCATTCGATTCCCTTGTTGGCGCAAATGTTTCTGTATTCGGCAAATATTTGTCCCAATAATAATGTGTGCTGAAATGTTTTGTAGTTTCAAATGAATGCTTCACAACGCATCGTAGCATGGAGTATATTTTCATTGTATTGTGATTATTTATATTATTCTCGAGATTTATAATATATTCTATCTTTAATCTATTGTTTATTATTTTATTCCCAGAATATAATATAGGTATATTCTACAAGAGCAATAAGACCTCAGAGGAGAATATTTTTACCTTATTTAATTATTAATGGCGGCTTTTTTAATCATATACATAATATTTATTTATATTTTATGTATGCCAACTTCTTTTGTAGCTTTGTTCTATATGAGTCGACCTTTTTCATGATTGTTAGCAAAATATAGAAATCCTTCAAGCCCTCATCAAATTCTCTCGCTATTGCATTTTATTACTTCTTTGGTATACAATAACCTATAACTAAAGACCTGACATACAATACCATCTAGTTGAAGATATCCAGGCTATTCTAATTCTATCCCCGATCCCCGCACCGAGAGGAATGTTAGTGCGGCCCACAAATATTTCTTCCGGGTCTGGGTGTTTGTGAGACCGAAAAGTCTCTCGTAGTTCCTGATACCCACGACACAAGGCTCGATCTTAGTGTGGGGTCAGGACTATGTATGTGACTGTTGGGTGTTATTTATTTATTTATCCCTTTCATACTCCCGCTTATTTAATTATTCCTTACTATCCCCTTTCCCCCATACCTTATGAAAGGGAAACTCCTACGATTCGCAAGTATGGATATTAATTGGCGGTGAACTTAATTTAAAATCCAGTCCAGGAATTGGTCTTGACCAAATAGTAATTAGTAATTCTCTGAAGAAGTAAGGTAAATAGCGTGTTTAGAAATTTGATTTTTAGAAGAAACGATTAATTCTTGTGGTATATTCGGTGTACTTCACTCCAAATATTCTGATGAGTTTGAAGTTGGTTACGAGTGGCATGACATTTATTTTTAGAGACTAAAGGTGCAATCACACTATAGTAATCCGTTTTACGCATAAAGTAAAGACGTGGCCATAAATACTAAAGAAACGCGTCTTAGACCGATTTGAACAATGGATTCTTTTATTGTGTGCACATTATCAGTCGTACGCTTATGACGTGACCTTGTATGTTCCATTGTGCTGATTGGCCAGTTAGCCGCTTCTTTACTCTATGCGCTCTATCTTAACGCCCGAATATTGTTAAACAATCATTTCTTATATATTCTAGGACAGACTTCCTAAAAATGGTATACAATGATAGACTAAATACTTTTCCGACAATTTATATTTCGACTTATCGTTGATGTTATTACAAAATATCTCACCATGAATAGATGTTTTACGAGACATATATTTTTGTAATATTTCGCCTAATACACGATATGCTTTTGTTTAAAAACACATTTTGTTATAGTGAAAACTATACCCATACATACATAGTGAAATATAAGACAATAGGGTTAAAAACAAAACTCACAATGAAAAAGTGCGGTAATCTAGGTGCAGGTATGCACACCGTCATTTTAATATGTATGCCAAATGTAATCATAATACAAGATTTTTTAATTCATATATTAATTTAATTATTGTACTTATTAGTTCATAGATAGTAAAAGTATTTGTTTAAGATTAAAAATGATATTCTTGCTGGATAAGTGATGATGTAACAAGATTACATAACTCGAATTCATATAAATATAATATGTTTATTATTGAATTTGAAAACTTTAATTAAAATTATCTTTTACCTATATTTCGTCCCAGAATTTTTTTATTGAATAAAATTAGGTCTAAATAATATATCAATTTGTAATCAACTTAATACCAATTTGATATGCCTATTGGTACGATAATTGACAACATTTACATATTTTTACAACAATATCTTGTCTACAGAGTGCTATTTACATATGGTATTTAATTTAAACCACATAATTCTAACCCCCCACCAATTATACCAAGTTTGAACAAATCTGCCTGATACTTTTGTCAAAAATCGTGATTTTACATTTCAAGGCTTTTGATCAACCCCTTTAAATACCGAGTCTTTTTACAGTTCAGATAAGTTCCCGAACCGCACTGAAGTTCAGCTAAGCTGTTAAAATACTCGTATCTATATGGGTGCCCCAAAATCGTGAAAACTAAAATCACGATTTTTGGACAAAAAATCTTGTTACATTTTTTCAAATTATTTACAATGTCGCCTGGGGTAATGAGAATCATGGGTTAAATTATGTACCAAGTGTCACCTTGTATACCTACTAATATTTTAATTACAAAATGTTTATTGTTTTGTTATTTGCCGACATACATGAGGCTCAGTAGAATAATATATTATCTAGTTTGTTTATTTATTATTGTACTTTGTTGAAATTATTAGTTTGAATAGCATGTAAAGTTTAGTTTGATGCTGAATAAAATGTTTAAAATTATAAATTGTATTTATTTCATGCCGTAAACATCTCTTTTGGAACATACTTTTTGCACAATAGAGCAAATCGGGTAAGTTCCCACGTTTTCCGTGACCATATTATTTAAATTTAGAACGTTTAAGGGTTCAAGTAATACCTTAATAATCGATTATCGAATGTCGGTCAAACAACTGGATTGTCTTGGGCTGGTATCACAGAGTACTTTGGGCTGGTATATTATTAAACTATGTATTTGTTACCCCAATTGTAACTCAAATTAGTATCGATAGATGGCAGTAATTGCCATACAATAAATAAATCTTTAAATGTCTCTTCTTAAAATGTTAAAAGTCGTGTTTTCATTGTTTATATTAATTTATTCTGCCTTTAATAAACGATAAAGATATTGCATATAATAATCTGATAAAAAATAACCCCAAAATCTAAACTGACTGCTATAACTGGTATCAAACTTATATTACTGCAATAATTACTCGAATAAGTACTAAATACTTATGAAATATATTTTATAAATTAAAAACTGAATTTAGATGCCACGTCACACATCCTGGCGAACTGACTCGTAGCGTTCTCTGTAAAGCGATGCAAGTCGGAGCGCGAAAATCAATAACCAGCTTGTAAACAAGCCCTATATGTAGGGCAAACATTACTCCGTCATTACAAACTTTTATATTTAATTATTAATGTTTTGTGTGTTTATTTCGCCGTAAACGTTATATTTTCTTTCAATCGACTAAGGACAAAATGGATTCAGCCAACGTAGGATATTCCTACCATTTGCCGTCGGGCGGATGGAATTATAAAATTCGCAACACATTGTCACAATTTAGTGATTTGTTTAGCGAATTCAACAAATACATCGCACCAGCGTATCATCACGACCGCTGTGAAAGGTGGTAAACATTGAGGTGTTTTCGTAAACATTACCGTAGAATAGTGCACTAATTATTTGTTTAATTTCAGGTCCGTTCAAATGAGGATTTATTCAATGCACAAAGGGGAATTCGTAATGGTTTTTATAGCATTTTTTGCTTGTTTCGGTTTGGGCGTATTTATAGGACTTGCAGGTGAGTCGCATTTCCGTATTTATAGAGGACATTAATCTTTGGTAACTGCGCATGTGTTTGTATTTTTACATCATATCAAAATGTCAATCACACTAACAAAATATCCTTATTTATTACGGGCTTCATAAAACAACGAAAGTATATTAGAAAATCCTATGACTTACGATAAATATTTAAATCGTAATTTTAATCAAAATATTTGAATCTATTCGTTAAAATGGATACTTTACGAAATCATATTATTCAGTATGAAATCAAACAGATTAAATAAACTAGTTAAATAAACGGATAATCGTTTTAAAAAAAATAAAAAAGTTACTTATCTCGTACTCATGTAAATAGGGCAAAATGTTGCATGTTATACATTCAAGGTAAAAGTATGACTCATGTTCTAAGAACTACCATACATAGCTATTAGCTACATAACATGAAAGAAATTAACTGAACGCTGAAATTGTGCTCTAACATGTGATCGCGCCGGTTTCAACTGAAATTCGTCCACAAATCGACGAGTGTATTTTCGTTCTGAGATGATGACCAGATTTTTAGTTCCATAAAAGCCACATTATAGGTATGTCTTGCCTCACTTGGGAATCAAAGTCAAGACCTCACGATTCGCAGCTACAGATTTTTAGTTCCATAAAAGCCACATTAAATGACTTGCCTCACTTGGGAATCAAAATCAACACCTTACGATTTGCAGCTCATAAACTTTGCCCTAAAACAACGTTAACGAGTTGCTCTTACATGATTATGTTACTCGGTATTGCAAAAATTCTGTATTCGATGTCTCATTATTTCACGTTCTTTTTTTCAACAACTTGTCAACTGAGAATAGTCATGATGCTAATACACCCCGTATTCGCTTTAATTAATAATATTATTTGCCATTTCCGGGAGGTCGTAATTAGCTATCTTTTGTATACAATTTGTTACATAAATATGTATATGTTTGTTAGCTATTGATATTTGTAAGCCACCCAATTAAAATAAAATTCACAAATCCGATTTTTAATACTCGTATATAACTATGTCCACCTGTACAATATTCTCTATCTTATGGACAGTCTACTACACTGCACATGCCATCATATTATGTACTCTATGAAACGATACGAGTTTCGAATGTTCGGATGTTCGACGTCTGGAGTAAGATATAGATTTTCCACTTCTAAAAACCAATACTATTATCTGTTATACTTATGATTTTCTCCGAACTTAGACTTACGACGTACGATAAAGGATTCCAACATCTTATGGAGTATCTAGGCACATTAGTGAGGTTTTACGTACGGCGTCCGAACATTCGAAGCTCACCTTCAAAGCAGGTAGGTATAACAATTGTTTGGTCAGGCCCCTCGCCGACCATGACCACATCGACGACAGCGTCAAGCGTGCTGACCAACTCGAGCTCCATGTACCAGGGCCCCTTCCACCTGCACAGCCCCGCGCTGGGCACCCGCGTGCAACAGCTGTGGCTACTGGCCGAGATACTCACTAATAATAATGATGGTAAGTTTTATTTATTGACGTTTTGAGCTTGACGTTTGCCTGATGGTAAGTGATAAGACGGCTCATGAACAGCAGCAAAAGAATGCTTGTCATTCCACTGCGCTCGCCATCCTGAGAATTAAGATGTTAAGTCTCAATATATCCAGTAGTTGCTCCGGCTACACTGTCCTTCAATCCAAAATACAACAGGGAATTAAAACTGCTGTTTGGCGGGAGAAATAGACATTGCGGTGGTACCTACCCAGGCTGTCTCTCACATATAAATTACCAGTGGTTAGTATTGTGGAAGCAGAGAAAGAACATAGATTATATATCTTTTAAAGGTAAAGGCCTGTGAATATAGTGGAGTTTTTAAATTTTGGTAATACTCTGAGAAAAGGAACAGCAGTTGTTCTCATATTTTATTTGTAGTTTATTTTTTGATACTCCTTTGTAACTTTGCCGTAAAATGATTATGAAATAGGGTATTTGACTATGTTCGATTATTTGTATTATTTTGCGTACAAACACGAAAACCAGTAAAATAAAAAAATCTCCAGAAACGATATTAAAGCAGCTTGTAGCGTGAAGCAAATATTAATATTATAAATGAAACAATGAGAGCGTAGTAGGGACATCTTGCCGTTTCTTTCACATCCGCACACTTTAATGCATATTAAGACTTTACTGGTGGTAGGTCCCTCATATGTGAGAGGCCATCTGGGTAGGTACCACTTCAATGTCTATTTCTCCCGTGAAACAACACTGCGTAAATGCACTGTGGTGTTTCGGATTGAAGGACATTGTAGCCAGAGTAACTACTGGACATATTGAGAGTTAACATCTTATGTCTCAGGATGGCGAGCGCAGTGGAATATTGCTACTGTTTATGAACGGTCGTATCGCTTACCATCAGGCGAAAGGCTTGCTCGTCTCGTCATTCATCGCAATAAAAAAAAAGACTAGTGACGTCACTAGTTTTGTGTTGCATCCCTTTCTTTTACTCCCACTACGTGATTTAAAAAGTTTTTAACTTGTTTAATTGTGAATGGATTTAAATATTTTTTGTTTATTAGATTTTCGATATGAATACCTTTTGATAAATACAATAATAAATGAGTCAATACTCAATACTATATTTCATATGAAGCATTTCATAATAGGCTCTATTGCACATAAAATAAGGATGTAAGAGTTACGAAGTTCAGAAAAAAAAAATCTGCTGAGTTGCAATCTATGGACTAATTTTGAATGCTTTGCCTGATCGTAGAAAAAGGTACAGTCATAATATTCTTCAATTTCTTAGAACAA
Source organism: Hyles vespertilio (assembly GCA_009982885.2). Classification (NCBI taxonomy): domain Eukaryota; kingdom Metazoa; phylum Arthropoda; class Insecta; order Lepidoptera; family Sphingidae; genus Hyles; species Hyles vespertilio. The sequence goes on along the minus strand of CM042812.1, from coordinate 2,976,808 downwards.
TTTTGAAATATAATACTAAAAATGAAACTTGGCAGGGTTTCACGTACAAATCACATTTCTTAACGTACTTATGGAAATTTTCCCCAGACAATTGGACTGTGACCAATTTTGTTTGTTTCCAGAGGAGATTTTCGACAAAAGTTTTCAAATAAGTATATCTATAGACGGCGTGATGAGCGACCACACTACTGTGAACTTAGTACCTGAAAGTGAAGCTACGAATAGGTGAGCCATTTGTATTTACTTTACACACAAACATCACGCTTTGTTCCGAGAAGAGGTTGCCAGAGATGCTTCCAGATGGAATGTTAATGAATGGAAAAAAAATATTACTTTCCTCAACACGGGATTCAAAACCGAACCTCAGCGCAGTAATCGTACCGTAATACAACTGCGCCACAGAGGTAGATGTATTAAATTTTGCAATTATTTATTTATTTAGTTTTTAATGTACACAAGAAATGGAAACAGATACACAGAAATAATAAAAATACAAATGGCGATCATATGGATCTTAGTGATATTAATAGGATGGATATAAGAGAAGGCTGCACTAATTTGTACAACGAAAAGTCAATACAACCGATCATAATTTACACATATTATAATATTTGAAATGCTTTATCGCCAGTTTATAGTATTCACTTGTAGTAATATCCTAAATTTTTAACACCCATTACTTCATTATGATAACTGTAGCAATTGATTTATCAGTGGCCGAAAAATATTGCGTATTAATTTTATGATGACATAGTAAAAGATATCAACTTCCTTTGTGATAAATATCAATATACTGTTTAAAAATCATATAATGAAATACTTACGTTCAAGAATTATATTAGATACTAGCGGTCCAGACCAGATCCACCCGGGTGGAAATACACTTTCCAAAATACCGGGAAAAATGTTCAGTTCCAATGACTATCAATTTAGAATATCGACCAACCAGAACACAAAAAACTTGCCTCGTATTTTCTGAGCACTGGCACGTAAAGGTGTCACTAGACCTATCTACAGTAAGTGAGCCTATTTCCATTCCAAGACGCCGTGCTCAAACAGCCCAAACAATTCGCAAAAGATTTGAGACACCATTTTACACTCTGCTTTACAATGTTACCAAATATACTAAACTGTTCTGACACTATCCCTAAAACAAAACCAATAGACACCAAAAAAACACTAAAATAAGGTACGGATCGAAACATAAAAACACAGGTGATTTAATGAGGTAAAATGTCCTTTTCTCTTTAGAACGGAGCACCTAAAATGCAAGAAGCAAGTGTGTGAGGAGGTGATGGCACTGCACCTCGGCTCGCTGGAGTACACTCACTACGTGCTCAACATACACTTCTACGGACTGAAGGAGTTCCACAAGCGATACTACATCAGAGAGATTATATTCTATGTGAGTACACGTAGAAACTCTTTCGAAGTCTTTCTTCTTCTTCTTCTTCTACCTAGCGTTATCCCGGCCGGTTGTTGTATAGAAGTCTTTGTGCATCTTTATTAGGTTGGATGACCTTTGATGTAGCTAATACAGTAATTTTTCAAGTCATAAAGATGACGTCTATATTTAACAGCTCATCGATAGTTACTATTTTGAAGATTTTTAGCATCAAACACCGATTTTTAAGTTTAAATCTATGGCAAGTATTCGTTGGTAGACTGATCAGTAGAGTAATTTAAAATAAATTCATCTTGTCCATTTTTGGATGACGATGAGCGCATGTGTCCTAAAAATTCTCCTATCATAATATTTCCAAACGTTAAAAAAGTAGTATAACTTCAAAACCCAGCTAACAGCATATGCTGTTGTGTTGGATTAAGTATAATTAGAATTTTAGAAATGGGAAAAGGCTTATGTCTTTGCTGTGTAGCAAGGAAAGCAAATGCATAGGCTAACTGTATTTTCCGTGACTAGAAAAGCAAACATTTATATTTCTTGTCGTATTTTCCAGTTCAAAACCTACAATCCGGCGTTTACACAAATGGAGACGTGGTTCAGATTTATATTTCTATTAACCACGTTCACCATAACTGTAAGTAAAAGAATAACATACTCTGTAGTCTGTACACTCCTAAATTCATTTTAGTTTTTGATACCCTGACTCCTTGTCGATCAATTTTTTTTTTGACGTGATAATGTCTTATAAATTGATGGACCCCGGGTGCACGCATGAAAATGCGACTTATTGTCACGTTCCGCTGGAGCTGTGGCTGGAGCCGAGCGTGCGAGCGAGAGCGCGGAACAAACGATAGAGAGGCACGATCGACATAAGCGTTCAATTCAATTCATAAATACAGGGTATATCAAGACTGCTACCGAAAATGAAGCCGGGTGGTAGTTTAAGCGACTTCAGACACAATGCAACAGAAAAATTTGCATAAAAAAGCGACAATATTTTTTGTGTTATTATTTTCTTATGGCCATATTTGGGTAGTAAATACATTTTACCTAAAATAATAGTGTATACCCTTTTATTTATAAATACTCTAAGGTATAAAATAATTAAAATTATTATTTTAGCAAGAACTATGGAATCACCACCCAAAAATGACGATATTTAAAAAATCATAAAAAATAATTATCGCGTTTCTATGCGAAATTTTTAGTTGCATTGTGTTTGTAGCCACTAAAACTACCACCCGGCTTCGTTTTCGGTAGCAGTCTTGAGATACCCAGTATATATGCAATTTTTCATCAATGTTTTCTCATGATCATCTAAAATGATTGTCCATAAACTTAAGTCCATAAAACATGTTTTATAACAAAACATTACATCTTAACTGTCTTTCAAATGAGATATATTTTAAATTTTACGCCATTAATGTTGTTGCCAATCCTAGATCCAAAATCTATAAAATAAAAAATATTAGATGCAAAAAATTTAGAGATCCTTCTTCGAATGCTATCATATAGTAAAATGATTCAAACGAACTCCTCGTCATCTATGTTGAGTTGTATAAATATTTTTCATTGTAATAACGAGTGTAGTCTATGAAATAAATGTAAAAGTATTGTTTCAGTGTTGGTTCGCGCATTCGCTTAGAAAATATTCTACACACGACTGGGCTATAGAACAAAAATGGCTCTCTATATTGCTGCCTCTGCTGCTGCTTTACAATGGTGAGTAAATTATTTTAACAGCCTCGATGGCACAGTTGTACGGTATAATTGCACTGCTGAGCCTCGGGTTTGAATCCCGGGTCGGGCAAATTGCTATCGGATTTTTCCTTCATTATCAGCCCGAGACATTTGTGCTTGATATGGGGATAGGCGCTTTCCCTATCACATCCTGAGATTATCCAGGGTTTACTGTCTCCTATAGAATATATATGATTTACTGTCTTTCGCTTGGATTTGAATAGTAGAATACTCATAGGGCCGTAAAGTCTCGCCAAGGGTGTCCACAATCCTACATCCCATCCTAGACCCCTGCCCCCCTAGTAACCATTTCTATCGGGGGAGGCGTCATGCTCTCTACCTGCGAGGGCTGTAACCCCCAGATGTACTTGTAGACCCGCTGTTCCCGCTGCGGCTGGTGTCGGCGAGCTGCGCGGCGCCGCTGCTGGACTCGGTGTTCCAGCTCGCGTTCCTCGCCTGCGTCATGCTGTCCTGGCTGGCGCAGTACCACGGACTCAGACAGGTACGCACTATCTGGGGGGTCACTCTGGTACTGGTTGTGTAGCTCTGTGCCCTGCAGTGGCACGTATAGTATATGGGCTGATACGGAGGGGTCACTCTATAAAACGATACGATGCGAGTGTTCGGAAGTTCGACGTCCGGAATAAGATATAAGAAATCCACTTCTAAAAATCAATACTATTCTCTATTATACTTATCGTTTTTTCCGAACTTAGTCTATAGTCGCGAGACAGAGTTAGACACATTAGTGAAGTTTTACGTACGGCGTCCGAACATTCGAAGTTCGTATAGTTTCTATAGAGTGACCCCCCTGAAACGATACGAATTTCGAATGTTCGGACGACATACATAAAACTTCAATTATGTGCCTAGATACTCCACAAAATAGTGAATTCCTCTATCGTACGTCGTAAGTCTAAATTAGAGATTAGTACAGATTTTAGAAGTGGAAAACTTATATCTTAACTCCGGACGTCAAACATCCGAACATTCGAAGATTAGAAGCTAATATTCCCATTCCCAAAAAGCCCAACGCTTCTATATTTTCCGAATTCCGTCCCATTTCCATTCTTCCATTCCTATCCAAAGTCCTTGAACGTCTAATCCATACCCAATTAAATGACTTCCTTACCAAACATAACCTTTTAAATCCTTTCCAATCAGGGTTTCGTCCAGGACATAGCACAACTACCACTCTGACCCATATTGCGGATGGCATCAGGTCTGGTATGGAGGGGGGCATGCTGACTGTCTTAGCGCTGCTAGACTTCAGCAATGCCTTCAATACTGTTGACTTCGATATCCTACTTAGCGTACTGTGTTCTCTTAACATATCTCCAACGGCTGTTGCTTGGTTTCGTAGTTACCTGTACGGGCGCCGGCAGCGCATCAGTGTCGAGGATAATTTATCCTCGTGGTGCAGTGTAACTGCTGGCTTACCACAGGGTGGCGTGCTATCTCCTCTACTCTTCGCAATTTTTATAAATTCCATTACATATAATCTTCGCTCCTCCTATCACCTCTACGCAGATGATCTTCAAATTTACGCTCGAGCACCTTTAGATAAGATTGTAAGTGCAATTGCAACTATAAATCTCGACATCCATGAAATTTGTGAGTGGAGCAAGACATATGGCTTGAAAGTCAATCCTAAAAAGACTCAGGTCATTGTTGTCAGCAGCCCCAAGATGATTTCGAGACTAGATCACACCCAATTACCAAGTGTTTCTTGCGATGGAATAACTGTTCCATACAGTAACACTGTAAGAAATCTTGGTCTACACTTCGATCAATCGTTCACCTGGGGTCCTCAGCTTCGAGAGTTAAGTCGCAAGCTGTTTGCCTCGGCAAGGTCCTTGCGACGGTTACACAATGTTTTACCCATTGCCACGAAAATTTCACTTGCGCAAACTCTCCTTCTTCCCATCCTTGATTATGCGGATGTCAGCTATCTTGATCTCACCGAAGACCAACTTAATAAACTTGAGCGACTTCAAAATTTCTGTATTAGTTTCATATTTGGTCTACGCAAATATGATCATGTCTCTGAGTTTCGTGCTAAGCTCAAGTGGTTACCTATACGCCTTCGTCGGAATACTCACGTTCTCTCACTCCTTTATTTATTTATTTATTTATATTTATTTATATAAGCTTTATTGTACACCATAAATAAATACAAAAGGAAACAATACAAACTAGAAAAAAAAAGTACAATTGGCGGTCTTATCGCACAAGGCAATTTCTGACAGACAACCATTTGATGGATATAAGAGAAAAGGACGAAAATTGGGGCAGCATCAGGTGTACGAATAATATCTGTAGATATTAGTGTCTATATACAACATATATAAATAAACATACATACATAAGTAAATATCCCATGTAAATATACTTACACAATATACACATATACATACCAACATACATACATACAATATATATACATATATATACATACATATCTACACAACATAAAGGTCATATAATTAAGTATAAATACACAAAGGAAAAAGTATACAATTACTAATGTCCTCATTCAGCCAGAGAGTAATGTTCTTTAACCATCCTTTTAAAGATGGGTAGAGATTTGGCCCTTCTTACTGTTACCGGTAAAGCATTCCACAACCGTGCAGCTTGTACTGTGAAAGATTTATCTACAAAGGAAGTGGAATGCACGGGAATTTACAGTCTTAAGTTTTCCGATGACCTAAGAAACTTCGAATGTGAGTCATGTAGGAATTCAAACCTATTTCTAAGATATGGGGGTGAGAGAGGATTAAAGAGAATTTTAAAAAGAAGAGAGAGAATGTGTGTATTCCGACGAAGCCGTATGGGTAACCACTTGAGCTTTCTGCGAAACTCTGAAAAATGATCATATTTGCGTAATCCAAATATAAATCTAATACAGAAATTTTGGAGGCGCTCAAGTTTATTAAGTTGCTCCTCAGTAATATCAAGATAACTGGCATCCGCATAATCAAGGATGGGGAGAAGGGATTGTGCAAGCGAAATTCTCGTGGCAATGGGTAGAAAATTACGTAATCTCCGCAAGGACCCAGCCGAGGCGAATAGTTTCCTACTCAACTCTCGGAGCTGCGGGCCCCAGGTGAAACATCTGTCAAGGTAAATACCTAGATTTTTTACACTGTCACTGTAAGGAATGGTGATTCCATTGCAAACGACAGGTGGTATTAGTGACCAGTCGAGTTTAGAGATCATCCTGGGGCTGCCGACAACAATTACTTGAGTTTTGGTTGGATTTATCATTAGTCCATAATCGTTACTCCAATCACTTATTTGCTTAATGTCTTCATTGATTGCCGAGACAGCATCATTTAACTGGAGCCAATGAGCCTGGGAATAAATCTGGAGATCATCTGCATAAAGGTGGTAAGAAGAACGGAGTTTATTACTAATAGAGTTGATAAAAATTGCGAAAAGTAGGGGAGATAGCACGCCGCCCTGTGGCACACCAGCAGAAGTCGAGCACCACGATGATACGTTGTTATCGACATAGATCCGCTGCCGGCGTCCAAACAGGTAACTACGAAACCAAACAACCGCTGTTGGAGATATGTTAAGAGAGCCCAGTACGCCAAGTAGCACGTCAAAATCGACCGTATTAAAAGCATTACTGAAGTCAAGTAGCGCTAAGACTGTCAGCTTGCCTTCTTCCATGGCCGATCTGATATCCTCCGTAATATGCACCAAGGTTGTAGTGGTACTATGGCCAGGGCGGAAACCAGATTGGAGAGGGTTCAGGAGATGGTTTTTGTAAAGGAAATCGGCAAGCTGGGAATGGATTAGGCGCTCGAGAACTTTTGAAAGGAAAGGTAGGATAGAAATAGGACGGAATTCAGAAAAAGAGGAAGGATTACTTTTTTAGGTAAAGGAATAATGTGGGCCTCTTTCCAAGCTGTAGGGAAAGTTCCACTGGTAAGGGAGTAGTTTAAAATATGGGATTAATATTTTGTTTAATCCTCTCACCCCATCTTATCTTAAAGAACGTTTCACTTTTCTCCATGACTCACATTCGAGGTCCCTGAGGTCGTCAGAGAACCTTACAAATCTTATGATTTTCACCAATTATCTCTTTGAAAATATGGATCGTAAGATACAAGTTACAGATTGTCGATAAGGTGGATCACACACTACTGTTACAGAAAATAGCCTATAACGGTATACGTGGTAACTTGCTCCGTTGGTTTGCTTCGTATATATACAACAGAACTCAGAAAGTTGTCATCAATGGATTTGAATCTGAATCAATTACCGCCTCGTCGGGAGTCCCGCAGGGTTCCATATTGGGACCACTTCTTTTTGTATTATTCATTAATGATATTAAACATTATTTCCTTAACTGTAGAATTCTAATGTACGCAGATGACTTAAAGACATTTAAAGATTGCAAAAACCTCAAAGATTGCCTATTATTGCAGGAGGACCTTAACAGACTATACACGTACTGTCAAAATAACAAGCTATTCCTTAATATAGATAAATGCCATGCTATATCTTTCACAAAAAACATAAATAAAATTAACTTTAATTACTCCCTAGACAGTGCAGTCCTAAATAAGATAACTTTGGTAAGAGATTTAGGTGTATTATTAAATGTAAAGTGTAGATGCGCATATTGAGTACACAACCAATAAAGCTTTCAGTTTGTATGGCTTCGTCATGAGATCTACATCCGAGTTTGTGCGACCTCACACTTACATTCTTCTATATAGAACCTTAATACGATCCCAACTTGAATATGCAGTGCAGATATGGAACCCTTTCTATAAGAAATACAGCAATCAGCTTGAGATCGTTCAAAAGAAGTTCTTACGTGCCATGAATTACAGATGTCACAACCCAAAAGCTTCCTATACTCAATTATTAGAGCGTTACAATATTTTAAGAGCGTTTATACCCTGCACGCGCTTTTTGGCTTAAAAACAGGATTTTTCAAATGAGTTAATAGCCACCAATAAACAATTTAAAGGAAAAATAATTATTATTAATTTTAGAAAAGGTTGTCATCTAGGGATTTTGGTGGAAAACATTATAGATTGATGGATAATTTGTGAGTACTATACGGATTACTGAACACAAGTTACGTTATTTAGGCTTTAAATGGCAATTTAGAAGCTTAAGATATCCGAAACCACTAAATATAAGATGAAAATAAAAATATTATCAGACTAATAAGACCCTTATGGAGGGATTTTGCTGAGAAAAATAATCTTTTTGTGTTTAGTTCCTGAAAAATAAAAATTTAAACAATGCGAAATTATTCAGAAACTCTCGTCAAGAACATATTTTTTTTCACCGACTTATCGTACATAATTTTTTATAGCAATTGCATATTACAATAGAAGAACATCTTATCAATAAATTACCATTTTTATATTTCAACAAAATTAGTTTTCATGTTTTCTACAAATATTTTAAAAACCACTATAAAACACGCTGTCCGACGTGGATCAAATCAGACCGCCGCAAGGCCTTCTAGAGGGAGGACGTATCGCTCGTCGCTCCCGCCTGGCTGCAGTCGATTATGCCGCGCGTAGTAAAAATAGCCACGCGCGGAATGCGATTACCACATCTTAGTACTTTGGTAGTAAAATATTTAATTATTTTTATTACCTACAATGATTTTGTAGTGAGTATAAATTATGTTTCAGGTAATATAATGGGATGTAATTCCGAGGCTAAATTATGTTATGTATTGTAATATAAAATTAAATATATTTCGTAATTGTAAGGGGTTGTAAGGCCCCTAACACTATTTATGTGTTCGAACACGAAATGATTAATAAAACGTCCGTAGTGTATACTGATTGAACACTGATTTGAATGCAACTTAACAATGTAATAATAACGAAAATATGATTACTATATAAATTTGTGTTATTCTTTGGTTGCACAGTAATATTTGTCTACTTATAATGCAAATAAAATATTTTTATGATATTATATTACAGTTACATTTCAATTGAATATTTGAAGCGCACGGATCAAAGTTGTTTGAGCCGATTGTATAGCGAGCCGACGCGGCAGCTCTACGCACACAGCTTTGGTCGCTTATGTGTGCGTGAAATTAACGAAGAAATACCTATAGTTGACTTTGCGCGCAAGGTGTATACGCTCTTAAGCCTAGAGTCGAGGCGCTTGCTTCTTGACGTCATGATGCTGCGCAGTCTATGTAACAACAGATACGATTGTATAGATCTCACTGATAAAATATGTTATCGGGTACCCAGAACAGTAATAAGACGAGGGGTGCGTCTGCCTCAGTTGTTCCACATTGCACCATGTAGGAGTAACGCTGGTGCGCGGGTACCACTCCGACGTCTTTTGGATACTTATAATGTGCATTTCATTAATATTAATATCTTCTACCTTGCAAACACGGAATTTAAAAAACATGTTATACTTAAGTTGTCTGAAGCGACGTTATAATAGTAGTAGACTTTCTGTTTGCAAAAATTACAATACCACATTATGTCAATCCGTGGACAATGGTGTGGGTTATATGTGTTTCATAACTTCTTAGATTAAGACTAGTTTTAATAAGATATGTACATGTAACTGTTTGTTGTCCCAATAAATAAAAAATAAAAAAAAACCTTAAGCTGAGAATGCCCGTACACACAACGACATTTACTGATAAATCGTTTGCTGTTGAAGCTGTCCGATTATGGAACGTGCTTCCTGTTGTGGTTCGATGGGCACAAACCCTGTCATCTTTCAAAAAGCTGGTGAAAGCACACTACCTTTCTCACTAAACAGTTAAAGCATGGTATTATTTCCTTTTTTCGGATATATTTTTTAATTTGTAGTATAATTATAAATTATTATAGATGTTTATGTAATTATTTAAAATTGTATGTATGTATATATGTATATATTATATGACGTATATGTATTTATTATGTCATTTATATGTATTTTTTATGATTATCTAATTTATATCTATTGGAGCTTAACTTATCTTTGTTTTACACTGCCCTTTCTTTTTCCTTCTTTTATATCAGCGATAAGACCGCCTTTTGTACATTTTATAGATGTTATTTCTTTATACAGGGTATATCAAGACTGCTACCGAAAACGAAGCCGGGTGGTAGTTTAAGCGACTTCAGACACAATGCAACAGAAAAAGTTGCAAAAAAAAGCGTCAATTTTTTTTTTGTAATTTTTTTCCTATTGCCATATTTTGGTGGTAAATACATTTTTTCCTAAAATAATAGTGTATACCCTTTAATTTATAAATACTCTAAGATATAAGAGAGTTTAAATTATTATTTTAGCAAAATCTATGGATTTACCACCCAAAAATGACGATATTTAAAAAATCATAAAAAATAATTGTCGCGTTTCTAAGCGAAATTTTTAATTGCATTGTGTTTGTAGCCACTAAAACTACCACCCGGCTTCGTTTTCGGTAGCAGTCTTGAGATACCCGGTATTGTTATGTTCTTTTGTATGTGTACAATAAAGATTAAATAAATAAATTCGAAGTTCGTGTCGTTTCATAGAGTAACCCCCCAGTATCAGGCTATATATGTACATCCCACTGCAGGGCATGGGCCTCCAACACAATCGATAGTACGATTGAGAGTGGCTAGGCCATATACATAGTCGACCACGCTGGCCTACCGCGGGTTGACGAACTTTACATACCATAAACATTCTTTAAAATGCCTATGATCTGCAGGTTTCCTCACGATGTTTTCCTTCGCCGTTATAGTGCGTGGTTATTGATTATCAGCACACAAGAATTCGAAGACGCGTTTCTCTAGTATTTATGACCGCTTCTTTTCTCTATGCACAAGACAGAATACTGTAGTATGATTTCACCTTTAGAACAATTTGAACAATGGATTATTTTGTTGTGTGCACATTATCAGTCGTACGCTTATGACGTGACCTTATATTCCATTGTCCTGATTGGCCAGTTGGCCGCTTCTTTGCTCTATGCGTAGAACCACACGTAGAACGGAATACTATAGTTTAATTTCACCTCAACAGCCCGTGTCAGATCGTGGATGTCATAACCAACTGAGCCACGGAAACTAGAAAACATATTAGTATTACCAACTTATCAATTGTAATAGGATATTAGAGGGGGTATTTACTGGTGGTAGGTCTCTCATATGTGAGAGACCACCAGGGTGGGTACCACCGTAATCTCTATTGCTCCCGTCAAACAGCAGTGTAAATGCACTGTTGTGTTTCGGATTAAAGGACCAGGAGCCAGAGTAACTACTGGTCACTGGACATACCTATATTGAGAATTAACATCTTATGTCTCAGGGTGCGCAGTGGAATGCCAAGCATTGCTTTGTAATTCAAGACGTTGTTGGGTTTTGCTACTGTTCAAGAGCGATCGTATCGCTTGCCATCAGGCGAATGGAATGCTCGTCTCGACATTCATTGAAATAAAAAAAGGCGGGGGTGGATTAAACAAAACATAAAAATGTTAAAATATACATTAACATTTAAAAAAATTATATTTTATAGAGAAATAAAAATCAAACGCCTTTACGATTGAGGAAAACTAAATTCCAACAATAACTAATCGGAATAATGTATGGCAAAATTATGCGTCACCAGGTATTGGAATTGTAGCGTGCTCAAAATGGCGACCACCGACCAGCCATCCCTGTTTAAAATAAAAGACTTCAAAATGCACGACGTGACGTCATCTTGCATAAGCTGCATGCGTGTGATAAAGAAAACCAGTGCACAGAATACTAAACTAACAGCAAGTCAAGCTCCATACAAAACGCGCTAAATCAACGCACACATTGACAGCGTTCACCGACACGATATTTCAAACCAGTCCGTCGAGACCACTGCGAGCGCGAGTGTCACCCGTATCGAGCATGCCAATAGTGAGATGTTTTGTGCAAAGATTGAGCAAATGAATAAAAGTTATTACACTTGTATATAAAACACCAGGTTATAATAATTGAATATAAATTTCATTACAAAAAACATATATTATACAAAAACAATAAAAAAAACTAAGAATAATAACATAACCGTTCTTAGCGAGTACATAAATGAAATAAAAAATTATTTATTGTATTATTATGTTTTATATATTTTATTTTAAAAATTCAATCAAACGATACGAGTGCTATTAGGGTCATACACATACGCATGTTCAGAATGAATATTATCTTCAAATTTCTTGATTGATTCTCTGACTTAATTTTGGTAAATGACTTACAAGTATTACTATTAAGACATATACCAAATAATGAATTATCTTCAGCAATGATTAATATAACAACAAAAATTTCCTCAAATGTCCCCTTCTGTGGACTGTTCGTAAACGCACTTGGCATATTTTGATAGATATTTCTCATACTTGATATGCGTTATCTATTTAAGTTATATTAAATATCATTAGTATATATACTGACTATTAAAATTTTTTACTGACTATTAAAATTCTTAGGTCAGGGGTGCTCCTATCTAGTGGTCATGGCTTGTCCTAGAATAGGTGCTACGAGTACGCGACCTCGGCCCCCCGAGCTACTGCAGTCACTACAAACATTCCCTTCCATGACTGCAGTATCCACTCCTACAGGCCATACTCTCCTTTCCCATTATATCCTCTACTCACAAACCCTATTTCCTTTCCCCCGCTGATGATGGGCAGCAGCGTCGTCAGCGCGAGTCCCCTCCTGCGCTCGCCAACCCGCCTGCCAAGCGTGGCGAGTATTGGCAAATACCCCTCAATGGCGACACAAAAATTGACCAGGCCCCCAGTCCCCGGCAGCCCCACTATTCCTGGCGATGGTAGCAGCCATGGTTACGGTGGTGGTGGTTGGCCCCGGCTACCACCCCCGACGACGACTGGCCCTGGTAACACACAACATACGCACTTTGAGGACAGACGAGAAGATTGTCGAACTGGAAGAAGAATTGAGCGGGTTACACTGGGATATTCTGGGGTTATCGGAAGTCCGAAGAATCGGGGAGGATACGATAACCCTGAAGTCTGGTAACCTGCTCTTCTACCGGGGGGACGACCAACAGTCCCGAGGAGGTGTCGGATTTCTCGTCCACAGGTCTCTCATCAACAACATCGTATCCATCGAAAGTGTGTCGAGCAGGGTAGTATACCTTATACTCAGAATATCCAAAAGATATTCGTTGAAGGTCATACAGGTATACGCGCCGACCTCGACACACCCAGATGAAGAAGTAGAGGAGATGTATGAGGACATTAGTCGGGCCATACATACTTCCAAAACCTACTTCAATGTTGTTATGGGGGACTTCAACGCAAAGTTGGGCAAGAGAAGCGATGCAGAGTTGAAAGTGGGGCAATTTGGACATGGGCAACGGAACCTCAGGGGTCAGAGGCTGGCCGACTTTCTGGAAAAAGAGGGACTCTTCGCGATGAACTCTTTTTTCCAGAAGCCGCCTCACAGGAAATGGACCTGGTTGAGTCCTGACGGTTCTACGAGAAATGAGATAGATTTCATCTTGACGACGAATAGAAGGATGTTCAGTGATGTATCTGTGATCAACAGGGTGAAAACCGGTAGTGATCACCGAATGGTTAGGGGCACATTGAATATCAACGTCCAATTAGAAAGGCGCCGCTTGATGAAGTCTACGCTCCGACCTACTCGCGCCCATATCCAAAACCCCGAGAGCTTTCAACTCGAGTTGACAAATCGCTTTGATTGTCTAAAAGAAAACCTTGCAGTGGACGAGTTAAACAGCGGTTTGGTAGAAGCTGTCCATACGGTGGGATCTAAGTATTTTAGACCTCGCCGTAGAGATAGACCACAAAAACTCTCGATCCACACTCTTGACCTCATGGCCTAACGTCGATCTTTGACGCTGCAGTCTTCCGTTGACGCCGAAGCATATCGGCGGCTCAATAGACGGATCTGGAAGTCCTTGCGACACGATGTCCGTGCTCACAATACTGTGAGCATTGAGGAGACAATTGAGCGGAACGGAGGCTCCAAAGTGTTTGCAAGAGACTTGTCTATTGGGCAAAGCCAGTTGTCTAGGCTGAAGACGGAAGACGGCCGCGTGGTATCGACGAGGGCAGAGGTATTAAGGGAGATCGAGAGGTTCTACGGACAGCTTTACACCTCGGTTGCCAAACCTACTGTTAGCTCGGCCAAAGACCCGAGAGCCGAGTTAATCCGACACTTTAGCGATGATATCCCGGACATCAGCCTGTTTGAGATTGAGATGGCCCTCAAACAACTTAAAAACAACAAGGCGCCGGGTGAGGACGGAATCACTTCAGAGCTTCTGAAAGCGGGCGGAACGCCGGTACTGAAAGTCCTTCAGAGGCTCTTCAATTCCGTTCTCCTCGAGGGCTCAACGCCGGAGGCATGGAGCAGGAGCGTGGTGGTACTGTTCTTCAAAAAAGGTGATAACACTTTGCTGAAGAATCTATAAGTTAGTCTATAAGTTGTTTTCAAGGGTCATCACAAATCGTCTCGAAGGCAGGTTTGATGACTTCCAGCCTCCCGAACAAGCCGGTTTCCGAAAAGGCTTTAGTACCATAGACCATATTCATACGCTACGGCAGGTTATACAAAAAACCGAGGAGTATAACTTGCCGCTTTGTTTAGCGTTTGTGGACTATGAGAAAGCCTTTGATTTGATCGAGACCTGGGCTGTGCTACAGTCTCTTCAGCGGTGCCACATAGACTATCGGTACATCGAAGTGTTGAGGTGTATATACAACAACGCCACCATGTCGGTCCGAGTACAGGATCAGAGCACGAAGGCTATTCCACTACAGAGAGGCGTGAGACAGGGAGATGTCATATCTCCGAAACTGTTCACTGCCGCGCTGGAAAATGCCTTCAAGCTCTTGCAGTGGAAAGGATTCGGCATCAACATCAACGGCGAGTATATTACTCACCTTCGATTTGCCGACGATATTGTAGTCTTGGCAGAATCGCTGGAAGACCTTAGCACTATGCTCGAAGACCTTAATCGAGTTTCCCAACAGGTGGGTCTTAAAATGAACATGGATAAAACGAAGATCATGTCGAATATCCATGTTGTGCCCACCCCCATTGGAGTTGGGGGCTCGACTCTCGAAGTTGTAGACGAATATGTCTATTTAGGACAAGTGGTCCGGTTAGGCAGGTCCAACTTCGAGAGAGAGGTCAATCGTCGAATCCAACTCGGTTGGGCAGCGTTCGGGA
Organism: Hyles vespertilio; assembly: GCA_009982885.2. Classification (NCBI taxonomy): domain Eukaryota; kingdom Metazoa; phylum Arthropoda; class Insecta; order Lepidoptera; family Sphingidae; genus Hyles; species Hyles vespertilio. The sequence goes on along the minus strand of CM042812.1, from coordinate 2,961,469 downwards.
AACTTCGCGACGTCTTCTCGTCCAAAATACCTCAGTGCCTAAAATCGAAAGTCTTCGATAGTTGTGTGTTACCAGTGATGACATACGGCACCGAGACGTGGCCTCTCACTGTGGGCCTCATTAAAAGGCTCAAAGTCACTCAACGAGCCATGGAGCGGGCTATGCTCGGTGTTTCCCTACGAGATCGAATCAGAAATAAGGAGATCCGTAGGAGAACCAAGGTTACCGACATAGCCCATAGGATTGGCAAGTTGAAGTGGCAGTGGGCCGGGCACATAGCTCGTAGAACCGATGGCCGTTGGGGCCGAAAGGTTCTCGAGTGGAGGCCACGTACAGGCAAGCGAAGTGTTGGACGCCCGCCTACAAGGTGGACGGACGATCTGACTAAGGTCGCAGGAAGTCGCTGGATGCAGGCCGCTTCCAACAGGTCATTGTGGAGATCATTGGGGGAGGCCTATGTTCAGCAGTGGACTTCCTGTGGCTGATATGATGATTGATGATTGATGATTAAAATTTTACTGAGTAAATTAATATATGTTAAAGTGACTCCACAAAAATTTCAATAAACTGTTGGTTACACGGTACTGCGACTTTTCTGTGGACCTTAAATTCAACCGAATAAATTGGCCTGAATAAAATAATATTTTACAAAAAAAAAATTAAACTGGCCACACTGACGGGTGGCATCGGTCACGTTGGATTTAATGACTGAGCCCAGCGTAGGTTGTTCATTAAGATATTGAGATCTTTAATAGTGTTATTGTCAAAGATCGGTGCTTCTTTTCTGTTCCTTGTGTACTTGAGTAAATAATTATTAGTTTTATTAATTCACATGCTGCCGAAATAGCTTAAGGGGAGTAATTGTGGAATAAATTTACCTACTTGGCTATCCTCAAAACTAAATTAGCATTGCTAATTTTTTTAAAGAATGTCCTTTCTGTGGATTTATAAGTCCACACGAAAGACAATGTCTACAGAAATTAATTAAGTAATAATGATTTAACAAGTAAAGCAGTATTTTGCTTGCCTGTAAACGTGGACGTGGAGTGCTGTGGGCTCGATAGTAATGTATTTAGCTTATAATAATATTAAATTATTACTCAATATCGGAATAAAACCATGTTCCATATGATAGCGAATTATGTGATGTCCGTTCATCATTCTTTAACTTTAGTGATTCAGATAACTCAATTCACCATCGAAAAAACAAAAATAAATTCAGCGATGGAGACACTTGCTTTGTAACTATTTTTGATATGTTTGTTCTTTTGTGTAAACACAAGACCCATCTGTGCTCGAAAAAAAATTATTATAATTTCATTTTTTAGCCTAATCGAGGAAACGATCTTGTTTTATGTTTTAATTTAAATATTCTGATAATATCATATTAAATGAGACTGATTTTGTAAAAATCCCGACCATGTTTTTTTTATACAATTTTTCGCCTCGTTTTGTGTATGACCCATTAACACGATACGTGTTTTCGTATAAGCCGGAGTTAACAACCCTAGCGCGAACGCCGAGCGTAGTGAGTGTGGCAACAAAAGTGAAGTACATACACAAGCTTGACTTCTGTTAGTATTCTGTGACCAGTGTCCCTACCACCCAATAGATATCTATCATTTTACAATCAATTTTGATGCTGTTTTCTCATTGTTTTCTTTATATTTTTATAAGAGATACGTTTTAGGTATAATTAACACAGGGATCCATCATGACTGCTACCGAAAACGAAACTGGGTGGTCGTTAATTGACTTCAGATCCAATGCAACTAAAATTATTGCAAAAATATAGTATTTTTTATCGTTGTATTTGGGTAGTAAATAATACTTTTTTCTAAAATGTACAAAGTACATACACCGTTTTATTTTTAAAGACGCTTTAGTATCTATGCAAGGTTTAAAATCAGTATTCTAGCAAAAACTATGGATTTAACACCCAAACACGACGATATTTAAAAAATAATAAAAATAAAATTAGTTGCTTTGTGTTTCTCACAGAACAGTCATATTCATCTGTTCTGTGGTGTTTCTAGTCACTAATACGTACTACCACCTGGCTTTGTTTTCGGTAGCAGTACTGAGCAGTATACAGAGTATCTGTATACTGCTCAATATCAAACCCTGGAGAATCCTATTGATAATGAAATTCCTAATATTTGCAGAACGAGCGAGGTTTCGTGTCGTTCTACCTATTCAAGGTGATCGTGGTGGGCCTGGTGTGGGCGCCCGCGATGATCGTCACCGTTTGGCAGAAGTACTACGGCTACTACGACCCTACCTTCAATTATAATATGAATCCTAACTATCCTGTGAGTATATTACTTTATTTTAGTTATTTAGCTTCTTATAATGATAAATACACAGGTGGATTTAATGCCTGAGACATTCATTACCTTACTATCTAAGGATGGTGAAGAGATGAAACAGCAAGTAGATTTAGAATAAGATATAATTGAAACTAAACTGATAGTTATAATAAATTTACATAAAAATAATTAGGATACATATTGTATATGTTAACGGAAATGTATGAAATCCGTCATTGTATACAATTCCTAGGAAATCTATATAATTCCTAAAATCGCCCGGAAATGTGTTAAATAAATTACATTTGACACATTTCCAAGGAAATCTATACATTTCCTAAACAGTGATCGGAAATGTAAGATATTTAAGATATCAAGGGGTAAGCGGGGATAGCGGAGCGAGGTATTGCATCATCCGATCGTAAAAGGTCCATGCGTGTAGGTTAGCTTTCTTTATATATATTTTTTTTAATTGCTGTTATGACGAGACGTGCATGCCGTTCGCCTGATGGTAAGCGATGCGACCGCTCATGAACAGTAGCAAAACCAAACAACACCTTGAATTGCAAAGCAATGCTTGGCATTCCACTGCGCTCGCCATCCTGAGACATATAGATGTTTAGTCTCAATATATCCAGTAGTTACTCTGGCTACAATGTCCTTCAATCCGAAACACAACAGTGCATTTAAACTGCTGTCTGACGGAAATAGACATTGCGATGGTACCCACCCAGTCAGTCTCTCACATATGAGAGACCTACCACCAGTAAAGTGGTAGGTTAGGTTAGGTTAGGTTAGTATTTATTTATTTATTTATATAATATAAATTCTATAATAGTTAAGTATTATAAAATTTAACGCTATGATTGTTACCTATGATAAAAAATATTACTCTCATTTGAACAACGTGTTTTATTACAGAAACCATTATTATTATACATTTCCTAATACGATATTGGAATTTTATACAATGCCTAGGAAATGTATACATTTCCCAGGATATGTATGTATAAAATAATTATTGAAAGAATATTTTATACATTTCCTAAACAGCTTCGGAATTGTATACATTTCCTAGGAAATGTATACAATTCCTAGACTTCATACATTTCCGGTAACATAATATACATAAATAAATAAATATTACTTACATACATATATTTTATGAGGTACAAGAATGGAATTGCTTGGAATGACTAAAACTGTTAAAAGTTTGATTCTGGTTACTTTGATCTCGGTAGGTGTAAAAATTATGTTATTTGTAATTTCGAGCTCACCAATCTAGAAGAATATCGCTGATATGTAAATCCTTATTATAGTAGAAGTACCTTTAAAGACTAACGTTCTTATTGATAGACAATTTTAAAACATAATTTAGTTAACGAATGTTTTGTCCCATCGAACGACTTTTGAATTCAATTTGAGCGAAGGAGATTAAATTCGATGACTAAATAAAATAGGTTTAATATATATTATCGATGATATCATCGAAATGTAGGTACTATTCATTGATAAATGAAACAAGAACTATGGAGGACCTATAGTCTTCGATAATCTGTATTGATCTATCCCTAATTTGTCGGCAGGTCGTGAAGATATTGTTCTTCAGCGCAGTAACTCTGTACTTCCTTTATCTACTGGTACTGATCATTAAAGCGTACAGCGATTTGAGAAACATGCCGTTTTTTCGGTGAGTATAAAGCCGAGTACTCAATACCGAGCCGTAACCGTATCCGTTGCCATGTATGTAATCCAAAACCAAAGTGTGTGCAAACAGCATCGACGATTTCAAGGTACCCATTCTGTAAATCCTAGGCTGTAAGACGCGTTGGTACACATTAGAACCACATCACTGTACCATGCAAGTTACAATAACAGTTCGCTTGTGAGTACCCGGCTTAAGACGTGTCCTAACCTAAGCGTTAACTCAGAGGCTGATGTATGCGTTCTGTTATTAACAGCCCTTTGTTGGTATTCTCAAAACAAAACATAAACGAAAGGCGAGGACCGCCATCCAGCATTTCTCGAAAAGAATGATAATTAAGATAAGCATTTCTTAGAGTTGTTTACCAAGCCACAGTTCCCATGGCTTGGGAGAGCTAGAGGACAGTCAGACACTTCCCTACCTTCGTCGCGAGCACTAGTTACTAGTTTAGTTATCCATTGTGAATCTTAGTTTAAAAATCCAAATTTATAAAAGTCGAAATATTTTTTTTGTATGTCAAATCATTTTTTTAAAAAAGCGTCGCAAGTTCGACTTTATAACAGTTCGTAAAACTAGAAAGAGATGCTATCAGCTATCACCTCAGTTATCACATTGAATAACAAATATGTCAAGTTGAAATAAAACTAAGAAACCATTAAATATGTCAAGTCCTTAAATATCCAAAATACGTTTCTATATATCTTAAAAAAAATACATAAAAATCTGATTTCCACATTTAACCAAAACACTGAACACATACAGTGGATTAAACCTATAAACTCGCTCATGTCACGCAAGGGTGTCACGTTTTGGAATCAGCCTGTATTCATCCCGTTTTAAGGCACTAGCGAAATATATCGAGAAAACTAAAAAGTTGTCAAGTCTTCGGACCGAAAATACAAGTGAAACGTGGGTGTCATGGTTACACCTCTGCCCTTCTGAGAAAAAGGTTAAAGGCATGAGTTAATGTATGTACGTATTTGCAAAGTCACTCCATCTTAAGACTGTACTTGATCACTGAGTTGATTATCCTATATGCAATACCTATAGCATATGTGCTGTATAATCATTAGGTCAACATAAAGAAATAGAACAAGAGGTACAAAAGTACAGTCTATATGAACACAGATGAACTAATTGAATCAATGCACTTGACAACAAACTACAAAGCATTGACTAGCGCAGTGGATCTAAATTCCGTCGGCGATCGCTCATCTACGCGACCCGCCGTTACTCAACCGATTGGGCAACTCAACAACCTTTACTTAGAGTCTGTATTGCAAAAACTATTTTACAACGTTCTCACGAAAATCTAGATTTTAACACTAAGACATTATACTTATCCGGTGGAAGTAGAATGAAATTTTGCACAGCAGTTTTGTTAATTATGTGAATGGCTCTAGGTAAGAAAGATTATAAAATTAGCATGATTAATAGAGGATTAAAATGAACATTATTGGGTCTATTTATAGCTGTATTAGAAACATAGTTTTTTTAGATAACTAAAAAAATGATATGTGCTATAACCGACTTCAAACAAAAAAAAGGACGAGGTTCTCAATTCGACTATGTAGTTTTTTTTATGTTTGTTACCTCGTTTCTCTGTACTGTGAGAACCGATTTCGACCATTCTTTCTTTGATTGAAAGCTGGTGCTTGTCATTTGGTCCCATGAAAATATGGTGAAAATCTGATGAATATCTTCGGACCTTGAGAGGGGAACTCCTTAAAATTAAGTAGGATTCCAATGGTTCTTTTTGCATTTTGAGAAAAAAATAATAAACATGTGAATATTCCAATAACTTCGGCAGCTTTTAGCCGATTTTATTATCATCGGAAAGAACATATTCCTTGTGGGGACCAAATCTTCTTCATTAAAATTCCTATCAACACTAAAAAGATAAAATAACTAAAATTTTTAATAAAAACCGACTTCAAAATAAAAAACCACTAAAAACCTAAAAATAAATAAAACATGTAGGACCTATGCCTTATATTAATTTAAATATCTTACTTGCAGTGGCGTAACTACACCATCTGGGAGTTGGGACCCGTGGCAAAATCATCGGATGGGGCCCCCCTTTTTTGTATGGAGAGGAAAACTGATAAGCTTATTTACCGATACCACGGAGGAAACCGAAAGGAATATATTAGTGTCACTGGCCTGCCAGCAAACTGCGGTCGAGACGGGTCGCTAACAAAAATCTGCGCTAATATACCGAATAAAACCCTGTCTTCCGCATTTCGGGCGGTACTGGATATAATCTCAGGATGAGAAGCGCCCTGGTTCCTTCCCAGTAATTGCCCGGTGCAAAACCTGGACGCAGGTCTCTCTCAGTGTGGATGAAAGTTGATCTCCATTTATGTCTAGACCTGGACGCCCCTAGACTGGAAGATTTTGTGGGCATCCACGACAAAAACGAGGTCAAGTGCTCTGATGTCCATCTCGGAATCACAGATAGTAAGAGTGCGCCCCAAAGCAGTTACTCCGACGGCCCCTATAGGTAGCCTCTTAAGTCTTGCTTGGGAAACCGTGCTGGAATTCTGAGGCCCTTTAACTTTAAGATAGAGGAGTCCTTTAAGCAGATCGTGACCTGACGTTTTCTTCTGTGGATGCGGCGGCGAGTGGGATGGTTCCGCTCACAATCGCGATCGTTAAACGTGACATTATGTTCTCGCAAAACCAGGGACTCTTGGCAATGGATAAAATTAAGGATAAAATAAACACTCACAGTTCGCTCATCACCTCAAGTCAAGCTTCTCGACATATACTAGTCGAGTGGGTTGGAATGTGTCTCCGCAGTAGTTCTTAAGACGTTCGCCCCTGAGATAACTCCTGTACTCACGCGCTTATATCGTATTTTCTATTAAAACAACCCAGGCCCGGCTTTATAGAATATAGCCCATGTTCATCCAATCCCCAAAAAGGGTGACCGATCGGATCCTTCGAATCACAGGCCGATTGCTGTCACATGCTTACTCTCCAAGGTCTTGGAGCGAGTTATAAATAAGCAGTTCCTGAGGTATCTTGAGGATCACCAATTGATTAGTGACCGTCAGTACGGTTTCCGTCAGTGTCGTTCGAATGGTGACCTTCTCATTTATCCCACACACCATCAGGCGGAGGCATTGAATAAGGCGGGATGAGGCGATTACGGTTTGCCTTGAAATTTTCATCGAGTGTGGCATGGCGTCGTTCTGGTGAAGCTACCTGCCTGGTATTTCAACCAGAGGAACTCTGAAAGTCCATCGTCAGCTTTCTGGATGATCGGAGCATAAAAGTCATACTGGACGGCTTTTGCGTCGGGACCAAGACCATTAATTCTGGTGTTCCCCAAGGCTCGGTGCTTTCACCGACACTGTTGATCCTGCATTTCAATGGTATGTTGTCTATCACCAGCTGGCATTGCTATGTAGATGTTAGTCCAAGTGACGCAAGATACATCAGACTATAGAATCTCTATCGGGGATCCGTTGAGGAAAGATGGTTTCAACTTTTGTCGGAAGTCGAGACGTCTTTGGGGCGTACCTCCCAATAGAATGGATTGAACATAGCTCAGGTTAACCCCACGAAGACACGCTTGCTCGTTTACAACCAACAAGACCCCTTTTCCAGTGCTTTTTTAGGTGTCATTTGGAAGCCAAGGGCATATTGGCCAACAAAAAGATAGGAATTCTCGACAGAGCCAAGCCGGTCTTCTCGTCGGATCATCGATTATTGCTCTATAAAAGCGATCATCTGCCACCACGTGGAGTACCTCTGGGTAGAAGCCCCAAAATACTAGCTCGACCCACTTTACTCCTTACAGCGCCGAGCTCTTGGAATCATCAATAATTTCGACTTTACGGAGAATGTGGAGCCGTTAGGATTGCGGTGAAACTATGGGTCTCTCTGCGTAATCTATCGATTGTACCACGGAAAGCAGACGTAGCAATGGTGATGGGGTCCCGTCAGAGGCCTAATATTGAAGTTAAATTCTTTTTAAAACCAAATCGGCGCTATAATCTATACTTAATAGTTTTATTTCAATGAGTAAAATTCGCGTAAATCTAAAGAACCATTATTTTTTTATTTATCACACAAATCAAAATTTATTTTCTTAGAAAAAATTTTTTGATTAGCAGTTTAGTTGGTAATGTTGGTTGGTTTGGCCTGAGGAGCCGGGCCACCGGGGGCCCCTAAGGTCGGGGGCCCGTAGCATTTTGCGCACCATGCCACCCTGTTGTTACGCCACTGGGTACTTGGCGGCCCACCTCCAATATGTTATGCATATATTTTTATTTGTTGGCTAGTCAAGTCATTAAGCAAATTAATCAACAAGCACAAGTTCCATGAAATAAATATTATTTTTTTGCTTTGCAGTGGTACTTATCATTTTGTTTTTTTTTTTATAATAGCGATGTGTCATGCTTCCAATCCGCCTTTGGAGGTGATCTCTCTCTTCCAGCAGTGATAAGGGCGATGCTGGAGGGAGAGTCCAAATGGAAAGCCGTGATCGCGAAAGAGCCAATCCAGCTCAGAGAGGGAAACGCAAAGGTGGTGGGAGAAATCACCTGTTTCTTCTGCGCAATACCGTTGTTGAGTTTCCTGTCGACGAGAGCTTTTAGCTTGTGAGCTGGAGGAACTTTGGCGTGTTCGTATTGAGGTCCCAACGTGCCTTCAAAGTGCAGATAGAACCATAGGTTTTTAGCCGGTAGAAGTCCGGCATGCCCGGTCTATTTAGATAGTCGGGTGACGGGTATGAGGATTTTACCCATTAGCAAAAACGGCTTCCGACCCCCATAGTCTTTGAAAGCTTTAAGGAGAGACGTATTTAATCAGCGAATTTATCCCAAAATAAATAGAATGAAAATGAAACATGTTTGGATGGTTAGTTTTAACGTATTAGGTAATCCTCGCTAATGATACATCAAATTAAAAAACAATTAATATATTTTAAATAATTTTGTGGCCTTGAAAACCCATTTACGCAATACTGTTACGAAATGGGCAAAATGTATAGATACTTTTACCGTTTTAAGTAAGCAAAGCTCCGGTTTGCTGATTAGATATTAGAAAAATTAGACCTAGAACAAATTTTACTTTAAAACTGTTCATAAATAAAGCATATTTAAAATGCGTTTCACTGAATTTTTCACTAATGCGGTGTAATTAATGAATGACGTAGAATAGTTAATAAGAACTTAGGTACATTAAATAAAAAATGTTATGCCTATTTGGTGGTTATAAGTGTAGGTATTAGAATGAGCACTAACTTTCAGGAATTAATTATCGTATATTTTATAAATTAACACTTAATACATTCACAGACAGAGTAAAATTATAACTATGCGATTCGGAGCGAGATGTGCTCGTGACGAGAGATGGCAGACTGTCCTTTCATCCAAATACACCGACCCTTTTATAGGACTACCCGAATGAGGATCGGTGGGGATAAAGGCAACAGACCTTCACGAACGCAGGAACTTTAGGCGGCTTCGCGTGCGGATCTCGCTCGGAGCGAGATCGTCCCATAGGGCTACCGGAACCCGCAGTCGGCTGACGGGGGAGGCAACGTGCAACTGGAGAGGCCCGGGCCTGAGTGAGGTGCAGGCGAGGTCGGACAATTGCCCTAACCCTACCACCGCTTCGGAATGTGCTATGGCTGAGTAGAAGAAGCGGCGCAAGAAACTTTCAGCAGCACCTTCTAATGACCTCGTCCGCTACCGGGCGGGTGTTAGCCACCCGCGCCGGTTCTCACCAGGTGACCGAAGACGTCTCAGTCGCGCCGTTGTGCGGGTGTGTCAGGAACCACGGTTCCGGAATTCACTTCCGTGAGGAGTTCGCGCGGGAGCATCCGCCCGTCCGGTGGTCTCGCGTGATGTGGGGCCAAGTTCCGGAGATGTCTCCAGTCCGAGGCGTCCGCACAAGAGAACATGGACTTAGTGAGACGACGGATAAAGTCGTCCACTGACTCGATGCGGAGATCTCTCTCGATTGTGGAATTCCTGACACCTTTAGGGGCGTTCACTATTCTGCGGAGAGCCACCGATTGGACTCTCCGCAGAGCGTTTTTCTGGGGGTGGGGATAAATCTTACAGAAAATATATTTAAGCCATAAAATAGGGTCTATCCTTTCAACTAAAAATTAAGGTCTGCCCAAACATCTGGGCTATTGTCCAAACCGAAAGGTTTACCCAAACATGTGTACTATTGTCTAAAAAACATAAATTTGTTGCTAAAGATTTCCGCCTCTAAAGAACTTAACTATAATAATACAGTTTTATTGCCCCGGCATGAACGGGCCATTACAATTAGGAAACAATAATTTAGCACAGCATCTTTTTAACTAATATTACACAATACGGTACACAAAAATTCTTACTTTAATAAAACGACTCGCAGATGTTTTATGGTTAAACATCTGCAGTCATATTTTAAAATGAAATGCGTGTTTAAATAATGTTCAAATTACAAATAATAAGCGTGTTATTTTAAAAGCTAAATATAAGTTGGCGTATTGCAACCGCTTTAAAAGCTAAATCTAAGTTGGCGTATTACAACCGCCACACCTAAATATTTTGCATCAAAAAAGCTCTAAACACAGTTGTTTTTCAGCTGGCGCCATAATACTCTCCGAAGGTTGATTCTTTGATGACGTTACACGATAGTAAATATGGCTATCATTGCTGCACGATCAAGCCAAGTTCTCTTAGGGAGCAATAGCCGTTTTTAATATCACACGAATGATTTGGAGCCACGGTGTATTTAACACCGTGAAGTTCTCAAATGAAGATACAAAAACAATTTTATTATATTTGAAAAGTATTCACTTTTCTGTGGACTGTGGACACTTTTTGTTGCCAAATAAATATTTTGAAATTACTTCCAGAAACAAATCGAATTGATAAGATGATATTTACTATTATGTATTCAGTATTACCCAGTGTAACCATATTCCTAACTTCGTCCCTATTAATTTTGCAGACATCAGACTACGCTGCCTATCGATAATGGTAGCAACAGTGAGTTTCATAACTACCCTCCTTGCGGTACAAGGGTGGGGCCCAGCCGCCCTGCAAGACCACTGGGCGTCGCAGCCCAAGATACATTACGACACCTCGGCACCATTTATGGCGCTGTACGGACTCTTCAACTTCAACATGTATATTATGGCTTATCTGTTCTCGCCCGGCGGTGGATCTATTCACGGTGAGACTATTACGCCCGAATACTCGAACGTCATTCAAATAATAAGTTGCTCTTAACAACGCACGGCCCACTTAGCCAGTACATTTAAGCGGGATTAAAGTCAAGCGCAACTTATATTTAAGTTGCATTTCAGTATTCGGGCGTTAGTGATGTTAATGAATGTACTTTTAAACGGGGTTACTAGAAATCAAGGGTCAGCACATTTCGTAAAATACTGTAATAAATTGCATCAAATATAAAGAGCAGGCGACGGTATGTATGTATGGGCAAGTGTGGCCAGCCGCGTAAGGCCTTGTAAACTAAGGAGCCTCGAACCTCTAGAGCAGTAGTTCTACACCTTTTAGGGCCTCTTCAGTGCGACGCGGACGACCTACGCGGATGTCCGCGACGGACGGTAAAATGTATCAATCCTATACAACGCATTCAGAGCGACGCGGAGCGCCCGCGCCGCGGAGAGCAGTCCGCGCGCGGATCGAAATCACTCCGCGTCGCTCGTCCACGCGCGGACGGTAATGCACTTGTACAGACTTGTTCAGTGCACGACGGACGGTCCTGCGACGCGGACGTAAAGTACTATCGTCGTCACAGAAGATTCTAGTTTCGCATGTAACTCCTCAAATATCTTGATGGACATTTTAAAATACATGAAAAAATTCATTTCGTCTTCTTGCAATTCCGAAAATAAAGTTATAAATTCTCCTTTAAAAAGCCTTCTCGCAACGATTGGATGCCCATTTAATCTTCATATACCATGGTGATGATTTCTGCTATTTAATAAATAGGCAGCAACCACCAAATTCAATTTTATATCAATCGCGCTCCGCGTCGAACTGAACGATGATGTTGATGATGATGATGTATTTAATGCCCTTGCAAAAAAAATTAACTTCAATTCACGCGGAACATGGTCAAGCAAATCGCTTACTGGGTATCCACATATTTTGGGAAAATCTTTTTATATTCTGTAATTAATTATTTTTATTGGATTGTGATTACAAAAAATAATGTAAAGAATTATGTATCGCATTTTAAATAAACCTCCCGCATAAACCTACATCATGTATACATGTTACCTATGATCATAAATCTTATTGCTATAGCCTATAACCAGAGGCGGCTCGTGAAATTTTTTGATGGGGGTTCACAAAAAAGTAATTGAAAAACTAGAGCTTACTATTTATTATATTTGTATACAGAATCCATTCGCCGGTCTTTTTGGCGTGCGAAGATATCTATTACTTTCTTGTGAAAATGGAATCAGAAATGGAATTGATTAAGCGTATAAACTATTTTTTAATACTTATTTAAAAAAAACTGCGAATTAACTGACGAAGTCGACGAGCTTGCTTGAAGTTGTTTGTATACATAAGGACCACAACTGCGCATGAGTAGGATATCACCTCGGCGCGCGCACGACACGACTGGCTGAACGACAACTGAGTGACGCGTGAGCGGCGCTCCAGATTACGCTAATTTCTTATACGATATCTTTTGTTTCACGCGTCAGCCCGAGTCGTAGCTCTCTTTCGCACTCATTGAATACAGTACTAAGAGTCGTACTAAGCTCCGTTTCATAGGAGCGCAATCGCTGGCGCTCCACTCGTTACAAATTTACGCTACATGTACCTGTATAGATAATATAATAGACTTATTATAGGCGTAGTAAAATATAAATAATGTAATGTAAGGATTTATGTATTATAAATATATATAAATTATTAAATTAGCTAAGTATGTAATTTTCGTGGGAGTGCACTGCACCAGCGCTCTTTCGGATGAGCCGCCTCTGCCTATAACAGATATGTTTTTTCCAGAAACGGCCATAACCAAAGACAATCCAGCGTTTTCTATGATAAACGACTCGGACGAAGAAGTCATCTACGGTTCCGACGAGGAGAGCCGACGGCCGCTTAACTCTCACCATAGAGTGAGCACTGAAGATATATGATTCTACCAAAAAATATTATAATTTCCTGTAATTGTCTTTTTTCTTGTTACAAAAATTATAAAATATTACTACAGGTTTTGTATTATTTTCAATAATTTTCGAAGTTAATTAAATGGCAAGATAATGCGAAAGGCATTTGGGTGCCACATGGTTGTATTTGATAACAAATAAACCACCTAGATGGCGCTTAACACCACATAGTTACGAAAAATAAAATCTACCCTACATAAACAAAAATATTTTCAACAATGTCTATTCAGACTTACAAGATGAACATATTTCCTCATACTAAAATTATAACCAGGTAAATGGCTTAACCACAGGGAAAGCCAACATAAACAAAGGCTATATTAGTTTTATTGCATAGTCCTATAGCCCAACTTTATGAATTTTACAATGGCACACTATACATGCACTTGAGTGCACATTCTCAAGTAACAGATCGTAAGGGCCAGTGAAATCAGACACACACGCGACGCATTCCTTTCAGGTGGTCAAGTTAAACAACCTGTTTCACAAACATATTACATAGAACATCCAACCTATGTATAATTTATATCCTATGTTATATAATTGATTTATATGGGGGTAATGAGATGATAACCTTTTTACCAGTTTATATTATTTATTGGGACCTGTAGCTTAGAAATTCTTGAACACAGTATAAAGTGGTTTGCACTATTTTATTAATATTACACCGCAATGGCATATTTAAATACATGGTAAATCTACCTTGCGAGTACAAAAAAAATTAAATAAATTAATGCTTAACAGCAAATATTTCAGTATAAAAATAAGCACAAATAATTTAGAATTAAAAGCAACACTCTTAAAAACATTTTGTTTAACTCTGAAAGAATTGGCTTCAGAAATTGAACTAATAGCAATTACTGGTAATGGATAATTCAGTTACCAATTCTGAAAAATAAAACATTTTCAGTCCAATTTTTTCAAATCCTTAAAACCCAATAAAAATATAAAGGGCTGGCATTTATAAAAGGCATGTCACATTGTGCATAAAGTAATTTCACTGAAATAAAAGCTGGACTGAACATTAAAAGTTTAATCATGAATTAATAATAAATAATCAGAAAGATACCTAAACATAAATTAATACATGCATTCAATCTATGGAAATAGTCTGTAAATTGTTCAATGTGTGCGCAATAAGTATGACCGGATGTGGCTGGAGCACTGCAGGTGGTAGTGGCCGGAGCCGCGGGCCACAAGGCTGTGCTCCCAGCGGGGGCGGCGGCGCCGTCCGCCGGAGCACCGCGCCTCCACGCATCACGCACGTGACTGCTGCACGTGGGTCACAGTTCTCGTTCACACTAGGAGTCTCATCGTCTGAACACAAGTCAATCACTTCACATTCCTCTGCTCGCTTTAGTGGGTCTGAATACTTATTCTCTACATCATTGTGTTGTTCACAGTCAACATTTTCAACAAATATGATGTCTTTCTCTTCTGTTTGGACTTTAAGTTTACACTCCGATTCTTTTTTCAGGTTGTCAATGTATTCATTCACTTTGTCCAGAGACATTCTCTCTACAGAGACCTTAAGAGGTCTACATTTTAACAATAGTAGCTGAGCTTTCAGGTCGAGTATTCTTTTCTTTCTTTGACTGGGAAATACATGTTTCCTATGCCAATAATCTATAGGCCTCCTGTATCGCACAGGAAACTGATGATTTTTACCTTTACTAACTACATTTTTACTATATGGTATGGAAGTGCAGCAGAATCTCTCAATCCTCTCTCTTGAGTAAGTCATATCACGCTGCACGGAAGATTTAGCATTTCTCATGTATGCTAAGGAGGAAAATGGATAAGGAGGCCCTCTGTCAATGTTAGCAGCATTTCTCAAATTTTTGGGTTTTGTCTCTCCATCATCATACAGTACAGGTGCGGGCTGGTCTCTCTTGTCATCAATATGCTGTAGCCTCAGAGCAGAGAGGAGGTCTTGTAAGCCAGTGCTACACATACTCGGTTGCACCTCCTCGTTATTGCACAGCCTCTCATGCGCTTTCAATATCTCCAAGTTATCGAAGTGACTATCGCAGTTGTCGCACAGATAGATATCGGCGGCTCGCACCAGAGGCTCATCGAGGTCCTTATGTGCGCCGCGATCATAATAGATGTTCTCGTTACGGAAGGTGACGAGAAGGCGGCCGCTAGGTCGGTAGTACAAGGAGGTGGTGTGGTCGCGGTTGTCCACGTAGCGCAGGCGGTTGCGCGGGTAGCGCGCCAGCTGCGCCGAGAACACCAGCAGGAATGCGCTCTTGTGGTACTCGTAGCACTTCTTCACGAGGTTCTTCAGTCTCATATCCCAGTCTTTGGGCACGGCGGGCGGCCTCGCGAACGGATGCGAGAATGCAACATCGTGCGGCCACCACGGCGGCTGCCGGATGTCCTTTGCTGTGTCGTGGCCCCAGGAACAAGTCACCATGAATGTTATGAACTTCTCCAGCTCGCCGGCGCTGATCTTCGACAGGGCTGTCGGGTTGCCGTTGGCGAACAGGAGCGGCAGGTTGGCGATCATCGTTCCCGCTGATGCTTATGGTCATCGCAATGCGAGGGCGGGCAGCGCTTGCGATCTCTCGCCGCGCACGTACACTGCCACTTTTAATGCACTGCAGTCCATTGCGGCGCTCACACCTTCCGACATTTATTGTACATACGTTTTGTTATTCGCTTAATTACTGACACACAGAAAGTAAAATACACTGGATATATTCAACTGAAATTTACAAAATTCTGGAAGCGAGAGAACAGTTGTGGAAAAGAGAAAGATCCATAGATCCACAGACTTCATAGATCTTTTGTTACGTCGTATTTTCTATGCGCAGGACGCGAGGAGACAGGGTCGGTCAGGCCTTGCGAGACGCCATAAAATTACTTGTACACGGACACGAAACGACAACGACACGATTTATGCTTGCGTTCCCATTGGTTGAATACTACAAGTTTTATTGTGGATGCTAAAAACAACCAATCAGATGCGAGTCTACTTAGCGTCGTTTTACGTTCCAGGAATCGCATAAATCCTGAAGATATCTATGAATGAACAAAAATAAAATATTATTTATTTATGTACAATATAAATGTATTAGTTATAAATAAAAATTTTAAAAATACTTAAAGGTGATGCCAAAACCTACAAATAATTAAAATTAAAAAGTTTCATAATATACCATTTTTTAAATTGGATTACAAAAAAGTAAGTTTAACTGATATATTTATTATTATATTAATTTAGAACAACCAATGATGCATAAAATTGCATAAAACTGATTACGTGAATACGTATTTTTCACTTTCAATATTTAACACAGTACGTATCACGTACGCAGTCAATTTTCTATGCAATGAATATATATTTATTTTCTTCTCTCAGGTATATATCGTTGTGCAAAAAAGGGTGAAAACATACATGCTTTTCGATACATTATAAAATTCACTTATGACTTGGGGCGCGTTCCATTTGACGATCGCAACGACCACGCTCACGACCGCGATATTTACCGTTCCACTTGCTCGTGAGCGTTTCGATCTCAAACCCAAGTGGAACGGGTTATGGGGCGTTTTGAGCGTTTAGGTAGTACATATTTAAAAAAAGCTATGAAAATGTTAGGTTGCATTATGCGTTTAAAGTAATTTTCTCCGGTGTCGTTTTTGTTGTTTTGACTTTTCAAAATCCCGCCAATATTCTAAACGCTCACCACGACCCACCTCTTGACATGGGTCGTCGTAAGCGTCGCGTGAGCGTTTGTCATGACGTCATCTATGACGTGTTCACCGCAACCACGACGATCGTGATCGTCAAATGGAACGACGAAATGAGTGTTTTGGGCGCCGTGAGCGCCTAATGGAACGCGCCCTCGGTATAAAGCTGAAAACACATTGTAGGTTTTTGTCTTACGCATAGAGTAAAGAGTACAAAACTATGGTAAAGAGCACATCTTACATGGTTCGTACGGGTCGTCAGAGGGCCCACGTACGTTTTTATTTTTTTAATTTCATTGACAAAGGACGGTTTTCTCGTCTGCCAATGACTAAGCTTTTAGGGATGAAAGAGTCGATTTTTATGTACTCTTTATCTCATCTCTATATAAACAAATAAATAATATATTTTATTAAATGAAATCAATCCTAGTTGGCGCTTATTATAAACAGTTCTTATCTGTGATAACCTGTGGTACTATCACATTCGAGTTTGCAACCAGGCCCGTTTAACTCGGGCTTAAAAAGTAACCCAATTTTCTTTCTCGCTTTCTCATATGCCGTTTTCGCCCCATCTCTTTCACTTTTATGAATGTGTGCGTGTGCCGGCGTGCGCTGTCGCCGCCATATTGCCGCCATATTTTTCAACAGTCGATTGCTGTTTAGTTTGGATTTGCTTATTTTATTTTAATTGCATGTTATTTCATCTGTTTTGTAATCAGTAACGTAAATATTTAACAGTACAAACGTGATATAATTTGGTTTGTGTAAATCGTATCTAAAAACTTGTGATTTACGTGATAATTAATAATTTTAGTTATGTGTTTTGTTCCCGAGTGCACAAACGAAAAAAACATAGAAATATCTGTGCAGCCTTCACAAACAAAATATACAAACACTTTAATAAGTGAACAGCTATGTTGGCGGAGCAAGAAATACCAAATTATTGAAATTATTGAAAATCATAAATCTAACCTCATCTGACATAATTAAGGTAAATCTAATAATATGTTATTCCGCTGTGACTCTATTTCTAGTTTAATCTGCTACAGAAATATAAGAAATAACAATAAGTTGAAATAAATACCCATTAAAATGCAGATTTATTAGATCTCTGAACATGTGATAAGGTTAACTTTTTGTTAGTGTCTAGAGTTGATGGATTATGTACCCTTACTCCTCTCATTCGTACTCTCGACTGTAGAGGAAGCTTGTGCTCTGCAGTGGAAAGTATAAGTCGACCCAGCACAGTACAGTGCAAGATTAAAGCTATTGGTATAGGTATTTCCAAGTTCCTAACATATTAATGTATAATTATCAGTTTTTATGGTTATATGTATCTAAAGTCAGGAAAGCAGTCAACTTCAACAGATTGTGCCCTTATAATATTTATTTTTTTATTAATTGTTTTATAATTTCTAGGCTAGACTCGGGTGAAATTTCCAGTCCAAGCAATTTGCAGGCAAATGTGTTCATCGTTGGAAGTACAAAGAAAGTCTCTACTATGTCTGCAGGATCACTTTTTGTAGACTTATATGTTAATATTGGTGAAGGTTAAATCACAACAGAAGTAATTATGTTCATTAATAATCTGTATATAATATTTATACTTCTTGATATAATTAAGATTCTCATAAAAATGCATTTGCTAAAGATTTTGGTTATATTTTCAAATTCAGTGCAATGCAGTTGTTTATAAGATTATATTATAGACCTATATTGTGCATACTATAATAGTAATAGCATTAACATTCTTTAAAATGACTTTATTTTAAACATATGTTCTGCCTATTTAATATATTATAATAATTAATCAAAAAAGTTTTAGTATAGCTATCATGCATTTAATGCGTTCCATGATTTGACTAATTATTTGTTAATTGATAGCTTATTTTAATTATGTATGTCTTGTTTTTGCTTTTCAATTACTCCAAAAGTAAGCCAAATCGCTTTGTTATTTACTTAATGTCAATTGTGTCTTAGATAAAATTTACCAACAAAGTAATCTTGTGCTGTTTCATGGTATTGTAAAATATAATTTGCAATTATTAATGTTTCCATTTAAACTTTTATTTGTCAATGCATATTTCAATTCTGTAGTCATGTTCTTAAATTTGGCATTGTTTTATTGGTCCTAAAATTAAGAGAATTTTAAGTGATAAAATTAAGAGATATTAACAAATTGAAAATGTTTAAATTAATCTGAAGATATATAAAAAAGTATTGGAGGTTATAATATTCATTAGGATAAAAATGTTTAAATAAAAGTGTTTTAATATAAAAATATAACATCAAATAAATCAAAGAATATATTATTGATTAAAGGTTTAGAATTATAACTTGGTTTTATTTGTTATTTTCATGTTGAATCCATAAATTTGAACATAAAAGCATGAAACCCAAATATAAAACCGGTTAATTTCCGGTAGTAAAAATCGGATTACTGAAAGTATAACGTACATCCCTAAATATTTCAAAATCGGTAATTTCGGTAAAGTACCGATTTCAGATCAGCTCTGGTGGGAAACGCATCTAATAATACGTATAACGTACGAAAGAGATGGCTCAAATACGATGAACAAAATTCTTTAATACTATTGGTCAGTGACAAAATTATCAATGAAAAGAAAGAAAGATCCGATGAAGATTGAATGAATTATATATGTAGAAAAGCATGTTTGGTTTCGATGTGTGAGTTTTCGTAACGTGTTAAAAAATTTGTATGGAGTTGGCCGTCTGTATTTTTAGTCGTCTGTGTTTGCAACTGTTTTATTGTCAAAAACAATGACTCAATTAACATTAAATCACACATCAATCAATTATATAATACTGCGATTGATTAAATTCTGTACACAAACATAGATTACATATTGAGAATAAATTTACTGTGGAAAAATGTTAAGCAACAATGCCGTGTACACATATTAGAAATACTTATGTATAAAATGTGTGAATTCCAAAGTAGGCAAGATCGTGTTTCGAGCACACGTCTTGTTCTTGTTGTCTTTTTTTATATATTTCTACTACCAGTGTCATTTTAAAAGAAAACAAAAAAGAGACTACCTGAAGACAAATAACAAGGTTAACTTTTTTCTATTATAATTCCTAAAACAGCGCGTGTATTTTGAAATTTTAACATCAATAACTTAATATTTGATTGTATAAAAAATTACTCCGTTATTTTTAGTATGATACTTTATTATCTTTAGTACAAATAGGTACTCACTATTTGTTCCCATACTTCTTACTTTAAGTGAGCATATTTGTATTCTTTACATTTCACATTATAAATAATTTCTCTATTACGCACATACTCTAATCGTTTTTCTTCCATTTTTTAAATGAACGCACAGACGAACTTTTGGCTAATTACTGATGATTAAATAAATAAATACACTCAACAATCACATACATAGTCCTGACCCCACATTAAAATCAATTAAGTGTTGTGTCGTGGGTATCGGGAACTACGAGAGACTTTTCGGTCTCACAAACATCCAGACCCGAGACAAATACTTGTGGGCCTCACAAACATTTGTCTCGGTGCGGGGATCGAACCCGTGGCCTCTCGTTTCACAGGCGGCGTCTAACCAACTGCGTCGCGGAGGCTGTCAATTACGTCCAGTCTAGTATTTACAAACAACTGGTCAAAGAACTGCGGTGTTTATTTCTATTAAGTCAAGTTAGATTCCCAGCCACACCTCATGTAAATAATTAGAAATGTCCAAATTGTATTCAAAATTTTTAAATTGTATGCAGATTGAATGAAGCAAATTATGCCTTGTATGTATTATAAATTCTAATTGTAAGTTTTAAGAAATGTCATATTAGTTTGGCTTAAAAAGCTGGTAGCCATATTTACAAAACCTATTGTTGTGTAAACTCAAGTTTGTCCACAATCGCAAATCGCTCAAAAGCGCTGTGGTGCACGGAGAAATTGTTATTTTTTTCTCTCTTCAAATTTCATTACATTGGACATTATTATCATTACTACTATTGGACTACTAGTATAAATGTACATTGTATAAATTATGAAAGAATATTTTAATGAAAGCGTTGAAGATATTTTTTACTTTCATTTCTAGTTCCTAATTTCACCACTTGTCAATTTATGTTAGTTGCGCTGTATGTCTCAGACGTTTTTTGTTTTTGAAAGTCATGCCCTCGAATTTCGACCGACAGTGTGCACACAACAAAAGAATCTATTGTTCAGATCGCTGTAAGACGCGTTGCTCTAGTATTTATGGCCGCTTCTTTACTCTATGCGTATGTATGTAATGTGTTTTCAGCTTTATGCTGAAAACAAACTGTAGGTTTTTGTCTTACGCATAGAGTAAAGAGTACAAAACTATGGTAAAGAGCACATCTTACATGATTCGTACGGGTCGTCAGAGGGCCCACGTACGTTTTTATTTTTTATGTTCATTGACAAAGGACGGTTTTCTCGTCTGCCAATGACTAAGCTTTTAGGGATGGAAGAGTCGATTTTTATGTACTCTTTATCTCATCTCTATATAAACAAATAAATAATATATTTTATTAAATGAAATCAATCCTAGTTGGCGCTTATTATAAACAGTTCTTATCTGTGATAACCTGTGGTACTATCACATTCGAGTTTGCAACTGTTTTATTGTCAAAAACAATGATTCAATTAACATTAAATCACACACAATCAATTATACAACATGTAACAGATTTAAATGTAAAAGCGGAAAGTAGTACGTTCAGAATCAGCTACTGAACCGATATCAACATTTTTTTCGGTAGGTATTTTTTTTCAAAATAATTAGTTAAGACCAAGTAAATTACAGACACTCCTTCGTTTAATACTCCGAACAAACGAAATTGAAACGTAACTCCAGCACATAAGATCATTTTTAAATGAATCACTAAACGAATACTCTAATAAACTAAATAATGAACAAAAATGAACTTTATTTCGATAGTCATAAAGTTTATTTAAGCAATCTATCATTAATCAAACGCACACAACGATAAGCCTCAATAAACGTAATAAGCTACCAAAATAAATAACTATCATATTCTCTTTTCCGCACATTTAACTACAACTAGATAGAGCAGGATGCAGCTATTGTTTAATGCAATTTGATCCATCCGACAAACGATGGCGCGCGCGGCGGTATAGGGATGCGCCGCGAAAAAAATTACTCCCGGTATTTGCAAGGCCGGGCGATCCAAATCCCGCGCAATACATGCACTTAAATGAAACAAATTAAATGTAACAAAATCAATATGAAAAGAAACAACAAATAGGTATTTCTATGAAAAATAATTTCGGGGAACGTTAAAATGGTGATTAAATTCGGTTTGTAATTTTGCTACAATGTATGCGGAATCCCGGTGTGTCAGATATCCCGTTATTGCAATCCCTAAATGGGCACCGAATATGTGAAAAAAATCTAGTCGTGCACCGCAGTTATCTGTGTCTACTTGTGTTTAAGTGTTAAGTAGATATTTCGATAACTTTCGCGCGCGATGTCTTCGGTATTCGAATATTCAAATACACTGAAATGGTGAGAACTTTGGCACTGTGTGGTGATAATGTATCATTGGCATGTCTGACGGTATCTCGATGCTGAGTTCGGAGAGCGCTGGATAGGTCGCGGCGAACCTGTGCAATGGCCTCCTAGGTCACCTGACCTGACTTGACGTCTCTTGACTTTTTTTGTGGGGACGTAATAAATCTCTGGTATACTTCAGTGAAAGTACTAATGTGGAGGATCCAGGATGAGGAGGGTAATGTGGAGCAAATTCCTAAAAGTGAAGAGTGACACTGAAGTTTTACATAAATTACGTGAACAATTACGCAAATGTGCATCAAAGTGTATCAAGGTGGTGGACATGTCGAACATATTTTAAAAAGAAATCGCCTCATGAGTGCCATGTAACACGTAAGTTAATTTTGTTGTATTTTTTTGTGTTGTGATTAGGTTGTGATTCCCAATCTAGTATTCGTTGTTAGATATTGCGTTATCTTATTATCTTATTCAATAATAATGCAAAATAAATGACGCCCGTATCCTGCCCGCCTGTAGGAACTAAGTTTAGGGGAAGTGAAATTAATAATATTTTATAGCCGATTCATGCAAAATATTGTCTTACGTTGGGTTCGTACGCATTATATCAAAATATTTAGATTTTATAGTTAAAACACAAATGTTATGCTCACAGATTAAATAAATAATAATTTGTTTACCAAACCACCCAGTAATCAGTTACGTACGTAATTTGTAATTTGTATTTCGTTTATTGTCAGCTGTTTCTGCCGGCGCGGTGCGGCGCAGCGGTCGGCGACCGGCGTTAGGTACTCGTGTGAATGTGTCTTGTGTACATGTGTACGTGTCCGGCGAGCGTGTGTAGTAGTACACTCTTATTTGTAACTCGTAAGGTGACCATGTTAAGTGCCTACATTTGGTATAACTAATTTCATAAATAAAAGATTTTGTAATTATGATAGTACGATTTCAAAGCATAAACTATGATTGCAATAATATTTTAAAGTTGGGGTGTCTGAGGTTGTGAATTAATCCTGTTACACGTTGTATAATACTGTGATTGATTAAATTCTGTACACAAACATAGATTACATATTGAGAATAAATTTACTGTGGAAAAATGTTAAGCAACAATGCCGTGTACACATATTAGAAATACTTATGTATAAAATGTGTGAATTCCAAAGTAGGCAAGATCGTGTTTCGAGCACACGTCTTGTTCTTGTTGTCTTTTTTTATATATTTCTACTACCAGTGTCATTTTAAAAGAAAACAAAAAAAAGACTACCTGAAGACAAATAACAAGGTTAACTTTTTCCTATTATAATTCCTAAAACAGCGCGTGTATTTTGAAATTTTAACATCAATAACTTAATATTTGATTGTATAAAAAATTACTCCGTTATCTTTAGTATGATACTTTATTATCTTTAGTACAAATAGGTACTGACTATTTGTTCCCATACTTCTTACTTTAAGTGAGCATATTTTTATTCTTTACATTTAACATTATAAATAATTTCTCTATTACGCACATACTCTGATCGTTTTTCTTCCATTTTTTAAATGAACGCACAGACGAACTTTTGGCTAATTACTGATAATTAAATAAATAAATACACTTAACAGTCACATACATAGTCCTGACCCCACATTAAGATCAATTAAGTGTTGTGTTGTGGGTATCGGGAACTACGTGAGACTTTTCGGTCTCTCAAACATCCAGACCCGAGACCAATACTTACAGGGTCTCACAAACATTTGTCTCGGTGCGGGGCTCGAACCCGTGGCCTCTCGTTTCACAGGCGGCGTCTAACCAACTGCGCCACGGAGGCTGTCAATTACGTCCAGTCTAGTATTTACAAACAACTGGTCAAAGAACTGCGGTGTTTATTTCTGTTAAGTCAAGTTAGATTACCAGCAACACCTCATGTAAATAATTAGAAATGTCCAAATTGTATTCAAAATTTTTAAATTGTATGCAGATTGAATGAAGCAAATTATGCCTTGTATGTATTATAAATTCTAATTGTAAGTTTTAAGAAATGTCATATTAGTTTGGCTTAAAAAGCTGGTAGCCATATTTACAAAACCTTTGTTGTGTAAACTCAAGTTTGTCCACAATCGCAAATCACTCAAAAGCGCTGTGGTGCACGGAGAAATTGTTATTTTTTTGTCTCTTCAAATTTCATTACATTGGACATTATTATCATTACTACTATTGGACTTCTAGTATAAATGTACATTGTATAAATTATGAAAGAATATTTTAATGAAAGCGTTGTAGATATTTTTTACTTTCATTTCTAGTTCCTAATTTCACCACTTGTCAATTTATGTTAGTTGCGCTGTATGTCTCAGACGTTTTTTGTTTTTGAAGGTCATGCCCTCGAATTTCGACCGACAGTGTGCACACAACAAAAGAATCTATTGTTCAGATCGCTGTAAGTTGCGTTGCTCTAGTATTTATGGCCGCTTCTTTACTCTATGCGTAAGACAAAAACCTACAGTTTGTTTTCAGCATAATGTTCTTTGACTTTGAAAAAAAAAAAAAAAACATGAATTGTGTCAATGTCAAATTGACACTTGTCAAAGGTTAATTTGGCAACTGTGGATTTTATATGCACGAAAAAAGGATAAAACAAATTAAATAAACATTATTATGTACTAAATAGTATTCAGCTCACATATGTATATGTAGTTGAACGAATCTGTAAAACTGATAATAATGAATCCAACACATTAGTATTATATTTGAAATGGTAAGGGTAAAAAGGAAAAAAATATGAATCAGTTTGTATGAAATTATTCAAATATGTTAGTGTATGAATGTGTTATGATTCAGGATCCAGATAGCACAGATAATTCTTCAAGTGCGCCATCAAATAACGGTAGCGATTGCATCGATTTCGAGTAAGTAAACCTTGGTGTGGTCTGCAAAATTTTCTTTGTTCAGTGTCACTTTTAGAACCTGTTTCGAAACGGCGCTATTGTGAATTAGTTTACCGACCTTTACAACAACTTGAGCATGACCACTATATTTGATGTAACACAACTAATTGACATCAAAGTTTGTATTTATTAAAAATATTTTTATGTTTTACACCTGCTGTGAATCATGGTACATCCAGCCAACTAATAAAATTATATTAAGATGTGTATAGCTCAATTAATTGAACCTTAACCATAAAAGTCTTGCACTTCATTCAGCAAAATACAAAAGACATTTCTGCTACTATTTTGAGTCTAAAAGTCATAACATTGGCATGAAATAGGAGATGCTAATGCTGATCATGGACCTCTATCAAGATTCGTCAAGCATTACAATCCAATATTTGTATGCCCAATATTGGCCTCTTCTTGTTATCTCATTCTAAATGGCATAAATTGTTGCATGGGTTATCAACCTCTTTAAATTTTATAATAAGGATTACCTTAATTCATTATGGCCTTCACAGTGGATGGAACCCATATTTGATTGTATTGAGTGAATATCAATGAAGGAAAAATAGTTGATAAAACTAATAACTTTGTTTACACATTGTATACTATTTTAGATAATTTGGCATAAAGCTAGACATTTTCAATGATGGTCCTTTTCATTTGTGGATAAATTTCCCACATAATGAACTTATATGTTATAAATTGTCTTTATCCCTATATAAATAAATTCATGCCTTCTTCCCAGAAGAAGTAGACAGATGTGCCAGGATACCCACATTTCACCTTGTATGTTCCGTCCCACTATGTGATCTCTATTTGTCATCAGTATTTACAGAATAGCTAGAAAGGGACAAACCAGTGTTTACTTTCTTAAACAATAATAAATATATTTATAAGAAATATATTACAAGGTGTGCATTACCATATTAACTGGATTAATATGCAATTATATGCAATGACTTTTATCAATTATAACACTGTTGTGGATTTCAACTGTTGATAAACCTATGCAACCATATCATTGTGTGCTCTTAAACTAGTTGTAGATAATATATTCAATACAGTTAAATGAAAACAAGTTTGTTGTGTTGAGTCTAAGATAAGGTTGGTAATGGTAACAAGTTTTTTTGTGTTTGTATTTATGGCAAAGTGAGTTTTTGTCATTAATTTATTTTAGATTTTTAAAATATTTAAGTGTGTAAGTTTTTTAAGTAAGTTATGATTGGTAAATATTTATATATCATATCTACTAATTAAAATAAAATGTCAGGTGCACATATTCACATAACATCAAAATTGTTTTTTCAGTGTTATTATACCCCCTACACCCTATAGAAAATAGGTCTACTAACATTATTTCGCAACTGAATACATATATATTTAAATTATGTATGAAGTAATTTATGCAAAGATATAATAATGTGATCATCATTAGTTTTATAAAGTCTGTAACATCCTAGTTTATGAAGAAATGGTACAGTTATTCCCAATTTACAGTATAGGCAGGTGCTGACATATGTCACTGTATTAAAAAAATTCTCCCTTGGAATTAAAGTGTAAGGTTTCTGATTCGGCTTAATATCTGTTGCTCTTGATGATAACCATGAAACATGGATTATTATGTTATGCAATATACAGATCACAAACTAATATTTAAGTTACTATTAGACGAGACAACACTAATAGAATACTATTGGCAAATTAATACAGAGTAGTGCAATTGACTAGTCACCTTAAATGGTTTTGGAGCTTTATAACGCGCACAAATAAAACAAATTTTGGTCGATGTCTGTAGCCTATAAATCATTTGTGTGACAGCTAGTTTTAAAAATTTGTAATCTGGAGATTACACTATGGCACTTATTAAAACTGTTTCAAATACCCCAAATAAATAAAATATTTAAATAATTGCAGTTTGGATCTGCCGACATGGAGCGCGGAGAATTTGAGGAAGGCGGCAGTGCAGCACAGACTAGTGCGGCCGCGCAGCCTCGCCTGGGCCGTGCTGCTCAACGCGCTGCCCGCGCCCAGTGGAGACATCGTCACCAGGTAAGAAGATGAGAGGGTGTGGTGGCCTGGGAGGGATTCTATACTCCGACACGAAGTTCGGATGTTCGGACGTTCGACGTCCAGGTATCATCATCATCATCTTCTCAGACACAAAAGGTCCACTGCTGAACATATGTGGAGGCCAAGTATCTCCACATCGACTTCTTGGAAGCGGCCTACATCCAGCGACATTCTGCAATTTTAGCCAGGTCATCCGTCCACGTTGTAGGCAGGCGTCCGACATTTTGCTTGCCTGTACGTGTAAGGAGACATCGTCACCAGGTAAGAAGATGAGAGGGTGTGGTGGCCTGGGAGGGATTCTATACTCCGACACGAAGTTCGAATGTTCGGACGTTCGACGTCCAGGTATCATCATCATCATCATCTCAGACACAAAAGGTCCACTGCTGAACATATGAGGAGGCCAAGGATCTCCACATCGACTTCTTGGAAGCGGCCTACATCCAGCGACTTTCTGCAATTTTATTTTAATTTTAATTTTAGGTCGTCCGTCCACCTTGTAGGCAGGCGTCCGACAGTTTGCTTGCCTGTACGTGTAAGATAAAAGTTTTCTACTTCTAAAAATCAATACTATTCGTTATAAAACTTATCATGCACTCCGAACACAGTCTAAGGTTACGACGTACCATAGAGGATTCGAACGTTTTGTGAAGCATTTAGGCATAGGTATTCGTACAGTTTTGTGTACGATGTTCGAACATTCGTCGTCGTGTCGGAGTATAGAGTACCACCCCTGAGACGGTAGTCGCGGGGACGCCTCTGGCTTTCTTAGTCATATTTATATTAATCTATACACATAAATAAAATTGAAGTGTCTGATTTAAAAGTGAAAATTAAAAAAAAAGTCCAACTACATATCGTTATATACGATACCTGTGCCGAAAATGATATTAAAATTTTTTTTGTCTGTCTGTCTTTCTGTTTCTTCCGGCTAATCTCTGAAATGGCTGGACCGATTTTGACGGGACTTTTTTTGTCAGGTAGCTGATATAACAAGGAGTAACTTAGGATACATTTATTTTAGAAAAATTATTTTATGTTGCAATGCCCGCGCGCAGCTCACGCGCATGCCACCACTGGGCCGTCACGTCGGGCGCCTCCCACCATTTCTCCCACCAACGAATTAATATCACAATTACAAAATTTTTCAATAAAGCTAATACAAAAAACTGATAATAAATGATAATTAAAATTTCATCATGGGACTGAATGAGATGGGACATAAACCGGATATAACGGGACGGGAAATATAGTCGACGGCGCGTGGGAAATATAGTTAGTACGCGAAATAATATGTTGTTGCCAAATCAATACTGGACTCAAAAGCTATCTGCACCCGAGCGAAGCCGGGTCCGACCGCTAGTACTAATAACCACGCAGCACGCAAAAGCGAAAATAAAAAACACCGTGCATCAATTGGCTCGTTGGCGCAATTGTATTACTGTATGA
This sequence comes from Hyles vespertilio, assembly GCA_009982885.2. NCBI lineage: Eukaryota > Metazoa > Arthropoda > Insecta > Lepidoptera > Sphingidae > Hyles > Hyles vespertilio. Next base: position 2,932,612 of record CM042812.1, on the reverse strand, counting down.
TTTCAAAGCTGATGTCTCGGATTCAAATCCCGAGTCCGGTAAAGTGAAGTAGAAAATCGTATGTGATTTTCTATCCATTATCAGCCCAATTTGTGCCCGATATGGCGATAGGGTCGCCCTCTATCAAACGTAGGTGTCCTGGTAGCACCTCTGCTTACCCCTTCTCAAAAAAAGGCGTTAGTTATGTATGTAAACACCGTGACGAAACCTGCAAATCTTAAAGATAAGCATGCTTATCTTAAGCACGCCTGCGTGCACTATTTCAGCGTGGTGGACTTTGGTCTCGATTCTAGGCCCACTCAAACAAATCCAGTGCAAAAGGGCGCCGAATGCTGTAATTTACTTTAACCTGTAGTGCATTATCTATGATTCACTGTCTTTTGCTTGGATTTAGATATTTAGGGCGCCGTAGAAGTCTCACCCAGGGCGTTATTAATCCTACATCCGCTACTGATTATGAGCTAATACAGTACTTAAGGGGACACATTATGATATTTCTTGTTCCGTTGGAGACTTGCGTTTTTTTTATCAAGTCTGTACATAAGTTTAAATGAAATCACTTTCTATTACAGTATAACGACACACAGGATTTTTTACAATGACTTAAAACTAAAACTATCCATGGACCCTCGCGCTGTGATTGGTGACGATCCGCTCTCGCAGAATGATGAGGTAAGCATGTTTATATTGATGTCTTATTTTAATATTCAGTAATAGAATATGAATAAGAATTATATGTTGTGCTATGAGACTTCATAATAGATGTATGGTTAAATTTTGCCTCTGAAGAATAGACTACTTAGTAGACAAATAATATGCCTTACCTATTCATGTAAGGCAGATTGGATAAAATAGCAGAAGCCACATACTGGCATGCAAAGCGTTGGGCACTCACAAGGGGACAGACATTCGAATAAAAGATCTAGTGCACCACTTGATGCTGGCTATTTCTAACAGGTCGCTATGACATCATTAGGAGAGCCCCATGCTTAAAAATAAACCTTCCGTGGCTAAAGATGAAGATTTACTGATGGTAAGTCAATGATATGTGAGAGGCCGCCTGGGTAGGTACCACAGCAATGGCTACTTCTCCTGCCAAGCAGCAATTTAAATGCACTGTTTTGTTCCGGTTTGAAGAATATTGTAGCCAGAATGACTACTGAACATGTTGAGACATCTCGTGTCTCAGGATAGCGAATGCAGTAGAATGCCACATATTGCTTTGTAATTCATGGTGTTTGGTTTTGCTACTGTCCATGGGCGGTCGTATCGCTTACCATCAAGCGAATGGTATGTTCGTCTCGCCGTTCAAAGCAATAATATCTACATATATTTTTGTACCTAGAGCGTGTGGAAGCAACATTTCTGTGATACAGAGTTGAAGACTTTAATAATGCAAGACGTTGTACGAACTTTTCCTGACGAACTGTACTTTAGAGACAAGGACGTCCAAGACACCATGGTGAGTACATAAATAACTGATCTATAATATTTAAAGATTTGTAATTTATGTAATATCATGCCCTATTGCTTCATGCTTAAGGTATACAATGTTATGTGTTCATAAATGAAATAAAAAGAAAGCATAGTTCGAAAATACCTTATTGATTATTTCCAAGTGATACTCTTAAAAATCATTATATTATATACCATCAGGTGCTCTACAGATAATTTACTGAGGAGTAAAGCATTCATACATACACTACTTACTTTTACTTTAGGCTATAAATCGCAACTTTCCTCGATCATAGCGCAACGAATACCTGTGGTTCAATTATTTGATTCAGTACGGCGATCGTACCCGCAGCCTCTAGTTTCACGTGAGGCGTCCAACCGACTGCGCCACGGAGGCGGCTATAATGTTTTATTATTAAGTTTAGTGTACAATGAAGGATCATCATCATCATCATCAACCTTTTCGCATTCTCTGCTGGACATTGTCCTCTCCTTTGGCACGCCACTGGGCTCGATCTTCAGCCCATCATCTCCTACCTCTACCGGCTGGTAGTGGTAGGAGACGTAACTTTCGGATGTCGTCACTCCACTCCAATAAAGGGTGTAAATCACATAGTATAAAACAAAGTCACTTTCTCTGTCCCTATGTCCCTTTGTATGCTTAAATCTTTAAAAGTACGCAACGGATTTTGATGCGGTTTTTTTAATAGATAGAGCGATTCAAGAGGAAGGTTTATATGTATAATACGTACATATTATTGTACAGAAATCTATTTGTACCGGGGCGAAGCTGGGCCGGGCCGCTAGTAATAAATATACTGTTGCGTGCAGGTGCGCGTGTTGTTCTTCTGGGCGCGCTCGCACTCGAGCGTGGGGTACCGGCAGGGCATGCACGAGGTGCTCGCGCCGCTGCTGTTCGAACTGTATCTCGACAGGAAGCACGCGCCGACCGATCTCAAGTGAGAAATATATGTTTTTAAAATTAATTTACTACTTAAAACGGTGAAGGAAAACATCGTGAGGAAACCTGCATACCAAAGCGATTTATGAGAATTTCTATGGTATGTAAGTCCGCCAACCCGCACTAGACCAGCGTGGTGGACTATAAGGCCTAACCACTCTCAATCGTACTCTCGATTGTTGAGTAGGCCCGTGGCCTGCAGCGGGACGTATATGGGCTGATACAGTACAATAAAATACAATCAATTATTTAAAAAAAAATCGTAACAGTGAAAATCAATAATTTGGCTTTCTGTTAACACTGGTGGTAGGTCTCTCATATGTGAGAGGCTGCCTGGGTTGGTACCACCGCAATGTCTATTTCTCCCGTCAAACAGCAGTTTAAATGCACTGTTGTGTTTCGGATTGAAGGACATTGTAGCCAGAGTAACTACTGGACATATTGAGACTTAACATCTTTTGTCTCAGAATGGCGAGCGCAGTGGAATGCCAAGCATTGCTTTGTAATTCAAGGTGTTGTTTGGTTTTGCTACTGTTCATGAGCGGTCGTATCGCTTACCATCAGGCGAACGGCATGCTCGTCTCGCCATTCAATGATATAAAAAAAAAAACAAAAGAAATTTATACTTTATTAGTAGCTGTGGATTTTCCAAATAAAAAAAAAGTCGATTCTTTTTTAATCTGACCCAGCATAGTGAAAACATTGCGCCTGATGGTAAGCGCAATGCTGTCCAGGCAGAGTATCGAATGGCATCAGACGGCAGTCCCAAGACATTCGATACAATTATGCCGGCCTGCTGAGATGCCTCTTTCCACTACGGCGGAAGGACCCGGGATATAAATATCACTTTGTTTATTCTTATATTAACAAAGTGATAATTATATACGATTGCTAGGATTCAAAACAAATATTATTGTATTTTTTTAATTTTTATTTCACTATAATGATTTGCCTAGAAACTACAATGCAACCTTTAATAATCGCAGTCGATATAACTATAAATCAGAAACTAATAATTTAGGATATAATTACAAAAATCTAATGTCTTTATCACTAATTTTATTTCTTAATGATTTTCTTGATGTCGATATGTTTATTTTGGTATCTAAGTAAACTTCATTTTAATTTAATGTTTTGATTTTCAGTATGAAGTTGAAGACAATACTGGACGAACAATTTTTGGAACATGACAGTTTGTAAGTAACATTTAAAATATTTTTGTGTGTAAAAATATTAAAGTCAAAAATATTAGAGACTCGTATTCAGTTCTGATAAAAATGTTATCTTAAAACTATGAAATAATTGATGTCTACGCCTACGTGATGCAGTTGGTTAGACGCCGCCTGTGAAACGAGAGGCCGCGGGTTCGATCCCGCACCGAGAGAAATGTTTTTGCGGCCACAAATATTTCTCTATAATCATCATGCGCTATAACGGTGAATGAAAACAACATGACGAAACCTGCATACCATAGCGGTTTGTGATCATTTCTGTAGTGGTTAAAATTCGCCAACCCGCTCTAAGTGAGCGTGGTATTATTATTAAAAAATAATTATGGGCTTATAATTAAAATATTAGTTATATTATTATTAAAATATAAGATTCTAACTCCCCCCAATCGTACTCTCGATTGTGTCGGAGGCCCGTGCCCTTCAGAAGGATGTAGGTATATGGGCAGATACAATATTTACAAAAATCTAAGTCGGAAGCACTTAAAATCTGAGAGATATAATAGTCGAACAACACAATAGGATGCATCATGCAATAACCACGTCTTGTGATCTCATCGACATAAAATTGTGGACATGCGAGAGAGATAGCGCATATATGTCCTCTCACTCTCCAACTATGTCCATGCTTTTCTATGTATTATATTTTTCTCTTTCGTAGTTTACAACCAATTACTTAAATGATAATGTTCATAAATAAACACACAAAACTTCAGATATAGGAAATGTGTTAATTATAGTACGATCTGAACACAGATCACTCCCAATAGATACCTAATGCAAGGCAGCGGTTGCGCCCAACACATATAAGCTATCAGATAGATATAAACCGATGCCAAATGTCGCGTCATCAGTGTCGTCCAAGTAGTGGACCCGCACATGTCGTCGCACGTTAGCGAAAATCACATTTTGGGAACATAATATTACAGTTAATAATGATTTGTTCATTAAAATGGTGTGCACAAAACTCAAAAAATAAAGTATCTAAAAAAACGCAATAAGTTTTCATCCATAACTAATATTCTTTAAATTAATTTGGTCCCGAGCGAGCTCAATTTATACTGGTTAATGTATCAATGTCAAACAGTCGAGTTCGGATGGAGAATCAGCCGTCTCTTTTTCGCATAGCAATAACCGTAATAAGCCATCTTTTTTTGGCGAAATCACGCGTTCTTCTAGTGTTTGACGCATGTTTATAATATAATTCCCAGAAATATCGATATTGTAAAACAATAATGTAAATTAATTTTATTAAATGACAATGTCACAAAATATATATTGATTTAAATAAAAATAGCAAATTACCATAATTACGTTATTTTATGTAATTTGAAATAGTTAAATTTGTTAACAAGGTACTTATACAATATTTTTTTTATTTATCTTTGGCGTAATTAAATTTCCTTTGTTCCCTCTTGTTGTATACGTTTTCAAATATAATGGGAGGGTATTTATCATAAGTTTTAGTGGGTATACTAAGTTTATTGAGAATCAGTAGCACAAGCTATTGCACTAATTTTAACATACGTTGTATATATCGTCTCAAAAACATTCATAGTTCGTCAAGTGGGTTTCGTCACTTGTCGATATTACATTTACTACAGCCGCCGTCAGAATTCAAGAAACGGAATAAGTTATTGTAGCCCTTTAGGGCGTGAGGTTTAGTTATTTACTATTTCATATTTTTATCTGATCTTTTATATCAACACTTAATTTGGGTATTTCGTCATTATGGTATACAAAAATACACGGTGAATAATAGAAATAAAACCGTTACATACTAAAGTATAAATCTTAATCCTATTTTATTCGTAGTTAGCGGTTGCCGGTTGGTATAATTTATCAGATCAGGCCGGTGAAAAAATATTATCAAACATTTAACAAGTTGGTAATTAAGTTATAGAAGCGATCATAACACATGAACTTACTGGCAAATCGAACTATCAATACATTTTTTTATTTATCGACTTATGCCTCATCTCTCCAGTGAAGTCCACGTGACCGCGCTGCAACCCGCCCACCCCCCGCGCAGTTCCCTTCGTTGGCGTTTTCGGTTTAAAACAAAACTATCGTAATCCGGTATCTATTGGAAGTGATCCACATATCTGAATTACATGAATTTTAATTAAATTTTTTTTTTATTGCATTTAATGGCGGGACGAGCAAGCCGTTCGCCTGATGGTAAGCGATACGACCGCTCATAAGAGTAGCAACATTCCACTGCGCTCGCCATCCTGAGACATAAGATGTTAAGTCTCAATATGTCCAGTAGTTGCTCTGGCTACAATGCCTTTCAATCCGAAACACAACATGCATTGTAGTGCATTTAAGCAGTGTTGTTTCACGGGAGAAATAGACATTGCGGTGGTACCTACCCAGATGGCCTCTCACATATGAGAGACCTACCACCAGTATATTATTTATTTATCAGTCAAAATACTTATGTATATAATGTTCTGCACAATGCAACTTATATCTAAATATATAATAAATATACTATTTTATTTATATTGACATACATTTCAATTAACTTATTTATATTTATATGAAAACATTATCACAGTTTATTATCAAGTTGGGTATTTTAAATACCTAAAACACGAATGAATCTAGATAAACCCAATAGAAAGTTCATGACCGCATGACGCATTATCACTGTTCAATACCACCACCAATAATTGACTCTTACTTGCCATTGAAGATTCATTTTACTTAAATTTTTACCTGGATTAAGAGCGTTTACACCTTGCGCGCAAAGTCAACTATAGGTATTTCTTCGTTAATTTCACGCACACATAAGCGACCAAAGCTGTGTGCGTAGAGCTGCCGCGTCGGCTCGCTATACAGTCAGCGCAACCAACTTTGATCCGTGCGCTTCAAAATTCTAATATTGAATTGAAATGTAACTTATTACTTATATACTTGATTTATATATTGGTAATATTATATCATAATAATATTATATTTGCATTATAAGTAGACAAATATTACTGTGCAAGCAATGAATAATACAAATTTAGATACTAATCATATTTTCGTTATCATTACATTGTTAAGAGCGTTTATACCCTGCACGCGCTTTTTGGCTTAAAAACAGGACTTTTCAAATGAGTTAATAGCCACCAATAAACAATTTAAAGGAAAAATAATTATTATTAATTTTAGAAAAGGTTGTCATCTAGGGATTTTGGTGGAAAACATTATAGATTGATGGATAATTTGTGAGTACTATACGGATTACTGAACACAAGTTTCGTTATTTAGGCTTTAAATGGCAATTTAGAAGCTTAAGATATCCGAAACCATTAAATATAAGATGAAAATAAAAATATCATCAGACTAATAAGACCCTTATGGAGGGATTTTGCTGAGAAAAATAATCTTTTTGTGTTTAGTTCCTGAAAAATTAAAATTTAAACAATGCGAAATTATTCAGAAAGTCTCGTCAAGAACATATTTTTTTTCACCAACTTATCGTACATAATTTTTTATAGTAATTGCATATTACAATAGAAGAACATCTTATCAATAAATTACCATTTTTATATTTCAACAAAATCAGTTTTCATGTTTTCTACAAATATTTTAAAAACCACTATAAAACACGCTGTCCGACGTGGATCAAATCAGACCACCGCAAGGCCTTCTAGAGGGAGGACGTATCGCTCGTCGCTCCGGCCTGGCTGCAGTTGATTATGCCGCGCGTAGTAAAAATAGCCACGCGCGGAATGCGATTACCACATCTTAGTACTTTGGTAGTAAAATATTTAATTATTTTTATTACCTACAATGATTTTGTAGTGAGTATAAATAATGTTTCAGGTAATATAATGGGATGTAATCCCGAGGCTAAATTATGTTATGTATTGTAATATAAAATTAAATATATTTCGTAATTGTAAGGGGTTGTAAGGCCCCTAACACTATTTATGTCTTCGAACACGAAATGATTAATAAAACTTCCGTAGTGTATACTGATTGAACACTGATTTGAATGCAACTTAACAATGTAATAATAACGAAAATATGATTAGTATCCAAAATTTGTATTATTCTTTGCTTGCACAGTAATATTTGTCTACTTATAATGCAAATAAAATATTTTTATGATATTATATTACAGTTACATTTCAATTGAATATTTGAAGCGCACGGATCAAAGTTGTTTGAGCCGATTGTATAGTGAGCCGACGCGGCAGCTCTACGCACACAGCTTTGGTCGCTTATGTGTGCGTGAAATTAACGAAGAAATACCTATAGTTGACTTTGCGCGCAAGGTGTATACGCTCTTAAGTTGCATTCAAATCAGTGTTCAATCAGTAGACACTACGGACGTTTATTAATCATTTCGTGTTCGAACACATGAAAAGAGTTAGGGGCCTTACAACCCCTTACAATTACGAAATATATTTGATTTTATATTACAATACATAACATAATTTAGCCTCGGAATAACATCCCATTATATTATTTGAAACATAATTTATACTCACTACAAAATCATTGTAGGTAATGAAAAGAAAAAAATATGTTTTACTACCAAAGTACTAAGATGTGGCAATCGCAGTCCGCGCGTGGCTATTTTTACGACGCACGGCAAAAATCGACTGCAGCCAGGCCGGAGCGACGAGCGATACGTCCTCCCTCTAGAAGGCCTTGCGGCGGTCTGATTTGATGCACGGCGGACAGCGGGTTTTATAGTAGCTTTTAAAATATATGTAGAAAACATGAAAACTAATTTTATTGAAATATAAAAATGGCAATTTATTGATAAGATGTTCTTCTATTATAATATGCAATTGCTATAAAAAATTATGTACGATAAGTTGGTGAAAAAAAATATGTTCTTGACGAGAGTTTCTGAATAATTTCGCATTGTTTAAATTTTTATTTTTCAGGAACTAAACATAAAAAGATTATTTTTCTCAGCAAAATCCCTCCATAAGGGTCTTATTAGTCGGATAATATTTTTATTTTCATCTTATATTTAGTGTTTTCGGATATCTTAAGCTTCTAAATTGCCACTTAAAGCCTAAATAACGAAACTAGTGTTCAGTAATCCTTATAGTACTCACAAATTATCCATCAATCTACCGGGTATCTCAAGACTGCTACCGAAAACGAAGCCGGGTGGTAGTTTTAGTGGCTACAAACACAATGCAATTAAAAATTTCGCCTAGAAACGCGACAATTTTTTTTTATGATTTTTTAAATATCGTCATTTTTGGGTGGTAAATCCATAGTTTTTGCTAAAATAATAATTTAAACTCTTTTATACCTTAGAGTATTCATAAATAAAAGGGTATATACTATTATTTTAGGAAAAAATGTATTTACCAGCCAAATATGGCCATAGGAAAAAAATAACAAAAAAAAATTGTCGCTTTTTTTTGCAACTTTTTCTGTTGCATTGTGTCTGAAGTCGCTTAAACTACCACCCGGCTTCGTTTTCGGTAGCAGTCTTGATATACCCTGTATAATGTTTTCCACCAAAATCCCTAGATGACAACCTTTTCTAAAATTAATACTAATTATTTTTCCTTGAAATTGTTTATTGGTGGCTATTAACTCATTTGAAAAGTCCTGTTTTTTAGCCAAAAAGCGCGCAAAGGATATAAACGCTCTTAAAATTAATGAAGACTTCAATAAAGTTGAACCAAAACGCCCTTATCTGTAGACAGTTTTAAATACTATTTTGTTTTTTTTTGTTTTTATCGAATTTTTTGTCCCTTTTGAACGACCGTTGAATTCAGTTTGAGTGAAGAGGACAAAACATTCGACGGCTAAAACACATTTTAAAACTATTTATGAATAAGGGCGAAAGTGTTTATTGAACTATCCGCGACACAAAACTCGCGATATTAGTGTGGGGTCAGGACTATGTATGTGACTGTTGGGTGTTATTTATTTATTATTTATTAACTATCATGTTCATAAATGTTGGAACAAAACAACCATCAAAAATAAGCATGGCAGTGACGACGATTTTTTCACCAATCACTTCACCCATAGACACAGCCTATTTCACCTCTCGTTTATTTTTCAATCCACGGCCGTTAAAAATGTATTCCGTATGAGTTTACTCCAATAAAATCACGATGGTTTCACCCACGACGCTATCGAAACGATGTCATCTTTATATTGGTAATTTTCATCTCCTTGCGAAGTTAGAGTATTGAATTCTAGCCCTGTCTTGGGGGAATATTACCAACCGAATATAGGAGCGCGTCAGCCAATGATACACCTTCTAGGCCACTATTCCTATTAGAATTAAGCCCCTGGTATCCCATACCTCTTGAAAATTGACTTGCACCAGAGTTCATTGAACTTTGAGTACTGGGTGCTTGGAAATTCAGTGCAGTGCGTCCAATACCATTCGAGAATAAACGCGCGTCCGCCAATGACATACCTAGACCAGTCAGCAAATTCAAATTCAATATATTTGAAGATGGATAAGGTATACCGTCTCCTTGGCTTCTTCCATTAATAGTGTTGCCGTGAGAACCGTCGAAATTCACCTGGACGTCTTGTCCTATATTATCTTGAATATGAACTTCACTGATCGATTCGTCTCCCGCAGAACCCGGCACGGACACTTGTATGTTCCCTCCTACCACGCTATCGTGAATGTGGACGTGGACATTTGGAGCGGCTTCCGAACACAATGCGATAAACAATACCAATGCTAACTTGGTGACGGGCATTTTGAATGAACACTATTCAAATCCACTTAAGCTTGTGTGGCAGAGAGAGCGTTGAGTGTGATTTTATATTGCTTATCATTGGAGTTGACCTCTGACATGAATAATCGTTATTTGTTTATATTAAATGTGGGGCTTTATTTATTCCCAATTACACTGTTTCGCATACTTTTATAAAAGCCTGGGTTGAAGTACTTATCAATTTGGAGAACCCACTTTTTTATGGAAGTGGATAATAATATTACCGTTCTGTAAAATGAGTCTTTTTTATTGCAATGTTCCGGCAAACGTACAAACAGGGGTTACCTGATCGTAAGTGATCACGGCAGCGCATGATCTTCCAGAACGCTTGAATTATGGATGTGTTGTTATGATTAGCCCATAAAAGGATGGGAAGACGAAAGGGGTATTGGGCATCCAGCAATCTGATACACCGAACGAAACGGTAGCGAGTCTGATAAAGTAACAAACTATTAAAATGTTAAATGTAACTTTTGAATACAGCTTCAACCCTCCTCTTTCCGTCTTAGTTGGGCACAGAAATAAACTTTGATTATGCCGCAGTTTTTTGTTTTACCTTTTCTTGTATTTGTTTGTTCCAGTATGCTATTCAGTGCGGTAATGAAGGGCTTAGAGAAATTCTACGCGACAGGCGATGTGGTGCCGTCGTCGTCAGGGCGCTTGCCTTCATCTAGAACAATACATGTAGGTACTATTTACTGCTTATCATCTTGTTAAGTCTCTATGTATATCATATACATATGTATCTTTCACTACTGGGCTAGTATGGCGAGAATTAATCTATCTATCATAGACAATTGGGGTTGTCTTCTTTAATTTTCTAAAGAATTTGTCTTGGTTAATATTTACCGTCACTAAAGCAACAATGGATAGTGCAATTACTATACGAAAGACAAAATAATCATGTATATACTATACATTTTAGATAATGTATTCGCCATGTAAGTCTAATGTATGTAACATGAAAAAGTGTAGAGAAATCAGACATGAAATTCATTATAGATGTTTCAAATGGTGAAGGAACTGATAATGAAGGACAGAACGTCATCAAAAATTGTGTTCTATCCAAAAATTCTGACATCTTATGTTCCAATATTGCAAGCGCTGTGGAATACCCAGCCTAATAAAGACTTCAATTATTAAAGATTAAACTTTTCCCTCATCCATGTTATTTAATGAGTGATGTCTTTTCAGAATCCAAACGAAGTGATAAGATACTTGGAGCAGGTGAAAGAGGATTATCTGACGCAGATAGATCCCGAAATAGCAGCGTTTTTGGACGAATGCAACATATCTATGGAACTGTTTGGAATGTAAGTACAAACCTTGAAAGTTGGCGACAGCGCTATTATTACATAACAAAGTTACTACAAATAAACCGGGGGGTTACAATGATCATAAACGACGTTCGAATGTTCGAACGTTCAAAATTCGAAGTACCTATAAAAGATAGTAACCGCGGGTCATGTAGATAGAAATATGTCGGCCTGGTTGTATTCGGATATACTCAGACACAGGTGAACCTAAAATGAGATAAAATTGCACGTTTTTCTATGATGAATTTTACGATTGTAAACCATGCCATACCATCGTATAACAATAGCGATTTGTAAGAATTTCTATGGTATGTGAAGTCTGTCAACCCGGTCTAAGGTAGTATGGTAGAAAAGGTAATAATCCCTCCCAATCGTACTGTCAATTGTAGAGGAGATGCCTTAAAATGGGACATATAAGGGCTGATACAGAAACACCGGGTCTGAATAAATATCTTATAAATAATTTTGATGTATGTTTGTTTGTTACAGTCGCTGGCTGAGGCTACTCTTCGGCCGTGAGTTCCCGCGATCAGAAGTGCCCCACTTGTGGGGTTTCTTGTTCGCCGATGGACCAATGTTGCCCAACTTACACTACGTCATCGTAGCCATGCTGGTATCGATACGGAGTACACGTGAGTTGATTTGTTAATGTTTTCATATTAAATATTTTCATATTTATATTCAGTTATTAATTGTAATATAGAAGTGTATAAATAAGTGGTAGTTTCTGCTGTAAAACGTGGGAAAGAAACAGGTGATTTTGCGGTCTCGCTTGCTCATACAGCCAGTAGTTTATAAGTTGTCCGTCTGGCACGTACCTGAAGACAATGGAATAGGTTTTACAAACAAAATGCCTTTTTTTACTAAATACTCATACAGAGAATAAAATAGAACAAACGTTATCTGACTAAATACGAATATCAGCATATTATATCAAAAGAAAAAGTCGAAGATAAGGCGGGCTGCGGCGTAAGTGCCATTTGTAGTAGTCTACATCTGAAATAAAGAAAAATATTAAGAATATCCAATCCGTAAAACAAAATAAACACATAATTAGCTCTTATGTTATAAGCGCAAAAAGGATATACAATTTCGTCAGTATGGCATCCGGTTCCATGGTGTAATGGTTAGCACTCTGGACTTTGAATCCAGCGATCCGAGTTCAAATCTCGGTGGAACCTAGTCTTTTTCTGTATTTTTATTTCTTCCTTTTCACGTTTACATTATATTTTTGTATTCCAGTGGTGGAGATTTATAAAACACATAAACAATTTTTGTTTGGCATTTTTGCCGTAAAAAGTTGATACAATAAATTAAATTAAGAGTAACAATTTTTTTCAAATAATTCTCTTAAAGCTTTGTTTTTTTTTCGTTTCTATTTAATGCTATATATACTTAGTACAATTAAGAATAAATAGATAAATGACGAATAAAATAAATAATGATTTAAAACTTTTACTATCAACATATTATATCGTCATTACAATTTATTATGTAATAAAAACTTGTCGTGAGATTTACCCCATGTAGTAATGTAAAGATAAAAAAATAAATAAAAAATAAGTGCATTACTTTAACTGAGGGAATTTAATTTTAGAATTTTTTGACTATGGCTATATCTTATACTATACTTGAATCTCACTAAGCTTATTTGTTGATACTAAAAAAATAAAGTAAATTTATTTTATTACAATAAAACTTATTAAAAAAATATTGTTTTCTTTTAATTTACTTTTACTCTTGAGTTGAGTTATCTAATTATTCTCAGCAAGCCCTTTTATTTGATACTTAAATGGTTTAAGAAGACTGAAGAAAACGAAGCCAGGTCTTAACATCTTATGTGTCAGGCGAGCATAGTGGAATGTCAAGCATTGCTTTGTAATACAAGGTGCCGTTTGGATTTGCTACTGTTCATGAGCGGTCGTTTCGCTTACTATTAGGCGAAGTCACTACTGAAACAAGCACCCGGCTTAGTTTTCGCTAGCAGCGTGTATATGTTATGGGCCAAGTGATTAATCAGGCATTATTCATAATGCCCGGGCATTATGAAAAATGCCAAGTGCCTATTGGGCAGAGTGATGTAAAGCGAATCAAAATCAAAACAATGAGCTGAAGTGGTAGAATTTAGAATAAGGCAGCACGAGGGGGTGGGTTGGGAGGAGTGGAGGGGGAGGGGGAGTGTCGCACCTCCCCTGGTACCACTCCCATGGAAAGGTAACGCACCATTCCTGAGAAATATCTATTATAGCAACCTAACCCTTAAAACACTTGTTGTCAATACAAAATAGCTTCTGCATCGTCTCCGGCGCTACGGGAAGTTCAACCCCTTCGCCCTTGCGTAACAAAAGATAGGCACCCATGCTCCGGCTTTTTATATACACTCTAGGGTCGGTAGCCAAAAGACTAAGTGAAGTCGGGGTGTTACGAGTCGGTTTTGGGGCACAGTCGACCCAACTGATCCATAAAGTGGGTACACTAATTTTCTTCTGAAGATAATGTTTCGGACGTTAAAAAACAACTAAACATAAGCAGATCATTTCAACCTTTCTAATTTATAGGTCTGTCGCAGATGCGACAATGCGGTAGTGCACCACGTAAAAATCACCTATTAATCACACTGCCCGATCATCATGTAGCCATATTCATAATGCCCGGGCAATATGATAAATAGGTGAGTTTAGACTTTAGATTGTAATTAATCACTTGGCCCGATATGGCTCGGCAATATTCATACTGCCCGGGCATTATGAATATTGCCCGCATTAATCACTTGGCCCATAACATAAACACCCTGTATGAATATGTGTCAACCACAGATCACTTCCAATAGATACCGCATTACGATAGTTTTCTTTTGAACCGAAAACGCCAACGAAGGGAACTGCGCGGGGGGTGGGCGGGTTGCAGCGCGGTCACGTGGACTTCACTGGAGAGATGAGGCATAAGTCGATAAATAAAAAAATGTATCGATAGTTCGATTTGCCAGTAAATTCATGTGTTATGATCGCTTCTATAACTTAATTACCAACTTGTTAAATGTTTGATAATATTTTTTCACCGGCCTGATCTGATAAATTATATCAACCGGCAACCGCTAACTACGAATAAAATAGGATTACGATTTATACTTTAGTATGTAACGGTTTTATTTCTATTATTCACCGTGTATTTTTGTATACCATAATGGCGAAATACCCAAATTAAGTGCTGATAGAAAAGATCAGAAAATATGAAATAGTAAATAACTAAACCTCACGCCCTAAAGGGCTACAATAACTTATTCCGTTTCTTGAATTCTGACGGCGGCTGTAGTAAATGTAATATCGACAAGTGACGAAACCCACTTGACGAACTATGAATGTTTTTGAGACGATATATATAACGTATGTTAAAATTAGTGCAATAGCTTGTGCTACTGATTCTCAATAAACTTAGTATACTTAAACTTATGATAAATACCCTCCCATTATATTTGAAAACGTATACAACTAGAGGGAAAAAAGGAAATTTAATTACGCCAAAGATAAAAATATAAAAAAAACATATTGTAAAAGGACCTTGTTAACAAATTTAACTATTTCAAATAACATAAAATAACGTAATTATGGTAATTTGCTATTTAATTTTTATTTAAATCAATATGTATTTTGTGACATTAACATAACATATACAGGGTATATCAAGACTGCTACCGAAAACGAAGCCGGGTGGCAGTTTAAGCGACTTCAGACACAATGCAACAGAAAAAGTTGAAAAAAAAAGCGAAAATTTTTTTTTGTTATTTTTTTCCTATGACCATATTTGAGTGGTTAATTCATTTTTTCCTAAAATAATAGTGTATACCCTTTTATTTATTAATACTCTAAGGTATAAAATAGTTCAAATTATTATTTTAGCAAAAACTATGGATATTCATTAACATATACCGGGTATCTCAAGACTGCTACCGAAAACGAATCCGGGTGGTAGTTTTAGTGGCTACAAACACAATGCAATTAAAATTTTCGCCTAGAAACGCGACAATTTTTTTTTATGATTTTTTAAATATCGTTATTTTTGGGTGGTAAATCCATAGTTTTTGCTTAAATAATAATTTAAACTCTTTTATACCTTAGAATATTTATAAATAAAAGGGTATATACTATTATTTTAGGAAAAAATGTATTTACCACCCAAATATGGCCATAGGAAAAAAATAACAAAAAAAAATTGTCGCTTTTTTTTGCAACTTTTTCTGTTGCATTGTGTCTGAAGTCGCTTAAACTACCACCCGGCTTCGTTTTCGGTAGCAGTCTTGATATACCCTGTATATTCATTAACCAAATTGCGCTACAATTTCTTAAAAACTAATTAAAACATACATAATTTCTATAAACTAATTAAATTCCTTAAAAGTAATTAAAACATACATCATTTCATTGTCATTTAATAAAATTAATTTACATTATTGTTTTACAATATCGATATTTCTGGGAATTATATTATAAACATGTGTCAAACACTAGAAGAACGCGTGAATTCGCCAAAAAAAGATGGCTTATTACGGTTATTGCTATGCGAAAAAGAGACGGCTGATTCTCCTTCCGAACTCGACTGTTTAACATTGGTACATTAACCAGTATAAATTGAGCTCGCTCGGGACCAAATTAATTTAAAGAATATTAGTTATCGATGAAAACTTATTGCATTTTTTTAGATACTTTATTTTTTGAGTTTTTTGCACACCATTTTATTGAACAAATCATTTTTAGCTGTAATATTATGTTCCCAAAATGTAATTTTCGCTAACGTGCGACGACATGTGCGGGTCCACTACTTGAACGACACTGATGACGCGATATTTGGCATCGGTTTATATCTATCTGATAGCTTATATGTGTAGGGCGCAACCGCTGCCTTGCATTAGGTATCTATTGGGAGTGATCTGTGGTGTCAACATAAGTCGCTACACATTCACGAGATTTGGAGCTGTCTTATCATCAAAAGTAATAATTATTTCAATATCGTATGGAACTTCTTGGCATAGATGACTTTACTTGGTTATATTTTATGACTAGAGAGTAGTACGTACAAATTTTAATTCATAAAAAGGTTATAAAAAAATGTGACGTGTTCAGCGACTTATGTTGCTGACTGTACATGTATGTGCAGTGTTGCGTGGCGGCGCGGGCGGCGCGCTGTGTGCGCTGATGCGTCCGGCGCGGGTATCGGCGCGCCACGCATGCGCGCTCGCGCTGCACCTGCGCGCGCCGCACGACCACGCGCGACCGCCGCCGCCGACACCACCACCAGACGCAGACGCAGACGACGAGTGAGTCACCATTACTCTTAGAGGCCGTCCATTAATCACGCGATTTTTTATTTTGCATTTTTTGTCATGTTTAAAAGATCCTTGAGGGACGCCTATGTTCAGCAGTGGACTTCCTGTGACTGATAAGATGATGATGATGAGTTGAAAAATAATACGCGTGATATCTTACTAGACCCCCCCCCCCATTCCTCCTCCTTCTGATATTTCGTGATTTTTGTTCAACTCCTTTCCCTTTACTCAAGCCTCACGTGATTAATGGACGGCCCTTAACAAAAATTAGATGATTGTGTTTTTAACAAAATGGCTTTTAATTTCTAAACGATCAATTTTATCCAACATATTGAATGTCAAAATATACACCAAAAAATTAATTAACAAAATATATTTAATATTTGTGAGTCTATATTTGTATAGCATTATGAATGATCACGGTAACGCATACGACTCTTACCGCGCCGAGGAGGCTTGGAGCATAGAGCAGCGCGGCTACGAAGAACTTATTTGTCAGTATATATATATATGTGTATTATGAATGACCACACCAGCACATCTGACTCCTACCGCACTGAAGAAGCCGCGTGGAGCATAGAGCAGCGCGGCTCCGTGGAGCTGGGCTCGCTGGGCGCGGAGGGCTCGGAGGGCGTGGCGGAGGGCGCGGACGTGGCGCGCGAGCTGGCGGCGCTGGCGCTGGTGCGCGCGCACCTGCCCGCCGCCGCCGCCGCGCTGGCCAGGCATCTGCCGCGACCCGCGCCGCCGCTGCAGCGACCGCTGCACACCATACTGCACGTGAGTAGTTAGTACTAACTACTTACTACTCACTTATAACTCGGTCTAAATATTTGTGCACCAGGCGTTGATGACGTCATGTCGCTCATGTGCGGAGTGTAAAACAACCGTCACTTGCAATATTAATAACTGTTACTTTTTTGTGTAATGATTGAATTAATGTTTGTACTAAATGTTACGTGATTTAATGATAAAAAAGAGATATTTTTTTTATCTTATTTATGACAGCCTCCGTGGCGCAGGCGGTAAGACACCGCCTGTGAAACGAGAGGCCGCGGGTTCGATCCCCGCACCGAGAGAAATGTTAGTGCGGCCCACAAATATTTCTCTCGGGTCTGGGTGTTTGTGAGACCGAAAAGTCTCTCGTAGTTCCTGATACCCACGACACAAGATTCGATCTTAATGTGGGGTCAGGACTATGTATGTGACTGTTGGGTGTTATTATTATTATTATTATTATTATTTTATAAGCCATATATCATAACACCCGCACTAACGCGACCTAACGAGCGCGGGAAAAAGAATGGGGTAGCGGGAGGTAATCGCATTCCTGCGAGATGCAGAGATAATATGACCGAGTTGTAAACCTGAATTCATCTAATAAAAATATAGAGGAGCATCTCTTCTTTGGCAGTTAAACCACCCCATATATCAAACACAACACCTAACAGAGATATAGACAAAATCCTTACAGAATAAAACATAGGCTGAAAAAAAAAACAAAAATATTCCCTTATGTGACGATTTTTTTGTATCAATCTACTTATTTTTTATAATATTCCAAATTGTTCCCTTAAATCCCTTATTCATAAGAAACCGCTTATCAACCACATAAACATAAATTAGTTAAATCATGTTAAGAGGACATAAATCATGCATTAAGTTTTGCAATTCATAATGGTTTTTTCTACATGTACGAATATTGCCACTTCACATAAAAAGTTATTTCATTCACTTGACACTTAAACGACATTGATATCCAGCTGACAGACATCCGCCATTTTCTGCTTAAAATTTGTTTAGCTGTTAAGAGGGGGGTCTATGTGAAATGGCCTTTTTCACAACGTTTTTTCTTGGTGATCTTTATTATTAGGTCTTCAAAAAAAATATATGTTGATCTACACTATATGGAGCATGTCCCCTTCTTTTCAGAATTCTTAAAAGTGTATTAAAAGTACTTAAAATAAAATTGCAAAGTGACCTCTGTTTTCGCATTTACAACGTTTTTTCTCTTAAACTACGAGCACTAGGATTATTTTATTATTATCAGGATATTAAGAAATGCAAGACGGATGGGACCTTCTTTTTATTTTTTCTAATTTCTGTCTCATTTATTTTTAACGAATTTTTTCACATTATCGATACTCTAAATCATGCACGAGCACGCGAGCACGTCCCCGCTGTCGCCCAACAAATCAGTGCGGGACGAACCGCCGTGCTAAACGGACCTATGTCGCTTGTCTTCGCAATATCAACGTAAATTTAATATTGCTATTTCGCTCGACACATTCATTGAGAACGGTTACGGCTGGTCTAACCGTAGTAAATTATTAATTCACTATACTGTGTCACTACAACTGTGGCGCTGTTGCTTGGATGCCAAATAAAAACGTGTGGCCGCGGGTTCGATCCCGCATCGAAACAAATGTTTTTGTTTATAAATTCATCTATCTACTATCTAACCCAATATTTTATATAGGAAACATTTTATTTCTTGCATTGTTGTAACATTTATATTTTACATTTTTGTATTTTAGATTTTTGAATATTTCGATTTTTGTTTATTATGAATAAACCAAAAATTACTCAACCGATCTTAAAATTCTTTCACCATCCGAATCCAACATTATCCTGGAGTAACATAAGCTGTATATTTGGCTAATGGGGTTGACATGAGTTAAAATGGAAAATAAAAATCATTGAAGATATTTTTTTGAAAAATATCTTCTACCATATTTTATAAAAATATTATTTATGCTCTTAGTAGAAAGTAACTGTGCTATAATAGTAGATTTGTTTTGTTAAAGTTAACGATCATAATATTGTACCTACATAGCAAAATATAAGTATCGTGCGATGTTTTAATATTTCAATTGAATTTCATGCAACTTATGAGAGACCTACCCAACATATAAATAAATGAATTGTTATGTTCCGATCATATTTGAAATAGTAGGTAACATTTAAACACCAAAATAGGCACTAATATAATATATAGTTACCGGTGATTTGGTCACCGGGAAGTAAGCATTGTTGGCCCGAAGGATTGACCGCTCGCTTCGTGATTGATGCTACGACACATTGGTTCGAACCCACGCCCCACATATGTTATTTTCGCATTTTTTATTCTTTGAAAATTTAAGTACACCCTGGAGGGGAAAGGAGAGAGGCCCGTATCGCAGCTGGCTGGACGCCTACTAAAAAACGAGTGGCCGCGGGTTCGACCCCGCATCGATACAATTGTTTTTGTTTATAAATTCATCTATCTGTCTAACCTATATAATATTTTATAGAAGAAACATTTCATTTTTTGCATTTTTGTAACATGTGTATTTTTACATTTTTGTATTTTAGATTTTTGAATATTTCGATTTTTGTTTATTATGAATTAACCCAAAAATTACTTAACCGACCGACTTAATCTTAAAATTCTTTCACCATTCGAATCCAACATTATCCTGGAGTAACATTGGCTGTATGTTTGGCTAAAGGAGTTGAAATAAGGGTTGAAATGAAAAATAAAAACCATTCGAGATAATTTTTTTTTAAATATTTATTAATATGAATTAAAAAATAAATCTTCAATAGTTTTTATTTTCCATTTAAACCCTTATTTCAACCCCTTCAGGTAAATATATAGCTTCTGTTATTCCCGGATAATTACCATTCGAAAATCGAAATTTTTTTTTTAAATCGGTCCAGTAATTTTTGGGTGTCATTGTAAATAAAAATCCAAAAATATAAATGCATCTATCCTCTTTATAATATTAGAAAAGAAAAACAAAATTAAAAATATTAAAAATCTAAAATGTAATATTAGTAGATATAGATAGATGAAATAAGTAAACACAAAAATCGAACTACAAGTGCGGGGACCGAACCCGCGTCTTCTCGTTTGACAGTCAGCGTTCGAGCAATTCTGCCATGGTAGCTGTGACGTTTGTTATTGAATTAATCATACACTACGGTCAACCGCTCCTAACTGTACACAATGGGAACATCGAGTGAAATAACACTACGAATATATCGTTCTGTCCGCAGCGAAACAATGAATGAATAGGTATAACGCAGCGCGCTCGCTCGCACGTCGTGCGCCGGCGTGCGCCGGTGCATGAGATTTGGTTCCGCCCGTTCGAGCAAGGTCATCGGCGTCTACCGTCCTCTTAAATAGCTGATTAGTGATTTTGGCGCCTATGAATAAAGTTTATGAGTTAGCTCATATTAAAGGCATTTAAAAACTGTGTTAAATCCTTACGCCTCGTTCACATATTCGCCCAACATCGGCAACTATAGGCGATGACGGTAATGCGGACGGTTTATTGCCTTTCATTGCCGATATTCGTGTACATCACGACACATATGAGCAGTGTTGCTAACGAAATATTTTTCATTCCCAAATCTAAAGAATGTAGCGGTTCCGCGAAGTATACTAAATAAAATCATACTTATGTTAAAAGTAAATAAGTATAGGTCTACCAGAATCTCATGGCATTTTGGGAAATTTGAATTTACGTATCGCAACACTGGGGTAATTAGATGAACATATTTTGATACTTTCAATAATTGTAATTAATTATTACTTCAAATCAACATGTTTTTTTAGTACAACTTTGTAAATAAAGTGCATAATGTTTTAAGTATAAATATATAGACTATTTAAACAATCAATATTGTACTTTTAGATTAATAGCCAATGAAATTAGGTAAATAAGATTTTTCAGTTCTAAATTATAATACACATACGTGCCTTTCGAGTATTTATAATATAGAGGGAGCGCTGGTACCTCCAAAACGTAGATAAAAATGGTGATACCGAGCCACCAGTTTCGTTTTAATTCTCTTTTCTTATTAGTTCTCACTTAATCAAACAACTTTCAATTTCTGAATTGTAAGTAATTTGATTACGAGTCGGTTTTATTCAAATAATTATTAGTTCCAAAAATGTTATAAGAAAGATGCAAGACTGTAAAATAAAAAACGTTTTTATTTTCAATCTTCTTTATATAATTAACACTTTAGTCAGAGCTTACTTCTAAATACTCTTCCTGTACATTTTGTGATGAAGACGATGAAGATAAAGGATTAATAATAAACCGTTCCTTATCTGGGGGCGCGGCCGAGCCCCCTCCAAGTCGAGCTATAGGCCGTAACATCCTTTTCTCGAAGCAATTCAGACCATTTTCAACCCCTTATAACTTCGTTGTGGCTAAAGCATGAATCCTGAATTTTCAGTTACTAAGCAGGCATTGTGTAAACACGGTATATTAAAAATTTCATTCAATTTGAACCATTAGTTTAAGAATTGTAGCATGTCAAACTTTCTTAATTTTGTCACTCACTGACTGACTGACCGATCATCAAAAGTCTAAGGCACTTCCAGCAGACATAGAACCTTCAAATTTAGAATATAATTAGTGTTTAGTGTCTAAAGTAAGGGAAAATTCAAACATTTCATAATTTCAGCCTGTTTGTCTAGATACACCAACTGCGTGAATAACTTTGTAATCCCATATAAATGTATAGGATTACAAAGTTACATTTGCAGTTAATTAATCATTGTACCCGTATATAATATAGTTGTAGATATATATCTATATACATGAGACATAACAGGAGGGGATATAGAGAGGGAAATGGTGTATTCAGCCCATGAAACTGTACAACATTCCTCTAGAAAAACATGACGAAGAAAAACTTGCAAATAAATAGATTAAATAACTCGAAAATATCAATTACAATGAAAGAAAGAACATTAATAATCAAATCCGCTATATTTGTGATAAATTGATACCTACAAAAATAAGAAAAATCCATAAGACAGAGGCTTTAAGAAAAATCGTTAGTGATATTCTAGAAGTAAGAAGTACCGAAAAGGAAAAAAGTAGGACTCTACAAAAAGACGTGAGATCCCATCAAAAACATCCTATAAAAAAATTCCAAGTCTCGCAGCTCAAGTTTTCTACCGCAAAAAGTTGTGAGATGCATGTAATACCAAGTCGATTAATTTATTTAGTCCTTAAGGGACCTTCTATATAAAGTTATTACGTTAGTTATTACCATATCAATATAAAAAATTCTTTACGTTTTAAATAAATAGATCGACTTGGCCAGCAGCATTATGTATAAATTGTACGATACATTATGTTTTCATGCGATGATGCGATGCGAAGGACTAAATAAATTAATCGACTTGGTATTACATGCATCTCACAACTTTTTGCGGTAGAAAACTTGAGCTGCGAGACTTGGAATTTTTTTATAGGATGTTTTTGATGGGATCTAAAATTTCTGGAAACTCCTGTAAATGGGTATTTAATGCATTACTGTTTAGTATCAAAAAATGATATCAAAGTATATACGATAAAACACATGTACATATCTAACACTTACCAAAAAAAATGAAGTATCAAAACTATTCACTCCGACTTATTTGTTAAAACGACGTCGATTTTAAAATCGACGATTTTGTTTAAATGTAACCAAATTATTCACGGATCTAGCAATAAACCTTGTAAACAATGTGTCGCACTTGTGATCGTAGAACTAATTTGTATATTTTCGCTAAGAAAGTGTAGAAATCTTAAAATATTCACATCAAATGACATAACTCAAGTTTTGAATCAGCTGTTGACCGATGGTATTGCCACATAAAAATCATTATGTTTGTTTTTAATTTTATGCCATGAGATTCTGGTAGACCTATAACAAATGTCGACTCGTGTAGTGTTTTTTTGTATTGCATGTATATATTTTTATTGTTAATCTTATATTATTGTAATACTAAATAAGTTGCATTACAGTGTAACGACTGAACATTTAACTCGTTATTATAAAATGAACAAATTAAATTATAAATTATTAAGATTTCCCGCAATTTAGGGATTTGTTCCAAAACTTATAACCCTGGTAAAATTTCACAACATTAGTATTCGGGGTTTTTCGCCAACTGTCGTTTATCAGAGTGAGAGTAAAGTGAGAATACCCATGTTTGCCTGTCATCGTCGACGATCCGCTAGTTATGGATTTCTAGCCACATGCTCCGTGGGTTTGTGACAGTGTATTGTTATAGAAATTTAATTTTTATAAAAAATATCGAAATGCAAGTTTCAGCAACAAAAGAAAGAAATAAAATTATCAAACTTCATGCATTTAGCATTTTCCGGAGCTATCAGTTACATCCGTATAATAATTGGTTCAGTTTATTCACTATACGAAATGTATTCAGAAATAAGTACCAATATTTGAAAATTATGATTTATATCTGTACGAATCACTCCGCTTATGACGTGCATTGCGTTTACTGAAACGCGGTCTTCTCAGAATATTTGTTCATTTAGTGTTATAAGGCCCGCCTACTTGCACTTTAGCTTGCTATTGCGGATTGATATGTCTACAATATATACCAAAAGAAAATAAGAAAACATTAAATATTTATATGTATCAGCCCATAAACGTCCTACTGTAGGGCATGAGCTTCCTCTACAATCAAGAGTATGATTTAAGGGGCTAGACTAGAGGTGCCTTGGTAATGGACCAGGCGCTACTGCCAACATATTCACGGTGGTTTCGGTTTAAAATCCCGGTGCATAATTCTTTTGCTCTGCGATAAGACGGTGCAAGAATTCCACCAAAGCTTCTGCCTGTCGTAAGAGGCGACATAAGAGGTCATCGGAGTCGCTGGGCACACGGCGGTGTGGTGCGCCCTCGCGTATAACGACTCCGAGACGTGCGATAGACCCTCATTTCTGTCATGGACTCCCATAACAACTTAAACGGGCGTCCAAAAATAGGGGTAAGTGGGGGTCTTCTGAGCTCCCCGTAATAAAATAAGCTGCAAAGCCAGATACATTGCAATACACCTTTCGGCCTACCCCAAGATATCGAAAGGGAAGCTTAATTTTTGCATGAACAAAAAAAAACACTTCCTAATTTTCGGGGTCATGTGAATATTGATAGTCGGTCACCACGTACTATAACGGTAAAGGAAAACATCTTCAGAAAACCTGCATATCTTTGAGTAAGAATTCATATAGTATGTTAAATCTGCAAAAGCACACTAAACCAGTCTAGTGGAGTATATGGCCTGACTCCTCTAAATCGTAGATTGGACCATTTGCAATGTTAAGTATGTGGGCCGACAGGAGGAATTTTCTGTTTTACAAGTGTTGTATGAGTCAGCTTGCCTGAGTACTGGTATGGGTACGTGCGTGTAATGTTTAGGTTATCTTCGGTTTCAATCTTTTTGGAGCCAGGATTCAATCGTGCGCTTTGCCTGATGAGTACGTTATTGATTAACGACTATATTATGTTATATGTTATTGATTTGCGACGAAAATTAAATTGAGCGACAGTAAATAAAATTATAGATGTACAGAAAACGTTTATTTCAAACAAAAATATACAATAAATACTTTAAAACCATTGAGTTACACAACTGGAGGGGACATCAAGACCAAATAGTTTGGAACATTCGCAAGAGTACATGTACCGTTAGGCTGTCAGTCGTTCCTGACGTTTCAGCGAAGACGGACCTAATTAGGTGTAAATATAATTGGTCCATAAATGCCGTATTGCGTGCTAAAACGTGCAAAAACCATTCCAGAACAATAGGAAGAAAAGATGGAGTTTCATTCGATAGGTAAATCAACCGTACTTTAAATAAATAAGCACGAAATTAAATTTAAGAAATTATTTATCGGAGTCGTTTTGACAACCGCCATTTTTGAATGAAATTATAGATTAATAGTAATGTAGTGACAGATAGGTAAAAATTTAAGTTTTCATTTAGGGATAGTGGATATTGTATATGATGATAGGATATATATTTTTAAAAATTCTAATTTATTTCTAATACAAAAATATGGCATATTTGGACATTTTAATTATAGTTTCCGTTAACATTATACTGGGTGGAATCGCTTATCTTCACGAAAAAAATTGTGCATGGCAAGTACATGATTTAGAACACTTTGGCATACTTATTTTAATTTTTTTATGTTTTTGTTGATGTAGTGTAAAATTAATTTACCACTATTAGTTACTAATTTAGAATAAGTTATTCATAAAACAACGTTGTTTAGAGAAAGATGACATAAATGAAAAAAATCTTCATAAATACACATTATTGTTACCCTACTTTATACAATATGAATTCGAGTAGAAACTTCTAAATCTAAGTAATAAAATCCTTTGATCGCGCCGCCCTCACCGCCGCGCCGCCGCAAGCGCAAGTACAAAGCGTGCCGCCGCGCCGCGCCGCCCGCTCCCGCGCCGCCGACACCTTCCAGGGATCTTGCCACTTCCTCAGTCGTGCGAAATTCGGTACCGAGTGACGTTGTACGAAATTATTTTGGTTATTGGTTAGTTTCTTGCGGTCAAAATGAGTGATTACACGAACAGTGAGTATGTGACAATAATGACATGCTATGTTCGATCCAATGATAACTTGGGTCATGCAAGAAGGATGTATGCAGATCCAGAACATCTGCAGTCTTTGCATAGGAATGGTATCATGAATGATGAATCCACGAGTTCCCAGCACAAGAACTATTTTAACGACTTATCCGAGGCTACTCAATCATGGTAAGTTCAGACTTCCTAATCATGCAAGAATCCGTGACCTACGACAGCGAAGTCGTCTATTCTCGACTTTATTAAAACGTTTAAATAAAAACATATGCAGCTTTTTCTAAGATAGTAGGTACGTTATGAAAATAATAATGTAAATCTTAACAACTTACCAACAACTAAATTTACTTAAATGATCCTAACACACTAAAATTCTAAATAAATCAAAATGTTATATGGTAATATTTAGAGTAATAATACCGATAAATAGGCGCAAAGTAAGTTCAAGGTCGATGCGCGACAGTCAGCTGTTGTGTGGCGTGACTCATACACTCGCGCGCCTGAGTATTGACATGTTGCACTTTTAAGTGTAGGGTGATTTAGATAATATGCGTTTTGGGGATATCTTGTACTGATGTTGTTTATGGGGTAGTTTGTAGTTTTTAATGATAAATCTCGTATAAATAACGTTAATTTCACATAAACAATACACTATTACATTTTCCGGACGATAAGCGATTCCACCCAGTATATTTAATCAATTGGTTAACTGTATATTTTTTGCTATAATGTTTTTTTTTCCAAATAAAGAAAATGAAATAAAAATTTAAATTCAATATAAGAATTTATAGGCTCTATCAGGCGTATATAGATATAGGTAGAAATTTCTGAAGTGTCGCATCTGCAACATTGCCGACTTTATCTATACTTCACTGTCATATTGAAATGAGCACAATTTTTCTTCTACGTGTCCGCTCCAGTTGTAATACCTCAATGTTTAAAACAAATAAGTCGAATTATAGGACAAGGCGCGCGTGCGTTTCAGCTGTATCGGCACCTAGCAAATTCTTGCTTCGGTTTCGGTTTATTATAAAATTCCACACCATTGTTCAATTCTCCCTACAAGCAATATAGTGTAAGTAAAAAGCACAATTTCTGATTGAAATAATCCTAAATAAAGTGTTTTTACATGACTATTTAATTACACTCGATACTAAATAAAATGACCATATTTTTATATTTTTGACAAAGATGATACAATTGACATCTGTGAATCTATACGTCTAAAAACCTTCATCGTCCATTACCAATTCAAGTTTTTAATCCAATTAATATTTGTAATTACTAACTTCGTTCTTTTATGAAATTCTACTACGAGTTTTACGAGTACATACCTGCTTTAAAAATACTAGGACTTGCGGGCTTTGCGATTAGTTAAATGATTGACTTCCAAAATGAAAAATAAATGACATAAAATCATATGCCAGCCTTCGTGGCACAGTTGGTTAGATGTCGGCTGTGAACTCAGAGGTCGCGGGCTCAATTCCCGCACCGCCAGAAATGTTTGTGCTGCCCACAAATATTTCTTTCGGGTCTGGGTGTTGTGAGACCGAAAAGACCCACGACACAAGACTCGATCTTAGTGTGGGGTCAGGACTATGTATGTGACTGTTGGATGTTATTTATTTATTATATTTATGACACCTCATCTCAAAACCAGCATTCTATCATAGCCGATTCACCCATCGATTCGAGATCAGAAACTGCTTACCATCATCCACAACCAGGTATTAGTGGTACTTGTTATAATTCAGAGCTATGCGATGAATAAGGGTTCATCTACCAGAGTTATTTAGTTTATATTTTGAAGTGAAAACTTCTTTAGCGGCGTTGAGCACTTTTCTGTAATGGGTATAAAATCTTAAATTCGCGTCAGGACACGTGACCTGATCGAAAAAGCGTAGGACGGCAATGACGTTTGCTTTATAAACATCTTAGTAGGACGGATGGAGAGTAGACAGCTATGGTCTCTACAGCGCGGCGAAAATGTATGCCTGGGCCTACTGTTTCGTTTTTTTTTTCAGTTTCACCCACTTTTTCCAAAATTGTCCCATAGCCCCCCCCCCCCCTGCCTTCCCCCACCCTTATTCCGAAATAGTGCCTATTAGCCTCCACACGAAACCTACCCCCCCCCCCCCCCCCCCCCCCCTCCCCTCCCCTACCCCCACCCCGAAAATTTATCTCACCCCCCCAATCCTATCTCGGCCAACATAGGTCGTAGACCCACCGAGTTTGGTATCCTCGGAACCGTCTTGGTGAGGGCTACAAATTGACCCCGCCAGAAATCCCAAATTACGCAAAAAATTACCCCCTCAAAAAAAAAATATTTTACCTCCAAAAAATTAATTTAAGTTAGCCTCCCCACGAAACCTTATGATGATAGTTCTGGTAATGATGATGGTGAAAAAGTCGTTGAAATTATGGATGAAAGTTGATTTTTCGGAGAGATAAACTTTTTAATGTAAAATAATTGTAATAGTTTTAAAGTGTTAAATTTTTAATGTAATATAAATTGTCATGTTTGTGTACGATAGCGCAATAAATGAATATTGTATTCTACCACATAAATGATAGTACTTTTATACTGATAAAGCAATTGGTGCAAAATTATTCCCTAACCATTCCAAAATATCAAACATGCTCAACGTTAATTTTATTGCCATTTAGGCAGACGTGCTAGTGGCCCGCCTGATGGTAAGCGACTACCGCTGCTCATAGACCTCCGTAGTGCCAGGGGACCAGCACAACAAAGTCGCTGCCTACCTCGAGGAGAGTACTCTCCTTAAACCTCGTTTGAAGAAGGACAGGTCATAGTGCTGAGGAAACACCGATGCAGGGAGTTCATTCTACAGCTTGCACGTACGTGGTAGCAAAGGACGCTGGAAATGTACCATTCGGGAGCGGTACGCCTCCAGGTGGTGGGAATGAACTCTACTGCAGAAACGTGTGGTGCGATGGTACATAGGCGACGGTACCAACTCAAACAACTCTTCGGAGCACTCCCCATGGAACAAACGCTAGAACACACAGAGTGATCCGAAGTCTCTCCGCAGTCCTAACGGTATCAATTGGTCCGTGAGATCGGGATCATTGACTATTCGACAAGCTCGTCGCTGCAAGGATTCAAGTGGGTAATAGTTTTACGACCAGCCCTTTTTTTTGAACAATTATAAGACTCTGCTCGTGCTGCACTGCCTCTATTCATCTTATTATCTCTACTTAATATTATAAATTCAAACGAAACTCTGTCTGTCGTCTGTCTGTTTTTATTAATGGAAAATGTTAAAACAGATCACCTGATGGTAAGTAATCACTACCGCCCATGAATATCCATAATGCTCGGATCATAGATGTGTTGCGTGTCCATAAAATGGCAGAGGAGTTAAAAGGAGAAAGGATGGGAAGAAGAAAGGAGTATTGGGCATCCAGCAATCTTACTTACCGAATGCAATGAAAAAGCTGTTACTTCACGTTGATCATTCATGCTGAGCAATAACTGACATAATTGTATAAGTATATCTCCTTCTTCTTCAATATAATCGTTTCAATGATTTTTTTAAATAATGTATTATTTTCTATTTTGTGTTTATAACCATGATATTAATCGTAATCCAAATAAATAAGTTACTTTAAGGGTTGTTCTGGCTATATACGACGCTCTATTTGCATGTAAATGGATGATATGCTAGAAAGTATGAGGCGAATAAAATAGGACAGGATTGCTTTGAGGTATGGCATCGAATGAAACGCGACAAATCGGGGTGTAACGGGAAGGAATCAGAAATGTTGATGATGATTCAAAACAACTACAACTCAAGGGCGATAATAAGAACATATTGTTTTCTTATGTAGTGTAAAATATATCCCTAGAAAAAACGCTGTTTTTACTGTGACGCAAGTTTGGTTTTTACGATTACAAATACCTAGTTCTGTTGCGGTAAATACTTAACATCCACCATCTTCTACTTATCTGGTTGCTCGGTATTATTTGGTTTTTATAGATATTCAAAAAACTCGTATCTATACGCGCTTTTTAAATATATGTCGTGGCAACCGCTAATGCATCGACGTCGATCGACGTCCATTTTGACGACTTATCTATTGACAACTTGCTCGAATACGTGGCGAGGTGCGCAAAATTTGTGGCAATGATGCGCAAACGTGTCATCGCCAATCATCGGCGAACATCGACGATAGTGTGAACGCGCCATTATGTATGAGGGGGTTTGTTTAAATATAGTTAAATAAAGTAAAATTTAAAATAATAATAATATCTTTATACAGCTGGCAGCGCTCCTGCAATGCCGGAACCACGCGCTCATAGACGTCGAGACAGCATTAGAAGCGGCTGAAGGACAATCCCAAGAGAAAGTAGGCCAGAAACAACTAGTTCCAGTGGCGGCGATCATCCCCCGACGCCCCTCCCTGAGAACCCCCCCGAAACCCCCCAAAATCAAAGAGGTACCCCTCAAAGTGTTCCACCAGATAGAGTGTCGCAGTGCCAGTGATCTACCCTGCCTCGACCCGCTCAGGCTCCGGACAGAATGATTGAGAAGGAAACTCATGCTGTATAGTTATTATCATTGAGATCTATACTGAACTTTGTAGTTAATGTGTTCCGTTTGGTGCGAAGAGTACAGACTGTGCTTTGCTATCTCACTCTTAAATGGAAAATTGTATTTTCTGTCTACCATAGACAGAGATATGCGAATGTTTAGGTGATTGATTTGTGGTATTGATAAAGACTACAGTTGTTATGTAGTCAATTTTGTAGTATGCGATGCTCTGTATCTATGGTACTTGAAAGTGCAATGGAGTGAAAGTTTGTTACCAATGTCTTATTCACGTGAGACAAAATCTAAGAATTTTAGAAATACAGCATTATTTTGTTCATTCATACAGCATTATTATATTGTGATACGATCAACCAGACGAAATTCAGTTGGAATCTGAGGTATACCGTAGGTATATTTATTTCATCTATAACAGATTCCACTTTTTAATTATTTTATTTGCTATTCAATTCTGACGGACGGACGATCTGACTAAGGTCGCAGGAAGTCGCTGGATGCAGGCCGCTTCCAACAGGTCATTGTGGAGATCATTGGGGGAGGCCTATGTTCAGCAGTGGACTTCCTGTGGCTGATATGATGATGATGATGATGATATTCAATTCTGCATATCGCTCTATTAAAATGTATATAAACTGTTCCTCACATCGCGATTAAAATAGCAAATTAAAGATAATTTCTACCTGCATTTTTACACTTTTGATCTATTTTATAAATATAAGATACTGACAGTTTTGTTAAATATAACTACACCCGTATTTGATCGTATTGTATTGTGAATAGTATGTGGTCTGTATTACGATGTATAAAGATTTATTTGTATGCGAGTAACACTAAATCAAATTTTGGATAGACCCACATATTTTTTCATGTCTTTTTAGTAAATAATGTAGAAGTTTTATTGTGAAAATAATTCTTTATTTACCACGCTATAAAAAGTATTGGGTAAGTTATTATGTAGGAATTAATTGTAGTTTTTCTTAAAATATACCGCAACAAATATTTGCAATAACAAAAACATTAGGTTGAACGGAAACAAGAGATAACTGGTTCGATTCCAACCAGTTATCTCTTGTTTCAACTAGCTTTTCACCTTCTAAACTATAAGAGTAGTCAAATACGTTTGTATTCTGCAAGGAGTTATCTGTACTTATGCAATAAGTATTTTGATATTGTTATTAAGTCATACTTTGTAATGTCCTTTCACAATTTAATAGTTTCATGTAACACAATAATATATTGAATTTTAGTTAATTCATATACTTATAAGAGCATTTGCTAGTTATTTTAATTTAAAGGAAATTGCTTAAGATGAAATCGATGGATGCAGGTCACTTCCAATAGGTCAATTTGGATATCCTTGGGGAGGCCTATGTTCAGTAGTGCACTTTCTGTTGGTGAAGAGAGAAAGGAAATTAGGAACGTATTTCTAACACTCAAAAGGTGTTACTCTTAGTTATGCCTGTAGAACGAATTTATTTTATTATTAATTTTGATCGTAATTTTGATGTTGTAAGATTGTAGTATGAAGGGTTAGTTAAGGATCGGAAAGTATCTGTATCAGCCCATATTCGTCCCACTGCAGGGCACGGGCCTCCTCTACAATCGAGAGTACGATTGAGAGTGGTTAGGCGATATAGTCCACCACACTGGCCTAGTGCGGGTTGGCGGACTTACATACCATAGATTTTTTTATAAATCGCTATGTTATGCAGGTTTCCTCACGATGTTTTCCTTCACCGTTTTAGTGCGTGGTGATTGACTATCAATACACACATAACTCCGAAAAGTCAGAGGTGTGCCCTGGGATTTGAACCCGCGACCACCGTGAACATGTTGGCAGTCACGTCTAGTCCGTTTACCAACAGGCCACCACGCACTTATAGGATCGGAAAGTGGCAATCATTAATTGTTGGCAATCATTAATATTGATATTAAAATAACTTTGTGTAGTTATTCTTTATATGGGGTAAAATAAAGAAAGTACGTGTAAGATTAACTTCCTATTAAAATTATTACAAAAAATATTACTATGTTACAAACAAAAGTTTGTTGAATTAGTACTTAGTGAGTTTTGCCCCAAATATGAACATTCTATGAAATTCAACATACGTAAGTCATCTTCGTAAAATATAATTGATGTATCTATGAGATACATTTAAATACTGTTTGAGACCATGTATTTGGCATTAAAATTCAACTAAAAAATGTTCATTCACATTCTTATATTTTTTCATTAAAATGTTTAATGCTATTAATTAATGTTAAATGTAACATAGCTATGTTTGTAACATAAACATAAAATTAATGATTAAGAACGCCAATATTATATTGTATATTATTGTTGGAATGTGTATTTGTGTAACACTCACACAATAGGCATCTGGACAATTTTAAAAAATTGTAAATGAAAGCAATAATTTATATTTCTTATACTTACTAAAATGAACATGCATTAAAATAAAATGTACCTAATATTAATGTTTTATGTTTCATGTCAAACCCCAATCATGGCGCCTTATCTACCTTACCTTAGGATGTATGACGTCATTTCACTGTTTAAATAACATCACCCGCTTGAGGTTTTTTACTCGCGTATGACCCCAAATGTCATTTATCCGGCAATTTGAATATTTTATTATTCAAATAATATTTTACATAACTATAATTGTTTAATAATTTAAAACAAAAAAAAAATCAATGATTACAATTTATGAATTTTGTTAAAGTTGTCTGGTTGGCTATTGTGATGAAAAATTGCAATAAACGTTGGTGTTGGTATGTACAGAAATGATCGTTTTACTCGACTGCAGAGAAGGAGGGTTATGTTTTTTAGACAAGTAAGAATGAGGTATGAATAAAAGGGAAAATATCTGTGAAATAAGTATCTTTTATCTTGATATTATTTAGATTAGAATGATTATTTAGTTTATTCTTTTACGTCCGAATACTTAAACGCCATTCAAATATTAAGGTGCCGTTAACAGCGCACGGCCCACTTAGCCAGTACATTTAAGCGGGATTTGCGTAGTTAAGTGCAACGGAATATTTAAGTCGCGTTTGAGTATTCGGGCGTTAAACGTGTATTTCAAATGTATTAATACCTGCATGTTCAAGTTTTGTATCACATAAAATACCATAGATATTAAGAAAATTGTATATTTCAACTCTTCTAAAACATGGGTCCATAGTCCATACTTCAAATTAAACCATCAAATTGTAATATACTAAGACTTATGTTTTATTAATTGGTTGACAAACGATAAAAATAAGCATATAACGGCCATTATTATAGACATATTTAAAACTTATTCTAGTACCTTTCATACGACTTTTAATTCAGTTTGAGCGACGAACAAAAAACATACGATAAATACAGTAGATTTTACAACTGTCTATGAAAAATGCCGGACAATATAGTTAAGGCTTGTGATTATAAATACATATATATTTTCTATGTCATAGTTTACGCGCTGTTACATTTTGCTTTGAATGGAATTTTTTGTTAAATACGTAGGCTAATGGTATGTGTTCATAGTTGTATTTGATGATATTATTATGTATAGCATAGATTCTGATTCACAAGTAGTTCAAGTCACCGCCAAAAGGGGGCGTTTTATTAAGTTTATATTACTTGAGATAGTCTAATGTAAAATAGAAATATTTCGATTCATATACCGACTTATAGTATCGTGCATGTTTCACGGGCTGTCTCTGATTCTAAAACCCGGGTTTAACGCATTTGCATAGTTATTGCCACATCACTACATAGTATAAAACAAAGTAGCTTTTTCTGTCCCTATTTTTCTTGTTCGCTTAAATCTTTAAAACTACGCAACGGATTTTGATGCGGTGTTTTTTTAATAGATAGACTGATTCAATAGAAAGGTTTATATGTATAATAACATCCATTAAATAGTGGAGAAATATTGTTATTTTTGAGGTTTCTAATGTGATGTCGTTAATTATCAATATTTTTCCGCTTACATTGCAAACGCAGGCTGAACCCTACGAGATTTATCAAAATAATGTACTACATATTTGTACACATTGAAAAGGTCTACAGAAAACTCCGCGATGGTATATGTCTATTTCTTATGGATATCCCACAATAAAATTTTTTTGTCATTTACTTTTTACGATAAATAATGGCTAATTTTCGAAGCGATTTTAACCAATACAGCATTAATCCTTATCCAAATAGATAGCTTAAATAAATTGTTGATTTAATATAGATCTATGTGGTCCTTTACAGCACAAGATTTAAATGAATATTTTCGAAGATATTACAGATTTAAAATTGCGGGACGTAGCGGGGCGGCGGCAGCGTGCCTATATAGGAATGTTTATATGTATA
The DNA here is from genome assembly GCA_009982885.2 of Hyles vespertilio. NCBI lineage: Eukaryota > Metazoa > Arthropoda > Insecta > Lepidoptera > Sphingidae > Hyles > Hyles vespertilio. Next base: position 2,897,276 of record CM042812.1, on the reverse strand, counting down.
ATAATAATACGTACATATTATTGTACAAAAATCTATTTGTAACCGGGCGAAGCTGGGCCGGGCCGCTAGTCTGTAATAAATGCTACATGTCTGTCCTGCTAAGAATTACGCTCAAAGTGCTTTTTGTGATTGCTTAAAAATGTGATTTTTGTACAATTGATGGAGTGCAAGAGAATATTACCACGTATTTTTTGTTGTTATATTTATATATCGCGCCATTTAGATTTAAGATCAAAGAACAAAAATATCGTTCACGGAATCAAATAAAAATATTTTTCTTGCTAATTTTGTTTTTATTAATTTGGTACAATTGCAAGTTGTGACAATGATTTGTAGAAGGCCCCTTCTATAATATAAATCTCGCAATGATGTAAGTAAATATAAATAATAAAGTAAATATTTTAAAGTTTAGTTTTTAATATAATAATGCTTTTGCGTCATTGACAGTTTTTGGATCATTTTTTCACGTCACCTCTAATATTTATTATACATGGACGTAGTATCAAATGGACTCGACATTCGAGTTCCACCGTAAGGGACAGACATAAAGTAAAAAAAAAAGTATTTTTATTTTTTATGCAAATATAATCCTATTTTTCAATGTATTCTATGAAATACTAATTGCAGATGTTAGTAATAATGAACATCTACATTTATTTTTACCAATATACTAAATAAAATGCACTTACCAGTGAGAGGTTATATTTTCATATTATCGTTTAGATCGGCTATCACAGCCAATAATAAAGCAGCACACCATACCTTTTGTCTTATAATCAGTTTCAACACTCTTTTACATACATTTTTGACCGCAAATATTCGTAAAATACTCAGTAATTCAAGTTTATAACAAACCGCACGTCTTATTTGTTTGGGTACACGCAGTGTTCCCCTACAAAATTATGTGAAACTATGACAAGGACCGCAAATTGTGTTTTGTCACTTTCATTTTTTAAGGTTTATGCATAAGTCTAAGTGAGATGGACTATATATGTCAAATGCATGTCAAGTCTATTGATACTACGTCTGTTATTATATGATCTCTGCAGAAATCATAACAATACTTTGATGAAATTAAAACAACCTTCACAGATCTCCTATGTCGCAAATTGTTTTAAGCATAACGTCATATATTTTTTCAATTACTTTATTATCGTTATCTCAATAAAAATATGTTGTATATACATCACTACATAGTATAAAACAAAGTCGCTTTCTTTGTCCCTATGTCCCTTTGTATGCTTAAATCTTTAAAACTACGCAACGGATTTTGATGCGGTTTTTTTTTAATAGATAGAGTGATTCAAGAGGAAGGTTTATATCTGTCTGCTGTGTGTCGGTCTGCTAGTACTCCATAATTTAAAAGAAACTTTATGACTTCTTCATAGACAGCTTATAAATTGAAATGTTTTGTGCCTTTCGAACGACTTGAATTCAGTTTGAACGAAGAAGACAAAAAACATTCTATAACTAAATTAAAATAGGTTATATACCGTCTATAAATAAGGCCGTTACTCTTTGGTACATATTATAACACTCAACATTGTAAAGCAAGTCTTGCAGAACGTAATTTTTAAAACAAGAACGTTCGAACCTAGGCTGTATGGCTGCGAGCTTTGCCTGTCAGATAAAATTCATTGAAAAAACAACAGAAAAGTCAATTTGACATTTTACTATGCTAAGTGTTGGCTAAGTGTGATGCTAAGTTGTCATTTTATCATTTTATTTTATTTTGCTACAATTAATTTACGTGCACAGTTAACGCGAATGTAATTCATGATATAAGGGTACAATAAACATGGCAGAGTCAAAAGAAAATAATGAAAATCCATTGGATATCGACGGCAGTAACTTCAACCCCGATACTTACTTGGACTGTTTACTAAAATGCGCCACACTCAAGCAAGTTATGGACAAGGAGGCGGAAATAATAACACAGAGTCAATTCTTGCAATCAGAAATGCAGACTTTAGTGTACGAAAATTACAACAAGTTTATATCAGCTACTGAAACAGTACGCAAAATGCGAACAGATTTTAAAATAATGCAGGAAGAAATGAATAAATTGAGCGAAAATATGAATAAAATAACTTCATTCAGTGCTCAGATATCAGAATCACTTAAAGACAGCGGCAACAATGTAAGGAGGCTGTGTGGAACCAGGCAGCTACTTGACAAGCTCCAATTCCTGTTCCTTCTGCCTACACAACTAAACAAGGCTATTGTGGAAGGCAGGTATGCTGATGCAGTCCACGATTACACCCACGCTCAGCGTGTCCTGCAAAAGTATGGCAACCAACCCTCATTCCAAAGCATACAAACTGAATGCTCAGAAATAATATATGAATTGAAAAAAACTTTGCGGGACAGATTGCTCAGTCCTGAAACATCTGCATCAGAATTGGCTGAAAGTGTTGGACTGCTGAGGCAGTTGCAAGAAACTGATTCTTCTTTACAAGATATATTCTTAAGCTGTGCTGAAAGCCGACTTGACAAGCACTTACAAACACTTAGCACTATGGTTGAGAGCACTGATATTCTCGAATGGGTTGAAAAATGTAACAACACTCTCCTTGCTGACTTAGGCATTGTGGTGTCATGTTACCATGACATGTTCCAAGAGGAGAATGCAAACATACCAGAGTTTGCTGATAAAATAGTCCTACAAGTATTCCACCTCTTTGAAGAAGTCATGAAGAGACCTGAAAATGTAGGCACTGAAATATTGATCAGAGGGTTAGATAAATTCTTTAGGAAACTACAAGCTATGACTGAAATAATCTCAAGTGACTCTATGTCAAGCAAAGCAACTGAAGTTGTTATACAGTGTATAAACCATAAAGCAGCTATACAATCTCAATCAATTCACAACCAGTTCAAAGATAGCTTGATGAAAGTCAGACAGTCTTTGGCTAGCAAAGGCACTGAGAGTATGGACTTGAAAGATATATTGAACTCCCTACAAGTCTATTTGTTGCAGAAAGTTCAAGCTTCACTGCTGGATCTAATGGCGTTCCTGCAAAACAACCTGTCATTTGGCCTCAAGCCTTGGTGTGCCAAAGCTGTAGCCGATGCCTGTTGGATGGTGATATCTGAAACAATGGCAAATCTTTCAGAGATGGTAAAAAAGATGGCCTGTTTTCAATCATCCAATAACAACATTCCATTTGAGTTACACCTAGTTCTGGCCAAATTGTGTTTAGAAATGCAGGAGAATGGTGTAACTACACTCCATACACACTTACTTAAGCTCTTAGAAGAGTCTGCTCCGGGCTTGACCGTTGAAAACAAAGATACAAACAATGTCATGGTGCACTTATCTACAGCAGCTCAGGCTGCCTTAGATTCTGAAGTGGTTTTCATTGGACAGACTGCAGCACAGATGTTGCGTGTCTCTGTACTGGCGAGAGACTGGCTGAGGGCACCAGAACCTCGAGGTCCGCGAGCAGTGTGTCGAAGAGTGGTAGAAACTCTTGCCAGTGCCGACAGCGCCGCGTCGCAACTCTTCCCAACCAGCATTAAACCTTCCAGTGATTCTAGTCGTCGGACTATCTGGTCTCGCGCTCCTTCCTCGTTTTCTCCCCTAAATCGGATATTTTCAGAAAGAATTGAAGTATTCAGTCCAGCTGGCGCAGACAGAGCTGCTCTTTCTAATGGGGCTCTCAAGGTGGCATTAAAGGCTCTAGTGGAATGCGTGAGACTGAGAACATTTGGCAGACACGGATTACAGCAATTACAAGTCGACGTACATTTCCTACAGCAACGATTATCTTGCATGGGCAATGATGAGCGGCTACTGAATGCGCTGTTGGAAGATGCGCTCGCATCCGCACAACTTCGATGCGTTGATCCACAGTTAATGGAACCAAGTATTGTAGATATTATATGTGAGAGAGGATAGATTAAATTAATTTTAAATAATGTTACCTTATTATACGTCTTAACTATGTAATTGTATGCAATTCCTTTACTCATGTCAGCAAATTATTTATAGGATATAAAAGCTGTATTATTGAAATTCTATTTTAGCAATGGAAAAGAATCTCCACTGAGTAGCGCCCCGACCACCCAAAAAGACGATGTGCTAGATCTAGGCGCAGGTGGCGAGATGAAATAAACACGTTTCTCGAGAAGTGGCCCAAATTGCGTATGACTGCAAGATCTGGGAAGATTGGTAAGATGCCTTTGCCCAGCAGTGGAACACTAATGGCTGAAAATAATAAAATTATACTTTTGGCGCATTTGGCAAAAAATTAGGTAAAATGTTTACGATGTCCACGCTCACCGACAGTTGATCCTGTGCATCTCACGCTCCAGTCATCTCTGCTTCAATAAAAATACAGCCCACTTGATCTTGAAGTTAGGTACGAAAGAAGTTGGCGGAGATATTTTTGGTCTGAATATGTTACTTTCAATTGGCGATATCAGCAAATTACATATAGTAATTTCAAATTAACAGATTTTCACCTTTCAAGAACTAGGAACGCATGAAGTTGGCGAAGATATATTTATTCATAACCTCCGGTAACTTTCTATTGGCTACGTTAGCATATGATTTTTATATTCAACGATATTCTCCTTTAAAGTACCAGGAACGCATGAAGTTAGTGGAGATATTTTTATTCATAATAAGAATCCAACTTCCTATTGGCCCTGACGTTCCTAGTAGTTTAAGTCACGTCCACCAAATACGAAAGACCAATCAGCGTCGTCGTCATACCATTGATATTAATATGTTCATGAAACTAGTGCAGTTTCATATTTTGTTCTTAACTACCCTCAGTTTCAAATATCGCTAAAATGGATTACGTGTACGGATTTGTAACAGCCGTAAAATATCGGAAGGGTGACTAACTTTTTACATTAAAGTTTAAACATATATGTGTATAATGGTTTCTTAGATTTACGCGAATGTTACACATTGAAATAAAACTATTATTTACGGATTTTATCGCGGATTTGGTTTAATTTTTACATTTTTTGAATTCCCGACGTTTCGATTACTTTACAGCTTTCATGGTCACGGGGCGGACTGAGGTATTAGTCATCCGCTCAGTGACTGTTACAATTTAACTACCCTTAATTTTGAATTATTAAATTAAAAAGTTAATTTAAATAACTAATCTGTTTTTGTGTTCCGATCCACGCAGAAGGAGCTCACTGTGTCTTGAGGTCTGGCAGTTGGTCTTTTGGGTTCCGATTTAATTAAGTGTGGAATTGGATCCCATGCTTGTGCAAGCTTCAGGCCATCTTCCCTATTGAAATTTGGATGTTTTTTAATTCCAATAGCCTCGCGAAACATCCTGGGCAGGAAACAGTGTTCTTTCGCGAGGACTTGGGGCTGGTCAAAACGAAGGTAATGCTTGGAGCCTTCTTCTATGTGCTCAGCAACTGCAGACTTCGTTGAGCGTCGATCGTCGATCGTGACCACGAAAGCTGTAAAGTAATCGAAACGTCGGGAATTCAAAAAATGTAAAAATTAAATCAAATCCGCGATAAAATCCGTAAATAATAGTTTTATTTCATATATGTGTATTTAATGAACACATGTTTTTTATTTATTTACTGATATACCGGAGCCGCACAGGCTGATGATTTAATGATTCCGCGTAGTAATAAATGTGTTAAACAATTCCAATCAGTTATTTAAGAAATGCCTGGAGATTAAGCAATCTCCAAAAGTGTAACACATTTAAGTGTACTTCATGTAGCAGAAGCTTTTTATACATTTGAAGTCCCTTAAAATAGGACACCAGACGCCACTCTAAGGCTCAGTTGCACCAAGTAACTTTGCCAATACCTTTGCCTATGAAAATGTCATCGCCATACATTTGAGATGTATTTGACCTTGTGAATGAATGGAATTGACAGTTTCAAGGGCAAAGGTATTGGCAAAGTTAGTTTGTGCAATTGAGCCTTAGCCTAACTGAGCCTAAGTTTTGATTATGTTGCGATATTGCATAACTGCAACCTGTCGACCTTACTGCATGGATGAACCTATCGACATAGTTTTTATAATGCACTAGATATATGTAAAGAAATAGCGGACGTTTCATGCTTCCAGGCACTAGGGATGTTGCGAATATTCGCATCCGCATCCCCAAATGCGGAACTTCCGCATAAATTTGGACATCTGCATCCGCATCCGCATCCGCAATAATCGATGCGGATGTTTTATGCGGATGCGGATGTAATACAAAATGAGACAAGACAGAAATTTGGCGGTGCCGGCTAATGGCGCGTGCCGTTCGGAAGTAGTGTTGCCAGGTGTCCCGCTCTACACGGGACGTCCCGCTTTTCAGGGGTTTGGTAACGCGTCCCTATTGAACCTTCGGCGGGACGCCAAATGTCCGGCTTTTTGACCACCGTTCTCAGAACGAATAAAAAACGAAATCTTACACACTTTTATTTATAACCCGTACTGTATTTCGCGTTTTCCTACAATTATTTACCTACTTAATATCTATTTCGATTCTAAAGTAGTTTCGATAGGCTGATTCCAAAAAAATATAGGGCTTTGAATAAGTTCTTGCGGTTTGTTCACGAATTCCTTTCTTATTTTAGATGGTAAAACATGTGCAAGGAAATACTGTTAGTGAAATTATGTCTTAGTGAATATTAGCTAGCTCCAATGAAAATTCCTTAGTAACAATTTCAAATTTCATGCGGCTTAGAGAGCATTACTGGCGATTTTTTTACGACATGTATATTTAGATGTATTCAAAAGAAAAACGCATCTTAACTTCACATAATTCTCTTCGAGCATTATAGCGACCATAATTTGTCAAAATTCATGTGCAAAGACGTGTCGGAAAATATAAATTTTCATCTTGGCGATAAAGATCGCTCTGGTAAATCGAATAGTTTTAGTCTGAGAATTTAAGGAATAACTTGATGTACACCCATAGTAAACGCTAGAGAAAAAATTAAAATCGTTTTGTGTAAATTTTTGAAATATTTGGAGTAAGGTAAGAACCCTCTGCCTATCCCTTCTGGAAAAAAGGCGTGAGTTTATGTATGTATGCATGCTAAGAAACCATGGCGCCTTATGAATTGAAGCCTCAAGAGATATAGTACTTGGTCTGATTGAGCTGCGCTTTCATTATTATACTAATAACCAAAAACGGCTATTGTCTTTGAGAGCCTCCAAAGACGCGACGTTTTTCTATGTAATAAGTATATGCTGCTAGAAAGAGGGAGAGTAATAATTTGTGAAAGCAAAAAAAAAATTCTCTTCTTTAATAGGCGTCCCGCTGTAGAACTCAAAATCCCGCTTATTTGAATGTCCTGTCCCGAATTTTCAAAAACTAAACCTGGCAAGGGCAACGCTATTCGAACGTGACATTGACCAATGGGAGCGAAATAAATAGTGACATGATCCGACGCGTTTGTTGTTGCTATGATAATAGTGAAAATGAGAGTCGAGAAATACCAGAAAATGGTAGCACTGAAGCTGCACTCCAAAAAAAATTCTTTCTTACCCCAATAAAAAAAGAGTCTATGTGGATGAAAATCTTCTTAAGTTGTGTTTATCGAGAGGAATTAAATATATTATTGCTGATAGCACAAAGATTTTTATCCACTCCACTAAGTAGTAATCCTAGCGAACAATTATTTGCAGCGTGGGTTTAATTTACCAACCTCTTCCTAAACGCCTTTTTATCAAAAAAGGCGGACCGGCGTTATACTTAATAAATGAAACGGTGTTCTTTTGCGAGCTCTTGGGGCTACTCAAAACGAAGGTAATGCATTTAATTATCAATAGAGAAGATGGCTAAAACCTTGCACAAGCATGGGATCGAATTCTACACTTAATTATATCTGAACCCAAAAGACCAACTGCCCGACATCCAGACACAGTTAGCTTCTTCTGCGTAGACTGAAATGCAAAAACAGATTAACGTTTTAAATTAACTTTTTAATGTAATAATTGTAGATTACGGGTAATTAAATTCCGCCCCGTGACCATGAATCCTTTAAAGTAATCGAAATATCGGGAGGTTAAAAAATATAAAAAATTAACATAGATAAATCGATAAATATTAGTAAGTGATAAAATCCGTAAATAATAGTTTAATTTCAATATTCATTCATATACTATATTTATATAAGATTTTAAACATCCGCATCCGCATATGTGAGCCTTTGAAAATCCGCACACGCATCCGCGTCCGCGGATGTGAAAAAATCGACATCCGCAACATCCCTACCAGGCACCAGCATAAAGACTCGCATGAATGAACCTGTATCGAAGTATATTTGGATATCATCATCATCATCATATCAGCCACAGGAAGTCCACTGCTGAACATAGGCCTCCCCCAAGGATCTCCACAATGACCTGTTGGAAGCGGCCTGCATCCAGCGACTTCCTGCGACCTTAGTCAGATCGTCCGTCCACCTTGTAGGCGGGCGTCCGACATTTCGCTTGCCTGTACGTGGCCTCCACTCGAGAACCTTTCGGCCCCAACGGCCATCGGTTCTACGAGCTATGTGCCCGGCCCATTGCCACTTCAACTTGCCAATCCTATGGGCTATGTCGGTAACCTTGGTTCTCCTACGGATCTCCTCATTTCTGATTCGATCTCGTAGGGAAACTCCGAGCATAGCCCGCTCCATGGCTCGTTGAGTGACTTTGAGCTTCCTAATAAGGCCCATAGTGAGAGGCCACGTCTCGGTGCCGTATGTCATCACTGGTAACACACAACTATCGAAGACTTTCGATTTTAGGCACTGAGGTATTTTGGACGAGAAGACGTCGCGAAGTTTCCCGAACGCTGCCCAACCGAGTTGGATTCGACGATTGACCTCTCTCTCGAAGTTGGACCTGCCTAACCGGACCACTTGTCCTAAATAGACATATTCGTCTACAACTTCGAGAGTCAAGCCCCCAACTCCAATGGGGGTGGGCACAACATGGATATTCGACATGATCTTCGTTTTATCCATGTTCATTTTAAGACCCACCTGTTGGGAGACTCGATTAAGGTCTTCGAGCATAGTGCTAAGGTCTTCCAGCGATTCTGCCAAGACTACAATATCGTCGGCAAATCGAAGGTGAGTAATATACTCGCCGTTGATGTTGATGCCGAATCCTTTCCACTGCAAGAGCTTGAAGGCATTTTCCAGCGCGGCAGTGAAGAGTTTCGGAGATATGACATCTCCCTGCTTCACATATATATATAAGTATAACTATAAGTTGTTTTCAAGGGTCATCACAAATCGTCTCGAAGGCAGGTTTGATGACTTCCAGCCTCCCGAACAAGCCGGTTTCCGAAAAGGCTTTAGTACCATAGACCATATTCATACGCTACGGCAGGTTATACAAAAAACCGAGGAGTATAACTTGCCGCTTTGTTTAGCGTTTGTGGACTATGAGAAAGCCTTTGATTTGATTCGATCGAGACCTGGGCAGTGCTACAGTCTCTTCAGCGGTGCCACATAGACTGTCGGTACATCGAAGTGCTGAGGTGTATATACAACAACGCCACCATGTCGGTCCGAGTATTTGGATATAGAGGTTTAAAAATAATAAAAGATATAAAATTTTTAGACAATTTATTTATAACCCATGAATCAAAATTGCATCATCATATTAAAAATAATGATATCATCTACATTATATATAAAATGTATGTTAAATGCTTCTAAAACATAAATCTCACGAGACGACGGTCTACTTTAGTTTTTGTTTAGCAATTAATTACAATTGTTAGTCACGAGTAAGATAAACATTATTTAAAATTAAAAACAACATAATATATTATTACAAACAGAGAAAATTGATATCTTTTGGTCCTAGTTCACTAAATCCTGAGTACCATTGTATGATACTGCAAGATTCCTATTCCTGATCAACCCTAGGGATGATTCGCACCTTGTATATAGGTGTTTCCATAATATTAATTACATTTTAGATCAAGAGCCTGCGAGCCCCAGAATTACGTCATTTTATAAAAGCTGAACGTTGTCTACGTATGCCTATAATATAGGCATCAACAAACAGCAAATATCAAGTTTGGATTATGTTGCAGTTTTGTGGTAGTTGTGGCAGTTCGCATGTATATAATCTTCAACTAGAAAGAACGGTTAAGTGTCTGACTATCAAGAAACCAATTTTTGATACTACCACAAAAACCTTTTATAAAATTCAGCTTTTATATTTTAACGCATGTAGAATTACTTACTACATTTTTAAACTGTACAAAATGATTGATGCTAAAGCCAGCGCGATGGGGATTTGACTCCATTTTTTTATTGTATTTTTCAAAAGGTATCCAATAACTAACGAACAAAAAATTTTGTAAATCCATTCTGAATTATACAAGTTAGAAAATGTTTAAATCTTATAGTGGGAGTAAAAGAAAAGGGATGCATAACAAAACTGTGACGTCACTAGTCCTAATATGCATTACAGTGTGTGCGTGTGAAAGAGAAGATATGATGTCTCCACTACACTCCCACTCTTTAATTTAATATACTAATTTTTGTCTCATGTTACCAGCTACTTTTATACTGTTTTGACAGAAATGTTTTATTTAATCGTATTTGTTTTTGTGCAAAATAATAGAAAAAATCGAATACCCTGTCCAAACTTCATGCTCGCTGATCGTGTGATGCCTATGTTAGAAGCCAGTGAACGCAAACTTTCAGCTTTTATAAAACGTCGTAAGTCATGGGCTCACGGGCTTTAAGACTTGGTGTGACAGTGTTTCTAAAATTTAGTATCCGTAACTAGAAGATAGGCTAGATCGGAACTGTTTATAACGTTCGACCACGGGGCAAATATTGCAATGAAAGCGATGGAGCTATCATGTCGACTATACTCTCGAATAAAAATATATAATTTCTGAATATTCACGAAAAATTAATTCGTATTAATTTATAATAAAAAAGGCTTTAGTGTATTGTCGAAACTTCACCAGATATAAATTTAGGTGTCGACTATCTCCTCGGCCCCCATTTATACACCCGTGCTCAGTCATGAGTTATGTATAACATATATTTCACATAAAACTATTATTATCTTAATAAATTTATCCAAATTGTGGTTTTGATTTTTTATATATATATTTATAAATGCCGATCAGAATAACTGACCAGCTCAACTTTTTCTAACGTTACTACTTTTTCTTAAGTTTAAGATGCAACTGTACTACAAAGCTCTCTAATCAAACATTGTATGTACATGGGGAAGCTCGTGAATTCATAAATGGTCATATATTACACTTGTTTCTATTAGACACATCAACAAAATTTCATTTTAAGCTCATAAACTTACACCGATGATCGCCTACTATCATAAAAATGTTCTTCAATATAATTATGTATGGAAACATTTCAAAAATAGATATTTCTTGCAATTATTCTTAAAGGTAACGATCTAAAACCGCAACAGACGAATGTATTCATTTACTTAATATTGTGGTGATTAACATATATTTATCTATGATATTTAAATGAATTGCACTGTGCTGAATAATCTATATGCCGCCGAACATAAACTCGCACCTATCACTAACAGAACATAAATATCGATCTTACGGTACGTAATATAAATCTAGAACAAATTGACAAAATATACTTATTACTTATAACATTAAATTCCCATTTACATATAGACAAGATCTACGCCGTGCCCGACCCGCTTCACAAAAATATTTATCATCGTTTGATGTCACTATAAATTCACCAAAATTGTAAAAATATTTGTATGGTACAATGGTCCGTCGGTTACATTATTGTGAGCGTGCGATGCGCGATATCATCTATAACTAGCGGCTTACGATAACGTTCATGTTATGTCAGGAAATCAGTCCGCCTCAGCCGAGATCGGTTGAGTGCTCTCTCTTCTCATATTTTCGATTTCTGCGTCGACTTTTTCGTCTTTTCCGGGACGGTCGACGTCCTCGTGGAGACACTCCTCTTGCCTTTCACGTTCGTAACGCTCGGCTTTATAGATTCGAGTTTTTCCGTCGGTTTGATTGATTTCCTCGTGTCGGGAGAGGATTTGACTTCATGTTTGACGCTGGATTTTCTGGTGGAGACGGCGGGCTTGGCCTTCTTGCCGGTTGTGGTGGTGGTGACGGCGGGCTTGGCCTTGTTGCTGGTGGTGGTGGTGGTGGTGGTGGTGGTGGTGGTGGTGGTGGCGGGCTTGTTGTCCGGCGGCGGGGAGCGGCGGCGGCGGATGCGCGGCGGCGTGTGCGCGAGGGAGGTGTGTCTGGCGAGCAGCGCCGCGCTGCTGAACAGCTGCCCGCAGTCGCAGCGGTGCTCCACCTCCAACGTGCCTGGGACATACAAAACATTTATACATTACATGCTAGTGTTCACACTTCATTTCCAGCTACAAGACGGGACTTTGAGTTGTAGTAAGGTCGAAGTAAAAAAAATATACTCACGTCTCTTTATTTGTTTGGGCGGTGATGTGGTCTCTTTGTGCCGCACCGCAGTAGGCTTCCCTGACGATTTCCGTTTTGCGATGCAACTCAACGTTTTCCTTTTTTCGATTAATGATTTTCTTTGTGGTTTTCTCTCTATCTCTTTAGACGCCCGTTCCCTGAGCGCCGTTCTCTCTGGTGTGGTTTTGGGGAACGAGTATTTGACGTCACTGTCGTCCGAATCTGTAGAAGGCACTGGCTCTAACTTAGGGATTTTTGCGACATTTTTCGATGCCGGTGCTTTCGGTTCGTTTAGTTTTGGCTTCAGTCGCGGTATTTTTGGTGGGTGTTGGAGCGACGTTCTCCTCTTGATTAAATCTTTAGAGTTCGGCCGTTCGATTTGTAGAGAGTTCCGTTTCTTCGCTCGGACGTTCATGAATATTTTACCTTCAGACGTTTCGTCCACTTTGAAGTCAGGGTTGAGCATGTACCTCACTTCGTCGTCGTCACTCGTCTCTACAGACGAAACTTTGTTCGTGTCTTCTGTGTCCGGGACGCTTAGCTTCTGCCGTTTACTCATACTTGAAGCGACTTTACCCTTCATAGGGGTCTTCTTTTTAGGCACATCAGGAGGTTTTTCAATTTCTTTCTCCTCAACTTTCAATACCACTTCGGCAATTTCAGAAGATATTTCAGTTTTAGTAATAAGATTTTTAGTATTGGAGATTTTGGTCCCACTGTTGTCCTTTAGTGAATCTTGATGTTGAATCACTTTCTCTTTTATTTCTGCTAGGGGTAGATTTTCAATAATTTCGATGACATCATCTTTTTTCTCGGGTAACGAATCCGGCTTATCCTTTTCGTCATCATTTTCTAAGTTTATAATTTTTACTTCTTCTGCAATGAGCTCAGGCTCGTCATTGTCTTCCGATTTATTTTCATCAGACTTTGCAATGTCATCCATATCGATAGTATCACCTTCTTCTTCCTTAACGGGTTTCGGTTGTTTCGATTGCCGTTTTTTCCTCTGACATATTATAGTATGTTTATTAAGGGAATGTTCATTGGGAAAAACCATGTAACATAGCGGGCACTCGTGTATAATATCCTTTGTGGACAATGAACTCTTAACGCTTTTGTCATCTGACTTCTCGGAGCTCGTTTCAAGATGTTGCTCCTTGTGTTCCATCAAATGGTGTAGTTTTCTAAATGTCTTCTTACATATTTCACATTGTGGAGGCGGGGTCGGCTTTTCAACTACTGCCTGTACCGTCGAAGTACCTTTTTGTCTATTAATCCCATCATGTGTCTCCCTGTGCTCAACCAAATGATGCAGTTTTCTGAAAGATTTGTCACATGGCTCACATCTGAAGCCGGCGCTTGGATCATCGCTTTGTTTTGAAGTATCTTCCTTCTCCGATTTAACTTCTTCCTGATCCGAAGAACTCTTCCGTGATACCCTAGAAGATACGGACTGTGGATTATGAATGAACCGATGTTGCACTAGATGGTGCAGTTTCCTGAACTCCTTTTTGCAAATGTCGCAACTAAAGACTGATTTTGATATTTGAACGTCTTTGTCGCTTTTCTTGGCCTCTTCTTTCTTATGCTGCAATTTATGGCTCACTAAGTATGACAATTGCCGGAAAGTCTTACCACAGAACTCACATACTAGATTATTGACTATTCTGTTTTGAATATTGGTCTTCGACAATTTTCTTGACTCATGGTGTTTTCTGTCATCATCTTTCTCTGACTTTTCTTTCACAGGAGTGTCCTCAATGACAATGATATTATCGTCCTTGTCTGAGTCTGACCTGGCACTAGAATCTTTAGATCTACGTATCTTTGGAGTGTATTTTTTAATATCTTTTGCTATGTCTTCATCTATATCCATATCTTCGGATTTTGAATCCGACTCCTGAGATTGTCTAGCACGTCTTACGCTTCTTTTATCTGTATCCGATCTATTAGGCGATGGCCCTGTGCAGTGTTTCACGTGTTTGAAAACTACATTTTCAGATCTGAAGAGCTTATTGCAAATAGGACACACAATATTTTCATTTATTTTTCCCATTGTCCAATTTTCTTTGACGATTTCATCATCAGAACTTTCTTCCTCTTCTGTAGTAGTATCACGCTTGTTTGGTTTTGCATCTATCAATCGCGGTTTCTTTTGAGGACTGGGTGCTTTAGCTTTATCTACAGTACCTTCAGGCAACGGATATTTCCTTGGACGTCCTCTTCCCCTTTTAACAGGAGTGGTTGGCTGACTATCTGGATTTGCTTCAGTAGATTTATTAATATTTTCCGATTGGTTTTCTACGAGCTCAGCCGCTTTAACCAAATTATCTAAAGCAGTAACGGTGTCTTTGTTACTCATATCATCATGTCGATGTATTGTTTCTTTTACAGGATTTATCGGCATTTCTATGGGTTTGACTATCTTATCTTCTAGTGGAACACTCCGACCGAGTAAATATGATTTTTTATGTATAACATTTTTTGAAATTTTATCTGTTTTGATGTCCTCAGTTTTTCTTTTCTTTTTGGGTGAAACTTCAATACCCAAATCACTTGGTTCAATTAGTTCTAATTCGGGTTCCTCAACTGGAGTGAGGACTTGTTTGCGCTGGTGCTTAGTTTTAGGTTTATATTCATCGTGTAGTTTATTATCATCAACAGTATCTGTTATCTCTGAGTCTAGTGAGTCATTAGTAGCAACAGTTTCTAAATCTAGATCTGGTTTCTTAGCAGGAGATAAATTTTGACCCTGCACATTAAGCTTGTTCGCGATAAATTCTGGATTGGCATCCATAAACACCACTTTAACAGGTTTATCTTCAAGTACGGTTATCGGACTTTCCATATGGCGTTTGGCGGTTAATGCTGACTGATAAGCTATTTGCAGCTTGGACTGATAATTCTTATTAGAAGGATCTTCGTTGCCCGCTGCTACTTTTGTGGCGGGCAAACCTTTTACAGATTGGGTTGTCTGATGTACATTTTGTGGTTTGTGTACCGACTTTGGCTTAGTTTCAGCACTTACATCATTTTTACAATCATTCTTTGCGTCTTTTTCGACTACAGTCTGAATTACATTATGCTGTTCTTTTCCATCGTAACTCACTGTAATGCAATTTTCATATGTAACCGAATTCCTCCGAGCAAATTTATCAAAATCATTTTCGGTTATGATAGTTTCCTTTTTAGATGCTTCTGCACTAGGTTTAGGAGTATCAACTGGTACTAATTTCTCCTTCAGCGGAAGATTAGACGGCAGTGCTCTTTTGACTATCTCAATGTCACCAGTAACAGGTTCATGTTCTATTATTTCTTCCTCAGAATCAAAATCAGCTACATTTTCTTTAACTAATTTGGTTGAATTCTTATTCGAATATGGTAGGAGATTCGGTATTTTTGTTGGTTTATTCTCTGGAGACTTTTCTTTGTCTCCTTTGTTGAAACTGTTAAAAGGCGAATTTTGTGGCCGGGGTAACTCATGCGGAGGCCTCTCAATGAATGGAATTCCGTGCAATTCATTCATTTTCATTTCTATGGCGTCTAATGATGTTGGCTGAACAGCACCAGGTTGGGTAGTGTACGTGTCTACGCTTTTTTGTTTGTTTCTGTCTTTCGTTAAATTAGATTTGCCTTCATTTGAATGAAATTTAGGAATACATCCTTTGTTTATCAGTTCTTCTACAGTCTTATCTATCAAATCCTGAGCGTTTACTCCCTTCCTTTGTAAAGTTTCTTTTTTACTATTTGATGAATCAATACTTGTAGTGATGGTCGGCACGATAGAGACATGACTTGGAACTTCTTGTTTGGAAACTTTTTTAACAGGTAGCTTTTCTAAAGGTTTACTTTTTGATTCAGTCGCCTCCCCTTTTACAGGGATTTTACTGCCTTGGTTTACGTTTAGCGCAATAGAGGTTTTAACGACGGTCACAGGTTTGTTGGTAAACACGCTTTCATTTTTTATATTCATTTTATTAGCTTCTAGTGCTTTTGATGCCGCATTATTGGATTGACGTTGACTGTCAATTTTCTTTAACACATCACGTCGATTCAAATCATTAGAATTCTTTATTGGTTTGCTGTTTGAGCTATTAACAGGCACTCTGGTTTCCTTTATTTTATTTAAAAATTCTTGTCTATTTGCTTCTGTCCATTTACCAAATGGAACAGCAGTATTATTATTTAGTGGTTTTGCATCTAGATTTGTTGTAACTTTGGTAACTTCCTTTCTTTTATCAATCAATTGTTTCTTAACTTCTTCTAAATTAGTAGTTTCATTCTGAGTAATCTTCGTCTTAGCATCACTTACATTTTCAGCAGCAGCAGATTTACTATTTTTAGTGTTCAACACAGTTTCATTGCTTTTGGTAGCAATCGAAAGTTTACAATCAGATGCAGCAGGGGCTTTTCCAATCCCTTCAGTTTTATCTAGCGATGCACCTTTTTCTATAATATCAGTTTTTGGAATTATTTTTGAAAGATTTATATCTTGCACTTTAGGCAACTCACTAGTTAGTGGTTTCTCAATGACTACTTTATTGATTTCTTTCTGATCATCTAATTTACAGGTTTGTGTTACATCTACTGAATTAGGCTGTTTGGTGTCTATAATGCTTTCGTCACTGCGGTTACTTCCTACTGTACTGAGTTTATGTTCAGTCATCTGTTGACTTTCGGCAATTCGTTCAGCCGGTTTATCTTCTACTAAAACTTCAGACGGTTCCTCTTGAACACATTTAGAAGCAATAGATTTAGGTTGTTTTACTTCAAGTTCACTCGTTTTTTCACTTTTTGATTCAATTTTCATTTGCTCTTTTATTTCAGGTGTTTCTTGTTTTCCTCTCGTTGTGTCAGATGGAGAACTTTTCTTAACTGTATCTTTGTCTAGTTCTTTTTCATGTTCTTCCATAGACTCGTTTTTAGTTTCCACAAAACTATCATCCTCAATTTCAATTATATCATCAGCACCTTTTTTCCCTATTAAATTAAAGTCCTTTTTATCTGCTAAGGGTTTTTCTTGAGCATGATCTGTTGGTTTGAATGGCTCTTCTACTGGTTGTGGTTTCTCTTTGTCATTTAAAACTTTTATTGGCACATTTTTAACAATGGAGCTATGTATTTCAGATACTTTTGATGAATTTGAGTCAATTATCTCTATATTTTCTTCTGATTTCTTTTTATCACTGCTATCTATGGCTTCATTCTTCATAAGTGTCTCTTTTGGAATTTGTTTAACAACTTCTGGCAATATGACTGGCTTTTCTTGGGGCATTGCCACTGATATGTTGGATTCTGTTTTTGATATTGTCACTGATGCAGATTTTAAGTTATTGATGACTTCAGATTCATTTATATTTTTTATGTCTTCTGTTTCAAGAGGTTCACTTTGTATCATGGGAGATTCCAAAACATTAGGTTTATTAGTATTATCTTGTATACTTGCTTCTTCTGTTACTGTAAGTAAGGCTAAATCCAAAGATTTTTCAGTATCATTATTTTTCTTGAGAGTTTCATTACTAGTGTTGGTATCAACTCCAGAGTTGTCTATTTTTAAAGGAGCTGCACTTTCTTCATCTGAAATCTTTTTCTCTAATATTGTAGCATTTTCTGTCGTTTTATCTGATTTTATTGGCATTGCTGTAGGTTCTTCAGCTGCATCAGTTATACATACAGCATCTTTATCTTCCACACTTGTTTCCTCTTCAGGTATATCAGTCTTTTTAGGTTCATTCTCTAATATCTCTGCTTCTAGGTTTTCCGAATCTTTAACTGGTGTAGAGAATTCTTCTGTATCAGTGGCTGATAATTCAGTCTCTTTAGCATCTTCACCAAAATCTTTAAATTTTCCTGATGCTTCATTATATTTCTGTTTGCAACTATCAGTGTGTACTTCAATAGTCTTTTTGACATTATCTGAATGTCTGCTGGGTTGAAGTTGCATATCAACCATAGTTTTTGTAAGTGGAATACCTTCCTTATTAGGTGTTGAGTGATATGTCATAGGAGTAAAAGTGCCAATAACAGGGGATTTTCTTGATTCACTGAATTTCATCATTTTTCTATTTAAATTAACTTCAGACTTAGATTCTGACATATCATTAACTTCATTCTCTTCATCATTTGCTGGTACTGTGGTCTCTTTTTGAGGAGTTTTGTTAATTCTGTCAACAACTTTGTTGCTGGATTGGTCATTTATGACTTTATTTATATCTTTAATAGGCACATGTGATGTGGTCTTATCCAAAGATTTCCCTTCCTTCACAGGCTGAAAATTGATTGGAATCATTAGTTACATTGTATTATTTAGAAAGAAAAACATTATGACAAAAGAGGAGTGGAAAGAATAGCTATCTTATATGAACATTGATAATACTCTAACTCATTATGTTACACATGGGATACAGTGGGTACAAGTGTTATCATTGTATTAGATTCATTTGCTTATAATTTTTGTTATATGTAAGTTTACAAACTCCGAAAGCAGAATGAGTGTATGTTTTGGCTTTTATTTTTAAAATATTACCCTGCATACTTTTTGCCTATTAATATTGAAGATCAACAGGACTTATAGTTACGAAAAAAAATAAAGCTAATAAAACACCTACCAATTCTTTTGGTACTTCTATTTCTATCTCCTCATACACTTCCAAATTTCCTTCAGAGTTTTCTCTGCAACAAATTAATAACAATATTTTAAAACTTTTAATTCCTTTTTATTTAGGTCATCATATAGACATTGTAAGCACTATGTACTAATACACTTACATGTAATATTAGCATTGTAACAATTAAGAGAAAAATAATCTTAACAGAATATCATTCATGTAGGTCAACTGATATAAAATATTATAAATATGAGATACTGTGGTTTATCAGTAAACATTATTGTTAGGAAAGTTTAAGTGAATCATTAGTGAAATAATTAATTAAAATAGACTGTAACTATAACTATAAGTAATGAGTATTATTTTTGTGATTACTTTTAGTGTCTGCATTACACAAAATAAACAATAACAACTATTCTACTTATAAATTTACATTTTTAAACATTGCATTTAATTGTCATATTTAATCATCAACTAAAATAATATTGGTAAGTAGATAATAGATCCAGATAAGACACTTAAAAGTTTATAAAAGACCAATATCTGGCATATTATGCTTTATTAATATTGCATACAAAGTATTCAAGTATGCATTATAATATTGAGTATTTCTGTGTATTTATTCTCTTTATTTTGTAAGTGTTTAGTTTTAAATGTATTCTAATAAGATTTGTACTTCTAAAATACTTAATTGTACAGCTTTTATTAAACAAGCAACAATGGTAAGAAGTTAATTTATTCTATTAAAGCATTCATGAAGAAAGATTTTTAACATCAATAGATAAGTAAAATTAGCAAGTTGATACTCAAAGTAGAACATATTACAAATAAAAACATAACACTGTTTGTTTGTTTCTGCAATACATTATAACATAACTGTCAAAACAAAGAAGATTCTAATATACCATGTTTACAATGTAGCTTGAGAAATATATTATTAAAGTATAACAATGATAGATTTTATAGTAAAAGTAAAAATTTAACAACAAGAATACTTTTCATCACATTTGAAAACAATCCATACATAAAAATGTCTTTACAAATTATGACAATTCTAAACAACTTACCGAACTTTAAGGAACTTGAAACTGGGCTGTTGTTGATCATCATCAATAATCTGTACTGCAGCCAGCTCCTCTTGGCCCTCTTTCCTATACAAATATAATCCATTACCAATATCTATAGCATCAACGTTTTTACCATCAATCTGTAGCACCACTTCAGTATCTTTACTAGCTATATCAGTGTCTGTGTCCATTAGTGTTGATTCAGTTAAATTATCCTCAGCTTTAAAGTCAATAGAGTCACTTTGCTTCAATTCCGGGCTAGATTTATCATCAATCTCAACATTGTCATCAATAACAAGCTCATCACCGTCATAGGAATTATCATTGTCGTCAAATATATCCACACCGCCAGACAGAATGTTTGCCGCCTCTATTTGTTTACCAATTTTGTAACTATCTAATATGTCACTTTTCTTGCTGATCGGCGACAAGTTAGATATCAGCTCATCCGTCCCCGTAATGGTTCTCTCGGGGTCAGAACTGGCCGACGCCAACGAAACGTCTTTTATCGGCGATATGTCGAATGTGGAATCGACTTCTGAGAGAGAAAAATATTTGGAGGAACTCTCGTTGGCGGTGATGAAGGCTTCGCTTGGCGGAGACGTGGTGTCGAGCGTGGAGTCGCTGGAGCTCCCCGCCGCGCCGCGCAACTGATTCAGCCTATCCATTACCACATTTCATTTGCTGCGAAAACAGGAAAACAACATTTAACTTGAATTTGCGCGCGGATCTCGTGGTCATGCATTTTTGTGTTCGGAAGAAAGCTGATGAAAACATTTGAAGGTTGGTCCATTAATTAGCACCTAGGTCAATAGCAAAGAACAGTGAAACTTTTAGAACAAACGATAATGATACCGTGACACTTATGAAAAATATACTACGAATCACAACGTACCAAGTTGATATTTATCAAAATAACTTCCAGATAAAACCGCGGAATATATTTTTTTAATAGAATTTCTCATAGAAGTTATGATATCAAATTTTATAAATAATCTACTTTAAAACACAACACATCAAATAGTAAAGATGGACGCCAAATAGCGATGTTGCCGTTATTTTGCATGTCATTACGATGATAAAAAAAAATCAATATGATAATTTTATTGCAATTTCTACTAAGTACAAAACAAATAATTTATTAAAATAAATAATATTTAAATTATCATTTATCATTAAAGATGAATGATAATTTCGTAAAATCAGAAGAGGCTATTTGTTACCAAAACGCAATGCCAAAAAGTGGAACATTGATGCGTTTATAAAGATTGTTTCGATATAAAGCCTGTAAAGCATGTCTCATCCTACAGCAGAATTTAATTACAAAATATATACAGTTTATTATAAATTATAATTAATAATTTACTGCAATAATACAACCAGAGAAAACAATAAAATATATCATCTTTTAATGTAATGAAAGTTGAAACAGCTCGGTGTTCACTGTTTACGAACGTCAGTCGTCAAGTGAAATGTCAACTGCCAAAATTAACACGTTATTTTGAAAAGTTGTTAGTGATTAATGTGGTGATTAATAATTATTATCCTTTAAAGTTTTCTCTACCTGATTTTACATTAAAAAATTGTGAACAATAGTCATGGCTCCGAGAGATATACCCAAACCTACGACTAAATTGCAACGTGTAGTTGTGAAAGCAAGTGCAGTGAAAAACAAATCATCACCAGCGATTAAAAAAGTTGTGTCGACCGTTAAAAAGACTGCTGAAAAAATCCCACTGAAACGTAAGATTCTTCGTGCTTATTAATAATTATTTTAATGGGCTAGACTAGATTATTGTTTTATATTTCCAAAACAGTTTTATACCTTGAAATGATACAACAAAACATGTAGTAATCATCGATTCATAATTGGACATAGCCACGCTACTTAACAAAAATAAAGTTATAATAGATAGATAAAACGTTTATTTTGGCTACAATAAAACACAAAACAAACTTAAAGAGTTACATCAACATTAATAATAATAAAATAACTTATGTTACATATTGTAGCCGCAATCAGGCCCCAGCTCAGCAATATGCAATGCTCCAAGGAGCAAAGCGCTGGTAATTTTGCTGGTACCTGGTATGCAGTACCAAGTAAATATTATATATTATGCTCCATATATATGTATTATCCTCCAAGTGGGGTAAAACTAAAGAAAGAGCACAGGCAAAAAATAATAATAATCACAGAATAGGAAACTAAACAACATAATAATATGTCTTATCACACTAGTCTTTGTTACAAATAGGTACAAATAATTAAATTGAGTTACAATGGCTTAAATTAACTTATAAAAAATTAAACTTACTTAAAAATCGATGGCAGTCTTCGCTACGGTAAAGTGATACAAATACTACAAATAAAATGCTTTCAGTTTTTGTTTAAAAGATCTGTAAGAGATGATATCACGTATGGGAGGGGGGATTATATTCTAGCATTTAGTAGCATGGTAACGAAAATTGCCCTTGAACGCTGCAGTCTTTATGTGCATAAGTGAGTAGTCTGATACTATGTCGGGAATTCACATCTGATCTAGACCAATTGAGTTTACTGAAAAGATATTTAGGTTGCTTATATCTAATAATATTAAAAAGTAAACAAGAGAAATGTAGATCACGGCGAGAACTCATTTTTAACATTTTTGCATTATCCAAAAAAGGTGTAACATGCGCTTGAGGAGGAACATGAAAACAAAAATGTACACATGCATTTTGCACTCTTTGTAAACATCTTGCCGAGGATGATTAATATTAATCATCCTCGAGGATGATTAATAGCGTCACGAGTTCTCATGCAAACCATTATTAATATTAAAACTGTGTTTTTATACACGAACCAAAAATGAAAGCATTTTATCAACATTAGGCCATAATTTTTGTGATGGTTAAACAGAACTTAAAGAAAGAATGAAAGCAATTCTTGTGATAGTTAAACTTAAAGAAAGAAAAGAACACAACATATGTTAGTTAAATAGACTACAAAGACTCACAGTTGGTTAAAATAAAAAAAAAACATATATTTTTTCAGTGAACAAAACATCCATGGAGAGTAGACAGCGTACTGCAACAGTCCCAAAAGTGTCCACTCCAAAAGCGAAAGAAAATAAAAATGCCGCTCTGCCTGGCAGTGTCACCAAGAGTGTCAAAAAGTCCACATGGAAGAGGAGACCAAAACCGGCACATTCCGGAGTACCAGTCCCGGAAAAGATGAAGAGGATACTTGAGAAAGAACTGCAGGATGCGGACTGTAGCTTATAAACAGCTTCCCACTGGTTTTGAAAATGATATAAAACTGTTTGTTTTAGGGAATGTATTCCTAGATACAACTTTTCTATTGATTAATGTATAACAGATGTGTATTGAATCTAGTATACACAGGTCCTTAATGGCACTGTACCTAACTACAAAACTATCATAAAATACTTGTTTATGATAGATTGTTGTAGCTCATTTGGGAAGGTGAATTGACACCATGAGAGTCAAGGTGGCCAATTTAATAGCAAAAGACCTGATTTCCCAATAGATGCCATGTTTTGATTTGTCAAATAAGTAAAGATTGAAAAGATGCAACAATTTGGAAATTGTTGTCAAAAAAATTATTGAAGACGTGTGTCAAGTTACATCATTTTTAATAGTTCCAATAAATATAGATAATTTTTAAAAACACTGCACTATTGTTGTACTGCCTAGCTTTATAGGAAAAAAAACTGGTTTGTGACATTCACTATGTGAATGTATATTGTAAACAGTTACATTCTTTGGAAAATATATGAATGATAATGTGTTGAAATTAGAATTCAAAATTCAAAATGAGCCTCCCATTTTAGGACTTTTTAATAAAGATTTAATATGTGTATATTATAAAGTAGTTTGTATGTTTAGATTTTAGACTAGATTTTACTTGCTTTTATGATTATTTTAGATTAAAAGATTATCCTGGTACTTTAGTAGATATGCTAGTTTATTAGTGTTTATTATATTTTTAGTAGAAAGAGTGAATAGCACACACGTATTATAATTTGGTTGTAATGCATAATGATTCTAGAAATTTTTGAACTAAATTTTTTGGTACATGATATTGAATATTCATAGATGTTTGTCTTATATTATTTGATTGATGTTAGTTTATCACAATTTTCACTACTCATTTCATTGTTTTACTTGCTATATTTACTAATTAACCCATGTTCACAAATACTCACTAAGTTTGAATGGGCTTAAAACTGTTACATCAAATATGTGTTTCAGAATACAGATTAAATTGTAGGACACAAAAATATAGCATTTTATTTGAATATTTGATGAGAAATAATACTTCCAATTTTATGCCATGAGTTTACATAAGTATAGAGTTCTCTACCAATTTGAATCTGCTAATCGGTGAAAGTATGCACTAAAGAATAATATTTTTTCTTTAAATGTGACTTAATATTAGGACTTCAGTACTCAAAAAATTGTAAAATTAGCATAAAGATATTCGGAAATAAGTGCATATTTAGGATGGTATAAGATTATAATAAACTCTTATAATATTACTAATGTTGACCTGACAGCACCACCTATTATGTTCTTTAGAAATAAGACAATGCTTGATATTTTATTAGGCAATTAATAATTTGGTATAAATTTACCTTAGTTGGGTTTATCTAACTAAACTTTTTGATTTTATTTCTACGACAGATCTACTTAATGACGAAAAATTATAAACCAATATGCAGTCCTTACATTACTTAATTAGTAATTGGTTAATTTCGATTGACTTAATCTTTATTTTTCATTAATTTGGATTTGGATACTAACATTATTATTAGTTATTGTTACATTAAAACATTTATATATTGTGCACCAAGTTACTCTTTTAACTGCAATTTTAATTTATAAAATATTCACAGCAGACAAATGTTTTCAATTCAGTATTACGTAATCATATCCGCGAAGAAGTGCGCTACCTACCTGTAAATATTATCGAAGTTATTTTCAACCCCCAAAACCGGATAATAGCGTAAAGCCCCAATTTTCAGGATTTAGGATGTTTTATAAGCGGACTTATGAAACACGCCTATGTGTCCTTCGTCTAGCTTTGTATTCCAGATTTTATCAATAATTTACATCCCTGAATTACGTAACCGATTCGTTCCCTCACTCACTCATTCATTCACTCTCTCGCTAACTTCTAACTCACTCACTCATTCAATGACGTCATTTAATGACGTTCGGTATAGGTAACCTATAAAGGCACCTATATCGTCCAGTTCTAGAAAGCTCAATACTAATATAGTCTGGATCACAAAATCTAGGATTTGCTCAAAAACAAAACATAATGTAATTTACGTTCTATAGTCTCATTAGGACTGGCTGATTATCAGAATTTAGATAACTTTCTGATACATAAAGGATGAATTATGGCATACAATATGCGTAAAAAAAATCCTTAATTGATCATAGTTACTAAAGTTGAGGATTTTCATATCAGAATACTTTTTAACAGTGAAAGTGTCTTGCATCAAGTATGTATCTAGTATGTCTGCAATATAATTTACTTGATATGAAATATGGAATATGAAATATTCAGACTAATTTGTCATCGCTTTATTTTCCTATATAGCCCATAGACACCTTAACATATTTAACATGTGTAATAATTGAAATATTACAGTGCTGCTGTGGTTTATAATTTTGACAATATGCAACTTGTTATTACATCCGCCGAAAACAAATCTTGGTGGACACAATGTCGTTATTGATTTCGTAATGTTTGGAGCATTAACGTAAGATCACCAATACTTTAAGGTGTTTAACAATATAATATTTTTCAAATTATGATCATTTTCCATGGATTATTGTTACTTTATATTTGTAAGACTCGTGCCAAATTGTAGTTTAGTATAAATAAAATGAAAATATGAATACTTAAATAAGTACTTTTTATTTTGTTTGCCTTTTTATAGTGATGGATTTTAGCCAAATATTTAAACTGTTCATCTACCTAGCTGCAGTCTGCAAGCCTCTTGTATTATGGATGGGGTAAACAGATTTCCCTGATGTTTCCTTGCCATTTATTTTCTTCAAGATATTATTAAGGTGAAATATTCAATATTCCCCCTTAATGTTATTATCTTCAATTGAGTCAATATGGGTTATACCTACGTATTTCAAATAAAAATCACTAACGCTTTTGCCTTCCTGGGAATCGAACTCAGGACCATGGTTTGATAGCCATTTCTCCTATCGAATTGATCGGTATAACGATCTTTCCACAGTAAAAATACGAAATTGATGAGTCCTTAGACCTTCGGAAATATTTATTAAACCAAGAAATATCATGCCATGCATTTTTCTCATGTTGATGATTGATGTTTTCCTTTACTCTTAAAATGCATGTGTAATTGACTATCAACACACACATGACATGAAAATTTAGAGGTGTACCCTGGGTTTTGAACTGTCGACTTCAGCGAATGCCGCGTTGCGCCCGCTGCGTCGCTCGCATCGCCTCGTCGCGTTGGTAGCCGCTCCGTACATTACTCAGCCATCACGCACTTTTATCTTGACTATTTTTATTTTGACAGCCTCCGTGGCGCAATTGGTTAGACGCCGCCTGTGAAACAAAAGGCCGCGGATTTAATCCCCGCACCGAGACAAATGTTTGTGAGGCCCACAAATATTTGTCTTGGGTTTGGGTGTTTGTGAGACCGAAAAGTCTCTCGTAGTTCCCGCTACCCACGACACAAGACTTAATTGATCTTAGTGTGAGGTCTGGACTATGTATGTATGTGACTGTTGGGTTGTATTTATTTATTTATCTGCAAACATTGGAGCATTGTCATATCCCTTATAGATTCTGATGAGATAATCTGGTGGTAGGTCTTTCATATGTAAGAGGCCGCCTGGGTAGGAGCAGCGTAGTGTCTCTTTCTCCTGACAAACTGCAGTGTAAATGCACTATGGTGTTTCGGATTAAAGGACATTGTAGCCAGGGTAACTACTGGACATAATATGGAGATTTATCATCTTATATCTCAGGATGGCGAGCGCAATGGAATGCCAAGCATTGCTTTGCAATTCAAGGTGTTGTTTGGCTTTGCTACTCTTCATGAGCGGTCGTATCGCTTACCATCAGGCGAACGGAATGCTCATCTCGCAATTAAATGCAATAAAACAAACATTCGTGATTCGTGATATTAGGCTGACGATTTATCTCCGTCACAAACATTTCTCTCGGTGCGGGGATCGAACCCGCGGCCTCTCGTTTTACAGTCGGCCTCCAACCCACTGTGCCACGAAGGCTGTGTTAGCTGAGAAGAGTGTATGCAGTTATGCTAAAATTATTTCTTGACAAATTGAATGTTTTTTACACGCTTTATATTAGCTTCACTTGTATGTTTGTTTGTAACCGACTCCTTAAGACGCGATTTTGACCCACTTTAAACGGACAGATTTCATTCAAATTTTGCACACCTGTCAAAGACCGATGACAATACAATAATTTAAAAAAAATAGATTTTTTGAAAAAAAAATGGATATTTTGCACGCCGCTAACTTCCTCTGGAAATACAGCCGTAGATGGATGTTTTTAGTCAAAACAATTAAATAATAGTTAAAAAAAACTAAAATACACGCTTTAATAAGATATACAACTAAAAAAGTAAAAATAATTGATACTGAATTTAAGATAAGAGAATGGAGTAAAATACATATATTTTATTGTTACAAAGCGTGGGGTGCAGGAGGATAAGTAATTGTTGTAAACACCTAAACCAAACTATTATTTATACTGACCAACATGTAGGTACATATTTTTTTTCTTTTACAAAAAAATACCTTTATTTCATAAACATTGTGGGTACTAATTACTAGGTAGACTTTACATAACTCCCTGTAATCCGACATAAAGGCCTTCTTTACATAATTGACATCATTACCGACCGGGACCACAACAACAGGTTTCCTAGAATATCACCTAGTAACAGTTGGATAGTTGTTCCGAGGCGTCTTATTGTTTACATCGGATTCATAGATAAATCATAAACAAATAACTATCGAGTGTTTTTTTAATTGCAAATAATGGCGAGACGAGCATGCCGTTCGCCTGATGATAAGCGAAACGACCGCTCATGGACAGTGGCTAAACCAAACAACACATTGAATTACAAATGCATTTTTTGGCATTCCACTGCGCTCGTCATCCTGAGACATAAGATGTTAAGCGTCAATATGTCCAGTAGTTACTCTGGATACAATGCCCTTCAAACCGAAACACAACAGTGCGTTTATAATACTGTTTGTCCGGAAACATGTCTTTGAAAAGATACAGGTTGGCCCTGGGATTTGAACCCACGACCACTATGAATATGTTGGCGGTCGCATTTGGTCCGTTACCAACAGGCCACCAGTCACCACGCTCTTTGATACTGCACGGTATTTGCTTGGAATTTGGATATTGTTGTAGCTAAAGACGGTCATTTTCATTTCCATAAAATAACATGGGTCTCTCAGAAGAGAGCATATCCCTGCCTTGTTTTCAGAATGGGTAAGTGTTACTTAGGAATATTTAAAAAATCCTTAATTTTTCATCACTAGCTACACTAAGCTGTCAAATCTTATAGGATGTGCAATAAACATGACATCATACGCACTGATACGCACCCGATGAGCACCCAATCAATAAATTAAATTGTGCAGTGATTTATTATATGCCTATAAAATGCGAAGAATTAAACAGGTGTCTATTAACATATTCATAGACAATAGGTGTTGGTAATCAAAATGTAATGACGATTTAAGGAGACGTTTATTGTATATTTAGCATATTTTTATGATTAGATAAGAATCAACATTAACTCATAAAGTTTTATCTTGGTTGATGATCACTTCATTGATGTTCCCGAAGCACTTATGGCTACGCTATGAACCATAATATCCTGGGTTTGATTATACAGATGGTAAATTCACTATGTGTGATATTTTTATGTAAGTATATAAAGTTAAAATTGTCTGATATGGAATTTATGCCCGGTGGTGTACGATAACACGTTTGGTCTACATTGGATTTAAATATGCATGTCTGACTTTGAAATCTCTGCCTACCTATCTAATTAGTAGGTATGTATATATGATTATAGAACAGCTTTTCTGTTTTAATTAACACCAGATTAATAAATTCAAACTATCAGAACACAGAAGTCTACCGCTGAACAAGTCTTATCTAAATCTAAGCCATTCCTTCGGCGTTTACCGTAGCTATTACAAAAAAATGTTGTCCTTAACTTCGGAAATTAAGATACTTCTGGTGTAAGGATAAGGGTAATCGTAAGGCTTTAACATATTTTGTTTTGGAAGGACCGAATGGTTTGATTTCCATCAGAGGAGCAGCACTGTTGTGTATTTTTTTAATACATCAAAATAGGCAGTAATGCTACATTCTATTAGTATTGTACTCAGTCTTTTGTGTGTGAACAATTAAACAGCGAAAAATAGTATTCCCCTTAAACAAAATGTTAGGATGCGTCGCGCGAAGTTTTTATTCGAAACTTGTCTGGCGCCGCGATGCGCGTGAAATACTAATGAACTGAACGCAACTATATTATCTACTTTATTATACGTTGCATGTAATACATTTTACGGCGAAACGACCATAAATACCGCTGCTACATGTTATTTAAATCAATTACTTGCATTATTTTTGGACGTAGCTACACCTGTTGCAACCATTCTGACTAAGTTTATATTACGGAAAAATATTTAGTTTATAAAGTACAAATCTTAGTTTATTTAAAATGGAGATCTAATTATTATTTAAATGTAATATTTTTCTTCGTATTTACTTGATTATTTTGCGGAATAGCATAGCAAAGAGTTATATTTTACACACACGTCCCTGTGTTATTTGTTTGTCTTTTTTTATTTAAGTAACTGTGCGATTATAATTATTGTGAATGAAAAGAAAGACAACCACGCATCCACCACGACTGTAAGGCGAGAGCGCTAAAGGATAACTGTGGCTAATTTGACAGTTACCCTAACTGTGGTCCTTCGATTCTATTACTTTCACATCAATTTGTTTTTTTTTTTTTTTACTTTTGTGTAGTAAACTTGTGACTTGATCGCGATGCGGTATAACCCATCGAATCACGGCACTGAATTTAAGACGCGTTGGTGATCATCGAGGAGATCTTTTTATTTAATAAGGTATATCTAGTGACAAATCATTACTAGGCGTTCCAATGGGAAAAGTGGAGTACGGAGTAAATTTTGGTAGTGGTAGAGACTCTACCTCAGCATCAATGGGCAGGCTCGTACGGGGCTGTACCACTGTCTCACAAGATATCGAAGTGAAGCGACAGCTTTGATCTCACGTTTTTTCGATGAGTGAGATTGCTGAATGTCCAATATCCCTTTTCTCTTTCCATCTTTTTTCCTTCCCGTTCTTCTCACGATTTGATGGGCCGGCAACACATCCATAATCCAAGCATTGTAGATGTTCATGGGCGGCATCGATCACTTACCATCAGATGATCTGTTTAATCACAGCCTCCGTGGCGCAGGCGGTTAGACACCGCCTGTGAAACGAGAGGCCGCGGGTTCGATCCCCGCACCGAGAGAAATGTTTGTGCGGCCCACAAATATTTCTCTCGGGTCTGGGTGTTTGTGAGACCGAAAAGTCTCTCGTAGTTCCTGATACCCACGACACAAGACTCGATCTTAATGTGGGGTCAGGACTATATATGTGACTGTTGGGTGTTATTTATTATTATTATTATTAATCGTTTGCCGGATCTATGCAAAAATATCCCCTATTTGTAAAATATGACGGGATTAATATTTCCGTATGATGTCTTTGTTTGGGCGTTTACAAATTATAAAGTCAGGCGTGGTCTCGTTGTAATTAATTACAACAGATCTTTTGTTTCTGCATACCTCATTTATAACCAAATACTTTGAAACATTATTTTCGGAGACTATAAAGATGTCACGGTGTTTGCGTGGTGCATAATAATCTTTATGTCATCAGTATTTATGATATTTTTAAGAGTCTTCGCTCTTCATAGATAGCGCTGTAATCTATTAAGTCTTGGATTTGATTTTGACCAAAAAAATGTTTGTCCGGGGCTATATAAAATTCAAAAACTGTTGTAGGGTTATCGGTCGGTGGCTTTTCACGCCATATTACTGCTGTAATACGCAAAACGATAAAAAAGAAACAATACCAACCTACCTAATCACAAGAACGCTTTTAAAAAGACAAGCATAGGGATATTTAATAATGCATATTATAGTAGGTTCCAAAAACAGTTTTATGGCATGGAGGGGTTTCGTAAGCCTTACCACACCACTTTTATCATTGAGCCTGCCAGTCTAAGAATTTAGTCTTTTGCATTTTCCCAAAAAGAATATAAAACGAAAAGTGTTTCCAAATCTTTACATTTTTGTTTAGTGTCTTGAAGTAATTAGACGTGCCTACCAGGCAGATGCCAGGACACCCACGTTTCGCTTTGTATGTTCCGTCCCAAAATGTCATAGGAAGCGATAATATCGCCATATCGGAAACAAATTTCTGACTCCCGGCCGATAATGATTCGAAGAATCCAAACTTTATTACCCGATTTTTTTTCGAATCCGAGACCCCAGCTTTGTAACAATACCGTAGTACAACAACGCCACCGAGGCAAATAAAGCATTGATTAACCCTAAATTAATTAATTTATGGCGAACAATCATCCAACTTGGTGACTCGCGTCATTTGTTTTATTGCTTTTAATTTAACGACCACATTAAACAAACCGTACCTATTTACGTATGCGCATGTAAATCATGATTTTTATTGTACTATGTAACACCAATATTTATTTAAGATTATAAGGGTTGTACCGACTAGGATAGAACGTGTCGTTCTAGACCAAAAATAATTGATACTAACATTAGGAAAATTTTACTAGTCGACAAAAGTCCGACTACATTCGAATTATAGAAATAGAGTCTCTAGAATGATGGCTGATTAATTTTCGCCAAGCCGTCAGGTAACCCGCTTTGTCGGTTACAGATTACACCAAAAAAACCTTAACGTAATTAGATAAACCGCAAGAGCTACATATAAAATATTATGTTGGTAAATTGCAACTTTTATTTATCTTTGAGTATTTTGGGTGTGAAATAAGCGAAGCTTTTAAAAATGCAATCGGTCCAATTGCTTCCTTATTATTAGTTTTCGGGTCTGGGTGTTTATGAAACCGAAAAGTGTCTCGTAGTTCCTAATACCCACGACGCATGACTCGATCTTAGTGTGGGGTCAGGACTATGTATGTGACAGTTGGGTATTATTTATTTATTTATCTTTCTTTTATTAATATCAATAACATAGTTTTTCGTAGGCTACTTAAAAATATAATATAGCCTATATAATATGTCCCATTGCAGGTTACGGGCCTCCCCTACAATGTAGATTGCGATTGCGAAGTATAACTTCGCAATCGCACCATCGTCCACCACGCTGAGCTATTACGGGTTGGCCACTAATCATCTGATTGATACATAATTGTACGTTGTAACGCCAACCCTTCTGGAAACTTTAGATGTCGTCTAGTCATTGTTTCATGTAGCCCCGCCCACCGGTAGTACAAGCTCAACAAAGGCGCTGTTCGCAATAAAACAACGCACGATCGCCATTAACAATTAGCCAGGACACGAGGCATGATTTACTGCGACGAAACTCCGCCTGTCGCATGTGAAGGATGGCGTCTTGCCGAACTAATCTTGAATTGTAATTTGTTCTGTGGTCTATGTTGTGCGCGGTTTCTAGTACATTTTTCCATCTGGATCCTAAGTATCTGTAACCGAAAGTACGATTGTGAACGGTTAGGCCATATAGTTTACGCTAGCCTAGTGCGGTTTGGCGGACTTTTCATGTCATACAAATGTATGCTATGAAATATATCCTTCATCGTGGAACGTGGTGATTCTATTCAATGCACACATGACTGAAAAGTCAGTAGTCTGGCCTGGGATTTGAACCCGCGCAAACC
The DNA here is from genome assembly GCA_009982885.2 of Hyles vespertilio. NCBI lineage: Eukaryota > Metazoa > Arthropoda > Insecta > Lepidoptera > Sphingidae > Hyles > Hyles vespertilio. Next base: position 2,864,178 of record CM042812.1, on the reverse strand, counting down.
GTGCACATGTTGGCAGCTGCGTCTGGTTACCAACAGACCACTATGCACTTCCATTAGTCCATATTTTCCATAGGTACAGTAATAATGATCTACCGGCTCTCCCTATGTTTCGTGAATACCGCCGTTTATGATCACTAAAAATAGAAAAAGAAAAGAGGAAGGGATAATTGGATGTGGACTGAAAAGCTGCATTGAGCCTCAAGTTACATTAATATCACTCACTAAAAGAAGTGGAAATCTGTAGTTTCATGTTTTCAGTGTGACAATACTACCACGGCTAACGACATGCTTTTGAAATTATCCGCATATTATGTAGATACAATATATTCATGAAATTACATTGTAAAATAAAAATATTAGCTAATGATTTTAGGGTGAGGTTTTAGAAGTAGAGATCTTCCAACAACCATCTTCTCTATGTAACACAGTTACCACAAGAATTTCAGCAAATAGTTTATTTTAAAATACTTCTAAACACTTACGTAAATTCGTATGCGCAGTAAACATCATCATTGTTACATTCAGATGTCCATACTAGACTTCTGAAGGGATTATGCTTACCAACAAAGCATGTCAATGTTCATATACGATCTGCACAGATGCTTCGTGACCTCACGAGAATTATCATAATAAAAGTCTTTGGTGCGGAAATTAATCGCTTTTCAATCATGACTTGTGACGCCGGCGCGGCTGCATTCTGATCGATGTGTTGTACGCGATTTGTTTAAAATAAGCTCTGATCCATAGATACCCAAAATGGACAAGCTCCAGGTATAGACTATGATCTTGACTTGATCTTCAATCTATGTGCCAAAAAATGGAGAATCCTAAGATCTAAATGAGAATGGATGTTATTTAAGCAGGTCGTGGACTTTTTATTTGTACTATCCGTGATTGAAATAGATCTATTTCACGGATTTTAACTACTATTTATTCCCTGCTATCGAATATTTTGTGCCTTTCGAATAACTTTTGAATTCAGTTTGAGCGAAGAAGACGAAATATTTGTTCAGTAATAAAGAGATTTATTTATTTATTTATTTATTATACTTCATACCGGGTATCTCAAGACTGCTACCGAAAACGAAGCCGGTTGGTAGTCACTAACTACAAACACATTGCAACTAAAAATTTCGCAAAGAAACGCGACAAATATTTTTTATAATTTTTTAAATATCGTCATTTTTGGGTGGTAAATCCATAGTTTTTGCTAAAATAATGATTTAAACACTTTTATACCTTAGATTATTTATAATTAAAACGGTATACACTATTTTTTTTGGGAAAAAATGTATTTACCACCCAAATATGGTCATAGGAAAAAAAAAAAACAAAAAAAATTGTCGCTTTTTTTGCAACTTTTTCTGTTGCATTGTGTCTGAAGTCGCTTAAACTACCACCCGGCTTCGTTTTCGGTAGCAGTCTTGATATACCCTGTATACATTGTATACAAGGCGGACTTAATGCCAGAGGCATTATCTACCAGTCCACCTTTGGGTGATGCAGAGATGAGATCAAGTGGGCGTATAAATTTTTATAGAAAAGAGAAAAATAAATAGAAACATAAATAATTAATATGTAAATACATACAAATATAGGGTCAATACATGATATACTATAGTGGATATATATAGTTATTATATGAATAATTATGACATAAATATATATCTTAAATATACAGGGTATATCAAGACTGCTACCGAAAACGAAGCCGGGTGGTAGTTAAAGCGACTTCAGACACAATGCAACAGAAAAAGTTGCAAAAAAAAAGCGATAATTTTTTTTTGTTATTTTTTTCCTATGACCATATTTGGGTGGTAAATTATTTTTTTCCTAAAATAATAGTGTATACCCTTTTATTTATAAATAATCTAAGGTATAAAAGTATTTAAATTATTATTTTAGCAAAAACTATGGATTTACCACCCAAAAATGACGATATTTAAAAAATCATAAAAAATCATTGTCGCGTTTCTTTGCGAAATTTTTGGTTGCATTGTGTTTGTAGTCACTAAAACTACCACACGGCTTCGTTTTCGGTAGCAGTCTTGCGATACCCGGTATATGTGTATATATATATATATATATATATATATATATATATATATATATATACATACATAAATACATATAGTAATATATAAGTAACAAACTATTGTGATGATTCTGCAACTTCCTTAAGCAGTAAATCACGAACCTTCATTTTGAATGTGAAACGGTTAGTGGACGTCCTGATAACGAGGGGGAGCGCATTCCACAGTATCGCTTGGACTGAAAACGAGAAGTGAAGAAAATTAGAGCTGTGAGGGGGACACTTAAGAAGAAGATTATTAGACGATCGAAGATTTCTATTATGATTGGCACCTAGAAATTGAAAGCTAGAGATTAAATAGGAAGGCGGAGAAGGAGATTTAAGAAGAGAGAAAAGTGTTGTGAGAGCACGCATACTCCGGCGTTGGCGAATAGGTAACCACTTGAGATTTAAAACCTTTTAGTGACTATAAACGAGTCCATTGGTAATATAGTTATTGACACTGAAAAACGTTTTGAATACATAACTAATAAGGTAAAATTAGCGTATATTAAGACTGCGACCGAACGAATTAAAAAAAAGCGGTCGTCGTATTAAGGTAGTAAATAGTAAATACATAGATTTTCACTTAAACTACCACCCAGCTTCGTTCTCGGTCGCAGTCTTTAAATACCTTGTATATAATTAACAGCGTACTTTTAATGCGACCTGTCATGTGTGTTTATATTTAAATTTTCAAATTTATATAAAATAAACTTTTTTTTTTTATTGCATTGAATGGCGAGACGAGCAAGCCGTTCGCCTGATGGTAAGCGATACGACCGCTCATGAACAGTAGCAATATTCCACTGCGCTCCAGTAAAACTGGTGGTAGGTCCCTCATATGTGAGAGGCCATCTGGGTAGGTACCACCGCAATGTCTATTTCTCCCGTGAAACAACACTGCTTAAATGCGCTGTTGTGTTTCGGATTGAAGGACATTGTAGCCAGAGCAACTACTGGACATATTGAGACTTAACATCTTATGTCTCAGGATGGCGAGCGCAGTGGAATGTTGCTACTTTTTATGAGCGGTCGTATCGCTTACCATCAGGCGAACGGCTTGCTCGTCTCGCCATTCAAAGCAATAAAAAAAAACAACTAAGGTCAGTGGCGAGTATAACTAAACTGGCACACGTTATATTCGTCTCCCTGCATAAACTTTGGGGACCTCTGCACGAATCTTTGTTTTGCGACTTATCTGTTGACTAGGTATAGATTTCTGATAAAGATAACAATATGAGTATTATCTGATGGAATTTGGGCGCCGTTTGTTACGTATGTGCAGTTAGTACTTGTAAGTGTAAATTCTTTGGGTCTCAATTGAAAATACTGTCGGGTATATTTTATGCGTACACCATGCGAATTTGAATTGTCTACAAACTTGTTTTGCAAGCGAAATAATTGTTTTTGGGTTTTTAATTTGGGTAATGGTTTATTTTCATGCTTGTATTTTTATACATATGAAGTGTTTTTAATTATGGTAGGCGTTTTATTACAGCGCCCGGAAGGATGCTTTGATGATATTCAGTCAGCTTTTACAAAATCTTACTAGCCGAACTGACTGCTATGCCCCTGAAGGTAAGCGCAATTCCATCCAAACTGATTTTCGAATAGCCTCAGACGTCGAGGCGAGGCTGTCCCCTGCCATTATATAGCGTATGTATATTTCATTCGTAAGCTTACTAAATGCTAAGTTATAAAAAATATACAATTATGCCAGCCTGCACAAGCCTGCTGCTATGAGAAATGTATCAATCAGGCCCTATATGACTAGTGGAGATTGCTACCGAAAACTTATTCTTGTGGTGTGGACCTATAGGTCAACCTATTACCACTATCTCGTCATAGATGGTCCTGAAGAGAGTCATTTCTAGCAAGGATCATTTGTAGTTTTATAAATTGGTGAGAACGACCAGACTCTAGTTCGCATGATGGTAATCATCACGCCTGACTTAATCTATAGCAAATCGATAACTAGTATACTACTGCACCCATCTTATCATGGGGCATAAGGGGTTAAGTCTACTGGCTACTAGCTCTATGTTCTTCATAGAACAGATCATTTCATGGACAAATCTGTGGTACCAAAGGACCATTTGCGTACGAGGTATTTAAACGGCCTTTCCATCCTACGTCAGATCTAATTATTTTATTCTGTCTGTATCATATTTCTATGAACACGTAGGAAATCTATTGTTTAATTTTTCCTCCAAATACTTAAATGATAATCAGTGGGAACAGTTAAATTCCTTATGGCATGTTCATCAATACTATGGCAGTGACGTCTTTATGACGTGAAATACTAATTGAGGAAAACTAAAATAGACAATTTTAACCCAACTTTTATGGAAAAATTGATTATTTTCTGGTGATGGAATACCTATTCGTAATCGCCCGGATAGCGACCGTACACAGTGCCAAAAACCCACAGTGACTAATGTGTAACTATGGTGGGTTTACACCATTGCGTAGAGTACACTAGTTTGTCTTATTCCAGGATCAGCTTAGCCTAAAGTCTAAATCTCTTGGTAATTCGATTGCGAGGATCATTTAATTTATTGTTTTTGCGCGGTTACGTTAAAACGATAATGTGCTGAATTGCCAATGGTAAAATTTAATATTCTCCGCAGATAGTGAATAAATACTAGACGATTTAGCAAAAAATGGAGATTATAACCCATTGAATATAACTCAGAGGCATATCAGGGGTTAGGTACTCTTTGTTTCGAAAGCGAAGTTCCAGTGATCGGCATACGAAGCAAGTTATATGTTTTCCACTTCCAAAAAAACGAGTGCCAAGTGCGACTCGGACTCGCGCGAATGATTCCGTACCATCATCTATAAAAGAAACCATAAAAATCACGTTTGTTCCTTTTTAGTTAAAATTTGCTTAAAAATTACATTTGTTGTATGGGAGCCCGCCTTTAGTATTCACTTTATTTTTATTTAATTATTTATTTTGAAAGGTAATAAGTATACAACTAAATATTCTGTGTAAATTTCAGCTCTCTAGGTATCACGGTTTATGAGATACAGTCTTGTGACAGACATACAGCGTTAGTAGTACAGTCTCAGTAATAGGGTTCAGTTTTTACCTTTTAGGTATGGAACCTTAAAGTCAATAGTATTTTTTATGACACTTATCACTCACTAATAACTTAGTCTATGGTTACGAGGTTCGATAGTGTTCGAACATTTTGTGAAGTACCTAGGCACATTCGTACAGTTTTACGTACGACGCGATGTCAGAATATTCGAACTTCGCTTCTGATCTTAGAGTAGCTACGATGTATAATGTACGGACACTTACAAAAAAAATATTTAATTTATAAAACAACCATTGTATAAGAGTGACCCGTATTACAGTAATCGGATAAACTAAATCTCCTTACATGGCACCGGGACTAAATGAAACAGTATATTTTATGATATTATACCCATCGTACCGGAAATATAATCGTAGTCAATTACTGAATCATCTATGCGATACATGTATTAAAATGACTTTTCCCCCTTACAGGGTTCGGCCATTTTACAGTAGCACTTTTAACCCAGATAAGCCTACTGTCCTATATATAGGACAGTCAAAATAAAAAAATATATTGAACTAACCATTTAAATGGTTGATTTTATTTGTTGTTATTTGAAGTAAGGAGACTATTTTTTATTATAAAAAAATAGAATATCAATGATATAAATACATTTCATATAAATATTTCACTTCAAAGTACGCAATAAAAGTGTGCCCCAGACAAGGTGCACGAAAGGTAGGTATAAAAAACTGTATATTACAGTAAAGTTTTATATTTCACATTTTTCTTATTCTAGATAGCCTGTTCCTTATTTTCGAAAACTCGTTCCTCAATATAATACTTCGGAGAGTGGAAATAATTAGGGATAAAAAGTAGTGTCCTATATATAGGACGGTAGGATAATACGGGGTAACTTTATATTCCCACTATTACAGGCGCATGTCATAATTATCGCGTGGATTATGATGTTGAAATCTTTTCTGACAATGGAAAAAATACTGAGAGGTAACTCAATATATATATGATCACTTTTGACTAACATTTATAGACACACTAATGTAGATTTTTGTATAAGGACTTTTGTAAGTGGTAGAGTTTTGCTGTAAGTCGTTAAAGCTACGAAACACATGTCATCTCAGCCAAGGAGTCTCTACTAGCTCACAGATGAACTGTATAGCAGCATCTTCGCTGTTGCGTTTCATTTGTCGAGTGAGATTGTCCAAGAACCAACAGCTGGCAATGTGCTTGATTACCATATTGCCGGGTGTTGGTTATCGAACCGTGTAGGGCTGTCATCATATACACTGGTGGAAAACTCGTCGATGACCCATGCAAGTGTATCGCATTCAGGGATCAGCTTGTGTATATCCGTTAGATACCCTGTTTGGATCGCGCTAACCTTACATCAAGTGCACTGGAACAGTTTGATAGGCCAGAGTAAAAAACGACTCAGTGGTTGAGAATGTGACGCTGAATAACTAGCCAACAAACACAATAATTCCAGTAGCAGTTATCTTTGTTCAAAGACAACACGGTAGAGATCACATTAGTAATCGCAAAAACAAACCTACAAGTTAGGCAGCTTCTTGCGAGAAATAATATGGTCCGAAATAATAGGTTCTGAAGTCATTTTCAGTAGATTAGCTTGAAATTTAAAAATTTTATGTGGGTAGATTTGACTTTTTCTTTCACGACATTCATGTCCACGACTCATTAGATATTTAGGACACTTTTAATCAGTAAATATACCTTTTATATTCAATTTGGTCAATATCAATACTAAACTATACTTGCTACCTATTATCCTACTGTCCTATATATAGGACGGTCATTTCCCGGAAAGCCTTATGGCAGATAATTTTTTCAATATTTTTTTTATTCGTCTTGAGGGTAATGAAATTAAAGAAAATCATTAGTTCTGATGATTTACAAAAAAACTTGTTTCAGGCTTATCTGGGTTAAAGCGTGATGTCATTCGTTACGTCACAATCGACGTCATTCTTTGATGGGAATTGCGATACAAAATAATAAATTAGAGCTAAGCTGTTTTATACAATAAATATAGAAAAGTAGATACCTACTCCAATTTTCTAAATTATAAAATCTGTAGCTAGGATTCCGTTTGTTTTAGGATTCCGGTGTTAAAAATAAAAAATGAAAGCTTTATTTTAGGCTCACTTTGTTAACAAACAAGTAGGTAAGGCAATACTTATAAAAAGCTTCTTGACCTAGATTCATGAATTTCGGTAAGAAAGGAGTCTCAAAGTTTGGGAGGACAAAAAAATAAAAATTTGTCGTTGTAGTATTTTCTTGCGTTTACCAACATACATTTTAGGTTATAATTTCTGAGAGTGATTTAACCCAGCTACAGGACCTAGGAGTACAGTTTTTCACATACAAAGTTAAGTTTGTCTTTCTATCTTTTCTTTTGTATTTTTTATTTATATACATTCTTTCATACCAACTTACAGCGGTAACTGATAAATAATCTTTAAAAGAGCGGGGCAAAGCCCAATGTATAGTACGGAACCCGGAGTGCGTGAAACGAACTCACACTTGGCCGTTTTTTATTCAAACTAGGTAAAGCTGCGCTCTTTGGTAAATGCAGTTTTATACTAAAATATTCCATTTTCAAAGTTTATTTTTCCTTTAATTTGTGACTCGAAAGTCAAAATGTACTCCACCCACATATTAAAATAAGATGCAGTTGCTAAGGCGCGAAAAAGTAACAGACAGTAACTTTCGCGAATATTCAAACGCCATTCAAATAAGGAGTTCTTAACTGCGCACATCCTATTTAGTCAGTACATTTAAGCGGGACTTGAGTAGTTAAGTTCAATATAATATTGAAGTGGCATTTAAATATTCGGGCATAGGTGATAGGTAGTATAGATTTAATTCCACTAAAGCGTTGAATACTAGGCCATAGTTCATAATACAAAGCCAGCTTTATTAGCAATTAACACCAGTAAGGATTAAAATCAACCGCACCGGGATATGCTAATTTTATCTGTGAACTAAAAGATTTTTTATTGTTTGATTTTACTCACGTATTATCGAAATCATGATAATTCGATTCTAAAATCGCAAAGAATGCACATAAACCAATATATACTGGGTATCTCAAGACTGCTACCGAAAACGAAGCCGGGTGGTAGTTTTAGTGACTACAAACAGTCCTGATATACCCTGTATAACCAAGATATTGAAACAGTAGTTAGAATTGCAAATTCAAATGCCAACAATAACCGCCACCAACGAATGCTAGCGAACATCTTTTCTTAGAGGTGGAATTCTCACTTAATAAACTTTTACTCGGTGTTTACTATTGTCCTTCGCTTCACATTAACTTCTTTTTCTTCTCTTGAAACAATTCTCGAGAATTTGGTTCCCTCGTACAGTCAAACCATAATCATGGATGACTTTAATACCTGTCTCCTTAAGGAAGATCATCGCTCTTCCTCACTTTTGAATACTATCCAATCCTGTAACCTTTCTACTCTTCCTCTTTCAGCCACTCACCATTCCCTCAACAACACTCCTTCTCTTCTTGACCTTATCATTGTTTCCTCCCCAAACCTAGTTGCAAAACATGGACAATGTTCCGCCGACGCTTTTTCCTTTCATGATTTGCTATTCCTTTCCTATCGTATCCGTCCACCTAAAGCCTCTCCCAAAGTCCTTCTGCAACGAAATTTTCGTTGTATAAATGTTGATAATCTTCGCAAAGATGCTGACAACATAGACTGGAGCTCGCTTCTTGACACAGATTGTGTTGACAGTTGACACTAAGTTGCATATTTTTAACAGCAAGTAGACTGAACTTTTTGATAGGCATGCACCTGTTAAACTTAAACGTTTACCATCCATCACCTTGGCTAACTATCGACATCAAAGAGTTACTCTCAAAAAAAGCATCAGCCAAAAATAGATATAATCGTCGTCCTAGCGAGTCTAACTGGATAAAATATGTAGCTATCCGGAATCACTGCAGTAAGGTGTGTAGAAATGCACATCGCTGATAAATTCACAACTCAGTCGGTGATCCAGCCAAAGTCTGGAAATTTCTAAAAACACTGGGAGTGGGTAAATCAGAACAAGATTCTATTCCTAAATCCATAGATTTAAATTCCTTAAACCTTCATTTTTCTTCCTTGTCTACTTAACTTATCTCCAATGGCAGTTGATTGGTTTCGTAGTTACCTGTATGGACGCCGGCAACGCATCCGTGTGGAGGAAAATTATTCCTCCTGGTGCTCCGTATCTGCTAGCGTACCACAGGGCGGCGTGCTATCTCCTCTTCTCTTCGCTATCTTTATTAACTCCATAACCAATCTCATTCGTTCTTCCTACCACCTCTACGCTGATGATCTCCAGATTTATACTCAAGCTCCGTTATATAAGATGACTGATGCTATTGCTAAAATCAATACAGACATTACGTTTACTGGTGGTAGGTCTCTCATATGTGAGAGGCCATCTGGGTAGGTACCACCGCAATGTCTATTTCTCCCGTGAAACAACACTGCTTAAATGCGCTGTTGTGTTTCGGATTGAAGGACATTGTAGCCAGAGCAACTACTGGACATATTGAGACTTAACATCTTATGTCTCAGGATGGCGAGCGCAGTGGAATGTTGCTACTGTTTATGAGCCGTCGTATCGCTTACCATCAGGCGAACGGCATGCTCGTCTCGCCATTCACTGCAATAAAAAAAATTAAAAAAAAAAAACATTTAATACATCTGTAATTAAAGCAGACTTCACTATTACTTCCTTTCATTAAATTATTTGGAAATTGTAGTAGGTATATTATAATTTATGTATGATTTTGTATTATTTATTTATATGTATGTATGTTTATATTGTATATATGTATAATTGTATATATACGGATATGTATATGTGTATATGTAGTTATGTTTAATTAGTATTATTTAGCTTTAAGTAATTCTTTATTTGTCACACTGCCCTCTCTCCCTCTCCTTCATTTAAATCCATCCCATGGTTGTCTGTAAGATATTGCTGTTGAGTGATAAGACCGCCATTTGTACTCTTTGTTATTATTATTTCTGTTTAGCTATGTTGTTGTTAAGTTTGTGTACAATAAAGATTTAAATAAATAAATAATAAATAAACTCCCCAGCATGACAAAACATAACTTATGCAAGTGACGCTGAACTTACGTACATAAATACACGCCTTTCTCCCAGAAGGAGTAGGCAGAGATGCAACCAGAACACCCCCGTTTCGCATTATATTTTCCGTTCTACGATATGATAGGGGGTAGCCTGTAGTCTTATAGACCATAAACTGACGATGATATAATAACGTTGAAAATATGGGCTGATATTGAAACAAAATTCTAATATCATTTTGCCACACCCCGATTCGAACCCTAGCTTTGCAACTATACCGTGTTACAAGTTACAACCGCGCCCGCGTCGCGTCGAGGCATCGAGACTTTGAACTTTTAACAGTAATATTTCAGAAAAAGTTACTCTTTGGAAAATAATACTCCTAACTTACTTATTTGCTAAAAATGCGAAAACCCCATTTTTATAATTTTTGACCTTAATTAATTCTCAACCAGGTATGGAATCGATTTTTCACATATACTTAAGTTTCGGATATTCGTACCAACAATTAGATCTTTAAGAAAGTTTGTACTATGTTTTGATCTTATTAGACCGGACTATAATTATAAGTCGATATAATCTAAACTAATATTATAAAGAGAAAAGATGGGATTGTTAGTTTGCATTTAACAGGCTCCGAAACTACCTACTGGACCATTTTGTTTCCATAAATGTGTTTAATTTTGTTAATATGCACTCAAAACAATTCTCTAATGAAACCTAAGGCATACTGATACGAAAAAATATTCAAAACTTCAAACAAAAAGCTTGGAAACCTAATTTTGTAAAATTATATTCTATTATAGGATAGTTTTATTTATATACTAGCTGTCGGGCCCGGCTTCGCCCGGGTGCAGATAGTTTTTGAGTCCAATCCACATCAAGAACATATTATTTCGCGTGTCTACTAACTATATTTCCCGCGTGCCGTCGACTATATTTCCCTTCCGTAGGAGAGGACATCCCGTGCCAACAATTTGAATTTGAAAGAGTAGAAAATATGTATATTTGGTTTCCTGACTCATCCCACGGGAACACTACATTTTTCGGGATAAAAAGTAGCCTATGTGTTAATCCAGGGTGTCAGCTATCACTATACCAAATTTCATCAAAATCTGTTGAGCCGTTTTTTCATGAAAGAGTAACAAACATCCATACATACATACAAACTTTCACCTTTATAATATTAGTAAGGATTTTATTAATTTATATTTAGTTATTTATTAGCATAAACGAATACTTACAGCCATAAAAGTAAGTACATAATATAATAATAATAATAAAAAGCATTTAATGTAAAAAAAATATTTTATGTAACACAATATTTAAAACAATAGATGAAAAAGTGAAACTGTGTAACTTTTCAATTACCCAAGTGCGTAAGGAGTAAAGTGACGGCTTGCACTTTGCAACTCATAAAAAATGTTTTTACACAGACACCAGCCGTATTATTTATTATGATTCTAATCAATGGACGTGTTATAATAACTAGTTGAATAATTTACATCATCTCAATCATGTTATGGAACTATTGTTCGACAATTCGTCCATTAGGGCGTCGCGTACTTAACCCTAAAACGGTGGGCTATTTACAAAACTACTATTTACGCTTGGAATGGTCTAAAAGACCCAATACAGATGAAAAATACAAAACTCAAATCTTAGTATATGTGAATTTTGTGTGAGAAAACAACTGAGAGGAAATTATGGTCTTTATTGTAACTAAATCATATACTTAAATGGAAGAATTGATTTTAATTAATGAAGTATTGATTTTAGAGCACTAATTAATTCACATTTTTTTAACAAGACACTGGTTTTAGGATAGTTTTATTTATATACTAGCTGTCGGGCCCGGCTTCGCCCGGGTGCAGATAGTTTTTGAGTCCAATCCACATCAAGAACATATTATTTCGCGTGTCTACTAACTATATTTCCCGCGTGCCGTCGACTATATTTCCCTTCCGTAGGAGAGGACATCCCGTGCCAACAATTTGAATTTGAAAGAGTAGAAAATATGTATATTTGGTTTCCTGACTCATCCCACGGGAACACTACATTTTTCGGGATAAAAAGTAGCCTATGTGTTAATCCAGGGTGTCAGCTATCACTATACCAAATTTCATCAAAATCTGTTGAGCCGTTTTTTTCATGAAAGAGTAACAAACATCCATACATACATACAAACTTTCACCTTTATAATATTAGTAAGGATTTTATTAATTTATATTTAGTTATTTATTAGCATAAACGAATACTTACAGCCATAAAAGTAAGTACATAATATAATAATAATAATAAAAAGCATTTAATGTAAAAAAAATATTTTATGTAACACAATATTTAAAACAATAGATGAAAAAGTGAAACTGTGTAACTTTTCAATTACCCAAGTGCGTAAGGAGTAAAGTGACGGCTTGCACTTTGCAACTCATAAAAAATGTTTTTACACAGACACCAGCCGTATTATTTATTATGATTCTAATCAATGGACGTGTTATAATAACTAGTTGAATAATTTACATCATCTCAATCATGTTATGGAACTATTGTTCGACAATTCGTCCATTAGGGCGTCGCGTACTTAACCCTAAAACGGTGGGCTATTTACAAAACTACTATTTACGCTTGGAATGGTCTAAAAGACCCAATACAGATGAAAAATACAAAACTCAAATCTTAGTATATGTGAATTTTGTGTGAGAAAACAACTGAGAGGAAATTATGGTCTTTATTGTAACTAAATCATATACTTAAATGGAAGAATTGATTTTAATTAATGAAGTATTGATTTTAGAGCACTAATTAATTCACATTTTTTTAACAAGACACTGGTTTTAGATAAAAAATCTGTTTTTATTATCGAAACTTGTGTTTAAGCCGTATATTCAATTTATTAGCTTTTTCACTAGAATGAAAAGAGCTACTCATTATTACAAAAAGAACGCTAAAACCAATATGACATAAAATATAGATGAGGGAGTCTATGGCTTGAGTTAATTTTCAGACAACATAAATAATTAGTAATTTACAGCATATGATTCCATGAAATAAGATTAAAAAGGATACTAAGCATAGTGAAGATTTTTTAAATTGGGGTCTAGGTGTTTTTTTTTATTGCAGTAAATGGCGAGACGAGCATGCCGTTCGCCTGATGGTAAGCGATGCGACCGCTCATGAACAGTAACAAAACCAAACAACACCTTGAATTACAAAGGAATGCTTGGCATTCCACTGCGCTCGCCATCCTGAGACATAAGATGTTACGTCTCAATATGTCCAGTAGTTACTCTGGCTACAATGTCCTTCAATCCGAAACACAAAAGTGCATTTAAACTGCTGTTTGACGGGAGAAATAGACATTGCGGTGGTACCCACCCAGGCAGCCTCTCACATATGAGAGACCTACCACCAGGTGGTGTGGTGGTGTGGGTGTGACAGAATGGGCCTACTAAAATAGAGTCCTCTGTTTGTAAGGAGCCGTTTCTGGAAAATTATAAATATTCTTCTTATCCACACTTATCTTACACTAGTATTGTATATTGGATTAAACTGAATTTGAATCAGGAAGAAGGCTTAGCTTTTTTTTTATCTGTTTACACCAATTTTGATTGACATAGACATTATATTGAATATTACTAATTAAGCTTGTAGTCATGTATTATCAAACAAAGATGATATGATTTATACTATTATATACATCCAATCTTTGCTGTAGCTTGTATTATAACATTTTTCATCTGTATTCTTTTTTATTTTTATTTTACAAACTAGATTTAGATCAGTGGTCTATTCTTTAATGTAGACCAATTTAGACCAAACAAAGGTCACAAGCCAAACGTTTCAGCAGAGCTTTGTTCTAACAAATTCATCAAATAATTCTAGTCACAGGCAGTGTTTAGCGAAGTGTCAGTTGCTACTTCGGTCACGCATCTAACTGCATGTGATACATCGTTTATTTTGTAATTGTTCTTGTATCAATCCATCTTATTGATATTCTTTACATATATACAATTTAGTATTAACAAATGCAAGTTTCTTGTACTACATGACAACAAGGAAACACTAATTAGGAAATCTTGTTTGATTTATTTATCCTCTAGGCAAATACGCAGTGTTAATATCCATAGCATGCGTATATTCTAAGGATTTTATTTATCTAGGCATGGCGAAGTAATTCAAAGCTACTAAGGGTATATGTTAAGCAGGTCAGTTATTATGTTGATCAGCGAGAGGTGTTGTATCTCTTGTCACGTTTCGCATTAAAGGTCCCATTACAATAGAAATAGGAATATGTGCGCTGGTTAATTATTTGATACTAAATATAGGCATTACTATACTTTAAAAGATACAGACCAATGCATCTTTTGGCTCCGGCTGGAATGGTGGTCACTTAGTAACTGGAATCCCATTAGCCCTGTTATTAAAAGATGAAAATTGGAAAAACTCTTAATAAAAATGACTCTCTATATTGGAATTGTTAAAGCGTGATCGTTAGTTTTTGTGACAATCTTCCAGATGTTTTTCTATTATGAGCCATGAATTTTAGGTGGCATTTCCAATAAATCCTCAAAAAGTTTCTTGTGAAGCTTATATTGAAGTAAGCTGGTGAATACATTAGATTGGACATAAATTATCTGTTATCGATAATAGTCCAAAATATAGTTTTTGATATTTTTTTTGAAATTTTCCCATATAAGGGACGCAACCAAAAATCGTCCTATATTGTTTTTTTGCTAAAAGAGAAACATATTTTTTTTATAGAAATTTTAGCATGGTAATGAGTTGTGACATGTTATGTACAATAACATTCATCTCCTTTGTTTACACAATAAACATGCTGTTTTTCGAAATAAAAATAAATCAATTTTGCGATAGACAATATAAAATTATCGACACCTTTTATTATCTATTTATTGTTTTTATAATTCATAATATTACTTATTTGTAAAAAAATAACTTAAACATTAAATTGAATGTATTCAATTTCTCACACGCAGTTCATGACAGTTATTTGAACTAAACTCAAATGTATACTTTTTGGATGCTGTTGCTAATTTTTATGCGTAATTTGCAGTAGAAACAACCAGTAGGTGTTTCTAATTTTCAAGATCTACTTAGAATTATGCGACAAAACACCGTTAACGTCGCAATTTTACTCGGTTAAATCTATGTAAATATTTTTGAAAAGTAATGCACTAGCGACTCCACCCAGTTGTGCCTGTCTCTTGGCGCAATTAATGCCCTGTTGTCTAGTGGTCCCTTCAACCCCTGTATTAGAAAATGTTTACACAAACCTCTACTTTAACCCGTCTCAACAGGAGTTCCCCAAGCAAATTATATTTTTTACTACACACCTACCTATTATAGCTACATAACATTGTGTCAAAAAGCCGTACAAAAAGCTCATTTCATTGACGCACAAAACTCACAAACATTTTATTGCAATCAGATAAATGATAAAGGCACACAAATAAAATCAAATTCATTTACAAATGCAAATTATTATTTTTTAAGCCTTCTTTACTAATAGTTCGATGACATCTTAAACAAAACCGTTATGTAAACTTTGAATTTAGTTTAGTTGTGTCTAAAACAAATTACAATTGTTTATGGAAAATAAAAGAAAATACTCAGACGTTAATAGTATTTCTTCCAAATTTACTCTTCATGATTATCACCATCTGCAGCCGCAGAAAGTTAATTGCTGAAAATAGGTCCACCTGAATTCCCAATACTATACAGGGTATATCAAGACTGCTACCGAAAACGAAGCCGGGTGGTAGTTTAAGCGACTTCAGACACAATGCAACAGAAAAAGTTGCAAAAAAAGCGACAATTTTTTTGTTTTTTTTTTTTCCTATGACCATATTTGGGTGGTAAATACATTTTTTCCCAAAAAAAATAGTGTATACCGTTTTAATTATAAATAATCTAAGGTATAAAAGTGTTTAAATCATTATTTTAGCAAAAACTATGGATTTACCACCCAAAAATGACGATATTTAAAAAATTATAAAAAATATTTGTCGCGTTTCTTTGCGAAATTTTTAGTTGCAATGTGTTTGTAGTCAGTAAAACTATCACCCGGCTTCGTTTTCGGTAGCAGTCTTGAGATACCCGGTATATATATAGTGCGTATATTGATAGTCAATCACCACGCACTAAAACGGTGAAGGAAAACATCGTGAGGAAACCTGCATACCATAGCTATTTATAAAAATTTCTATGGTATGTAAGTCCGGCAACTCGTACTAGGCCAGCGTGGTGGATGATATGGCCTAACCATTCTCAATCGTACTCTCGATTGCAGAGTAAGCACGTGCTCAGCAGTGGTACGTATATGGGCTGATAAAGATATATATTTATTATTAGCGATTGCAAGATATAGCTTTTCATACTAAAGTTTTTGCTTGTCTTCAGCATAGCATTTGGCTACGTACTCTCTGCGATAAATATTCCATCATCCTTCGGTCGCCAGATCTTTATCAATTGGTCATCACGATCCACAACGAGCAGAAGACTTGTCTTGGCTTTGAAGGAATTCCTTTGATTACCAATGGGTTGACCTGACTGAGTTCCCCCACGGGTAATTGTTTAATCATCACCATCCGTTTATTAGGTATATTGAACATTAGATTAAAATCACCTTGGTTGTGGGCGTTCGGATATCTATAATCTATACCCTAGATGTGAAGTTATAACAAGACATGTATGTACATACATACTGGGTATCTCAGACTGCTACCGAAAACGAAGCCGGGTGATAGTTTTAGTGACTACAAACACAATGCAAATAAAAATTTCGCAAAGAAATGAGACAATTATATTTTATGATTTTTTAAATATCGTCATTTTTGGGTGGTAAATCCATAGTTTTTGCTAAAATAATAATTAAAATTCTTTTATACCTTAGATTATTTATAAATAAAAGGGTATACACTATCATTTTAGGAAAAAATGTATTTACCACCCAAATATGGTCCTAGGAAAAAAATAACAAAAAAAAATTGTCGCTTTTTTTTGCAACTTTTTCTGTTGCATTGTGTCTGAAGTCACTTAAACTACCACCTGGCTTCGTTTTCGGTAGCAGTCTTGATATACCCTGTATATAGCATGCATATAGGCCATATTGCATATATTGTTTAATCTAGTGGGTAGTGGATTTATTAGTCGATAAAATAATTATATTTGTTTAAAAATAATCGAAATTGTGCCGGTCTGTTTAACCTCTTCTAATTAAGGCTGTGGGACCCAGCATTAGCTATAATGACGAGAGGAATGAGAGGAAGCTCTACGTTTAATGGTGTGGCGAAAAGATAAGTTGGCAAAACTTTTGATTCAGGCTAAAATTATGTAATTCAGGCAGTTGAGGGTTCTTAAACCAAAGTGTTTCAGTTCCACCAAGTGTAACTTGTATTATTCGAAACTGATAATTTCGATCTTGTTAAAACGTTACTAATAGTGTTAAGTGAATTGAAACATACATTAAGTTTTACTAGGTTGGCCTAGCGTTCAATACTAATCGTAACAATCATAGAGCTTATCAAGAAGTAACAATATAAACTTTAGGCGTAAATACTTATTTTATAAAATTGTAACATCTTTATAACATGTGGTGTGCAATTAAGATATTTATATTGAGATTGAAAAGATAACAGCGAAAATGTATCTCGAACTATTCAGGGATAATATTTTTCATAACATAAATAAAACATTCGGAATCTTTGCTTTAATCGGTGTTATACCCCTATCCTATGACTGACAATTTTACATAGTAATGCTAAGAGTAGGTGTTTAAATTCGGTACCCTTAAACATACTTACACTTGATCGACGCACGTTGCGCCGTCTTTTTAATTGTCTGACATTGTTAAGCCATATTGATAAGAGTTTGTTTAAATTCGTTATCCTTAAACATACTAAACCGATTCAATTCAGAAATCTTAAATCAAACAATAATCGCTACTTATATTTCGTAGATACAATTCAGCATTTTGCAATAATGCTGTTTTTAATTATTTTTATTCAACCTATTAATCACATTTCAGTAACGTCAATTTTACCTTCCATTTACCTTAATTACGTTCATATTTTCTAATTATTTTTACCTATACTAAATCAAATAGTGGGTCAAATAAGCCCATATATGTTCACACGTTTGGCACGACAAGCCTCGCCTCAGCATCACAGGGTTAGTTCTCACGTCGGTGACGCGTTAGGCCATTGAAAACGCACTGTTCAACATGTGAATGTGTAGTATATAAACTGCGATCGCAGTGGCAGGAAGCATCTCAGTTCAATAATCACATTTTAATAATTACAATTACAATTGTAGTGATAACATGGCTTCTTCAACACTATTTGTGATGGCCCTTTTGGCGGTTAATGGTAAGTTGAATGAAAAAATATTTTTTAATAAAAAAAATTTAAAAAATTATATAATTTAAAAATTAAAGTTATATTTTGACTATTTGTAATATTGGGATTTTTTTTTATTTTTTATAAATTGACAGTTAAAAAATTAATAAAATAATCTAATAAAAGGATATGATAAGTAAGGACCAAGATTCAAAATACTTTTTTAAAGAATATTATTTCAATATTATTTTGATGCATACATTTTATAAAAAGAAAACAAAAGTTATAAAACAAAAGTATTGACAATAATTGGCATAAAGGCGTTTAAGCCTGGAGCAGTGAAGTCAACTTGCAATGTATCAATAAATATCAGCATAAAGCATGGCATGTAAAGCCATAAATCACATTTATACCGCGAGAATTCAGTCAAGACATGCGAAAAACGCACATTCTCCTTTCAACAACAATCGGCTCGTACAAACATCCGACACACACGTTGCTCGATTAACAACAAGATACGAGATTGTTATCAGAATTGATTCATTTTATGTAAAAATGGGAGACACAAAAATTTGCCCCTATGCATATAAAAATGTTTAAAAAGAACCACAACAATACTTATAGGGTAAAAATGACCAGGAAAAACCATTTTTGATATTCCGGAATTTTTTTATGTCAACTCAAAAAATTTGATATAGTCTGCGTGATTTTTCATGGAGTTATTTCGTAATTGTTTCTGGTCAATTACAACATTGAATTTTTGTATCTAATATTTTAGAGCTAGGTAGTTAAATGTTTCGCTTTTGGAGACTTTGCGCAATGTGCTATAACGTAATCGCAGCTACTCGATGATTTACAGCCAAGTTAGGATAATGTAATATCGCATAAGATTTTCGTGAAAATAGTTCAAAACATGATTGGCCTGGATTTATTTCATTTATTTTATTTTAAGTCGATGTATATTATCATCTTCTAAACATTTAGAATGTCTTTGTGAACATAAATATTGCTTATTAATTTCGATGATATTATTGTACTTAAATCAATAAATTTTCTTACATACCTAGATGTTATTTAAGAAATAAGAATTAAATTTTATAGCCGATTATTATCTAAACTATTAACAAAATCACAGAGTTTTTGTTTGTTTTGTTCATATTAATTATATAAAAATACTTCCAAGTTTAATTTCCAAAACCTCCGCAAGGTGTAAACTGACTTTATTTACACGTGCAAATTCTTGTGTAACAACAATTTGCGGTAATCAACAACCTTTTAAATCCTTTTTACATCCTGATCGGAACGTTAAAAAGAACACAAACACAGGAAATGTGTACAAATCCTGCAGAGTGCACGATATATTTGACCTTAAAAAGTTAGATAATCTGAGGCCGTTAATATTTGTATTAACAATATTCAGCTTATCGTGGAAATGCAAGGAATTCCTTCAGTTGTCACGAACGGCTAGGCTAGATTTTGTTATCTAATATCTAGTTACACGCGATCGTGCCTGATCGATTTTTTTATTTGACTAGTTATATTAAATTGATTTATTTACAATTACTATCTACTTACATACAATAGCATGTGATTTTAGCTTGTGATCAAGATTAAGACACGATTAATGTTTAAACTGGCCTATATTTATGCGGATTTAATTATTTGTAAATTAAAATATTTTTAAATCAAACTATTAGACTTAACTTAATACAACCCAAAACTCCAGTAATTATGTTAAAAGACTACGCATACATATATTTTTGTTGTTTCCCTTCAAATCGTTTTGATATATTAATATATTTTTATTTAATATTTTAATCACTAAATAAATTCAATTAAATGAAAGAATAGGCCTCCGCTAGTTGTAATCGTGTAACTAAAAGATTTGTTCCGTATTTATTTACATTAGTAAATTAACATAACGCTTCTTCCGGCCTTTTATGGTTGACTACATTAGCAAACGGCCTTTCGGTGGCCATAATAATAAAGATTTATAATCCACAAAATGCTTTATCGAATTATTTTCATACGTTAGGCGGCAATTAGGCCTAACAATGTGGCCTAATACTGTAATGTTGTTACATTAAATTCAACGCATCCTACATGTATAGATACCGGTTGTCGACGAATTAAGACAGTGAAACAATGTGCAAGGTATTATGTCATCATTTCGTACAATAAAAATCATTCAATTATAATATGGGGATATGTTCAACGATAAATCATAAAAATACTCGACTTTGAACCATATAGAAATTTTTCTCATTACTTCATTTAAATTCTGATGTGAAAATTGACACGCAATAATATATAAAAAAACGATATACTTGTACCGACGATAATGAAGTTAAAATTAAAATCCCTACCACCCAGGTAGGCATAGGTATAATAGTTTTAGTTTAATAACCATTGCAAATTAGAAATATTTGTGTATTATTTATTGAAATACAATATTTTACGGAAAACGGGAATTTAATCCGTTATCACTGACTGTACAATGAATACGTCACAAATGCTTGTAATTTACCAATTACTAATATGGCGAGGTATCTATCATTACCTACGGTGGTTGTTATCCCGCCCATCCGATCCGATATTTATATCTTAAAACTTGCATATTGAAATATTGTTGGCGAAAGAGAGCATTATATGGTATTTAAAATATTGTCAGAGGAAATCAATTATTAAGTATTTAAATATGACTGTAGTTACCTGTTCAATACAATTTTTTTTAAATAATATTTACGGGAAAAGTCTTTTCTAACTATAGAATTATATTATTTTAGTACGTAGTATAGTTTGCTTAAAATTATACCAAAAATATTAATGCACTGCTCTGATTTACACCAACTTGTAACTTTTATTTTCATATACGTTATCATATACCCTTTGTTTACGGACTATTAAAAATATCGTAGCATGTTATTTCATAGCCGTAAAACATTGCCGTTTACAAATTGTAATTACACGTGTCGCGTTGAAAATTATCGGTCTTTTAGTTTTTCTATAAAAAAATTGCAGCGAAACTAATTACTACAAATAAAATAAACCGCAACATATTATAATTTTCGCGAAAAACTGAATCTCTTTGCAGATCTCATTTTATATTTAGTAATTTTACACGGCCCATGACGGGTTGAGTATAGTACGGCCGATGTAAGTGGCATGAAATAATACTGTATTATAAATAAATAATATAAGATTTGACAAAGGGGATATTTAAAATTAAATAACAATGCATTTTCTCGTTTATCCACCATAAACAAAAGTCCTTTATTACAGCCTTTACAAAGATTGTGGTTATGCGTACCACATTATACAGGTGTATATATGTACTTACATAGCAAGATGTCTCTTACGTAAGCTAATTTTCGGCCTAGAATCTGGATGTACAACTTCAAACAGTCTGGCCTTCCTTATTTAAAATATAATATTTATGTATATTTTTTTTACTGAAATGCCTGTGTTGACCTTAAAACGTAAGAGATTTTCAGGACAACGATGTATTAATTTTAAATCTACTTTTTTGAAATTAATGTCATTCACTGTCACTGAAAATCCGTGACTGAACATAATCTTAATCTTATCTCAAATATTGACAGTGGCCAATTGACCTATGGCAAGTTGTTTATCCCTCCAGCTAATACGACTATTAGCAATTATTATTTCAATTTCAATAAGATTTTTTTTTAGACTTAAGTAAATTCAAAGATTTTCAATTTTCATGTGATACCTTTAAACCAAATCTCCAGTCACAATTTCTATTTCAAGAATTTTGTCTTTCGCTTCCGATTTTTTTTGTTTTAAGATTAATGTGTTTGCCGTGTCAAAAGATAATGTGGAGTAGTAGGACATTGATGCTATGGCAGACACTACTTAGAAAAAAGTGTCATGAACAACTAACAAGTTTTTTTAATGTTAAACACTTATTATGTCGCATATTGGATTTTTTTAATAACCGGTATTAATTATTGTTAGTGAAAATGGACCTCATATAAGTTTTACTTACACCTCTCTTAAAGGTTTCATTTTGTTTATATTCCCGCGATTGCACCTTGAAAATATTATTTACATAATTTAATCGCTGATTGCTCTTAAAAGAAAAACATAATAAATATTCACAAAGCCCTTCGCTTTCAATTTCAATGGCTATTAATTAAATTATGTTTTAATAACATTGGTTACTAAACAAGAGTAGATACTAAGAAGTATTCATTTTCGTACAAAAGGTTAAAGGTCATCTAAAAATTATTAACTTGTATTTGGCATAAATACTAATACCTAACTATAAAACTCATCAGCATCTATTATTTCTCCATTTATATAAATATAATATGGACAGGGCGGAAGGTGCGTATAGTGTTCTAACGTAAGTGGTGCAGCGCTCCAGTGTATGTTTAGTGGAGTGTTACTGAAATTAGTCGTCGCTCACAACGAATTGGAAAGAACTTGCTTCTATTAAGACGATAAAGAAAAATATAAACATTATTATCAACGTTTAGACGAAATCAATTAAATTATGTTAAATTAATACTAATTTTAGTGCAATTTTCCCGGTAATATTTTGGAAACTTCAAATATACCGAAGTCTCTATATTTATTGTAAATCAATGTTATCACTCTCATTCTTCCGCATGAATTCAAACTTGTCAGTTATAAACTATGCAGTTTCCTTGCTCCCATACATCTTAGAATACATTGACATTTACATCCTAAAGCAACAGACTGGCACAGCAGAATTCGATTAGGAATTTGAAGCGCAAATTGAATTCACAGCACGCTTCACTGCGCTAAAGATTTATTGCAAATAATTTGTAGGCATTTGGAAAGCAGGACACGTATGTCCTTATGGTAATGCGCATTAATTACGCGCGAATGCAGAATTTGTTACATTTCAGTTTTAATAAATTTATTTGTTTACTCAAAACAATAAAAAAACAATAAGTGCGAGATTCAAACTAAAATTGTTAGTAAATTAGCCAATGATAACACTGATTTTAATAAATGGTTGAAAAAGGGAATTATTGAGTAATATTATTAATTGATTTCTCTTAAAACACGTGACCCAATGTTGGGCATAACTCCTCTCCATACGATATCGGGTACATACATTGGTTTGAAGAAATGTTTTCAATCCGATGTCATTTTTACAGCCAATTTGGCTTGAACGTATTGAGTTCGTCTTGCTACCGTCTTTTGGTATGCCGCGGTGTCATCGACCTTCTGGTATCCATTGATTCCATTATATTATTAATTATACACTTACTAATGTTATTCAAATCCAAATTTTCTTTCGCTCTGAAAAGTCTTGTCACAGCGACTTCATTTCGGTGTTGGATAATGTCTGATCAAAGAATAGAGCTCTGATAAAAATAAACGCCTAACTCCTTAACATTTAAATCGTAAGTTCTTGTAGTGTTTTTACCATTAAAGGATTGATGATCATAGTGAAATTAAAAGCTACTTGGCCGATTCGTAATCCATTCGTTATCAAAATAATTGATAGCGTGCTGACCTATGTAGTTAATTAATAGCTGCTAATTTTTATTTTCGAATAGAACAATTTAATTAAGAACACATTAAAATGACTTATGTTCACGTCACAACTATACGCATTTTTTTATTATTTTCAAACTCGATAGTGAGTTGCGGCCGCAATGTTTTGATAACATAATACTGTTACAAAAACATTTCCTAACAGTGTGTAAGAATAAAAACAAACTAGAGACAATTGTATTTACAGTCGGAATATTAATCAATGTTCGTCATCAATTATAATGTTAGGTCTTCTTAGTTCTTATGTGGAGATGTAGAAATAATTTATTGCTAAGGAATTATGGACACTTATCGAATCCTAGCCTAAATACCCTAGATATTTTCACCAGTTCAATGCTTGGCTATGTGTACTATGCCTATAGCCTCACTTAGTCTGTGTAATGTTTCCTGTATAAAACGTTCAAACAATAAAAAAATATAAAATTCGAACTTATCTGAGGGCACGGAATTGACCCTTCAAGTCGAGCAAAAGAGCGGCACGGCCGGGCCGCGCCGCCGCCACGCGTGCGGGCCGTAACAACCTTTTTCTCGAAGCAGTTCAGGCCATTTTCGACCTCCTATAACATCGTTCTCCTATAACTCCTATAGTATCATTGTGGATAAAACTAAATGCCTGAATTTTGAATAACCAAGCAGGCATTATAAACATGGTATATTTCAAATTTCACTCGATTTTAATCAGTCGTATAAGAATTATAACTAGTTAAAGTATTTTGTGTTCACTCATCACTGACTGACTGATCATCAAAACTCTGAGGCACTTCTAGCAGAGGTAGAAGCTTGAAATTAAGATAATTAGGTATTATTGTTTAGTAACTAAAACGGTGAAGGAAAACATCGTGAGGAAACCTGCATACCATAGCGATTCATGGAAATTTCTATGGTATGTAAGTCCGCCAACACGCACTAGGCCAGCGTGGTGGACTATATGGCCTAACCACTCTCAATCGTACTCTCGATTGTAGAGGAGGCCCGTGCCCTGCAGTGGGACGTATATGGGCTGATACAGATATAAATTAAAAAAAAAAACTAAAATATTTTGCAATTACGTTCTAGTTTTTTACATATACGGACTGCATAAACAACTTTGTAATTCCATAAAAATATACAGGATTACAAAGTTACATTTGCAGTTATTAATTCACTGTGCCTGTATATGCATAATGTACAAAAAGATTTTTAAATTTCATGTTATGTTATAAGCAAAACAATGTTAGGCAAACAAAGTATTACAACTACTTACAATATTATGTATCAATAGAATTAGAAGCATTTAATTATATTTTTCATATACTCAATACGTAGTATTAAATAAACGACACGAAAATAAACGACGACTGCCTAATTCTTCTAGGATTATGGCGTGAGTTTATGTATGTAAGTACTACGTATTGCATAGCATAAAATAATTATGATAAAAAAACTATTGGTTGTAATTACATATCGTTAAATTCGATACTTCAAACACCAGCCGAAATAGCTCAGTTGGGAGAGCGTTAGACTGAAGATCTAAAGGTCCCCGGTTCAATCCCGGGTTTCGGCATCCCGACACACCGACATTTTTGCTTTTTTATGTTTATGATAAGCAATGAAATAAGTAGTATAAATATTTTTTTTGTCTTGGTTTTTTTATTTTTACAACAACAAAAAAAACAACTTGTATAATTTTTATTTTAAAATTGCGCCTGACACTATTCAGACATTGTATTAGCAATTCCACAACATTACAATGATTATAAAAACATTTACGACCGTGCTCAGATACATTTAATGGCAATTAAATCGTTCCTTAGTAAAGATTTTGTTCGCAAAATCTAAGTAATGATTTAATTGACATTAAACGTCTCTGAGTACGGCAGTTAGTTAGGTATATTTTTGAGTATATTCCAATTCATTAACTCAAAATCAGCTAATGTTATATAATTACTATAGTAACTGTGCCATGTATAAAATTGAAACATATTATTTATGATTTCAGTATCACTAGTATTCGGTTGGGGATACCGCGCGTCCGATCAGAGGAGATGGGCTGTCCTCCACCCGGCTTGCGGTGGTCGCCAGCAGTCTCCCATTGCCATCGCGGCGCGCCAGGCCATCCCCATTTCTATCCCGGCCATGGAACTCATCGGCTACCAGAACCCCCTGCCCGGACCGTTGACCATCACCAACAATGGGCATTCAGGTAAAAAATATAACATTTTGGATATGTTTATTATAGATAAATGTGATTAGAATTAAAGTAAAATACTGAAAAATGCTAGTGACTTCAGGAGTAAGAGATAAAAGAAGAAAATGTTTTCAAGGAATGCGAATGACTCATGTGTAGTATAATGGCATTTAAGCTACATTGCTATCATATAGATAGCAGGAGTTTTACGGTTACGTAATTGGCATAGTATGTTACAAAAGAATGAACGATTCTATAATTATTATCGTCTAGATAATAAAGAATTATTGAATTTATGAAATGTAGCCATTATCGCTACTAACTTTAATCAAAGAACAACTTTACTTCAATATTTAATGCGCTTTGTTCGTCTTTTTACAGTGGCGTTGACTATACCCAAGTACAGTTCTGAAGAAGAAAAGAAAGGATTCAGATTACCTTACATCTTCGGCGGTCCCTTGGACAATGAATACGAGATCGAAGGTCTTCACTTCCACTGGGGAGACAAAAACAACCGAGGCTCAGAGCATACCCTGAACGACATGCGCCTGCCTTTGGAAATGCACATCATCCACAGGAACAAGAAATACAGGAACTTGGCTGAGGCTCTTCAACACCCTGACGGTCTATGCGTCCTCGCTTTCTTCTACCAGGTATTTAAATACTTTTAAATAGTCGAGAAAAGCATTTATAGGTAGCGTAGTTATTGCTATATAATTTTATCAGGCGCTCTTTATCTTTTACCATGATTCATTTATTCATCATTCCATTTAATGTTGTTTTATATTAACTTCATAGAAACAGAGCACGTAAATACTTTATAAGTACGAAGTAGTTTAGACTTCTGTATCCATAGATACCCTTAACCAGCGTTGAATGTGAAACTGTCTCAGTGAATGCAACGTATCTATTTTCATTTGAGGCTTTGGGAAGGATTTTCTACTATTGACTGTGCAATTCACTTACCATCAGGTATACTTTCGCTCTTTTATAAGACCTATGCCAAAAATAGCTTAATTCTGATTTCCAGGTGGTTGAATTCGACGCCAAGCTTCTGACTCCCATCGTGAAGAACTTATCCGCGATCGAAAACTACAACACTAGCATGCAGCTGCCCCATACCTTCTCCCTGTCGTCCATCCTCTCAGGCCTCGACACTGAGCGCTTCTACACCTACAAAGGCTCCCTCACCACTCCCCCTTGCGCCGAGGCCGTCACATGGGTCGTCTTCTCTGACTACCTGCCCATCTCTGTGTTCCAGGTAAGTGTAGCAAATGTTTATTTGTTTAGCGTAAACTATGTATTCTGTAACGTTGTGAGTCAGAGGCATGTATTATAGGATTAATCAAGCAGAACTAGAAATACACGCTCATTGTAAGACTACAGTCATACCATACAGTGTGCTAACATTTAAGCCTTTGATTGTCAATTATCTGGGGCCTATGCAGTAACAGTAGACCTATAGAATTTATTTTGTCCCTAAGAGAAAATCCACCCTAATAGAGACTTGCCTCCAATCACATCTTAGGACCCAAATGAGCTCAGCCAACTGTATGTGGCACTAGCGGGATCACTGCCAAATGTGAATCCTTCAGAGAAACAGGTCTGAGTTTATGTAAGTATGAAACTATGAAACAAATTGGATATTTACAGATGGACAACTTCCGCGGCCTTCTCTCCAACCTGAACCTGCCTCTCGTAGACAACTTCAGACAGCTGCAGCCACTATTCGGCAGGAGAATCTTCGTCCGCATCACCTCCAAGAACCCCAAGTTCAAGAAGACCAAGCTCCACTACTCCAAGTGGGACTGGGTTGGCCACAAGAAAGCAGAAAACGACGTCGCCGAATTCGACGAATAAGCACCAGTGATTTAATCGATACAGCAAATTCTTTACCGCTACGGGTACTATATGTTACAAAATGATACCAAATATTTGTTTCTCATATATTATGGTTGTGTGCACTGTATTATAATTGTATATATGTGTGTGAATATATTATGTAAGTTTGTTAATCTTTAAATAATAAATGATTAAATAAATTATTTAGTAGTTTTATTGAATATAATACACAGGTACAAAATTGTATACGTATTGTGCGGAATACATTGGAATAATTGTGGTGTTAATTTATGTGCTGTAGTTATCAGCGCCGAACATCGACTGAAAGTAAAAAATTGCTCAGTTATTAAAGCCATAATTATTTATTAATAAATTATATTTTATTAAATTCGTACCTTGTAAATATGGTCAAAGTATAAAAATATATCAAGCATCACACTCGCGGGCATATACAACAGTATCGTACAACAGATAACCGTTATTTCAAAACCACACTGAAAGGAATTCATTAGTTGCACATCAACTCAGTTCCTTACCTTCTTCTGACCTTAAAGGAAAAAAACGCAAGTTGCTTCACACTGTTTCATACAAGAAAAAAAAAATCAAATAAAACAACACTCTGGTATTTTATTACTCTATTATACAAGTTCAACAATTTCTATACAAGATTAATACTTTGTATTTATTACATTTGAATAATTTATTAAAATAAATGGATATAGCTGTAACATGGATAAAAATCTTCCCGTTGGTATTCTCAAACTGGGTAAGCAAAAAGTTGTAACTGGAAACATGCATACTATTTTATTCTTATGATGAAACTCGTTGTTTCATATACTCGTACTTATATCTTATTATACTGGTATAGGTAGTAGATATAAAATTATAATAGCATTTTGTTTAATATTCTTCATTATGAGATTTATAATAATTAGATAGGCATGTTTCCAATTACAACTGTTTACTGCACCCAGGTTGCCTCTTAATGGAATGTATTAGATTTTAAAATGCTCAATAATTGCACACGGAAAAACATTGTGAATGAACATTAGTGGTTAGTTGTAATTGTAATTGGCGTATTTACACGTGCCAATCTGCAAACAGACATCCATAACATGCAATAAATTATCATTAGCGTACCAAGTCTTCTGGGTTGAACATGCCCTGAAAACAAAAATTGTCTATGGTTAAAAAAAATTGTTGCATTATACATACACATATTGGGTGGTAATAGTTATTTCTAAATTTGGCAAATAGCAATGTTTATTATGTATCAACTTTCTATTTTTCACTATCACATAAATTCCTAAGGCTTTAATAAAAGAACATAATTCCTTCTGCCCATAAGAAATAACAGATATCATTTTTTTACTTTAACTATTTCTCCATTAATAATATACATACATGGCTATATTTGTATTTCAAAAATAGCAATAATAAAACTGCTTACCTTAGCACGACGTAGTATAGAGTCCTTGCTGGCGTCATATGGATGGTCCTTGGAGGGGATCTCGAGCACGGACGGCACCGGTGCAGAGTGCGCGTCGATCACGTGCCTGATCATCTCCGCTATGTTCTGGTTGATGAGGATGATGTCGATGTCGTCACGCTTCACGAAACGCTTGAAGCACTCCTCGATCTCGCTGACTGCTGTGTCTGTCGG
The DNA here is from genome assembly GCA_009982885.2 of Hyles vespertilio. NCBI lineage: Eukaryota > Metazoa > Arthropoda > Insecta > Lepidoptera > Sphingidae > Hyles > Hyles vespertilio. The sequence goes on along the minus strand of CM042812.1, from coordinate 2,834,346 downwards.
ATTAAATATGGAAATTGCTGATTGTGGATTTCGGAATGAATAAAGAGAATGCCTAAATTGAAAGGAGAATGCCTAATATTGGTAAAAAATATTGCGGATTCTGATCCTAGTACTGCTTAAAATTTAAGATAGCATTTTTTATGGTTTGTCTTTATACATTTTCCTGTTATATATGAGCCGAAAGATTTTTATAATATAAAGTCATTATCATCAAACTTTACATTTTGTTCACAGATCACCAAACAAAAAAATATTTTTTATTAGAATTGAAGATCATTTGTACAATAACTCTGGGCCCAAGTCACAATTATGTTTATATTCATTGTAAATATTTTTCCCTACACAAAAAAGTAGGTTTCATCATGGCACAACAATCTTCACACCAGTACCAAGTTTCATAGTAAAATGGGCATTCATTTTCAATTCAATGGGCCGTTATTTAGATTATGTAGACTTTTTCACATATTGACTGAGTTTTTTACAAAAAATTGCCTGGTGTGTGATAACCCCACAATGTTTTAATGATACAAGATTGACAAGAAAAGTGATAATTTTAACCAATGTAGTTTCATCATCATTGAAGAAGGAAAGGGGTCTAGTGAGAAGACAGTATTAATATACACATCAAGATGGTAGAGTAAAACATCTCAAGTAAAAGGACTTTCAATCGTGTCAAAACAAACAGCTGAGATAAATATCAATAGGGGAGATAAGATTCAATCAATCAAAGACTGGACATTTAAGAACAATGTTTATTAGTACAGGCAACGAAGCAACGGGTTACTCTTGTCCGCAATGCATAATTTGCCAGGAGTTTTTTTTTTCATGAAGAGGTGGCATATGACCCCACTAAGTTTAAAACCCAAAATACTTACAAAAATGGCGTCCGCTAGAGCCGCCATTTTGGAAAACGCGTTTGAAGCCATATCTCCGGAACCGTCCACTTTAGGCCCACCATGCTAAGGACCTTTCTTGTAGATAATTAAATTTCCCATCTTTTTTGTTCAATATTTTTTTTTGTACCATTAACCGTTCGCGATTTACAATGTTATTAATTTTCATTTTACACCTTTTTTACAATAAATTTTACATGGATTTTTAACAAAATTTACTATTTCCTCATTGCTTTGTTCCCTTATGCCATCAGTATTTAATTAATTACGTGATAATCATGGAGAAATCATTGGATGTCATAATTACGCTATGCATCCTTCGTTTCCATTGACCTTGATTCGGTATTACACCATTCAACGCGCGATAACTTCTAAAATATTGATTTTAGAGAAAAAGAGTATGGGTGAAAAGTTGTTAAGAGCGTTTATACCCTGCACGCGCTTTTTGGCTTAAAAACAGGACTTTTCAAATGAGTTAATAGCCACCAATAAACAATTTAAAGGAAAAATAATTATTACTAAATTTAGAAAAGATTGTCATCTAGGGATTTTGGTGGAAAACATTATAGATTGATGGATAATTTGTGAGTACTATACGGATTACTGAACACAAGTTTCGTTATTTAGGCTTTAAATGGCAATTTAGAAGCTTAAGATATCCGAAACCACTAAATATAAGATGAAAATAAAAATATCATCAGACTAATAAGACCCTTATGGAGGGATTTTGCTGAGAAAAATAATCTTTTTTTGTTTAGTTCCTGAAAAATAAAAATTTAAACAATGCGAAATTATTCAGAAACTCTCGTCAAGAACATATTTTTTTTCACCAACTTATCGTACATAATTTTTTATAGCAATTGCATATTACAATAGAAGAACATCTTATCAATAAATTACCATTTTTATATTTCAACAAAATTAGTTTTCATGTTTTCTACAAATATTTTAAAAACCACTATAAAACACGCTGTCCGGCGTGGATCAAATTAGACCGCCGCAAGGCCTTCTAGAGGGAGGACGTATCGCTCGTCGCTCCGGCCTGGCTGCAGTCGATTATGCCGCGCGTAGTAAAAATAGCCACGCGCGGAATGCGATTACCACATCTTAGTACTTTGGTAGTAAAATATTTAATTATTTTTATTACCTACAATGATTTTGTAGTGAGTATAAATTATGTTTCAGGTAATATAATGGGATGTAATTCCGAGGCTAAATTATGTTATGTATTGTAATATAAAATTAAATATATTTCGTAATTGTAAGGGGTTGTAAGGCCCCTAACAGTATTTATGTGTTCGAACACGAAATGATTAATAAAACGTCCGTAGTGTATACTGATTGAACACTGATTTGAATGCAACTTAACAATGTAATAATAACGAAAATATGATTAGTATCCAAAATTTGTATTATTCTTTGCTTGCACAGTAATATTTGTCTACTTATAATGCAAATAAAATATTTTATGATATTATATTACAGTTACATTTCAATTGAATATTTGAAGCGCACGGATCAAAGTTGTTTCAGCCGATTGTATAGCGAGCCGACGCGGCAGCTCTACGCACACAGCTTTGGTCGCTTATGTGTGCGTGAAATTAACGAAGAAATACCTATAGTTGACTTTGCGCGCAAGGTGTATACGCTCTTAAGAATTTATTGATTTAAAAGTTTAGTCATTAACAATTTTTTGTTTAAACAATTATTAACCAAGATATCGGCAAAAAGGCATGAAACGAATATTAATAACATTGTAAATCGCGAACGGTTAATGGTACAAAAAAAAATATTGAACAAAAAAGATGGGAAATTTAATTATCTACAAGAAAGGTCCTTAGCATGGTGGGCCTAAAGTGGACGGTTCCGGAGATATGGCATCAAACGTGTTTTCCAAAATAGTGGCTCTAGCGGATGCCATTTTTGTAAGTATTTTGGGTTTTTAACTTAGTGGGGTCATATGCCACCTCTTCATGAAAACAAAAAACTCCTGGCAAATTATGCAGGAAAAAATGCTTCGTTGCCTGTACTATATTGTCTTTGGAAGATTCAACCCCTCATAGAATAATAAGTTATGTAATAACTAAATCAAAATCACAAATGCCCACAATGCGCAGGTTTAACAGTTAATACATTGAATGTAGCTTATATTATTATTTAAGAAAATAACACAGTGCAATAAATGTGTTTTTAATATTATATTTCTATTTTCATCAACCTGGCTATATTCATATAGGTATCACTTTGTTGAATGTGAATTTTGTGCTACTATACTAATTTTATTTAGATTCAAAATATATAACAAGATTGGAAATGCAATTTCTAGACTATGGCAATTAATAGTATCAGGAATAATCAAAGTGGAGATTTTTTTCTAGTATTACAAGTTACCATAGAGTGTACAAACATGTATTTCAATTTAATATTCCATATTTTTAAATTCAAAAATGAATATGGATAGATAGGGAATATACCTCCCAAACTATAATTTTATGGATACATAAGATCAGAAGAACATATAAGAACTAAGTTGTTATACAAATTCACTCTACACAGTAAGATTGGTACCTACATTTGTTTAACCATATTTATTTATTTATTTAATTCTTTATTGTATACAATAAAAAGGAATAATAGTTTTGAGATAATACAAAACAACAAAGTACAAATGGCCGTCTTATCGCTCTAAGGCAATTTCTACCAGACAACCATGGGATGGATATATGAGCAGGAAAAAAAGCACTTACTGCAATTTTTGTCCTTCAAGAATTAACGACTATTTGCACGTAATTAATTTAGTGTTATTTTTAACAAAATACCTATTTTAATTTATAAATACTGGAATTGTACTAGGTTGATTTTAATGAACTAAAAGCAATTACAAACGCGTCTTTAACATGTAACTTACTTTTATCGACGACCATGAAATTGGGATGTCTGTTTTTATTGATTTCGCCGATACCACCCAGCAAGAAACCCACGCAGGTGTCCTGAAAACATATAAACACGATTCATTAGGGATATTACAAAAGAAGTTGCAGAAAAATAAAGATATTTTTTATGTTAAATTGGATGTTTAAAACGAAGAAAAATGTGTTGATAGCAAAGTAATTTTTCTTACATACCTCATCGCCGATGACGCTGATCAATTTTCCCTTAACAGCAGCATGGAGAGCCATTTTTTTCTGTGTTTTTGAAAGTGTTTTCTATTTTTTTGGGAATAGATTTGTCACAAGGGCTCGTCACCTGACTTACGAATTTGTGATTTTAGGTTGGTAGTATTTTGAAATGTCAAAATAAATGACTTTAGGTCATAAACAAAATCAATATTGTTTTCGAATTTGTACATTCAGTAGTAATAGACAATTGTGTACATTTTTGGACGGAATAATAGCTGTCAAAGAAAACTGTATTTCCAGATCCAACAAAGTTATATTTACAGCATTTAGAGAGGTATTTCTGTCTCTGTTTCACATAGGATATAACCTTATTGGCATCCTCTTTTAGTTCAAATTAGTAAAAGTTACTGTTGACGAAACTGTCAGATCTGGAAAAGAAATCATCACGCGTAGACACATTAATAGAAAAATATTTACTTTTTTAGTGGTTACCTGTAATTTTTAAGGAATTAAATGTGTAATTAGTAAGAGAACAAAATGTTGAATATACAAAACTACGGAACAAGTTCGGAAGGCGAGGACAGCGACACGGAGAGTGCAAAACAGAATAGCAATGAGAGTTTGTTGACGCATTTGAAGCCTGTTGATCCTAGTTTATCCGTAGCGAAAACTATGCAAGTATGCGCGGCCCCTGTGGTTATGCCTACCGTAAGTTGCTTTTGTTTACAGATTTTATATTGATATCGTTACTATTATTTTAGTTATAACTTTTAATGAGAACCAAACTTTATTTCCACGTTGCTGCATGTAATTTTATTTATCTGAAAAGTTTCCTCAATAATAGTCGTCTTTTATTGATCTATCTAAACAAGCCACAACAGTAGATTATGAATATGCTTCCTTTTTAGAATAATGATGACACAAGAGTGTTAATACGGGCAAATCAAGAGCTAACACACAATCCGAAGTATGAAGAACTGTTTGCTCCGACATTGGGTCCAGAGAACCCTTTCCAAACACAACAAATGAAGGCCACAAGGAATATGTTGTCTGGTTATGTGGAGAAGGCACATATAAGCGACTTTCAGTTTGAAAATCAGAGAAGAACATTCACAAGTTATGGGTTTGCTATGGACCCGTCTACAAATAATGATACAGGGGAAGCTGATAGTTTAGTAGGTAAGTTTACAAAAACTTTTTAGATATAATTAATTCAGTGTCATGCCAGATATTGTTTGCTATATTGTCTATATCAAGCAGTGGATAAATATGGAGTGTAATAATTATGATATAGTAAATCTATTTAAAATCAAGAAATCTCTCTTATTCTGAGATTATTTAAAAGGCTTCAAAACCTTTCATTACTAAATAAAATAAATATACCTATATGTCACATACATAGTCCTGACCCCACAATAAGATTGAGTCTTGTGTTGTGGGTATCAGCAACTACAAGAGACATTTTGGTCTCACACACCCAGATTCGAAATAAATACCTTTGGTTTACACAAATATTTGTTTTGGTGCAACTGCGCCACAGAGGTTGTAAAATAGACACCAATGTTATCTTTTTTAACTTTAAATCAGTGCATCTAATGGCTAATTGTGTATTAAGAGTAATATGAAAAATCATTTTCAAGGTTTTGGTGCTAAAATATCAATATATAAATTAATCATTATTACTTTAATTTAAGTAAACTTTTCTATCTGTTCACAGTATCGGCTACAGTTGTGCCCGGTGAAGGAGCGGAAGGTAAATCAGTGTTTGAAACAATAAAGAAGAGACCACTGGACAAGAAAAAGAGACACAAAAATGATAACCCTGAAGACATTACTGGTTTCTTGGGCCCATGGGGAGGATATGTGGGTGAACAAAGGTACCTTATTGTCATTTACTAAATAACATAAGTAGTCCAGTCCATCCAAAGGTAGTCTGGAAAATATTGCCAACATTGATAAGACTGGCAGTTGCACTGTATATTTAGGGAAGGGTTTTGCTTTGTTTTTTTTTGTAACATAGTTCCTTATCGCGTGGTGTGAAAGGGGGCTAGACGGAAAAAATCTCATGAAAAGTAGGCACGAAAAACATTTGACAATCGTTTTTTCTTTATTTGAAAATTATGTTATACATTTTATTTAACTCTAATAGAGGCAATAAAATATCCAAATACATATTAATATGTTAAAGGCTATAGTAAAAACTAAGAATACTCTGAAGCCCAAAATTAAGTGGGAAACGTTGCGACAATTTCTAATTATAATCAAATGTCATAAATCAAATTGGTACAAAAGAAACATAAATTGCATAAATATGTGAAAAAAAAAACATAATGATGGTGGTACCCAAATGATTCTTTTGATGGTGACATTTAATTAAAATTACATAATAAAACCGTACCATTGATTTTCGATCCTTCTTAATAAATTTATTATTATTTACCATTTTAGTTTGTTATCCTGCTGTCAATCATCAACCCTTCATTTGACTATGTATCTTTGCCAATTATGACTAAAATTTAGCTTACTGATTAAGTTTATATAACATTATATTCAGTAATAATGAAAGGTATTATTTTTATAACTTTTATTATTTACAATTTTAGTTTGTTACCCTGCTGTCAATCATCAACCCTAGATTTGACTATGTATATTTACTAATTATTGCTACAATATAGCCTACTGACTAAGGTTATGTTACATTATATTTGTTAATAATAAAAAAAATGTTATTTTTATAACAAAAATAAAATTTTATTACAATTCCTTCACTAATTAATCGAAAGGAGCTTTGTTCCATCCGGGTGTCTGCTGACACCTCTCAAGTTTTTTTTATGTGTACAGTAAAGTGTAACTATAATTAAATAGGAGTAAAATTTCGTTTTTCTTTTTCTAGGGTAATGAAACCTGAAGGCGACGAAGCAAAGGAACTCGAAGAAATTGTGGCAAAAAGACAAAAGAAAGGCAAAGTGGATGATGATAAACCATTGGAGGAGAAATCTATATTCCACTGTGAGTTTATTTTGATTATCACATCCTATAATATTTATCTTTTCAAGCCTAGTGATATCATTCATTGACTATAGTAATAATATTCTTTGAAAAACCCGCCTTAGATTTACCATCATAATATGGAAAATAAATTGTTCCTAAATACTAATTAGCATACATCAAATTGGTATCTAATTGTTAAATTAGGTAGGTGGGTAGGTTCTCGGTCAGAGGATCATTCTTCTGGCAACCTGTCCGGCTGTCTTACAGAATGGCACGGGCACGCGCTCCCGGCGCCTCGAGCCACCATTGTCGCCCTTCACTTCCCAATCTGCGACTTTGGCGTCCCCCTCCCTCCCCACTAGTGGTGGCAGGATTTTTGTATTGAGTCATATTTTTCACTCAATGCTGAATCCGAGCGGGTTGGTACCACCGTCTGGCCTATTTCTACCGCTAAGTAGAAATGCGTTCCGGTAGAAGGGCTGGACAGCCGTTCCTTCATCCGTTACTTCCTCTTCGATAATAGGTGTTGGTAGTTGCAAGCGATGCTCGTTGATGTGGTTGGGTGTCAGTAATATTGAATGTTACATTGGATATTATAAGATAATCGTAATTCAAAGTTTGTTTTTCATTGTCTTAACCCTCAAAATTGAAAGGGAGGTTAATAAGGTTAAAACCTAACAGAGCGGTTGATTTAATATATATTAATATTTGTTACGTAACACTTTCAGTTGTAAAGGAAATCTGTAATTTGCTGTGGAATATTATATCAGCTGATTTATCACAAGGGTAATGGACGATTTGGTTAAGGTTGTAGGTCACTGGATGTGGGTAAATTCCAACATGTCGAGAGATCCTTAAAGAATACAGATGTTTATGTTTAGCGGTGGAATTTTAGAAGAGAAAGTGTGTGTGAGAGAGAGTGTCTGAGAGAGATAGTTGAATGCTGATATTTGTGTTGCAGTGGACAAGGCGACGGACTACCAGGGCCGCTCGTGGCTGCAGGCGCCGCGCGCCGAGACGCAGCTGCGACAGGACACGCCGCCGGACAAGTGCTTCCTGCCGAAGGTACTATACATATGCTTTTATATACCTACACGCTCATAGACTAATTGTTTTTCTTTTTGAATAATTTCGATGCGGGTTAAAGACAAGCTAGTGTCCCTGAAAGACTCGCGGAGCTCCGAAGCTCGGTGTCAATTGTTTGCGTGCCGCTGTTGATCCTGGCTTACGGGAGTCATAGTGGTGGGTGTGAAAATGTGAAATTGGTTTAGTTTTGTAAGGTTTTATGGTTTTTATTGCGTGTGTGTGTCAGGCGCACATCTTCACGTGGCGCGGACACAGTAAGGGCGTGTCGGCGGCGCGCTGGTTCCCGCGCACCGCACACCTCATGCTGTCCGCGGGGATGGACTGCCGCGTCAAGGTATAGTAATCAAATTATTTAATGAATCCAGTAAGATGTTCTACATCATTTAGATTCAGTCATTTTTTACCTACCACCCGGTTCGGAAAGCGATTTTCACTAGAGAAGAATGGGCAAGAAATTCTAGTTTTGCTCTTTTCAAAACCAGTTTATAATTTGGTTGTTAATACAAAGTTTGTGTTTTAAATCAGAGCAGGTTGTTAATAATTTGTTATAACATTTTTATCTACTGCTTCATAAATTGACCTACTTATCCAAAACAAAATCAACCCACACTATGTAAGTTTTGAGAAAAAGCCTTTTTTGTCATAATTTTTTACACTGTAGTATTGTTGGTTATGTTTAATAATATTTATTTACAAGCGTTAATCTTTATAATTATAATTATTATTAATATCTTAAAGTTTCAAAATTGTAGATAATTTTGATCTTTCCAGGGTAGAAATAGGGCTCATTTGTTTAAGTTTCTGTTACTATATCTCGATTTTGGCAGTTGTGTGTATTGGTTCCTTTTTGATTAAGTAGATCCAAATCATAATTAATTCATGAATACACACATTACTTGCTTCTGGGCTTCAGGCACTACAATTATTTGTATTGAAACTACAATGGTTGTGTTGTAAATAAGTTTTGCTGCAGTTCACTGGATGAAGGACGCTTGTAACGGTTGGTAAAAAATATTTTAGGAGACCTGTGTTCATTTGTTCATTATAATAATATAAATTGCAATGAATTAGATGATGAACATACCATTCGCATGATGGTAAGCGAAACCACCGCACATGTCCAGTAATAAAACAAAACAAAACTTTGAAATACCAAGCTTGGCATTCCTCTGCGCTCGCTATCCCGATAAATACAATCCTAAGTCTCAATGTATCTATTGGTTACTTTTATAAACGTTTTGGTTATACATATATGTATATTATACAAATATTAGAAATAATTTTGGTGTTGCGATTACACAAGCAATGTAATTCAATGCAATTGTTGACAGATTTGGGAAGTATACGGTGATCGTCGCTGCACGAGAACATATTTCGGCCATCGACAAGCAGTCAGAGATGTTAATTTCAACAATAGTGGAGAACAGTTCGTCTCGGCAGGTAATGTTTTACATAACAATCTCTATTTATGCCTTAGAGGAAATATTACATACATACATAACTTTAAATTATTAAAATAATCTACAAAGAATGTTAAGCAGTATTGGTGTCAGGATCAACGATATTTTTTACCGATACTATGAAAGGGCATTCTCTATTATTCATCCATTGCGAAAATCCATACAATTTTTACAATCTACGTTTATACAGTAATATAATTACACATTTATAAAAACCTTATGTATTATGTCTGCAGCGTAAGATTAAAAATAGATATTAACTACAAATGTATTAAGTATACTAAAAATATTTGTTATTATCTAACGCACTAAAACGGTGAAGGAAAACATCGTGAGGAAACCTGCAAACCGTAGCGATTTATAAAATTTCTATGGTATGTAAGTCCGCCAACCCGCACTAGGCCCACGTGGTGGACTATATGGCCTAACCACTCTCAATCGTACTCTCGATTGTAGAGGAGGCCCGTGCCCTGCAGTGGGACGTATATGGGCTGATTAGATACATTTATACACCAATATAGCAAATATATGAAACCCTATGTATTACGTCCGCAGCGTACGACAGGTACATAAAGCTATGGGACACTGAGACTGGCGACTGCATATCAAGGTTCACTTCCCGGAAGATCCCCTACTGCGCCAAGTTCCATCCAGACGAGGACAAACAACACCTGTTCGTCGCGGGAACCTCAGATAAAAAGATTATTTGTGTAAGTATAAGGTATTCAAATATTTTTTATAGACAATATTCTACCACAGAGTAAAAACGGTTGTAAATGTTAATGAAATATAGACCTTATTGTCTTAGTTTAGACACAATATACAGCTTAAAGTATTTATAATATACAGGCAGTGCTGCTACTTCAAAATGTAGATACAAATGTTGTTGCCGGGCCACCTTTTTCAGCTCTCCTATTGGCTGATGTTTGACAGGTCGTCCAACATGCACGAATTACTCGGACAAGAAGCAAAATAATAGTTTAGGACTAATTCATTCCACTCAAACTCGTTTTAAAAGGAAAATAGCTGAATATAGAATTTATTGCTAAATAATTAGTTCAATTTTCACTAATATAGAAGGGCTACCAACATTAAAGACAAGATCCACGTTTTTGAAGCCACAAATTTATGACAGCCCTTCCTGCATACTATAATATCTAAGAGATATGCAGCTACAATAGATTTATGGTATTTAGAAAATGTGTAATGATTTCATCATGAAAAATCGTAGATATGAGAATATACAGACTCAAGTACAAATCAGGGCATTTCTTTGACATAAAGATAGATTCATCCGTTTAGGATCTACGACGCAATACGCATGCATACGTTATAAGAATTGTTACAAAATTATTGTTCGCTCGTTATACCTATAGCTAATTATTATACGACACAAGAGACACATGCCCCTAATATTATTTACCCTTATTTTTATTTCTAGTGGGACATCAGAAGCGGCGAGATAGTGCAAGAATACGACAGACATCTCGGCGCTGTCAATACAATCACATTCGTGGACGAGAACCGGAGATTCGTCACCACTTCAGACGACAAGAGTTTGAGGGTATGGGAGTGGTATGTAATATTTATTTATTACATTCTTTGCTGCACACGAGAAAATAAACAGTGATTAATTTTAAAAATAAGTATAATCGGCGGCCTTATTGAACAAGGTAATCTCTTCCAGGCAGCCTTTGGATTGATATGTTTATAGGGGTTTATTATATGTGAGAGGCCGCCTGTCTATGTCTATTTCTCCCGCCAAATAGCAGTGTAAATGCGCTATTGTGTTTCGGATTGAAGGACATTGTAGTAAGAGAAACTATTGGACATATTGAGACTCAACATCTCATATAAGTTGAGGATTTGTTTAATATTCCTAGGTAAGAATAAATACATTCTGAAAACAGGACAGGAATTAGGAAAGTGCTCTATTCTGAGAGAGAGACCTATTATTTTACGAAAATTGAAATTACCGTCTTTAGTTACATCATGGTTACAACTTACATACAAGCAAACACCGTGCAGTCACAGAATAGTTTAGTATTCTGTGGTGCAGTATCAAAGTGTAAATAGTTCGGAGTCATGTGTGTATTGATAGTCAATCACCACGCACTAAAATGGTGAAGGAAAACATCGTGAGGAAACCTGCATACCATAGCGATTTATAAAATAATTCTATGATATGTAAGTCCACCAACACGCATTATGCCAGCGTGGTGGTCTATATGGCCTAACCACTCTCAATCGTACTTTCGATTGTAGTGGAGTTCCGTGCCCTGCAGTGGGACGTATATGGGCTGATACAGATTACAGATTGTATATATGTGACTATGTATATATTCTATTTATCTCTCTCCAGGGACATCCCAGTGGACATGAAGTACATAGCGGATCCGTCGATGCACTCTCTCCCGGCGGTGACGTCATCACCCAACGGCAAGTGGCTCGCGTGCCAGTCGCTGGACAACAAGGTGATCGTGTTCAGTGCACTCAACAGATTCAAACTGAACCGCAAGAAGACATTCACGGGACACATGGTGGCCGGGTACGCGTGCTCAGTGGACTTCTCGCCGGATATGAGGTATGTACAACATGTCATCTAATATCCCTCCCTCTCCTTTACGCCTTTTCTCCTCATTATGTACACTATGTCATCTAATATCCCCCCCTCCCCCCTCTACTTTCCGCCTTTTCTCTTTATATTGTGTGTCGTTCTGCCGTGATAGTCTGTTTTTTAAATACTGATTTGGAATGTACTTTAAACATGATCTCTTTCTATCTAGGTTTCATAAATCTACATAAATTAGAAGTGCATTTTCTTGATCGATATGATATATGTTCTGTTTTTTTATTATGTACACCACGGCAGCATTGTATCCCTATTATCCTCTAATGTTCTTGTCTTTTCTCCTTTCTTCTCTTCCCATTTTTCCCCTTATATCTCTTGTCTCTTTGCTTCTCCTTCTGTCCCCTCTTCTACCTTTCTTTTCCCAATCCGTATCACACCAACTCTATCTTTATTCATCTCTCTCTTAAGAAACTCACCTGGATGTCCCTCTCAAATGTCATTTACGTTATAGTTGTATAGGAAAGACATGTAATGTTAAGGTGCCTACCTACTTCATTTTACAACAATATTAGTAAAATTTTTATGCTTAACGTAACTACAAAAATTAAAAATAAATATATAAATATCTATTGATAAAAACCCGGCTATGAAACACATGTCTTTATGAAGTACAATAATTGGTTTAGAGTTTTTATTTTTGAGATTATTTCATTTACTATTTTGTGTTACTTAAGGTTCGAATTTCCTCTTAGATATTATTGTTAGGATCGGTTACTGATTTAGTTATAGAAAGGTATCAAAACACTTTGGAGATTTTCGTTACCTAATAGCGCGTAATTTTTAATATTATTTTATTCTTTTTAAGTTTTTATTTAATTTAAATACTATTTCCATTTTCTTCTCAAAAAGAGCAAATAAAATATAATAATTTATGAATACCCAAAATTTTTCCTCAAATAATTACATTCATATACAAACATCATAAACATAATTAAAATTGAAAAATAACTTTTTAAACATTTACATACAATTATTGTAATTTTCGTTCCAAAACATGCCAGTCGCCAGACATCCGTGTATTTGCGAAGTGGAGGTTTTGTGTTACTCAACTCTTCACAATAATTTGTTCACATGTTTTTAAAAATATGTTTTTCGCGTTACAATATTTATATAACACGTACGTAATTAATTTTCCTCGGTTTTGAACTAGACCTGAGTTGAAAGTCAAAGTCAGGGTGTTATGTAATTTGGTAGCTAACATGAGAAAATAATTTTTAGCTTGGCTGCCCATCCTATAAATATCCTATATCCTAAAAATTTGACGAAACTGTCCTACTGCAGACAAGTTTTGTGCAAGAGAGTGACCGTCACATATGTACAATTCCAAATAAAAAAAATACTTTTTAGAATAACAATAAGAAATATTAGTGTAGTCCACACTAGGCATTGTCTGTCTTGTGGCCATCGACAAAATAGATACATCATATATAAAAGTATAATGGGGTATTGTCACAGATCACTCCCAATAGATACCTAATGCAAGGCAGCGGTTGCGCGCCACACATATAAGCTATCAGAAATATATAAACCGATGCCAAATGTCGTGTCATCAGTATCACCCGCACATGTCGTCGCACGTTGGCGAAAATTGCATTTTGGGAACATAATATTACACTTAAAAATGATTTGTTCAATAAAATGGTGTGCAAAAAACTCAAAAAAATAAAGTATCTAAAAAACGCAATAATTTTTCATCGATAACTAATATTCTTTAAATTAATTTGATCCCGAGCGAGCTCAATTTATACTGGTTAATGTATCAATGTCAAACAGTCGAGTTCGGATGGAGATTCAGCCGTCTCTTTTTCGCATAGCAATAACCGTAATAAGCCATCTTTTTTTGGCGAAATCACGCGTTCTTCTAGTGTTTGACGCATGTTTATAATATAATTCCCAGAAATATCGATATTATAAAACAATAATGTCACAAAAAATATATTGATTTAAATAAAAATTGCAAATTATCATAATCACGTTATTTTATGTAATTTGAAATAGTTAAATTTGTTAACAAGGTACTTTTACAATATTTTTTTTTTATTTTTATCTTTGGCGTAATTAAATTTCCTTTTTTTCCTCTAGTTGTATACGTTTTCAAATATAATGGGAGGGTATTTATCATAAGTTTTAGTATACTAAGTTTATTGAGAATCAGTAGCACAAGCTATTGCACTAATTTTAACATACGTTGTATATATCGTCTCAAAAACATTCATAGTTCGTCAAGTGGGTTTCATTGTCACTTGTCGACATAACATTTACTACAGCCGCCGTCAGAATTCAAGAAACGGAATAAGTTATTGTAGCCCTTTAGGGCGTGAGGTTTAGTTATTTACTATTTCATATTTTTATCTGATCTTTTATATCAACACTTAATTTGGGTATTTCGTCATTATGGTATACAAAAATACACGGTGAATAATAGAAATAAAACCGTTACATACTAAAGTATAAATCTTAATCCTATTTTATTCGTAGTTAGCGGTTGCCGGTTGGTATGATTTATCAGATCAGGCCGGTGAAAAAATATTATTAAACATTTAACAAGTTGGTAATCAAGTTATAGAAGCGATCATAACACATGAACTTACTAGCAAATCGAACTATCGATACATTTTTTTATTTATCGACTTATGCCTCATCTCTCCAGTGAAGTCCACGTGACCGCGCTGCAACCCGCCCACCCCCCGCGCAGTTCCCTTCGTTGGCGTTTTCGATTCAAAACAAAACTATCGTAATGCGGTATCTATTGGAAGTGATCTGTGGGTATTGTACACTTCAGTAGTAGTAGTAGACTGTAAAACAATTTTAAAGTTAAATTATAACTAATACTAATTTTCAATATCGACGTAGAGACAGAAGATAAATAAATAAATAAATAAATAACACCCAACAGTCACATACATAGTCCTGACCCCACACTAAGATCGAGTCTTGTGTCGTGGGTATCAGGAACTACGAGAGACTTTTCGGTCTCACAAACACCCAGACCCGGAAGAAATATTTGTGGGCCGCACAAACATTTCTCTCGGTGCGGGGATCGAACCCGCGGCCTCTCGTTTCACAGGCGGCGTCTAACCAACTGCGCTACGGAGGCTGTCGAAAAACGAAAAAGATAAACATTTTAACCAAATTAATTAGAAAAAATTCTTGCGAGAGACTCTCCAATTTTTAGTACTCGGTGGTGGGTGAAATCTTTGAATGTCATATAGTAAAAAAAAAAAAACACCTATACACGATCCAAGCGTTTTGGATTAGGGATCTGTTGACTCGAATATTAAGTTACCGGTCTCATATCTGACAGGCTGTCTGGGTAAGTACCAACGCAATGTCTACGTCTCCCGCCAAACAGTGTAACTGCACTGTTGTGTTCCTTCCAGTTTTGTAGAACATTGTAGCCAAAATAACTACTGGACATAGTGAGACTTAACATCTTATGTTGAAAGGCGAGCGCTGTGGAATGCCAAGCATTCCTTCGTAATTCACCTTGAATTTTGTTTGGTTTTGCCACTGTTCATGAGCGGTCGTATCGCTTATCATCAGGCGAACGGCATGGTCCTCTCACCATTACAATAAAAATGCATGTTTCCTATTAGTGTTTTGTTAATAGTTAAATGGACGACAATTAAGTTGCAATCCACGTGTAATATCGATAAGTCAGTGACGCCCTGGGTTCAAGCTAAGACCTCCGAATCAGCAGTTCGTACACTCAACTAAGATATTTGTTGCATGTTACACACATGAATATTGAATGAAATGTTAGTGTTTATCTTGTGGATTGATTCATGACAATTCTCATAATTCAATCCGGACAACTTTTACGAGTGTTGTGAAAATTTGAAGTCTCTATTTATGAAACGACGATTTTTTAACCCAGATAAGCCTACTGTCCTATATATAGGACAGTCTAAATAAAAAAATATATTGAACTATTTTAATGGTTGATTTTATTTGTTGTTTTTTGAAGTAAGGAGACTATTTTTTATTATAAAAAATAGAATATCAATGATATAAATATATTTCATAGAAATATTTCACTTCAAAATACGCAATAAAAATGTGCCCCAGACAAGGTGCACGAAAGGTAGGTATAAAAAACTGTAAATTACAGTAAAGTTTTATATTTCACATTTTTCTTATTCTAGATAGCCTGTTCCTTATTTTCGAAAACTCGTTCCTCAATATAATACTTCGGAAAGTGGAAATAATTAGGGATAAAAAGTAGTGTCCTATATATCGTCCTATATATATAGGTAGGATAATACGGGGTAACTTTATATTCCCACTATTACAGGCGCATGTCATAATTATCGCGTGGATTATGATGTTGAAATCTTTTCTGACAATGGAAAAAATACTGAGAGGTAACTCAATATATACAGGGTATATCAAGACTGCTACCGAAAACGAAGCCGGGTGGTAGTATAAGCGACTTCAGACACAATGCAACAAAAAAAGTTGCAAAAAAAAGCGACCAATTTTTTTTTGTTATTTTTTTCCTATGACCATATTTGGGTGGTAAATACATTTTTTCCTAAAATAATAGTGTATCCCCTTTTATTTATAAATAATCTAAGGTATAAGAGTGTTTAAATCATTATTTTAGCAAAAACTATGGATTTACCACCCAAAAATGACGATATTTAAAAAATCATAAAAAATAATTGTCGCGTTTCTATGCGAAATTTTTAGTTGCATAGTGTTTGTAGTCACTAAAACTATCACCCGGCTTCGTTTTCGGTAGCGGTCTTGAGATACCCGGTATATGATCACTTTTAACTAATATTTATTGACACACTAATGTAGATTGTTGTATAAGGACTTTTGTAAGTGGTAGAGTTTTGCTGTAAGTCGTTAAAGCTACGAAACAAATGTCTCCTCAGCCAAGGAGGCTCTACTAGCTCACAGATGAACTGTATAGCAGCATCTTCGCTGTTGGGTTTCATTCGTCGAGTGAGATTGTCCAAGAACCAACAGCTGGTAATGTGCTTGATTACCATATTGCCGGGTGATGGTTATCGAACCGTGTTGGGCTGTCATCATATACACTGGTGGAAAACTCGTTGATGACCCATGCAAGTGTATCGCATTCAGGGATCAGCTTGTGTATATCCATTAGATACCCTGTTTGGATCGCGCTAAGCTTACATCAAGTGCAATGGAACAATTTGATAGGCCAGAGTAAAAAAACGACTCAGTGGTTGAGAATGTGACGCTGAATGCCATACAATAAACATACATGAAGCCAACAAACACAATAATTCCAGTAGCAGTTATCTTGGTTCAAAGACAACACGGTAGAGATCACATTAGTAATCGCAAAAACAAACCTACAAGTTAGGCAGCTTCTTGCGAGAAATAATATGGTCAGAAATAATAGGTTCTGAAGTCATTTTCAGTAGATTGGCTTGAAATTTAAAATTTTTATGTGGGTAGATTTGACTTTTTCTTTCACGACATTCATGTCCATGACTCATGTAGATATTTAGGACACTTTTAATCAGTAAATATACCTTTTATATTCAATTTGGTCAATATCAATGCTAAACTATACTTGCTACCTATTATCCTACTGTCCTATATATAGGACGGTCATTTCCCGGAAAGCCTTATGGCAGATAATTTTTTCAACATTTTTTTTATTCGTCTTGAGGGTAATGAAATTAAAGAAAATCATTAGTTCTGATGATTTACAAAAAAAATTGTTTCAGGCTTATCTGGGTTAAATACCGGGTATCTCAAGACTGCTACCGAAAACGAAGCCGGGTGGTAATTTTAGTGGCTACAAACACAATGCAATTAAAAATTTCGCTTAGAAACGCGACAATTATTTTTTATGATTTTTTAAATATCGTCATTTTTGGGTGGTAAATCCATAGATTTTGCTAAAATAATAATTTAAACTCTCTTATATCTTAGAGTATTTATAAATTAAAGGGTATACACTATTATTTTAGGAAAAAATGTATTTACCACCAAAATATGGCAATAGGAAAAAAATTACAAAAAAAAAATTGTCGCATTTTTTTGCAACTTTTTCTGTTGCATTGTGTCTGAAGTCGCTTAAACTACCACCCGGCTTCGTTTTCGGTAGCAGTCTTGATATACCCTGTATAAAAAATCGAATAAGAATTTAAACAATATCTCTAATCGTAAACATTACGTTATTTATGTAATTCAATCGCGTGATGGTATATTGGGCAAGAAAAACATATTATGAAATAAAGGTGTTATTTAATAATATGACACGACGTCCTACGTAATAACGTTACGTTTCTTTTGACACGACTCACGAGGAACAGATTATAAATAAATAAATAATAAATAACACCCAACAGTCACATAGTCCTGACCACACACTAAGATCGAGTCTTGTGTCGTGGGTATCAGGAACTACGAGAGACTTTTCGGTCTCACAAACACCCAGACCCGAAAGAAATATTTGTGGGCCGCACAAACATTTATCTCGGTGCGGGGATCGAACCCGCGGCCTCTCGTTTCACAGGCGGCGTCTAACCATCAGCGCCACGGAGGCTGTCAATATAAAACCTATAAATCTAGAATCTTGTAAAAATATTTTTATTGAAATCTCCTTTACAAAATTTTAAATCGTTAGAATTATGCCTGTCTGCTTAAAAACTTCATGTACAATAACGGATCTCGAAGTGTGGTGTAATTCCATGGGTTACTGTGGCAGCGTTCACTCCTTGATCTTCGACTGTGGTCATGAAATTATGTGGCTATGAATATCTAACCGCCAATATTGAGTTGTCATTGTTTCTAATCTTAATTTATCTATGTCTCTATGAAGGCTGAGGCATGACATTTCTAATATACTTGTACTTTAAAATCACATGACTAAATAATATTAGGTATAAGTAGCGGCGCAAGATTTAATTAGAGGTTTTTTTTTTTGGAATCGTTTGTATTTCCCAATTCTTGCCTGTTCCTGTCGCAAGCAGAAGTTGGCGTTAATTATACACTTTAATTTAATTTCTAGTACATATTAGATTACACTACATAATATGTTGCTTGTGGTTAGGCGTATCGCGTATCATCGGGTTATCAACCTTTTCGCTAAAGAATTGGTACTTAATATCTATCATTCCTTTAATTAACATTTAAAATATATATTAATTTATTATTTTAGAAATATTTATCAAGATTTTAAGGAAGCTTCTTATGGAACTTTCCTTCTTGAGGTCGTGGGTAATTGCCCACGTTATCTTGCCCTTACTCCGCCTCTGCCTAATATACACGTAATCACGTGTTGCTTGTCAGCTGATTTCGAACAAACACGAGTGTTTATCTCTAAAACATTGTATCAACAACAATTATTATGCAGCAGTGCATTTTGATGGTCAATCTGTGAACTGGAAACATTATCGCTCATAACTTTGTTAAAGCTATTACTATGTACGGAGTTGGCAATTACTTAACGTTAAATTAATGGCACGTGTATGGCCACTCATAACTCCCTACAGGGGTGGGCAGAGTTGCTACTAGTGTCATTGACAGGTCTCTGTTTTTTTTTCCGTCCCAAAATGTTTTCAGAGTCAAACTGATTGTCATGCCGAGCATAAATCACAGCTTTATATAACTCATATTATTTCTTTCAACTTAAGAAATTTTCACAGTCGTTTGGCCGAACTAGGAACTGAATCTAGTACCACAGGGTTCTTTAATGTGACATGTCCAAAAAACATGATGGTGACAAACAAGGCAGAAGGATGTTTTTATCTGTTCAGATTGCTTTGTAATTCATTGTGTTGTTTGGTTTTGCTACTGTCCATAAGCAGTCTTATCCCTTATCATCAGGCAAATGACATGCTCGTCTCGTCATCCACATCAATAAAAAACACAAGTTTTAAATTTGGATTCACTGATACTATTCATGATATTTATACAGTTTTATGGTATTTAAAATATCAACAGATGTACTATGGACATATTGATTGCTGATAACAGTATAATACACGATACAGTTGTTAGCCGAGTTATCAGATAAGATATCACTGTGATAGTGACTCAGACTGAATTTTGTGATGTTCTTACAATGTTGAATGGCCGTGTAAATGTTATTTTATAGGGTTTTCAATTGAGTTGTTGAGAAAAAAGAGTTTTGTTGGGAGGAGGGTCGGGTGCAATGGATTTTAAGAATTAAAAAAACTTATTAATGAAGTGAAAAGGTTTCAAGTGCATAATCTGGATTGTTAAGATATTCAATGAGTTATATCACAGATTAGTAATATGGCTCACTGAATTTACTACTTTTTGATAGATAAATCGTAAAAGTTTTTGTAATTTTCATAATTTTTTTTCATTGTAGTATGATACAATTCTCATTAAATTATGTTAGATCAACTAATCAAATGATAAATATTATCAAATTATAAAATATGTATCATATTTTTTTAATTATTGGAAGTGTCATCGCAAAATTCTCATCACTGATTGTAATGTACGTATAATAAGTGCATTTACGATGTAAATATACAAAATAACCGTGAAGTGACTACCGCATCGTAAAGATAATGAGTATCCGGTTCGTACCGGATTTGTCGATAAAATGTCAATCCACTGGCACCTGGCACGCCCTACGTGCGCGCACCTGTTGCATATTACGGTTGCCACGATACTATACAAATATATAAGAAAGATTATCATAATCTTTTAAATAAGTATTTGAAGAGAAGAATAGTTAATTATTATAATGAAAATCAAATACTTAGGTATAGATTGTGGTAACTAATAACGTTGTCCAGGGATTATGTCTCTTTTTCTCTCAAATACTTTTCTGCTGAACCTAGATTTTCCCTAAGTACCTACCGGATACTTTAGTTTCCAGATTGAAATATTAATGACTAAAAAAATAACATTAATCTCCAAAAAAATTGTTTGTTTTTGGCTATCGAGACACAAATGTATTTTTGTTGTTACCAAGAAGGATTCTCAATTAACAGTTATCCCTATGATATTTCATCTGAAACTCCTATTGAGTTTGTTTATTGTAGACTTTTTTTCTAACGTGATAAAGTGGCAACCCTACACTCGTTGATTGAACTTGTCAACTGAGTGTGACGTCGCTTTCATTTCTTATTTAACAATAACCTATATGTAGACGAATTTGTTACTTTCCTAATATTTTAAATTAAGTAATTTTTATTAGGTTTAATTAATTAAGCATTAATTAAATACAATTTTGATTGTTTATTTTCACAATGGCCCCAAAGGCTCGATGTCATTCAATCGTGAATTGTTGGTTATGCTAGGAGCTTCAGTCATGTGAGTTATCTTTACACCTGAAATTATAATTAATCTTAATAACCAACAAAGAATGATGATGCAAAGTGTATTGGATTTTTCTGTTCACTATCAGCTCGGAGTCAGGAATTTGTGCCCGATATGGCGATAGGCTCGTCCCCGTCACATTGCTGGCCGGAATATGCAAGGCGAAATGTGGGTGTCCCTCTGCCTATCCGTTATGGGAAGAAGGCGTGAGTTTATGTATGTATGTAACAAAGAATGTCATACAGATGTTCGTGGTCGGCAGTGATCACTTGCCTGTAGACTCGTTTGCTGGACATATTCAATAAAAAAGAAAACTGGTGTATGATATTTATCACTTGGTAGACACATAATCCGTGACTGTCACAGCGCTGAGCTTGTAGATCGAGATGAGATAAAGCAATGAACTCGATACATGAACTCTCTGAACCCCACATGTAGGCCGACGTGGGATGGACGTGATTTGTCACGTAGTTGCCAAGCAGATTTAATTATTTATCGCACTGTTATTTCAGAATAAATATTCTTTCATCAATAGATGGCTGTAGTGAGTATTGTAGGTTGTAAAATAAATCCTGATCGCTATCTAAAGAACGATTCCGTTAATAGGATCAATGAAATTTGACAGCCTCCGTGGCGCAGTTTGTTGGACGCCGCGCCGGCTGTGAAACGAGAGGCCGCGGGTTCGATCCCCGCACCGAAATAAATATTTTCGTGAACCACAGGTATTTGTTTCGGGTCTGGGTGCTTGTGAGACCAAAGTGTCCCGTAGTTCCTGATACCCACGACACAAGACTGGATCTTAGGGTAGGGTCAGGGCTGTGTATGTGACTGTTGGGTGTATTTTTTGGGTGTATTTTGTTTTATTTATACAAAGATAGAAATACCTTTTATTTATAACAATAACCGCAATAAAAATATTAACCAGACATTTAAAACAAATGACGTTAAATATTGTTTAGAATATTTAACACCTGCAACTCAAGGATGAAATAATTTCAGCATTATTACGGTACGGTATTTGATAACTTCCTTATGCAATATACAAGGAAATAATCCGAGGCGACATTATTTAAATTTGTATGCACAAAATATCATTGTTGAGGTTTAATCATAAATATTTATAATTTGACCGACTTTGCTTTTAATTTGTTGCTATTTATAGCGTGTGTAAGTTTTGTGTTGTGGGTATCAGTAACCAAGAGAGTTGTTATTTTTTAATTTGCGATGTATGTCGAAACGAGACTGTCATCCGCCTAATGGTAGGCGATACGATCGCTCGTGGACAGTAGCAACACCATGAATTACTAAGCAATGCTTTGCATTCCAATGCGATCGCTATCCTGAGACATAAGATGTTAAGTCCCATTAAGTCCAGTAGATACCCTGGCTTCAATATCCTTCAAACTATTTTTTTATCTCAGAGACCAAAACGTCTATCATATCAAACCCTTATGCTAAACCACGGTGCCCATAGATATGTATATATCTTAGATTATATACTCGTCTAGTGTCATCTTCACACCTCACCGCGCGGCTCAAGAAAAGTCTACCAAATTTGGTAGACTCGCTTCTCACGTACGTCAGTGTCATTTGAACTACATATGGATAACGTTCTCCCGAAAAATAATTAATTATGCCGGTTTGTGCTGTCGAATTGTATCGCAATTGTGTGGGAGAACTGTATAATAATACCAGTATCACTTTCTATCGGTAACATTATTGTTAAACCACTATTATTTGAAGAAAACATGAACTTTTAATTCATTATTTTGAAGATGAGTTTCATTGGCCAGTGTTGTCAATTTATTACTAGGAAAATTTGTTGAAACTCTGGGAGAAACTATAAAACACAAATATCATTACATAATATTTCGATCAGAATAACAACAAGAAGAATGGCATTATTTATTGAATGAGTAAATAAAACTTACCTACACGATATTAATGAAACCCACGACGACATGCACTTCATAGTAATTTTATTAATTCTTTGCCTTGCATGTACTATTCAAAATTTCATAAACGGGGTACTGCTATTGTCATCTTTGAAGAAACAGCGAGAACTTATTCAAGGTCCTAATAATATTTTTAGACGTCCTACGGATTCCGTACTAGCAAATTGCTGGAGAGACATTACACAGCGGAAACGAAAAGAAGACCATTCGTAGCCTCACATGACTTCAGTTGTGTTCCGAACATTTTACTTATGATGATTTATATTTTACATAAATACAGAAATCAGATAACAGCCCAGGCAATAAATCCAAAGAGTTAATTCTATTCGGAAACAAACACTAGGAGATGGGTTTAGATCTTTATTGTTTTTACTAAAATGCGTTATAAATATAATTAATAGTATGATTACTTTAAATAAAGAAAAAATATTTTATTTAACCTATTTTGTATATCAAATAATGGGGAAAAGTTAAGTTAATAATCTGGAGTAGGCATCCCTAAACATACACACCTTGACAGTTGGATTACAATAATTACACGACCGGTACTCACACATATCAACGAAAGTGAGGACACTTTTAGCGCATCGTTTGTTGACATTGCTCAATCTAGACGAGTATATAATCTAAGGTATATAATATATTATTTGTGCAAACGGGAATGCCTTATATAACTGTGTTTACAAAGGAGGAATGCGGTTGTCCGTCTGACGTCATAGCATCCGCAGAATGGGAATCACGTGTGACGCCACTTCATCGGAAACTTTTCCCCCGTGTGATTTTATATCTTCAATATATTAAGTTAATAATATGGCAAAATAACTACAATCAAATGGGACACATCACACATGTAGTTCTGACATCAGATTAAGATACGAATCTTGTGCCGTGCGTGTCGGATGACGGATACTATGAGATATTTTCGATCCTACAACAGCCTCCGTGGCGCAGTTGGTTAGAGTCCAACTGTGAAACGAGAAGCCTTGGGTTCAATCCCTGCACCGATACAAATATTTGTGAGGCGCACAAGTATTTGTTTCGAGTCTAGGTGTATGTGAGACCGAAAAGTTTCTCGTAGTTTCTGAAACCCACGAGATTTAACTAATCTTAATGTAGGGTCAGGACTATGTCTTATGTTTGTGATTGTCAGGTGTATTGATTTCTGTATCAGCCCATATACGTCCCACTGCAGGGCACGGGCCTCCTCCACAATCGACAGTGCGATTAAGAGTGGTTAGGCCATATAGACCACCACGCTGGCCTAGTGCGGGTTGGCGGACTTACATATCATAGAAATTCTTATAAATCGCTATGGTATGCAGGTTTCCTCACGAATTTTTTCCTTCACCGTTTTAGTGCGTGGTGATTGACTATCAATACAAACATGACTCCGAAAAGTTAGAGGTGTGCCCTGGGATTCGAACCCGCGACCACCGTGATCATGTGGGCAGCCGCGTCTAGTCCGTTTACCAACAGGCCACCACGCACTCTGTATTGATTTAGTTCCAAGAAAAAAAATGTGAATTCTTTTAGTATCGCTTTTGTGCAGGAATCAAATCCGCGATGGATCGATTTTTATTCATGGCCAGGGTTAAAGCAACTGTGCCCCGGAGACTGGCAAATATACATCCATGTTTTATGAAGGCTATGAGAGCTCTTTCAGACAGTATAGGTATTTATTTTAAACATATATAATTATTTGTAAATAAATCATCACGGTATAAATATATTTTAAGAAACTTTCATAAATACATAAACTCACGCCTTTTCCCAGAAAAGGTAGGCAGAGGTGCAACCAGGACACCCATATTTCACCGTGTATGTTCCGCCCCACGATATGATGTGGGCGAGCTTATCGCCATATTGGGCACAAATTCCTGACTCCGGGCTGATAATGAGTAGAACAACCCAAATCACTTTGCTTAACCCGGGATACGAACCCGAGACCTCATCTTTGTAACTGTAGAACAACTACGCCACCAAGGCATTCTTTCAATCTTTGTTGATATTCAAAAGTTGTACGACCATGAGACTCAAGATTACAGATCACAAATGGAATAGATAGTTCAGAGTACGAGTAATTATTTCGAGATAGCTCCTCGTGATAGGAATGCCTCCGTATTAGTACTGCGATTCAGTGTAGCAGTTAACTGATTGTACAAAGCTATCATAAAGGATGTGATCGTCGAAGGTTCGTGTGGTTGTAAAGGTCGGGGCGCATTGACAGCGGAAATCCGTAGTTCTAATTAGTAATGGGAATTATTGCTATTTCAAATTAACATCACCAACTTGTTATTTTTATTTAGAATCGCCAATGAAACATAATTGTGAATGATACATTTAAATCAATAGAAATAAATAAAATTGTTGTCACAATTTAGGCAATCACGACTTATTTACGACGTATTAAAAATAAAATTTTAAGATGTTAAAAACAGAGTGTAATACAGGGTATATCAAGACTGCTACCGAAAACGAAGCCGGGTGGTAGTTTAAGCGACTTCAGACACAATGCAACAGAAAAAGTGGCAAAAAAATGCGACAATTTTTTTTTGTAATTTTTTTCTTATGACCATATTTGGGTGGTAAATACATTGTGTCCTAAAATAATAGTGTATACCCTTTTATTTAAAAATAATCTAAGGTATAAAAGTGTTTAAATTATTATTTTAGCAAAAACTATGGATTTACCACCCAAAAATGAAGATATTTAAAAAATCGTAAAAAATAATTGTCGCGTTTCTTTTCGAAATTTTTGGTTGCATTGTGTTTGTAGTCACTAAAACTACCACCCGGTTTCGTTTTCGGTAGCAGTCTTGAGATACCCGGTATATATCCAAACATAACATAACATAAAAATAGAGAAATTTCCACGAAAAACAATGAAATTGCAAATTTAAAAAGTTTAAAAAACAAAACAGAACAATTCGTTTAAAATATCTTAGTTTGCAATAAAGAGTTACTTTATTGTATTGTATATCGGGGTTTGTCTATGTGCGTTTGGCTATTGATTGATATAGCACCATCTTATTACGAGAGTGAACTAGAAATAATAATTCAAAATAGTGAACCCTAAAAACTAAGACAACAAAAAACTTCAGCCACAGGTTTCTTGAAACGTGAGGTATAAAAAAAGATAAAAAAGATCCGTATTTAATGTTGAGCAAATTCTGTACGAGTCGTTATTATCTGCACATTTTATTATTAACATTAACATCTAATATTATATGACCATTTGTATTCTACTAGATGTTTTTTTTTCTAATATATTAAAATGGCAAGCCAAAAAAAATTGGTACAGCAAAAGCTCGCGTCTTTTATCGTATGACTATTACCTAAATGTTTGCCAAAGAGTAGCATGTCAAGGAGGATTCAAAAATAATCGACGACCTGGCTAAAGTTGCAGGAAGTCGCTGGATGCAAGCCGCTTCCAACAGGTCTGCTATAGGCCTAAGTTCAGCAGTAGACTTCCTGTGGCTGAGATGATATATTTTTTTTGTTAATCCGAGTACGAGTACAAAAAAATAATTTTCTATACGTAATTTTATTATAGACTTAAGGCAAAGTTATACGTTGAATATATAAAACACATTCTAAACAAACAGACACTTTAGACAATTTTATGTTCATATTTGTTTACATATATTGAGATTCAAATTTATTCATTTATTTATTTGTCTGTCCCGGCCAAACGATATATCTAGTTTTATATTAACATATTAAAGCAAAAAACGTTCAGCTTAATGTATGAAAAACTACGCGTAGGTACATTAACATGTATAGAATTTAAATTAAAGGTTTTTGCCATAAATTTTATCTAAAAACGACTAGAAATGGGCAATAATTTGCATATTATATTTGATAGGCATATTAGGTAAAAAATAAACTGTCATATTCATAGTCCAGATCCTACAGTAATATTGTGTGAAAAATAGACTGGTCAGGAATTCTAATTCATATTTAGTTGAAGTGGATCTTAATGTAAAAACGGAATTTATTATATTATCGGTAAAATTAACAATTATGAACGACGATCTATTAAAGGCCACAGAGAGGCGCTGGAGGATGGCCGTTTCTAACAAATTTCTTTGGAAGATTTGGGGATAACCTATGTTCAGCTTGCGACATTCCGTGGGTGAAAAGAGAAATAACTAATATTAAGAAATACATTTTTTTACAAAGTTGTCAACATTCCATCATCTTTTCGTCTTTAACAAAAATAGTGCCTAATCCAAACCACTCTCAATCGTACTCTCGATTGCAGAGGAGGCTTGTGCCTTGCAGTGGGACGTATATGGGCTGATACAGAATCCAAACCATATTTTCCTTAAATTGTAATAATGGTTACTATTTACCATTCCAAGTTGCTTCACCTTGAAATATTTTATACCGCAGAAAGTCCTCAGATACTTGCGTTCTACACAATTCATGACTTCACCCGATGCATTCTAAATGTAACGTATCCTACGTTACAAAACCGCAATGAACTAGTTATGTATATTCATTTTCCCCATTGATTAATCTTGGGAGTTACGCTTTAGGATATCCTTCCGTACGAAATATACAGGGTATATCAAGAGTGCTACCGAAAACGAAGCCGGGTGGTAGTTTAAGCGATTTCAGACACATTGCAACAGAAAAATATGCAAATAAAGGGTCAATTTTTTTTTGCTATTTTTTTCCTATGACCATATTTGGATGGTAAATGCATTTTTCCCTAAAATAATAGTGTATACCCCTTTGTTTATAAATAATCTAACGTATAAAAGAGTTTAAATTATTATTTTAGCAAAAACTATGGATTTACCACCCAAAAATCACGATATTTAAAAAATCATAAAAAATAACTGTCGCGTTTCTTTGCGAAATTTTTAGTTGCATTGTGTTGTTATAAATTATTGTTAAATAAATTAAATAAGTTTTTCAATGTTAGGATTTATCTGTATGAGCCTATTTACATCCCACTGCAGGGCACGGGCCTCCTCTACAATCGAGAGTACGATTGAGAGTGGTCAGGCCATATAATCCATACTTTGGCTTATTGGATAAATAATAATATTAGTGAAGTGTGGCAATTTTTTAAAAATATTATACCATTTGTAATGGTTTTTTTTTCTAATAACTTACAAAAACACGTTTACAAACCGTTTAAAATAAGTTTTTTTAAGTTAATTATTTATTACCAAATTAACATAGATTCCTTCGGAGGCCCATAAATGAATAATGTATTTAAATAAGTTTATAAAATTAATAAGTAATGTATTTATATATGCGAAATGTTATGGAAAAATCCTTATCTTAGGTCAACGCCATCGTGTATCGGGCCTAATATTAGCATATTTTTATCAACCATAATTTTTGCCATCTTTCTAATTTGTTTTATTATTATAAATGGCCTGTATTTATTTATGTTCCTGTTAAAGTTCATTGGTAATAAAAATAGAAAATCACTAATAGAATAGCAAAAAATATGTGACTTGTAATAATATTCAGCAATCAATACAAACTAATCTAAGTATGCTAATATATAAAGTTGAAGAGATTGTTTGTTTGTGCCCGCTAATCTCGGGAACTGCTGGTTGTTTTTGTGTTGGATAGGTAATTTAACGAGGAATGCTATAGGCTATATAACATCACGCTATGATTAATAGGAGCTGAGTAGTAGTGAAAAATGTTTCAAATAAACGGGGATATGTTATTCCTTTGTGAGCTTCCATTGCATGTACTGAGTGAACGTTTGAAGACAATCATGTATGGCAGGATTGTTCTTCTTAAAAAGGTTTAAAAGGAAGGGACGGGATGTAAACCCAGTCGGAGCTGAGACGTGCCGCTAGTTATATGATAAAAAGTTAATTTAAAAAAATGAAATATTGTTCTAATATATATTTATAATCCGGACGTAAGTAAATGTCAACAAAAAAGCCAATGTAATAACATCAACATAACTAGTATAATTAAGCTTAATGTTGGAATACAAATCTAAAAAATAACGTATGTAAATTTATTTATTTGTTTGTGGGAAACATACTCAATGATCACTGTACCTGTCTACCTATCAACAAAAATCATCTAAATTGACGCAAATAATAATTCTTGCGCAATCGAAGCGGGTATAAGCGAGGAGCTGGTAGGATTTGTGAAATACCAACGGTTTGGAAAGTCCTGGCTACAAAAATAAAACTACTAATGGGTTGTTATGATTTATTTTTAGTCCAGTTATAGGGACAGCGATATAAGGATAAACTTTCACGACCTTATACACAGACAGTCTTGAAACCTATATAAGTTCAATATTGAAACTGAATTCAAAAGTCGTTCGAAAGGGACAAAAAATTCCATTACATACTAAAAAAAGGTTTTTGTCACTATGGATAAGGCCGTCATTGTCAATTACATATTTACAATGCCTATGGTGTCTAAGGCGTTGTCGATTTTAAGGTATGGTGCTTACTTTCTATTCGGTGGGCAGGCCTGCCACTCCCAAAATGTAATATTTATTAGTTTTTTTTTGTATATTCTTGCCAGCATATTACAACAAAATAAAAAAGGTTTCGGTGTAATTACGAATATCAATGTTGTCGCCATCTCATAGATGTTATACATTACATACATATTATGTCTTCAAATAAGATCGAAAAGATAATTGAAGATCATTGATATTTTTATATCAATGTTGAAGATACTATTAAATCGTACTATCTATATTTGTTCGTGTTTCCCGCTATCACTCGCGACGCATCGTTTTCTCCTTATATGCCACACGGACAGATATAATGGTTTTGCAGACTTCTAAAATATTCATACTTGACCTTGTTTAATTTCATACCAGTAAGCAGGCTTCATTATTACGATTCAGAAGCACAAGTGTCAAGGTTTATGGCGAGAATTAAGTCTGGTAAGCGCCGTTCGAGCGTATAGCTGCTTGGTTATACACAAAGCGTTGGGATAATGAACAGCCAGACGATCGGGGAAGAATATAAATGCGTTGCCTGTTTTTGAAGGCGGGGGAAAGGTAGTGGACGGGGTTTTAGAACATCTTATAAATCCACAAATCAAACGAAAACAGTTACTTATTGTGGAGTTTTGTTTCCTTCGTGCTAAACAATTGGTTGTTGTTAATCAATTTTACCCTTGTCTAATCGATTTTCAAAGTACATCGTATCCGGCGTCGCTCTGTCACACCAAAACGCCACACGTTCCGCTGTCAATAGCGCTGCACCCTAACTCCTTCCGCTCTCATTTCCGCCATCACACACACTGCACCCTATTCGCCTTGTACGCGATGTCAGTGTGCAGATACGAGCTCGTGTTGAATCGTCCGTGCCTCAACTTTCTCCGTGTTACGCGACCTCGTATCTCAGCCGAGCCATTGTACATATGCGTGTATTAGTTAAATACTACGAGTTAAATATTTGGATTTGATCTCTATTGGATTAGGTGTTGGAGAATTTATGGTTTTTATATCGGTTTTAGGACGTGACGTGGTGGGAGCAAACATTGAATTGGCGTGAATGTAGATTCTCTCTGTCTGTAATTTATAGAATGTAAAGCGCGTGGCACCATTGATCTTATTTGTTGCCAAGTGATAATGGTGCTTGCTCAATGTCCATGTCGACATTATTTTATGTAATCATTACGTTAGCCCAGGGTTTCCCAACCTTTTTCTAGTGCGGTATTCCTGTGCTAATTTGCTCTACATTTGGCTTTTAAATTTTTAATGTTGTCCACTGATCTAGCAATTGAGCAGCCTACTACCCTTTTTCTATTTTTATACCTAAAAGGTAATGTTCAAAATAAAATTCAAGTTACCAAATTGTAAAGACGGATCTTTTCAGAGATAAGAATTCTATTTGCAGTTCTCGGACATAATTAGATACGAGACATCTGATGCAGCTCAACGACCCTACATATTCAAACGGAAATGCCAGTTATGAGTTGTAGGAAGTACGATCGTACTTGAGATGTTTGGCACTGAGCACGGTCACCAATCCAATCGACGATAAAATTATGTAACACTATCATTAGAAAGGCCAATGTCCATATGTGGCCTATTAATAACCTTTTGAAGAATCAAGATAATATAGACTACAGGCCCGTGGCAAAAAGTGATGGGTCATATGAACCACAAGGAGACCTATTTAGTAAGATACAGGGGCTTAAAATAATGATATTTAGCACTATGCCGTCACTTGTAAGCTGTCCGTCTGGATGCAGATGAGACTTCAAAAGTACAGGGAGAGGGTGTATATTTTGGTCATATATTTTTGTACGGCATTCCTACCATCGATAGATCCATGAAAAATAATAAGAGAACACGTAGTGCCGTACAAAAATAGTGCGCCACTAATTCAGCAGAACATTAGATATTCCGGCAATTTTCTTGGTAAATTTGGTCATTTGATTTTATACGGCATCGTTTCCATACAATTTCAATACCTCTTCTAATCCATTATTCCGCAATGCCGTACAAAAACCATGCGACAGGGAAGAAAAATCGGCGGTTGTAACCTACTTCCCTTCAGTGGTCAGGGGGGTGATTTGACGCAACATGAAATTAATTTATTGGGGTGATTTGACGCAACATGAAATTAATTTATTTTGAAAGTATTTTAGGCATAGATAACATTTTTTCACGTGCTGTAAATTTTTTTTGGTCCAAACTTCTGTGGGGCGAAAAACACTCTCGAAAAATTCACGTAACTATATACTTTAAGTTGATATTTATACTCCATCGGTTTAGGTACTTAACTAAATGTAAACAAACCATAAAAAAGGCTATTTAACATTGACATTTCTCATTTCAAAATTAATTGAAGACAAAAAAAAATGTTTACGTAAATGTAAAACTACAATACATGTTCAATTTTATTATAACGATTATAATTATGAGTGTGTAAGCTTGGAAACAATTAAATTATGTGAGATCATAATTAAATTACCTAAATTAAATTATCTAATTTTACATAATGCAGTCTGTCTATAAAAAAAGACCCAAACACTCAGGCATCCAAAACAATTTCATAAAAGTTACAAGAAATATTATGCTACAAAATCGAGAAGTATAACTTTATCGGAATGCGACTATTTAAATGAAAAATAATGCGTTAAGTCGGATAACTAAGCATCATCGTATGTTATGTGTGGCAGCCAATTATTATTCATTGCGATATGTGTACTTACTGTTTTCGTGAAGTGGTGAAGTGTTTGGAAGTGTTCATCGTTGTTCTTTACTGTTTTAGTTATTATGTGTTATAAGCTGCTGTTAATTGTTGTTAATACTTGTTACTTGGTTGACTAAGAAAATATTCGTAAATTGGACATTGCAATAAAATGTTGAACAACCATGCGTCACGTGTTCTGGTTTGTTTACATTTAGTTAAGTACCTAAACCGATGGAGTATAGTATGAAAATTTTTAGACGGCATTTAGATTCTTTATTTGTTTTTATTGCAATAGTCCATAAAAAGTCAATTCCGTACAAATCTCAATGTTCATATTGATAAAAATTTGTGATGTGGAATATATTATTAAGTAAGTGGTCGCTTTCCCTGTTTTCCACTGGAGTAAATCCTGTTCGGCGCGTCCTTGTCGCGGGGGTGGGCACTCTGCGCCTCAGTAGGCCGAGGTGTATGAGTGGCGAAGTTCGAATAGGGACCTAGATCTGCGGGGTATAACGCGGACCCCTTGCCCAGGGTTACGGGTGAAGACCACAACGGCGACAGCGGCGGAGAAGGTGGACTTCGGTACGGCGCTTGTTCTGGCGGAAGTGGCACCGGATTCGGAGTACCGTAGGCGACGATTAGGCACACCTAAGGAAGTCGGCAACTCCTGCAGCCAACCCGCCTCCACACGTAGCGACTTGTCGCTCCTGTGGGTCCAGTCGGTAAGGCCGAGAGGAAACCATGGATGCTGGGCAAGTTCATGGCTTCAAATTTGCATCCCAGGCGATGCAGTGCTTGTGGAGAGGACACTCCGCCTGTGCCTGCATGGGTACAGACAACAACACGGGGAGCCGCAGTTACCGGTGATAAGTCTCGCGCTAATGGACGTGTGCGCAGGTGCCAGGGGTGGCCCCTGTCGGTGGGATAGCTCATCGCGGCTAATTGACTAGTTAACGCCCGCCTTAAGCTGGGCAGCCCTCAGCCAATAAGGTACTAGTCCGTCCTCCATCTTGCGCTCCTATGGGTGTGTGGAGCAGTAGGCATGTCAATGACTATCACAAGATGGGAATATAATGCACCTAACAACATCATCAAGACAAAAATATACACAAGTCAAAGGAAACCAAGACTTAAGGGTAGGAGTGCGGTGTTGCGCTTCGCCACCTGGAATGTGCGCACCATGTTACCAGAGTACGGAAACTTGGCAAACGTTGGCCCTGCAATAAGGAAAACTGCCATAATTGACAGAGAGCTGCTGCGTCTCCGTATCGACATTGCTGCATTACAGGAGACTCGCCTCCAGGAACAGGGTAGCATACGTGAGAGCAATTACACGTTTTTCTGGAAAGGAAAGGATGCGGGAGAAAGGCGTGACCATGGAGTTGGTTTCGCAGTGCACAATAATTTGGTTAATTGTATTGACCAACCGATAGCTATATCTGAGCGGCTAATGTATCTTCATCTTATGTCAACCTCTGGTCCCGTTACACTAATCTCTGCATACGCTCCAACCTTGAAAGCATCTGCTGAAGCCAAAGACAAGTTTTATGAGGAACTGCGAGAGTGTTTGCTTAAAGTGAGTAGTTCGGATAAAATACTACTACTTGGAGACTTTAATGCAAGAATTGGAAATAATTGGCACAACTGGCCCGGTTGCATCGGTGTGCATGGTACCGGAAATATGAATGAAAACGGACAGTGGCTCTTGGAACTCTGCGCCTCTTTCTCTTTATGTGTAACTAACACCTTTTTCCGGAACAAACAGGCCCATAAAGTGTCTTGGAAGCACCCTCGTTCCGGTCACTGGCACCAAATCGATTTTATTATAACTAGAAGGCGAGATCTCCGAGATATCTTAAACTCCCGCTCGTATCATAGCGCGAACTGTGACACCGACCACTCTATGATTGCGGCTAAAACACGTCTCACAGCAAAAAATATTCATTCATCCAGAAAGGCTTGTGGTAAAACGAGGATTAACATCAGAGCCACACTTGAAGAAGAACTACATAAAAAATTTGCCTTGGACATCGGGAATAAATTGAATCTGGAATGTCTTGATCGTTTACAAGACGTTGAAACTTTATGGCACCTCACTAAAGAGACTCTTTTAGAATCAGCTGTTCAAACATTTGGGAAACAATGCAAAATCCAGTCGGACTGGTTTGCTGCGAGTGAAGATGTGTTGCGCCCTTATATTGAGAGGAAAAGATGTGCTCGGTTGCAACTTCTGAATTGCCCAAACGACAAACTGCTCCAACTCTCCTATAACACTGCCAAGGCCGACGTACAGCAGATTTCTCGGCGCTGCGCAAATCGGTACTGGTCCAAACTTTGTGAGGATATTCAGCAATTTAGGGACATTGGTGACATGCGTAGCATGTATCAGGGCATCAAGACCGCAATTGGACCAACTATAAGAAAACGTGCAGCAATTTAAGACATAAATGGCGAACTCATCACAGATAAACGTCAACAACTCGATAGATGGGCGGAACATTATTCGAATCTTTACTCGGAACCAATAGACATCAATCGTGAAGCCTTGGACCAGCTACCAACTTATCCAGTTTTAATAGAACTAGACGAGCCTCCCACTCTTGAGGAGTTCGGAAATGCGCTTAATGATCTAAAGTTGGGCAAAAGCACGGGGCGCGATAACTTACCTGCTGAAATTATCAAGCTGGAGTGTGTTTTTCATCCTTTGTTTGAGCTCCTTCTACGCTGTTGGGATAAAGGCACAATACCTCAGGACATGCGTGATGCGGATATTATAACACTATACAAAGGCAAGGGCGATAGGGGCGATTGTAACAACTATAGAGGAATATCACTATTAAGCATCGCCGGCAAAGCATTCGCAAGAGTGGTTCTGAAAAAACTTGACTCTTGCGACAAGAGTTTATCCCGAATCGCAATGTGGGTTTAGAGCCGGTCGTTCTACAATCGACATGATATTCACACTACGCCAGCTTCAGGAGAAATGCCGGGAACATCAGATGCCGCTATACATGGCCTTCGTGGATTTAAACAAGGCCTTCGATACAGTAAGCAGAAATGGCCTTTATAAGATCTTGACTAAAATTGGGTGCCTACCTAACCTACTGGCCATGGTGCGTGCTTTTCATGAAGGTATGCGGGGCTCGGTTCTCTATGACGGCGATTCTTCATCTGATTTCTATATGAAACGTGGAGTAAGACAGGGATGCGTGCTCGCGCCAACTCTCTTTGGGATCTTTTTCTCAGCTTTGCTGAATGCGGCATTTAACGATTGCAATATTGGTGTACTACTACACACAAGAAGGGACGGAAGACTATTTAATATAAATTTATTAAAATCTCATAAGAAACGCCACGAAGTACTGGCCCGTGAACTTCTCTACGCTGACGACGCTGCACTCGTTGCCAACTCTGAGCAGGATCTGCAGGATTTGGTATGGAGATTTGGTCGAGCTTGCAAACTATTCTCAATGAGCATTAACACCAAGAAGACCGTTGTCATGGTTCAAGGCACTCACTCGTTACCCGACATTACCCTGGATGGTGCGCCGCTGCAAGTTGTGGACAGCTTTTGCTACCTCGGCTCTACCACAACATCGCATCTTTGCAATAATAGAGAGATAGATACTCGTATTGGAAGAGCTTCATCGACCTTTGGTCATCTCTCATCTAGGGTCTGGAACAACAACAAACTGACCTTGTCAACTAAGATCCTTGTTTACCAAACTTGCGTCCTTAGTATCCTGCTGTATGCGTCAGAAACATGGACTACCTATTCTAAACAGGAAAGACGGCTCAATGCCTTTCATATGCGCTGTCTGCGTACAATCTTAAGAGTTACTTGGAGGGACAGGATAACCAACGAAGAAGTTCTGTCACGCACCAGCACTAACAGCATTATGGCACTTCTGAAACAGAGACGACTCCGCTGGCTTGGTCACGTTCACCGAATGGATCATGATAGATTACCTCGTGAAGTCATGCTTGGACAGATTGCCAATGCTAAGAGACCTGTTGGGCGTCCTATTTTGAGATTCAAGGACTCCTGTAAGCGGGACATGGAAAGCTTTGGTTTGGAATTCAGGACTTGGGAAAATCTGGCCATTAAGAGACCTGAGTGGCGCAAAATGGTTGCTGATGGGATGCGGAGGCATGACGAAGTCTGGCTCGATATGATAAAGCGGAAAAAGCTTCGTACTAGAGCAGCTGTCCCTGTTCCTGATTCGCGCTTCACTTGCGACATATGCGGCAAGAGATGCCGTGCTGCCATTGGCCTTGTAAGCCACAGAAGAAAATGTGTCAGCACCAGAGTACAGGCATCCTAATTGCTTATTATCTTACGCAATAAATTTTGTACACCACAAACACTGCAACAATCATTTGTCAAGATGTTGTGGCCAATGAGAAGTGGTCGCTATGAAAATAGGGTTAATGAAAAGTTATTAAACTCGTACTCCGTATCAGCCCATATACGAGTACGTCCCACTGCAGGGCACGAGCCTACTGTAGAATAGGCCCGAGCTCTGTAATCGTAATCTCGATTGTAGAATCTAGAGTGCGATTGATAGTGATTAGGCCGTATAGTCCACTATGCTGACCTAGTGCGTGTTAGTACTCGTACTATTGCTATAATTTTAAGATTATTTTATTTGTTCACTACATACATTAGTTGCTATTTTTACTATTTTAATATACATACTTTGGAAAAGAAATAAGATGTTACATATTTTGTTTCATTGTTTTATGTCACAAAGGCGACTACCCTAATCATTTATTGTTATTTATTTTAATTGTGCAATATGGTGTCCAGACATTGCCTAGCAAATTTCACCTCCTCAAATTCTCACAAAATATATCACGCAAATTGTGTCGTATTATCTTTATAAAAAAGTACATTTTAGATTGTGTCAGCATAAGAGTTTAATTAATTATTAAGGAATAAATGAATTATGTAATGTCACAGACATGAGATCATGAATTTTTCTACCTTTTAAAATTTATCTATAACTATATGTACAAAAAAAATGGAGTAAAATAATTAAAAATTACAACATTCTTTGGGTTTTTTTATTATCGGTATCAGCCCATATTCCGTCCCCCTGCAGGGCACGGGCCTCCTCTACAATCGAGAGAATGATTGAGAGTAATTAGGCCATATAGTCAACCACGCTGGCTTGGTGTGTGTTGGAAGACTTACATACCATAGAAATTCGTATAAATCGCTATGGTATGCAGGTTTCTTCGTGATGTTTTCCTTCACCGTTTTAGTGCGTGGTGATTGACTATCAATACACACATGACTCTGAAAAATCAGAGGTGTGCCATGAGATTCGAACCCGCGACCACCGTGAATATGTTGGCAGCGGCATCTTTTACGATAATATGTGTAAATATCTTGAAAATCGATCGTATTTCAGACGTTATTTCCCGTTAAAGGGCTTAAATATCAAAGTTAGGGCAGTTGACGATTCCTATTTGTTTTTCATTTTTGTATATATATATATATATATCAATAAACATCAGAAAATAAGATAATTAAAAAAATATATGTCCATGTATAAAGTTGTTACATCAAAAATTATTCAAGAATATGAATACTGAGATCGATAGTTTTCAATTTTTGGATATAATATGCACTCAGTTTGGCTTTAAATAGACGGCATAATGATTTATACATATTAACACTTGTTCTCTTCGAAAATATGTTAATGCCGTACAGTGTCAGATGACCATAAAGTACCCCTGAAATGGTAGTGCCATTTTAGTCAGCAAAAAGTTATGATCTACATTAAAATGTACGGCATCATTTTTTCTCTATTCATTTACCTGGGTTCTATTTAAAACAACAATAATATTCAGAATGTTGCTGTATTTCATTAATCTACGATAGTTTAAACTTTACAAATAATTTGAAAAAAAGTCATATTTTGTTTTCCTCTCAATTTCTTTTAGAACATTTTTTATTGAATGACAATGTTATATAACAATTGTATTTAGCAATATAATGTTAAAAAAGTAGTTGCCGTACAGGATTAAATGACCTTACAGCTTTCAAAGTCAGATTTATGATAAATTTAGGTATTATTGATTTTAAACATTCAAATGAACTATATTTTTTTGACGGCATGTTTTTAAATAGTACTTTTGAGTGCTACATAATGTTATGAAACCGATGCCGTACTTTTTCAAATCACCTCCCGGACCACTGAAGGGGAGTGGGTTGCAAACGCCGATTTTTTTCCCTTGTCGCATAGTTTTTGTACGGCGTTGCGGAATAATGGATTAGAAGAGGATTGAAATTGTATGGATACGATGCCGTATAAAATCAAATGACCAAATTTACCAAGAAAATTGCCGGAATATCTAATGTTCTGCTGAATTAGCGGCGCACTATTTTCGTACGGCACTACGTGTTCTCTTATTATTTTTCATGGATCTATCGATGGTAGGAATGCCGTACAAAAATATATGACCAAAATATACACCCTCTCCCTGTACTTTTGAAGTCTCATCTGCATCCAGACGGACAGCTTACAAGTGACGGCATAGTGCTAAATATTATTATTTTAAGCCCCTGTATCTTACTAAATAGGTCTCTTTGTGGTTCATTTGACCCATCACGTTTTGCCACGAGCCTGTAGTCTAATATGACAAAGATTGTGGCTTAAACAATTAATAACAGTGACATCTTGTGGCACTTAGTTGAACTACTCTCCAACAACAGACCTTGTTTGTTTTTGCACTGGTGGAGATATTGTATTGAACATTCACGTAAATTAAACAAATTGCATAATCTTAAACATCCTACTTTTGAGTGAGGATTACGTGGCTCTTACGCAACTAAGTTCAACGCAAGCTTCATTCAAAAGCTTGTTTTTTGGTGAGTCATCTGATATTTTGAACTCGATCGGTATGAAATTGTCCCCGATAGCTTCTTATCAATTGGCGAAATAATTGGTGCGTCTGTCCCTCTGCATTATCCGTGCATACATTTTAATATTGTGAGTAATTTCAATCAACGAGCTGTAGACAGGGCGTTGCCCTTCAATCACCCAAGCCGCGTCCTTCTATATTCCAGAAATAAAATGGTCAAATTGTGTTTAAACTTGGAATGTTTCCGTCTCGCTTCCCAAATAACCGATGATGAGGGGGAACGAGAGAAGTAATTAAATCAATTATACATCAATATAGCGACGATATTGAGTGGTTGGTGCCCGGCCAATTCTGGGAATAGATTACGCACATTGCATTCCCGTTTCGTGTGCAGTAAACTGCAGTTGCCGACAGTTTCAGTATAACTGGGTGTTTGAAAATTTCCCCTGGCCTAAAATGATGTCATGTTTGTTGTTGTTGTCACTCGTTGTTGGTTTGAAACGCGTTACAGTAAACTCAATTAGGCTTATTTTCTTTCCTTTAAAATTTCAATTACCGGCGACAAGCCTATTGAAAATTGTATACGTAATATGTTAATGATTTATCTGTATGAATTCGTCCACGGACGCTTTAACTAGGTACAATTTTAAAGTTTCTCCATTCCATAAAGAGCGAACTATAATACCAATACCGAAATCATAATATGTCAACGACATAGCTTTAAAGTCTGAGAGAAATATAGGCGAAAAACAAACTTTTTCACAATAACCCCTTTCTTTCTCATTGTTATTAATGACAAAACAAATATTACATGAATTAGCTCTCTTCCGCGAAGTTGTGAAGCGTCATCCACTGTAAAAATCATACATCATTTACCTCATAAATATTACAATTATGACGATGATAAGCCAAAAGGGAGGTGCAAAACTTGACGGACGAAAATCCATCCAGGTCACAATATTAATTACCGAACTAGTTTCTGCACTCAATTTTGCTCGTTCTGTGACACCGAGGTTCTGATTCTGAATTTCGAAATTTAAATTATCAGTAAATCGTGTTTTTCTCTTAATTGATGGTATTTCGGCCAGTGTGGATTTAAGCCAGCGTCTTTTACGTGGACCGGATATTTTTTTACTTCGGTAAGCAAATGGCTAACCTGATTGTGTTTGTTAACATTAACAACGATTGGATTGTAGGTGAGTTCCCGTCCTCTGAAATTCACAAGGGTGTTTGGTGTTCGGCAATCACGCTCACCCAACGATTCATGATTGCAGTCGTCACTCTAGATTGGCGTTCTGTGAGGGTGGTGCTCCTAGAATAGTAGACAATGTAAACTACAAAATAGCTCCTTATATAACTATTCTGATGTAGGCTTTGATATATCTTGCCAAAACTTCCATAATGCTGGTTCAAAACGAGTCACATGATCAAATCAAAACAAAAGACAATATTTAAGTTCATCGCCACTTCTCAGGCATCAATACTGATAGACTGCGGTTTGGAAACATCCGTCCTCCTTTATATTAGAGGTATGGATTACAATAGGCACGGAGACATAATATAAAGCTAGTCACGTCATGCGTGAAATGTATGGGTTATTTTTCTTTACTGGCATGACAATGAGACTCCAATGAAGGTGATGGGAAGTGTAACCTGCAGAATCTGCATGTATACTACTTTGTATGTTTGTTCCCTCGTTTGGTAATGAGGCTTTAAAAACTTTAGGTCCTATTGATGTGATGCGTTCATAATTTAATTATGACAATATGCATTTTTGTCTGGACTTTGGATAATTTTGCTTAATTTAAGTAATATCGAAGAATTACCTGTTATTATAATATTTTAGATTATAGCCAACCCGCACTCGTCTTACATGGTGGACTATAAGGCCTAATCCTTTTCAACTCTCCTGTCGATTGTATAAGAGTTCCCCTGCAGTGGGTCGTGTATGAGCTGATACAGATAGACTGTGATACCAAAAAAGACAAAAAAAAGTTCAGCAACTAGTCTGATACAATTAGTAACGGTTAAATTTACTGCCGAACAATATTATCTATGTAGGAACAACATCCAGATTAACATTAGCAAAATTGTTAAAATTTTCCAATACGTATATGAATCCTCCATTGTAAGTGTTTATTTTACTAGTGAACTATTTGTTTTAATACTTTGTTAGAGTGAAAATCACGTGCTAACAAGCTATCGTTCACATATGAAGTGAACCGACCAACTGATAACGGTTACTAGACGCAGACTAATCCCTAAAGGTCGCAGCGGAAATATTTGTAAGAGGCCTATGCTTAGTTACATATACTACAGGTGATAGTACTGATAAATATGATGATAATAACAAAGATATACCATCGAAGTGTAGATTAATGTTGGTACTTATATAATTTGCAATGATAACTTAATAGGATAGTAACATATTGAATTTGGACTAAATTATAGCATACTGGAGGGATAGTATATGTAGAGATTATATTTTATTTATTTTATTTTATTAACTTTATATACCAAACAGTATACAGGCGGACTTAATGCCAGGGGCATTCTCTAACAGTCTACCTTTGGGTGAAGCAGAAATGGAGTAAAGCAAGTTTTATTTACATTTAGATGGGGAGAAAAAAAAATTGGTAAAATATTTAAATAAGAAACTCTCAGATAAACCAAAAGGCATATATGCAGTTCACATTCGAAGAATTTTATACGAATTCTATAGATCAATTAACGGCCTTATTCATATACTGTTTCTAAATCCACTTTAGCTATCAAATGTTTTGTCTTCTTCACTCAAACTGAATTCAAAAACCACTTGAAAGCGACGAAATATTCGAGTATTAAAATAGGTTTATAAAAGCATAAAAGTATAAGTATTAACATAAGTGTCGTGTAGGATTATTATTTTTTTTGTTTTATCACATACGGTGCAAGGTGTGACCGCCATCAAAGGGTGTTACTCTTAAGATTATTTCTGTATATCTTTATTAGTCTAAGTTATATTGTAACAACCACTGGCTGTCCTAAATAAATAAAATAAAATAAAAATATGCTAATTTATTAACGATAAAATAAATAATATTATGTTTTCTCATTGCTAAATGAAGACGAAAAAATTCTTCAAGAGAGTGATAAAAAATTGTCA
The DNA here is from genome assembly GCA_009982885.2 of Hyles vespertilio. Classification (NCBI taxonomy): domain Eukaryota; kingdom Metazoa; phylum Arthropoda; class Insecta; order Lepidoptera; family Sphingidae; genus Hyles; species Hyles vespertilio. The sequence continues at coordinate 2,791,740 of CM042812.1, read as the reverse complement.
TGACTGAATTCTAATGTGTTTGCTAATGTGCTGTTGATTTAAGCAAGCGTTCTTACTCCTTATCCGACAATTCAGTGAACTGGATGTAACTAGTTTATTTTAATTAATTTACTATATTTATCAGCAATCAAATGTTAGGAATTTAAACAAAAAATATATATTACTCTAGCGGCTCGCCTAATGTTTCGTTAATTGGATATTATAATCACATTTGCCATCGTAACTCTTAAGAGACTTTTAAATTAAAAAGTATTATCTAGCACAGAGCGTAAGTAAACAGCATAAGAAAAGATTAAATAAGTATTATGAAAACATGACACAAAAAATAATGATAAAATTGATAGGAGGATTTAGAAATAATATCTGGTAAATTGTTGTTGTAAACTGTTAGAAGTCGCTGGATGAAGGTCCCAACAGGTAAATGTGGAGATAATTGGAAGAGGCTTATGTTCAGCGGTGGCCTTCTTGCGGCTGAAGAGAGACACAGAGAGAAACTGTTGTGTAGTCCAGACTATATTAACAATGGGATAGTTCTACCGGGATACCATTACTGCTCGACAAACTGATAAGGCTTACGTGAAGTAACAGCTTTGGCACTTGGTCAGTGCAACATCCGAGAGCTCAATAATGGCTTCATTTCTTCTCTCTGTGTCTTTTGGGGGTTTATATCCGAAGATGAGGAGCTCGCCAATTTGCTTCGTTTATGCAATAAAAAGTAGCTGTTTTTAAATCCGTGAAAATTAAGCGTGACGCAAACGTATCAAATAATCAGGTAATCGATGTTGCAGCCTTCACCTTAACTGTTTAAGTATTTTTTTTAAATAATTGTATATTTAAACATTGTATGAAAGTTTGGTGAAGTGGTTCTGATAAACATGGTGAAGATTCAATTCTTTTAAGTGAAGTATAGTTTAAATTAAAATAATTAAACCCGATTATCGTTGTCTTGTTTGTAAAGATTCTTGTGCCTTTGTTTCTCTCCTAATGTGTTTGTACATTATAAATGTGTTTGGTGGTTACTGAATGTCGATATGATGATCGCCATGAGGTTTGACCGTTCGTGCCCAAATCGTATGATGATGTTTTCTTATATGAAATTCATACATGTCGATTTGTTATTTAAATACTGGGCAGCCGTCACCCGATCTATTGTTATTCGGCTGGTTAAACAGTATCTTTCGTAAGGCTTCGGCTATCGGATTATACGCGACCTAAATACATTGTCTGAGGGTCGGGTTTTGGATAATCTGTTTTGTGCTATGACCGAATCAAATGACCTGTGTTTTTCAGTTTCAATATTAAGGTTGAAACGAGGAGAGCTCATTTTGTATAAACGTTTTTGTTTTGTCTGGTAATATGGAAGTGCTGGTCATTGATCCTCTTATGAAATAAATTTATCTACTAAGTTGATTTTAAGTAATTTTATTTATTATGTCCTCGTTACAGTGAAGATCTTTATTCTCGAAGTCAACAAACAACGCGTGTTTTATTCTGTATCTTCAAAACAGTTGCCATGAATGATAATTATTTTAAAATTAGTATGAATTTTTTCAGGGTGGATTTTTAGGAATAAAAATCTGTATCATATCCATAAGATACATTAGATCCGGAGGTACATCAAATATTTAAATATTTTTTTTTTATTTTTTTTTTATTTTATTTTATCATTTTCGGAAAACTTACAGCTAGATTACATTGTAACATGTACACATAATACAAAAGGGCCATTTAAAAGTTTTCGCAAATAAAATAGCAGTACAAAAAGAAAGGGGTCAGTAGGTGAAAAAACGAGTTATTGGCACAGTACTGATACTGGTGGTAGGTCTCTCATATGTGAGAGGCCATCTGGGTAGGTACCACCGCAATGTCTATTTCTCCCGTCAAACAACACTGCTTAAATGCACTGTTGTGTTTCGGATTGAAGGACATTGTAGCCAGAGTAACTACTGGACATATTGAGACTTAACATCTTATGTCTCAGGATGGCGAGCGCAGTGGAATGTTGCTACTGTTTATGAGCGGTCGTATCGCTTACCATCAGGCGAACGGCTTGCTCGTCTCGCCATTCACTGCAATAAAAAAAAAAAAAAAAAAAACAGTACATTAATATTTTGATCGAACATATTAGATCTGATTTTTCAACAATAAGACAGTGCTTACAAACCAAAAATCTAGAATTTTGAGCATAACAACAATTAAATTCATTTATAAAACAAATGAGTGATATTTCTTTAAATCAGCTCATTACAAAAGATTTTTTTTTGCAATATATTTTTAAGGTGAGAAAAACATTAGTATTAAATATGTCCATGTCAAATTCACGCGAGAGATCCTTAAATTGTCTACACGCTCGTATAAGAAAGCTATTTTGCCTATATGTCGTGCTAACGCAAGGAACATACAATAACGTAGGTTTGCGCAAGGTTATGGAACGCGTAACCAGTCCTATGCTACTCAGGAGCTCAGGGCAGTTGACAGTTCCAGTAACTATCTTGAAGAGATATGTTAGATCAGCAATGCGTCGACGCTCATACAATGGCAAAAAGTGAAACCTCTTACAACTAACAGTGTAGTTGGATGTGGGTTTACATGTTTTAAATTGCAAGAATCTTAAAAAACGCTTTTGAATACTTTCAATTCCATTAATATATACACTATAGTTAGGATTCCACACTTGAGATGCGTATTCTAGGTGGCTGCGGACAAAAGAGCAATATAGGATTTTAAATGTCTTAATATTCTTAAAGTCAGATGCAAATCTTAGAATGAAGCCAAGCGACCTGTTTGCCTTATTAATGAAGTTTTCGATGTGAGTGTCAAAAAGTAGTTTGGAATCAAATGTGACACCCAAGTCCCTGATATTATCAGATCGGTTCAGGTCAATACGATTAATGTTGTACTTGTGTACCAAGCGGTGTCGTTTGCGAGTAAAGGTACATACAAAACACTTGGATACATTGAGATCAAGTTTGTTACGATCACAATAATTTTGTAGGCTATCAAGATCATGTTGGAGGTTGCAACGACTTTGAAGATCAGTACTGGGGCATAGTATTTTCATATCGTCAGCATATAGAATTATCTTAGAGTGAGAAAAACAGGAGCCTATATCGTTGATAAAGATAACAAATAGCAGTGGGCCCAAGAGTGATCCCTGAGGTACACCAGAGGGTATGCGGATTGCAGCAGACTTGTAACCGTTTAACACCACTACCTGAGTACGATTTTCTATATATGTCTTTAATCACCTGAATAAATTGCCCCTGATACCGGCCTGGAGTAGTTTATTTAGCAAGATACAATGATCAATTCTGTCAAATGCTTCGCTGTAATCGGTATAGATCACATCTTCTTGAGAGGGTTCAGACATAAAACGTGTCAAGAAATCAGAGCATATAATAAGATTTGATACAGTTGATCTATTTCTTAGAAAGCCGTGTTGATAATCGCTAAATGAGTAGACAAGCCCACGGTAAACCTGATCATAGACCACCTTTTCTAAGATCTTAGCAAAGAGACAGAGTTTGGATATTGGCCTGTAGTTTGCAATTTGATCCTTGGGGCCTTTTTTATGTATGGAGGATATAAATGCCCCTTTCCAAATATGGGGAACTATTCCTTCGTTGAGTGATCGCTTATATAATAGTATTAACGGCAAAGTCAGACTACTAGCACAACGAACTAGCAACAATGGTGGTAGATTTAAGAAGTTTGAAAACTTCAACACTTAAGACCTCTATCGAACTAACATCTGCAGCCGTTTCCATAGGATATTCGAACTGATTAAGACTTGCGCTGGCAGAATTACTAGCAGAGGAGTTTTGGAGAAAATTGCAATAAAAGAAATCACTGAACATGTCACAGATATCCTCCTCCCGCCCTGAGGAACGCTGACCGTAGTTCATTATGGATGGGAATGAATTGGACGACCGCTTGCTTTTTATAAAGGACCAGAAGGCTTTAGGACATGTATAAATATTATTTTCAATGGTCTTGTTGTACCCTTGGAACATTTCCTTTTCCAGCAACCTCGCACAATTTCGTAAAATTAAAAATGATTCTTGATCGGACAAATTGCCATATTTTTTTTATTTTTGGTGATATTTAAATTTTTCTTTTAATATTTTAATTAAAGGACTTCTGTACCATGGAGGATATTTATTTGAATGTCTTATTATTTTATTAGGAACATACATGTCACGTAATCTCTCAACTCTATGATAAAATAAAGATACAGCTTCCTCAACAGTGCCTTTAATAAGATCTGTTTGCCAACCAAACTTGTCAAGTTCTCCCGATATTGATTCGAAGTCTGCCAACTGATAAATAAACTTAATTGTTGGATGGATGTGTAGGGTATGATACTGAACAAAATCCGCAAATATACTAAGAGACACATGATGAGGATCTTCGGTTACCATAGGGTCTGAACAGTTATTAATAGTTAGATGGGTGTTGCTGAAAACCAAGTCCAATAATCTATCATTACAGTTTTTATGGATATTGTATTGACTTAAATTACAAGAATTCACAACGTCAATAAATTCGGATTGGGCAGAGCCTTGAATATTTACTGGGATAAGGGATTGAACATCATTATCAAGACACCAGTTTAAATTGGGTAAATTAAAATCTCCTAAAACTATAAATGTATCCGTAATATAGAGTTCATAATTAATATATTTATAATTTTTTTAATATTATCTTTTATCGATATAAAATTGTATTATATCGACGGCGAAGTGTCAATAACACCCAACTGACAGTCATAAATTTAGGTGAACATAAAAACCAGGTTATTTTTTGTTAAGTTAAAAAGTAGTTATTATAATAGTTATTAACGGGGAATACTGATATTGTAGGCATTATATTTTATATTGTATTCGTATATTTTATGATAGTGTAGTAAGTATTCGGTTAGGTTAGTTAGGTAGGTGTTGCCATAAATAGATATTAGGTATTGGTACTTCACCGTTGATATGGTATTCACTACAATCGAGAGTACGACTGAGAGTGTTTAGGCCATATAGTCCACCACGCTGGCCTAGTGATGGTACTGTATAGGTATACAGACGGTCAATCGCGATGTTCCTATTTACACGTGCCACTTATAATACTTCTTAATAAAAAAAAATACGAGGTTAACGAGTTCATTGAATATAAATGTAAATATTTGCAATTAAATAAATTAGAAATCTCAAACGTCTAAAATAAACAAGTCCGGTTTAATAGCAAACAAATTATCATATTGTAAACTGGCCTTGAGAAAGAACATTGCGAATAGAATAATCGATTGTTACCAACCTACACACGCTGGCAATAGAAGAGGGACACGTAGGAAAATTACTTTCTTTTTTGTGCGTTTGTTTTTGTATTGTAACCTCCTTAGAAGGGGGACGTAAAAAAATATCTTCAAAAATGTCAACGAAATAATGTGTAGTTTTGAAAGAGTGGAAGGATTTGCATTTTATCTTGAATATAAATAAATGGTATATATTTAAAAGCATACGAGGCATATCCATGGGAGACATTGGAGTCCATAGAAACATTGGCTATCATTAGTTCCTTTAATTTTTTACGTCTTGTAAATATGACTTGCGGCCTCATTAATAAAAAAATTACGAACTTTTTGATAAGTATTCACAATAGTTATTTTATGTTTCTTTTAAAAGACGTAAAATTAGACGGCTTAGGCATTTTTTTTTATAAATTATTAGTTGTATACTGAAAAAAATAATTTAAAAATTGAAATAAAATTAGTATTTATGGATTTGGTCGCGGATTTGGCCTTAGTAGGCATTTGCGTAAAAAGAAACCATTATGTTGGGATAGTTATTAATTTTCTCGGAAAATCATAATTTAGTTCATGTTCCTCTAATTCTGCCGCCGCGCCGTATGAATTAATCGTTGAAATCAAATAATTTTGCAATGATTAATTTTAGCATTAAAAACTGTAAACTAGTCGGAAATTGGCTACATTGTGGAGAACGTAATGAAATGGTAATCTACTGCTGAATTATCTAATATTACTTACGATCGGAACTGGTTGAGTAGTTGTTCATTACAATGGATAATAGTTTATTGCACTTGCAATAAGTACTTACACTATGATATAGGCTGATTTTGGAAGAACTAAATATTTAGGAAATATCAAATATGGTCACTAAAACACGATACGTTTAAAATTCGACTTTTCCCGTCAGTTCGTTTAATGGTAAAGGTAAATAACAATACTTGGACTTCGGGAATAAATCAGTTTGATTTTTGTTGTTTTAGTATAATATTTTCTGTTTTAGTAAATATTGCCACGAGTACTGGGTGTATCCTGTGTAATTAAATGTCCATATAGAATATAAGATTTGGCATTGCTTACATTAGTGTACTTGGTAGTAAAACTCATGTTACTTTATAATCTGATTGAGTATTTTAATAAATAAATATATACACCCAACATTTCATTGAATCTTGTGTCGTGGGTGTAAGGAACTACGAGAGACTTTTCGGTCTCACAAACACTTATACCCGAAACAAATGCTTGTGGTCCACACAAACATTTCTCTCGGTGCGGGGATCGAACCCGCGGCCTCTCGTTTCACAGGCGGCGTCTAACCAACTGCGCCACGGAGGCTTTCTAAAACAAACTGTTTGAATGAATAATAAGCATTTTAAAGGGAAATTCGGCCATACTCTGTTTACCATTCAATGATTGCACAATAGGAAGAAAGGCATTACATATAAATGAAATAAAATGCTACCACCCACCTTGCGTCTCGTGGACATGTCAAGTGCCCCGTCAAAACTAAATGGCAAACACGATTACAATTGAATGGTGTCATTAGCCTATGGACTGACGTCTAGGATATCTAGATTTTTGTAGTGGATTAAAATTTAAAGGTAGGCCCACGCTGCCAGGCCAGTGTATAAAAAAAATAATGTAGGCCCACGCTGTTACTAGTTATGACAGTTAATTAATTAGTTAATGCATAAATCACTGTCAACTGCCTTGGTTTTGTTGCCTTGCAATAAATTAAAAAATGAATAATATTTCAATTTATACTACGATCAGTACAAGTTAGCATATCATGATAGCGCTGTGATTACGCAAAAAATATTCTTCCTCATTTTTACTGATGAGCTTTGAATAAACAATAGGACGAAGGGAAGTCTGCAATTACAAAAAATTACAAATATTACATTAATTATTTTCTTCATTTCTTCACTTCGCTGTTAATTTTTAAAATTGTACTAGTAATGCTAAGCAAATCAATTCTGATAGCTGTTTTTATTAGCAAGAATGGAAACACGAGCATTTCGCTTTCCTTATACATACAACATTCCATAAGCAGACGCAAAGTTTTACTAATATCCACTGCATCCAAACTGCGCTTTTCGTCTTAAGACGTTAGCCAGTCTATTCTCATTACTAAGAACCTTCATCTACATTCTACACCGTCTTTACCGCATGTGTTTTTGTGCAATTACTACATGCGTCACGTGACCGACCAGGAATTGAACCTCTTCCACTGCTTACGTAATGGAAGTTACGTCAATGGAAATGTCAGCCTGTTCATAACCCGACTAAATGCAGTAGGATCTTGGAATATAGAATATTATGTAGTTGTATATGTTTCTCATTTCAATAGTGTTTGCAAGTAATTTAGTGTTTAAACCTTGCTACTTTAGCCTTGCTTAGACTGGTTGGATCAGAGATGGATTTAGAAGACATTGGGTGGTTTTAATAATTAGTATTTATGTTGGCTTTGTTATCAATTAATGATTATTTTTCATCTAAAATAGATGCCTACTTTAATTTTTGTTTGAAGTATGTCTTATGAAAGTTAATTCATAAAATAATAATATTTTTTATAAAATATGAAAAGAATACAGGTTGTGTCTATATAGATTTACTAATAATATGCTTGTGTACATAACGAGTGTTGGACTTCTGGAAGTAGAATAGATATGATCTGAGGATTTAATATTAAATGCTGCCCTGTCTTGTTCTGAAGTATACCCATTAGTTATTGAAATATTGCAGAATGATACATTATTATCTGGGGGCACGGCAGTGCCCCCTCCAAGCCGAGCTAAAAAGCGGCACAGCCGTACTATCCTTTTCTCGAAGCAATTCAGACCATTTTCAACCCCTCATAACTTCGTTGTGGTTAAAGCAAAAAGCCTGAATTTTCAGTTACTAATTAGGCATTCTGTAAACACGGTATATTTAAAATTTCATTCAATTTGAACCAGTAGTTTAAGAATTATAACTTGTCAAACTTTCGCAATTTTGTCACTCACTGACTGACTGACCGATCATCAAAAGTCTAAGGCACTTCTAGCAGACATAGAACCTTCAAATTTAGAATATAATTAGTGTTTAGTGTCTAAAGTAAGGAAAAATTCAAACATTTCATAATTTCTGTCTAGTTTTCTAGATACACCAACTGCGTGAATAACTTTGTAATCTCATATAAATGTATAGGATTACAAAGATAGATTTGCAGTTAATTATTCGTTGTACCCGTATATAATGGAATAATAGTTGTTGATTGGTATCTATATATATTATATATGAGGCATAACAGGAGGGGGGTATAAAGAGGGAAAGGGTGTATTCAGCCCATTAAACTGTACAACATTCCTCTAGAAAAACATGACAAAGATAACCTTGCAAATAAATAGACTAAATAGCTCGAAAACAATCACCATGAAAGATAGAACACTAATAATCAAATCCGCTATATTTGTGATAAATTGATACCTACAAAAATAAGAAAAACCATAAGACAGAGGCTTAAAGAAAAATCATTATATATATTCCACTTGGCCAGTAGCATTATGCATAAATTGTACGATACATTATGTTTTCATGCGATGGCCAAGTCGATCTATTTATTTACAACGTAAAGAATTTTTAATATTGATATGATAATAACTTACGTAATAACTTTATACAGAACGTCCCTTAATCAAGGACTAAATAAATTAATCGACTTGGTATTACATGGATCTCACAACTTTTTGCGGTAGAAAAACTGAGACTTGGAATTTTTTTACAGGATGTTTTTGATGGGATTAATATTATCTGAAGTGATTAGCAGCTTTGTTTGTGGAATGCACTCTCGAGTTACTATTCCAATGTAGTTGCTAATTACCGGGTTCGAATCTAGTTTGGTAAGTTTTTATGTTCAATTGTGTACAAATATTAGATTAGATTTTCCATAGAAGAGCAAAGTTAAAATCGTTAAACCTAAAATCCATCTTTTTAGCAATCTTCATTATAATAATAAAAACGACGGCTTTCATTCCGCTGGTACCATATACCATATACAATACTATTCTAATAGTGAAACTGAATAAACATCACAATAAATATCATAAATTTGATTCATATACCGATAATGTTGCTATATACCCCCCATATGGCTCTATCTCCAAGGCGTCGAAACTCACATTATCCCCTCTAGACTACAACCCTGTGTATTCTTCTAAGTAGCTTCTACTACATCACGTGTTTGGTACGCACTTCTTTTAATTCAATATAATATTAATTATGCATAAGTTTGTAAATAACACTGACGGCTTATAAAATATGCATATGTAAATTGTGAATTAATTGGACTTTTTTTATTCTCAGTGTCAGTGTCGAGGAATGAAAATGTAACTAAATATATTATTATGTAAATCCAAGTTTTAATGAAGTCTAAAAAATCATACAGGATGGTACTAAATAATTATATTATTCAAAGTTTTAATGGACGATACTTGCATGCCATTCGGCTGATAGTAAGCGGTACGACCGCTCAGGTACAGTAAAAAAACAAATAATACCATGAAATATAAAGCAATTGAAATAAAACTATTATTTACGGATTTTATCGCGATTTTATTTAATGCAGTGCTTGGTATTCCATTGCTCTCGCCGTCCTGAGACATAAGATGTTTAGTTTCAATATGTCCAGTAGTTACTCTGGCTACAATGTCCTCCAAACCGGAACACAACAGTGCATTTAAACTGCTGTTTTGCGGGAGAAATACACATTGCGGTGGTACCTACCCAGGTGGCCACTTCCATATGAGAGGCCTACCACCAGTAAATTATAAAAGCTTGTGTGGTGGACATATAGCTTAAAACTTCTCAACAGAGTTGTCATGAATAATTGTAGGACATTAGTCTGGATAGTAACCACAATAAAAATATAATTCCCAGCTTAGTTCCCCATGTAAGAGTGTTGCGTTCTAGCCATGTGGTCTGGGGGCATAACAAATCCGCGATGACATCCCTTGCCTTCCGTAAGAGGCACCCTGAAGAGGTCATCGCGGTCACCGAGCGCAATGTAAAGGCGCTAGATATACCTTCTTTCATAAGCTAGGAATAAAATATGTGATGTCTCGCGTACGAAATAAAGTAACGTTCGGAAAACGAAGTGATGTAGGACGAACGTGCTAAAATGTAAAATATTCCGCACGATGACAAACCATTTGGTTCGTAGAAGCAATTTCAAGTACCGTCAGAGCAAAAAATAACATCAGTCGATATGGAGACACAAATATATAAATAGTTAGTAGCACACAATTGATATATGCAGAAAAAATAGCCAATCTAAAAGTTAATTTGATGTTCCTAGAACTGAAATATATGTGTTTAATTTTTAGATTGGGTTTTGGTGTTACGTACAACAATTTTGTTATAAATACCGATATGTTATTTTAACAATTTGATCTGTGTCCACGACCTAGATCAAAAACAAATATATTGAAACACGCGGTCTATGCTAAGCAACATGTTAATACAAAGTCTGAATTGGATTATTTTCAACGGAATATAATTTAGAGACGATGAAATAAGTCCTGAATTAGAATAGTAGCAGGGATATTAGTCATACTAAGAGGACAAACACAGTAGTAATTAAGAAATAGCGTAGATTAAAACTAGGAGGAAATAGGAGATATCCTAGATTTTTTGTCTTTAACTGATGGTTCACGGACCATTGGTGGTCCCTGGACGCATTCTAAGTGGTTCGTGGAGCCATATTGAGGCCAACCCTATTTGCATGTATTTTTTACACAAAGAAAGGTCCTTTATTAATTTACATTTTGTTATTGTATTATCATACAATCATAAAACTAATCAAACAAGTGGTTGGTCAGTCAATGGCAAGAAGAAGTTTTGTCGAATAGTCCCTCGTTACTAAAAGGTTTAGAACCACTGTCCCAGAATCTATATGTATCTGTATCTGTATCAGCCCATATACGTCCCACTGCAGGGCACGGGCCTACTCTACGATCGAGAGTACGATTGAGAGAATAAAAAAAAAAAAAAAAAAAAAAAAAGAAAAAAAAAAAAAAGAAAAGAATCTATATGGTTAGAGAATAATTTACTTGCACCATATTACATACCGGGTATCTCAAGCCTGCTACCGATAACGAAGCCGGGTGGTAGTTTTAGTGACTTCAGACACAATGCAACTAAAAATTTCGCAAAGAAACGCGACTATTATTTTTTATGATTTTTTAAATATCGTCATTTTTGGGTGGTAGTATTTTGCTAAAATAATAATTTAAACTCTTTTATACCTTAGATTATTTATAAATAAAAGGCTTTACACTATTATTTTAGTAAAGAATGTATCTATCACCCAAATATGGTCATAGGAAAAGAACAACAAAAAAAAATGACGCTTTTTTTTGCAACTTTTTCTGTTGCATTGTGTCTGAAGTCACTTAAACTACCACCCGGCTTCGTTTTCGGTAGCAGTCTTGATATACCCTGTATATAAATCATCAAGATCGAATCGAAGGGAAGTCAATTGATTTGCTTAGCGTAAGAACCTCATGTGTTGATTACACTTTAGGTTGCTCTGGGAGTAAAAAGGTCTAGAATCTGTATTGGGTTAGCAAATGTTGGTATGTTATGTATCATAATATTATTGGTGTATAATGGCAATTGTAGGAATAGGAGAGCAAAATTGGACTCACTTTCTATATGACAACAGTTGCGGTTGGAAGGTTGTAGGATATGTTATGCGGATACGTAATAACATTCGTATTAAGTTGCATATACGAGTCTAAGGAAAGTAGAATGTTATAGATCTGCATCAGTGTGTAAAATCTGATTAAGGTTGTATGAAGTCGCCTGATGGTTGTTTACAAATGATTGAAAATACTAAATGGTGGCCTATTTCGAAATACATGTCCAGTTGCAAAGGATGTTACATGTGTTTTATATACCCAAAGCCATTCGTCAAATTATAATAGTCTAACGGAAATAACATTCTGTATCAGCCCATATATGTGCGTCCCACTGCAGGGCACGGGCCTTCTCTACAACCGAGAGTACGATTGAGATTGGTTAGGCCATATAAAAATAAATAAAATTATATAAATAAATACCATTATTTATTTATTTATATTATACCAGACCGCCGATTGTACTTTACATATAGGTTAAGTGTTTTTCTTTGTGTATTTTTTTCATTTGTTTTATTTGTACAATAAAGTGTAATAATAAATAAAATAAATAAAAATGTGATCTTTTTCATAAGGAAGATTGGTGAGACGAGCAAGAAGCCCGTCTGATCATAAATCTACTGGTGGTAGGTCTCTCATATGTGAGAGGCTGCCTGTGTGGGTACCACCGCAATGTCTATTTCTTCCGTCAAACAGCAGTTTAAATGCACTGTTGTGTTTCGGATTGAAGGACATTGTAGCCAGAGTAACTACTGGACATATTGAGACTTAACATCTTATGTGTCAGGATGGCGAGCGCAGTGGAATGCCAAGCATTGCTTTGTAAATCAAGGTGTTGTTTGGTTTTGCTTCTGTTCATGAGCGGTCGCATCGCTTACCATCAGGCGAACGGCATGCTCGTCTCGCCATTCACTGCAATAAAAAAAAATACATGACTATTTTCTGCGTGTTTGTGAAACATTAGGTGTAAAGCACAAAATATTTTTTGTGGTATTGAGTCTTACACGGAGTGATTGCAGTGATCTACTAAATGGGCTGTGGTTAAGGACAACGTCACAATGGGACATAATGTTTTATTTGCATATGATTGGGTCGTGGTCGTCACAATCCTTGCGATAGCGCGACGTGTCACGTGACTAAATGTACAAATGTTTTGAAGTTACGCGTCGTTTATCAAATATAATACGAATCGATTTTGTCTTTTGGAATCACTGCGTTGATACATGATCTTTGTGCACCTGGTTAAGATTCCAGGCTATCACCCGTATTCTAAGACGTTTCCTCGAATCTTCCTTAACCCTATGTCTGTCGAGGTGACGTTTTAAATGAATTCGAGGAATTCTAGAAAATGGTATGCTTAGTTAAAAATATATCTATTTCTTAGAGGATCCTCAAGTGAGGTTGAGTCAAGGAAATACGTCATCAAATACGTCATTGATGTGTTAATAAGGTACAGATTTAACTAAAACTATTTGACATTTCAACATTATGCTCACTTGAAAAGTGACAGTCAAAATTTGTTATGTAAATAATAAACACTGTTTCCGTAGTGAAAATATTTCCTCAAGTATTCCTTAAGGTAGGTCGCGAGGTACCTTGAGATTGACAGTTGATTCTTTTTCTCGAGAAAGGAAAAGTATTGAGTAACGTTGAGTAGAGGAGACTTCAACTATGAATACAAATTTCCTCCAAATAAGGCCGAGTGGAGTCGAGAAATTTTCGAGGAACGTCTTAGAATATAGGTGTGAGAATGCAAAATATATATATGAATGAATTCATGACTTTAATTTACAAGATCCTCGCTTAATGTATTTTTTATATTTATTGAAAGTAATTGCATGTTATTGAACTTAAATCTGATACGATGACGGGACTGCATATAATTGCATCAAAATTAAAAAAATGCTGGCGGAATACTGGCTGTAATGTTAAATTGAAATCCGTTCGTAGGCAGGCAGTATGGGTTCAGGATGTTAGTCCATGATCCGAAACAAAGTTTGAATGTTTCACACATTGTACGTAAAACTGTACGAATGTGCCTAGGTTCTCCACAAAATGTTCGAATACTCAATCGCACGTCGTAACCATAGACTAAGTTCGGAGTGAATGATAAGAATCATAGAGAATAGTATTGATTTTTAGAACTAGAAAACTTATCAATTACTTCGGGACGTCGGACGTTTGAACATTCGAGCTTCTGATGTTTTCTTATTTATCTATCTATCTGTCTATGTATACTTGTTTTTGTAACGAAGTAGGTGCATATTTTTCTAAATAAATAAATAACACCTTTGGTGGTTATAAGTGTAGGTATTAGAATAAGCACTCACTTCCAGGAACTAACTATTGTATATTTTGTAAATTAACACTTAATACATTCACAGACAGAGTAAAATTATAATTATGCGACTCGGAGTGAGATGTGCTCGTGACGAGAGATGGCAGACTGTCTTCTTTCATCCAAATAAACCGACCCTTTTATAGGACTACCCGAATGAGGATCGGTGGGGATAAATATTCCAGAAAATATATTTAAGCCATAAAATAGGGTCTATCCTTTCAACTAAAAATTAAGGTCGGCCCAAACATCTGGGCTATTGTCCAAACAGAAAGGTTTACCCAAACATGTGTACTATTGTCTAAAAAACATAAATTTGTTGCAAAGGATTACCGCCACTAAAGAACTTAACTATAATAATACAGTTTTATTGCCCCGGCATGAACGGGTCATTACAATTATACTGTTTCCATTCGTTTATTTTATTTTTGACAGTTCACGCCTATAAAGTACGACATTACAGTAGAACAATATTTTGAAATAAAAGTAGATACTTTCTTGACGGGTAACGCCCACTTAGAGTTGTGCCATTCGTAACGAATGACCACAGATAACAAAAACGATTTTGAATAGAATCAATCAATCGGAATCATTTGAAATAAAATTACATTAAAATGCTAATGAAAACAGTTAAACGTAATATAGTACCCAATATTAGGATCGAATGTATTTGCTGCAAATTAATTAATATGAATAAAGGTATACGTATTGAAGTGACTTTTAATAAGAGTTTAATTTAAAATAATTACAATGATTACAACAAAAATAAATGTTTAGTACCTACTTGTAATAAACAGTTAAACCATGTTGGAATTCCTAGTACTTTAAGGATTAAATAATTAAAACAACTAAAAGGTAATTTGTTAATATTTTTATTTATAAACAATCGTCTGTTTCGTCGGAATCGGCGTCGTCGTCACTCGTATCCCCAGTAACACTAATTATTAATGAGTGCATGGGTAAGTTGTCAAATGCGACATCGCGATCCCAATCAGACATTATTTCTTTCTTCGTCTTATCTACGACACTCGCCCAGTTATGAGGCGTCACATTTTCACACGCATTTTTAAGCAACTCCAGCATTTTGTTTGCGGTGAAAGGAGGAGTTGTATTTATTCTCGCAGCATATCCTTTCACTTGCGCCCATATTAGCTCTATGGCATTATACTGGCAATGATATGGAGGAATTCTAAGGACGGTGTGCCCATGTTCTGCAGCCATTTCATCTATAACGTATCGTTTAGGCTGCTTCCTCATTTTTAATATTTTAAGTAACTCTACTTTTAATAGGGACTCGTCCACCTCCTCGCCATTGTTACGGAGCCAGTTTATTATTTCATTTTTTTTACTGGCTTGCGTTGGCATTTTGTTAATTTGCCGAGAGTGATAGGACGCATTATCTATAAATATTGTTGATGGCTGTTCGAGTGACAATAACATTTCCCGAAACCATTTTTCATATACTTCGGAATTCATTTCTTCGTGGTAATCCCCTGTTTTCTTTGATTTAAAAGCTAACATAGCATCTTGCACAAATCCTTTTGCGGTTCCTGCATGACAAATTATAATTCTTTCACCTTTTCCCATTGGCACTGCGGTCGAGGAGCTAGCAGTGTTGTCAGTCCAAGTTTTTGATACCGTGTGATTCGCATTGAGCCAAGTTTCATCGGTGAAAACAACATTCGACCAGTCTTCTATTTTTTTAGCTTGTCTTAAAAATTCGCATCGATACAAAGCAACATCATTGCGTTCCATCAATATTTTTCTTTTGTCACATTTTTTGTATTGGAATCCAATCCTATTCAATACCTTCGCCAAAGAAGACTTTTGACCACGGAACAAGCCACTAGTTTTCAGAGATTGTACTAGGTTATGTAAAGTAGGAATCTCTTTTCTTTGGTAATAATCGTATATATGACGACGAATAGCATCACCATCAAAACTGTCAATTGCTGTCACTTTAAAGGGCTGACGTTTTTTCTTAGGTGTAGATGGCTTGTTTTGTTCCATGCCACTACTGCCGTAGCCTTCTTTAATTATTTTTGAAACTGTTGGAGCAGTAATACCTAATGCTGCTGAAACACGGTCTCTGATTTGAGTCACTGGTATAAGAGGTCCACCATTACGGCTTTCCCTTTCAAAGTACTCATGAAGTCGCAACACAAACTCCCTTGTTTGTCCTTTAAGCACCTTTCCTTTAGGCATTTTGAAAGTGATGAAGGCAGGTACGATGTTCTCAATTCAACCAAATGTAGGAATTCACGGGTAAAACAATACGGAGGAATATAAATACTCAACTCGACGTATGAAAAATGTGAATTAAAATTCAGCGAACGGAAAACACTAGCACGGGCGCGGGCGTCTCGTTGTGAGTGACCACAAAATGGCGGCGCGCGTCACCTGTCTGCCCAGTGTTGCCGTTTCACAATTTGTTTTTAACAACATTACTATTGCCGACGGAAGTGATAAGAATATTAACTTAACATGAGTAAATGGTTTATTTTAATATAATTATTAAATCAAGTAACTTAAATATCCCTGAAGATTTATAAAACAATGCATGGAGCAAAAAATAAAATATGTATTAAATCGATTAAAACTTGTTCAAAAATAAAATCGTTTGTTATAAAAAATTGATTCGATAACGCATCAGGCCATCACTATTTGATTCAGTACTGGATGTGTCAAAAATAAAATAAACGAATGGAAACAGTATAGGAAACAATAATTTAGAACAGCATCTTTTTAACTAATATTATACAATAAGGTACACAAAAATTCTTACTTAAATAAAACGACTCGCAGATGTTTCATGGTTAAACATCTGCAGTCATATTTTAAAATGAAATGCGTGTTTAAATAATGTTCAAATTACAACTAATAAGCGTGTTATTTTAAAAGCTAAATATAAGTTGGCGTATTGCAACCGCTTTAAAAGCTATATCTAAGTTGGCGTATTGCAACCGCCACACACCCAACAGTCACATACATAGTCCTGGCCCCACACTAAGATTGAGTCTTGTGTCGTGGGTATCAGGAACTACGAGAGACTTTTCGGTCTCACAAACACATAGACCCGAAAGAAATATTTGTGAGCCGCACAAACATTTCTCTTGGTGCGGGGATCGAACCCGCGGCCTCTCGTTTCACAGGCGGCGTCTAACCAACTGCGCCACGGAGACTGTCATCTCGTGAAATAAATAAATAAATAACACCCAACAGTCACATACATAGTCCTGACCCCACACTAAGATCGAGTCTTGTGTCGTGGGTATCAGGAACTACGAGAGACTTTTCGGTCTCACAAACACCCAGACCCAGAAGAAATATTTGTGGGCCGCACAAACATTTCTCTCGGTGCGGTGATCGAACCCGCGGCCTCTCGTTTCACAGGCGGCGTCTAACCAACTGCGCCACGGAGGCTGTCAAAATATATTGCGTATTCATAATAAATAGTCACTTAATGGCTATGGAAGTCTACTATTACGGTCCTTATTACGTCTAGAGTAAGTCATTTTGAAGATGATGTTGTATAATTTTTCTTACCGATAAGTAATACAATGCACTTAGGTTACCTAATATGTAGATATGTAGTTATCAACAGAGACATCTTCAAAATCGGAAAATAAGAGACACACGTTAATGGTTATTTTATTGAAAAATACATGGGGCGCTTATATAATATACAAAATATAAATTAAAATGAAACATTTGAATTATCGCTTCAATTGTCCAGCTCAACCCGAATTTTCTATGTCATTAGCTGATCGAAGAAATATACGCGATCAAATTTTCCTTTTCAGAATTATACATAACCTTATTGATTCTCCGTATATTGTGAATAAAATTTCATTCAAATGTCCTCGAATAAATTCACGAAATATATCAGTGTTTCAACCCTCTACAGCTCGTACCAATTATGGATGTAATTCATTCACTCGAAGAGCTTGCAATAACTATAATAAAAACTTCTCCGATATCGACATATTGTTTTATTGTGTAATAAACTTAAATGTTCACTTATTAATTCAATTAAATCCAAATTGTAGTATATTATACTTGTCTCCTACATTAACCATTCATTGATTTATGTTTTAATTGAAATTTTATTATATGTTATTGTCTTTTGTTTTATATTTTATTGTAGTTTTAACATTTGTTTGAGATTTTATAGATTTGTTTAGTTTTTTTTTATATTTACTGTAGCACAGCGGCATCTTTTCGTTTGTTTTTAATTTTAGTTTTGCTTTGTACACTTGCTTTGTTTATGTGTAACTTGATTGTTGAAGCTTCACTGGATCATTTGTTACTTACTGTGTTTCGCTATATATGTTTTATTGTTCTGTATGTTTCCCAAATACATATAAAATAAAAATATACATAGGTTTATAGAGGTTTATTTAAGGTAAGTAGGCAAATTGTAGAGAGCATCGGACTTGACATTGTATAAACAATAACAAGTGCATTAAATCCATTAAATTATTACCTACAATAGGCCCTGCTATATTAATCATGTGAATCCTGATGACGTAGTAACTTGGAGAAGTTTATAAAATTCTCTTCCGGCAGGCCTAATCTTCGTTATTTTTTTATGTTTATTGCAACTAAAGGCGAGACAAGCATGCCGTTCGCCGGACGGTAAGCGATACGACCTCTCATGAACAGTAGTAAAACCAAACAACACCTTGAATTACAAAGCAATGCTTGGTATTCCACCACGCCATCCTGAGACATACGATGTTAAGTCTCAATATGTCCATTATTTACTCTGGGTACAATGTCCTACAATCCGTTTCACGATAGTGCATTTACACTGTTGTTTGGTGAGAGAATTAGACATTGCGGTGGAACCTACCCAGGCGGCCTCTCACATACCACCACTATTCATTAAATTCTTTATTTGGGATTAGGATCTGTGTCAAAATATTAAAAAAAAACGGAGTCGAGGTCATTTACACTATATAATATATAAACCATTAAGCGCGCGATTTCCGTATATAGTTTTTAATATATTATTTTATCTTACTATACATTAAGATAAATAGGTCAAGGAACTTAGGACAGTGAAATAAACTGCGGACTGATATTACTAAATATTTTCTTTCATTGAACAGTGATTTATGATCTGATAAAGTTGGAAGCCGCTGGATGCAGGTCGATATTCATAGATAGTTGTAAGAATTATTGTGGGTCTATTTTCAATGCTCAATAAGAAATAAATTATAGTGATTACGGTGCACGTTACACTGACTCCTTTTAATTTTGAGAATGTTTAGTTTGGCATCACCTTTCCTCGTTAAGATACATTTTTTAGGTGGAGATTCTTATTGAAGCCGGCGCTCTAATCGGTTTGAATCATCCGGGTTGGTATCTATATACATACATGCATTCATAAATTCACGCCTATTTCCCGGAAACGATAGGCAGAGGTGCTTCCAGTACACTCCCAGAAACGGCCTGGTGTGTTCCGTCCCACAATGTGATAGAGGGCGACCTTATCGCCGAATCGGGCACAAATTCCTGACTCCGGACTAATAATGAATAGAAACATCTAATCATTTTACCCAACCCTGAACCCGGGACCTACGCTTTGCAGTCATACTGTAGTACAACTGCGCCACCGAGGCATACCGTATCTAATGTGTATTAAATTGTCCTTAATCCTTAATAAAGGTTTTGTTCGTAAAGTCTACACTAACGGCCGATGCCAATAATCAATCGAAAAAATTAGATTGAAGTGGATTGTTTTCAACTTTTCGATTGGTCTCTTGTCATGTTGCCATAGTTTTTTCACTACTGAGTTTGATTATTGGCAATATAGTATCAGAAAAATTATTAATAATTAATATATTGAGCTGTCAATCTAAAGCAAATTTTGGATTGGGATTGTTTATTGGCAGCGGCTGTAAGTGATGATTTAAATGACATTAGTTGTCTCTGAGTACGGCAGTTAATGAATCATAGAATATCATAGTAAAGTAACAGCTTTGCTTTATCGTTTCTTGTGGTCAGTCAGAATACCACCGATATTGAACAATTATGAGTATTACGGCTGCCAATGACTAGTTACAATTGTGTAAACGAACTTATTTCCAAAAATATACCATCATAAACAATACCAACTAAAAAACAGCATTCGAAGACCTTTGAAATCACGACTTCATTGACTGTTCATGTTTAAAGCTGACATCGTTTTTTTTTCTTTTTTTATTACAATGAATGGCGAGATGAGCATGCCGTTCGCTTGATGATAAGCGATACGACCGCTCACGAGCAGTAGCAAAACCAAACAACACCTTGAATTACAAGGCAATGCTTGGCATTCCACTGCGTTCGCCATCCTGAGACATAAGATGTTAAGTCTCAATTTGCCTCATTAATCCGTAACACAACAATGTATTTAAATTTCTGATTGGCGGGAGAAATAGACATTGCGATGGTAATCTGTCCCTGTCACCCTACCCTGTGTAATGTCCTTCAAACTGAGACCCAACAGTTTGTTTGTTTATACTATAAAATATAAGTGCGTGGTGGCCTATTGGTAAACAGACTAGACGCGGCTGCCAAAATGTTCCCGGTGGTCGTGGGTTCGAATCCCATGACACACCTCTGACTTTTTGGAGTCATGTGTGTATTGATAGTCAATCACCACGCACTAAAAACGGTGAAGGAAAACATCGTGCGGAAACCTGCATACCATAGCGATTTATAATAATTTCTATGGTATGTAAGTCCGCCAACCCGTACTAGGCCAGCAAGGTGGACTATATGACCTAACCACTCTCAATCGTACTCTCGATTGTAGAATAGGCCCGTGCCTTGCAGTGGGACGTATATGGGCTGATACAGAGCTCTATTCTACGCAGTATAATGTTTTGTTTTCGGCACGCAATGACCAATAAGCGGGAAGCGTGTGGGATGCGGGGGAGCGGCGTATGTCAAGTGTCAATCCGTCCCGTGTCTTGTACTTGGTAGATCGCACAGGGTTTCGTTAGTAAACAGTAGATCTTAGATCTAATCAAGTTGGCCAAGCGTGAGCTGGCTGCATTACACCACAACTACGAACTTGTTGTTGAGGAACGGGACAAGCTCCAAGCGGTGACAGAGTCATTTGTGCACTGTAGCTCCCTGTATGAGGAATCCCTCAGCAGGGTTAGGGACCTTGAACTTAATTTAATTGATGCAAATAGTCATATTTCCAATTTAGAAGGACAAATTGAACTAACTCAAACAGCGGCCAATAAAAGTCTTTTTAGTGAGTTAATTGATTTGGGTTCAGAGACTACTCCTGTTACGATTACTGATACAATAGACCTAACAGGAGAGAACTCAATAAACCATATACCAAAAACAAATATTTTAAGCGGTAGAAAAATAAAGAAATATGTTAAAATTAATAAATTAATAAAAAAATTAAAATCCAAAATAATTAACCATTCAAAAATTTTAGAACTAAGGAGAGAACGCGTGTCCCTAGTAACAAAATTACAAAATTATGAGATAAAACTAGAGGACAGCAAAAACATCTATGAAATTGATACACAACGGTTACTGTCTGAAATTAGCACTTTGGAGGAGCAATTAAGTTTGACATACAGCAACTATTTAAAAACACAAGCTGATATTCAAACCTTGCTCAAAGCTGGTGAACAAAGTAATAATAATAAAATAACTAATAATCCTAATAAGTTCCCAGATAAGTCCGTCATACAAACTTCTAATAGTGCAAAAACCAATAAAACCCAAATTATTAATAAAAATATAATTTATAAACCTTAAATTAAAAAATCTCTAATTAACTCCACAATGTACTCAGACAACATAGGAAAGGGTATTGGAGTTATAATAAATAAAAATATGAGTCATCCCCTGTTAAATTATTCTATGCCAGGGGTACCTTATAAACATATTATTAAACATATCTCACAAAAAGACTACACTGATAATAGTTGCCTAACAATATCAGTTGGAAATTGTCATAATTTAAAGAAAAAGGACATTACTGAGAGTTTTGAACTATTAATGAAACTTAAATGTCCTAAAATCATATTGTGTGCCTTCCCATATCTGAACAATGTGTCTGACAATATTAATAAGAACATACATGTGCTAAATAGGCACATGCAATTTTTAACTAGTCACTATAGTGACAAATTTTATTTTCTTGACACCAATTTATTTATTGGTAAAGCTTGTATACAGACTGGGGATACTGTGTATCTGCCAAATAAATATTTACATTTACTTGCTACACCTGTAGCTAATATATTGAACACAGTCATAAGTAATATGACAAAGTCCTTATGCACTACCACTTTTAGTAATGTTACTAAAATAAATGTGGTAAATAATTTAAACTTTTAAATTTGACAAAAGAGAACGGTAGAAACTTTTTAGTCTTATCTCATCAAAATATAAACCGCTTCTCTGGCAAAATTTTAGAAATCGAACTTTTCAATGACACATTTAATATTAGTATACTATGTTTCACAGAGACCTGGTTGAAGGCGCACCTTATGAATTTCAATGTGAATGGCTTCAGGGTCGCCAGCTCGTTTAACAGAATTTCGGCGGAAGGTGGAGGCTCGTTAATTCTTGTACGTGATCATATCACATTTAGGGAAAGAAAGGATATCTCTTGCCTCTCTGTTGAACGAGTGTGTGAGGTCGCATGTGCGGAAACAAATTTTTATGTCATATTGTGTGTCTATAGACCTCCTTCATCAAATATTTCACTATTTTTATCAACAATGGAGGATATTTTAAATAAAATTAAAAGTAATAAAAAAGTTCTAGTCTGTGGGGATTTTAATATTAATTTACTAGTTGATTCGGTTGATAAGTGTAGGTTTGTGTCTTTATTCGGCTCATTTAATCTTACATGTTTGTTCTCGGAGCCTACTAGAATTACGCCTGAAACTTCGAGTTGCATTGACAATATCATTACCAACTTCGAAGTACTTGAAAAAGGTGTAAAAATAGGTTTTAGATCTGACCATAAATGTCAATTAGTGAAATTAGAACATGCTGTAGACAAAACCAGTAGATTAATAACTTTTAGGCCGTTATCTAAGAACATCCTAGGTCAATTTAACAGTAAAGTACAATCAAAAATAAATAATATTACACTTGATGGCAGTCCAAATGACATGTACTCGTCATTATTTAAAATTATACGAAAAGAGTATGACCAAGTATGTACAACTAAAACAATTAAAATTAACTCTAAAATAAAATTTTGTGCTTGGGCCACTAAAGGCATTAGACATAGTAGGGAAATTTTGGATGAGCTATATGACAAAAGGTGCTATACACCTGATGTCAACTTTAAAAAATATGTCAGTTTATATTCAAAATTATTTAAAAAAGTATGTATGCAGGCTAAATCTAATTATATAAGTGAAAAGCTTAGATTGTCAGATAATAAAATAAAAACAACCTGGCAAATTATTAATACTGAAACTGGGAGTAATAAAAAAATGACAACAAAATTGCTCTCCGCATAAATGACGATCTTATTTCAGATAAATCTATTATTGCCAATTATCTTGATAATTTTTTCACTAACATACCATTAGACTTAACTAAACATTTAGATTCATCAGTAGATTTAGCGGAATCTTTTCTAAAGGAAAATGTTCCTGGAAATATGCCTCAGTTTAACTTTCAAAAGGTAACCATTTGCCAAATAATAAAGGCTTTCAAGCAAATTAAAATAAAAACTACGGAAGATTTATGGAGACTATCTGTTAAAGCTATAGAAGCTATTATTGTTAACATTGCACCGTTATTAGCTACTATTTTTAATTCCTGCCTAAGTGACGGTATCTTTCCCGACTTAATGAAAATTAGTAAAGTTGTACCCATTTTTAAGTCAGGATGTTCGAACAATCCGTCGAATTATAGACCCATTTCTATACTACCGGCTCTTAGCAAAATCTTCGAAAAGCTTTTGCTTAATCAAATGCTAGCACATTTTGATGAAAATAAGTTAATACATAGGAATCAATTTGGTTTCACAAAGGGTCGCTCAACTCAAGATGCCGGGATATCACTAATCACGTCGGTTTTAGAAGCCTGGGAGGCATCTCAAGATGCTCTAGGAGTTTGTGATCTCTCCAAGGCTTTCGACTGTGTTGACCACCAAACACTTATTATGAAGCTAAGGTACTACGGAATCAGTGATACGTCACTGGATCTCGTAATGTCTTACTTGTCGGGTCGTGAACAAAAGGTTTCTTTGGACGGGCTCACTTCGGTAGGATCAAAAGTTAAAATTGCGGTTCCGCAGGGTTCCATTCTGGGCCCCTTTTTATTCCTAGTCTACATAAATGATCTTCCTTGCATGGTTCAGAAGTGGTCAGACATAGTTTTATTCGCTGACGACACCTCTATAATATTTAAAGTTAATCGGAAAGACGATAATCTTGATACACCTAACAATATTCTTAATTTAATTTTGACAGCCTCCGTGGCGCAGTTGGTTAGACGCCGCCTGTGAAACGAGAGGCCGCGGGTTCGATCCCCGCACCGAGAGAAATGTTTGTGCGGCCCACAAATATTTCTTCCGGGTCTGGGTGTTTGTGAGACCGAAAAGTCTCTCGTAGTTCCTGATACCCACGACACAAGACTTGATCTTAGTGTGGGGTCAGGACTATGTATGTGACTGTTGGGTGTTATTTATTTATTTATTTATTATAATTTCGGATTGGTTTTCTGCTAATAATTTACTATTAAATGCTAGTAAGACTAAATGCGTCCGTTTTGCTTTACCGAATGTGGCAAGCGTAAACACGCGTATCGAATTAAATGCGGAAATTCTAAATTTAGCTAATTTCATAATTTTTTTAGGTATCACTCTAGATAAAAAATTACAATGGGGTCCACAAATTGAGAGATTATCAGCTAAACTTAGCAGCGCAGCGTTCGCGGTCCGAAAAATAAGACAACTAACTGACGTTGCAACGGCTAGATTGGTATATTTTGCTTACTTTCATAGTATAATGTCATACGGCATTATTTTATGGGGATCAGCGGCTGATATCGAATCCATATTCATCTTACAAAAAAGAGCAGTCCGTGCTATTTATAATCTAGGGAGCCGCGATTCTTTGCGATCTGTTTTTAAGGAAAGCAATATACTAACCGTGTCATCTGAATATATCTTTCAGAATATAATGCACGTTCATAAAAATATTAACAAGTTTTATAAGGTCAGTGACACCCACACTATTAATACGCGGAATAAAAATAAACTTGCAATACCCTCGTTTAGACTAGAAAAGTCAAAAAAATCTTTCTTTGGTAGTTGTATTAAATTTTATAATAAACTTCCCAATAGGATAACGCAGCTACCGGATAAACTATTTAGGGCACATATTAAAAACAAACTTATGACTAGGGGTTAATATTAAGGAATATATTGAGGATAAAAAAGCCTGGGATTAGGTGTTCTCTTGCACATTGCGACCTCCTGGGGCCCTGCACTATTCACTCATTACATCCCCTAATTTAAATAATAAAAAATTTTAAACTTAAAAATTGATCAATATACAATTAAATTAATCAATTAAATTATAACTAAATATATAATGATTAATTAATGCCAATTAAAATCATATGACGACCGATCGAGAAAACAAATAAAAATAATAATATGGCAAATCTTTGTAAGACAAGTCACAAATATTTATTTTAGTAAATTGACCAAAACCAAGCCCACTGAGTTTGACTCGCTGGATCTACTCAGAAATGGGTCGCGCCGCGTAGTATCCAGTAGTAAAGTAAAGCCCGCTGAGTTTGTTCGCCGGGTCTTCTCAGTCAGGGCCGCGTTGGATCCGGCAGTAAGCCTAAACATACGGGACGTTTCGGAAATACATATGGTCGTTGTCTTAAATTGGACCCAAAACAAGCCCACTGAGTCTTATTCGCTGGATATACTCAGGATTGGGTCGCGTCGCGTAGTTCCAGTGGTAGTGTAAGCCCACTGAGTTTGTTTCGCCGGGTCTTCTCAGGAAGGGCCGCGTTGGATCCGGTGGTAACAATAAACCGCTACGCACCGTTGTAATAATATTCATGGTCCATTAATTAATTAATTTAATTTAATTTAATTTGACCAACGTACATATTGTATTTCTTTGAAAAATAAATTACCATAAAGTCATAACTAATACTTTAAATAAAATAAGAATAAAAAGGAAACAAATAAATAAAACAAATGCTAAATAAAAATAAAATTAATTTAAAATAAATAAATTACATAAATTAATTAATTAAACCAAGAAATTAAAATAAGTAATACTAAGTATAGGAAATATATTGTTTATAGAGATTAAGTTCTATGTGTATTGACTTGTCATAAGAGCTTTTAAATTGCCTACGTGACCAATAAATACATTTCATTTCATTTCATTTCATTTCATTTCATTTCCACTCCTCCTATAGTGACGTACACGGGGATTATTAAAAACTTTTTGTGTTATTACTTCAGTGTGGTTCCAAGTATTGAATTGGAACATTTTTGTTCATAAACGGATGTCACCTTTTCAAATTAGGTTACAGCTAGATAGATTTTTGTAATGAGAGGAAAGTTGTGAACTTCTATTTAGATTTGATGGTTTCTTACCATGCAATGTAGTTAGCCAGCAAATCCTATGATTTTTGACAATACATTTTATTAATGGTAATTCGTTACACATAATTTAGAAGTGAATGAATTACATCCATAATTGGTACGAGCTGTAGAGGGTTGAAACACTGATATATTTCGTGAATTTATTCGAGGACATTTGAATGAAATTTTATTCACAATATACGGAGAATCAATAAGGTTATGTATAATTCTGAAAAGGAAAATTTGATCGCGTATATTTCTTCGATCAGCTAATGACATAGAAAATTCGGGTTGAGCTGGACAATTGAAGCGATAATTCAAATGTTTCATTTTAATTTATATTTTGTATATTATATAAGCGCCCCATGTATTTTTCAATAAAATAACCATTAACGTGTGTCTCTTATTTTCCGATTTTGAAGATGTCTCTGTTGATAACTACATATCTACATATTAGGTAACCTAAGTGCATTGTATTACTTATCGGTAAGAAAAATTATACAACATCATCTTCAAAATGACTTACTCTAGACGTAATAAGGACCGTAATAGTAGACTTCCATAGCCATTAAGTGACTATTTATTATGAATACGCAATATATTTTGACAGCCTCCGTAGCACAGTCGGTTGGACACCGCCTGTGAAACGAGAGGCCGGGGGTTCGATCCCCGCACCGAGATAAATGTTTGTGCAGCCAACAAATATTTCTTTCGGGTCTGGGTGTTTGTGGATCCGAAAAGTCTCGTAGTTCCTGATACCCACGACACAATACTCGATCTTAGTGTGAGGTTAGGACTATGTATGTGACTGTTGGGTTACTTATTTACTTATTATTTATTTAACTCCATATTTGTTCGACTCAATAGCTGTTACAAATAATCGTCTTGAAATTTAGTTCTTATTGTTTAAGGGTGGTTACCCTTGTATTATTTTCCGTACTAATTCACTAAATACAACGCCGGCCTTGGTACTGTTTGGCGAGCCGTTGTAATTAATTAGTTCATTTATTTATAGTCGGGTACTTTCAATTGTCACAAGTTAAATATTCAATCGCACAATCTAAACAAACTTAGTAGCATTTCCTTTGCTGCCAAATTACAAGGAACAAACAAAAAATGTTATGACTACAAACGCATCGTCTATTAACAACAAACAAAATGTCAATGCAGTCAAATACGATGTATTCTTTTCATAGTAATTAACATCTTTGTCTATTTTACCATCTTTATTTCTGATTTATGATGTTCTGAAACTACTAAAAATTGGCATAAGTGTATAGAATGTTAAGAGTTAGGAGCGTGTCTACACAATTAATTATAGTATCAAGAGACAGAAGATCAGTGGCCTTTTCTTTCAGGTACTTACATCCAAGGGTTTCCCTTTATGAAGTGCCCATCGTATATTATTTACTTCCATTCATGCGTAGAATTTGTGTCAACAAATTATTATTCTCATTGAAGTTAACTACATAAATTACAAAAAGATTTATTGTTTATTATTTCACGTAACATTAAAATTGAGATCAATTAAGTAATTATGCAACACAATAACGTGCGAGCTATGGACAAAGGATTTCTTAAAAATCACATTAAAATGCATTAAATTGATTGAAAGCAAAGGTCGTGCGCAAACCGGATGCTAATTGCGAACGTAATTATAAACGCACACGCGTGCTGGCTCTGAATAAAGTAATATATTACGTTATGGAAGTAGAATGAATGAATGATGTGTACAAATGTTTCGAGTTATGTTTCCAGCCTCCAGGTGTTCTATGGTTCGGTTATGGAGCGAATCATGACGTTATTATACCATTGGAATTTTAGGATGAAGATTGGACAATATGTAAAGTTTTCAATGTCGCCTTCTTTATAGACGTCTGATATTTGTGTAGCCACATCAGATTTCAATACTTTAAATTTTGGGCATAAAGGGGTTTAATAAAACCTATACATAACCGTGGTCCGTGTATCTATGTATTTAGTTGAAATTATTAGAACTAAAGAATAAAAGCAATAAATATCAAGGTGATTAAATTGGAGCCAATCATCACATTTTATTTACCGAATGATTTAAGTTTTACGATTTTTTTTAAAATACAAATTTTGATTACCTAAAACATGATTACCTAAAACTGTGGGCCTCATTAAAAGGCTCAAAGTCACTCAACGAGCCATGGAGCGGGCTATGCTCGGAGTTTCCCTACGAGATCGAATCAGAAATGAGGAGATCCGTAGGAGAACCAAGGTTACCGACATAGCCCATAGGATTGGCAAGTAGAAGTGGCAGTGGGCCGGGCACATAGCTCGTAGAACCGATGGCCGTTGGGGCCGAAAGGTTCTCGAGTGGAGGCCACGTACAGGCAAGCGAAATGTCGGACGCCCGCCTAAAAGGTGGACGGACGATCTGACTAAGGTCGCAGGAAGTCGCTGGATGCAGGCCGCTTCCAACAGGTCATTGTGGAGATCCTTGGGGAGGCCTATGTTCAGCAGTGGACTTCCTGTGGTTGATATGATGATGATGATGAAAACATGAGCAAAAACCCACTTGTAAAAAGAATGGTGGCACCCAACATGGAGCTTTATTCCCGTCCGATTTTTTTATCTTTCGCTTCTGAACATCCGCTAGTTGTATTAAAGCTGAGATATTTACAAACAATTAAGAAAAATGCATAATACCAGTCTTTAGTATTTGGTAACTCTGATACTGCAATTGATTTCGGTCTGCTTTCTTAAATTAATAATAAAATCGTGAATAATTTACACGTCTTTACCAAGTATTATTGGATTTCGTTGTTAATATTGTTCCAAGTCAAACTTGTATAGCGTTACAATGTGTTAGTACGAGTTAATATTTATTATAATTAACACATGTTAATGTAGCCGAGATGTTATTCTCGAAACTTCTTTCACGTCAATGTACAATGTACGAGTATAATATGGTATTGTAATTACGTGTGTGTACAGTGTAATCGTGTACACTTGAACTTCGTGATGTCAAACAATTTGCTTGCATCTTTGTTTGAGTAGAAATTGTATGCGTTTTATGTATTTCTACATTACCATATTGTTTGTGTCGGTCGCTTATCGGGTGATTTTTGAACGGCTTATGGCCAGTTTCTATAATCTATCTATCATTAACTAGAGATTTCCTTAGATATTTTGATGCGTTTTATGTTTCAGTTAACAAAGATAGAGATATATCGATATGTTGCATTTATTTATACATAGCTAGGTATGATAAGTGTATATGTCTATCGTTGTTTTCGAAGCATAGATTGTATCGACATAATAATGGTAGCTACTTTAACCTTTGGTTAAAGATAGATAGCATATAGAGACCGGCCGTTAACCGGTTAACTTAATAATTCTGGAATTCCTATGCTCAGATCAATTGTAGCGCCATAGATAAATTTATTTTCTTCTCGGTTGTCTTTATATCTCACTTACATGGGATCAAAATAACATGACTTTCCGGCCATTCCAAAATTCATTGGACACCCTAACATCAACCGTTTCGGGAATAGACATAACATACTTTCGAAATACTTAGCCACCTTCATTTATAAATAAAATATTCATACATTTTCATTCATTGACTTTTGACTTTAAATGACATTGTCGTTGTTAAAAACAGAAAGACCATCATTCTTTAATATCTTACAACTTTTGCTCTTACCTAAGAGAATTTGGACTCAAACGCGGGGCTAGACGGACGGAAAAAATAAATATTATGGTTACTGTCCAGTCATTAATTAATTTTTGTATCTTAGATGAAGTAGGCTGGTACGTAATAAAGAAATAAAATCCTGTCGTAATTGATGGCACATTTAACACTCTCCATGCAAATGATCTCTATGCTCATTATGCATACATAAATATTAAAAAATAACTAATTATAATTGGTTCACATACTTGATGTTGAATGATTTTTATTATCTGGGGGCGCGGCCGAGCCCCCTCCAAGTCGAGCTATAGGCCGTAACATCCTTTTCTCGAAGCAATTCAGACCATTTTCAACCCCCTATAACTTCGTTGTGGCTAAAGCATGAAGCCTGAATTTTATTATCCTTAAGGGACCTTCTATATAAAGTTATTAAGTTAGTTATTACCATATCAATATTAAAAATTCTTTACGTTTTAAATAAATAGATCGACTTGGCCAGCAGCATTATGTATAAATTGTACGATACATTATGTTTTCATGCGATGGCCAAGTCGATCCATTTATTTAAAACGTAAAGAATTTTTAATATTGATATGGTAATAACTAACTTAATAACTTTATATAGAAGGTCCCTTAAGGACTAAATAAATTAATCGACTTGGTATTA
This sequence comes from Hyles vespertilio, assembly GCA_009982885.2. Taxonomy (NCBI): domain Eukaryota; kingdom Metazoa; phylum Arthropoda; class Insecta; order Lepidoptera; family Sphingidae; genus Hyles; species Hyles vespertilio. Next base: position 2,760,488 of record CM042812.1, on the reverse strand, counting down.
CATGCATCTCACAACTTTTTGCGGTAGAAAACCTGAGCTGCGAGACTTGGAATTTTTTTACAGGATGTTTTTGATGGGATTTACCTTTAACTATTCTATTATCTAATGCGTAGAGATTATCATGCGGAAGCCTTAGAATTTTGACGTCTTCTACAATGGATGTCGTAATTTGATCGTTGAGGAAATTCGTCCTCGTTTGTATTGTTTGCTTTGAAAAGTGGGGTATTTAGCATCGCGTTTCCTTTGTCGAACGACAATTTAAATATTCATTGCCGTGTAATGTATTTCTTTCACTTTAATTGTACTTTATAAACTCATTTTAAGTATTAATTTACAGATCACTTTGTAAAAATATAGGGAGATAGGGGCGACTGAAAACCAGCGCTGATCTAAACTCTAGTTTCGGTCAGCATATGCTGAGTCATTTCTTTTTATCTTTGTATAATATTGTTTGCTTAAATTTTTTGTATTATTTGTTAATTTTAAGGCAATAAACATTTTTTTATTTTTATTTATTTATTTAAATGTATTTTCTAATGTTTAATACTTTATTGTACACCACTCACTTTGATGTATTTCTGTTAGTCAGTAAGTATGGAACTTCTGAGGAAACCACTGCACAAAGATTGTAGTTAGCATAATTAGCTAGGTATTGAAGTGTAACCTCTGTTGACATTACACGTTATAGTAAACATTTAAATACATAAACGTACCTATTACTATATAGCATGCTCATGTTGATTGATACGACTTAGGATATCAGCTATTGCTTGGGTTTGTTGCTAGTTGAGGTTCCTGATCACTAAAGTTCATCAACGAGCCACTTGAATTTTTGTGCCACCTTGAAAAACCTGCTCAAATAAAGTTAATGAGCGTTGTAACTTAATGTATGTATGTAAATATAAACGAACTTTAACGATCTCAGGTATGGACATTAAAACCAATGACAAATTACTGGCACAAATGTTACGGTATTACCTCACTCACTATAATAATCTTGTATCAGTTCAGAAGTCAAGCTTGCGTATGTACTTCACTTATGCGAAATACATACCGTGTTAATAGCACTCGTATCGTTTGATTAATTTTTTAAATAAAATATATAAAACACAATAATAAAATAAATAAATTTTAATTTCATTTATGAAGTCATTGAGAATGTGTATGCCATTATTCTATGTTTTTTTTATTGTTTTTCTATAATATGTGTATTTTTTTTAAAGAAATTTATATTCTATTATTATAATCTGGTGTTTTATATACAAGTGCAATTACTTTTATTCATTTGTTCCATTTTTGCACAAAAAGTATCACTATTTGCGTGTCCGAAGCGCGTGAAACTCGCGCTCGCATTGGTCTCGACTGGTTTCGAATATCATGTCGGTGAACGCTGTCTATGTGTGCGTTGATTTAGCGCGCTTTCTATGGAGCTTGACTTCTGGATAATTTATATTTGGTCTGTTGAGAACTTTTGTTCTGCTATCATTGCTTTGTGATGAGTTCCTCACTTTACTATAAATTTATTTTTACGATTCCTCATTTCTGGTGTGCCAAGAACTGCAGTCACATCCATGGAGGCTGCCAATCGGTGCAATGTACTTAGATATCAATATGATAGTTTGTAGAATATTTGCAAGTCACCTCGACGACGCACAAGTACCGTATGATAACAATACAATATTGCAAAGTCACTGTTGTATATACATAATTACATTTTACGTTCTATACAACTTAATTGCTATATCAATGGTCGATTCCATTGGAAGACTCAATCGTGGTGACGTTGTTTGTGATGTTTACCATTTTTTAATGGTAGTGATGTGGTTAATGGAGGATTAGGCATATAGCAAAACTAGGACGTGCTACGGATCCCGTGGTTAAAGGGTTGTTGCTGCAACGCAGAGCCCTGTCCAAGTGTAACTTTTCTTCAAGCGTAAAGCAAAATAAGGGCCCCTCGATAGAATGTACTAAGTGAGTATTATGCTGGATTAAATTCCATATTTACTTAAACAGCTAATGTACGACCTTAATGTATGACTGTAATCATTTTGTTTTAATTTGTAATATAATTCAAATCCTTGGTTTATAATTATGACATTCACCCTTACCATTCACTAAAAGAGTTATGTGAGCCATGTGAGGAACAAAATATGTGGATGATAGCCGGTGATACGATATTATTATAGTATTGTCCAGATAGTATTATCATATTAGCAGTGAAATACGGCAAATGAGCCGAGATTAATGAATCTGGGAGCACGGCAGTGCCCCCGCCAAGTCGTGCTAAAAAGCGGCACAGTCGTACCATCCTTTTCTCGAAGCAATACAGACCATTTTCTACCCCCTATAACTTCGTTGTGGTTAAAGCAAGAAGCCTGAATTTCCAGTTACTAAGCAGGCATTGTGTAAACACGGTATATTTAAAATTTCATTCAATTTGAACCAGTAGTTTAAGAATTGTAATTTGTCAAACTTTCTTAATTTTGTCACTCACTGGCTGACTGACTGACTGACCGATCATCTAAAGTCTAAGGCACTTCTCGCAGACATAGAACATTCAAATTTAGAATATAATTAGTGTTTAGTGTATAAATCAAGGGAAAACTTAAACATTTCATAATTTCTGTCTAGTTTTCTAGATACACCAACTGCGTGAATAACTTTGTAATCCCATATAAATGTATAGGATTACAAAGTTACATTTGTAGTTAATGAATCATTGTACCCGTATATAATGGAATAATAGTTGTAGATAGGTATCTATATATATGAGGCTTAACAGGAGGGGGGTATAGACAGGGAAAGAGTGTATTCAGCCCATGAAACTGTACAACATTCCTCTTGAAAAAAATGACGAAGAAAAACTTGCAAATAAATAGACTAAATAGCTCGAAATTATCAATTACCATGAAAGAAAGAACACTAATAATCAAATCAGCTATATTTTTGATAAATTGATACGTAAAAAAATAAGAAAAAAAAACCATAAGACAGAGGCTTTAAGAAAATCGTTATTGATATTCTAGAAGTAAAAAGTACCGAAAAGGAAAAAAGTGGGACTCAACAAAAAGACGTGAGATCTCATCAATAACATCCTGTAAAAAAATTCAGCCATCCAGCAGCATTATGTATAAATTGTACGTTACATTATTGTTTTCATGCAATGGCCAAGTCGATCTATTTATTTAAAATGTAAAGGATTTTTAATATTGATATGATAATAATTTACGTAATAACTTTATAAAGAAGGTCCCGTAAGCAAGATCTCACAACTTTTTGCGGTAGAAAAACTGAGCTGCGAGACTTAGTATTTTTTTACAGGATGTTTTTTATGATAATATTTTCAGGAAGCAATGACGTCAAACCCATTCCGGTACTAGAATTCATTCTTTAATATTATAAAAAGTTATAATAACGAAGAACGGCCTTCGTCAATCGGGTTTTTTAAAATCCTTATTTATTTATTTAATTATTTTTGCACTCTACAACGAAACAATAAAGAAATCACATAATAATAATAATAATAGTACAAGTGGCGGCCTTATCACACTAGGTAATATCTTACAGGCAACCATGGGATGGATATTTAAATAGGACAACGAAAGGGCAGTATAGAGCATAAATGAAATAATAGTAATCTACAATGAATAATATACTACACTATTTAACTACCTATAATATAAATACACATATACAAATATAAATACATGCACAAACATACACTGATAATAATCCTTAGTTAGCAAAGTCAAGGCTGAACCTCCTCCATATCCCTTATCCTTGAAAGAAAATTCAAAAGGTGTGTGTTTTCGCCAGCCCAGCTCTCAGTAATAAAAAATAAATAAATTACATGGAATTTTATTTTACTTAGTGAGTAAACTAAATTATTTTATAACACAATTTAGAAACATCAAGCGCCGTCTCTGCTGAATAAAAGGGGACATTGGATACGGATTAACAGAGGAAATCCTACGAGACATTAAATTAAATAGTCTTTCCTACTTATCGTGCCCATCGTGAGTTGGCAGATCCATTCTACTGCAACATGTTTTACCAATTACTTTGCAATATCGTTTAAATTGGAACTCTATTGTTAATAATATAAAATTTAATTTTGATTTGTAACGTCTGTTCAAAATTTAGCAATCACCGGCCTCGAGTCCAACCGACCTTTGTGTCGACTGTCTGCATTAGACACTGTTATGAGTTCTGTTTCCTTTGCTTCGTACACTTGAATGCGTGTTTAGAATTTCGTGACTCCTCGTAGTGCCCTAATTGCAGGTAATGTTTGCGTTTAATTATCGTAAACATCTAGAACTTAATGCCGCTGTTGGCCTTATTCTCTGTAAGGTTACCTACTGCCCTGTATGTAATATGTTTGTTCTGAGCACAAGAATGGAAACATACACTGCCAATCTGAAAGTGGATGGAAGTTAACCTACTAAAAGTAATTGACAGAACGAAATTCACTGTAGTCGTCTATTACCCAATGATATATAACTGACCGCTAAGTTACAAAGTCTGTCACAAATTGAAGATGTTTAGGTAAAGTCCCACAAAATTATCTGACCCGGTGAGAGAGTCGCTGTTGTCGAATTTGGTGTTGCCATTAAAAATACATATAGCAATAAAGTGGGTGAAGTAAGATTTTTCAATTCGATCAATAGTGTCAGGAAAATGAGTGGACCAGTTTTATTTGCATGTTATTTTTCCTTCACAAGATTTCTAACAAATCGCTTCCCATACCCTTAAACAAGTTTATCTGTATCAGCACATATACTATATGTCCCACTGTTGGGAACTGCCCTATTCTACAATCGAGAGTGCTATTGAGGGTGGTTAGGCCATATCATAGGCCATATAGTCCACCATGCTGGCCTAATGTGGGCTGGTGGACTTACATACCATAGATATTCTTATAAATCGCTATGGTATGCAGGTTTCCTCACTATGTATTCCTCCACCATTTTAGTTCATATTTATTGACTATCAATACACACATGACTCCGAAAAGTCAGATTTGTGACCTGGGATTCGAGCCCACGACCACCGTGAACATGTTGGCAGCCGCGTTAGGTCCATTTACCAACAGGCCACCACGCACGTAAAGGTACATTTTAGTTTATGATATGTGCTTACACCTATTTTACTAGTACGTACAAAATTCTGTTTACGTGGAATTTATTTTGAAAAGCTGACAACACAAGCCACAGCCTTGTGTTGTCAGCTACGCGTTGATAATTTTTTTCGAAGGGTTGAATTGGTGTCTGAAGACGCTTATCTTCCTTCGTAAAATTGAATACCTGGAGTCTAACGTTCCTAGCGTCACTTTTTAAAGTTTTCGGCATTTTTCACTATTTTTTAATAATGCAGGAAACATAAATACATTGCTTAGATTATATACTCGTCTAGATGACACATCACACCTCACCGCACGGCTCAAAAAAAGTCTACCAAATTTGGTAGACTCGCTTCTCACGTACGTCAGTGTCATTTGAACTACATATTTCACTGGTGGTAGGTCTCTCATATGTGAAAGGCTGCCTGGGTGGGTACCACCGCAATGTCTATTTCTCCCGTCAAACATCAGTTTAAATGCACTGTTGTGTTTCGGATTGAAGGACATTGTAGCCAGAGTAACTACTGGACATATTGAGACTTAACATCTTATGTCTCAGGATGGCGAGCGCAGTGGAATGCCAAGCATTGCTTTGTAACTCAAGGTGTTGTTTGGTTGTACTACTGTTCATGAGCGGTCGTATCGCTTACCATCAGGCGAACGGCATGCTCGTCTCGCCATTCACTGCAATAAAAAAAAAAAAAATATGGATAACGTGCTCCCGAAAAATAATTAATTATGCCGGTTTGTGCTGTCGAATTGTATCGCAATTGTGTGGGAAAACTGTATAATAATACCAATATCACTTTCTATCGGTAACATTATTGTTAAACCACTATTATTTGAAGAAAACATGAACTTTTAATTCATTATTTTGAAGATGAGTTTCATTGGCCAGTGTTGTCAATTTATTACTAGGAAGATATGTTGAAACTATGGGAGAAACTATAAAACACAAATATCATTACATAATATTTCGATCAGAATAACAACAAGAAGAATGGCATTATTTATTTAATGAGTAAATAATAGTTACCTACACGATATTAATGAAACCCACGACGACATGCACTTCATAGTAATTTTATTAATTCTTTGCCTTGCATGTGTATTACCATTCAAAATTTCACAAACGGGGTACTGCTATTGTCATCTTTGAAGAAACAGCAAGAACTTATTCAAGGTCCTAATAATATTTTTAGACTACGGATTCCGTACTAGCAAATTGCTGGAGAGACATTACACAGCGGAAACGAAAAGAAGACCATTCGTAGCCTCACATGACTTCAGTTGTGTGTTCCGAACATTTTACTTATGATGATTTATTATTTACATAAATACAGAAATCAGATAACAGCCCAGGCAATAAATCCAAAGAGTTAATTCTATTCGGAAACAAACACTAGGAGATGGGTTTAGATCTTTATTGTTTTTACTAAAATGCGTTATAAATATAATTAATAGTATGATTACTTTAAATAAAGAAAAAAAAATTTATTTAACCTATTTTGTATATCAAATAATGGGGAAAAGTTAAGTTAATAATCTGGAGTAGGCATCCCTAAACACACACACCTTGACAGTTGGATTACAATAATTACACGACCGGTACTCACACATATCAACGAAAGTGAGGACACTTTTAGCGCATCGTTTGTTGACATTGCTCAATCTAGACGAGTATATAATCTAAGAATACATTGATTAAACAACCAATGGCGGTTATGTCAGTGAGTGGCAGGTAAATTGTCAATTTCAAATGACGTCTTTGTTTCCACTTTTGGCCACCGGGCCAGATAACTTTGTGGCTCTATAATAGCGGTATTATTATTTGACAGCTAACCATATTACGCATGACATTGCTGTTGAGTGATAATAGCAGTGGCGTAACTTCCTCATCGGGGGCCCGTGGCAAAATTCATGAAATGGGGCCCTTCGTAAATTTAAAAAAAAAAATACATTGTAATTTCGTTAATATGGATCTTTTCTAACAGCCGCTACCAATAAACAATCCCAATCCAAAATTTGCCGTTTTAGATTGACAGCTCAATATTTTTTCTGATACTATATTGCCAATAATCAATCTCAGCAGTGAAAAAACTATGGCAACATGACAAGAGACCAATCGAAAAGTTGAAAACAATCCAGATTGACTTCAATCTAATTTTTTCGATTGATTATTGGCATCGGCCGTAAGGCACGCGGTGGCCTAATGGTAATCGGGCCAAACGCGGCGGCCAACATTGTTCATAGTGGTCGTAGGTTTGAATCCCAGGGGATACCTCTGACTTTTCTACTATTGACAGTCATTCACGACGCACTATGACAGTGAAGGAAATACATCGTGAGGGAACCTAAATACCATAGTGATTTGTAAGAATTTCTATGGAACGTTAAGTCCGCCAGCCCGCACTAGTCCAGCATGGTGGACTATATGGTCTAACCACTCTCAATCGTACTTTTGACTGCAGGGTAGGCCCGTGCTCTACAGTGAGACTTGTATGTGCTTTTCGGACTTCAAGAAACGTCACTTAACGCAAAAATGTCATCATAACGTCCTGCTCATCTATTTGGATATAGTGCTTTTTATGTTACAGAAATTGAAAAAGCCGTTTTCTTAATTATAAATATATAAATATAAAAATCTATAATATATTCCAGTTTTAAATACTGTGTCTATCAAAAATATTTTCGGACATAAGTATTTTATTTGGCCCTTTGACTTATTTAAGAATTTCTCTAAATTAGGATCACATTTTCTTAGGAACTCAGCAATATATAGAAAAGTTCCTTTATTGCAGCTATCTCTGCCAAAAAAATGTTTTATGGATTGTTGCCCCAGTTTGAAGAGTCTAAAGTCCATTGTAACCGCCAGTGTTCATACAAAAGACATTATTCCAAGTGAATTTTCGATGTTTCGTGTCTCTAATTTTCTATATCGCGTTTACAATTTTTCAGTAGTCATAAGCAACTCAAATATTTTGTTTATTCATCATTAGCCTTTTGTTTTGAAATAAAACTATTATTTACGGATTTTATCGCGAATTTAGTTTAATTTTTTACATTTTTGACTTCCCGATATGTTCGGCAACTCGACTCTCAACGAAGTCTGCAGTTGCTGAACATATAGAAGAAGGCTCCAAGCATTACCTCCGCTTTGACCAGCCCCAAGTCCTCGCTAAAGAACACCGTTTCCTGTCCAGGATGTTTCGCGAGGCTATTGAAATTAAAAAACATCCAAATTTCAATAGAGAAGATGGCTTGAAGCTTGCACAAGCATGGGATCCAATACTACATTTAATTACATCGGAACCCAAAAGACCAACTGCCAGACCTCAGGACACTGTGAGCTCCTTCTGCGTAGATCGGATCGCAAATACAGATTAACTATTTAAATTAACTTTTTAATTTAATAATTGTAAAATAAGGGTAGTTGAATTGTAACAGTCACAGAGCGGACGACCAATACCTCAGTCCGTCACATACAGCGACAAGTCTTGGATCAAGGTGGTGGTTGATCATTACTTTAGTTTTGTCGAAGTCAATTTTAAGACCTATTCACTGTGAGGCTGAAGCCAGACTGTCCAGCATCTGTTGCAGTTCCTCCAGCGATTCCTCCATTATGACTATATTGTCAGCGAAACGTAGGTGCGTTTCTTTACTATTTTATTATTTTATTGCCACTGCCTCTTAAGTGCGTGGTGGCCTGTTGGTAAACGGACTAGACGCGACTGCCAACATGTTCACGGTGGTCGCGGGTTCGAATCCCAGGGCACACCTCTGAATTTTCGGAGTCATATGTGTATTGATAGTCAATCACCACGCACTAAACGGTGAAGGAAAACATTGTGAGGAAACCTGCATACCGTAGCGATTTATAAAAATTTCTATGGTATGTAAGTCCGCCAACCCGCACTAGGCCAGCGTGATGGACTATATGGCCTAACCACTCTCAATCGTACTCTCGATTGTAGAGGAGGCCCGTGCCCTGCAGTGGGACGTATATGGGCTGATACAGCCTCTTAAGAAGTGACCATTGGGCTTTTAGTGACCCTTCTCAATCACAAATCGACTTTAATTCGATTTTTTTATATTACACTTATCTGTCAGATAATTATGGGTATTTAATATTTTCCACTCCTAAATATGATTCAATTTCATGTTTATTCGTACTTGATTATGGTTGTTTTGGGTCTGGATTTGCTAGTTTTTTTTTTCTTTTGCCCATTTTTTCTTTTCCGATATTCTGTTAACTCGCATATTCATTCGTAAATTACTCATTTCGGAAGTACTGACTTATTTCAGATAACTTTTTTATTTGTTTCTTCAGACTTCTTCTTTCTCCTTCGATTTTCGTTTTCCCTTTAATAATGTCTAGAAAATATTGCCGTAATATTAATTAAATTGTAATTTATTGGCATCTTATTAAGATTATACAAAAACAAAAAATTATGTATTTCTCCTGTTTACCAATTGTTTATTCTTATTAATTTCGTTATTAATATAAATTGTTCTAAGCTTACACATTGTCGGACTTGAGTCCGAGGTCTTATCGGACCAGGGCCCTGCCGGGCCGGGGGCCCCTTAGGCCGGGGGCCCGTGGCATTTTGCGCACTATGCCACCCTATTTTTACGCCACTGGATAATAGAGTTGAGGTGAGAGCGCCATTTGTACTTTTTTACTGTTATCGTTTCTGTTTATAGATATTATTACCATTTGTGTAAAATGGAGATTTAAATCTGTATCGGCCCATATAAGTCCCAATGCAGGGCAGAGGCCTCTACAATCGAGAGAACTGGGATCAAATCAAATTTTGGACAATGTCATCAAAACTCTCGTTTCAGACGTCAAAGACTGCGAATAATAAAAATAATGTATAAAATATAATGCCTTTAACAAAGACGCTAAATATTAGGATTAGCATAAAATTGGACGTTTATTTATAACCACCGACCTAAATTTATTCCTAAACAAAATAATTACTGAAGCCAACGCTTCCGTTGCTAAAATTGGTTTTTATGTCTTGTAAGTGGTTGAGATATCGATTTTCTAGAGCATTCTTTGACCTTCTTTACGTAAATAGGCCTTAATCGCTGTTCGAATATCCGCGGGTTTGAAAGTTCGATACTTGCCGATGTGTTTAAGTTGTGTTACTTTCTATAATGAAATATAGAATGAACCTAACGATTCTTGCATCTTTAAAAATATTCACCTCAAGATAGTATTGTTTAGTATATAACTAAGTCACCTTATTTTAATCATATTATGATGAGTTAACAATAACAGACCTGTTTAATACAAACTCGTTTGCATATTATTTATAGAACTGCACCGAAAGTTTAGTCTTACATTGATATGTTTCGCAAAGTACAATCACTCACAGAACAGGGCGAAGACACAAAAGTAAAGAAGCCTAAACTATACACAAATTAATTAGCGTTTGTCATTCATGCTCATCAGATTATTATGCATTGGAATTATTTTAAGACATCCTCACATTAATGCAATTAACTTTATCCAAGGCCCTATTCAAAGCAGAAATTCATATTTCGTGAGAAACAATCCTAAAATAAACTGTTTTGATTACAAATCGTCTGCGAATTAGGTTTTTTCAGAAATAATGAAACACAGGTATAATGTTTATATTGGAATTGATAATATTTTAAGTTTATATATCTATCTGTGACTATCTACCAGCCTATAAACATATTGATGACTACAGATAAACAGATAAGATAATGTTTATAGGAGATGAAAAAAAAAACAAAATCCGCAATCACGAGATTATGTGAAGTATTTCCTTGCCCATAGCAACTATACTGTGAACTAAACTAAATTTGTCAAATCAGAAACGAATTTAATTTTTAACACTTTACGACGAAACACTGCTAACTGCCAACGATAATATGCCCTTGATATCGCAGCTTAGTAATTTCTACTGTCTTGACCCGAAGCTAAAGTGTATTATCCGTATTACTTTTTCGTTCTACATAAATTTCAATTGTGTAGTGTGTGTGTGTAGTGAATTGTGCAGGAGCAACAAACTTCCGATTCTTTTTAACTCGTAGGTTCACTGCAGCGTAGGCGCTATAACTTGTCACCAAATAAACATTTTTGCTCGTGTTATATTAAAAAAAAAAGGAGTATCGCATACTTCTGATCAAATGGCGAGAGAAAATCAGCCTTAGCCAGTGTACGCTATCACTATATAATATCTTCATATGCAATGAGGGCAAAGTCACTAAACTCATTTATGAATGCAGGTAATTCTATCTCTTGTATGGTTTCTAATCGGCTTAGCGACAGTTGCCGATTGAAGGCAATCGGTATCGGCAGCTTACAGCACGGATTTCATCAGTTTTGTCACCTCTTGCACAAAGATGCGTCCATCGCACTTGCACAACGTTGCACTACATGCGTCGTGTGACGTTATTGTATTCACCCATATAACAATAGTGACTGTAACTGCTAACTTTTGTTGGTAGACTGTGGAGTTCAGATGTTTATAGCTCATGGGAAAATGTGGTCCTTTTGCAGTCTTGAAATATATTTTCTAGTTAATTGTCCCAAGAGTAGAGGTGGTTAGTATGACCCAAATAGAATCATTCATTTACAAAACAATAAATTGTATGTAATGATGATGCTCCTTATACCGAGTTCATATTAGCTTACTGTTGGACACAAGTATGCATCTATCAAAGCACACCATTTAATTAAGTTCTTAATAGTTCAGCTTAACAGTATTTTACGGATTGAGAGTAATCACACTCAACTGTTCGACTGGGAATGGCAGCCAAAACCTTTTGATTCACAATCCATAGCAATTTTGGTTCTCAAAGGAGTAAATAAAAATCGCAGGAAACGCGAAATGTGATATACGCCCTTGAGCCGCGATGTAGAGATCTGTTGTTCCTATATTATACACTTCAATCAATGTACCAAAACAGTATAGGATAAATTTAGTGTAACCCTTAGTGTCGCGGCAGGCGATAGCTATATACGATCGTGTCATTGACGCGTATGAACGTAAGGGCACGTCGCGTGATGGTTACATCATAGTGTTTGTGAGACTATTCGCGGCGCTGTAGTTTTGGCAACAACAATACTACTATGTGTAGGAGTAATTGCAGTCTTAAATTGTTTAGGTGTCGGGCATTATATTAGCTATAAATAGAGTAAATATAATTGGGATTAGTGACCATCCAGTCCGAATTGCCACCACTGCATCTTTCAGCACGGATCAATAGTGGGAAGCACGACACTCAGCTCCTGAGGTATCTTGAGGATCGCCAGTTGATTAGTGACCGCCAGTACGGTTTCCGTCACGGTTGCTCGGCTGGTGATCTTCTTGTGTACCTCATGCACCGTTGGGCGGAGGCTTTGGAGAGTAGGGGTGAGGCGATTGCGGTCGGCCTTAACATTACGAAGGCGTTCGACCGAGTGTGGCACCGTGCCATTCTGGCGAAGCTACCTGCGTATGGAATTCCTGAGGGGCTCTGCAAATGGATCGCCAGCTTTTTGGATGGTCGGAGCATAAAATTCGTAGTGGACGGCTGTTGCTCCGAGACCAAGACCATTAATGCTGGTGTTTCACAAGGCTCGGTGCTATCGCCGGCACTCTTTATCCTGCATATCAATGACATGTTGTCTATTGAAAGCATGCATTGTTATGCAGATGATAGTACGAGTGACGCGCGATACATCGGCCAACGGAGCCACTCCCGGGATTCCATTATGGAAAGACGGTTTCAACTTGTATCGGAAGTCGAGAGCTTTCTGGGGCGGGCCTCCGAATGGGGTGAATTGAACCTAGTTCAATTTAACCCTTCGAAGACACAAGTTTGCGTGTTCACTGCGAAGAAGGACCCCTTTGTCATGGCGCTGCAATTCCAAGGAGTTACTCTCCAAGGATCTGAGAGTATTGGAATCCTTGGCATCGAAATATCAAGCAAGGTCGAGTTTAGGAGTCATTTGGAGGACAAAGCCAAACTGGCGAGCAAGAATTTGGGAATCCTGAACAGAGCCAAGCGGTACTTTGCGTCGGGTCATAGATTGACGCTTTACAAAGCGCAAATCCGGCCCCACGTGGAGTACTGCTCTCACCTCTGGGCAGGTGCCCCAAAATACCAGCTCGACCCACTTGACTCCTTGCAGCGACGAGCTTGTCGAATAGTCAATGATCCCGATCTCACGGACAAATTGGAACCGTTAGGACTGCGGAGAGACTTCGGATCTCTCTGTGTGTTCTATCGTTTGTTCCATGGGGAGTGCTCCGAAGAGTTGTTTTACCACCGTCGCCTATGTACCATCGCACCACACATTTCCGCAGCAGAGTTCATTCCCACCACCTGGAGGCGTATCGCTCCCGAACGGTACGTTTCCAGCGTTCTTTTCTACCACGTACGTGCAAGCTCTGGAATGAACTCCCTGCATCGGTGTTTCCTCAGCGCTATGACCTGTCCTTCTTCAAACGAGGTTTAAGGAGAGTACTCTCCTCGAAGTAGGCAGCGACTTTGTTGTGCTGGTCCCCTGGCACTACGGAGGTCCATGTGTTCAACGGTAGCCGCTTACCATCAGGCGGGCCGCTAGCTCGTCTGCCTACAAGGCAATAAAAAAAAAAGCAAATTGACACCTAGCATAAAATTTCGGCGAATCCATTAGGCTAGCCCCTAAGGGATTCTTAATCTTAACCCGGAAATTAACCAGAAATAATTTCGAGTTTATGAATTGGAAAGAAGCAATTATCCACTTGATAGCAAAGGATAAAAAATACTATTACATGCAATAGTAATACAGCGCATACATTAATTATACTACACGGCCCTGACTCTACAAAATGACATTGAAATGGGACTTTATCGTCCCACAATTCTCAGACACGAATATTTTCAGATCACAACAAACATTTTGTTTTAATGCGACGCGTGAACCCATGTAAATTCGTTTGATAGTCGGATTCTTGTCCCCTAACTTGCCCTTGTCAGTAATGCAGACGTTTTATGGTGACCTGTTATAGGTATAGGTTAATCAAATTATCACTTAAGTTAATGGCCCTGGTATAATACTCCCACGCAACGATACATGATAGGGATCGTCTAAGTAATTAACTTCAATATCACATTCATCGGACTATATTTTTTCTTTAACACCAATTGATTCAAACCCATTTACTTTTGTGAATTAAACCCCGGTTTTCCCACGTTAATTAAGAAAAGAGATTGCGGTTTCTACAATTGTCTTTCCTAATCAATAAGCTTTTATTGCTATCTATTGTTATAGGAATGAGTTTATTTCCAATTAAAATGTTCACCTGCTCTTGTATTAATCAATGACTGCTTTATAAACCTAATCAGATCGTGTACGATTGATAAAGATAAGTAAGTACAGATACGAAGTATTAAGACAGCCGGATGTATGTAATTACTCGTATGTATTAAATTTAATACAAATCAAAAGATGTTTTATCTTTGTTACTTTGAAGGAATGCGGTATTATCATGAAAATATTATTTTTAAATCAATCAAATAAGGATATATTGGTGCTATAAAATTTAAAAAAATAATCTTCTAACGTTTAAACCTTACTTTTTCTTCATTCTTGAACTTGATATATTTGATAACTGAATCTCTAAAATCGATATAAACATTGATAGAATTTAAAATACTTTATAAAAAATAAATAAAAATGATGAGGCTTATATCATGTGTGCATTAAAATGATGACAAGAAATTGTGTAATACTTGAAATATTGACGTATGTATTGCTATTTATCTCAATTCAGGGCTACTAAAATCTACAAATTATTTTGTTTGCAGTTTATGTATTGAATAAATATTATTGTCTCATCACTTGTATAATATTAATGTAATCTTTATTACACATACAATTAATTGTAATGTATTAAGTAGGTCAAATGTTAAAATGCTTGATAGGAACTGCAATCTGTGTGTTAATATTTACATTGCACTAATGCTAAGAGTTCAATAGAAAAATAAAAATGTATTTATCGTATAGCTTTCTTGTAATAGCATTTACAAGGTTGTTCTACCGGTTTGTGTTGTGAAAGATAAAGGCAATTAGTGTATATAACGTTAATCACGTTTTTGTTACAGTTATCTGGTGTCGGGCGATGCAGACGGCAAGTGTTACATATGGGACTGGAAGACAACGAAACTGTACAAGAAATGGAAGGCGCACGACGGCGTGTGCATCACCGCGCTGTGGCACCCACACGAGCCCAGCAAACTGCTCACCGCGGGTTGGGACGGCGTCATCAAGTACTGGGACTGAATAAAACCAATTCATCAATTACCACGCATTTAATTATCCCTTACCACCAACCATAAATACATAACCGAAATAAACTTTACACCTTTAACGTTAATTTAAGCGTTGCTAACAGCGAAATGTCATGGTCGAGGCCGCGCGGCTCTAGGCGACCTGCATGGGGTACTTGAGCGGCTCCTCGTAGCCGACCTCCACCTTGTACTCCATGCTGCACTCGCGGCAGGTTCCGTTCTTCAGGAACTGGTTGAAGTTGATGTTGTTTTCGTGGAATGCTTCGATGAGGGCGCTGACGAGGCTGTCGATCATGTCGGGCGTGTGGTAGGGGCCCGGCGCGAATCGTAGGCGCTCCTCTCCTCGTGCGACCGTGGGATAGTTTATCGCTTGCACGTAGTGTCCCCTTTTCATAAGCGACTCGGCGACCATCGCCACTTTGTCCGCACCCTTTATTGGCACTGGAACTATGTGACTCACGGATGGTAATTGAGGTAGTCCGGCGACGAGGAGCGACAGTTTCAAGTAGCGTACTATCGCTTGATGCTTCGCTCTCAGGTTCCTTCCTTCCTGGCTAGCGAGGAGTCTAATGGCTGCTAAAGATCCTGCTAACACAGGAGGTGGCAGAGCGGTCGTGAAGATGAACCCTGGTGCCAGTGATCTAATGGTATCCACAAGTAGAGATGACCCTGCTATGTATCCTCCAACATTACCATAAGCTTTTCCCAATGTACCAGACACAATATCAATTTTGTTTTGCAATCCCCGCTCCTCACCAATGCCTGCACCATGTTTTCCATATAATCCCACTGCATGCACTTCATCTACAAATGTTAAAGCTCCATAATCATGTGCTATATTGCACATTTCTTCTAAGGGGCAGATCGCCCCGCTCATGGAATGAACAGTCTCAAAAACGACTAGTTTTGGCACTCCTTCGGGAGATTTGGCCAATAATTCTCTAAGATGGTTTGGATCATTGTGCTTAAATATATGCTTGGGTGATCGACTGTTCCTAATACCCTGAATCATAGAAGCATGGTTTCCAGCATCGGAGTAAACAATGCAGTTTGGCAGAATCCTCGCTAAAGTAGATAGGGTGGCATCGTTAGCAACAAAACAAGAGCTGAATATGAGTGCTGCAGGTTTGTTATGGAGTTTAGCTATCTCAGATTCAAGTTGTTCAGTCATTTGCGAGTTACCAGCAATGTTCCTCGTGCCTCCCGCCCCCGTGCCGTAGGATCTGATGGCACTAATAGCAGCATCTTGAACAGTGGGGTGACGCGACATACCCAGGTAGTCGTTGGCGCACCAGACCGTGACACGGTGGTTGTCGGAGCCCTCCAGGCCGGTGGGGTAGGCTCCGTCGGCGGCCAGGCGCGACACCTTCCTGAACACTCTGTACGAATAGTCCTTCTTCTTAGCGTTGATCTGCTCGTGGAAGAAGTTCTCGTAACGGTAGGGCCGTACAGGCTCCACGATGTCCTCGGTCATCTCCTTGGGCGCTTCGGAAATAATCGCGTTTTGCTGAATGAAAGGGCATTTCGTTTCGTCGTTGCCGAGCGAGCGGAAACCGCGCGAAATAATCGGGCAATAATTCCCGTACTGTTTTACGAGGGTCGTTCCGTAATTTCTTACGAAGGCCTGGTTCAGCGATCCCAAGAATGGGCACGGCATCTTTATGTAATCAATGACACACAAACACTTGCTACACAGCGATGTATTAAATTGTGACCTAAAGTAGGTTGCACGTTGGCTCCCACTGTAGCCGAACGTTGCACTGTTGCGGATCAACTGGAGGCACGAGCAGTAGCACCTTTCATTTATAAAGTCGGTGTCGTCATATCGATTACATTTGAATATACTTCCACATACAATTTTATTTTGATGTTGTAACGAAAATGTTGCCAAATATTTTTTGTTTTTTACATATAAATTTCTCGTGGCAATGACAAATTTGACACTAGTGATGTTAATAATTCGAGAATTTATAGAACTTATTAAAAATATATTTTTGTATTGATTTATTCACCTAACAAGTACTTTACTAAATGTGTATTAAACAAGATTAAAATCATATTAGTTCTTTTAAGACAAAGATGTCGTTTGATAAAATTATTTTCATAAGGTTGTAGAAATTAACCATGTTATGGTTTTAGTTGTTTAATATTTCTAGCATGAAATACACGTTGTTTTCCGGCATTACAAAAAAATTTTAAACGTCAAAGTTGTCAAAATGACATACCTTCAAATTGTAATCAATGCTTGTATCAAAAAATTTAGAACTTGATAAATATTTAGACAAATACCAAACCCACAATGTTTCCACTTAATAATCAATTAGAATTACGAAGAGTGACTATTTCCAGCCTAGTAACATGCATATATTTGCCAAGTATCGTCACAGGAATATCGTATAAGGGGCTGCTGTACTCAGTTGGCAAGGGAACATCGTTGTACATTTTAGTGCTTATCTTTATAGCGGAGCTGTTAAAGGCGTTTTATTTGAGCGCTTCCAACGATATTCATGGGAAGAAGCCCAAGGCAAGCAAGAGCCGAGCCGGCGATGTGGTTAAATCATTCATATTTTTACTGGGAGTGTTATTCAGTTTCTTCGTCGGTATTATACTCTTCGGTGCACCTGTGCTGGATTGCCACGAGGAAACATTGATGCTGTCCACATTGCTGACATTGTTAACTGTCTTCCCGCTCGTTTTGCATTGCGGAGTGGATTCATCTATGCAGCTAATGTTTGGTGTAAGAAGCTTCAATAAGGACACTATAGTCGAGATGTTGATTAATAACGCGATATTGACGGTGTGCGGGGCGTGGCTGGGTGCTGTAGTCATCCCCCTGGACTGGAACACACCCTGGCAACAGTGGCCCATACCTTGCTACCTCGGAGCAATTGGAGGCTATGTTTTAGCTAATGTTCTGACAGTATTGAAAGTTACATTGATGACGGCAGCCTACAAATATCCCACATTGAATTTCTTTGTCATGTTCCTGAATAATTTATGGTTGTCAAAGTAGTTTTTTTAGCAATTTACCTGTGAATAGTATTATATGTTTGTTATAATGAATGTTGATACAAATAAAAAGTTGTTTTCCACTTTATTACTTGGTTAATTTATCATTGCCCTTAATTGATTTTTCAAATGCCTTAACCCAGTACTGTCTGTTTATAAATATTGTAATGAGTAAGTTAAGATAATTTTAACAAATTAATGTAACAGCTTACATTTGTGCTATATAAAATTATTGATAAATCAATTATCAGGGAAATATTGTAAGGAAAACTTTGTAAATAATTAGTGTATCATGTGAAGTCTACCAACATTGGCAAGATCAATATGATAGTCTATGGCTGAATTTCTATTTCAATTATACATGAGACCTATTCCCTGTTGTATTATATTTGATATAGACCAGATTACTGTAATATGTAGTATTTAGTTTATTACACAATAAAATCTTTTTCTTATTCAAAGTAGATCCTGAACTAGGTATGAATATTTCATATACTTCATCTCTTATCTACATAGATATACAGGTTGGTGGAAGCAAAATGGCAACCTTGTGACATATTATTTTTACTTAATGATTGAATACACAAAGATAGGATGGTTCAAATGATAATAATTAGGAGTCCAAATAAAGGAAAGCAGAATAGCCTTTTTTATTTTATTGGACCATATTTTTTACAAAAATCGATACAATTTGGCATTAAAATATAAAATATATTACAATCTTTTTGCAATCATCCTAATACCTACTCCTTATATTCTTAATTTATCTCATTAACCGCGTTACTGAAATACTTCTTTTAGTGCATTTGGACAATAATATGAGAGTAAAGCGACGCAGCGCTATCACGATTGGTTCGGTGAGCAAGATCGCTGGATGACCAATAGCTCTTTCCTCTTCTCATTCCCTCCCTGCTCTACTCCCGAATTCACAGGTTGGTAACACATCCATGATCCAAGCTTCGTCGGGAATGTTCATGGGCGGCAATGATCACTTACCATCAGGTGACCTGTTAGCTATTTTGCCGGAACTATGCGCGAGTATACTGACAGTCAAATACCGACATGATGAAGTCATCTGTTAATTAAGTGGCGAGTATTGGCAAAATGCCCCCAAGGATCTCCTTGGCCTATGTTCAGCTGTAGACATCCTGTGGCTGAGATGATGAATGAAATTGTGGAAATATTTTTGTTCTAAGCAAGAAACTTTCCATTACATTACTTACATTTGCATATTGGCCATTTTAAATAAAACTCTTCTCTTTGGACTATACTGGCGTAGTTGTACTATGGTACGGTTACAAAACTGAGGTCTCGGGTTCGAATCCCAGGTCGAGAGAAGTAGTATTGGACTTTTCTAAAGATTATTAAGCCGGAGTCCAATAGTTGTGCCTGATAAGCTCGCCCTCACATCGTGGGACGGAACATACAAGGCAAAATGTATGTGTCCACCTCTGCCTACCCCTTCTGGGAAAAAAGTGTGAGTTTATGTATGTATGTAAGTACTCTTCTCAAATCCCTTTTCAAATACCAGGAAATCTGTGGTTGGCAATGATATTATTTATACATAAAAAGCAAGCAACTTTCAACATGCACAATTGGAACTTGACTAAATATTCTTAAATTATACCGTTTTCCGATTTAAAGTACCAGGGATGCATAAAGTTGGTGGAGATACTTTTAGTCATAATCAGAAGCTTAGATCCCTCCTACCTATTGGCTACACCTGCTGCTCATTCCAGTTTAAGCCACGCCCACCAAGTACATGGGACCAATTAGCGTCTCTTTAACGTTACGTCACATCATTAATATGAATGTTCTAAAAACTATTGCAAATTGATAAGTTTTTATTATACTACCCTCGGATTCAATTACCTATCGCTGCGATTGGATGATAAACATACGGATTCGTTTAGGCTGTAAAATAACTGTGGCAAATGGTTAATTAAATTTTCCAAATAGGAACCCGATATTGTTTTTTTCTTTCTTTCTAAACAAATAAACACTAATTATCACTATCTTGGCCAACATTTCCCACTTGCAATGTACCTTATCCTTTTTATGTTTGAAACAATTATCGTCAGATTGTTGCTTTCAACTTTCACGATCATACGTTACAAGTGATCAATACATGTAAAATAAAGTAAAACTTTATAATATTATTGTTTAATTTTAAAGATTCCATCCGTTGAAATAAAACTATTATTTACGTATTTTATCGCGGATTTGGTTAATTTTACATTTTTTGGGTTCCCGACGTAAATAATAGTTTTATTTCAATGTGTAACATTCGCGTAAATCTAAGAAACCATGATTTCATCCGTATCAGTCCATATACGTTCCACTGCAAGGCGCGTGCCTCCTCTACAATCGGGGGTACGATTAAGAGTAGTTAGGTTTTTTGGTCTTATCATCGTGGTGGACTATATAATCTACCACGCTGGCTTAATACAGGTGTCCGACTTTACATACCATAGTAATTCTTTTAAAATCGCTATGAGTTGCAGGTTTTCTCACTATGTTTTTCGTCATCATTATAGTGCGTGGTGATTGACTATTCAAACACACAGAGGTGTGCGCTGGGATTCGAATCCGCGATCGGCAGCCGCGTCTGGTCCGACAAGCCACATATGCACATTAAGATTTTTTAAGTTTGTGTATACAAAATCAAATGAAAATTGATGGGTACACATTATTTGTTTTGTGAGACACATACGCCCAAATACTGGAACGCAACTTAAATATAAGTGGTGCTTAACTACGTTAATTCCGTTTAAATGTACTGGCTAAGTGGGCCATGCGCTATTAAGAGCAACTTATTATTTGATTGGCGTTCCAGTATTCGGGCGATATACAACTAAAACTAAAAATATGAAGAAACCTATTTTTGCATTAAATATAAAGGTGTGCCATTATATTAACGCAGGTTGATACAGGAAAGAAAACAATATTTAGTAAATTAATAATTTTATTTTGTATTTTGTTAAATATTTACATACACTAATTAATGCTCTATTTATATCAATAAAATATGAAACTTAACCAACATTTCACTTGATCACATTTTTGACATCTCATAACAATAATCTTGATGGTCTCAAGTATATTCTACCGTTCATGTCAACCCCAAACCCGAAATAAATATGTGTGCATCAGACAAACATTTGTCTCAGTGCAGGATTTAAATTTGGCTTTCAGAATAATAAAATTAGCCTGGAGCTAGATACATAAAGTACCATACTCTTACCATTGAATGCGAATATCAATAAAAAACTTCTTACTGATTTTACTGTTCGACATTATTTCCCAACAAAATAAACAGGTATTCATTTTTAAAATAGGTGCCGACAAACTTGTTTCCTTTCCATAGTCATAAAGTAGCATTGATAATTGAATTATGAAGAAGACCGTGAATTTAGCATAATATATACTTTTGTATCAATCAATTGACAAAAACGGCAGAAATATATCGATTAATGTCTCCCCAAGTTCCTCAACAGCGATAAACTTTGCAACACAAATGCACTACAAATTAACAATAGTTAACATCTAAGGCCTTGTCGATAACATTATCACTAGTGCGTACAATAAGACAACAACATTTCCTCATACGGATATATAATAATTTTCGACATTGTAATATAATGTTTCGCGGAATACTTATTTGGCGATTGTTCCACAATTTTAGTAATAAAATAAATATTTTGTACATTACAGAATTTAATTTGTGGCAACACTGTCATAACCGAACTCTAAATTCAAATCGCTGTCACAAATTATATCCTATTAATTTTAATATTGATTGTAATGTAATCTCACTAATATCACTCAGGACAGCGCGCCTCTACATGCACACACAGAAATAATTTTCATTTCACAATAAAAATGGTGGCACACAGGTTTTTTATAGGAAATAATAGATCAACGATTAAAAATATCTGTACTTTTATACAATGACTATCGGCCAGCTAGGACGTTATCGGTATAAAAATTAACTTTCAGAGTCTAAAAGATTTATCACCTATTGTGATGTTAAATATGTATATGAGATTGAAATATTGTGACAACTTGTACAAAAATATGTCTTGAATAGTTACGCACGCGCTCGGCCGCAACATGTCGTGTGGCAGTGTCATATTCATTGGCAATACTACATTTACCACTACGTAAGAAAGCTCATATAGATGAAAATCTCACAAATCGAAGCTCAATTGAGAAAGAGTCCCGTTCAAAATGGGATATAAAGAAGCGAAAAATTCTGATACAGTCTACGTTTATAAATATCATGTTACATATTATTTTAGTTTCCAATCTTTTGTCTACCCGCAGGCTTGGCATACGACTTAGTTATATTGGTCGACTATTTTGATCGCTTCGTATAAAGTACAAGGTGCGAGTGAGTATAAGTGCCCTATACGAAAATACTTGATTATCCAACATATTTACAATAACAGCCTTTTGCGACATCGAATTTATAACAACATCGCGAAGAACAATTACTTTCACACAGGAATCTATTAAAAGGTCGTAGATTAGGTATCTACATTACAAATTATGACTTCAAAATCTCTGCTCAATATACAATCTGTCATTACTTAACACTGGGTATAGTGAGCACAAACTTTAAATAAACGATAGTTTGCAGAAAGTATAAAGCACCTTTAAAGAAGTAAAATGGAACCTTAGATATGTTAGTACATTTCAGCAATATCTATAAATATACTAAGTAATACATTTCGACAGATCTACGATTGTTTCCTTGATATATGATGGGTGATCACTCGGTTTGGATATTAACCGCTCGGTACATAAGCGGTAGCTACAAAGGCACCTATTTTATTTAGATAAATGAAATTGTTGTATGGTTTCTTAAACAACTTGCAGTTTACAATTATTTTTTGTACTAGATAAATACTCCGAAACACCTATTTTCATTATGATACGCATTGCACTATGCGCGATTTAAAAAAAATAACATGTTACATCTATGTTTATCGTTTACCCTGTCGCAGAGTCATTTTTATCAAACCAATATCTATTAAAGTAGAGAAAAGGTAGGAAATAGTACTTTAAAATGTGAACGGAAAGGTAAACAAAATGTTGTAGGAATTTTGAACACACATCATTGGCGCCATTATCATATTTATCCGTAAAGCCACTTATATTTTCGTGATGATTTCTGTATTTATGACGCTTAATTATTGAAAAAGTGAGATACTGTTGCCGTTCGGAAACACTATAAAAACCATGCGGAATCTATTCTTATGACTATGAAAGCGCGTACAATCAACGCTCTATGTAATTACAATATTTATCATGTGATAAAAATCTTATCTGTATTGGTTATGTGTTTGTACATTCATATACTTTTAATTATAGTTGATGCGCAGACGTAACAAACTCATTATAACGCACAAACACGCAAAAATTATGTCTATATAAAACATACCTATGGATATACTGTGGATTACTCTCCCCATTCATATATTTTTTTCATTCTTAGTAAATTATGGCTATTATCTAAACATAGTAATCTATGGTTTACATCGTAAATGAAAATATTTCAGGACAAACCACATAACATTTAAGGCGAAGGCGCGGATAACAATATAACTCGACCTTAACACTAACACTATTGCATCTGCCGGAATCTCTCTTTTTATTCACACAAATATTTTCTACCAAAACAACGTTGACATTTCCCCAGTGTTGCCAAGTAAAGCTAATATCTCCCGAACGCAAGCTATAACACGACAGATAGAAGCACTATTTTTTACTACAACAACGTTTATTTGTCGAATATAAAATACAAAAATAGCACACAGTAAAAATATTTAATATAAAATTAAAATACATGGGCAATGCGACGTTGGTGGCTCTTACAAGTTGTGTATGCAGAATTTTAGCCTAATGAGAATAACTACCGTTCCTTAACACGCTCTCTCTTATGGTAAATAATATAAAAATGCACCGCTAATACTAGATTACTTGATATACTCTCAACAATCTCGATTTCGATGGAACTTTTACTAAATGTTTTTGTATTACACTAAAATTCTAGAATTACAAATGACAAGTTGACATTGGTCATAGCTTGAGTTTAGATTGAAGCGTATGTTAAGTGACATGATTATCGATAGTACAAATCTACATTTAGATTATTCTTTAAATAACAATCTATTTTCATATAATACTTAATTGACAATTATTCGCATTTTGGTTGGATGTTAAATGTAATTTTAGAAGACCAATTAAGTATGTATTTTAAACATTTCAGGAAGTATAACAGTAAATATGAATGTATCATAATAATATTGAAAACTTTTAGATATTCGTCTTTATTTATTTACCTTTCAAATATCAACAATGAGTAAAAACTCCATCGAAAAATATAACAGCGGCTATCTGCCAACTTTAAATTTGAACAACCAATACAAACAACAAAACGTTAGCCATTACTATACCTATTAGTTACACGCAGCCGTCATAACCTTACTAATTTCGCACTTACACAATGACAATCACCTCACTTGTCATTCATATTGCCATTAACAAAACGTATTGGATGTTCAAACTTAAAGTTCAGTGTTGCCAACTCAACATTGCAAAAACCAACAATTTTTTTTATAATAATTTGTATCAGATTACATTTTTAATATTCGGTCCATAATGTACGTCTTTTCTATTGGAATTATATTTTTTTAAATTTTGAATTTTTGGGGTAATATTCGGGGGTGAGTTGGCAACACCGCAAGGCCATGACATCATCATAACAACGACCGCCACGTACAGCTAGAGGGAGACACTGACGCGCCTTACGTGTTGTTCGTCTCTGGCTGGAAGTAATGTATGCCGTTTATCTGAAACAGGAAGAGTACACGTATTAGTTTATTTAATTTTTATTAGAATATCATACCGTTATACTGTAATCATACAACAAAAACTCTTAAACCTATATAAAGGTGTAAAGTTCAATTGAGGTATCATCGCTTTTGGCGATTGTTTCCAGACAATATGTAGATTGGCTAGAGTGATCGGAACGGTAAGACTAATTATTTTTTGTGTTTAAAATTCTTTAGTTACCAGCCTACAACTAAGTTCAAGGGTAACTTGTAAGTTGTATTACATGGTGAAATCAGACACCTACTCTGTACAAATATTAAATGTTCATCATAGTCATCATCACCCTGAATTGTCAATTGTTGATAAACCCTCCTCAGAACAACACGGCTTAGTCAGACAATTAAAATATATTTTAACGATTAATTGTCAAGCAGGAATATATCATTATTACTTATGGTATATTGAATCTTTTTTAAATAAATAAATACAACAATAAATTACAGTTTACGACAGGATAAAATTATGCAATGCACCTTAAGTTGATCTCATTTACAAATAAATAACATGAGTAATTGTTACTCAGTAACAAATGCTATTTATTTCATCTTAACAACTTGTATGGCATCATCCGATGACTGAGTTAAAGCTTACAGCGAACTAATTATGATTAAATAAGGCTAAATTAGAGGTATGTGCAAGGTTTATTCAGATCATCATTCATAAAAAAAATATCTAAACTAATAACATTGTCAGAAGCCAAAGCCTAAAAAGCCTAGCCTGTTTTCTTGGCAAACCATGTATATGCAATACTAGCGGCCCGACCCAGCTTCGCCTGGGTGCTTATATTTTTTGATTCCACTCCACACCAAATACATGTTATTTTTCGTATTAATCTCTTGTATACCTAAACTTGACATAGCTATCCTACTGTCTGGCTCAATCCCGTCTCATCCGTCTGTTCAGTCTCTTCCCGATCCGTCCCGTCCTTTCTCTTTTATTATCCATCCCGTCTTATAACGTGCATTTACATTCCGTCCTATCAAATCTGTCAGCTATCCCAGCCCTCTCCCGTACCTTCCACTCTATTATATCCCGTCTCTCCATATACATGTACATATAAAGATTGCCTTATGAAATTTTGACATTAAAAACTTTAGCGTTTTTTATTGTCCATCCAATATTCCGTCCCTTATTTCAGCACCAAAATGCTGTTTTTCCTAATAATATTGCACGCCATTACTTTTTGTTAGTAATAAAGTAATAATAACCATTTAAAAAAAGAATTGGCCAAATTGGTCCAGGCGTTGTTGAGTTATGCGCTTACCAACACATTTTGCGATTCATTTTTATATTATAGGAGAAGACATTATAGTCCACCCTGCTGGCTTAGTGCGGGTTGGCGGATTTTATTTCACGTAGAAATTAATCTGAAAAGTCAGAGGTGTGCCCTGGGATTTGAACCCGTGACCATCGTTAAATTGTTGGCAGTCGCGTCTAGTACGTTACCATATACAAATTAATAAAACCTTCATACTGCCTTACCAGGTGACGTAAGTAATAGAACAAATATTTAAAAATATAAAACTGCATATCGTTTCATTATAATGTCTAGATACGGCATCAACGTACCAATATTTTTTTTATTCTTGACTCTGAAAACAATACTAATGCGAAATTTAAATATGTCCCCCAGCGCATCTAAAAGTATCAATTCAAAAATCAATGTCGTTTATGAAAACGAAAAATTATAATTATATATATTTTGGTGTACTCCGGCAAGACGCTTCGATAGAGTATACCTTGTTTAAAACTGTTGCAATAATCTCAAAAAACAATGGGCGATTTTGGTAG
The DNA here is from genome assembly GCA_009982885.2 of Hyles vespertilio. Classification (NCBI taxonomy): domain Eukaryota; kingdom Metazoa; phylum Arthropoda; class Insecta; order Lepidoptera; family Sphingidae; genus Hyles; species Hyles vespertilio. The sequence goes on along the minus strand of CM042812.1, from coordinate 2,733,370 downwards.
ATACGGACATCGTTTTAATTTACATTTAACAAAATTATGCGCAAGACGCCGTATCTAGATAATATTATATACACGATGTACACATTTTTTGAATTTTGTTCTATTTCGTCAGCCGTCAATGAAAGACAATGGAAAGATCTTTCCATCCGTATTTCGTAAAATGGATGGTAGTTGAAGCTGGACCGTCTTTTACGTCTCCCGTCAAATAAACAAAGATCATCCTATATAGGCTGGACGCATCACGCTTGAACAATACCCAAAAAAAAAAAGGTTTTTAGTATCTTCCTCAGAAATTTTCCTATTTTTCTCACCCCTAAAACCTTCCCAGGACTTCCACGAATATTTCAAGACCAAAATCAGCCAAATCAGTCCAGCCGTTCACGCGTGATGCCGTGACAACGCGAAACGAGTTTCATTTTTATATATATGTATAGATAATTGGTTTTATGTAACCTTATTTGGAACAAACAACAATTATTGTATTAGTTTCGCTTTTGAGTGTGCAACAAATAAATATGTCTCGGTGCGGGAATGACGCGTCACACGTTCATGTCATACTCGGGGACAAATCGGCTCTCATCTACTGAGTACATAATGTCTCACCGTCATGTCATACTCGGTGACGAAGGCGGGCACCTCCAGCTGGTCGCGCGCCATCACGGAGTACAGGTACTCCACGCCGGGCAGGTTGTGCACCTTCGCCTTGATGGCAGGCGCCATGAACGTCGTGAACCACCATGTCATCATCTGGAATATGTGCATGCAATATTAGTATTTTATCTCCATTTTGGCATCTTCGTTATTGGATGAAGCTAAAATGCTAAAATTATAATAAGCAGTCAGCTGTTTGAAAATTAAAAACTGCATCGTCTTCATGTAAGTAGAGATCTTAGAATATTTATAATATAGAGGGAGCGCTGCCATACATTTGCGTCTTCAAAAATGAAGATATTTTCTTGCTCGTAATTTTGGTAATGTTTCTTGCTTAGTGAAAATTGAACTAATTATTTAACAACAAATTGCTATAAATTCCTTTGATAACCAAAAGTATTTTTAGCTATAATACTTTTAAAACGAGTTTGAGTTAAACTATTTACTCCCTCTGTATTAAATATACTCCACTGGGGGGATGTAGTAAGGATGTAACTGTAAGGTGTCCTATTTTAGTTAGTGTTTTTTTATTGATGATTCATCACGAGTTTTAGGTTCTCAGTTAAATAGAGTATAATATTGAACAAATTATACCTTTGTCCAAAAAGTAGGATGAACGATGTAGAACGCTTTCAAGTTCTTTTTGTATCTGTAAGAAAAGCATTTTTATTAATGATAATATATAGAGCAATTAAATTAAAAAAAAAGTACAGTACAGATATGACCACCACCTTGGGAGGTGGTAGGATCGTCTGGCATTTTTTCCAAATGTATGTAATGAAACGAACATACTCCTGAGTCTGGGTAATTTTTAGCTTCATTGTTTTAATTGTTTAACCCGTATTTAGGTACAGGAAAAGTTGTTTTTATAATTTTTAGCGACATTATCAATATTTAAGTTGTCAGAAAAGAAAACATTGAATATACTCGATCATGTTTTGCCTTTTTTAAACTAAGCATAGCATTTCATGATAACTTAATTCAGGAAAATATATTTGGACAAAAATTATTAGGTACCTTCGAACTAATTGCAAGGCTTTCTTAGATCTAAATAAGAAATCTTTTGTCGAAACTATTTTACCAGCAGATATGTATGTAAATAATTTATTATACTATATCGGCTTACTGAAGTCCTTTGTCACCTCTACGCATTAAGTAAATAAACAAAATTACAACGTGATAAATATAGGACATGATTCATTCTGTGACGCGTTTTCATTACAGCTAACTGTTAACTGACTAATAATTACGCCTTTGTGTCACGCTTTATTTGCCATGTGTGATATTATTCGGAACAATGTTGCATGTGAATGCCAAATATGCAACCGGTCTTAAACTACAATGAGCAGAATGTATGCATAAAGTTGTTGTTGTAACGCTTAAGATGTTTTGTTGTATAAAGCTGTAAAAGATATACAGCACTAGAAGTTAATTGAAATGTTTTTAGCTTTAATTTTATACCGAATAAAAAAATTAAAAAAATATCCCACTCATCAGCAAGTTCTTGTAATTTTCATTAAAACGTATCTAATTTATCTTTCCACTACAATGTAGGTTTGCCAGTACGTGTTGTCCACCAGAGAACCTTTCGACCCCAACAACGATTATCACATCACCATATCCATATTTAACATTACTAATCTATTTCTCCCGCCAAACCGGAGTGTAAAGTATGAAGGTACTGTTTTGTTCCGGTTCCGTACTATATTTGGCTTTTTCCTACAAATATTGAGTGTCTAATTTGATTCTGTAATTTCAAAAGATGATTGCAAAAATATATTAGACCTTGATTAAGTTCCCGTGGTCTCTATACGAAATCCTATCTCAGGACTAACTGTTCTTATTTTAGTAACACATTTGCAAGAAAGTACTGTTAGTGAGCTTAAATCTTATGCCCGAATACTCGAACGCCATTTAAATAATAAGTTGCTCTTAACAGCGCATGGCCCACTTAGCCAGTACATATAAGCGGAATTTATTTAGTGAAGTGCAACATAATATTGAAGTTGCGTTCCATTCGGGCGTTAATGAATAATAGCCGGTTCCAATTAATAGAACTTTTCTCTTTTTTTTCAATGTTTAATATAAGAAGCCATACGTACTTGTAAGGCAGTACGGTGTAGACTTCCTTGAGCCAGGAGAATGGCGGGTGGTTCGCTGACGAGGCGAGCGTGTGGAAGTAAGCGATCACGTAGTCGCCGCGCACGATCGGGTCCAGCAGTTTGATCAGGTACAAAAGGGCCTGAAACACCACATGCAAGGTTATTATAGCTTATAATTAATTAACCAAAATATTCCTGAGAAGAAAAAAATTAGATAATAAAAAAATTGCCAATTATAACTGTGTTGCAGTTAATTAGGTCTTCTGTATTACAGCAGCTTTCATTAGGTTTCAAATTTTAATGTAACAGACAATCGAGGTAATAAAATAATGTAATGAAAACAAAAATTAAAAAAGACGGGATATTATGTGTGTGGGTGCAGCTGGGTTACTCTGAATTCTGAAATGATGTGTAAATACAGAGTGTAAGGTATAAATTTGAATCCCAACAAAGAGTCGGGAATTTACTATTATTCCTAGACAGTTTTAAAACCTTTTTTAGTTATTGTTTTATTGAACGACTTTTGAATTCAGTTTGAACGAAGAAAACAAAAACATTCGGTAACGTTTGATAGTCAATCACCACGGACTAAAACAGTGAAGGAAAACATCGCGAGGAAACCTGCATACCATAGCGATTTATAAGAATTTCTATGGTATGTAAGTCCGCCAACCCGCACTAGACCAGCGTGGTGGACTATATGGCCTAACCACTTTCAATCGTACTCTCGATTGTGTCGGAGGCCCGTGCCCTGCAGTGGGACGTATATGGGTTCATGCCGAATATTTGTGATGAAGATGTGTGTATACAGTAGATGTGGCAGCTATGCTCAATGATGCACACCTTGTCAAGATCGATGTCACCAATAGGGAACCATTTTCCGATGAAGACGACGACGGGTCTGCCGAGGCGGTCGACGCCGCTCTGGTACAGGCACCCGATGCCGGACACCTCGCTCAGATCCTCGGACTTGGCACGACGCAGCAGACGCTCGTACCTGAAGGTAAAAGAGAGGGTAATAATTAATACTTGATTTATGGCATTAGTAGCGGTAGGGTAGGAAGCTGTTGGGTGATTGTCCAGGGGCGACAAAAAAGGTGAATCTGGGTTAGATGTAATGTTTTATTAGGCTTGTATTTCATACAAGATACAATAAGCCAACAAGATACAACTATACAAATATAACACAGCATTGTTAGTGCTTAAACCTGCAAAGCCTGAAAAATTTCATGGGTTAATGTATTTTAGGATACAAGTCTAGAATGATAAAAGATAAAAGTGTATGGTAAATAAATATACAAATAATAGTCTTGATATTTTCATTTTTATGAATAGTTTTTACTATTTGTATGCAATTACCGAGTTATTTAAACAATTGAGAATACTTGTTTCTACATTTAGATAATCGCAATTAGCTGAATAATTTTAATTTTCAAAGTATTGCGAAGGTAAGTGACTGGTTGAAATATAATGAATATTTTTTTTAATGGGAAATAAATATTTACGATTTCAAATCATTTCATTCTTTATTCGAGCATATGGGGGAATTTATGAGATTCCACATTAGAAGCGACATAGGCGAAACGAAGCCCAAGAGCATGATGAAGATATTTTGTATGAAATGCCAATAACATTTTTATTTTTATGCGAAACGTTGCCAGGTATGTCCTTGGCCCAAAAATGTAACAAGTCCATTATACGCGGAGCCACGTGGAAGTTCTATTTCGAGTGTAGCGTCTAACGTGGGAGGGATCATGACTCGTTGGCCGATGTTATTTGACGTATTTCCAAGCACGGCATCAACCGTTGACGTAGATGATGGCGCCAGCTAATGTTTTGCCCAATTTATATTTACAGAAGAAAATCATTCAAACTCAATTATATCGTTGATTAGCAAAAACATCAGCAATGTAATGATTTCGCAGAAACTTTCCCAATAAATTTTAAATGAGCTACTCTTAAATATTTATACGTTGATATCTTGGAAATTGCGCCAATTATTTTGATGGTGTTTTGCATTTTACCAATGATTTGATTGTCAATTATTTCTAAATAATGACTTACTGCAAATCAGAGAAAAATACACCGACAAAAGTTGATATTCTCTGACAGATTGTCTTGTTCAGTGACTTGCTTGAGAGGCGAGTTATCAACCATACAATTTTATGTTGTAGGATAAAAGTCAGTATCGTGCATTTTCGATTAGTTACTATGTTTTGCAGTCATTGAATAAAGATTGAAAATGTTATTCATGAGATTGTTGTTAAGTGCACATATTTTTATTGTAACGTTTCTAATACGATCAGAGCGCGGTTATGGCCTGTCACGATATGGCTGAATTGAAGGCATCTACTATGCCTTCAATTTACAAACATAGAAGATTTAGCTTTTAGTCTTTCTGAAGAATAACAATATACATTTTATCACTGCCATTAGGTATTCTCAATGTCTATGGTAACTACCTAATGTGAATGTCTATGGTAACTACCTAATGTGCATGCAAGATTGTTTCAAAACGCTATTTATTTACTACAAATTTGCACATAAAATGCCATAAAACATTCGGAGCGTGCGCACGACCTTTGTGAAATAACAATTTATTGAAGTGCTTAAAAAAGTAATGGAATGCATACAGCGCACTGCGGATCTTTGGTATTTGATCAAGATTCACGTATCATGTATAAACACTGCTAGGTATTTTAATTATGTGTTTACGAGATAATTATGTGTTTATTTTAACGTTGTCTTTGTTTTGATGGAGTATGAGTTTCTATCGAGGCATTTCTTAAACCACACATATTTTGTTTTTTTTTCTACTATACACATATCCGATATGCATACGCAGTAAATGCTGCTAGTATTCACGGGTGGTTTTAACCATTTAAAATACACAAATACCCAGACCCGAATAAACATATCTAGGTTAAACAAATATTTACCCGTGTGGGGATTAAAGCCAATTTCTTAGCCGCTGCACCAATAATAGAATTTAGGTATTTGGGGATCAATTTAACCACAGACTATTCTATATTTGAAACACTGTATTCGTATTAACCATGAATGCTTGCCAAAGGACAGCTATCAAACCAAAGTAGAAGTATCATGGCTTGCCAACTGTTACACAAAGGCCTTTAGGCTTTAGTGAAATTTGTCAACATATGAACGTTTAGTTTCAACCTTACTATAGGAATGACTTATATTGCTATTTTATCTAAATTCTGAATTCAGCAGTTATTTTGAGATGCTCTGGTACTTTAATCCATAAATTAACACACCCTCTTTGACATCAACAAATCTTGAGATGTAATAATGTGTTTTCATATGTGTTTTTCGTTACAATCTCCATAAATTGGTGATCTGTATCCACCCTGTATACGTCCCAATGCAGGGCCGGGCGTCCTTTACAATAGAGAATATGATTGAGAGTGGTTAGACCATAAATTGGTGATGCGAAGTAAGTGTATTGCCATCGCAAATCCTACAGGCAATGAGTATGCTGAAACAGTAAACCTAAAAAAATGCTACTCTACATAATCCATCCTTTATTTAAAAAGTGGTGTCGAGAACTGAAGATTAAAAAAGGCAAATAGTCCCTCGAGACTAAAATATTAAGAACCACTGGTTTCTAGAACCTTTACAGCGGTATTGAACTTTTCACTACGCAGAAAATTGAAATTGCCATCACAAATTCCCATACACGCCCGTGAATGTACTGCGGGCAGTCCCATTACAAAATCAAAGGCATTCCACTGCAATAAAAACGCAAGGTTAATTGTCAGCTACTAGTTTCACCTATAATTCTATTGCATAATATATGTTGTAACATGTAGGGGCAATTTATGAATATTTATATTTTTTGTAGCTTAGATACGACGGGCGCGCCAGCTCACTCGATGCAAATAAATCGCTTGAAATACATGATTGTTGTTAACTACGCATGTAACTATAAATAAAAAAATACACTCAACAGTGACATACATAATCCTGTTCCCGCACTATGATCGAGTCTTGTGTCGTGGGTGTCGGGAACTACGGGAGACTTTTCCGTCTCACAAACACCCACACCCGAAACAAATGCCTGTGGGCTGTGGATCACATAAATATATGTATCCGTGCGGGGATCGAACCCGCGACCCTCCTTCTCGTTGAACTCCAACTTGGTAACCATGACGTGATGGCGGGACTCGTCACTGTATCAATATGACACCTCCCTATTAATATTTATAAAATAAAAATAACGCCATAACAGAGTTGAGTCAAACCCCCTTCTAGCCCCGTAGTGTCGATATTTGTTTAGTCGGGGACAGTGAATGGTTTCCACGGTGTCGCTTTATCCCCGATAGTTTATTTGATGTCATTACGCCATTACGGCTGACACGCAACACGTACCAGCCCAACTGAAAGAGAGCACTGGGTGCACGCGGTCAGTCAAAACTGACAGTTTACATCATGCACATTTACGTCAATTTAATTGCTTGATGATAGTTATATGACATGTAGGAGTGGTGTCATACACCCTTCTAACCACAAAGTCGATAATTGTTCAGTGAGTGGCGGTAAGTGGTTCCACGGTGTCGCTTTATCCCCGATAGTTAATTGACATCACGCCATTACTGCTGACACGCGACACACATACCGGCAGATCACTTAAATAGAACGCGAGTGCACGCGGTCAATCAATACTGACAGTATACATCATGCACATGGACGTCAATCAAATACTCTGATGATATAGTTGCACTGGTGAGTAAAATAATGTTCAGAAACGAATATGGTTGTAAAACCATCGATGTGTGAAATGTAGTGTGTAGAGTTCCACGCTTGAGTGTAACTTAAATACACCTACAATGTAGTCACGTTGTTTTAGTGTGTTCTATTGGCAGATTCCAGGATTTGTATGTCACCGATAATAACTTAATACTAAGTTAATGCATCTTCGAAATCATCATATCAAGGGGGTTACTCTATAAAAACGATACAAACTTCGAAAGTTCGGATGTTCGACGTTCGGAATAAGATATAAGATTTATACTTCTGAAAATCAATACTATTCTATATTATACTTATCATTTTCTCCGAACTTAGTCTTTGGTTGCGTCTTTGGTAATTTGTGATGAGGTATGATGTAATGAGGAATCCAAAATTTGTGACGTATCTGGCACATTAGTGAAATTTAACGTACGGCGCGGCGTCCGAATATTCGAAGTTCGTATCGTTTTAATACAGTAACCCCCCAACTTTCAGTCATCAGTCAACAGTGCTGTACATCAGTCTCAACTGATCGTGTACATGTTGGCTTTCAACGGGCCGTAAGAGAGAACATGGGGGTGAAGGAAGTGGGGCCTGGCGCCGCGGCACCGTGTGACGTCACACCACCCTCGTCGCTACCGAGGGAAGAATCCGAATGACAAACACGATACTTAATGACGTCACCGCCCATAAGAGACTCCGACATGGAAACGTAAAGATGGAAAATACTGTATTTATATATACATGTACCATTGATTTAAAAACTAAGGATAGGCCCTTCAGTACATTGGGTACCTCAAAAAGATGCCCGTAAAAATCGCGCCATCTGTTGGATTTTTACGTCAATGGCGGCCATGAAATCGTTTTTCAATAATGCTAAAATAAATGTTATACTGATATAAAGTTATATAATTTTTACTTAGCGATGATAAGAAATGTTATCTTTTTTTTGTGAACTTTCGGTCATCTTTATTGCAACCACGACGATACAATTAGGCATTTGTCGACGACTTACAGACCGGTGCGCTGTGACGTCACAACCGTTGCATTGGTCCCGCGGATCACTTTCGTGACAACACTTTTCGTACTCTCCGCCCCGTCCATATATTTTACGTCAATGACATGTACATATATATTTTAGAGTAATGAATGGCGAGACGAGCATGCCATTCGCCTGATAGTAAGCAATGCGACAGCTTATGGACAATAGCTACATCAAACAACACCACGAATTACAAAGTAATGCATAGCATTCTACTGCGTTAGCCAAATTGAGACATATGATGTTAGGTCTCAATATGTTACTTTGGCTACAATGTCCTTCAATCCGAACCACAACCATGCATTTAAGCTGCTGTTTGGAGGGAGAAATAGACATTACGGTGGTAACTACCCAGGGGGCCTGTCACATATGAGAGACTTACCACCAGTACAAATATGTATTAATGTAAGAAAAGTGGCCTTAACAAATAAACGTTTATAGTTGTATAGTCGATGGTAAGGCTATATATGTATGTTCGGACAGTAGCCACCGTGATTGTTAGCTAAACTAGGTAACTTAAATATGTTTGGAGTCAATTATATTAAAGGTGAGTATTTGGTTTCGAATAGGCTCTTGTAAGTTGTAACCATTTCTCGCAGGTCCTCTGTTACATTTCGCTGCGCTTACCATCGGGTGCATTTAAAGCCCATTTATATAGAGATTTTCTGGCGACGAGAATCGTATACTTTTATCGCATGACATTACCGCTTTAGTTTGGTATGGTCACATCCTAAAGAAACCAAAGAAGTTCGTCGGCAATGTGTGCCTGATCCACAATATTCCCGGATCCCGAACAAGGGGTAGACCAAAGAAGCTCTGGCTAGAGGTGTGTCAATGGCCTCACTATTGAGGATGCCGAAGATCGGGCGAAATAAGCGGAAGACGGACTTTGGCAGCGGCCAGAATACGCCAGGTAGAAGCAGAAAATTACCGCCCTAGATTATAGTGTTCTGACAAATGTTTACACGGTGCACCCCTTTTAATATCCTTACGATAATTGTATCTTCGAAACTAGAAATTCTCCCCGGTGCTTTACTCATTGATGCGCCAGAATAATAAAACATTCAGAAGAACACGCCTACTGTATAGGAGACACTCATATTGAAAGCCACTTGATTCCCTAATGCCCAGACAGAACCAAGGTCCGCCCTTGACCTACAGAAAAAGATATTCTCGAAGGTTCCATTAAATTACTGAACAAGGGTACACGAGCGACGCTGATTGGAATTTACTACTGTCAAACTATACTTACAACAAGTGGGGTTGGCGATACATATTATAGGTACATGTGAAAAGATTTTGATTTTATCACGAGATTATATTTAAAGTAACTAGAAGCAAATCTGGGTCTAACAGTATTTTCGTCATCAGTTTTGATTAAATCAAAAGTTAAAATATTTAATAATGCTGCCACCGCTTCTGAAATTGTTATTGCTATGAAGAGAAATGATGCAGCACAAGAAACTCCCTTAGTGATGCGAATAGGCTAAATTTCTGTATTTTTTCACAAATAAATTTGCAATCACTGCGATTGCAAATTCAGGAGAATATTAAACAAGAATATTAGGTGTCATAGATTGTATACAATGACCAAACAAAACATAGTGAACTCATTTTCCATACAATTTCAAAATAGATTTACTGCCTATCTAAAACAATATCAAACAAGAGATTTCTAAAAATAAGTAATTCTTTCCTATATAAACACGGGTAAATTTTATAAAACATTCTACCCGCAAAAAGAAATAACTAGTAAAGTAAAATTATTATACCCTAGCCTAGACAAAACGTGACCAGCATGCGTTTCCTTAACTCCGAAACGTGAAAGGAAGAAGCCACCACGGTGGCTATTACGCAACGAGGGTAGGAGAGGAGGGGGGATGTCTTGTCACAAGCCGTTGTGTAACTAATACAATGCGCGCTAACTATCCAGTCTAGACCAGAACCAGGCTACCCGCGGCGCAAGCTAATGAGATATACCTGGCTCGGGTAAGTTCAACCGAGCATTGGTACTGCCTGTGTGACCGGTAATGTGATGCTGCGACCCTTTAAACTACTTTGAAGTAAATGCAACAATTTTACATTACATTTGACTCATTATTTTATAACAAGCGGTGTGTTTGTTGACTTTCTGTACATTTATTCAATTCAAAAGTATTACTTTTTGCGATGAAAAAATTTTAATAAAATGTGTTGTCCGACTCGGAGCACACGGTCGTACCTTTATGAATCCAACAAGGAGTTCAAGAAATAATGTTGTGGTCCATAATAAGCTTTTAACATCTTTGACACAAGACTTACATATTTGGATCGAGATGTATGATCCTAACTTTTAGGCGTATTTATATATCAATTTATCGAAACGGCAGCCGAACCCTTTCAAGTTTCCACATATCAGATTAACACGCCTTATCAAGAACTGAAGGAATCACTCCAATCAGTGCCTAATGAAATTCCAGGGCTTATCACAAAAGCCCTGAGTCTAGACCGGTGCGTCAGTGAAACCCGGCGCCTTTCCAGCCAGGTCAAGTTCAACGATTACACCATGTATAAACATTTTATTGGTCTGGCGGGCACTGCGGGCTGTTAAATTTATTATATTGCCTACATTTTTAATACCAGACGCTATAAAAGTACGGGCAGAAATGTCTGTACATTATGTCTGTATTGTATTTTTATTATTATAGGTTTTTATAACATGTCTGATCGAGCATATGGTGTTATTGATGAAACAGAACTTTCAAGTGAAAATATGAGAGTCTAAATTGAGTATGCTTAAAGACTGCGAAAACTATTGAAATATAAATATGTACTTGTTGTACTTAGTACAAAAAGCTGGTCTACAATGATAGCCAGATTTTTGAATACACAATCTGATCTCAAGATAGAGACATCTAGTGGCACATCATTGAATTACTCTTCGTTATAACTATCCTCAATAAATAATAATAATAAATAACACCCAACAGTCACACACATAGTCCTGACCTCACACTAAGATCAAGTCTTATATTGTGGGTATCAGGAACTACGAGAGACTTTTCGGTCTCACAAACACCCAGTCCCGAAAGAAATATTTGTGGGCCGCACAAACATTTATTTCGGTGCGGGAATCGAACCCGCGGCCTCTCGTTTCACAGGCGGCGTCTAACCAACTGCGCCACGGAGGCTGTCTGAGGAAATATGAACTGATTTACAAGTTTGTGACACTAACCAGCGTGAAAACTGAATATTAATGAATACAATATATCATATCGCCGACATGCAAAATAGATATTACAGTTGGAAAAAAAAAAACCCGCCACAATCACGGTCATAGTTGGCGCAATTTGCATGCGCCCGCTATCAACACGCATTAAATTAGCATTTGCCGACACGAAACCAACTAAAAACTACACTTTGTAGTTGTTTATTTTAACATTATTTCATTGTTTCATCACTGAAATATTGCATCAGGAAAACCACGGTAGTTTTGATATTACTTTTTGTTTTATCGGGCAATAATACTTAATTCGTAATCAAATATACCCGCCCTTTCTATCTTGTATCACAAACAACGGCTGCAAATTGTTTTCCACATTTGGAGGCTTTTCATAGGTAACGATGATCAATTTTAATCATATTTTCGCCGCATCTATGCTATAAAAAATTCATAGCTGAATACTGGCTCTTAAATATTAAATAGATTTGGGCTTATTGGTAATTGAACCACCAACTTTTGACATATTTTTTTATAATCTTATATTTGCCATCATGTCCGGTCATAGTTGTGCAAAATAATACAACAGACATAATAACAGAAAATTATATCTGTGAAACACAATAAAATAAATTAGAATTAACACGCACTACTCCAGAATTTTTAATTTTACACTCTTCCTACGTATTTCAGCATCCGGAAGTCGCATTCTGCGAAAGCATTTTTCGTACACGTCGAAAAACATTTTTCGCTTCCAACGCGATACTGCACATATAAAACTGGCTCAAGAAAATATTGGCGGAACGCATCAAAGGATTATTAATAGAAACAAAAACAAACTGAAAATACTCCGCAATGGGCAGATGGTTACATACTCGGTGTACATACTCGTAAGATCTATACTACAAACAACAACATCCCATTTTGTATTGTATGAGGTAACTCATAGCATAACTTTTAGCGGATCTGACGTCTTTGACGTCGAATTGGACGTGGTATTTTTGGCAAACACCGTATTACGTTTTGGTTATAATGCTGAAATACTATTTGAGAAAAATATTTACGAAATCTAGTGGCGTTTTAAATTTTAGCAAGATGTTTAGTAAAATGGTGTTCTGAAAATATGAGGTAAATGTTTGCGGATTTTGTATGCGTAGTTTGCGGCAATATCACGTGTGTGAACTGAAGAAGGAAATTTTAAATCATTAACAAAATTTGTATTCCTTTATGTTCTTCATTCAAACTAGTGATCCTTCTCATATTTTTGTATACTGCTATGATAAACTGACCCCAATGTAATTGATAGTAAGGGTAGTGCAATTTAGATAAAGAGCCTATTGATGAGGAGTGGTTACGTTCTTTCGGTCGAAACAGTTTAAATGTTTGTTTGCTTGATAACCAAATCTGAAATCGAAAGCAATCATACTAAGTCTGAACGCGAAATGCTACACATTTGAGGCAGACGATACATAACAGTATAAATTATTTTCTTATGATATACTAAAACGGTAGCAAACTGACAGATATGTACTCATATCCTGCCACCAAGTAATCACCAACATATTTCAAAGCTATCCAAAATCGAGGACCGCAAAAGCCCCAGTATGAAAAAAAAAGAAAATCTAAAAAATTCTGACTCAAGTGTACATATGGACTACTATACAGGGTATATCAAGACTGCTACTGAAAACGAAGCCGGGTGGTAGTTTAAGCGACTTCAGACACAATGCAACAGAAAAAATTACAAAAAAAAGCGACAATATTTTTTTTGTTATTTTTTTCCTATGACCATATTTGGGTGGTAAATACATTTTTTCCTAAAATAATAGTGTATACCCTTTTATTTATAAATAACCCAAGGTATAAAAGTGTTTAAATTATTATTTTAGCAAAAACTATGAATTTACCACCCAAAAATGACGATATTTAAAAAATCATAAAAAATAATTGTCGTGTTTCTTTGCGAACATTTTAGTTGCATTGTGTTTGTAGTCACTAAAACTACCACCCGGCTTCGTTTTCGGTAGCAGTCTTGAGATACCCGGTATATAATGTTAAAAAATAACCACACCTAGACATAGAATGTCTAACGTAGCTCTCCAAATCCGGCTGCATAAGTTACACATTTGTTTACATTAATAAATTTTTGGATATACTCTATTTACTATAAAAACTACAGACGAGTAATTTATTAGTTATTTTTCCCCTCGTGGTATTCACGTTCATCGTTCGGAAAAAATCGACTTGTTCGAACGTTTTTGCTATTGCTATCATCTGAACAGAATTAATTCTGAACTAAAATTAGTAGTGCTAAATATAATACTTAGAATTCCTATCGCAAAAAGTATACTAGAACCGGTCGTGATAATGTGGTTTTATACTAAACTAGCGGCCCGGCCCAGCTTCGCCCGGGTACAAATAGATTTCTGTACAATAATATGTACGTATTATACATATAAACCTTCCTCTTGAATCGCTCTATCTATTAAAAAAAACCGCATCTAAATCCGTTGCGTAGTTTTAAAGATTTAAGCATACAAAGGGACATTGGGACAGAGAAAGCGAATTTGTTTTATACTATGTAGTGATAAGTGAATAGCAAGGGTTAAATTGTAGACATGTGATCACATTATTGATCAGCACGGGACATTTTTTTTTCTAGCAATGAATGCTGATGGGATTGATTGAAAGTAGCAAAACCAAACAACACCAAAAAAAATAAAAAAAATCATGACATTCCACTGCGCTTGCCATCCTGAGACATAAGGTGTTAAGTTTCAATATGTCCAGTAGTTACAATGCCTACAATATTCTTCAAATCGGAACTCAACAGTGGATTTACGCTGCTGTTTGGCAGGAGAATAGACATAGTGGTGGGACTAACCCAAGCGGCTTCTCAAATACGAGAGACTTACAACCGAAATCAAGCAGATGTAAAGTTTACGAGTAAGCTCACAGTGAAAATCATAATTATACTTTATTTAACAATTGGTTAATACAAAAGTATATAGACGTATCTTGTTTAAATACCACATCATCACTTACTTCTCCTCCGGCGTCTCTTCTGCCGGCGGCTGCGGCGCATGCGTCGTCAAGTCCGGCAGCTCTACGGCCATAGTGTCCATCGCCATCATTACCACTCACTACCACTTACACTTGCACTTAGTACTTATGTTCCGGCACATCGAGTTCCAATTCAACACTAAGAATAACTTCAACTTTGCCGAATGTATTTGAGTCTAATCGAAAAGGATTAAGGTTTGAAATTTATTGCACATGTTTCGCAGGACAAACCAGTCTGGTATCAGAATTTTCGAATAATGTTTTTGAACTCAATTAATATTTAATGGTGAATGATAATGTATTTTATAAACCGTGCGTAATGCGTATAAATATATAAAACTAGAGTTAATTTTGTACTTTCTCATATACAGAGGAAAGCGTCTACGACAATTGTGCTTTAATATAGAACAATTAGCTGTCTTTATGTTAGAAAATTGTGATAAAACAGAACCAATTAGTCCCACGAACGGTATTACAGTTGACAATGGTAATCAATTCTATCAGGATAGCGATTAAGACATAAAAGCTAATTCATGTCTATTTTTACACGACTTTATAATCATGTTTGAGACGGCCAATTTAAAGTGTATTTTCACTAGAGTTAAATCGATCTATTCAAAACGACATAGAAGAAACTCTAAAGAATTTAAAGGTTGAATTGATCCACCATTACATATTTACAAATCGCAACGTCATGAGCGTAATAAAGTAGTAGATGAAAATATACCTCGTTTCGCGTAAACGTTCAATGATCAATTTATTAGCGGCATAGTGAATGAAGTTCTAAGTAGCGATATATTCTCTCAACGGGTTGTTAGTGGTTATTTTAGACCGGCTAATAGAAACATCAACGCTGTACAAACACATGTTGTAGGTTTCGTGTACTTGGTCGACGTGTGTAAAGCAGGGGCGGATTGGACGAGTATTGATTTTACCCGACTACAGCTAGTTAGAGAAAAGTTGTATTTTCAGCCCTGTCTGTGCTCTATAGCTATTTTTATTTTATTTGGGAATATACAGTGCTACAAAGTATAATACAGAACTAAAACAAAGCAGCAATTACATGTTTCCACAGTTACAAATACACATAGAATATGTAAAGAAAATGCCCTAGTTCTAACATTACACAGTAATTTACTATGGAAGATCTTATGATATTTAATGAAATAAAGTGGCATTCGAGGCTTCCTTTTTTTGGGTATAATAGATTATTTGCAGTTTCATTACCTGAATCAATATTTGTAAGTACTTACTGAGTGTTTGGAAGTGAAAATCGTTGTAGTATTAAAAGCTAATTAAATGTAAAAAATCCAAACAAAAGGTTACACGGTTTGAGAGATTACTCGATATTCATATGAATCAGAATTAAAAGGATAAAATAAACAAAGATAACATAAGTACCATCAAAGCAAAGCAATGCCATAAGACCCAAAAAGTCATCGTCACAATCCATTCAGCGAATCTACAGCAACAACAATACTGAGACCCCAAAATACGACGCCACTCCCGCAGGTGTTACGATGTTTACAAAGTTTTCGAATTTAAAAACACGGCTTCCGTGTAGGCACGAGCGAAAACAACCTTCATTCATAACATTCTACTCACTGCATCTGACAGCTTTATAGCCTCGAATACGCAGAGATTTCTTCCAGGAAGTTTAGATTGTTTGAAAGGTTTAAAAGGGGCCTTGAAATTAAGTTAGCACTAGAAAAATAATGTAAACAAGATAGTGTGTGCTCAAAATGACTGAAACCAAGAGATATGTATAGTGGAATAGTAAATTGACTTCACAAATCATATGGTAAGAGCCAAACCGTGGAGAAAGAGTATTGATTGTTGGCAGGCAAGTATCTCTCGTCAGTTGACACAATTATCTCTCACTTCAATACTTTTTCACTCCTCGCATACAGAAACCAAGGTTATAGGAAGGTGGATCGAGTTGTTGTGACATTAACGGCCGTTCTCTATATCCTATCTATCTTTAACAAGAGTTTAAATGCATATCGTTACTATGTCGATACCACTGTATGCTTCAATAAATAAATATAGACATACAATATTATCTTGCCTAGATATGTATAAATATATGCACCTTATCTAAATTTCTCTGTCTTTCTATACTGAAGCAAAGAATGTATCGAAATTTCGAGAGAAATCTCTTGTTAAAGATAGATACATTATAGAAACCGGCCGTAAGTCACTTGAACAGTGTATATTAGATAGGAAAATGTCAATACGCAAAATACGATAATATAAAATAAAAAGTAAGAAATTAGACTCAAGGTAATAAAATTTTGTTTCCATGTATGTCCAGTGAAACTATTAATATGACTTAAGTATTCATTAGAATTATTTGATAAATTCACGGAGAATTCGTCTCTAATGTGAGAAAATTCTTGCTTAATGAGTTATTTAATTATAACTTTAGTTCGTTGTTTCAATAATGCGTAAAATTTATCAGCACACAGATTTCTAAATCTGGTTACTAGCTAAGTTAAGCTAGCTAGCTAGTGCTACTTAGAAACGAATACAGTATTAAATATAAGAAAACTTTATTATCAATTAAGTAGCCAGTAGTGCCCTAGACTGTCCTTTCTTTCTCCTACTTAAGTATCTATCACGTGTCTGCCTTTAAGAAACTACCTAAAGTGATGGGCCGCCACTTGTACTGTTAATTATTATGATGTGATTTCTTTGTTGTTTCTCTGTATTGTGCAAAAAAGGATTAAATAAATAAGTAGACAGGCGGTTTAACAGCATATCTGATGATCAATGCCAACTATCGCCCATGGATTTCGACCATACGATAGACCAAACCGCTCACTAAAGATTTAATTTACACCTTGTTTGCAGACCATATCAGGTCATCATAAACAACAAGGATCGACTTAGATAGGATTAATTAGGAGATCTCACAGATGAACAATTAGTTGCTAATAGTTTGCCGGCCAGCTGATGATAACGATGCGATTGTATTGTGGGAACTACACGACACGTCACCTTGACTCGCGAACGGATGCAATTATCAACGTCATTGTACCTTTGTTGGTCAACATGGTCTAGTCATGTTTGTTTTGTTTCCTCGTTCCTATCAGGTGATAGTAATGGCATGATTTTATTTCTTTAGAAATTATTGCGTGGCGGTCTATTGCTAGCTGCAGAGACGATGTGGTTTTCGAATCCTAGGGCGCACAATTCTATGCTTTCAAAGGTATATGTGTATCATGGTACCATCCCCTTCAATGCTTATCGAAAACATCGCGAAGAAACCAGAATATCATAAATATCTTTACAAGATTTTATGAAGTGACGTTGGACTAAGACCAACAATGTCCCAATCGTGGTGAAAATAGGGCGAACATGGGCTAATTATTTTAAGTAAATTCTTAGTCATTGGTGTTTGTTCAACGTGACTCACATTTTGTTTATCGAAGAGCTGATCTCTTATTGCTCAATAACAAAGGTAATTAAAACATAAGTAAAGGACCTACGCAGAAAATCAGTGATAAAGCTATCAATAATTTGCACCATTAGCAATAATAAAGTAGCTGACATTTGCGTAATCCACTTAACGCGATGCGTTAAGCCGGCGTGATGAAAGCTAAGCTATTAGCCATGAATCACAAACAGCGGAGAAATGCAGATAAAACGTTTGTGCGTCACCGGTGACTCACCAGTTCCAAGGTCTGAAAAGTCGAAGTTGGTAATAGCTTATACAAGTGCAATGGTATTTCTAGAACTTTCTGTGAAATTGGTGAGTGACTCACGGTTGACGCAATAAGAGATAATGTACGAAAATTTTAAAAATGTTCCATATTCAGACATGCATTATAGACCACCCCCAGTCATATTTGGGACAGAATTATGCTCGACTAACTGTGGGTAGCACTACAGTCACGTTTGCCTAGCTTTTCAAGGATAAAGACTTTATCTTATGTACATATTTTCAAATAGACATTATATAAGGTACTTGCACAGTCTTAACAACACTTTGTACGATTCATTGCCTTTAAATATCCACTACAGATTACACCATGAATGTGAATTTTTTAGTATAGTAAAAATGTATATTGTATTACTATCTATGGTGTCACTACTGTCTGTGTTTTATAAACATGTTCATATATTAGGGAAGAGTTAATAATACGAGTTGAGCCGTGTGCAGCAACTAGCAAATATAAATAGCAGTAATTACAAACAACAAAATTGTTTATTGCAGCTTGTAGCGTCCACTTTCACATGTCGTGGTGAAACTGCGTTTAACATAACATTACTCGGTATTATGCTGTGGTTTAGTATAAAAATGTAAATCTAGCTACAATGATTCAACATTAATTATACACGTTACAACATAGCGTGTGTCAATATGAGTTGGTACAGTTTATTTATATAGGATTTTTCCAACCAAAATGAAACAAGTGGGGTTGAATAGTTTGTTTCAATCCGGGATCTCACAGTTCAGAATCCGTAACCACTGCTACGAGAGCTATAAAGCGAACCATAACTGAACCTAATGAGGTTTTTTTCTTCAATTTACCGCACTTAATGTTGACTGGTGTATCGCTTTTTTGTATATAGAGTTGACTCTAGATTTTAATGTTAACTGTCAGCGGGACAGGACTTTGCTATTCGATAAGTTATTTAACGTATCTATAACTAATGTTATAGTAATACTAATCCAACGCGATTATACTGGTATAGTAAACAACTAGTCTCATTAGTGTAATGAAATCGATTCAGCGAGCGCTTGTGCGGTGAGCGACGACTTATGCTTGTGCGGTCATGTGCGCCAAGTGCTTGTGCAAGCATGTGCGCCGAGTTAGCGCAAGCCTCGATGCTTGCGCGCGTGAACATGCACGCTACGGCGAACACGCGGACGCAAAATAGCTAGTAGTCTTCTTTGTAGTGTATTTATACAACATGTAACAGATTTAAATGTAAAAGCGGAAAGTAGTACGTTCAGAATCAGCTACTGAACCGATATCAACATTTTTTTCGGTAGGTATTTTTTTTCAAAATAATTAGTTAAGACCAAGTAAATTACAGACACTCCTTCGTTTAGTACTCCGAACAAACGAAATTGAAACGTAACTCCAGCACATAAGATCATTTTTAAATGAATCACTAAACGAATACTCTAATAAACTAAATAATGAACAAAAATGAACTTTATTTCGATAGTCATAAAGTTTATTTGAGCAATCTATCATTAATCAAACGCACACAACGATAGGCCTCAATAAACGTAATAAGCTACCAAAATAAATAACTATCATATTCTCTTTTCCGCACATTTAACTACAACTAGATAGAGCAGGATGCAGCTATTGTTTAATGCAATTTGATCCATCCGACAAACGATGGCGCGCGCGGCGGTATAGGGATGCGCCGCGAAAAAAATTACTCCCGGTATTTGCAAGGCCGGGCGATCCAAATCCCGCGCAATACATGCACTTAAATGAAACAAATTAAATGTAACAAAATCAATATGAAAAGAAACAACAAATAGGTATTTCTATGAAAAATAATTTCGGGGAACGTTAAAATGGTGATTAAATTCGGTTTGTAATTTTGCTACAATGTATGCGGAATCCCGGTGTGTCAGATATCCCGTTATTGCAATCCCTAAATGGGCACCGAATATGTGAAAAAAATCTAGTCGTGCACCGCAGTTATCTGTGTCTACTTGTGTTTAAGTGTTAAGTAGATATTTCGATAACTTTCGCGCGCGATGTCTTATCGGTATTCGAATATTCAAATACACTGAAATGGTGAGAACTTTGGCACTGTGTGGTGATAATGTATCATTGGCATGTCTGACGGTATCTCGATGCTGAGTTCGGAGAGCGCTGGATAGGTCGCGGCGAACCTGTGCAATGGCCTCCTAGGGCACCTGACCTGACTTGACGTCTCTTGACTTTTTTTGTGGGGACGTAATAAATCTCTGGTATACTTCAGTGAAAGTACTAATGTGGAGGATCCAGGATGAGGAGGGTAATGTGGAGCAAATTCCTAAAAGTGAAGAGTGACACTGAAGTTTTACATAAATTACGTGAACAATTACGCAAATGTGCATCAAAGTGTATCAAGGTGGTGGACATGTCGAACATATTTTAAAAAGAAATCGCCTCATGAGTGCCATGTAACACGTAAGTTAATTTTGTTGTATTTTTTTGTGTTGTGATTAGGTTGTGATTCCCAATCTAGTATTCGTTGTTAGATATTGCGTTATCTTATTATCTTATTCAATAATAATGCAAAATAAATGACGCCCGTATCCTGCCCGCCTGTAGGAACTAAGTTTAGGGGAAGTGAAATTAATAATATTTTATAGCAGATTCATGCAAAATATTGTCTTATGTTGGGTTCGTACGCATTATATCTAGTAAGTAAAATATTTAGATTTTATAGTTAAAACACAAATGTTATGCTTACAGATTAAATAAATAATAATTTGTTTACCAAACCACCCAGTAATCAGTTACGTACGTAATTTGTAATTTGTATTTCGTATATTGTCAGCTGTTTCTGCCGGCGCGGCGCAGCGGTCGGCGACCGGCGTTAGGTACTCGTGTGAATGTGTCTTGTGTACATGTGTGCGTGTCCGGCGAGCGTGTGTAGTAGTACACTCTTATTTGTAACTCGTAAGGTGACCATGTTAAGTGCCTACATTTGGTATAACTAATTTCATAAATAAAAGATTTTGTAATTATGATAGTACGATTTCAAAGCATAAACTATGATTGCAATAATATTTTAAAGTTGGGGTGTCTGAGGTTGTGAATTAATCCTGTTACACGTTGTATACGCATATTATATTTCAAAATTAGAGGCACGCTTTTTCTTTGCAATACAATGGGAATGGACTGGTTTGACTGGTGTATCATTGTTTTATGAACAAGCGACAGCTTTGTCGTTTAGTTTCGTTCAGTGAGTGATTGCATGACCAATATCTCTAATATTATCCCGTTCTTTATCCCTTTCCTTTTTTCTGATAAATATTGATTCCAAATCGCGGGTAATCCCATATTTCTTTAAAAAATCATAAAAATAGGTTCGCCTAATTACAAGATCGAAGAATTTCCAGAAGGCAGCCATTATTATGTTTTCTTTTAAATTGACGACTAGCAGGAACTTTTATCCTTTCCTTGTACTGAGCATTTACATACTTGACTATTCATGGACTTCACTGAAAACATTTGCATACGACAGTAAATAAGACTTTGATATCAATATTAATTATAGACTGAACAAGATGATGTTCTATAATTAGTCTTTCCCTGACATTTTCTTTGTTGAAAATGTCTGACCTTTATTAAAAATAAGATTATCAGATAATTATAATCAATCTAACATGCTTATTTTTTATTATCTTAATTTTATAAATGAAGCTTAAATTCTCCCTAGATAGCATTCAGTGATGTGCATTTAACAATTAAAATCTGGTGCGCATTCCTAGGAAACTTGTTAAAAAATGACCATATATTTGTGTTAGGTTGGTTTTAGTAGTTTCCCGTTCAAAAGGATTTACAGGGTATGACTCTAATCAGGCTTAATGCAACCGATTGAGCAAATTAACTTAAGAATAGTGAGTCATCTTATATCAGGGTTTTCAAGCTATCGAAGCACGTCTGGGCAATAATGAATACTACAACGTGTAAAGGCGTCAGTTTTGTTAGCAATTATGTAAACTCCCACCACCTTCTATTTCTCTCAAAGATCAATTATCAGTTCTCCCAATACCATAAATAAAACAAGGTATAAAATATGAGAATCCACCATTAATTTATCATGAGCCGCTACTGCTGCGGAAGCTGATAAAGGATTTATCACAGCAGGTCAAGAGATAACGAACTAACAAAAATAATGTTTGGTATCACGATACAGAATGAATCATGATAACGTGTTGATGAACAAACAAACATTAATCTCACATTTAGAGGACTAGGAAATGATGATTCCGGCGGTTCCACGAATTTTGCACGTATATAAGTGCAAAATTCGTATAATTAGTATAGTATAGTATAGTAAAATTGAGTTGAAACCGGACCAGTTGAAATTGGGTCAATCTAATGTTTTAATGAATATTTTCTTTAAACAATTACAATTGGTGCAAATCCAGTGTTTTGTTTGGAGTTTTGTTAGGTCAATCATGTATTTTGACATTCTAAAATCCCTTAGGTGATGCAATAAAGACTTTATTCCATATATTCTTTTAATTATCACAATTTTTGGGCCTGTTGTTTTCAATTTGATGCTTCGCTTCGCTCTGACAAATTATAACAATTTCATTGTTAGAAGATTCATAATCTAATATTTTTTATTCAATACCTATTAGAATGGCACCGCCCATGTCTACTATGTAGGACGAATCCACGGAATGCTAGTCGTTGCCAACTGCTGAGGTCTTCTGTGTAATGTCAACTGAAATTATACGTTTTGTTGCATGACCCAATATCCCCGAAATTCGACCCTATACGCTTTATTATCGAAACATTAATAATATCTTACTTATAATATAAGAAACTTATTTTCAATCGGAATAGTTGAATCTTTGTTAATTTGGCATATGTAACAATCTATAGGTATTTTAGACTTTG
Organism: Hyles vespertilio; assembly: GCA_009982885.2. Taxonomy (NCBI): domain Eukaryota; kingdom Metazoa; phylum Arthropoda; class Insecta; order Lepidoptera; family Sphingidae; genus Hyles; species Hyles vespertilio. Next base: position 2,709,964 of record CM042812.1, on the reverse strand, counting down.
TTCACCTTTTCCACTAATTTCAATACCTATAAAATCTTACATTGGCAGATTTTTTATAATTACAACATTGAGTTGGCACTTCAGTCATATTCGTGGCTAGGAGTGTTGGCGTCGTCGATAGAATTCCAGAATCTCTTTAAGGTCAGATGACAAGAAATTAGAATATCGATATTAGGTCAGCACAATAGAGTAATGCTAAGCTAAATTCCTTAAAAATCAGAAGAGAACCGTGCATAGCAGTGGGACATTTATAAGAAAAAATATTTTTTATTTTATTTTGGACGAATGGATGCTTCCAACGGCATACATGTGAAGATTAATATCAGAACTGCCTTTGAAGTGCGTTTCATCTAGATTACTACTAACATAGTTGCCTACAATAATTAAAAACCGTATTTATTTCGCCCGTCCAGGCGTCATTTGGCTAAAGTCAACCGTGAAGGTCGATTTTAATAGTTTTTTTTTATATCGTCGACTGTTTTTGCCTAGATTTGATTGAGTTCTCGGCTTTAATGGTTTGACTGTTAATATTGTATTTCATTTTAATTAATTACATATCAGTCCACACTTACATAAGCAAAACCTAGAAGGTAAACAGCTGCTTTTGGAAAATTATTTTTACTTATAACAATGGTATTTGAAAGGTTGAAAGATATTTATAAGGCAGTTTGAGAATTAAAAGGTACCAGGGTTGATTACCGTTAAGACAAATATGTAACCACTATATTCTTTTACGTTTGGGTGTTTTGGGACCGAACAATTTAATACAGTACGTTACTTAGAATTGGTTCTATGGGTGTGGATATGGGTTTTGCAATATGTTATTACGTTTCAGAATGTCTACCTTCACAGTTATTTAACCAAATGTGACTTTCAGGTCATCCTATTCAAATGCTTTACGTACTTATGAAATTGTGAACGTTCTTGTAATTAGCGTGAAAGGTAAAATCGTGCGCGTTAGCGTCACTTCAGTGCACGGCAGAAACAAAGTCATGTTCGTGACTGGCCCTTATTTTGTTCAAATACTATGTGTAATTATGTAGGGGGCTTATTGCTTGATTCATAGACGACATACCGCGGCTTTGGAATGACGTGGATTTAACCACAAGACGGTAAGCAATCATTAGACAGAACTAGCTATAGAGGTCATTGCAGATGTGTTGTATTTGGGTATTTCGCTTGTTACAATGGACACCATAGTCCATAACTAACAATGCGCCAAAGTCCATAAGAAACTGTGTTGGCCTAATATCAGTATGTTCGTCAGTTCATCTGCTTTCGAATGCAGTAAAAAGTGAGCTGATGAAATTTAGCATGATCCGACACTGTGTCAACCAGCAAGAGATAAGGATCTGTCGTCAGTCGATATTCTTAATTGGACCGGATAAGAGCTATCACTTATTTGATGTGTAGTCAATTTACTACCGTTGCTAAGGTCCAAGTTTTATAGGTCAACATTAATAAGCTGTTTAGTTAATTGACTATTATGCTGGACACTAGTCAGATACAAGCTGATTGGGGTTGTAATTAGTATTCACCAATAAGAGCTAAACTATATGGATCTGTATCAAGGAATGGATATTGTATAATAATACAGGGTATATCAAGACTGCTACCGAAAATGAAGCCGGGTGGTAGTTTAAGCGACTTCAGACACAATGCAACAGAAAAAGTTGCAAAAAAAAATCGTCAAATTCTTTTTTGTTCGTTTTTTCCTATGGCCATATATGGGTGATAATACATTTTTCTCCTAAAATAATAGTGTATACCCTTTTATTTATAAATACTCTAAGGTATAAAAGAGTTTAAATTATTATTTTAGCAAAAACTATGGATTTACCATCCAAAAATGACGATATTTAAAAAATCATAAAAATAATTGTCGCGTTTCTTTGCGAAAATTTTAGTTGCATTGTGTTTGTAGTCACTAAAACTAACACCCGGCTTCGTTGTCAGTAGCAGTCCTAAGATACCCAGTATAGGCAGAATAAAACCTTTGCACTATTGATGGAAGTGTTAAACCAGTTGAATGCACTATGCAACATCTCACACAGGTCATATTTATTTATATACACCAAAAACACGAGGTTAACGACTTTTATTTATAAATTATCATACTATGAATACATAAGGTATACAAATGTTCACTGGAAACATGTTTTATTGAATTTTTTATTGCATTTGGCTGACAAGTAAGCGATAATCCATTGAGGGCGGAATAAATTTCCGATATGTGAAGTGCAATAACCCTAAGCTTCTAATTTTAGCATGTTGTTGTTAGTTGTTAGTTGTTGTAGTTGTTAAAACACTAGTTGGAAAATGAAAAGACGTGGTAGGAAACACCAGCACACAGGCAAATGTTTGGGAGAACTATAAATATGTTTTAAGTCTGGATTCTTGAGATATCGAATTCTCGCGTATATTCGGATTCCACAACACTGAACTTTTGTCCATAGGATAAATTATTATCTTTCTCACTGAGTCCTACTGACTACTCATGATTTTTGTTATTAATAAATAACGCTCGCTTCAATGGAGCAAAATAGTAAGAAAATGTGATTAGTTGTTTTATCTTCAAGAAATATTTGAAAAGTTGGAAGTTTATTAACCAGTATGTGGCCAGCTGTGGTGGATTCCCTGCACAATCGTAGAGAATGCACATGCCTCACAATGGCAGGTGATTTTGCTGACATGGCATACGGAAGATTTGGCAATTAAATCTCAGACTGTACGATTCGCTAACTCCTTGCAAACTCAACACTCCTTGTAAACAGCTGCTGTTCTGTAGGATGCTATTGCGGAAAATATTTGTAAATTTAACAGTACCCGCTGTTATTTTACACTAAATACGATTTATAATATTCCTTATGCGTCATAACATACTTACATAGTAATACAAAATCTAAGATCTTTGCCCGACTCTATGGACATTGTTGATATGAATGACTTTAATACGTCACCGATGATGAAACCGTAGTGGGCAGCGTTCCATAATTATTCATACAAAACATATTTTGCGCCCGATATATGAATAGTTGGTATGATATCCATCGTTGTAGAAAGCGGAGATCTTTATTCATAGAATACTTAGACAAAAGACCAAGACAAATATTTGTGTGATTCAGAAATATTTGGTCCGAGTTTGGGTTCTGCAAAACCGAAAAATCTCGTAGCTTCTGATACCCAGCACGAAGACTTGAATCTTATTGTGAGGTCATTACTATGGTTATGGGATTTATATGATTAGAGATTGATATAAAATCCTTCTTTAATATCTTCTCTGACTTTTAGGAGTCATGTGTGTATTGAAAGTCAATCACCACGCACTATGACGGCGAAGCAAAACATCATGAGGCAACCTGCATACGATAGCGATTTGTAAGAATTTCTATGGTATGTAAATTCCGTCAACCCGCACTAGGCCAGCCTGGTGGAGTAAATGGCCTATCCACTCTCAATCTTACTCTTGATTGTAGGCCTGTGCCCAGCAGTGGGATATATATGGGCTAATTCAATTGTACAGTACATAAGAATCTTCTTTGTCTAGAAGTTAATGAATACAGACAAGATATAGCAAAGGTGAATCACTTACTAAGTATCGAAAGACACTCAATAAGGAGTTGTTTAAGAACGTCACTCATATCCTTTCGAATAACGGATTAATGGTTGTTTTTGTTCACTTCGGGAGAAGTCTGGGTAATTGTTTAAATATTAAAATTACCTAGCCACAAATATAGAAAACAGTTAGTCGACAAATAATATATGGTATAGACCTGTCCACTCCAGCTTAGTCATAAAATCACAGACAAATTTTGAAAAATCGCATTTATAGTTTTGGAAATGCAAATTTGCAATTCAGCGGTGTAAAGAAAGTGTGTTGCACTTTCTGAATCTCGATAATTTCATCAAAATCATTGGTAGAGATTATCTGTTGATAGTTTAGTAGTAAAATGTTAAAAACAAAGGAAGCTCATAGATTTATGATTAATTGAGTTGTAATAAAACAACTAATTCATGGCGTATTTGTTTGAACCAAATGAGGAAATGTGGCGAGTATGATGCCATTTTTCAATATATTAAAAAGGCATAATTTTACAGTCACCTGTATACCATAAACAAGCAAATAAAAACTTAAATACCGGCAGTTCGACCTTTGAATAGTTCCATAAACACACAGCAATTACATTTTGAAAAGAATTGTAGGCTGACACGACATATTTCTGTCTACAAGTACAAGGTACATACAAACGTGATTTTCCAGCATTGTAATAGTTATTACTCATTAATCCAATTAGTTAATCCCTACATCTGATTGAAAACTAATATGAACCTAAACTTATGTGTTTAATAATCGCACAAATTTATATCGCTAGGAATGTTCCGAAACGTGACAAATGGATATTTAGTATTTACCCTTCAACACTGAGGATATGATCGTAGTAAAGAAAAATAATTAGTAATTAAAATACACTGCACACAACACGTATCGACTAGACACTTGGTATAACATGTAAATTTGTTTACGCAGTCGAGAGCGTAACACGCGTCGGTTCCAAACGACGTCCGCCGGGAGACTGAAGGGGGCGCGAGAATCGTTGGCGAGATGCGCGTCGCGGCGCCAAGCTTGGGGTAAATTACCCGACTTATGGGGTAATTTTATACACAACAACATTGTAAAAACATTTCTTGCACATTTCAGTTTATCACCTACTGAACGGACTTCTTTGTAATTTTATTTTATAGACATAATGTGCTATTAAAATAAAATATAATAAGTTGTTATTATCTATAAAGTTAAGTTCACCTAACACAAGGACTAGATTTAAATATATTTTAAACGTATTTCCTGCACTATTTGCATTCACAAAAACTTCAAATACGTACGTCCTGCATACTTGAGCAGAATATATACAGGTTAATTGAATACTGTACGTCGGAGAAGTGGCCATAATCTAATCTCCTAAGACTCACGTCTCCGTTGTCAAATATTTGGAGTTTACATTTCGTCGACGTAATAAAATATGAAAATAGTGAACAATTTACAACGCGACGACAAAAAAGATAAAACATTGTCAATTCGCGAAAGATTTACGCTCTTTTAACTGCGTGGATGTTGTTTGAACAATGATTCTTTGAATTTTATCACTTCAGTGGGCTGTAAACTGATAAAATATTGGATATTCTATTTAAAAGATGCTATTTATTTATATTTAATATAATTTTCTGTATCTTGATATCGGGACAAATTCTGATGTTTTTATTTCATTTTCAACACTTACTTTATTTTTGTAGTTTATTATTTTTTTGTATATATATTTTTTATTCTTATTTATTAATTATTTGTATTTCTTATATATATTTTTTTCCGTCTTAACTCCTATTCTTTACACTTTACGACTGCCCTCTAATTATCCTTTTATCAAATCCATCCCATGGTTGTCTGAAAGACATTGCCTTTGAGTGATAAGACGGCCAATTGTACTTTAATGATTGTGATTTTCATTTTATTTGTATTTTTTTGTGCAATAAAGTGTATAAATAAATAAATAAATACTTTTTATTTTGCAAATATTTTTGTGAATTAGAGGAAACTATGGGATTTCAAGGCAACTCAAACACACACGATCCAAGAAATATGAAGAAGTGGTCGTGAATAATAAACATTAGTACTTAGTCATAGGGTAGCCGAAAAAAGCTTAACAACACAAGGCCAATATGGTTAAGATAAGCAATCTTAAAATTTAGAAATAATCTAATAGTAATGAAACACACGTTAGCTTGCAAACAGTCTGAAAATCTAAAGTTTAAAATTAATAGAATGAATATAAAAAGTACAACTAATTATATTGTTATTTAAATACTACCCAACAAAATTGGAACAAACATTAATTAATTATAGCGTTAAGCTGGCAACACTGAACCACTAAAGAAATAAAAGTAAGCAGTAAGCGCTCCGCCCGCCCACGGCACGGGCGGCGTCGATCGATCGTTGGATGTATCCGCCGACACATCGAGCAACTGGTCTTGAGAAAAGTCCGACAATATAGCCACTTACTTTTGATTGTCTCGCGAGGTGACATTCAAATCTTCACCCATAAATTGTTTATGGCGAAGGAATATTGAGGGCGTATTCGGAGATGAATTCATATATCCCATGAATATATTGACGTAATATAATGTAAAAACTATATGGTGATTTTCGTTATGTGCATTGTAGGCGTTATAAAATTCGGGTTTAACACTCATTATACACTAAAATATGCATCATTAATCTAAGTTGAATGATCGAATAATAATTGCTTTTTTACGTGCTAAGTACAATATAATGACATACGATGGAACTATCAAAACTGGTTTAAAGTTTTTACCCTAAACGATAAAACGCTAAAGTTATATTCCACGACTTAAGATTAAAGTGGAAGATAACAGTAAGCACTTTTATTTTTACTTATTATAATTTACAAACACTTAAAATTCTTCCTTTAGTAAAATATTTTCTATTGCACTTCGTTACCAACAGTTGCATGGTCATTTCGTCTTATCAATTATAAATTGTTTAAACGATATTTTATTCAACAACCAACATTAGGAAAAACAATTTTATTGAGCGATCTTCCACGTATAAAATAAAAATGAATTAAAATACCTACTACAATTTCCACGACATCTTTTTAACTGCTAACAAGATACTTCTCAATAGAATTAGTATGCTCTTTAGTCTTTACCATAGACAAACTGCTCTCGTTAGAAACAAAGGTTTATATATGATGGACAGTAACGGCCGATGCCAATAAACAATCGAAAAAATTAGATTGTAGACAATCCGGATTGTTTTCTACTTTTCGATTGGTCTATAACCATGTTGCCAATAAACAAACCAGGCCTCAGTCGATTGTGTCTGTTAGTAGATTGAAAACAATTTTTTGACATAAACCATTGACATAATGATAAAATTAATGTTTTACGCAGAATATAAATATCCTTTCAATATTTTGAAAATAAATAATTTGTAAAAAATATTTTCAGTGTTAGGAAAAATATTAAGTAAGTAAAATAAAATAATTGCAGTAGAAACAGAAACTCCTATAAAGTCTGCTACTGATATCAGCATTGTGCCGAGCGCATACAACCATACCGTCAACAAAAGTTGATGAAGCCCCATGCCTATGTATAGTTACAACAACATACATAGTTCCTGAAAAAATTAAATTGATGCAATCACTCCTTATATGTATAATAATAATTCTAAAGCTGGTTTGGACAGCCTAAATTTCAAAGAAAATTCGGCTTCTTCTAAGGTCTGCGTATAATTACTCCTGGTTAGTCTTAACGAAGACATCATCATCGAGTTTCACCATCGCTATTAGTATCCTAATCGGTTATAAATCACTGCTATAACTATTACTTTATATTTTTTTTTTATAACAATTTCGGCGTTCAGGAATAAATAATCCGTGCAAATTGTTAGATTGCAATTTTAGGTAGTTTTCAACAATCCATCCAAATGTCAACACAGCTAATTGTATATTGACAGGCCTTAACTGTCATTTCCATACAAAGAGCAATCTCAAAACTGGGATTGGTCCTCCTAAAAGTAGATTGATTTTTTGGATAGTTTTTTCACTACTGAGATTGATTATTGGCAATATAGTATCAGAAAAAAGATTGAGCTGTCAATCCAAAACGGCAAATTTTGGATTGGGATTGTTTATTGGCAGCGGCTGTATATCCAGAACCATTGTGAAAACCAGCTTTTGTTGCTGGTGCCATTAAATTGTGCCATTTCACTTTTATGTTTTATTCGTGGCGTTTTGTATTCTTCGTATCTAGTTGGATCTAGGTATAAAGACGTTTTATTATAAAACATTGTCGTTAAATGCTATTCGTGGATTTGCAGAAAATTATGGCAATTTTTAAGCTGCAAGATTGAAATCATTGGATACATATTCTGATAAACACTATGATAAAGAGATATTAGAGCAGTTCATTATTCTTTTAATGTGGCAATAAATATTATTTTACTTACTGTACACAAAGCTGGGCGTTGACTTTTTAAAACTGTATAATTTCAGTAACCTATCTTTCAAATCAGACATTGCTATTAAAATTAAAAGGTAGATACCGGTGTTTTATTTCTCTTATCTTTTATAAGTTTTTCAGCCCTCTTAAGCATATCTTACTGAATTTAAAAAAAAATACATTACAAGGAGAGTGTCTCCTTTAACGGGTGCTTCAACCAACGGTGGCAACACATGTACTATTCGCGTCCAGCTGTTCCCGTCTATTATGTGCGGTAACGAACTAGTTTTTTTTTTTTATTGCAGTGAATAGCGAGACGAGCATGCCGTTCGCCTGATGGTAAGCGATGCGACCGCTCATAAACAGTAGCAAAACCAAACAACATCTTGAACTATAAAGCAATGCTTGGCATTCCACTGCGCTCGCCATCCTGAGACATAAGATGTTAAGTCTCAATATGTCCAGTAGTTACTCTGGCTACAATGTTCTTCAATCCGAAACACAACAGTGCATTTAAACTGCTGTTTGACGGGAGAAATAGACATTGCGGTGGTACCCACCCAGGCAGCCTCTCACAGATGATGATTGGATTGGCGTGACAATTATGTCATACTAGCCTGTGCTTATGTTATAGAGGGGAGCGATATTGTCAGCTAAAGAGCTGTTTCCTTATTTGAATTGTCATGTTATGTCAAACAGCTGTCAAAGTGACAGTTAATTAATGAGCATAAGGAAGCAATGCCTGGTGCTTTAACCGACGTCGGTAAAACATATTGTGCCATTCATGTCCCCCTGTTCTCGGCCCTTTATGTGAAGTAACGAACGAGCTGGAGTGGTAGCGTGACAATTGTGTTTATTAGCCTGTGTGTTTGTTAAAGGGGGATCTAATAATGATCGTTAAATAGAAACTATGATTCTTTGAATAGTCATGTCAAAGTGACAAGCCGACAAGTGTGACCATGTCATGTCTAGGTAAAAATAACGTAATGTCATGGTTATTGAATCTGGCTGTTGTCATGAGGAAAACACTGAATTATGAAAAAAAGCTTTCAAACAAATTATTGCTATCGGGGCGTGGCATTAATAGCCTCCCTATCTTACTTGAATCCATTTCAAATTCATTTACACCAATTCGAAATAGACCGGAACCGGAATAGATTATTTCCATTACAAAGTATTGTGTCGACGTTCTCGCTTGAAGGATAAATTTAAAGACGTTTTTAATGTCCTCAAACTGAAGCGTGGATGAAGCTCCGTTGAGTGATTTTTATGACCAATTGGCCAAAATAATTAAGGAGCTCATAATGATTAAACTTTCTCCGAATTTCACTCTAATATTTTGAGCAGTAATATAATAAAAAAGTAAAAAAACATAGACAGTCATAAACTTTCGCATCTAAAATATCAGCGTAATTTAATAAAATCTAGTTCACCAGAAACTATAAAACATGAATCCGACTCAATCTACGCTGTTTATTAATCTTTAATTAAAATATTACATTACAAACATACGAAAACTAAATATTACTCGTGTTTGTAAATATAACTATTTCATGTTAACGTGTGCGACCTCAATCAGAATTAAAATCAGATCACGGTCGGCAGCGAACAATGTTAATCTGATCTCGTTTTTCCTCGAAACGATTCGACTTGCGCAGGAAAATTAGCTTTTCTATGAACTTTTATTAAAGCTGTAAAAATATTTCAAACAAACTTCATACAGGATAATAATGATATTATATGCATGAGCATATCATTGAATAGTACGCCAGTAAAAATATATCTAGATTTATTAGTCCTAAGCCTGCGAATTCTGCTGATAGCATATTGGTCAACCTGAATATCAAACACCGTTCAAATTTTACAATGGAGAAAATAAATCCTATAATTCTTTTCAGTTAGGAAGGCATTTTGATTTTTCCAATTGAGCATATAATTTGGCATAAGTGGCTATTCAAGACGTTCGTGGACGTACAACTTTATTTTTTGTGGCTTTTTTGTCTCCCAGTTTGCAGTGGAAGGTTATCGACAAAGATTTATTAGGTACCTTCTGTATATTATACTATTAATTCATTTCTTTGCAGGTGAAATGCAAATATCATATATATCGTTATATATATCGTTGAGCACCGAAGCTCGGTATCAATTCTTTGATAAGTAATTGTCTACCCTAGTCTACAGGAGTTAAACTGACAGATATGATAGGCTGTTGTTTGTGTTTATATCGCTTTTTCTACCCCACAAAGCGATAGGCCTGCATCCATCTCATACAGTGGGACAGAGGCGGTCTAAGCGTCGCTGCTGTGATAATTAACTGTTCGCAAACGGGGCGCCAGAGATTTAATTAAAACTTGGAGACTCGCGTGCCGACCGTTTCACATGGCATTGTTAACATTAATTGTGAAACCGGTGGATTTTTGTCAGGATTTAATTGAGGACGTGTGTGAAAAAGGGGCAATGCAAGGTACATTTGTAAAAAAAAGAACCACAAAAAGTGCGTGGTGGCCTGTTGGTCAACGGACTAGACGCGGCTGCCAACATGTTCACGGTGGTGGTTCGAATTCCAAGGCACACCTCTGACTTTTCGGAGTCACGTGTTGATTGATAGTCAATCACCACAAACTATAACGGTAAAGCAAAACATCTACATTGTATGGTATACATTGTATGGTATGTAAAGTACGCAAACCCGCACTAGGCCAGGGTGGTGGACCATGTATATGGCCTTACCACTCTCAATCGTACTCTCGATTGCGGAGGAGGCCCGTGCCCTGCAGTGGGACTTATATGGACTGATACAGATATAGAACCACAAGTCATGTTTGCGACATAGTGTTAAGCGAGATTTTTGTATGAATATGTTTTTTTTATCACCCTGTATGCAACTGTACATATTATAACTGTATATAGCTATACGTTATAGTATATAGCTATTCGTGTAATACAAGTAAAAGGGCTTCACTGTATCTAGTTAAGACTACAATTCGAATAGATTACATTGATCGGGATGGTCATTTATGGGGACTACAGGAAACTGACATAATTTAACAATTTTGCTGTTGATTGCATTCGGCTCGGTTTGGTACGAGTAGATCTTGGGGCACGGCAGTGCCCCCTCCAAATCGAGCTAAAAAGCAGCACAGTCGTACCATCCTTTTCTCGAAGCAATTCAGGCCATTTTCAACCCCCCATAACTTCGTTGTGGTTAAAGTAAGAAGCCTGAATTTTCAGTTACTAAGCAGGTATATTTAAAATTTCATTCGTAATTTTGTCACTCAATTCCTGACTGACCGATCATCAAAAGTCTAAGGCACTTCTAGCAGTCATAGAACCGTCAAATTTAGAACATAATTAGTATTTAGTGTCTAAATTAAGTCGATCTATTTATTTACAACGTAAAGAATTTTTAATATTGATATGATAATAACTCACGTAATAACTTTATACAGAAGGTCCCTTAAGCATGGACTAAATAAATTAATCGACTTGGTATTACATGGATCAGACAACTTTTTGCGGTAGAAAAACTGAGCTGCGAGACTTGGATTTTTTTACAGGATGTTTTTGATGGGATGACATTTTCGGAAAACTATATTTACTTCCTTTACTTCGTATCCGTCTTCTAAGGCATGAACTGCTCTCATTACTTCGTTTAGATTTTGAATATTTTTAGAACCATATTGCTGTATATATGAATATAGGTCACAGACGCATCTTCATTACATTTTCACACGAGTTGATAGAATGACAATGTGCTTCAATAAGCCTTTAAACGTGTTAGCTTATATATTGGATATGAGTGCAATTAAGTGAAAACGAAAGGGAGAAAAAGCGAAGTAGGGGGGGATATGGCACGCGACACACCCGTCGTGTCCTACTTTACGCCTATTACATTACTTAAGCTACAATAACATCATACTGTTCAGCTAATATATAGCCAGTGTTGCTAGATTACAAAGACTCCACTAAATTAAGGAGCTTTGATGTTCAAAATGACTGCCTCTTCAGTGTTATCTAGCGCTGGAGCAACGTGCATTTTTCTCTTTTTATAATAAGAAATGAGTTTATTTTTACTCCAATTTTATTTATAATTATCGTAAAATTATAAGTATTTTCATACCTATGCCTACGTATATTACGTTTAGGGTTGCCACCTTTTTTCTTGCAGATAAAGTACATTGGTTACTAGAGGTAGAAAAGAAAAAGTACATAGTAATAAAATAAAGTACAATTCATTTTTTACTATTATTATGGTTATGGCGATTTGTATCTTTTATTTTTTTCTTTTCCCGTATCTTATTTTTTTAAATCATTTTTTCTGTGTTATATACTTATTCACTATCTATTTGATCGGTTTCACTATCGAAATTACATTTTGTAGGTGTATGTGGAGTATACTTGTGCACGATTCATAGCATTTAAAGCATAAAATATCTATAAAACTTTGAATCTTATTTTTATTACATCTAAACCGCTCCGCGCGAAATAATCAAGAAATTGTGACAATAAATGACAGTGACATTGTTGACATTTGAGGTTTAGTTGCGGAAAAAACGAGTGCATAATGAAAAAGTATGTATGACTAAACTTTTCAGTCCCATAGAAACCAAATCATGCTAAATAAAGTATTTTCGTGTACTTTATTGTTCACATAAAGTACAGAGTACAATTACCTGAAATAACGTACAATACTTTATTATAAAGTACGGGTGGCAGCCCTAATTACGTTCCTAAATAGATCTAAATGAACGCTCATATATGTTTAATGTTCAACATTCTATCATTCCCTTTTACCCATTTTCTGGATGTTTTATTTAGAATCTGGCAACACTAATCCTAGGCCTCCCCGCGGCTTTCGTAGTCCGACCTCGTTTCTGTTCATGCTCAGTGCGTTTGATGTAAAGGGGTAAGTACACGCTGAACACTCATTAGACGCGATCACTTGCAAAACACGCCGTTAATTAATCTTTGGGTCAACCGGGCTACATCATAAATCTTATTAATATGGTATTTACGCGGAAACGGAAGAACTTGAGATGAAATTGAGATGAAGACTTTTCTGTATTTACAGGCAATGGATCAAAATAGCATACCGCAAATTTAGAATTATAGAGACCGAAATGAAAAAAAAACTTGTTTTTTGGGAAACGATCATTAAAGATTTGTAACTTAAGAAATTTTGTACTCATGGAAGATACATCTAGAAGACCGATTTATATATTTTGCGCCTCTTCATGCGTCAATAAGTCCTTCTTTAATAACGGGTCGATAGGTCATTTTGAGCCTAAATATGATTAAAAGCCAATATCTATTATTTTTTTTTGGATTAGTTCAGTCTAATTTTAAAGGTGCGCGATATCTTCCTTGTCCATAAACCAATTTGATTTTTTAAATACTAGAAATCCAGACATTTCCCTTCTTACCTTACTTGAGAAACTCAGACCTTAGAAACCTTACTTATCAATAAGATGCGCCTCGATAGATACTCATTGAAAAAAAGTTTCCAACTATTAATACCAGGTATCTCAAGACTGCTACCGAAAACGAAGCCGGGTGGCTTTTAGTGGCTACAAACACAATGCAATTAAAAATTTCGCATAGAAACGCGACATTTATTTTTTATGATTTTTTAAATATCGTCATTTTTGGGTGGTAAATCCTTAGTTTTTGCTAAAATAATAATTTAAACTCTTTTATACCTTAGAGTATTTATAAATAAAAGGGTATACACTATTATTTTAAGAAAAAACGTATTTACCACCCAAATATGGCCATAGAAAAAAAATAACCAAAAAAAAATTGTCGCTTTTTATTGCCACTTTTTCTGTTGCATTGTGTCTGAAGTCGCTTAAACTACCACCCGGCTTCGTTTTCGGTAGCAGTCTTGATATACCCTGTATAACCAAGCATGCATATTCATGCATATTAAAATCGTGTGAAGAATGAATTTATGCTTATGATATGCACTCGCCGCAACGTCGCGTGCCGATGCTTCGGTAATATCATCGACTTTCTACATAATGTGATGAAAGCACGAACTTGCAAATAACACTATCGTGGTGATAGTAAAAATGAAATAACCTAGCATAAAAATATACCGGGTATCTCAAGACTGCTACCGAAAACGAAGCCGGGTGGTAGTTTTAGTGGCTACAAACACAATGCAATTAAAAATTTCGCATAGAAACGCGACAATTATTTTTTATGATTTTTTAAATATCGTCATTTTTGGGTGGTAAATCCATAGTTTTTGCTAAAATAATAATTTAAACTCTTTTATACCTTAGAATATTTATAAATAAAAGGGTATACACTATTATTTTAGGAAAAAATGTATTTAGCACCCAAATATGGCCATAGGAAAAAAATAACAAAAAAAAAGTTGTCGCTTTTTTTTTGCATCTTTTTTTGTTGCATTGTGTCTGAAGTCGCTTAAACTACCACCCGGCTTCGTTTTCGGTAGCAGTCTTGATATACCCTGTATGTACGTGCTGTATGCAATAACTTTCGATTTTAAATGTTACAAATATTTGTGGACGATAGGAACACAATACGAGTTTGCTGACGACCTATTTGATTTCTACTACTCGTATTCAGCATTATAAACTCATTTGCAAAAAAAAAAACGGGCACCTAAGCAATGAACCATTTCAAATGTTACTATTGGTTTGTTTGATAATTATAGGTAGTTTTACTTTCACAATTTTGTAAATTAATAAGCAAATAATCGTTTTCGTCAGTATTATCATAAAATTTTGATAAAATTTATGGGTTTTAATGCTAAAGTTCACTAGTAGTGTATGCTCGCTAGTAGTGCATATGCTCGTGAAGTAAAAGTTAACAAAGATTTTTGTTTGTTTTTTCTTTAATAAAGTAAAAGCAGATAAATGTTTAGTATCGAGTGGGACCCCCTCTAGCTGAAATCACAGCTTGAATTCGTCTGGGTATGCTAGCGAGGATATCCCGGATACTTGCTTGCGGAATACGTTCCCACTCCGCGGTAATCACATTCTTCAGCTCTGTTTGCGGAGCCGGTTGTACTGATCTCACGCGTCGTTTCAGAACGTCCCAGACATGCTCTATAGGATTGAGGTCGGGACTTCGAGCTGGCCAATCCAAACGACGAATGCCGACCTCTTGCACATACGCTTCCACATCGCCAGACCGGTGGGCGCGAGCGTTGTCGTCCATAAAAATTGAGTCTTCGCCTAAAGCGGCCAATGCGGGTTGTGCATGAGGAATTAGAACTTCCGTTATGTATCGATGTTCAGTCAGTGAGCCGTTTTCAATGAAGACTAACTCTGTACGATCCATTGAATTTATTCCTGCCCAAAACATAACAGAGCCCCCACCATAAGGTGTGATTTCTTCAAAACAAGCCTCTGCAAAGCGTTCTCCTCGTCTTCGTAGCACTCGCCAACGTCGATCTTCACCGAACAGAGATATCCTGGCTTCATCGAAGAACAATACCCTATTCCAGTCTTCTTGAATCCATGACTCACAATTTCGAGCAAACCTAAGCCTGGCAACTCTGTGCTCACGGAGTAACTTAGGGCCGCGGGCCGGGCGATGACTGCGTATATTGGCCGCGAGAAGCCTCCTCCTGACCGTCCATAGACTAATATGCACATTTCTTGCTTCTTCGAGGTTGTTCTTAAGGTCCATATACGAAGACTTGCGATTTCTCAATGCGCGACTCACAAGAAAACGATCATCCCGTGGTTGGGTACATGGTTTTCTTCCAGAACCAGGCTCAATCCTATAGAGCATGTCTGGGACGTTCTGAAACGATGCGTGAGATCAGTACAACCGGCTCCGCAGACCATCAGAGAGCAGAAGAATGTGATTACCGCGGAGTGGGAACGTATTCCGCAAGCAAGTATCCGGGATATCGTCGCTAGCATACCCAGCCGAATTCAAGCTGTGATTTCAGCTAGAGGGGGTCACACTCGATACTAAACATTTATCTGCTTTTACTTCATTAAAGAAAAAACAAACAAAAATCTTTGTTAACTTTTACTTCACGAGCATATGCACTACTAGCGAGCATACACTACTAGTGAACTTTAGCATTAAAACCCATAAATTTTATCAAAATTTTATGATAATACTGACGAAAACGATTATTTGCTTATTAATTTACAAAATTGTGAAAGTAAAACTACCTATAATTATCAAACAAACCAATAGTAACATTTGAAATGGTTCATTGCTTAGGTGCCCGTTTTTTTTGCAAATGAGTTTATCTTCGAACCTCTATGGGTTATTATATTAGATGTGAGTTTGTGTTTCTGTATCTATTTTCTATCACTATCAATATAGTACCAATAAAAAGCCGTTTGTCTCTATGATTATTGCTTATAATACTGTATGATATTATCAGCATACCGACATTTTAATAATTATTTTTGCAGGTTCTCAAATGTCTTAATAATTTCATAATAAAGTGCATAAAAATAAATAGAATGACTACACAAAACGTTATGAATGATAAATCATTAAACAAATATATTAAAGCTCGTGTTATCCGCAAATATTTGTGTTATCTATGTCCTGGTTTAATGCTGTTTTTGTCAGCAAATGTACTCATCATTTTATATTTAAGAAAATTCCAGAGTGGGATTCACATTCGAGTTTATTCTCATTTATTATAATTGGTGGTTCAAAGACGCCCAAGTTGCATAATGTGTTCTAAAAATTTGGAACGATCTACATTTAAGAATCCTATTTTAAATACAGTCAACTCAACAGTTTCATACATATAAATAAATACTGTTCTTGGAAAACCAAAGATATTGAATGTTTCAGACAAATCTCTCAGAAACTGCATTTAAATCGACAATGGTTGGCAGAATATAACTCAGTATTGCATTATTATTTTTGCTTGCAATATTATGGAATTTTACCTTATTCGAAACTTATTCGAATATCATTGTTCATTGTTCAATATGGCCAATATTTACTACTTAAAATCTTAAAGTAGTGTGTCCATTATATTCAGAAAGCCTTTGGGGAGGTCTTGGTAGTTGTACCTGTTCGTTATTTATCATTAAACAACTAGACTACAAAGTAAACAAGGCGAGGGTGGATGGGAGACGCAGTAGGGGTCGACCTCACCGAACCTATACCATCCAAACGGTGACACCCTCAATAAGGGTCAGGTCAAAAGTACCCTGAATCGACGAGAATGCACTAGGTTGATAAAAGTGGATGAAGCGAAAGTAATATGTCAGGGCCTATCTAAATGATCTATAGTCTCTGTCTCTCCTACAAAAACGTGTGTGACGATTATGTATGTAAGTATGGTCTTAAACAATTTTTATCAGTTCTGCATGATGAACTTTATCCCAAGCCTTACATAATTAGAGGACTGTCTACCAGGTAAATTGGATGTTTTCATCACGTTCATTCATTTATCATTGGATGATTCACAAGAGCACTGCACGTCGGAACTCATTAAAGCCTTGTTTGCATTGTGCAGCCGACGTATTGAGGACACAATCACACATGTTTTCATAAACACATGTTATTTATTATATGAAATGTGTATAATGTAAATGCAGTTATTTCATGTCTCTTTGTGTGTCTTTCGTTTATTTTTCCATTGGCAATGAAAGTTGCATGGTCGTGTCAAATTTGGGAACTACTGGAGTTATGTTTTATGACATTTGTACGGGACGCGCCGTATGATAGCATTAGTATGTAAAAACTGCAGTATTGCATACGGTGCGTCGTGTTACAATTCCGCTAAGTTATGGTAAGCCAGTGTTAATTTGAATATAGTATCAGTAACACTCTTCGGGAAGTTTAATTATATCAGCCTCGAAATCAGCATATTACCATTGTAGGTGATCATATCAACCCCTACAATTATTTATGAGAACATAAAAAATATTTCACCAACTTTTAAGAATCTAACGTAACGTACAATATCTAATTATTTGCATTGGGACTAGCTCATTTATAAGTTTATTTTCTATAAAATAATTAATTTATTGATTGAATTCAATATTAATTTAAATTGACATTCTCTACTGCCCTTATTATAATGTGCACAGTAGCCTTCCTATATCGAAAGAGTTTCTGGAACGATCGATATCACTTTAGACATTAGAGTCTAAACAGAAGAACCAACCAAAAATATAGAAATTCATGCTTTTAATGCATTTTGTTACCAGTAAAGGTTACACTTTATCGTTCTTTCGATTGTAGAGGAGGCCCGTGCCCTGCAGTGGGACGCATCTGGGCTGATACAGAAAGGTTACACAGCACACAGTAAAGGTTCTGTGTCCGATCGATGGACCACGCCTATTCGACACCTATTATAAACTAACACTGCCAGTTGCCACTATAGTAAACACTATCAAATTTTAATCATGTTTGCACCAACGATTTTTTTTATTGCTGTGAATGGTAAAACTAGTATGACATTCGCCTGATGATAAGCAATACGATCGCTCATAGACGGTAGAAAAAAGAAATATTACCATGAATTACAAAGCAAAGATTCCACTGCGCTCGATCCTGCCATCCTGATACATAAGATGTTAAGTCGCAATCCAGTATTTACTCTGGCTACAATGTCATTCAAACTGGAACACATCAGTGCGTTTACACTGCTATTTGGCGGGAGAAATAGACATTGTGATGGTACCTACCCAAGCGGCTACTAACATATTATGAGACCTACCAACAGTAAACACATGTCATAGTTAAGATACATGCCATATTTTTGGCATTAGAAATATTGTTAGTTGTTACATATCAGATATGAATTGGTGGGTGTGTATATGATATTACACCAAATATAAAGAGCGATAAACAATTTAGATGTTAATTACCATTGCTGATAAGCATGCGTCACACTGCGGATTCGAACCCAGTTCGCCGCAGTCCTGATAACACTGTTTGCCCATCATATGACTTGGTGTCAGCGTAGGACAAACAGCATAGAGTAGGAATTGAAATATTCAGGACAATGATAAACATATTATTGTACATTAGCTTTTTATCGTAAATATTTCTCTTCGTGGACAAATATACGTAAGGTTTATTTGTAAGTTTGTAAATTATATTGATAAGTTAATATAGATATATACATACAAATCTAGAATTAGACCCGTTCCGTTCAGGTTTAGCAGTTGAGGAAGATTGTAAAATGATTCAATTGTTCAACAAAAAAATTCGTCTACAAATTATAGCCAACGTCTCAAATTATTTATCCAGTAGTCATTACAAGTAGGTGCAGTGTAGATTTCCAAGAAAACATCAATCGAGTTTACATAAACAGAATACTAAGAAACAGCTTCAGCTTTTAGCGATAAAGTTGGCAAAACACAAAGGAAAAGCGATTATGACAAACGGCTTCCCAAAAACGATACGGAGAAAAATACGTTCCGTTCTATTTAGAATGTGTAGAGGTTAAAAGGAAACATGTGAATGAATATATTTTTATCTTTCTCATTTGGTAATCTTTAAATATTTGTACTATGATTATAAATTAACATTCATTTGTTTTTGTAAAGGTCGTACCTGAAGTGACTAAAATGTACTTCAAGGTTAGTGCATTAAAATCCAAATAAACTTTTCAAAAGTTTGAAATGATAAGTAGGTACATACAATTTATTTATAACATATCAAATATTTTAACTCTTTTCGAACAACTTTTAATTCATTTGAGCGAACAAGACAAAGCATTCGATACCTAAAATAGATTTTAAATGTCTATGAATAAGACCGTAAATACAGGTAATAAACCCGACACGTAAATTGCTATGGTAACGACGCTCTTATTTCTTTTCCCACTAACTATTACACCTCCAATCCACTCTTTCTTTCTTTCTAAAATTAATACACATAAAACATACATAAACTCACGCCTTTTTGCCAGAAGGGGTAGGCAGATGTGCCAGGACACCCACATTTCGCCTTGTATGTTCCGTCCCACAATGTGATAGGTGGCGAGCCTATCGCCATATCGGGCACAAATTCCTGACTCTGGGCTGGTAATGAATAGAAAAATCCAATATCACGTTGCTCAATCCGACTGTTATATATTCGAACCCGAGACCTCAGCTTTGTAACCGTACCCTAGTATAACTACACCACCGAGGCAGTCGTAACATTAAATATAGGTCGTACTTATTTCTCGCCGCGTTCCCGCTCCATTTCCAATACCAATGCATTACTTTTGAATATATTTAGACTTTAGTTTATTAATACATCGCGTGGGCTCTCATGAATGTACGATATTCATATTTAGAGGCGACGAGTCACGGCGCATACTTTACGGTTTTGAATACTGAATGTACTCGCTTCAAACAATCTAAACATGACGCGCCAAATATGTAAATTTGTTGAATGTCGTGGGTTTAGATTCGATGAGGTTTTTGTTCAAAATCGTCTAGGTGAGCTGTGGACGCCCATTATAGCTAGTATGGATGTAAATATGTAGGATAAATGTAAGCACAGCATTGGACGTCCACTCACAGTTTGGATAGACAGTTAAATATTGTAGGAAGTGGCTGGATACAATTAAATTTCAACAGGCCGCAGAGGAAATTTTGTTTATACCCGTAGGTCCATTTTTATGACCTGCCCTTTCCTAAGGAACTGGAACATTAGTTCAGCAACTCTTTGTATTGTACAGATACAGATACACAACATTGTATAGAACATCAAAAATTACAGAAAAAATAAGACATAGAAACCTTACAAGTAAATGAACAATTGGCGGTCATATCACTATGAACCTTCGATCAAATATACACTAGATACAACATGAGCACTTAGAAAATGACACCTAAAAAGAGTGCTTTAAGCACTCTTTCGCCTTCAGTCACGCACCGACCGTTGCTTCTAAAACGTCGCAGAACTTTAGACAATATTATGTGAAAAGATACAATAAGCTCCAGGAATAAGGAGGAATTTGTGTTAATATATTTGGAATATGTGATCTTATTGTAGACTTTTTATGTTTCAATGCATCGGTGCCACTTTTTAACAGAACATTTACAGAGAACTGTGTATCTAGTGCATATCGAAGCTATGAACGATCTCTTTCAGAAAAAAAACAATAGACTGTATGATCAATGTAGAATGTAATCATTGTATGTCTCTAAAATAAACTTTAGAACATTCAGTTATGTCTTAAAAATTGGAAAATGTTGCTGTATTTTATAAATGAGATACATAATGCCCCTTTGTTATAGAAAAATAGCGTCAAGCAAACGATGAGTTCATCTATCTATTATCATCTATACTCGTACAACATTTAAGAAGCATATTCTATTTTTAAGTCTATGTATTCTCACGTTCTAGTCATTCATCAATCACCAGACACAGGTAAATTCCGAAGCTTCCTTTTCTAATTTTATAATATTTTTATACATTTACTGTTAATTATAGAAGATCCGTATAAAAGAAGCCAAGCCAGCGGCATTTCCGTTGACGCATTTGAGTGCATTTTGTGGAATAAATCAATATGGCCGGTGGTAAATCCTGCTTGTAATATTGCGAGGTGAGAACAGGATGTATATGTTATGGGCCAAGTGATTAATCGGGCATCATTCATAATGCCCGGGCAATATGAATAATGCCCAATAAGAGCGGGCAATGTGATTATAACCAATCAATTTATCACATGGCCCGGGCATTATGAATAATGCTAAGTGCCTATTGGGCAGAGTGATGTAAAGCGAATCAAAATCAAAACAATGAGCCGAAGTGGTAGAATTTAGAATAGGGCAGCACGAGGGGGTGGGTTGGAAGGAGTGGAGGGGGAGTGTCGCACCTCCCCTGGTATCACTCCCATGAAAAGGTAACGCACTATTCCTGAGAAATATCTATTATAGCAACCTAACCCTTAAAACACTTGTTGTCAATACAAATTAGCTTCTGCATCGTCTCCGGCGCTACGGGAAGTTCAGCCCCTTCGCCCTTGCGTAACAAAAGATAGGCATCCATGCTCACCTCAGCCGCTGCGGCTCGCACGGTTGTCTATCCTTCGTTACAGCGGGCGGGGGCTGCTCTCCCTCCGCGCCTCCGGCTTTTTATATACACTCTAGGGTCGGTAGCCAAAAGACTACGTGATGTCGGGGTGTTCCGAGTCGGTTTTGGGGCACAGTCGACCTAACAGATCCATAAAGTGGGTACACTAATTTTCTTCTGAAGATAATGTTTCGGACGTTAAAAACAACTAAACATAAGCAGATCAAATCAACCTTTCTAATTTATGGGTCTGTCGCAGATGCGACAATGCGGCAGCCCACCACGTAAAAAATCACCTATTAATCACATTGCCTGATCATCATGTAGCCATATTCATAATGCCCGGGCAATGTGATAAATAGGTGAGTTTACATTGTAATTAATCACTTGGCCCGATATGGCTCAGCAATACTCATTATGAATACTGCCCGCATTAATCACTTGGCCCATAACATATATACCTGAAGGAGAATTGTTGGAAGCAAATAGGATGTTTATGGAACACTTGTGAATGAAAATGTACTGAAGATGTGAAATTATATTATTCTAATTAAAATATTTTGTTACCAATGCAGCGCATCTCTGTCGGGCATTAAGAGAACTTGCGAGTATTTTGACCGAAATAACAATTAAGCCTTACGAATGTTTGAGCTTTTTTTGGACTGGAAACAAATACAAACAGTTTTTGAACTGCAAAACTATATGCGTAGTATATTGTCAGTGTTTCTAACTACTGGTGCCCTAGAGTGATATTGCTAGTGCGTAATCTGCTTCTCTATCTGTCTGTTCTCTATTTCTACTATATAGTACACTTCCTTGTCAATATAAAATTAAAGATATAAAACGGATGCTCATCTGATAATTGGAATGGCATGACTTAGTGTTTGTTGATCGATTAAATATATAACTCCATATTATCAAAACAAGACTAATAAAATACCTTTAACAAAAGGCTGTATTCATTGCATCCTTGCCTGCCGCTCCCAAGAAACAGGTGTGACAATATATAACGGTGGTGGTTGGTTTGGCATCCAACTTGCAAATATTGACACTTGGTAAGTTCGCGAATAGCGTTCATTGATGTCAACACATTACCTCGTGCAAATATTGACGGATTTTTTTCGGCAAATCGATCACACACGTCACACAACTCTTTGACGCAAAGACGGATATACTTTTTGGTTATTACTCAATTGTAATGTGCACAAATCGTGTGCAAATTCACGTCTTGCTTCGGTTAATTATTGTTTGTGTTCAA
This sequence comes from Hyles vespertilio, assembly GCA_009982885.2. NCBI lineage: Eukaryota > Metazoa > Arthropoda > Insecta > Lepidoptera > Sphingidae > Hyles > Hyles vespertilio. Next base: position 2,686,698 of record CM042812.1, on the reverse strand, counting down.
TATTATGGCATTCATTAAATAATATGATAAATACCGGGAATATCAAGACTGCTACCGAAAACGAAGCCTGGTGATAGTTTTAGTGACTACAAACACAATGCAACTAAAAAATTCGCAAAGAAACGAGACAATATTTTTTTTATCATTTTTTAAATATCATCAGTTTTGGGTGGTTAATCCATAGTTTTTTCTAAAATAATAATTTAAACTCTTTTATACCTTAGATTCTTTATAAATAAAAGGGTACGCACTATTATTTTAGGAAAAAAATGTATTTACAACCCAAATACGACCATATGAAAAAAATAACAAAAAAAAAAACGTCGCTTTTTTAGCAACATTTTCTGTTGTATTGTGTCTGAAGTCGCTTAAACTACCACCCGGCTTCGTTTTCGGTAGCAGTCTTGATATACCCTGTATATGTAGGAAACTACAAGAGGTTTTTTATGGCCAACTCTTTCACAACGCATGGATTATCGATGTGTTGCCGGCTTATCAAACACGGGAGGAGAATAGGAAGGAAAAAGAAATGGAAGGCATCCGACACTCTTACTGACGGAACGACATGCAACAGCGATGCTGTCGCTTCTCGTCGATTTCCTGGGAGATAAAGGTACCGACTCGGACAAGCATGTCCATACACTGACGCCAAATGTGAGAGATCTGAGACAAATGTTTGTGAGGCCCACAAGTATTTGTCTCGGGTCTGGGTGTTCGTGAGACCGAAAAGTCTCTCGTAATTCCCGATACCCACAACACAAGACTTGATTGATCTTAATGTGGGGTCAGGACTATGTATGTGACTGTCGTGTGTGTTTATGAATGTCAGCAGGTGCACTCACTCGTGGTGGTGGTGCAGCAGGCGCGGCGCGTGCGCGGGCGGCGCGGGCGCGAGCAGGCGCTGCGTGTCGGTGCACGAGCGCGCCAGCGCCGCCGCCGCCTCCACCGCCGCCTCCTCGTCGTACAGCGACGTGTCGTCCTCCGCTGCTGATACGACATATATCATATTACTACATACATACATGTCGGAATAAATAGTATCTATGGACATACATACATACATACATAAACTCACGCCTATATCCCAGAAGGGGTAGGCAGAGGTGCCAGGACACCCACATTTCGCCTTGTATGTTCTGTCCCAAAATGTGATAGATGGCGAGCCTATCGCCATATCGGGCACAAATTCCTCTGGGCTTATAATGAATGGAAAAATCCAATATCACTTTCCCCAACCCGGGATTCGAACCCGAGACCTCAGCTTTGTAACCGTAACTTAGTACAACTACACCACCGAGGCAGTCTCTATGGAGTATCTATGGACTTTGTTTAAAAAAAGGATTTATTTTAGTTACTATCCGTACCTCTTTTTACGATGAGATTGTTAAAAATTGTTCGAGGATGGAAGACAGAAAGATTTTTGCTTTGTAATAATACCTGGCCTCGGACTGATTAGGATCCGAGGCCTCAGGTTTATAATTGTACCGTAGTACAATTATCACTATTAATTAAATACTGTTACTTAGGATGTTCATAATTTTCGCCATTTTCAACAATGTCAGATGAGCTGCTGATAATATTAAATAGGGTGTTGAGTGATACTAAGTTGAGTTTGTTCAGTGAGTAATACTAAATATTACTAACTAGGAAGTTCTGCTTTGTCATCATTTTCAAAATTAAGGCTAACAGTGTTATTGAAGAATTAAGTAATACAATAAAATATTTTTATACTTGTAGTACGATGGCATAAACTTGTTTTTTTATTCTTAGTTCATTTTCTAATTATACACGAATTTGCCCATCGCCTTGACGTTTAAAAATATTATATGATGCCAATAAGAACAAAAGAGTTTGGAATGTAAGATTCGGCTTCGCAAATATTTGACTTTAACGACTGCAGTGCGCAATAAAAAAAGGTGTTTATCATCAAACCGGTATCTGATTGCGCCGTACTTAGAGGCACACATAGATTATTCATATCAATTATGGGAATAATGAAATGTCTTCATTTTTATAAGACTATATCTGTCTATCGATCGATACATAGTTTGATACCCGCTTTAGAAAACCTATTCAAAAAATTTTGAATGCAGTTTAAATTGTTTTGAAAATCATAATTATGTTTTCTTTCAGTGAAATTAAATATCTAAAACATTGATTTAAAAACAATCCAATATTTAAGATAACATGTGGATTAACCGTGGGACACTTGTAGAGTTTAGAGTATCGAATATTTTTGAGATATTATGGTCATTTGAAAGTCGACGAAACCATCTACTCGTATATGCCCATTAGGATTTTTGTTACGTATCGTGGTTAAGATGGTTAGCTAATAAATACGACCACATCCTACCACTAGCATCAATACAAAATTGTTAGATAGATCAGCAGCGTCTGCGTGCCTCATTGTATTTTAGAAATCTTTTACGATGACATTTCATAGAATGATATCAACTTCAACAATGTTTCTGACGTAAGTACATTTTCTAGACAAAATACAACCAAGTGACCGTGATAAAAGTCGACGGCGTAAATTTCAGACCATATTAAGCGAGCTGGTGTTTTGCCGTAAGGTAATTCAATTCAATTCTTACAATTTAAGGCTCTATCGCAGATGCCACAATTCCGTGGATATCAAGTAATGGAAAATGGAATCTACGCTAGCACAACATTTAAGCCAAGTGTTTCAGATTTCCTTTGTTTTAGGCGCTGCTAAAATTGTTTCTACTCCGAAAAGGATTCTTAGGAAGGTCTTGAAGACAACTTGAGGAATCCGAAAATATAACACTTTTAGAAATGCTATTGAATCACATCACAATGCAATGAAGCATATTGCTTGTAACAAAGCAATTTTAATTTCTTCATCGAATCACGATGGTACAGACAATTAATGAATCTTAACTTTTACTACTTATTCAATAGATACAATTTTTCTATGTATTTCTTTGAAAGTATTTAAATGAATAAAAAAGTTAATTTGGCATCAAAAACCCTGAAATTAATATTCTTTTTCTTTTTTACAATGTTAATAAAGTTTCCTCAGTACTTATACATTTCGGTTTGAATGAAAATATGGGTAGGTACATGAAATTTTAAACAATTACTAAATATCAAGATGACATGTCAAGAAGCCTGTCAAACTGTACTTACGATCGAATTCAAAGGCCTCATTCAACATATTATCTGTGGCAGTTGAACCATAGATAATACAAGATGGTGGTGTTGGCGGGAAACGAAACGTCACTGCATTTCAAACATCACAGATTTGTCTATGGATGTATCACAATATGTGAGAACTTTGTGAATTTCATTTTCCAATGTAATTGTTAAATCACAGCTTAGATTTTCACTTATCACACCTGATTTAATATAGATGTCGCGATTTTTATGTATTAACAAAAAATATAGAGATGCAGAGTTCTTTGTTTCAACAATATCACTGAAGTTATGAACTGTAAAAAACAATATTTACTAAAAAAGATGTTCAGACCTGACCTCCATTGACACAATAATACCAGTAAGACAAAATAAAAAGAAAAAAAAACGTCGATCTGTTCGTGATGCTTCTTAATTAATTAACTTTCAATCGGAATAATTGACTATTATTTGGTCGATATTCATTTTTATGCGCACAATGACATTTTGTTCACACGAAAACGAATTTGCTTGGAGTTATTAACAATAAACTGAGTCTGAAAAGACCGATAGCCAACCATCACATCATTCGGTTGCACTTTCTTTACACAGGTACGAAGGATATTTTTAAAACCCGAACAGTCCTTTTATTTCTCTATTTGCACTCATATTATAAATGAGATTGTTTATTAGCACTTTTCACATGTAATCTGAATAATCGTAGCACGTGGTAAGATAAAAAACAGATGTGCGTCCCGTACAGGCAGTACATCGAGAATGAGATGAATTTGTCCAAATATTCAAATATTTGAGATAAGTAAGAGTCACTGTTTTTTGAGAACCTAGTAATCGCTTGCAGAATTTTAATGTATGTCAAGGAACTGTCTTATTGTAGTTTTATTTGTTTCTATTTTTCTATCGCTATGTGCGATGGATGCCACATTTATTTTATTATTTTTATTCTTATTTGGTTCCTCCAGTATGTAGAACAAAGGCTGTGCTAAGAAATGTGAGTGATAACTTTTTGTGTAAAACAAATCGTAAATCTTTTCAAAGAGATGGTTCTATGAATTTGTTTTAACCGTTAATTCTGGTTATTGGTATTTGCCGTTTCCATAACCGAAATTGTTATAATTATGGCTAGGAATCCTTCATATTATCATAGTATATATCATATTATTATAGTATCTTCGGACTTTGCCTAAAATTCTCCTACATACATGCTTTATGCCATTATATTATACTATTATATCCTAGGTACTACCACATTTGTTAACATAGTATGCAATTCATCCACACCACCTCTTTGCCATATCCTTGCAACAGACTACAATTTTATTTTGACAGCCTCAGTGGCGCAGTTGGTTAGACGCCGCCTGTGAAACGAGAGGCCGCGGGTTCGATCCCCGCACCGATAGAAATGTTTGTGCGGCCCATAAATATTTCTTCCGGGTCTGGGTGTTTGTGAGACCGAAAAGTCTCTCGTAGTTCCCGATACCCACAACACAAGACTCGATCTTAGTGTGGGGTCAGGACTATGTATGTGACTGTTGGTTGGGTGTTATTATTATTATTCACTTCTACTTTTTTCTGATTAATAATATAAGTACGTATAGCCTCTCGAATAGCGACCACTTGTGCTTTGCAAAAGAATAGCTACGAAGGAGACTTCAGACCATGCAATAGTATCGCGTTTTATATTCATCATGTTTAATGGTTTTCAAAAAGCCGGCATTATTGCGTCAACTGGAGAGAGAGACAGCCATCGCTCACTGATAAGTCATTCGGATGCCAGTGAAAGTATCATACAAGATTACAAGCAAATATTTTTCCTGCAAATAATCACTTTTATCAAGTTGCCTTTGTGATTCTTCCTGCTAATATTAATATTCTAGGCGTTATTACAACTCGAACCAAAATTAGTTTATGTATTTTAAACTATATCAGCCCATATACGTCCCACAGCAGGCCACGGGCCTCCAACACAATCGAGCGTACGCTTGAGAGTGGTTAGGCTATATAGTCCACCAATCACCATGCTTGCCTAGTGCGGGTTGGCGGACTTTACATACCATAGATTTTCACAATATTTTTCTTCACCGTTACAGTGGGTGGATTGACTATCAATGCACACATGACTCCGAAACGTCTAGGGGTGTGCCATGGGATTTGAACCCACGACCACCATGAAAATTTTGGCAGCTGCGTCTGGTACTTTTACTAACAAGCCAACACTCACTAATATAAACGGGAAAATATAATATAGTTTTTTTTTATGTCTGAATTGGGTAAATTGAGTTCCTGAGTAGCATATTTTATTTGGTCAATGACTACATGTTTAGAATATTGAATGATTTTGTTGCATATTCATTCAAACGTTTGCAGGTAGTTGTTGTTATGTCTGTTGGATATTTTTGAATTAATATCTAGATCTTGATAAACTTTATGTCCTAAATGACATGTTTTTGCGTAGTTATGACTAACATTGTTTTTTGTTAACATTTTAATGATATCATCATATTGGCTTTAGAAAAAAGATCCTCAACCATACACGACACGATACGATCGACAGCCCCCGTGACGCACGTGGTTACATGCATAAAGGTCGCGGGTGCGATCCCCGGGATAAATGTTTATATGGCCCATGAATGTTTGTTTCCAGTTTGGGTGTTTTATGAGACTGATAAGTTTCTCGTTGTTTCTGATTCACACAATAAAATACTTGTATTCTAGAATGGGGTCAAGAAGAAGGAAGTGACTGTAGAGTGTATTTGTACGTTGCGGTAAATTATTATTGTAAATTATTATCTTGAAACAAAAGTAATTGACATAAAACATTGTTGAACTGTCAATTAGATATCTATAGTTTGAGTCTCTATAACATATATGTAATATGATGAAATAAACATTATGCTCTATTAAACCTCCTGACCTGAATGAGGGTACAGAAATTATGCGATGATCACTCTTTTTAACCGACTTCAGAAAAAGGGGGAGGTTCTCAATTCGACTGTATGTTGTTTTTATTACAATGAACGGCGATACGAGCATGATATTCGTCTAACGGTAATCGGTCCTATCGCTTATGTATTGCACATGCATTGCTCATCGTGTGCACAGTCGCAAAACCAAGCAATAGCATAAAATACAAAGCAATGCTTGGCATTTCACTGCGATCACCATGCTGAGACAAGATGTTTAGTCTCAAGATGCCCAGTAGTTACTCTAAGTACAATGCCCTTTGTGGTCGTAATAGATTGTATTTAACTATTAGCTTTCCACAGCCGCGAAATAGAAGCTTAGAAGTTAGAACTAACCGCAATAATAAATTATCAAAACTATTATTTAACATACGTATTTGTAAAACAAAGACTTGTCAGTTGTTGTTTAAATTCAATCTCAGAAATAACCCCAATGAGTTCTTATTTCATATATTTTCCAATAAACAATGACTATTTGACTTCCTGATTCAAAATCCGGTTGATGACTCACAAAACCGGGGCGTAATTTTGGTAACATTAAAAATATGTTTACAAGCTTATACCAACCGTTAGGCCGTGCCTTCAGCTCCAAATCAACCTTTACTGTAGGGGCAACTTCCATATTGATACAAACACTGAACAATGAAAACACCGAATATACCACACCACACCACGCAATCGATACGAATGCGTCAATAAGAGATAACTCATTTATATGTCACATTATCTACAGATAAGCTCTGTACCTTTATTATTTTTTCGATAAAGTTCCGTCCCTTTCTGATTTGTTTCGATAATGATCGTTCCAATTATTCGGACGATTAAGTGCGTGTTAATTAGAATAACCGATTGTGGGTTGGTGAAGGATTCTATTGTTGTTTTAAGAAAAGATGAATCGACATTTCCTTGTAAAATATTAATAATAATGATAAATGCACCAAACAGTCATATTAACACAGTCCTGACTCACACTGAGATCGAGATCTAGACTTGTGTCGTGGGTATCAGGAACTAGAGACATTTCGGTCTTACAACCACCTAGACCTGAAAGGAATATTTATGGGGCCGCGCAAAAAAATCTCTCGATATCCGCGGCCTTTCGTTCCACAGGGGACGTCTAACCGCCCGTGCTACGTTGTAACAAAATGCTGTCTAGTAAACAAAATAATATTTCCATAATATTGTAGTATACAGGGAGCGCAAATAAATGGCGCACTCGCTCAGTTGGGTACAAGGGCATAATATTAATATCGTAATAAAAAAATAATATTTGGAAAATACCTATCCGTTTTGAAGTTATGACCGTTTAAAGTTTTAAGTTTAATCACCACTTTTTCGCATAAAATCAGTTGGAATGGATGAAGAACAAGATTTAAACACATACGTATTTTTTCGTTTCGTCGTTAATTGAACAGTTAACGAAATATACCACGAAAACCATTTTTAACAGCATCAAAACTTTCTTACACTTCGCTTTAACCGCTGTTTACACATGGGTAAGGTCATGAACTCTTAGCTGTATAATTTATCCTTCTCTAACTTCAAAAAAGGATATTTTTTGTTTCATTTCTAATAAATCAATCAGTTAAACAGGGACGTACTTAGATTTAAGCGTCAATAAATTAACAACATAATAACTTTAGGTGCAGTTGCATCGTGTATGGATTGACTATTTTGTTTGTCATTATTTTCCTTAGTGTCACAAATCCAAACTGAAAGATACCAAGAAATCACACTGGTCATCGCTTAAATCATGTAAGATTGCGAATTTAATTATAATTAGAAAAGTTTTGATAATACCTACATAACATTTAAATTTTCTAACTAATTTAGATTCATTGAGAAAATAATCTGATGTCACTGATTAATAAAAAATAATATTTTTAAAATGATGGCCCAATTCGGCCCTATTAGTCAAAGGAAGCCGCCGGTCATAGTGTACTTTGTCGGATCCAACGCGGCTCGATAATTCTTCCTTTGAGGTCGCCGCCGCCGTTTGTGAGTGCGTGCCGAAAGACGGCAATTTCTTTGTCGGTAACTTTTAGCATTTTGCAAAAGAAGCCCGACATCTTGAGGTGTGTTCACACTACACACTTGATATAACTTAATTAGATTAAGTACTCCGATATAAAAGTTACGTTAAAAAAAAAATATTGGACTGATACTGATACTTGCAAGTCAATTACAAATTGCCTATTTACTTTGCTTATTATTGTATTTAACATTATTTTAATGTATTTTGAAAATAATGTTACTTTAAAGTGATAAAATTTCTTCTAAATTCTTATATGTACCTAGAGAAATGTCGTCTACCATTATAGCATAGAATATGCATATGAGACTTATTTGAGATAAAATCAGTGAAATCAATAAACACTAACTACTAATTTACTGCACTGGAGACCCCGTGCCCTGCAGTGGCACGTATATAGGCTGATACAGTAGTAATACTAATTGTTCAGATGAATTATTATGAACTCAAATAGGAAAGCTTTGTATCTAATGTGAACAGGCCTTTATCTTTCAAGAATCAAAATAATAATTTATTTTTTATTATTTGAATTCGGATTGCGATCGCGTAGTCGTGTGCATATTATTGTAAATTCGTTTTCAGTTATTTTGAGTAAATTTTATTAATTTAACTATGCTTTGAACATTACCCAATTTGATAGCTTTTGATGTAACTTGTGTTATGTGAAATGTAAAAGAAAAAGTGATTTGTGCTACCAAACTGTGACAGTGTTTTCGTGCGGGTTTTGGCGGATCCTGCGCTTCAAGCTTTGCCTATCAAGGTCATTACGGTTTACATTACAAGGTCAGTTAACTATTTTGGTGGTCATTAATGACAACTAACCAGCCCGTATGAGTCACCGACGGCCTCCGTGGCGCAGTTGGTAAGAACCGCCTGTGAAATGAGAGACCGCGGGTTCGGTTCCCGCCCAGAGACAAATAATTTCCGTGAACCATAATTATTTTTCTAATACCCGCGACACAAGATTTGTATCTTAGTGTGGGGTTAGTACCCATATATGTGACTGTTGGCAGTATTAATTTAATATCTTTTTTATGTACCCTGAGCGTGATGTACACAATCGCACGACTTATAAGTAAATAATGAGCTCTGCTTATTTATTGTTGAATGTCTACCGTTCAGTTGTAAGGTTCAATTACTTTAGCTTAACATGTTAAGGGGTAGCATGTGTAACGTTAGTTTTTTTTTCTCGGCATCTTTCTTAATATTCGCTAGTGCCATACAAATCCGTCTTAATTAAGATTCCTTCACCATATACTATAATGTATATTGGCAGGTGCGCCGTTTTCTTGTCCACCCTGTATACTGATATTGTAAATAGGTTTTATCATTTGTTATACTGGCCGTAGTACTATTGTTGTTTCTTATATAATTATGGCATATGGCATAGTGTCAGTTTTTGTTAAACGTATTGAAAAGAATACGTCGACGGGCCCCGCGTAAACCATCGAAATTGTCAATTCGCTACTTTACAGCAATAACATTGTATGTGGCAAATTAAATATTTTATTAAATTCATAAAATGCATATTCAAATTAATATGTTTAAAAAACAGTTGAACGTATATTTGTATATATTATTTTACTGTCAAGAATTATAAATCTTTATATCTACTCGCAATTGATGCAATAAAACAAAAATGCGTCTTGGTTTCGATAGTTTACGTAGGGAGCGTCGATGTATTTTTTTACTGGAAAAATTACAAGCATAAGAAAAAAAAGACGCGTGGCACTCGGAGACTGCCGCGGTAAAGCTATTGCATAGCATTTTTAATCAACTTATGTATTTTTTTATTTTTTATTTATGCAATTTTTTTCCGTTGTTTTTATTTGATATTAATTGTACAGATATTCACTGTTGTATGTGCGAGCTTCGTAGAGTCGTACCATGAAGTAAATACAAAGAGGAGGTGCTAAGGCCGAAACTCTAACCAGTCACCAGATTGCGGGGCGAAGAGGGGGATTACGCATGCGCAGTAACGCCGATACAACCAGTGCCACCTAGAGACGAGTTGCTGAACTAAAGAGACAAGCGTGACATTTCAACAAGTCATCGATAGATGGCATAACTAAATATCGAAAGAGGTTAGATTACAAAATTATCACGCGATAGCTTTGCAATTTGCATTTAAAAGTACTGGCACATATTTGAATGAAAATAAAAATATTAAATTTAAAAGTTCTAGCACATATAAGAATCAAAACAAAAATATTAAATTTAAATTTCAGTCGGACGTAGGTTATTTTCGTTACGGAATTTCTGGATTTGGTCTCCACGCTCAAGGCCCGCGATAGAAGCTATGCAATAGCTTAAAATAGATTGAAAAAACTAGAAAAATACGAAATTATAAAAGATTCAAATAAAAAAAAATATTGATAATTAAGATTAGAAAATTGAGTAAAATACATGAAGTAATTGTTGTTAACATCTCACGTTTTGTAAATATAGAATGTGTTAAAGTACACACTCTACAATCCATTTTTACTTAGATTATATACTCGTCTATATAATCTAAGCCATTTTTAATAAGTTTTTATTAAGTCTGCCTGTATGTAGCTAAAAGTATGTAGCATATTTACCGTTTAGATCATTTACGATTGTATTAATTATGTAACTAGTACAACCATAAGCAAACATACACCCACCGTTATTACTATGCGAGTGCGGGTTATGTATGATGCGTATCCTCCTGTCGGCGGGCGAGTCCGCGGGCGTGTAGGCGTGTTGCTCGCGCGGGAAGTACACGCGCTGCGCCGCGCGACACGCCGGCGCCGTGACGCTGTTAGTACATAATACTACCAGGCGGGGAGACCGGTACTGGGAGAGGTGGCGGCGACATGTGCCTGCAATCAAAAAAATACTAAATAATAATAATTTAAAATTTAACAGCCTCCGTGGCGCAGTCGGTTAGACGCCGCCTGTGAAACGAGAGGCCGCGGGTTCGATCCCCGCACCGAGATAAATGTTTGTGCGGCCCACAAATATTTCTTCCGGGTCTGGGTGTTTGTGAGGCCGAAAAGTCTCTCGTAGTTCCCGATACCCACGACAAAAGATTCAATCTTAATGTGGGGTCAGGACTATGTATCTGACTGTTGGGCGTTATTTATTTATATTTTATTTATTTATAAAAAAAACTTTATTTCAAATAAAACATAAAATCAATGTGCAACTCGACATGGATTTACGTACAGGACTACTGGAGAAGGTCTCGATCTTCAGACGATTGTAGTTTATTACGATGCGAATGTACACACATTCATTTGTTTTTTAAGCAATTTATAACTAGTTCTTAATAAACAGGAACAAACGTAATTTTTATGGTTTGTTTGGTACAGAGTCCTTCGTACGCGAGTCCGACTCGCTGTTGGCCGGTTTTTTATTGCAATGAATGCCTAGACGAACATGCCGTTCACCTGATGGTAAGCGATACGACCGCTCATAAACAGTAGCAAAACCAAACATCGCCTTGAATTACATAATAATACTTGGCATTCCACCGCGCTCGCCATCCTGAGACATAAGATATTAAGTCTCGATATGTCCAGTAGTTACTCTGACTGCCAACATGTTCACGGTGGTCGCGGGTTCGAATCCCAGGGCACACCTCTGACTTTTCGGAGTCATGTGTGTATTGATAGTCAATCACCACGCACTAAAACGGTGAAGGAAAACATCGTGAGGAAACCTGCATACCATAGCGATTTATAAAAAAAACTATGGTATGTAAGTCCGCCAACCCGCACTAGGCCAGCGTGGTGGACTATATGGCCTAACCACTCTCAATCGTACTCTCGATTGTAGAGGAGGCCCGTTCCCTGCAGTGGGACGTATATGGGCTGATACAGACAGACCACCAGTAACATTGTATTCAAATGTATTGTATTTAAATGTATTTGTTTCGAGTAAAATGCAATTTTATAGTATTTTAACCAAAACACTTACATTCTAATTAATAAGAACTTATGGTCGTTATTAACTTATGGTCGTAACCATTAGGGTTACGATGTACGTTATACGAATCCGAACATTTACAGAGTTGGTACATTGGTATCGTCATAAACTTCGATCATCCGGGGATTCGAATTTCGTTTCGGATTTTCAGAGTAGGGCCCCTGAATACAGCCTTCCCGAAAATTTCTATGGTGATTTGTTCGAAAATTTAATCTATCTTTCTTATACCTAGAATATATTTTTACAAGTGGCTGGACATCCAGCACTTTTATGTGGCCCTTTTGGAATTACTTCTATCTTTATGACTTCATTGGACGTACTCACCATACTACTGTATGCGACAGATGAAATTTTCATCAGTTTGCAAGTTAAATGCGGGACGCGGGTTTAAAAAATGATTACACCGGTAACCACTTATCACTGTACATTGGTCGTTAGATATCATGAAATTATATTTACTGTTATGAAAAGGCCTTCCAGCAGTGGATTTACGGTCAAAAAATGATGACGAGGGTCCATTTTAGAACCAAAAAGTACTTGGACTAGTATGCTTTAATACTCTAGATAAGATCACTGAGGCGCCTTAAACGACATGCCAATTAATACTACCCCTATCTGTTACACACAATCTAAGCTCATGTAAAGAATAACAAAAACTAGGCTTTCGGCGTTCGTAAAAGTGCGTGGTGGCCTGTTGGTAAACGGACGTGGTCGCGGGTTCGAATCCCAGCGCACACCTCTGACTTTTCGGAGTCATGTGTGTATTGATAGTCAATCACCACGCACTAAAACGGTGAAGGAAAACATCGTGAGGAAACCTGCATACCATAGCGATTTATAAGAATTTCTATGGTATGTAAGTCCGCCAACCTGCACTAGGCCAGCGAGGTGGACTATATGGCCTAACCACTCTCAATCGTACTCTCGATTGTAGAGTAGGCCCGTGCCCTGCAGTGGGACGTATATGGGCTGATACAAGAACACAACAAGGCTTTCGGCGCTCCTGTATTTCGAGTATCTATATCCGCTGTTCAACTACGCCTAACCCTAACGCAACTACACAAAACGATAATAAAATACTCTAAATTGAATCAATTTCGTTGTATAATTAATTTCGGAGAACCGATTTATTTATGACTAAATGATTATTTTTCTTACTTAAATATCCCATGGTTGTCTGTAAGAAATTACCTAGTGTGATAAGGCCACCACTTGTACTATTATTATTATCATGTGATTTCTTTGTTATTTCTCCGTATGGTGCAAAAAAGTATTAAATAAATAAATAAATGTAGGATTTGAATGTTATGAAGAAAGATGAGTAGAATGAAACGTTAGACGAATGACATGTGGAACGTGATTTGTGTGAAAAAGATGACTAATGAAAGTATTTAAGATGGAAAGAGTTAGAGGATGAATGATTAAGATGTTGACGCAAGGACCGAATTAAAGGGAACAGTCTGAAAGACGTGCAGTGAAGACGAATTAATAAGACTAATTCAATTGAAGACTATACCAACAATCGTTGTTTGATTTGACCCCTTACGGAACTATTCCCACATAACTAAATAATAATGTATGTTTGTGTATACTAACGCAGCGCGGTGTGTATCGCGAGGTCCAGCGGGAAGTTGTGTCGCGCCGTGTTCACCACGCACAGCACCAGCGTGCGCGCGCCCAGCTCCGCGCCCGCCTGCAGCACGCTCCTGCGACACCACACGTTACAACACGCTGCGACACGCTACAGCGCGCTACAACACGCTACAGCATGCTACGACACGCTACAGCGCGTTACAACACGCTGCGACACGCTACAGCGCGCTACAACACGCTACAGCATGCTACGACACGCTACAGCGCGTTACAACACGCTGCGACACGCTACAGCGCGCTACAACACGCTACAGCATGCTACGACACGCTACAGCGCGTTACAACACGCTGCGACACGCTACAGCGCGCTACAACACGCTACAGCATGCTACGACACGCTACAGCGCGTTACAACACGCTGCGACACGCTACAGCGCGCTACAACACGCTACAGCATGCTACGACACGCTACAGCGCGTTACAACATGCTGCGACACGCTACAGCGCGCTACAACACGCTACAGCATGCTACGACACGCTACAGCGCGTTACAACACGCTGCGACACGCTACAGCGCGCTACAACACGCTACAGCATGCTACGACACGCTACAGCGCGTTACAACACGCTGCGACACGCTACAGCGCGCTACAACACGCTACAGCATGCTACGACACGCTACAGCGCGTTACAACACGCTGCGACACGCTACAGCGCGCTACAACACGCTACAGCATGCTACGACACGCTACAGCGCGTTACAACATGCTGCGACACGCTACAGCGCGCTACAACACGCTACAGCATGCTACGACACGCTACAGCGCGTTACAACACGCTGCGACACGCTACAGCGCGCTACAACACGCTACAGCATGCTACGACACGCTACAGCGCGTTACAACATGCTGCGACACGCTACAGCGCGCTACAACACGCTACAGCATGCTACGACACGCTACAGCGCGTTACAACACGCTGCGACACGCTACAGCGCGCTACAACACGCTACAGCATGCTACGACACGCTACAGCGCGTTACAACACGCTGCGACACGCTACAGCGCGCTACAACACGCTACAGCATGCTACCACACGCTACAGCGCGTTACAACACACTGCAACAGTATCACACACTGCAACAGTGCAACAATAAATGGTGGAAATTTACTGAAAATAGTCTCTATAACTTCTCTTAGAAGCGCCTTGTATCCATCAAAGAATGCATTGTTTTGAAGGGTCCATTATTCACAAATAAATAATATTATATTTTAATACCGAATCCTGATGCTAATTATTGCACCGAGCCGCATTACGCAGGCAGTATCTAAGAAGCAATTATATATTTTCTTTACAGGTTAATATTCAGGACTTCGTAAAATAATTTATTTGTAAGTGTAAGGTTTTTTTACTACATAGTACAAATAAGAATGAGTTCTTTACATTCGAGTAGTTAGTACTTAAACAAGATCTATGAATTCATTTACCAAATAAAAATAATTATTAACAGGGATTTTTTTTAATTCCTTTTCAATAATTTGGTATCTTTTGAGTCTCCAATTCTGGTATGTTTCCTATGGTTAAAGATTACGACGATAATTACTATCATCATACATAAACTGTTTACTCACTTATAACAGTTCTGTAACGAGGTCTCAGCCGCCGTGTGGTACTTGGCCGAGTACTTGGGACACACCGTGTGGATGATGTGCCTGCACCGGAGATTGAACCCGGGAGTCACCACCACCTCGCCCGTCCGACATTCTGCAACATGACATGAAAGAGTCTAAACGAGTACTACGTAATACATTGGTAGTTATTGATCATATTTTTCATCTGTATCAGCCCATATACGTCCCACTGAAGGGCACAGGCCTCCTCTTCAATCGAGGGTACGCTTAAGGGTGGTTAGGCCATATACTCCACCACGCTGGCCTAGTGCGGGTTGGCATTATGATTCATAGACAGGTTTAAAATCTATTTTAGCTATCGAATGCTTTGTGTTTTTCGAACGACTTCTGAATTCAGTTAGAGCGAAGAAGACTAAATATCCGAAATCTACTATTGGTTTTAAAACTGTTTATGAAGAAGGTCGTAAGTATGCAGCGAAACAGGCCGTAGAGATATTAACTTAAACACGGACTATGAAACTTTCCTTCGTTTTTCATTCAATTCCCATGAGGCTGACAAGAGAGAGGAAGATAATAAAGAAATAGTTTTTATTATTGTCACAATTTATATGTACTTATCTCGAGATCTCGACCTGTTAATTATCTATAGATTAAATATGAAAAATATTTTACTGGTATATATGAGAGGCCATCTGGGTAGGTACTACCACAATTACTATATTTCCCGCTAAACAGCAGTGTAAATGCACTGTTGTGTTTCGGATTGAATGACATTGTAGCCAGAATAATTAGACATATTGAGATTCAACATCGTATTTCTCAGGATGGCAAGAACAGTGGAATGTCAAGAAATGCTTTGAAATTCAAGGTATTGTTAGGTTCTGTTATTGTTCATGAGCAGTCGTATTACCATCAGTGATCAGACGAACGGCCTGCTCGTCTCGCCATTCATAGCAATAATAAAAAACTATCATAAATTACCTATCTACCTACCTAGTCACTGGTGGCAGGTCTCTCATAGGTACGTGAGACGCCATCTGGGTCGGTACCACCACAATGTCTATTTCTCTCGTCAAACAGCAGTGTAAATGCACTGTTGTGTTTAGGATTGAAGGACATTGCAGCTGGAGTAACTACTAGATATATTACGACTTAAAATCTTATGTCTCAGAATGGCGAGCGCATGATCGTATTTACCATCAGACGAATGCCATGCTCGTTTCGCCATTCATAGCAATAAAACCTATAATATAAAGTATTCACCCACCATAAGCCCTAGTAATGATCTCCTCCTTGAGCTCAGGTCCGGCCGCCTGCATGATGCGCTCGCTGACCTCGTTGCATTCCGTCAGCGTCTCGTCAGTTGTGTTGGTTATCACGTCCGCCTCCAGCGAGGTGATGTCGCCTTGCCTACAATTGGAGCAATGTTTGTGTTAAGCACTGTTTCGTTTTGGCAGGCGCAAGGGTGGAAGGCTAACGTTATTGCTAATACTATTTCCGTATCAGGATTTAGATATTTTTTAATCCAAATATATTTAAACCATATAATATATCAAATACTCTAACTCGTAATAGAGTGACAGACAATGACCTAAGCCCATTCAATGGAACCTTCGCTTGTAGAGGAGTCCGTGCTTAACAGTCTGTAATTATGGCCTGATACAGTACAAATATGATACTGTAGAATACTCTCCAGATAGGTGGAATGATGATGCGCAAGATCGCTGGCAGATGCTGGATACGACAAGCCAAAGACAGGGTAAAATAGCGCAGTTTGGAGGGGATTTGTGCCAGCAGTGGACACTGAAAGGCGAAATGATGATGATGGCTCATCACGACACCACCATATTTTTTGGGATAAAAAGTAGCCTATATTAGTCTCCTTGGTCCACCTTTATGTTAAATTACATCCAATTCCGTTTTGCGGTTTCGTCGTGAAGACGGAACATACATACACATTAGATTTTTTGCTCGTTCTTCTCTATTGAAAACCGCTTTCCGAACCGGTAGATCAAAAAATGACAATCTAAATTATCGTAATGGATTCAATAAATTATTTTCATTTTCATTTTTTACTTTCACATTTATAATATTAGTAGTCAAGTCTTGATAACTTACCATATCGCAAACCGCTCGTTGATACGTTCATCGAAGGGGTAGGGGTTGCCGGCGCTGGCGTGGGTTGCAGGCGACGCCGGCGCGGTCGGCGACGGCGACTCGGCAGCCTCGGGCGCGTCCTCATCATGCGACCAGCGCGCCACCGCCCAGCTCTCGCCCGGCGCGCGCATCACGCACACCGAACGCTCTGTAACACGCAACATGCAACATGAGCTTGTAACATCACATCTTGATACCGTTGTATAACTAGTATATTGATATGTGAGGGGCCGTGGAAAGGTACCACCGCAATGTCTATTTCTCCCGCCGAACAGCACTGTAAATGCACTGTTGTGTTTCGTTGTGAAGGATATTGTAGCCAGAGTAACTACTATGAGACTTAACAACTTCTGTCTCAGAATTATGAGCGCAGTGGAATGCCAAGCATTGCTTTGGATGCGGTCGTATCGCTTACTATCAGGCGAACGGCATGCTCGTCTCCCCATTTATTATAAGAATATTGAATGCTCTGTGACTGAAATGATTTGAATCGAGTAATGTGAATTTGTAACTTCACGGATTCGTAACGCTGTGTAACATGCAACGTGAGGTTATAATATCATCGTATTTTTGTCATACATCTTATTATATATTCAGTTTATTGAATGCTTTGTAAATTCTAACTCAAGGTTTATTTATAACTCCAATTCTTGCCCTAATTACGTAGGCACTTTTGCATATCGAATGTTCACTAAAATGTGATGTAATTTAACTTCACGAATCCCGAACAGTCTGTAGCATGCAACTTGTAACGCAATTCGTAACATCCCATCACTGTAGGTTTTAACTTAATTAACTTTGAGTAATATATTCTCAGCATTTCTATTATTCTCTATTAGAGTACAATCTTAACATGCGCCTCTCATTATTTACGCTCCGGCAAAAGATCCTACTTGTAAAGAATTACCGCAAGATGTCGCTCCTAAGTTTTTCTTAGGAATCAATGTTATATAACATTGCTCATTAGCAATTTGTTGCAATTGCAAGTCCTTAATGGTTCGAAATTATATAATCCCATCAAAAACATCCTGTAAAAAAATACCAAATCTCGCAGCTCAGGTTTTCTACCGCAAAAAGTTGTGAGATGCATGTAATACCAAGTCGATTAATTTATTTAGTCCTTAAGGGACCTTCTATATAAAGTTAATACGTTAGTTATTACCATATCAATATTAAAAATTCTTTACGTTTTAAATAAATAGATCGACTTGGCCATCCCATGAAAACATAATGTATCGTACAATTTATACATAATGCTGCTGGCCAAGTCGATCTATTTATTTAAAACGAAATAGTAGTTTAAGGTGGTAGTTTAAGCGGCTTCAGACACAATGCAATAGAAAATGTTGCAAAAGAAGGGACATTTTTTTTTATTCGTATTTGGGTGGTAAATCCATTTTGTCCTAAAATAATAGTGTGTACCCTTTTATTTATAAATACTTTAAGGGATAAAAAAGTTCAAATTATTATTATAGCAAAAACTATGGATTTACAGCCAAAAATTAATATATTTAAAAAAACATTAAAAATAATTGTCGCATTTCTCAGCAAAAATTTTAGTTGCTTTGTGTTTGAACTCACTAAAACCCGGCTTCGTTTTCGGTAGCAGTCTTGATATACCCGGTATACTTCGAATGTTCACTCGATACACGCACACTTTAGCTAAAAAAGGATTACACAATATGTAGTTTTTCATTTTTCCACTAATATAAGAAAAATAAAAACTTACCAGATTTTTTATACTTCATCTGAGGTAACCTAGTTATCTTAGTGTGTGTATAAAAGATCTGTTATATGCGATCCGAATCTACTGAGATAATCGAATTAAAGATTAAAACTCTGCACAATTTTCCGTCGTAATGTAGGTGAACGAGTGACTGCTGTAACGTTGCCAAAAATCAGTTCTGGAGTAAACAACTCCGTATCTCGCTATTACGAAAGCAGATTGAGGCGAAGATTTCCTTTTCTCGTATGTTACATAGGAACGGAGCCATAAGATTTATTATGAATGGTACAAAAATATGTTATACGACTTGTATTTACATCATCTATATACTGCTCCTATGATACAGATATACAAAAGTAGCACGAGTTTACAGAGTCACTATTGGACATATTGTTTTGTAATTTAAGGTGTTGCTTAGTTTTGCTACTGTTCATGAGTTCATGAGTAGTCGTAACGCTTACCATCAGGCGAACGGCATGCTCTTCTCGCCAATCATTGCAATAAATAAATAAAAAAGTTTTCTCACTATTACGATTTCGTATGTCTTCTAACTTTATTCGAGACATAACATTATTTCAGACCCACGCGTTATTTGATTCATAACATTCTTCGTCTCAGTACGAAGAAAGAGTTACGATTCACGAAACTATAACCTTTTTCGCAGCTTGCTCAATATCTAGAGCAGTGGTTCATAACCTTTTAGTCATGAGGGACAATTTGACATAATTTCTATCTAACCATTGAACACCCATTTGGTTGACTAGTATGGTTGTTTGTTAATACAGTACCGAAATGTAAATTAATAAAGGGTTTTCCTATCTATCAATAAAACATGCATTGAATTGTTTTAAGGGCGGCCTTAGGTTGTCTTAGCGAGATGCTTCCAGTGATCATCAGTGGTCCGTGGACAACCGGTTAAGAACCTCTGATCAAGATAATACTTATATACACTTGTATCTCTATCATCCTCTTTAGCAACTTTTGTTGGATCCCTCAAATAACCGATTAAGTTACCGCCCACAGATCAATTGCAATTGGCTTGACATTTACCAAATCCTTATTATGTAAGTAGAACGTATAAAATATTGAAGACTTGTCGAGGGACAGCGTGGTGTATTAATACTCGTTGGGTTCAATACGATATTTCCAGCGTAACGCCAATCAGATCGATGACTTTGCCTTCAAACGATCCTGGGAACTTACTTAGCCTAGTTAGAATATTCACTTTATTGTTATTTATTGGCGTGACAAAGTAAATAATAAATGCACCTAGTAGTTACATAGTCCTAAACCTAAGATAGTTTTGTGTGTGGATATAAGAAACTACGAGGAAAATTGTTGTCTCATAACGAATCAGAACTTACACAATAAAATGAAGCATACAAACAATAATTATCCTCATTGCAATGCATCTGATATTTAATGCAGTCATATATAAATAAATGCACCCAACAGTCACATATATAGTCCTGAGCCCAAGTAAGATCAATTAAATCTTGTGTCGTGCGTTTCAGAAAGTGCGAGAGACTTTTCGGTCTCACAAACATCCAGATTCGATACAAATACTTCTGGGTCTCACAAAAATTTATTACCAAACACATTTAAGTATGTGGATTTCTTTAACGTTTTTAGAAACAAAATACCAACTAAAAGAAACGTGACGAGAAATCTATAGACTGCTGGGCACTCCACTACCTTCGTCTCCCTTTCCATTTACCTTTTTAAAACCCGGCATAGTTTTCTCAAATATAGTCTTAAGTGCTATAATATTCATGAGCGGCGGTAAACATCTACAACCATGTGAATCATTAGCAAGTTTGCTCATAAAATGATGCATACTACTCGCGACACTCAAAACCCGTTCACCTTCAGCGCACACCGCTAAATCTAACAAAGAAAGCGAACAGTTTGCAACGTTTCCTTATCAATGGCGAATCCAGGGGGAAGGTCATGGGTGTCATGACCCGCCTCTTGGCTGGCTCCACAGGCTGGCTCTAAATTGACAGAATTTATTTATTATCTTAATTATAAAATTTATAAGAACAGATTTTTTTTATGTACATGATTAAAGTAAAAAGTGTATGTTTTCACAAATCACTGTAACATATTTAAAAAACTTTATTACGAATTCGAATATCGAAATCGTACCCAGTGTTCAAGAACTATATGACCCCCCTGGCTTGGAAGCTGGAGCCACCCTCGTTCCTTATCTAAGTAAATGAAGTAGGCACTCGTTCTGAGTAACCGCGGGCGATCGGTCATGAGGAAAATCGACCTACATTCGAATGGCGCATCGCGGCTCCCTTACACGTATTCCCAAGGGGTAGGCTGGGATGCAACGAGCCGTGATTTTGCCCGCATTCTCCAATAATGTGCTAGGGGACGGATGCTCCAAACCTATTTTGAGATTATTCTCTTTGAGTACGGAGATCTTACAAACAAGTTTGATTTAGGTAGAGGTAACATTTCTCGTACCATCTCTAAACGCAACCATTGTAATTTTATGGCATAGTTTCACAAGCACTCATCATGACTGATGGTATGATCATCATAATATACGACTGCATAGCGAACACCGTTTACGCAAGTGAGTAATATTTCCGGTTCAGCTTGAATATATTTAATTTAATGCCCACTGGCATGGCATGTCAAAGACAGCTATCGACATTGTAATAAAACTGGACTATTTATTTCACAAATTAAGAAAATGGGAGGATAATATTAAACCTCTTGATTCACATTTACATGAATGAAACCACAAAGCTCAGTATGGCAGCACATGTGCAGATTAGATGGAAACTTCAGGAGCAGTACTCCAAATGATTGTTACGTATCTAACCTACCATATGAGAGACCTGCTGGAATAGGGCTTTTTATGTGGGGGCCGTCTGTATACGTATCACCGCAATGTCTATTTCCTCGCCAAACAGCAAAGTGAATGCACTGTTGTGTTCCGGTTTGAAAGACATCGTGGCCATAGCAACTACGGGACATACTGAGATTTACATCTTATGTCTCGGCATGGTGAGCGTGGTAGAACGCCAAGCATTGCTTTGTACTTCATGATGTTTGGTTTTACTACTGCCCATGATCAGTCGTATGGCTTACATTTAGGTTAATACATGCTAGTCTCGCCATTAATTGCAATAAGAAACAAAAATTCCACATTCACTAAGGTGAAATCCACCAACATTCCACACATTTGCCTCCCGTATTCCGTATTCCAGCCCAATAATTCCACCGAGCGTCTTTCCCAGTAGTTGTTATCTATGCAGCGACCCGCGCCGAGGTCCCGACCTCCGGCCGCCCTTGTGCCATTTCATGCAACCTTGTTTCTAACGCTCCCAGATATTTTTTACCCGGTAGGAAACTGCAGATTGAACATCTTTCCATACATAGAATATTTTTAATACACTAGTTAGCGGAAATAGTCGGTTTGCAACTGGAAATAGAATACAGAAGATATCAGAGAGACTTTCAAGTTTTATGTACACAAAAATATATTTCCGATAGAATAGTTGCAATGATATGAAATACGTACCTAAATATATGTATTGCTTGAAATATATGAGGGTTTTGATCAGATGGGTTAAATTAATATTGTGATAAATCTATTGTTGCCGAAATAATTTACGTCAATCAGGATTATGCAAGAAAGACACTAAAACTGTAATGCAACTTAATAGCAATGCCCTACAGGGATATCGTAAGGAACTACGTAATATAATACTGTTTAAACTAAAAATTACATGTATAAATCATTCGAGAAACAACAACGTTATGTAACAAGGAAAATGCCTAATAGCATATACATATGTATATGGCCATGCCAAGTATAACTAAAATATAAAAAAATAAAGTTGCACATTGTAACAGAATAGTATGCAAGTGGCATGAACTGTAAATAGAAATAAAATGGCAGCAATATTTCCTTCGCAATAAAAAAGTTAACTTGCATAATCGCGCTTAAAATATTACCGCGCGTGTAAAGATTTATGCATAGCCATTGCACAACCTTAACTTGATTTCAGTCATACGTTTAAAAGCCGATGTATTTATAGTTTACAATTTACATATATGAAATATATTATAAGCCGTCTATCATCTACTGATGTGCGGCGATATTTCGAACCATAAATCTATACTAATATTATAAAGCTGCAGAGTTTGTTTGAACGCGCTAATCTCTGGAACTACTGGTCCGATTTGAATGATTATTTCAGTGTTGGGTAGTCCATTTATCGAGGAAGGCTATAGGCTATATATCATCACGCTATGCCCTATAGCAGGAAAGCAGTAGTGATATTTCTAGCAAATAAGAGAAAATTTTGTTCGTTTTTTGTGGTCCGATTGGTCGATATTCTAAACTAATAGTCAGAATTAAACATTTTGACCGCCATTTTAAAACGTGTATGCACCCGGGCGGAGCCGGGCCCGACCGCTAGTAAATTATAAATATCTATTGCATTGTTTGAGATATTTTTTTTTATAATATAAGCAATAAGCATTTTTACTCGTAATTAAATAGCCTTAACATGTCCAATGTAACAAAATATGAAGAGAGAAATTTATTTTAATTATTTTGACATTTGCGCCATCGGCGACAGAACAACGTAAACGAACTTTATGTTTTTTTTTTATTTCTATGAATGGCGAGACGAGAATGCCATCCGCCTGGTGTTAAGCAATACAACCGCTCATAGACAGTAGCAATGATTGGCATTCCACTGCCCTCGCCATCCTGACACATAAGATGTTAAGACTCAATATTTCCAGTAGTTATTCTGGGTACAATGTCATTGCAATCATTAATCATTAACAAATATTTACCAATTGGTAATTAATTTAACATATTTTAGAAGCAGTTTCATGACTTGCTGGTGAGCTGAAGACACTATGAAGTTGCCAGCTAGTGGGCAAGCGTCCTACGGATTAGAAAGGGACGCACGCTGGTGAGAGAAAGAGATAAGTATAGAAGCATGGACAATTTGGTAAGTTTTTAATTAACAATAGTACGATAGTGACGACATAGCATCTGACATGAGATACTGATCCCTCGGCCATCGTTACAAATATGCCAGCCTTATCAAATCAGATGTACACAAAATGCTTAACCCGAAATTCGGCACACTTGAGTGAGACAATATACCGGGCTTTCCACTATATTGTACCAACGCTTCTTAGCTTTCACTATCCAGACTCACATTCTACCACCAGCTTCTACCTGTTACCGAAAAGGTCTGATTTATAAAACTTTAACACGTATGTGTATTATTAAACCATTCAAAATACATTAACATAACGTGAATAAACAAGCTAGTAAAATAAAAGCAGAAGTGTAAATGATCTACATCGGCATTTAACGTCCCAATTCTAATATTTACTCAATGGTACATTCATCAAACCGTGTAAAATATTGTCAATGGGACGCATTATGTTCCCGTGACGCTGGCTGCAGTGTCGCCGTCCTACTCTCGCGGGTACATTTAAAAAGAGATGGATAACTCATTCATAAATAGAATTTCCTTTGAAAGGGAAGTGATAAGCTACCATTGCGTTGACTTTATTGAAAACTATTCCTGTTGAATGAACGTAAAAATGAATGGATTTTTACTTCCTTTGGTCGTAGCGATAAAATTTACGAATGATTAAAATCTCTATTGCGTCGTTGGTGTTATATTGTTGTGGACTGTCGGGTTTTAGATTCAATTCTTGTTAAAGGCTAAAGAAAAAAAATGCCTGTTTGGATTTTTGCCAAGCCGCCATCAATAGCCAGATGCTCATTATTACGTTATTTGTAGTCCTACACTCTTTTAAGAAAATAGGCAAAATAATATTTATGATTGCTTAGTGTAACTGACTTGTTAGATACATAATTTTTACAGGTATTAATTCAATTACAATAAGATATTCAAATTATAGTAAATTTTAAATTAGAATAAAATCAGGACGAAAGTATTGATTATTATGTCGGTATCATGGCTTTATTTCTGATGTCATCAGTGTCTTACTTCAGCATTAAACAAAGGAAAGTGAAACTCACAAAACTATATACATACATCCTTGATTCGTCTCATTCAATTATTGTCTTTATCAGATCGTAGCCTGGTAATGTCAATTTAATTTCCTCACATTTGCATGAGACAATTAAGTAATGAATGTCAGTGGAAATAATTGTGTATTATTAATGTATCCATTTTTAAAAGCTTAAAACCTGTCTTGGAGACTATAAAACTTGACCCATATTTAAATAAACAATATTTTGCAGTAAATTACTCCAACTTCCGTATGCAATAGGAAATAAGACACCACTATTATAAAGCAATATTCCAATAACCCTACGTACATTATTGACCTCGCTGAGGCTTGGAAATTATTTACGAGTTGGAATTATGGTAATAGCAATATGATGAGCCGGAGACATGAAACGAGTTGAGCCGCACGGAAAACATGCAAGGAAATACACTACACCACTTTACTCGAATCTGGTACGCATACATAATACCGCCTTGTCGTTTCAGCGACCTTGAGTCACATAAAGAAAGACTCTTACATAACAAGTAAGAAAAAAAACCGGCCATAAAATATGATTTATTTTTGTTATAAATTCGAATCTTTCTTTTTTTGAATTTGAAAGTTTGAATTAGGTTTTTAGTGTAACTGGCTGCTTTGTCGGATTCGGAAATTAAAAGAACAATAAATAGTCTTACCAATAATGGTCATTATTCAGCCAGAATCTTGATACGAGAAATAAATCACGAATCACTCACTACGTTATATCAAAACTCGATCAAAGAACTTGAACGCGGCCGATCGTCGCGGCGTACAGCAGGCATGTGACCTCGAACGGAAGGGAACACACCCCCGGGGGTGACGTGGCGGCCGCTGGGGGCGGGGGTGCGTGACGTCACACGGTCGACGACCCGCGGAAGTAGGTCATCGGGCTGGTCGATCTACTGGCAGTTTTGTGAGAATAAATCATTTTGTAACTGGCCCCCATTACGTAAGTGTAATCTCGGCGCCCATCACTTAGTTATGGCGGGAATGGTTCGCGCCAAGAATGAACCGTGAATGACTTATGTCAGACGAAAATTGTCTGCATCTTGTTAATAAATAAATATTAGATGTTTTGAATTGTAAGTGAACGAAATTTACGATTGTCTTAAATTTTTATACAATAGAGTTATTGCACTGAGATTACCATCTCTCCCCCATCGACATAATTTTGCCGGCCTCTTTCAATTTGGACGTTTACCCGTTAACCCGAAACGCAACACACCTCTGTAGTCTGTGGGTCCATTCAAAATCATCACTTCACAAAAACCCTATATTTCACCAAATACAATTGTACCTTAAATTAAAACATTACCAGCATTTACCACAAATATCTACTTCTGTATTGTCCCATTATCTTACTAAAATGTCATTCCCAAATATTCAACACTTTCAAAATGTCATTTGAAAACTTGCTCTGGCTCGTAGCGAAGATTAACTTTCGTGGCAAACTTTAAGTCGTACAAGTTCTTATCGTAGTTTGTCTAAATCGGTTCCCTGCGCAGCTTCCGAAGTTTCTCTTTCCTTCCTGAAGCTGATCGCTTATTGATGTAACAGGGGAAAGACTATTATAAGAAATACTGACTGTTTAAATTTATATCAGTTTTGATATTTGCGTTGAGGTCTATTTGAATATTCTTTATTCGAATAGTCTTTTGAATAGGTCACTGAACTACTATAGCTTCGGAACGTTTAGCTTTGAAGGAAAAACGCCGTGAGAAATTTCGTCAGTAATCTCTTTGCATTCGCTTTTTTTTCATATCCTTTTTAAAAATAATGCTTTCAATACATCATTTTCATGTCGAAAAATAAATATAGTGTAAGTATTACATAGTGGTACAAAATAAGTACTAAAATCAACTGCAGTGATCCAAGTAACAGGATCGAGGGATAGGCGGGCCAGTGTTATTACGTGCAACTGAGGGAGATAATCATATTCGGCCAGCCGAATTTTTATAAAATGTCTATCATAATAATATTTTTTATTGCATAGTGTTTGCAATTACAAAAACTAACATACGACTTCGTTTTCGGTTACAGACTTGATATACCCTGGATATATAAAAAATATATATATAAAACAGTCTCTGATAATCCTAAAATGTCTATCCTATTGCTCAAATCAATACGTGATTATCAAAAAATGGTGGTAGAAAATATCTCAAATTATATTTCTAGTACCTTTATTTGAACAAAACCGTAGATATCATACAACAATAATTTAAACACTTCGCTGCAAAGTATTTTCCCCACTTCAAAATGGCGTTGGAAAATCCCCTAGATAAACACTTGATTGAACAAAATGTTGTCCTTACGATGTACGATACGAGTGTTAGAACTTGAATATGAGTAATACGCACAATAAAACAGCGGATTAATGGTTTATAATCTTGATATGGATTATAACTTGTATGCAAAATTACAATTATAAGAGCTATATTAATTAGCTTGTATAGGAACTATACAGTTAAGGTATGATCGTAGGTGTATCATAAAAAGATACTTAGTCCAGGCAACTAAAGGAATACAGAGTCAAAGTTTTAGAGTGGAGCCCACATACGCAAACACAGTTCTGTGATTATCTTGTTCTTCTCAGAAGAAAGATAGATAATTAATAATAGAAGGCATGAAATTGCTGGATGCTGAAGCTGAACGCTTCCAAAAGATCACTATGGCTATCCTTCAAAATGGTTAGAATCTATGGACATATATTGACTTAATTCCGCCAGCGATATACCGGGTATCTCAAGACTGCTACCGAAAACGAAGCCGGGTGGTAGTTTTAGTGACTACAAACACAATGCAACTCAAATTTTCGCAATGAAAGGCGACAATATTTTTTTATGATTTTTTAAATATCGTCATTTTTGGGTGGTAAATCCATAGTTTTTGCTAAAATAATAATTTAAACTCTTTTATACCTTAGATTATTTATAAATAAAAGGGTATACACTATTATTTTAGGCAAAAATGTATTTACCACCCAAATATGGTCATAGGAAAAAAATAACAAAAACAAAATGGTCGCTTTTTTTGCAAGTTTTTCTGTTGCATTGTGTCTGAAGTCGCTCAAACTACCACCCGGCTTCGTTTTCGGTAGCAGTCTTGATATACCCTGTATAATGAGGTCCTTAAAGGACATATGTGAACAAAGATAAAACGAGAAAACAATGAGCTGTGTCGTAAAACAGCGTCGCCAGCTCATCACAATGGATGGATTTGCTGGATAATCTGTATTTACACCGTATTTGCTTAGGACAATGTTTGTTAACAATCATTATCATTGATAATATATGTAGTATATGCATAAGTAGGTAATTATGCTGATCAAATGTACTTAGAGGGCAGATGGTCTAATAGGGATTGTAGGGAATCGCTGGACGTAAGTTGAATCCCTGGGGACGCTGATGTTTCTAATCCAACCATTGAAAGTTTATCCCACGTAATAATAGGATTTGCTCTGGAGTAAACCAATTCGTCAAAGGTAAATGCCTCGTAAGCAGCTGATCCTAAAATTCTAAACCATATAATTCTACAGCATGCATAATAAAATTAAACAGGGTTTAAAGGTGATATTCTCAAGATTGTGAAGAATTTTTTAGGATTATTTCTGCCTGTCTACAAAAATTTCGAAGGTATTTTACTAGGCAAGCGCGGTAAATTAGCAAATGAAGCCCCTTTCGAACGTACCTGCGACCTATAAACAAAAAATGGAAATAACTTCGAAATGTCCAATTATAGGGCGATTATCTCGCCTATCCTCGATACAGTCACGGATGGATTTTTAATTACGCAAATTAACGTTGTCAGCGACTATCGTATGATTAATAGGTTGCCGTCGATACGAAATTGCATTTATAGAGCTCTGGCTAATTCCCATGGTAATTACCGAGCTGTCTGCTCGGGCTCGAGCTCGGGCAATAAGGGCTTATCAGAGTCAAAAGGTACGTTTGATATTTGAGTCGCTGCTTGAATTAAGTTCTTAATATAGTTATAATTATAGAGAAGAGTATCGAAAACAACTTCAGCAATTTTTTAAGTAAATCCAATCCATTTACTAGTTTAGGATCTAATCTATCGCCGTATTATTTTGTAATCGAACCACATGTTTGCTGTCAGGTGTATTTATCAGCATCGCTCAAAAGAAAAATAATGAATTAATTTCTAAAGATGATTGTCCCAGATAAAAGCTCATATAAAAACTACAAATACGAATTGCTCTAAAAGCAGTAACTCGCCGTTATTTTCCCAAACTAGTTTAGTGAAGCAATTCCGTCCACCAATGTTAACTTATGTTAACATCGACAAATCTAAACTATTCCCATTGACTAATCACTCCTAAACTAAACTGTGACATAAACTACTCAAACAAATAAAGAAAAATCACATTAAAAAGACGCTCGTTTTAAAACAATGCCAGTTCATTTAGCCTCCACTCGTGTGTGCAATAAACAATGTACAGATGATTATAAATGAACACGTAATAGAATACACAATGACAATTATTACTCTGGAGAAAACGAGTCGTGTTTTAACAAAGGGGACGAACGGCCTAGTGTGTTTGGTATGGTTGATTGGCCATAATCACCAGCTGGGTACTGTTAGACTATCGTAATTCACTTCTCTCTTCTCTAAAGTTTGCTACAAGAAAAACAAGTCTCCAAAAATTATAATTACGAACGACTTTCTAGGATATGAACGATGTTAGTTCGCAACATGCATATGGTGGGAATGCAATCCCACCCGAAATCAGACCAAGAAAAAATAAAAGTTGATTTTACGTAAATAAACGATGGTGAAAGATGGACAAGATACAACATTAAAGACCTGACAAACCCGGAAGAGCTACAACATCAAGGTGATCGTTGACGCAAAACCAAATGTTCAATGACCCAAAAATATAAGCAGGGGTGGGAATATCAGAGATATCAAATTTCTTCCATGAGAGTGATACGTCACGGTTCATTCATGAAATAATAAAATAACAACCTATAATAATCAACCTGGCTCTACTAGTTTAAGCCAATATAAACAGAATATATAACATCAAAATGCACAAATCTAATAAATGCTAAACTAACACCGGACTATAATTATAGAGGAAACATTTGCTCGTACACATACAAACATCGCAGATAAACCCGACGCGACGTTAAGACTGAAACTTGTATTTCGAAATAATGTCTTGCTATGATGTGGAATTAAATATGTTTTATGAATCATAATCTTAGTAGGCCATAAGAAGTTTATTGTCAAACATGGAGTAAACTAGAGAGTTTATGTATAATATGAAACGAATATCGAATATTCGAAAGTTCTACGTTCGGAGTAAGTAATAGTAAGTTTTTTTCTTCTAAAAATCAATACTATTCTCTATGAGACTTATCATTCACTCCGAACTTAGTCTATGGTTACGACGTACGATAAAGGACTCGAACATTTTGTGTAGTACCAAGACATATTCGTACAGTTTCACGTTCGACGTCCGAACATTCGAACTTAGTTTCGGTTTATAGAGTTACTCGCGTGATTCTTAGGAGACCTATGAGAGATGAGAGAGTTATTGACTATTTCTCGCCTTGCTTTGAATGGAACATTGACATGCCAAATCATGTAATTTTCAGTTCTAATGACGTTGCTGCCTGTCATCATGATCAGCGGATTACTACATTTCTGGTAGGGTTATTGGATTATATATTATGAATATATTTATAAATACTTTATTGTACACCACACAAATTAACACAAATAATAACACAAAGCGCTTATATGTATATGTGTAACAAACAGCGGTCTTCTTTCTTTTCGCGATTTTTTTCAGACAACCTTGGATTAGTTGGTTGCTAGAGGTTCATCCGTTGATTTAGCAGGTTGTATTATGAAAGTTTTGGTCGGAACCATTCAGCCCCTCATCCATTATGCAAATAGGTAAGTTAACAATTCAATAATCAAAACTAAATCCACTGTTTCAGTAGACGTTGCAAAAACTGTACTGTACTCAAATGTAGATTACGTATAAAATTTTGATAACATTATATTATGATCAGTAGGTTGAAAGACAAGTACTTATTGTAAACTAGCTGTGCCCGCGACTTCGTCCGCGTGGAATTTAACAGAAAGTTAATTAGTTTTTATAGTTATTTTTTTAAATAAAATAATTTTTCGAATACAAATGTAACCTAAGTTACTCCTTGTTATATCAGCTACCTGACAAAAAAAGTCCCGTCAAAATCGGTCCAGCCATTTCAGAGATAAGTCGGAACAAACAGACAGACAGACAGACAAAAAAAATATTAAATATCATTTTCGGCACAGGTATCGTGTATATAACGATATGTAGTTGCACATTTTTTTATTTTCACTTTACAAACAGACACTTCAATTTTATTTATATGTATAGATATTTTTGTGAAACTACACCTTTTTAACATATTAAATCAGTTCGGTGACACACATTCAGGGATATCGTGCTTTGCATTACATAATATCATTCAATGAAATGAAGCAATATGTATCCCGTGGAGAATACACGTAATTAGTTAAATATATCTGTCATTAATAAACATAGATAATATTATATTTTGTTATATAACGTAAATATACCATATTAGATAATAATCATGTCGTTTTAGGGCAAAGACTTATATATATACATAAACTCAAGCCTTTTTCCCAGAAGGGGTAGGCAATGGTGCTACCAGGACACCCAGATTTCGCCTTGTATGTTCGGTCCCGCAATGTGATAGGGGGCGAGCATATAGGGCACAAATTCCTGAATAGAACAATCCAATAACACTTTGGTCGACTCGGGATTCGAATCCGAGACCTCAGCTTTGTTACCGAACAGTAGTAGTACAACTATTTTTTTAAGATTGACGGATTTTATCATGCTAATCAAAAGTAAGACTTAAAAATTAATAGTCTACTTTCAGAAAACCCAAGAGGTATGAAAATGTATGAAGTGCACGTAGCTTTAGGTGAATAAGCGCAAAAATAGTTTTTTTTTATACTGGCCCGGTATGTTTACTACACTGCGCCTGATGGAAAGCGCAAATGCCGTCCAGGCAGGTCCAGGTATCAAATAGCATAAGACGGCGGTCCCTTGCCATTCGAAGTAATTATGCCGGCCCCATGATGTGACCCAGTGATTGCAAATATTCAACAAAATAAAGTATGTGGAGCATATGTCAGTTAATGCTTCATCCACTTTTTCTGATCTGTCTGCCTGATCAGAAAGATACAATTTCTTTGGTAACTTGCCTCAAGATTTGACGTAGTTGTAGTTCCTAAAGGGAGAACTCAAATTCTTTTGTACACTGTAGTAAGCCTTATACCGTCCTTCTCAAGGAAATGCGACATGATAATTTGTTGATGAAGGATCTATGACAGCCTAATAGCCTATTGTTAAAGATGTGTTATCTTCAAGACGACCAACCAACCGATTAACGTGAAGAAAATTAGGTAGCAAGAAGGCTATCACTGATCGAGATCAGAAAAACCGACCATTATTTTGGCATTGACCTTTCACTACCAAGGCTTGTAGAAAAATACTTTTCCAGACACATACACAATTTGAGAGCTATTAGCGTCGAGGACTGAGGAAATGAGTAATGGCGATATGGAGCAACCATGGCAAAAACATTAGTGGACACGGTGTCGGAACAAGCCGACCATTAAGGTGACTAAGGCGAACAAAAAACTGCGTGTAGAGGCCAGCTATTTGCTCTGAAATGGAGGTTTATATTCGGTACTTATATTTGAAAGATCATTCAAAGTCGTCTGGGGCTATGAAGCAGCGGAAATCGGATTTGTACCATGAGGTCTTATAAGTAAGGTTTTTGGCTAAAGTCTCTTTCTTCTATCTTCAAAAATAGCATTTTACAATGCTATTCATTTATAGTCTTCATAAAATATGATCGGAATCAGCAATCAATACTACCACAGTTTGTCTCTTTTAGAAACAGACCGTGTTCCTTAGCAGCATTTTTAGCCAAATACGTAACATCAGCTGTAACGATATTAACTGATCGATTTTTATTTGATAAAAATTACAGGCTTGTTTATTAACACAACCTTGAAGGACAGTACGATTACAGAAGCAGTTTTGTTCCCCTCTTTAGTAATTCTTGTTACTGTGGATGTTCGTATGTGATGCTTATCTACGGTCATGGTTAGTTTGCTCTACAACCATATAAAGTTTTATAACAAGCCCTAAAATAGCACTGCTGTATTTAAATCGCACCAAAAACCCAATACCGATCTGAGCAAATATTTGGAAGGTCGTGTTTGTATTTGGATGTTGCGTGTCGCCTGCCCCCATAGCATAAGTTCTCAGTAGGTGTGAAGTTATTATTTATATAACCTTCTGTTACACACGCATCGCTTTCGTGGCTATTTTTTGTTTAAATAAAAGTAGTGGCAAACAAAAAGGCCTAGAAAACGTTACCACGGTCAAGGTCGCAAGCAACATACGAATGTGGTAATATTTGCATATTTTGATAATATATTTGAAGAGCAGCATGGCGGAAACGACGTAGTGCGTGGTGGCCTGTTGGTAAACGGACCAGACGCGGCTGCCAACATGTTCACGGTGGTCGCGGGTTCAAATCCCAGGGCACACCTCTGACTTTTCGGAGTCATGTGTGTATTGATAGTCAATCACCACGCACTAAAACGGTGAAGGAAAACATCGTGAGGAAACCTGCATACCATAGCGATTCATAAGAATTTATATGGTATGTAAGTCCGCCAACTCGCACTAGGCCAGCTGGTGGACTATATGGCCTAACCACTCTCAATCGTACTCTCGATTGTAGAGTAGGCCCGTGCCCTGCAGTGGGACGTATATGGGCTGATCCAGATCCAGATGGCGGAAACGACGGGAAACTATCAAATGTAACTTGAAAAATAAATTACACATTTGGATGCGTTGTGTTTACTTGTATGTACTTGCTATGTGAAGTATCTTTTATTATCTTCGACAGTCTTCACTCTTATTTATTTATTTCACAGAGCACATCGAAAAGAAACAAAAACTTAAGAGCGTTTATACCCTGCACGCGCTTTTTGGCTTAAAAACAGGACTTTTCAAATGAGTTAATAGCCACCAATAAACAATTTAAAGGAAAAATAATTATTACTAATTTTAGAAAAGGTTGTCATCTAGGGATTTTGGTGGAAAACATTATAGATTGATGGATAATTTGTGAGTACTATACGGATTACTGAACACAAGTTTCGTTATTTAGGCTTTACATGGCAATTTAGAAGCTTAAGATATCCGAAACCACTAAATATAAGATGAAAATAAAAATATCATCAGACTAATAAGACCCTTATGGAGGGATTTTGCTGAGAAAAATAATCTTTTTGTGTTTAGTTCCTGAAAAATAAAAATTTAAACAATGCGAAATTATTCAGAAACTCTCGTCAAGAACATATTTTTTTTCACCAACTTATCGTACATAATTTTTTATAGCAATTGCATATTACAATAGAAGAACATCTTATCAATAAATTACCATTTTTATATTTCAACAAAATTAGTTTTCATGTTTTCTACAAATATTTTAAAAACCACTATAAAACACGCTGTTCGACGTGGATCAAATCAGACCGCCGCAAGGCCTTCTAGAGGGAGGACGTATCGCTCGTCGCTCCGGCCTGGCTGCAGTCGATTATGCCGCGCGTAGTAAAAATAGCCACGCGCGGAATGCGATTACCACATCTTAATACTTTGGTAGTAAAATATTTAATTATTTTTATTACCTACAATGATTTTGTAGTGAGTATAAATTATGTTTCAGGTAATATAATGGGATGTAATTCCGAGGCTAAATTATGTTATGTATTGTAATATAAAATTAAATATATTTTGTAATTGTAAGGGGTTGTAAGGCCCCTAACACTATTTATGTGTTCGAACACGAAATGATTAATAAAACGTCCGTAGTGTATACTGATTGAACACTGATTTGAATGCAACTTAACAATGTAATAATAACGAAAATATGATATGTATCCAAAATTTGTATTATTCTTTGCTTGCACAGTAATATTTGTCTACTTATAATGCAAATAAGATATTTTTATGATATTATATTACAGTTACATTTCAATTGAATATTTGAAGCGCACGCATCAAAGTTGTTTGAGCCGATTGTATAGCGAGCCGACGCGGCAGCTCTACGCACACAGCTTTGGTCGCTTATGTGTGCGTGAAATTAACGAAGAAATACCTATAGTTGACTTTGCGCGCAAGGTGTATACGCTCTTAAAAGAAACTACAATAAACAGAAAAGTATCGATGGCGGTCGCTCTAGACGATTTCTTACAAACAACCTTTGGATGTATTTATCTAAGGACAAGAAGACTTCTACACATTTCTACTGTTCCCAAGTTATCATCTTTAAAAATCCTCTCAGCATTGAGACTACTGAAGACGGCAAATTCAACGCCAAGCATCCACCAAGTCAATTTCATACGTGCCACCTATTCCGTTCCGTACGGCACAGTTCCATAAGTAGTTCTGCATAATTTAAACTCGTGGAATACTAAAGTGCATTGTCTAGAACTGACGTGGATACCTGACTCCACCGAGTTCTGCCGTTAGCATTGGAACTTGGTAAATTAATCTGTACAGCGTCTATTGTAGCACTTCGACTTAATTTGTACAAATTGCGATGGAATTTCATTTTTTGGGTGAATTAACGTATGATTCGTTAGGTTTTGAATTTGAGATGCAACTTGCAGCCAGCTTGGTAGCGAGAATGTAATTTTATTTTAATCTGTTTAACAATAAGTCGCAATTCATAAATCCCAAACCGACTTGTATACCGTATTTGGCATTAATTTTCTAAACAATGAGTTCGCGAAATCCTTCACTAAAATAATCGTGTTAAGACCTAATCATGAAAACTTGAGCAAGAAACGCACAAGAATACCTCGATAACAATTCAAGACGATCAACAACCGTGTACTGTTTTTACCTGAAAATAAAACCCCTGTCCGCGTACAAAAAAGAGGAAAACCGAACAATAATATTGACAATAATTGCGGTCACAATGCTGTGTCAATAAAAATATTGTCAATTCCAAGGCGTTGCTTCGATGCTTCGATTAGTACGCAATTTATAGCGTGGTGGCGTCACAGCATTTTACTCTCCATTGTCTGCTGTGACCTGATGGGTGGGCGGTTAGATGACGCATGACCCTCCAATACAATAGTGACGATAGTTTCTCACATAAACGCAGAGACAATATATGCTGCTTTCCACGACCATGGTCTGTTTCGCTTTTGTTTCGTTATATATATCTAAACATTATTGATCGAGGCTCTAGTACGAGTATAAAAAAGCTATGAATTACGAGGGTATAGATCGATTAGGAAGTATGGAAATCTAAATATCAATTCTAGGTTTTGAATGAAACTTATGGTGGAAATTTAGAAAAAAATTACAAGCTGGCGAAAGGTGGTACAATAGGTCAATTCTTTTCTGCAACGTGGCTACGTAGCAAAGTTTGAATATAATAAAATGAAAAAAATCCTATTTTTCGTGGAATAGATGCTATGTAATATAACATAGAATGATGTCTGTGCGCGCACAAATCACCACATCTAAACGTGCTAAGAAACCTTAATTTTCATACAGCTGATTCACATTCCACTGACGACAGAACGAATGCGATTGCCATAGAATTTTCTTACAGAGAACTGATGGTCCAAATTCCTAGCAAGTTATAAAACGTGCCGTCGTTCTTGGTACCCATATCCTATTGATCGTCGGGTTCAAGCTCTGTAAGAATACTAGTAGATTATTATTACTACGCACCAAACAATGCATGCAGAATTTTCAAATGATGACTACTTCTTTATGAAATAGGCGAAGAACTATAACTGGCCTAAGTGAATTATATTTTCGAAACTCACATTGATCACCTTACCGTATAGTCCATATATGTTGCACCAGACCAAAACGATGCCAAGTTGTTTCAAGTTTTAAAACGGAATAAAGTAAATTTCAAATGTTATTAAAGTTCAATGTGCTTCAACATCACAAGAGCCTTGGAGCGGTTGAGTCAGACAATGAAACGCTAAAATTGAGCCGCGGGACGGGAAGTGGGCGACAAAGAAGCGGAACCATCGGTTAGGTCAATGAAAGAGCTCGTCATACTGCTACTTCATAACATGGAGATTAGATACACTTAGATTTTCTATCTCTACTTATATCTTTTAGAGCCTAAGTTCCAGTAGTGGGACGCTCATCTGATGGTAAACGGTCATTGTTACTTATAAATAAATAAAAAAACGTTAAACTGCTACTTCACGTCTGTTTCCCAAAGTCTCGCGTCAATGCTCGTGCATGTCATCTTTGGTCACAGAAATTTAATATCTACGGGTATATCCATTAAATGTATTGTTTCCAAACTAATATATTTCATACATTATTTTATTTTTATTGTAACGGTAATTATACCGCATGTGTCATTTTAACTCTTATCCAGTAAGTAACTTTTGTTATTGTTTACGCAATCATGTTTTTATAATAAAAGTTAATCTAAGTTAAGTTCTTTATTTAAGGGGCCTTGATTTGTTAATAAAAGTAATTAAGATTAATATAGTAGTTGTACTACGGTACGATTACGAAGCTGAGGTCTCGGCTTCGAATCCTAGGCCGAGGCAGTGATATTGGATGTTTCTCTTCATTATCAGCACGGAGTCAGGAATTTTGCCCGATATGGTGATAGGCTTGCCCTCTATCAAATCGTGGGACGGAAAAAGACGAAATGTGGGTGTCTTGGTAGCACCTCTGCCAACCCCTTCCGGGAAAAAGGCGTGAATTTATGTATGTACGTAAGATTAATATAAAAAGATTCATCGATAAAACACTCTATGAAGTTAAACAACATCCATAGTGAAAAATAGGTTCAATACGCATTGCTGAGACCTTCGTTATCGGGATCTAATATTTGTTTCCTATAAGGACGTTGCGAAAATTTAAAATCCTAGTGACTAAATAAGACTGGGACATAACACTGAGGTATTTATAAATGTGTATAAAGAATTTATAGCAGTTTTGTTTATCATAGAATGTTTAATGCTTACAAGTAATTGGCCAGCATCAGTATCTATTCCCACGGCCTTATGAAAGCGATAATCTACGTTATTTTCTCGAACCTGTTGGGTCGCTAGGTACATTAACTTTCTCTATGAATTTCTAGAGTTTGTGATGATTATTTATTTATATAAGCACCACCACGGAGGCTGTCAATTTATTTCATCTGATTCAAAAACAATTGACAGCTTCCGTGGCGCATTTGGTTAGACGCCGGCTTTGAAACAAGAGGCCGCGGCAGCTGTGTGAACCACAGGTACATATTTGTTTCGGTTCTGGGTGTGTGTGAGACCGAAAAGTCTCTCGTAGTTCCTGGTACCCACGACACAACATTCGATCTTAGTGTGGGATCAGGACTACGTACATATGTGACTGTTTGGCGTATTTATGTATTTAATGAAATAAAAAAAACATATAAGCTGTAAAGTTCTCTACAATGTCTCTTCAACCGAGTTTGTTTCCTCATTAAGGTGAAATTTTCCAGTGCCGAGCAATGGCGCCTGAAGACTGCTATTAACCGTAATCATTTGTTATTAATAAACTTTAATTTATAGTTTATGTAATCTCTTGGTTTTACGTTATCTTATCACTATTCTTGTTACCAATTGGAAACCGCCATCATTAGATTTTACTGTCTCGAACATTGAGTTAATATTCTTCACTAGCGGTCCGGCCCGACTGCAGATATTTTTTTTTAGTGTAGACTACTTTAGAAAAATTTGAACTATTTGGCGTGATAAGTAATTAAAATATTAAACTCAGAATTACTTTTGTACTTTAAACTGGACATTCCATTCCTGTGAGTTTAAAAGAGTATCGAATGTATGTAAATTCTTTGCACATCCCATGGGAACACCTATCTTTTTTCGAGATAAAAAGTAGCTTATGTGTGTAAGAGTGTGCTAGGGTGTCAGCTATCTCCATGCCAAATTTCATCAGACTTGGTCAAGCAGTTGGAGCGTGAAGAGGTAACAAACACTTTCGCATTTATATTATTAGTAGGATTGCCAAAATATTACCACACATGGTGTAGCCTTCAATATCTTGTAAAAACATAAAAAAAATGAAAATCAACATCTTTACATCCGATCAAGTGCTATTATAAAACGCAACGTAAGTCCTTGGCTGGGCACCAAA
The DNA here is from genome assembly GCA_009982885.2 of Hyles vespertilio. Lineage (NCBI taxonomy): Eukaryota > Metazoa > Arthropoda > Insecta > Lepidoptera > Sphingidae > Hyles > Hyles vespertilio. The sequence goes on along the minus strand of CM042812.1, from coordinate 2,647,187 downwards.
CGTATCAGATTATGGACAAGTGGTCACTCGTGTGTGGGCGGCATAGGCGGTCGGTGACGTCACACGATTAATTAAAAATAAATAGGTACCAAATAGACGCAACTGGTTTATTGAGGCTATTTTGGGGAATTGATGGTTCGATGATTTATTGAAGAGGTGAAAGAATTAGGGAATTAGTTAGTGTTTCTTAAGAGAATGGCGTAAAACTTCGTCCTATATATTTTGGAAGAAGGCAATGTCTGGAACAGGTAACTTATTAAAACAACTTAAAGTCGTGTATCCTCAAAAATATTAGCAAATATAAAACGATATCCATATTTCAACAGCAGACCTATTTCGTTGTAGGCATAAATGAATAATTATTTCTTAGATTTAAAACTATTTATTACGGTTTTTGTCGGCGGACGGTCCAACCCATGACCACGAAAGCTGTAACGTCGGGAAGTTAAAATTAAACCAAATCCGCGATAAAATCCGTAAATAATTGTTTTATTTCAAGGCATAAATGTATAAATTGGTACACTATTTGGCTCAAACCGCAATATTTACTGGTTAGTAATGTACAGAGTTCAATTTGGTGTTTGGAGAACAACGTATTAAGCCGCTCAACTTAGCCGAGTGTGGGTCAAGCTATGATTAGAACACAGACTAAGCATTAAGTACTAACTGGTTGCATTTGAATATTATTCCACCTGCAATTGGACAGCTTTGGTTACAACATATACATATACTTGAAACTTATAGATAACTTTTCAGAAGAGACAAATGTATGAGCAATTTGTGGGCCGGCGTAATTGTTTCGAATGACATAGACAGAAAGAAAGAAGAAAGAAATAATTTATTTATGACAAGTAGCAACTTAACTATAATATTTTGATACACATATATACAAACAGTGCCCGTTACAAATACGGATCACAACTAGTGCTTAAGTTACCAGCGCTGGTCTTCCGTATGGCCATGATGTGATATCACGGCTACGGGGGTAAGAAAGCTGACGAATGCCATTAGATGCTGCCTGGGACGCATTGCGCTAACCCGATGCAAAGCTTGCCTTGCCTTGTACAATAATAAAACTAAATACAAACATAAAAAAATCTAAGTGGACTTAATTGAGTAAATTTTCGAATATGTGTGTTTGAATAAGTGGAGTATCTATTTAGTGAGCATAAAAATATCATTTGGTTGAATGCAGTCACTTTGTCAAGCCAGGATAAAAAATAATATTATAACTAGGAGAAAAATAGCTCGCAAGCCACCGCAAGCCGGATGACGTGGAAAACAACAGACTACCATAATGTACATGAAAATGCTTTTAAAATAATTGGAAACTTACATAACGATGAATTGCTCTACAGCGCAGCGGTATTTCTATTAAAAATCTCTGCGCTTTTTGCAAATTATATTTTAGTTAGACCTAACTAAAATATAATTTGCAAAAAGCGCAAGGCAAGGAAAGGCCTGACCAGGCCCATCAAAGTGTAACCTGTAGGGTATCTAAGTACTAAAACTATTGTATTCCTATTAACTATTTTATGAGGAAATCCTTTGATTTATCGTCTCCAAACATAAAGTTTAGAAGTATTTGGAGGACTGAGTTTTAAACTCGTAGCTGATTTTTGTGCTGGAAAAAGTCACTGATAGTGGTTGTATGTGGGCTATTCAATATCGCAATAGTTAGCGCTTTTTTGGAGAGGTTAATATAATAGACCCACAGTCACCAGTAAATGTCGGAAGGCTGTCTTATAGGTGTTCCTGACAACTTAAATATTTAATTCTGCTTTCTTCCAGTACTAATCTGGGCGCAATGTTTCTAGTTATAACTACCTATTACAGGCACATAGTCTACATGGTTGTTCAAGATCTTTCTAAAATAGCCAATTATGACGTCACAACCACGTATGCAAATTTTGCGTCACAACCATAACCAATCGCCCACGCAAAAGGGACCAAGTTTTCGATCACAGCAAACATTTGTCAGACAAGTGTTTGTCGCCAGTCTGCTCGTTTATAGCATGTTTATCAACCCACGTTGTACAGAACCTAGGCTATTTATATAGGTCCTGTTTGTGTCTATGTTTACGGAACCTTAAAATAAACGTCTCCAATATAGACAATCGATAGTATCGCCGACCTTGGGACGCGGGAAACGTTAAGCAGTAGGCGGTCATCGATCAAAGTGCAGCCGTATGTAAATACCAAGTCATTGTTGTGTAACGTAATGGTTGCATGTTGCATTCAACCGTCCCGGGACAATCGATCGATTGTATAAATTAGTCGAGTTGTAATCGATTCGAAACATGAATGGGAAATAGGTTACATGCCAGACAATTTGCCTACCAAGTGAGGCGTTTATTTAAAAATCGAATGCATTCTATTTGAATATTAACGAAGGATCTAATGACGTCAGTGTATTGTGAGATAATGCCTTTATTGTACGGCTTTGTTTACTGAAAATACTTATTTGGTATATTTTATTATGTGTTTCACAAAAATAAAGAATGTTTACGCAATATACCAGTGTACTTAATAAATTAAACTTTTCGATACCAAAATCTATTTATTATTTATTTATTTATTTTAAATCTTAATTGTACAAATAAAAAAATACAACATACAGAAACAAAAAAAAATATAAAAAGTACAAATGGCGGTCTTATCGCTTAAAGCAATGTCTTACAGACAACCATGCGATGGATTTAAAAGAAGGAAAAAGAGAGGGCAGTGTAAAATAAATAATTAAAAGTGAGGAAACTAGATAATACTCATACTATCTAAACATAAAAATACACCAAAATAACATACATACATACATACATAATAAAAAGCATAAATGCATACATATATAATACTACAAACATATGCATATACAACATGTAACAGATTTAAATGTAAAAGCGGAAAGTAGTACGTTCAGAATCAGCTACTGAACCGATATCAACATTTTTTTCGGTAGGTATTTTTTTTCAAAATAATTAGTTAAGACCAAGTAAATTACAGACACTCCTTCGTTTAGTACTCCGAACAAACGAAATTGAAACGTAACTCCAGGACATAAGATCATTTTTAAATGAATCACTAAACGAATACTCTAATAAACTAAATAATGAACAAAAATGAACTTTATTTCAATAATCATAAAGTTTATTTAAGCAATCTATCATTAATCAAACGCACACAACGATAGGCCTCAATAAACGTAATAAGCTACCAAAATAAATAACTATCATATTCTCTTTTCCGCACATTTCACTACAACTAGATAGAGCAGGATGCAGCTATTGTTTAATGCAATGATTTTGATCCATCCGACAAACGATGGCGTGCGCGGCGCGGCGCGGCGGTATATCAAAAGGTTTGGCAACCGGTATAGGGATGTACCGCGAAAAAAATTACTCCCGGTATTTGCAAGACTGGGCGATCCAAATCCCGCGCAATACATGCACTTAAATGAAACGAATTAAATTGTAACAAATTCACTATGAAATGAAACAACAAGTAGGTATTTCTATGAAAAATAATTTCGCGGAACGTTAAAATGGTGATTAAATTCGGTTTGTAAATTTGCTACAATGTATGCGGAATCCCGGTGTGTCTAATATCCCGTTATTGCAATCCCTAAATGGGCACCGACTATGTGAAAAAAATACAGTCGTGCACCGCAGTTATCTGTGTCTACTTGTGTTTAAGTGTTTAGTAGATATTTCGATAACTTTCGCGCGCGATGTCTTTTCGGTATTCGAATATTGAATACACTGAAATGGTGAGAACTTTGGCACAGTGTGGTGAATGGTGATAATGTATCATTGGCATGCAGGACATTTAACAACAGGCACGGCACCAGTGTAGTGTCCGACAGTATCTCGATGCTGAGTTCGGAGAGCGCGAACCTGTGCAATGGCCTCCTAGGTGACCCGACTTGACGCCTCTTGAATTTTTTTGTGGGGACGTAATAAATCTTTGGTATAACTAGACTACTAAAAAGTAGAATAGTGGCAGCCTTCCTAAAAGTGAAGAGTGACACTGAAGTTTTACATAAATTACGTGAACAATTACGCAAATGTGCATCAAAGTGTATCAAGGTGGTGGACATTTCGAACATAATATTTTAAAAAGAAATCGCCGCATGAGTGCCATGTAACACGTAAGTTAATTTTGTTGTATTTTTTTGTGTTGTGATTCCCAATCTAGTCTTCGTTGTTAGATATTGCGTTATCTAATTATCTTATTCATTAGTAATTCAAAATAAATGACGCCCGTATCCTACCCGCCTGTAGGAACGAAGTTTAGCGGAAGTGAAATTAATAATATTTTATAGCCGATTCATGCAAAATATTGTCTTACGTTGGGTTCGTATGCATTATATCTAGTAAGTAAAATATTTAGATTTTATAGCTAAAACACAAATGTTATGCTTACAGATTAAATTAATAATAATTAATTTACCAAACCACCCAGTAATCAGTTACGTACGTAATTTGTATTTCGTTTATAGTCAGCTGTTTCTGCCGGCGCGGCGCGGCGCAGCGCGTCGCAGCGTTCGGCGTTAGGTACTCGTGTGAATAGGTCTTGTGTAAATGTGTGCGTGTCCGCGAGCGTGTGTAGTAGTACTCTCTTATTTGTAACTCGTGAGGTGACCATGTTAAGTGCCTACATTTGGTATAACTAATTTCATATATAAAAGATTTTGTAATTATGGTAGTACGATTTCAATGCATAAACTATGATTGCAATAATATTTTAAAGTTGGGGTGTCTGAGGTTGTGAATTAATCCTGTTACACGTTGTATACAGGGTATATCAAGACTGCTACCGAAAACAAAGCCGGGTGGTAGTTTAAGCGACTTCAGACACAATGCAACAGAAAAAGTTGCAAAAAAAAGCGAATTTTTTTTGTTATTTTTCTTCTATGGCCATATTTGGATGGTAAATACATTTTTTTTCCTAAAATAATAGTGTATACCCTTTTATTTATAAATATTCTAAGGTATGAAAGAGTTTAAATTATTATTTTAGCAAAAACTATGGAATTACCACCCAAAAATGACGATATTTAAAAAATCATAAAAAATAATTGTCGCGTTTCTTTGCGAAATTTTTAGTTGCATTGTGTTTGTAGTCACTAAAACTACAACCCGGCTTCGTTTTCGGTATATGTATATACTGGGTATCTGAAGACTGCTACCGAAAACGAAGCCGGGTGGTAGTTTTAGTGGCTACAAACACAATGCAATTAAAAATTTCGCATAGAAATGCGACAATTATTTTTTATGATTTTTTAAATATCGTCAGTTTTGGGTGGTAAATCCATAGTTTTTGCTGGAATAATGATTTAAACTCTTTTATATCTTAGAGTCTTTATAAATAAAATGGTATACACTATTATTTAGGATGAAAATGTATTTACCACCCAAATACGACCATAGGAAAAAAAATAACAAAAAAAAAATCGTCGCTTTTTTTTGCAACATTTTCTATTGCGTTGTATCTGAAGTCACTTAAACTACCACCCTGCTTCGTTTTCGGTAGCAGTCTTGATATACCCTGTATATATATATATATCTTATATATAAAAATGAATCGCAAAATGTGTTGGTAACCGCATAATTCAACAACGCCTGGACCAATTTGGCTGATTTTGGTCTTGAAATATTCGTGGAAGTCCTGGGAAGGTTTTAGGGGTGAGAAAAATAGGAAAATTTCTGAGGAAGATATTAAAAACCTTTTTTTTTGGGTATCGTTCAAGCGTGATGCGTCCAGCCAATATAGGATGATCTTTGTTTATTTGACGGGAGACGTAAAAGACGGTCCAGCTTCAACTACCATCCAACGTAAAATGATCTATCTTTCCATTGTCTTTCATTGACGGCTGACAAAATAGAACAAAATTCAAAAAATGTGTACATCGTGTATATAATATTATCTAGATACGGCGTCTTGCGCATAATTTTGTTAAATGTAAATTAAAACGATGTCCACATCTACCAAAATCGCCCATTGTTTTTTGAGATTATTGCAACAGTTTTAAACAAGGTATACTCTATCGAAGCGTTTTGCCGGAGTATACCAAAATATATCTAATTATAATTTTTCGTTTTCATAAACGACATTGTTTTTTGAATTGATACTTTTAGATGTGCTGGGGGACATATTTAAATTTCGCATTAGTATTGTTTTCAGACTCAAGAATAAAAAAAAAATTGGTACGTTGATGCCGTATCTAGACATTATAATGAAACGATATGCAGTTTTATATTTTTAAATATTTGTTCTATTACTTACGTCACCTGGTAAGGCAGTATGAAGGTTTTATTAATTTGTATATGGTAACGTACTAGACGCGACTGCCAACAAGTTAACGATGGTCACGGGTTCAAATCCCAGGGCACACCTCTGACTTTTCGGATTAATTTCTACGTGAAATAAAATCCGCCAACTCGCACTAAGCCAGCAGGGTGGACTATAACATCTTCTTCTATAATATAAAAATGAATCGCAAAATGTGTTGGTAAGCGCATAACTCAACAACGCCTGGACCAATTTGGCCAATTCTTTTTTTAAATGGTTATTATTACTTTATTACTAACAAAAAGTAATAGCGTGCAATATTATTAGGAAAAACAGCATTTTGGTGCTGAAATAAGGGACGGAATATTGGATGGACAATAAAAAACGCTAAAGTTTTTAATGTCAAAATTTCATAAGGCAATCTTTATATGTACATGTATATGGAGAGACGGGATATAATAGAGTGGAAGGTACGGGAGAGGGCTGGGATAGCTGACAGTTTTGATAGGACGAAATGTAAATGCACGTTATAAGACGGGATGGATAATAAAAGAGAAAGGACGGGACGGATCGGGAAGAGACTGAACAGACGGATGAGACGGGATTGAGCCAGACAGTAGGATAGCTATGTCAAGTTTAGGTATACAAGAGATTAATACGAAAAATAACATGTATTTGGTGTGGAGTGGAATCAAAAAATATATGCACCCAGGCGAAGCTGGGTCGGGCCGCTAGTAATAAATACAAATTTAAAATGATTTAGAAGTAGGAAATAATATTATCTACTAAAATCTGTTTATTTAAAGAAAGAGGTAGTGTTCTTTGATTTGCCTCTTGAATGAAGACAGCGATTGCGCCTGTCTCACCACAACAGGAAGCGCGTTCCACAATCGAACTGCTTTGACAGTAAAAGACTTGTCCATAAATGTCGTGTTGTGCACAGGCATTCTCAGCCTAAGATTCTCGGACGACCTCAAGGACCTCAAACGTGAGTCATGAAGAAAAATAAATCGTTCTTTAAGATAAGATGGGGTGAGAGGATTGAACAAAATATTGTAAAGAAGACATAGAATGTGAGTATTCCGACGAAGCCGTATAGGTAACCACTTGAGCTTAGTACGAAACTCAGAAACATGGTCATATTTGCGTAGACCAAATATGAATCTTATGCAGAAATTTTGAAGACGCTCAAGTTTATTTAGTTGGTCTTCGGTGAGATATAGATAGCTGACATCGGCATAATCAAGGATGGGGAGAAGGAGGGTTTGCGCAAGTGAAATCTTCGTGGTAACGGGAAGAAAGTTGCGTAACCTTCGCATGGACTTAGCTGAAACGAACAGCTTACGGCTTATTTCACGAAGCTGAGGACCCTAAGTAAATGACTTATCAATAAGTAAGCCCAAATTGCGGACGGTGTCACTGTAAGGGATGGTTATCCCATTACAATAAACACTGGGGAGTTGATTCCAATCCAGCTTCGAGATCATCCTAGGGCTACCGACAACAATGACTTGTGTTTTCAAGGGATTGATATTCAAACCATGACCTCTACTCACAGATCACTCCCAATAGATACCTAATGCAAGGCAGTGGTTGCGCCCAACACATATTAGCTACCAGATAGATATAAAACCGATGCCAAATGTCGCGTCATCAGTGTCGTCCAAGTAGTGGACCCGCACATGTCGTCGCACGTTAGCGAAAATTACATTTTGGGAACATAATATTACAGTTAAAAATGATTTGTTCAATAAAATGGTGTGCAAAAAACTCAAAAAATAAAGTATATAAAAAAACGCAATAAGTTTTCATCGATAACTAATATTCTTTAAATTAATTTGGTCCCGAGCGAGCTCAATTTATACTGGTTAATGTATCAATGTCAAACAGTCGAGTTCGGATGGAGAATCATCCGTCTCTTTTTCGCATAGCAATAACCGTAATAAGCCATCTTTTTTTGTGATTTTTGGCGAAATCACGCGTTCTTCTAGTGTTTGACGCATGTTTATAGTATCATTCCCAGATATATCGATATTGTAAAACAATAATGTAAATTAATTTTATTAAATGACAATGTAACAAAATATAGGTCCCTATATAGATTTAAATAAAAATTGCAAATTACCATAATTACGTTATTTTATGTAATTTGAAATAGTTAAATTTGTTAACAAGGTACTTTTACAATATTTTTTTATTTATTTTTATCTTTGGCGTAATTAAATTTCCTTTTTTCCCTCTAGTTATATACGTTTTCAAATATAATGGGAGTGTATTTATCATAAGTTTTAGTATACTAAGTTTATGGAGAATCAGTAGCACAAGCTATTGCACTAATTTTAACATACGTTGTATATATCGTCTCAAAAACATTCATAGTTCGTCAAGTGGGTTTCATCGTCACTTGTCGATATTACATTTACTACAGCCGCCGCCAGAATTCAAGAAACGGAATAAGTTATTGTAGCCCTTTAGGGCGTGAGGTTTAGTTATTTACTATTTCATATTTTTATCTGATCTTTTATATCAACACTTAATTTGGGTATTTCGCCATTCTGGTATACAAAAATACATGGTGAATAATATAAATAAAACCGTTACATACTAAAGTATAAATCTTAATCCTATTTTATTCGTAGTTAGCGGTTGCCGGTTGGTTAATTTATTAGATCAGGCCGGTGAAAAAATATTATCAAACCTTTAACAAGTTGGTAATTAAGTTATAGAAGCGATCGTAACACATGAACTTACTGGCAAATCGAACTATCGATACATTTTTTTATTTATCGACTTATGCCTCATCTCTCCAGTGAAGTCCACGTGACCGCGCTGCAACCCGCCCACCCCCTGCGCAGTTCCCTTCGTTGGCGTTTTCGGTTCAAAACATAACTATCGTAATGCGGTATCTATTGGAAGTGATCTGTGGCTCTACTCCAATCACAGATGTGTTGAATGTCTGTATTGATATAAGCAATTGCATCGACCATCTTGTCCACGGGTGCCTCAGTATATATTTGGAGATCATCTGCGTAGAGGTGGTAGGAGTAGCGTAAAAAGTTGGTTATTGAGTTAATAAATACAGCGAAGAGAAGAGGAGATAGCACGCCGCCCTGAGGAACGCCAGCAGCTACGGGGCACCACGAAGAAAATCTATCCTCCACACGGATGCGTTGCCGGCGTCCATACAGGTAACTACGAGACCAATCTACAGCCATTGGAGATATGTTAAGAGAATGTAGCATGGAAATTAATACGTCGTAGTCCACTGTATTAAAGGCATTACTGAAGTTTAGCAAAGCTAAGACTGTCAGCTTGCCGTCCTCCATGCCGGATCTTATATCATCTGTGATATGGGTCAAACTGGTGGTCGTACTAAGCCCTGGACGAAACCCAGATTGGAGAGGATTTAAGAGGTTGTTCTTGTATCTAACTACGCAAATGCATTTACATGGGTACATTTATAATACACACATACATACCTGAAATTGAGTACTATTTAATTTTATATTTGTGTTTTGTTTAAGTTTTTAATGTTCATGTTAATTTGGTTATTTTGTCGCTTTTCCCAATTGTTATTATTACATTATTATTATTTTTTTATGTTTTAATTCAAGTCTGATTAATAGCTGAGCATCCGAACTTCACTTGGTCCTCGTATTGAAAATCAGCGCTGCGGTACTGCTTATGCATTACCGAAGCATTTAACTGAATGCGAGGCCCATTGTTGGCGCAGTGATAATTATTTTTAGTGTTTATGTCTCACTTGTGTTATCTATTTTGTTTGTATTTCTGCATTAAGATAATATACTAGAGGGGACACTGCAAACAAAATGTTTGTAACAAAATGAAGGGTACATTCTATTTCTGTCTCTGTCACGCCTACGAAGTAACATTATCTTCCCTCTCGCTTCACTGTGTACCCTTGTGCACGCACCATACGCAGAGATTTTGTTCCCGATGTCCGCTCTAGTATAATACCTCAATGTATTTCTGTGTCACTGTCCAACAATAAATTCTTCTTTCTTTCTTTCTTTCTTCTTTGTAGAGGAAATCATTAAGTTATTAAACAATAAATTGCTAAGGTTAAAAAACATTTTTTTTTATTGCATTGAATGGCGAGACGAGCAAGCCCTTCGCCTGATGGTAAGCGATACGACCGCTCATAAACAGTAGCAACATTCCACTGCGCTCGCCATCCTGAGACATAAGATGTTAAGTCTCAATATGTCCAGTAGTTGCTCTGGCTACAATGTCCTTCAATCCGAAACACAACAGTGCATTTAAGCAGTGTTGTTTCACGGGAGAAATAGACATTGCGGTGGTACCTACCCAGATGGCATCTCACATGAGAGACCTACCACCAGTAAACACATTTATCTCAAAAGATCTTTCTAAATTTCACTTCATGAGATATAATAATTGTATAGGTAAAATTATGCTAGTATCGGACAGTACTAATCTATAATTTAATGATGTGGGTAAGACAGTTACAATGTGCTTATATTGGAACAATAACACAATAAAATACCCACATGTCAATTCACAAACACAAGTCTTGCTGCCAGGGCCGCATTCAAAGCTTTGATTTTTGTTTAAATAATTTAATTTTTGTCTAGGAACTACGGAAGTTATGTTTTTCTTTTATGATTGTTGGCAAGTCGTTTTACATTTGTGCCCCTTCATATCTAATACTTTTTTCAATGTAATTTGTGCGTGGTGTCGGCATACAAATTTTACTTGAATTTGTATACTCTAAGTCAGAGTTATTTTTTTATTTTGAAAGGTTAAATTTGAATTAATTGTATTTACTATTATTTTTCTTATTAAAATGCAAGTGTTGAATTTATGTAAATAATCAATATTTAATATAACATATACGATAAATTATTAAACTTCTTGACTTTTTATGTACTCTTGTTTTTATGTGGACCTATTATTGTCTAAATCGTACGTATCGTTTTCCATTGATCTTACAATTTTGAATATCGGAGCAAAGAACCCAGTGGATATTGATTTTGAAACCAATCGGACCAATAACTAAAAAGTAAAAAATGACGGCCAAAATATTCTATTTTGACTATCAATTTAGCGTATCGGAGCGAAGGGTCTCAGATATGTATTCTTTTTTTTTTTTTTTTTTTTATTGCATTGAATGGCGAGACGAGCAAGCCGTTCGCCTGATGGTAAGCGATACGACCGCTCATGAACAGTAGCAATATTCCACTGCGCTCGCCATCCTGAGACATAAGATGTTAAGTCTCAATATGTCCAGTAGTTGCTCTGGCTACAATGTCCTTCAATCCGAAACACAACAGTGCATTTAAGCAGTGTTGTTTCACGGGAGAAATAGACATTGCGGTGGTACCTACCCAGATGGCCTCTCACATATGAGAGACCTACCACCAGTAAAAAAATTCTGAACCCAATTGAATCTAAAAAGTTCAAAAATGCTGCCACTATTTTCTTGCTGAATCTAATAATAATAATTATTTATTTACGCCACTGATATAAAACACGCATAAAACTTCTCATAAATAAATATCATTTCACAAAAATAGAAAACAATAAGTCAATGCAGAGAAGAGCAAAAATTATAAATTATGAAATAACATTTTACAATGAATGCATAACAAAGCAACAAAAGTAGCTGAACACATCTGCGGCAAACTTGCTTTTTATAGGTGTTCAGAAACTTATGTACCATTGGTGTGTTCAGGTATTTTGTCACTCAGAAACATTTGACAAAGTATTTTCCATTCTGGCTAATAATAATTATTTTTAATTGTCTCCATTGATATAAAACACGCGTGGTGGCTTTAGGAATATTTTGAGAAACTACATTGAATATTGTTATGAGTTGTCACGGAAATTCGCCAGATAGTTAACAGCTAACTGGTTTATATCTAAGTCGGTGGGCGTGCGCAATACAAAGATATCAAAAAAATCACTGACTTATGTACAATTTGTGTTCAGGAATTTTGTTGCTTTTGTTGTTTAGAAACTTTTGTAACCTTAAGGTGTTCACGAATTTTTGTGGCCGACCCTGCTCAACCACTTCTGTTGCTTTATTTGTGCAAGACTTTTGGCGTTTTGAATGTGTTCAACGACTTTAGTCGCTGACTGTACCTTTATAGCAAAAATATGTTGTTCTATTAATAAAATGTTAAACAATTGTGTCATATGTGGTGAAACTGGTTTACTCAGTCAATGTAAGATTAATCTTAGAATTACCTAGATACGTCTATGATTTGTATCTTTTATTATTCATAAATATATGTAGGATTACGTCATAAAGCATAAATATCAAGGAGTGGTTATTTTGCAAATCGGATATGTTAATTTCATATTTTTACTGACTTTTTATAGTCAATCGACCTGTTCATTCACTAGTCCTAAGGATCTTTACGTACTCCAATGAAATATGCAATGAATGATAAAAATATCTTTAAACTCTATGTAAAATTAGCACGCAAAGCTACCAAACGGTGACCAAACGGTTTAGTGGCCTATTGTAATGCATACAAAGAATGCTTTTCTACCCGATATGTTTAGTACGTTACGTGCTAGTGAGCCGACACCGTAAACTTGAGCTTAAACTTTTTCGTAAAACAGATTACAGATTATTATTTTATAATTTTTCGACGGAGTTTGATACTATCTAATTATTTTAACCTACAAATCATTTTCATCAAGCGAGCATGCCGTTCGCCTTAGGGTAAGCGATACGACAGCTCATGAATAGGTATTGTTTGGTTTTGCTAACCAGACGGCAAACGACACCTTGAATTACAAAGCAATGCTTGGTATTCCACTGCGCTCGCTATCCTGAGACATAAGATGTTAAGGCTTAATATGTCCAGTAGTTACTTATTTCACATTTTCTCTAAAATTCGCTACAAGTGTGTTTTTCTAGGTTCATGTGAATGTGTAATATTTGTAAAAATAATTTCCGTGTTACCACAAACTCCATGTTTGGTAAATGAATTATCACACTAGTTGTAATCTTCGCGGGAATTGTCAAGGCCCTCGTTGATGGCAAAGGCAAACATTGACCTATATTATGTAAAAACAAAATATATTACATTTCATTGTAATTTTTTTTTGGCGTTCGCAGCAGACATTATTATACGTATATAAATATAAAACCAAAATTATTGAAGTACAAAGGAAATACGATTTTAATCGGCAACAGTAATAATTAACAATTAAATTATAGTTTTTGATCGTTTAACTGTAAAACTCGAATGGTTGGGCCTAATTCCTATATCGGTTAGTGAAATTAGCATTTTCCAGTTCGAGATATGAAGAGATGAAATTAAATGTTAATTTATTAGTCATGTAGACAGTTGAAAAGGTCTTATGACAAGTCGTTCTGTATTATCCATCCTATGGTAGGTTGTGTAGAAGAGATTGTTAAAAATAAAATAAAAACGTACAATGGCGTACCATAAGTTTTTAAACAAATTAATAAATAAATAAAGTCGTTATTATAAACAAAGCTAGTTAAAACCGAACATTATTTTTATAGCTTCGTTAAGGTTCAGCGAGGCATGCTTCGTGATGTCATTGTCCTTTGCGGGGCGTACAACCGACTGCGATGTTGAATTATTACTATTTAGCTATACTATAGTACAGTATTCATTACTTGTTGCTAGCCAACAAAAAATGTATGAGAGAGGTTAACTTCGATTCAGAAGGTTTCGTAAGTACTAAGTTATGTTTCCATCTTTGTTTGGGTGTTAAGAGTATTGCGATATATATGGCCAATTCAATAAAAAGCGCATATTTGTAAATTCTTATTACCTTAAAGCGATTACCAATCGGTGGGTTTATGGATTCGGACCATGTCAGTCTGTGTGTTGGTAAACTTCATATAGATTAGGGATTTATTAAGCCACAAAAAAAATATATGATATTATTAGGAATCAGAAGTGGAGATTAATAAAAAATATAACTTCCGTCACGCGAGGTGACTCACAAACTTATTTATTTGCACAATCAAATCACTTACAACGTAATACCTTAAAATTTAACAATAATCAGTAAAAACAAGGAACAAAACGAATGTTAATAGATCGTTTATGACTCACCAATAATTATAACGCAATTTTAACACTAATTGAAATTCAACTCACAAATCGAATACGAATCTATGGTACTTGGGCGATGTTGCCTCCTCAAACGACAGCCGACAAAATGAACTAAGAACGGTGTGCGCGGTCCTTTTATAGTATTTGGAAGGTATTCATCTTCCGTCTTCTAACACGGCCTCTCCTGACCGCAAGGCGTCCCCGACTTGACTGGACTGGGTTACAGCTCCTATGACGGCGTCGAGATCAGGCATAGATGGTCCAGCTGCTACAGGCTCGTTATCTGGAGCTTGGTTGGAGCTATCATCGGTATCGTCAGCTTCGTCGTCTGAAACGTAAAGTAATGTTAAGACGAGGCATATGGTTTCATTGGTCTTAAGTAATTTGCAATGATAGTGTCAAATGGCAAGGATGCAGGACAGCAGGCGTCCCAGCCGTCCTATATCGTTGCACATACTTTACCATAGCGACTAATACTGTTTAGGCGTTGGACACCTACGTCGGGTGACACATGCCACTGGGACAAACCCATACGGTTGGCGACAGACGCCATTGGGACGAACCCACATGTTGGGCGACAAACGCCATTGGGACGAACCCACACGTTGGGCGACAAACGCCGTTGGGACGAACCCACATGTTGGGCGACAAACGCCGTTGGGACGAACCCACACGTTGGGCGACAAACGCCATTGGGACGAACCCACACGTTGGGCGACAAACGCCATTGGGACGAACCCACACGTTGGGCGACAAACGCCATCGGATACGCGCAGACACAAACAACGCCTCCGCTCTTGGGTTTGCGCGGACACAGGCAACACCTGCACCCACTCGTCAGTCTGCGCCTGAAATCACACATGTTAGTAACAGTGATAAATGTACTCACTATCGAAAAACGCAGCGCACGTCTCAGGACACCATTCTCCTTTCCATGGTATCATGTACTGAGAAGCTGCCTGGGTCGTTTTTCCATATCCGCCACTGAGGAGTCTTAGTTCGTACCGGCCGTTAGGTAGCACTTTTATAACCTTGTATGGCCCTCGCATCCCTGGATCTAATTTCCCAGTTGATTGCGAGTACTTAATTACGAAAACGAGGTCATTCACCCCGTAGTCACGCGGTGGATGTCTGAACCGGTTGACTGAGGCATCTTGCTGATCTTGATTTTTCTTCAGAAGCTCGCTAGCACGATGTCTATGCACTTCTCGCAAGGCTTCTCTATTGTTCTTGGGGCTGTTTAGAGCTAAGTCTCGTACCAAGGAGCGTATAGCTGGGGTGGAGGCATCAGTGCCGATCATGAGATTGATCGGTGAGGTTTGAGTAGTCTTCTGTTTACTGATATTCAATGTCAGCTGCAGTTTCCATAGGGTAGTCGACCAGGAGGCGTTCTTGTGTCCGACCTCGATACGAAGCATGTTTAGCACGGTTCGTATGTAACGCTCTACCTGGCCGTTGGAACTGTGCATCTCGGGTGTTATATAATGTAAGTCCGAACCCAGTTCGGTTATCCATTGTACGAAGCCAGCGGACTCGAACATCCTACCCCTGTCCGTTACCAGCAGTTTAGGAACGCCGAATAGGGATACTGCTTGAGAGATAACCCGTTTTAACTCGCCGGTATCTTGGCGATAAATCGGATAAAGGAGGCAAAATTTTGTAAACGCGTCGACTAGTATTAGGACGAATTTGTACCCCTCCGATTCGGGTAGTGGACCCAGAGCATCAACGTGTATGGTATCGAACGGAGTATCGGGTTTTGGCCAAGACGAAATATTTTGTAGCGGGGCTCGAGGCACTCGCTTTTTGGAAATACAAACTAAGCAATGCTGTATGTATTTGGAGACGAACTGGCGTAGTCCAGGAAACCAAAAGTGTTGTAAGATAAGGTGCAGAGTTTTATCGGGACCTATGTGTTCGTGCTCATCATGAAAGATGCGCAATAAGCTGAGCCGATGGCCCTTGGGTATGAAGCACAGGATACGTGGTTCTTCGCCTACAGGAGTGTACTTATAGCACAACAGATCCTTTTTAAGGACATAGCGATTAGAGTCTAACTGTCCTTCCGAGAGTTTTTGTATGAGGTCGTTTGTTTCTTGGTCCGCGGATTGAGCTATTTGTGCCCAATTACGAGGTCGCGATATTTGATTGACCGAAGTGACCGGGTTTCGACTCAGGTAGTCTGCGTGTGGCAGCAGAACTCCTTTTCTATATTCGATAGAAAAGTGGTAATCCTGCAGATAAATCCACCAACGAGCGACGCGAGGCAATAGGTCCTTCTTGCGCTCGGTGGATTTAAGGGCGTTACAGTCCGTCACAACCTTAAACTGTAGACCCACTAAATAGTGTCGGAAATGCTGTAAGGCTTTCACGACCGCTAACGTCTCCAGTTCATAACTATGGTATTTGCTCTCTGCCCCCTGTGTGGACTTACTAAAGTACGCCACCACACGTTTTCCACCATCAGCATGAGTCTGTAAAAGTACCGCTCCATAGCCAGTGGAACTCGCGTCAGTGTGAATCTCGGTAGGAAGTTCAGGGTCAAATATGGTGAGAACGGGTTCGCCGGTTAAGCAGTCAATTAATTCTTGGCGAACCCTTTCTTGTTCCTGACCCCATCGAAATTCAACGCCTTTCCGGGTGAGATGTGCAATACATGCGGTCTTTGTCGCGTATCCCTTAATGTATTTGCGGAAGTATCCTGCGAGTCCTAGTAACTGTCGGACCTGCCTAACGTTCTCGGGGGGTGGGGAGTTCTTTAAGGCTGCTACTTTGCGCGAGCTCGGCCGCACCTGACCAAAACTTATCACTCTCCCTAAATATTCAATTTCGGTCGTTAAGAAAGAGCACTTTTTGAGGTTTATTGAGAAGCCTGCCTTAGTGAGTGTATTTAGGACCTTATCAAGTAATGCGATGCCGTCTTCTATGCTGCTGCTCATGAGAAGGACGTCATCGATATACACTAAGACATTCCCTGCTTCTATGTACTCGCGAAGGGTTTGATTAATGATGCGTTGGTAGACGATCGGTGAATTTGTCAAGCCATAAGGCATCTTTAGGTATTCAAAATGTCCTTCTGGCGTGACAAATCCCGTGACGTGTACAGAGCTATCTTTGATCCGGATCTGGTGGAAACCGGTAGCCATATCGAGGCTCGTGAAGAAGGTATACCGTCCTAGCCTGTCTACGTGGTCGTCAATAAGAGGCAGAGGATATCTCTCCTTTTCAGTGATACGATTTAATGCCCTGTAGTCGACGCACATACGGTCGGTGCCGTCTTTCTTCTTCACAAGAATTATGGGGCTGGCATATTCCGACCGTGATTCTCGGATGATGCCCTTATCGAGCAAGTCTTTAATTATCTCGCGTACTTTAAGTTTTTCGGCGTAAGAGAGTTTGTACGGTCGATAAACGATAGGTGAGGTGCTGGTCAACTTGATTTCCATCTCTCCGGTTGTAACCGTAGTGGTTGCAGTGCCGGAGATGAAGAAGTTAGAGAAGTTCTTTATGACGGACATCAAAGAATCACGCATAGAACCTTGTAAGGGGGTGTTGACTAGCGTATTATCTAAACATTGGACTCCATTGATAGGGATTTGGGCATCGATAGCTCGAGTGATGTATTGCTTGTGCTTCGTACGCACATACATAACCCCATCGCGGTTAAGAATATCGGTTCCAATTATGATTGAAGTATTCATACAGGACTTTGGCACTACTATCAGGTCAGCTTCTATGGATATATCGCTTAGTTCAATGGTAACTGTCACGAAGGACGAAGCTATAATTTCATGTTCGCTTATACCCTTAAGCACGTAGTGCGTTGGTTTTATTTGGCAGGACAGGTGCTTTACGGCATCGGATGAAATCAGCGAAACGTTTTGAGCTCCACTATCGATAAGTGCATCCATAGGTATACCTTGAACTACGGCGGTAACAACATCGTTTTCACTGGCAGCACGATTTGCGCATAAATTAACGTCGCGCTGATTTCTAGGCTTGGACCTATCCTTCGCAAAGCATCTTTCCTCAGTATGTCCTATTTTCTTACAAAAAGAACATTGCAACGCGGGTTTGGGACTAACGGTAGCTGCGGCAGACGAACTTTGTGTAACGGACTTGGCAATCGGAGAACCGGTTGATTCTACGCGATGTTTCTTATTGCAGCTACGGCTCATGTGCCCACGCTGGTTGCAGTTGTAGCACTTGAGTCCGCGATCGTAAGGCGAACTAATAGGGCGTTGCTTTCCAATAACGTTACCTCGCGACTCAGGCTTATTGCGACTTGGTTTCGTATAAATGGATAGAAATGAGACTATGTCTTCGGTTGCCAAGTTTGCGTTCGCCGCGGCCGCTCTAATTTGTGGGCTATCGATACCGCGTATTACTATAAGAGTCCGCAGTTCATCGCTGAGGCCCTTAACAATACGTAATCGTAAAAGGGTACGTCGGGCGTACTCAGCGTAAGTCGCGAATTTGTCAGATGTCGTATTCATAGTTTCAAACAAAATATTAGCGTAATCCAACTTCCGAGGGCAAAGGGGCTTGAATTCAAGTTTAAAGTTGGACCAAGTACGGTCATTGGTGACCCACTCGTTTAGCCAGACTTTAGCATCCCCTTTGAGGCAGGAGGCTACTCGCGAAAGGCACTCGTGATCGCTCCAACCGTTCGCAGTTAACGCGCGATCCACCTCCTCACACCAGGCATCAATATCGTGTACGTTTGGATCAAAACTAGAAACGTAATAATTATGCGATCTCATAGGTTGCAGTGATTTAATAGCCTCTACGAGAAGGGTCGTGGTTGACGGGGTATCGGACCCGCGAACAGTTGGATCGTCGGTGCAAGCGGTGATAGAAAAACCCTCGGAGTTGTTCACGCGATCCCTACTAGGAACATCGCCCAAGCCCACGGAGCTACGAGAGTGCGACGCAACTTCACGGATCGGCCTACTACTATTCACTACACTATGATCATTGGCTTGCGAGGTTACTAAAACTTTTGACGTGCATGTTGTATTTACGACGTTACTCTCGATTGCAGTAAGTCGCGTCATGATGCTACTTAAAGTGTTTTGTAAAGAGGCGTTAACGTTAGGTGAGACAGATCGCTGCCTAGAGCGTTGACGCGTGAATTTCGATCTAGACCTAGAACGGCATCGCTCGCGATCATTGTGCCGGCGATAATAGGAGCTATCCTTCGAAGCACTACGGTCGCGACGGCGCTTACGCGGTGATTCATGACGCGGACTATACACGGAATCACTACTACTTGATCTACTTCCCGAACGGTCTCGGGAACGACGGCGGCTGTACCTTCGGGGCATATTAAGCGCAGGTTTCTTATGGTACACGTGTAATATCAATGATTCAAACCGCAATACACAAGAACACTTAAAACATTAAAAAAATAGCACAATGCAAAAATGAGGGTAGAAAAATATTTTGGTTTTGTTCCTTGTATCAATGCTTTTAGTGGGCTTTGTAGTCCTTTATCCCACTTCTGATATTAGGAATCAGAAGTGGAGATTAATAAAAAATATAACTTCCGTCACGCGAGGTGACTCACAAACTTATTTATTTGCACAATCAAATCACTTACAACGTAATACCTTAAAATTTAACAATAATCAGTAAAAACAAGGAACAAAACGAATGTTAATAGATCGTTTATGACTCACCAATAATTATAACGCAATTTTAACACTAATTGAAATTCAACTCACAAATCGAATACGAATCTATGGTACTTGGGCGATGTTGCCTCCTCAAACGACAGCCGACAAAATGAACTAAGAACGGTGTGCGCGGTCCTTTTATAGTATTTGGAAGGTATTCATCTTCCGTCTTCTAACAATATATTTTCACCATCATATACTACCTAACCGAGGAAATACAACATCCTAACACCAGCTTACTTATATAAAGCTGACGACACAATCTACTCATTTTGCAATGATTTTCCTATACAAAATATCAATATGTATGTAAATTGTTAATGTGTCTACGGTACCATGACCTATGCATAGCATTATGAGTGTACAGCGCTATTTGTACATGTGAATGTATTGATTCACACTGCGTGGACCCAACAAACCGGTTCACCTGGTGCCTTAACTTGTGTATGCTTGAGGTATTAAGTACAGTCAAATTATAGACGAGACGGTATTGATCATCTTATTTTACTCGCGTCGAAATAATTATAAAGATATATACTACAACGTGACATACTAAAGCCTTGCTATATTTACGCATATCTAGCAATATACATATATATACTAGCCGTCAGGCCCGGCTTCGCCCAGGTGCAGATACACTTTTTAAAATGGCGGACAAAATGTTCTATTCCGACTAACAATTTTGAATATAGACCTTTCGGACCACGAAAAAAAAAAACTAAATTTTCTCGTATTTGCTAGATCTTTCACTTCTGCTTCTATCCTTTAGGTCATAGCGTGATGACACATAGTCTATAGCATTCCTCGATTAATGACCTATTTAACACAAAAATAATTTTTCAATTCGAACTTGTAGTTCGTGAGAGACGGGATAGCAAAAAGCACGCGAGAAGGAAGGACCAGCGCGGCAACTTATCCGGTAGGAATGGCACATAAATTCCAATGTTCTAAAAAGCCGTGGCATCAAAAGGCATTTCTATCGAGAAATGCCTCAATATAAAACCATGGAATTTATGTCGTATTCCCACGGGATAAGTTTGAATATCCTTTGCCGTGACATCAATATAAAACCATGGAATTTATGTCGTATTCCCACGGGTAAGTTTGAATATCCTTTGCTATAAAATCCCTGCCATGCATGCCGTCCCGGTCTAATTAAGGTAATTGGCTAGCTCAGGAATATTTTTATAAAGAATCTATTGATAGACAAACCGTGCGAACAAAAACAAAACGACAGTTGCTATGCATTATATAACCAAGTGTTTTTATTATAAATACGTGTCAATCAATGTTGACGATCCCATTCAAGTGCGGCGCGACACGCAGCCGGTGGGGACTCACGCGAAACGCTCACTTTCATAAACCATTAAGTCTAGTTAGGCTCAGTCTACAGTCTAGACCAGGGGTCGGCAACCTGAGGCTCGCGAGTTAGATTCAGCTCTTTGGATGTGAAGCTGCGGTTTTTTACTCCCATAAGCCACTACAATTTATTGAAAAAATAAATTTTTGAATCGATTAATTAGGATTAGACATTATTTTAACCCTCGCCCTTGCTTTACCGCACCCCTCTTCCGTGACAAGCAAGACAACAAGACAAATTGTGGCTCTGTAAAATAAATAAAAAAGTAATAATAATAGTAAATTTCCGACTCAAAAGGTTGTCTACCCCTGGTCTAGACAGATAATAAAAGAGTCAGTGTAGCATCACAATTATAGTGTTGTTTGAAAAAATGTCTATTGTCTGGTAATTCAGAATGTTGCAAATTGAAGTCGATTACACACGAAAGCCGCCGTCGCATGTTGGCGACGCAAGCGCCCAGCTCGGTTGCCCGGTGATACTCAGCAACGTCATAAAAAGTTCCCTCATGTCGAACCGCCGACATGCAGCTCATAAAGTTTTCTGATTTGCATTGAGTGAAGTCGCGAACTATACGGCAGGCAAAAAGTTGCCGACATAGCCTGCGGGTCGACGGCTTTGGTGTGTAAAGCCTAGCAACATTTGCTTTCAAAGGATGATGACCCCACTGTATGACTGGGTCAGTTCTATTTTACATACGTACATAAACTCACGCCTTTTCCCCAGAAGGGGTAGGCAGAGGTGGAACCAGTACAGTCACATTTCGTCCACGAAGTAATAGGGCGCGGGCTTATCGTCATATTGGGCCAATGATTAAAGAATAGAGGGGATGAAACATAAGGTCACGTGACGCGTACCACTTTGATTCACAAACATGGCGGCGGCTCCGCCCCTAAAAATAGTGATACGCTAGTACCAAATTTTTTTATCGATATCGATCATCAACAGTGGCATACGACTAACATTAATATAACATTTTTAATTTTTGCTTTACATGTCAATTGAGTATAAACAGGGGATTTTAGGACTTGACAGTCAAGTCTTTAAAAATTAAATCTGATAATAATAGGTCAATGTTTTGATATTTTTTTCATGCTATGATTTATTTGATGGGTAAGTTTTACCTGATGATTGGATTGGATTTGTCAAATAATACACACGTGAGATAAAATACAACTTTATTAATAGCTAGAATTCGGTTGCGACTTCGAATATACCACACTTTTTTCCTTAAGCACCAATTTTCACCATGTCAATATTTCTTTTGCCAAATTATAACTAAAATCTAAAAAAAAACAGACATTTAGCAAACAACAATGAAAATATGTACACTAAACTAACAACTTAAATATATAAATAGAAATAAAATATCTACACAAAATTAACAATTAAAATGTAAAAATAGAAATTAAACAATTAACTAAATAAACTGACATTATTGTGTTCTGTGACATGAACTATTGTAATTTTAAATAGCGATATAAAAAAAAGAAAAAAGAAGACAGTTCGTGTTGCTGACGAAGTTTCTTGCGCCACTTCTTCTTCACAGCTACAACACGTTCCGAAGCAGTGGTAGCAGAAATGAACAATCCAAAAGATCTTTTGAAAGACTATTTGAATAAATAATAATAATAATAATTAATCTTTATTTCATTACAACATGTTTACAACATAATAACACCCTGACTCCTGAACTAGGAAGCCCTGTATAACAGAAGTCAGTCTCTTTCGACAATTATTTATTTAACAGCTGCTTTATACCGGGTATCTCAAGACTGCTACCGAAAACGAAGCCGGGTGGTAGTATAAGTGACTTCAGACACAATGCAACAAAAAAAGTTAAAAAAAAAAGCGACAATTTTTTTTTGTTATTTTTTTCCTATGACCATATTTGGGTGGTAAATACATTTTTTCCTAAAATAATAGTGTATACCCTTTTATTTATAAATAATCTAAGGTATAAGAGTGTTTAAATCATTATTTTAGCAAAAACTATGGATTTACCACCCAAAAATGACAATATTTAAAAAATCATAAAAATTAATTGTCGCGTTTCTATGCGAAATTTTTAGTTGCATAGTGTTTGTAGTCACTAAAACTACCACCCGGCTTCGTTTTCAGTAGCGGTCTTGAGATACCCGGTATAAAAAAATATGAAACTCGAAAAAAATAAAAATAATTAAAAGACTTAATAAACTATGTAACAACACTAGATCGCCAAATTAAATGAACTTAAACTATAAAGAATATTTTGATTTTGATTTTGAATAAAGGAATTATAGCGGACATCGCGAACGAAGGCAGGAAATCAGCACTAGAATAAAAATATTTTTCGAATAATTCAATCAAACAAAAAAAAACATAAGGTACATACATACATAAACATACAAGCGGTGAATAATGTGGACTATAGATTTTAATTTATGTATAAATATTGACTGCCTCAGTGGCGTAGTTGTATTATGGTACGGTTCGAATCCCGGGTCGCGCAAAGTGATATCGGATTTTTCTATTCATTATCAGCACAGTCAGGAATTTGTGCCCAATATTGCGATAGGCTCGCCACCCACAACATCGTAGGACGGAACATACAAGGCGAAATAAATAAATAAATAAATAACACCCAACAGTCACATACATAGTCCTGACCCCACATTAAGATCGAGTCTTGTGTCATGGGTATCAGGAACTACGAGAGACTTTTCGGTCTCACAAACACACAGACCCGAGAGAAATATTTGTGGGCCGCACAAATATTTCTCTCGGTGCGGGGATCGAACCCGCGGCCTCTCGATTCACAAACGGCGTCTTACCGCCTGCGCCACGGAGGCTGAAATGTGGGTGTCCTGGTTGCACCTCTGCCTATCCCATTCTGGGAAAAAGGCGTGAGTTTATGTATGTATAAATATTAATATTATGATAAATAACAAAACTAATAAAAATGCAACTGCTACATAAACAATAGTAATATGATGTATTAAACATTTTGATCTTAGTGTGGGGTCAGACTATGTATGTGACGGTTGGAGGTAATTATTTCTTGATATTCCTAAAAATATACTTATACTTTACAATTATCGTTACTTTTTTAGTCGCCATAATGTAAACATATGACCAACTAATACTAATTTACATGTTACAACCGTTACAAGGTTATACCTGTCGAGACAAACACCCAGTTGCATCTAATACATTTCGTTCATTATTACGTTGCACCATTCTTTGCTAAAATCAAAAATACCTATCAGGATATTTAATACATACCAAATAAAATAAAATAACATAGGTAGATTTTTATTGCTATTATTTGACTGAGGAAAATCATTATGTCTCACTTAGAATTCAATCAATGAATATGAAAGTGTTGGTTAAGATAAACAATTATAATAATTAATAATAAAATATAAAACTATTTCTGTTCATTAAAAGGTTCTCCAGAACATTAGACAATAGACTACCAATTGTCCAAATTATCTTGCATGTCATCTTTGTTATTGATTAACAGTTGTATTATTAATAGGATTATTAGGTAAAATATCATAATTACTACAATTTCACTTACCGGGAATATTGTTGGAAAGCTGTTTTCTTTTTCAAAATGTAATGAACAAATAAATGTATTTATTGCAGGGTTCCAATAGCTTCCAATTTTTTGTATCCATTTTGTCCTGGTTTATATGTTTATAGGGAATCTAAAAAATATTTTTAATTTCACTTTGTTTGTCGGTCTGAATATATATTTAAATATAAACTATTTTTTTCTTTTTTTGAAAAATAAAGATCAAAATATTTAAAAATGATAATATCGATATGAATAATTTCGTATCGAATCCACTCATCTCTAAACTTGTGTGTAAACAAACAATGAGGTTGTTATTTACACTACTTGTATAAATAACGCCTAGAAGAGTCTAAAACTTAATCAACAAGATCCAAATACATTTATAAATGATAAAAATAAACCCAAAATGTAAATTTAGCACATATTTGTTAGTATTTCGTAAAAACAGTTACTAACCTATGAAAAGAAATGTTAGGGTCCTTTTTGCTTGAACTCGACTCGAATCCTTTAACACAACACTGAGGCATTTTAAAAACTTAACAACTAAACTAATAAGCAAACTAAACAAACTTAACAAACGAGATTAACCAATGAATAATCCGAAATTCTTTGACTGTGCAGATTTGTTTACTCCGATTGACAGATAACGCCACAGTTTGACATTTCATGCAGTTTTTGGTTTAATAGTCTGTGGTTTCGAAAGCATAACTAAAATGGCGTCATTTTGGTCTATGGGCGGTCCCAGTGTGGTTAGTGAACAAAATATTGCCATATTCGAAACAAAGGAATTATTATTTGTCTCTTTCATTAAGGGACAAGTCAGCTTTGTGTAAATGAGACAGATACATAAATGTACATTCCGCGTCGATATTCTTAACATAACTATAACTTGACATATATAGCTACATTTGTGCGTCATCCTTTATAATTCTTTTATCATTGTATTGGGCACAAATTCCTGATTCCGGGCTAATAACGAATAGAAAAATCCAATATCACTTTTATCGACCCGGGATTCGAACCTGATACCTCAGCTTTGTAAAACCGTACCGTAGTAAACTATGCCGAGGCAGTCAATAATCTCTTGGCGATCAATTACAATCTTTTGAAATACCTGACGAAGAGCTTGTTCGCCTAAAACTAAAAGTATAAACTAAAAGTAAGTTATGTATATATTTATTATTATTTATGTCTATTTTGTATATGTATATATGTATGTATGCTGTATGTATTTATATGTATGTTTTACTTTTATTTTGTGTTTTTAATTTATTATACACCCTAGACTGCACTTTCTCTCTGCTGTGTCTTATCTCCATCTAAAGGTTGCCTGGAAGAGATTGCCTAGTCACTAGTGCAATAAGGCCGCCGATTGTACTTATTTTTAATATTGTTTTAATTTCTGTTATTTTATTTTTTTTCTGGTGTACAATAAAATAAATAAATAAAAGGTATAAATTTAAAACTAGAATATTTAAAGAGACTAACGAACCGTCCAACGTTTCCATCGATTTTGTTGCAGCCGTGTTTTCCAACTATGCACTATCATTTTGTAGTTTACCTTTAATGTTAAGTTATTTTTATTGCAATGAATTGCGAGACGGGCATGCCATTCGCTGATGGTAAGCGATAAGCCTCATGGACATAGCAAAACTAAACAACGCCATGAATGACATGTGAGCTGAGTGGTCACCTACTTTGTCACAGCGATGCGACGTGCATTCTCGTTTAGTGTTTTATTGTTTTTGTTATGTATGTTCATTGTATGTATATTTTTTTGTTAATCGAGTATGTCCGTTGTCTTGTGTGACAAATAAATGTGCCTTTCTTTCTTTCTTAATTACAAAGCAATGCTTAGCATTCCACTGCGCTCGCTATCCTGATACATAAGATGTTGAGTCTCACTATGTCCAGTAGTTACTCTTGTTACAATGTCGTTAAAACCGGCACATAGCAACGCATTTGCTCTGCTGTTTGGCGGGAGAAATAGACATAAGTGGCTAGTGCTAGACCACAGCATGTCACAGGTCTGTTTTTGGCGTAGTAGAATAACTTTGTAACGTATGTTATAAATTAGCAGTAGGTACCAAAGTATTTTGAAAATGTATCTCCCCATACCCGCCACTACAGTAAGCCAAGTTCGACTACGGCACGCATTTAAGAGCGTTTATACCCTGCACGCGCTTTTTGGCTTAAAAACAGGACTTTTCAAATGAGTTAATAGCCACCAATAAACAATTTAAATGAAAAATAATTATAACTAATTTTAGAAAAGCTTGTCATCTGGGGATTTTGGTGGAAAACATTATAGATTGATGGATAATTTGTGAGTACTATACGGATTACTGAACACAAGTTTCGTTATTTAGGCTTTAAATGGCAATTTAGAAGCTTAAGATATCCGAAACCACTAAATATAAGATGAAAATAAAAATATTATCAGACTAATAAGACCCTTATGGAGGGATTTTGCTGAGAAAAATAATCTTTTTGTGTTTAGTTCCTGAAAAATAAAAATTTAAACAATGCCAAATTATTCAGAAACTCTCGTCAAGAACATATTTTTTTTTCACCAACTTATCGTACATAATTTTTTATAGCAATTGCATATTACAATAGAAGAACATCTTATCAATAAATTACGATTTTTATATTTCAACAAAATTAGTTTTCATGTTTTCTACAAATATTTTAAAAACCACTATAAAACACGCTGTCCGACGTGGATCAAATCAGGGATCAGCTTGCGAAGCGTAGTAAGCACACGTTTACTACCGCTCGGACCTGATTTTAATCCCACCGTTTATTGGTTCTCAGGTTTTTCGGAACCTGCCGAGTCGACGAACGGACCGCGCTTCGGTGCGGGGGATTAGTCGCTTGACTGCTGTCGGACGTCTCGCACGTTCGCCAGAGGGTCGCGGCGCTTCGCAACGAGGAGAGATGAGCCTCCCCACGGAGGGCTCATCTGCCGGCCTCTCACGAGGTCAACCCAACGGTCCTTTTCAGGACCAATCTCTCCACTCTCCCCGTTCTGAGTCTCATGGCTCGAACGGAGTACAGCAGGGCACTTTGCCCCGCTCCGTCGCCGTGGGTGAAAACCCCGGCATTTCGCAGGGCGTCCCGCCCGGCTTCTCGCAAGCCGTCGCGTTCGGACCTGCCCGTAGCCCCAATCCCCCAGTTGTATCGCTGGGCCAACCCGCCTCCCCCGACCCCAACTGTCGGCCGTCGCACCCACTGGCATCAGTGGTGCGACATTTTGTGGGCCGACACCCGTACTACGCAAATCGCCCTTATCTGTTTCAGCAGGCCATGCAGAACGAGACGGCGATTAACAACTTGTGCGGCATGCTGCAACTGCAGATGGTCGAATGGATCGACCGGTCCATCCGCGGCACACTCGACCGCCTGAAGGAAGACTCGGACGACACCAACTCATCCGAAGAGGAAGCGGACCCAGAACCAGAGCCGATGGAGGTCACACAGACCTCAATCAGGCGCCCCAGAAGCCCGGAAGAGGAAGAAGACTTCCATCGCCGCCGCAGGACGTCAGCCGACACCGACAACGGCGCCGCGACGTGCAGCAGAGACGCTAAAAAGAGGGCAAAGTTGACAACTATTATCAACTCGACGCCCTCTTCACCGACACCGACGCTGAAGACTGCATCAACAACAGTGCAGACAAAACCCGCGCTGCCGCTACCACCGATCAACAAACCGGTGCAGACGCCAGCACAGGCGCCAGCCGCGCAGAAGCCGGCTGACAAGCGCCCGCGATATCCACCACTCATTGTGGAATCGCTCCCAAATTGGGCACACCATGCGCAGGCCTTGAAGCGCAAGCTCGGCCACGCACCAAACGCCCACACGCACCTCGGCAAAGGCCTCAAATTCTTGCCGAAGTCGGAAGACGAATACCGCACGGTACAGCGGTACCTAGCAGAGCTAGAGAAAACAGAGAAGATCTCGTGGTTTTCCTACTCGCTGCCGGCGGAGAAGAGCGTCAAGGTCGCTATCCGCGGACTGCCAGTAGACACTGAAATCGACGCAATCCAGACGGAGCTGGAAACTCTGGGTTTCACACCGGAGTATGTCAGACCCATCAAAGCACGACAAGGTAGATCAGGATGTATCTACCTGGTCATCCTGAAGAGGACATCGAACATCTCCGAGATATTCAAAATCTCGGAACTTATGGCGCTGCCCTCCATAAAGGTGGAGCCATGGCGAGGCAAGAAAGGCCCCGCTCAATGCCATCGTTGCCAACAGTTTAGGCACTCAAGCCATAACTGTCACAGGCAACTGGCCTGCGTCCGATGCGGTGAACAACACACCGCCCGAGACTGCCCGCGCCCGAAGGAGGAACCCGCCACATGCGCAAACTGTGGTGGCGCACACCCGGCGTGCTACACTGCATGCCTAGTGTTCCGGAGAGAAGCCCGGAACAAGAAGGCAGGCACAGTGGCAATCTCCACACGCCTGCCGACAACAAACAAGACGAGCAACATCATCAAGGACACCACGACCGCGGCCACCGGCAACACAACACTGATGGCCGCCGCAAACAACCCTCATGAAAGACGCCAGCCCGCTAAGAAGCGAGGCAAAGGGGGCAAAAAGAAGAGGAAGAACCAGACGGCACCAGCGCCGACAACTAAAACGACTCCGGCGGCCCCGGCTAAGACCACGCCCACCGCAAGAAACGAGGTTCCTGCACAAACTACAGGAACAACAAGCCAACTTGAAGAGATCAGTACTCTCCTTAAGATACTGACTGCCTTCAAGGGCGGAGAAGACATCTCCGCCATCATCGCTCAGCGTTTAGCCCACTATGTCTAAACCGCTGAGAATACTACACTGGAACGCCAACGGTCTTCGAAAAAGATCGTTCATCTCAAGCCGCTCCTACGAGAACAGGACATCGATGTTGTGCTGATAAATGAAACGCACCTGGGACCTACGGACATCTGCAGACTACCAGGATACTTCATTTACCGGCAAGACGAACTCTCACCGCACAACAGAGTCTACAGAGGCTTGCTAGTAGCCGTTAAAAGAAGACTCCTTCACCAAGCACTACCGCAACTACAGCTCCGTTCGATGTACGGACTTGCTGGACTCGGTTGTTTGCCGCCTACAAGCCGCCGGGATCGAGATTGGCGAGAGCCGATATCCATGCCTTGCTCGCCTCGCCGAATCCGACTATCATCGCCGGAGACTTGAACGCCAAACACCCATCATGGGACCCGACATCCAACATGGACTCGGACGGAAGGAAGCTTTTCAACGACTCGCAGACACACGGATATGCAGTCGAAGGGCCGGACACGCCAACGCGCTACCCAACGGGCAGTGCGTTCAGCCCGTCCACCATCGACATTATCATACACCGAGGACTCCGAAGCCAGCCGACGCAAGAAGTTCTACACGACTATCTACAATCTGACCATCAGCCTGTACTAGTCGTCGTTCCTGAACTACCGGTGAGAGTCAACCCGCCGGCACCACGCTACAACATCAACTGGAACACCTTCGCAGAAGAGTTGCAGGCCTGCACACCGACGCGACCGATCACCTGCCCCGCAGATGTGGACATGCTCGCCAACGAGCTCACGACCAGAATCCAAGAAGCCTTTGAAGCGGCAAAGACTACGCGGAAGGCCGTGAACAGAATGCCGGACCTCCCTCGACACATTCGAAATCTCATCGATGAGAAGAGGAAAGTCCGAGTACAGTGGCAACACAACCGCTGCCCACAGCTCAAGACGAGATTAAATCGTCTTATAGAGCAGGTGAAAGCCGAACTCGAAGCCTACAACACCGACCGCTGGGAACGTTACGTCGACTCCACAGGGGACGATTGGCCCGCCCTCTACCGGTTATGTCGATACGTAACCAAAACACCAGAACCAGTGCGCCCACTTCTGCACAGCGACGGGACACCGAGATACGTCGCCGAAGACCGTGCAGAGATCTTCGCCGAACATCTAGAACGCCAGTTTCAACCGAATCCGACAACCAACACCGGACACGAAGCAGAAGTAGAACGACATCTCCAGGACTACTTCACGGAAGTCGTGACTCCCGAAGAGGATCCAATCTTCTTCTCGCCTGGACAAGTGCGGAAGATGATTCTCAAGATGAAGCCGAGGAAAGCACCCGGCGCGGATGGCATCAAGAACAGTACGCTCCGTCGCCTGCCACAGAGGACTGTGGCCGCGATGACGCGGCTCTTCAACGGTATCATGCGCACGGGACACTTTCCTCAACAGTGGAAATCCGGCAGAGTCATCATGCTGCCCAAGCCCAACAAGAACATCCTGAAGCCGGAAAGCTACAGACCCATCACACTCCTGTCGACAACCTCAAAAGTGTTCGAGAAACTCCTGCTACAACGTCTGGTGCCGTTCCTGACACCACGACAAGAACAGTTCGGATTCAGATCAGACCACAGCACCACGCTGCAACTGACCAGGGTACTGCACGATTTCACGATGGCCAAACTACGGCGTGAAAACACTGTCGCAGTATTCCTGGATATGGAGAAAGCGTTCGACCGAGTCTGGCACCGCGGCCTTGTACACAAGGTAGCCCTGTCCGACTCGCCCCGTCGTATCACCAGAGTGATCCAGTCATTCCTAGAAGACAGAAGATTCCACGTAATGATCGAGGGCAAGCTCTCCGGTGAGCGCACCATCGCCGCCGGAGTACCTCAAGGAAGCTGCCTATCTCCGGTCCTGTACGCTTGCTACACCGACGACATTCCTGTGAGGGAAGACGTCCACCTAGCGCTGTACGCGGACGACATAGCGCTCTACACATCCTCCGTGTCGCCGAAGCACGCCATCACCAAGCTCCAGCGCAACCTGGACGAACTCCCTGCCTGGTTTTCCAAGTGGAAACTGACAGTGAACGTCGGAAAGACACAGGCCCTATTGATCAAGCGTTCCAACCACATAACGAGGAACAACCCGACGAGATCATTACACATCAAGATGCAAGATCAACGAATTCCCTGGGCTGTCTCAGCCAAATATCTCGGGATCAGCATACACAAGAATCTTCGGATGAACAAACACGCCGAAGCCATCGCCAACCAGACGAGGAGCGCCGCCGCGAAACTTCGCCCAGTCTTCTCTTCGAGACTCCCGCTGAACGTGAAGGTATCTGTGTACAAGCTGTACATACGATCACGCCTCACGTACGCAGCGCCCGCGTGGTACGCGCTCACTGGCGCTACCGCGCGTCAGAAACTGCGGGTCGTCCAGTCAAAGACACTCCGGAAGATCGTTAACGCCCCGCGTTACGTGAGAAACTCCACCATCCAGAGGGATCTCCGCATCGAGAGCCTGGACGATTTCGTCCAACGCCTCTCGACGAAGATGTTCGAACGCGCCGACGCCTCGGACTGGCCTCATCTCCAGAACCTGGCGCCGCTTCATGCTCGCCCGCCGGAACAACCTGTGCCGGCACTGCCACGTGACCTCCTAGCGGAAAACAATTCCGCTAACAACGCCTGAAGGAGCGGGTTGAACTGCGGGCCTCGTGATAACGTCGTCCGGCCGCTGATCGCCTAGCCGGGCTTCCCCAACGGGATCCACCTGGCTGGGACCAGATCGCCCAGACGACAAGAAGAATCACGATGGCACCAGGAATACCCACACTTCTCTCCGAGCACCCTCGAGTTTCTCCACGATTCGAACCACAAGAGCGACCCGCAACACCAGTACGACGACCATCACTACAGAGAAGACCACAAACCAGAGAGCACACGCCCTGGTTTAATCTCCACCACAAGCGGTTCCATGCGTGCATGGAACTGCGCGTGTGTGGAGATCGACGATCGACCATCGCCGGCCACGCCGGCGCCTCAACGTGATCTCCACAGCGGACGACAACTCCGCTGACACCAAACGACGACACCGCCGCCGTCTGAAGGAGCGGGTTGAACTGCGGGCCTCGTGATTACGTCGTCCGGTCGCTGATCGCCTAGCCGGGCTTCCCCAACGGGATCCACCTGGCTGGGACCAGATCGCCCAGACGACAAGAAGAATCACGACGGCACCGGGGATACCCACACTTCAACGCGCGCACACACGGCCTCACTGAATATCCTCCATCCGCAAGATGCGAACCTCGAGAGCGACCTGCAACACCATCAGCACTACCATCACATCACAGCACAGAACACCACAACCAGAGTGTACGTACACACCCTGGTTGAGTCTCCAACACGTGCGGTTCCATGCCTGCGTGAAACTGCACGTGTATGAAGATCGACGAAAGACCCTCGCCGTCCGCAACGGCGATTCTACGCGATCTCCTAGCGGAAGACAATTCCGCCAACACCAACTGACACTCCGCCGTCTGAAGGAGCGGGTTGAACTGCGGGCCTCGTGATTACGTCGTCCGGTCGCTGATCGCCTAGCCGGGCTTCCCCAACGGGATCCACCTGGCTGGGACCAGATCGCCCAGACGACAAGAAGAATCACGACGGCACCGGGGATACCCACACTTCGACGACACACGCGGCCTCATCGAAACATCCTCGAGTTCTTTTTCTCATCGAACTCGAACCGCAAGAGCGACCAACAGAACAACGAGAAAGTGAAGTCAAAAATCGTATATATCATATATATATCGACAAGGAGCAAGGATCAATCCGTCGTCACGGATTGCACAGAAGACCACAACCAGAGGGCACACGCCCTGGTTTAGTTTCCGCCACGTGCGGTTCCATGCCTGCGTGGAACTCGTGCGTGCGTGAAGATCTACGATTCGATCAAATCAGACCGCCGCAAGGCCTTCTAGAGGGAGGACGTATCGCTCGTCGCTCCGGCCTGGCTGCAGTCGATTATGCCGCGCGTAATAAAAATAGCCACGCGCGGAATGCGATTACCACATCTTAGTACTTTGGTAGTAAAATATTTAATTATTTTTATTACCTACAATGATTTTGTAGTGAGTATAAATTATGTTTCAGGTAATATAATGGGATGTAATTCCGAGGCTAAATTATGTTATGTATTGTAATATAAAATTAAATATATTTCGTAATTATAAGGGGTTGTAAGGCCCCTAACACTATTTATGTGTTCGAACACGAAATGATTAATAAAACGTCCGTAGTGTATAATGATTGAACACTGATTTGAATGCAACTTAACAATGTAATAATAACGAAAATATGATTAGTATCCAAAATTTGTGTTATTCTTTGCTTGCACAGTAATATTTGTCTACTTATAATGCAAATAAAATATTTTTATGATATTATATTACAGTTACATTTCAATTGAATATTTGAAGCGCACGGATCAAAGTTGTTTGAGCCGATTGTATAGCGAGCCGACGCGGCAGCTCTACGCACACAGCTTTGGTCGCTTATGTGTGCGTGAAATTAACGAAGAAATACCTATAGTTGACTTTGCGCGCAAGATGTATACGCTCTTAAATTGCATCAAGCATTGAAATTCAGCTGAATCACTGGGAATACCTTATGTATCAATATCTAGATTCTTATATTGTAAAGAAAATAGACCTGGTTTATTTTGTAATGAAGAAAAGGAGTCAAAGAACTGCCCGTAATACAAACGAAAACGACCTTAAATATGAAAATACCTTTGTAAAGTAATTAAAATTTCTCAACAGAACATCAACTTTTTTAATACAGACGTGAGAACCATCAGCACAGTGAAATATCTGAGCCATTTTCGGGCCGCTATCTCATTCCACTGGCAAATATAGGTATAATGAACAGATTTAACTCAATCTCGACTGCCCTGTTAAAAAGGGGCACATTTTTTGCACCGGTTTTGGTCATCGTGATTGCAGAATAAAAAGATAAGTGGGATCTTTTGGAAGAGATTTTATTTATATCCTTATTAGCCATATACATGGCATGGACATACGTCCATGATTGGCTTTGCGATTCAACTTGAATTGGTTTTGAATTGCTGTTTATTCTCCACTTTACTAATACTCAATGAATGTTTCTTACCGGATAGATTTTATAGTGGCAAGAACTCTGTCAAGATCTTCAAAACAATGCCCAATTATTTTACCAATATTTTATTCACATGAAGCTAAATTGTCATGGTGAAGACAAATTTAATTTGCGCAAACCCTGTGATGATTTGATCATGCAATTTACCCAACCAAAACATAAAGAACTAGGATTTAGGAATCAACTTTATGGCATAGAATAACGTCCGACACAGACTATACACAGAATATATTCCGAGAAAATAGTCGAGATTCAGGTTTTTTATATGTGGCCGGTAATTGTGTAACGTTACGCCACGGGCCTGAGCCCTATTAATCAGATATACGAGGTTGGCAGTCCGCTGTCACCACACTTAAGCGGCTTCCGACACGGCCGCCGAAGCCCTGCCGGATTTCACCCCCTATCCTATTTTCAGTATGCATATTTATGGCTCATTATTGACAGTATTTGTTTTCTACCTCGTCCTATTTAAGAAATATAACAAACAGTCTTGTACCGTGGGTACCAGAAACCCTTCCAGCTTTGCTGGCTTTCGTGCTCTTCAAATCTTGCTTGCTGTTGATCCTAACTGATATGTATTGCTGTGGGAGGACTGTGGGTAGAAGTTAATAAGTAGGCCCAAATATTTAATCACAAGATACCAGGTGATGGCATGTAGGTAATGTAGATTAAATTAAGAATGTTCGTAGAGTCAAACCATCTCACAATCCTTGAGCTGTCCACAATTTCGGCGTGATATTTATTAGGTTAACCGCGAGACCAAAATTATCGTGAACTGTTATGGTACATAACGTATTCCTAGTAAGTATGAAATATCATAAAAAAAATAAACATACAATTCTGAAACATCTAAAATATTCAGCACGTGTATGTTTAACTAAACAAAAGCTCCGTTCTGATTTAATATCTAATGCCATGCAATCCTAATAAAATATAATAGAATGCAGAGACGATTTGCTGTGATAGCAGACTATAAACAATGGTTATTAGCGGAGACAGACCGACGGGTGCCATGACCGGCGCGTCGTATTGTCTGCCACATACATTCGATAGTTACCCGGTTAATGAATTTAATGTACTTACATCTACATACTGGGGGGTGTCTAGGAACCTAGGAGACGACAAGTTTGATAAAGTTATCTCTGTTTATAGACGATATGCGTGTATTGCCATTATTTAGATTTCTTTTTGAGAAAACTAAACAAAAGTTACAAAATTGGTCTTCTCTACCAGGCACAATGAAAAGTATAAGTCTAAGGTAGGTAGAATTCATGAAATCGACCGAATAATGTACGTAAGAAATATCTGCATCGACTAAAACCCTGCAGGAAGTAAACTTATTTCACAAACCTGACGATTTTTTCTGGAAGCCCTACAATCCTTATCCTTATATATGTAACCAAAGTTGATCCCGCAAAGTTTATCCTTTGGTAAAATAATAATTGGTGACCACTTGGCACTTATAGAGTAAGTAGCTTGCTCCTAGTCTATGCTATGAAGATATTTGGTGGAAAGCTAAAGAGAACGTGGTGGCATTACGTGACAGGGTGGATACCACCCACTTGTAAGTGATCAACGAGTTTGACGTCACGCACCCCGCTGTACGCAAATCCAATAAGCCGAACCATTACTACGAGTATAGTGAAAATATATCAAAACAAAATAGAGATATAATGAACAATTGTTGAAGCAATGCGAGGGAGAAGAATTTTGGTGCTGAATAATATGGTTGGATTTTTGTGTTTATATTTTTGTGTGACCTATTTTTTGATAGTAAGTTAGAGTTTGAGTATAAATGTAATTAGTGATTACTTTAAGTTAAAACATCAACATGATGCTTGGCATTCCACTGCGCTCGCCATCCTGTGCCATTACACGAAGAAGAAGTCTCAATGTTTTCTATAGTTACTCTGGCTAGAATATCCTTCAAACCTAACACAATAATGCATTTACACTACTGCTGTGTGGTACGAGAAATAGACATTGCGGAGGTACCTACCCAGGCGGCCTTTCACACATGAGAAAAATACCACCAGCAAATAAGCCAAATATACTCGACATACATACGCGTATAGACGACCCTTTTGCTCTAATATAAAATTGTCATTCATAAATGTATAAGCAATAATATTTCAACTCATCAACGTTCATTCACAATACAGATCGCGATGAAACCAGGTGTACCACCGCCGTCGCTCGGTACGAATGACCCGTAACGGTACTACGCGTGCGCTTCACAGTCCACTGGCTTCCAACCCAACATTACCGCTTGAATACTTAATTTAAAATTAATAATAGGGCAATCATTTGTAAACTATTACGAAACATTATGTGTACGAGTACCTATATGTTCACAAGGCATGTCACGGTGACTATAATACGAGATAGTTCATAAGTGGGGTCATATAGAATGTCCATCAATAATTCATTGATAAAATCATGCCAGCCGTCCGACTATCCACTTATTTTTTTCGACCAATCTTCAGTGAACTCAGTTCTATGACCGCTGATTCTCCTATTTCTCTGATCAACACCAACCCCAAACGATTTAACAGTCTCATTCTTTTTAATTGATAACATATAGCATCCATAAATTAATTGGGCAAGTACAGAAACATAAGATAAAGAAGCGGATGATGTAACAATGGAGTCCGTTTCATTTGATAAATCAGGTCAGAGGGTCAGATTATTAGCTCCAGTGGAATACGCGCCAATGATTACGAAGCGTCGTGTGGCAACAATTAAACATCGGCCGGGCCGGCACAATTGTGTCCACTGACGAGGGATAATCACTCTGTCAGCTTACTCCTTCTATGTGGATAACAACGCACCCATGGAGAGATACAATGATGACACATTGCCTTTGTAAACTAAAACAATTATTTATTTACTTTACGGAACTAGAATCCAAAATATTAAAAACAAAAGCATGTCTTACTTGATCTTGTCTCAATATAGGTGATTTGTTTCTTACAAACTTTTGACGACCTTGATTGACCAAATAGAAATGGTTGGTCAGAAAATAAGAAGGAAGAAAGCAGAAACAAAGAATTACACAGATGAAAACATATTAAATACAAAGACCAGTAATGATGGAAAGTCAAAATAATATAAATGATATTAAAAAAATGAAAATCCTAAATCTCTAAAACACTGGGGTAGTTGGTTTGGTCAGGTGACTTTCAAGCGCATTAAATGCACGAAGTTCGTTTAGATCGATAGAAGACCTGGCCTCGGTGCATTCAAACTTCTCGTACAGCAGTCGTCTATTGCTGGGAAAGCTTTTTTGTACAAAGTTTTTTTCACATCTGCAGTACGAGTGCATTTAAAAGTAGCCCTTACTGTTCAATTTAAAAATTCTGTTGCACACGTATATTGATAAAGAATATTTAGGTTTAATTCATACTGCAAGGCATACTTGCCATAATTTAACAAGGATGAATGACGACCAAGAAAAATAATACATACGTAAAAAATAAACATAAAGGCGTCAGTGAATAACACGTAGACGAAGTACAAACAAGGCGTGCAGATCTACGTGAGATTACGCAATGTGTTTGCTCGTTAAATATTGAGGTAAATAAAAACGTAAGTGATTCAGAGGTTACGTGACACACAAAACTTGTTGAAATTAAGGCTGATTAAACAGACACTCAGGACATTACGTTTGAAGCTTGCGAAACTAGAGTCTTAGAGGTTAATTTCCGCTTCAAGACATACCTCTGTCTCATCAACAAATATTTGTTCAGGAGTGCTGTCGGATTGTAAAGTTCCTTCGGTGGGTTTGGTTTGGCTATTTGTAGTTGAAGATATGTATCTTATTATATTAAGAGGTTGTACTTTGTGACTGCGTATGATTATTCAATACATTTGAAGTAATAAATACGAGAATCTATCGGGATACTGTTCCAAGACTCGGATTCGAAAACAATATATTTATGTTCATATGAATTAAATGGGAAATCGATCGAAGTGGAGTGGTTGTAACTTTAATGTTAATGTAGACACTGATGTTATTGTTGAAAAGCTCAAATATATGTATGTTTGTAAATATTAAATATGTGTTCCTTGTCAGATTTAATGTTGCCTATAAGGTGTGTTAAATATTAACGTCAGAAAAGGCATTGATGTAATGAAATTGCCACTGGGTTTTCCGTGATGATCGATCGGTAGTTTTTGCGCGAATTGCTATTTAGGTAACACTTTAAACTTTTTAGATTCTTCTTATAGATATTAATGTGGTATATTAAATCCGTATGGATTTTTTTTACTAAAATGACTAACCATTTATCATCTATTATAGGTACATGGCTGCATTAAAATATATGTTACACGGACTATAATAGTCCGTGCTTCCCAATACCAATGCGCTGCAAGTAACGAGGAAAGTTTTGAATAGACAGAAACCAACTTTTGTGCATACTAACAGATCTTAACTCCAAATCTTGAAGAGCTCGTTGAATAGTTTGTCCTAGTTGTTATTATCCAAATACACTACTGCTTTTCTTCTAGTTCTATTACATTTGCTTAGCATACACAATAACATAAAATATTATTTGCAAAATATGCAAATAGCAACTAGTCATTCGAACTGTTTTAGTCATAAAAATATTGTTTGCTCTTCATATAAAATAAATATTAATGTATGCTTATGTATTTGTAGGTTTACGACATGATTATGATAAACGGTAAATACACAATTATTGCATTAAATTAAATATATTATTTGTTTTTTTTTTCACGACCATAATGTGATCAGAAGGGTTTAATTTTTGTTAAGTAGGTAAGCAATTTCCTGTTTTCAATCCGTAGAATATCTTTTCTTCAAATAATAATCTAATTATAATTCTATGGGTAAAAATACTAAAGAATACTCTCTAATTGCTAGCGAGACTAAATCATCGTGTGAACACTATACACACGAATCCATTCATTTCTATTCCTATTAACACTGATATAATTAATCAAACCGCACTATTAAAATCAATCCTCAAGCTCATTTATAAAGTGACTGCAGAGTGCGATGGCCTAGTTGCGACGGTGGCCGAGCGTCGCATCCTGCGAAACATCACCATGCATATCAAACACACACACATTATTAATTCCATTCACGTGCCTAATTGGTCACACACACGTAACTGTATAGATCGAATGTGAATCGACTGGTTGAATTGAAAGCATCGAATTTTTTAGCGAATCAGCAGAAGATTTTGGGACTGTTGAATTCGTAGAAGCCAATTTGTACAGAGTTCTAAGTTCAACTATTTGTGCGATAGTAGTACAACTTCGATTACAATAGAAGCTAAGAACTCAATCCGAAAAGTATTTCAACAAAATACGGTTGTAAAGTAAAATGTTGCATTTCGTATTGTGTTAAGATTAATGAAGTCTTCACAACTCTCCGAGGAAAGCAATGCATTTACAAATTTTCATGGAATTTGATATGCCATTTTCGATTCTCTTATTTGCTTCTTTCTTCTTCTTTCATTCTCGTTGATTTAAGATAATACAGATCACCCGATCATTTATTCGGGGTGTCACCAATCATATGGGCGAAATTTTAATGCGACTCCTGGGCCAAGAGTTCGGTTCATTAGTTTCCTATCCTCGATCCATTCCCAAATGATTCTATTATATCACTATGGTGATATTTAAAGGATTTCCAGAATCAAATAAATCAAGTTAATTGTAAATTCAAAAATCCAACCGCAGAGTAAAATAAATACCAATGACGCATCAAACAGTACTTGCTATCCGCGGCAAACAACTACGCAGTAATTAAAAATCGATTACAGTAGAAAATGTTTGATATATATATATATTTCCTGCATGTTTCTAATTATAAGTTATCGGTAATTTTCAAGGTTAGTCGGTGTTTTACACTACTAACACTAGACAGTACACTAGTAGATCTGTAACTAGTAGCAAATCTAAGCAAGACTAAACTTTACAGTGAAGTAGGTCATCAGTCTCAACTGATGACCTTCTAATGCGATGATGGACTAACTCAATTATGTAAACAAATGGGTTCTACGAGATTCAGACTACAATGTCTGAAATTGTTAAGAAACTTGTCCAAATTTGAAATTGCCATAAAACCGCTTATTATCTATTGCGTATTGAATAACATTCCTTGAAATAAATATAATAGAAATTAAGCCTACTATTACACTGAAAAAAGAAAACCAGATATCCCAGCAATAACAAAAGCGATTGGACCATTACAAAGTCATTAGCTCCGGTGGCGGTGAAAATAAATTTACGTAAAGAAAAAGTGTACACTGGTGAAATTACTATTGTCTCGCTCACGACAACAATGACTTACGCAACCAAATCATTTGTATATAATATTGGGGCTACACGCACCCAGAAATTTGGATGGTTTTTAGCAAGAATATTCAAGCCATACAACATTTTTTTGCGGTCCAAATGCCACCATGAAAGAACCGGCTGGCAACCAAATCCGATGGTATACATTACGTACCAACCCGCACTAGGCCAGCGTGGTGGACTATATGGCCTAACCACTCTCAATCGGTAGTCGATTGTAGAGGAGGCCCGTGCCCTGCAGTGGGACGTATATGGGCTGATACAGATACATTACGTAAAATCATGATATAAGCATTATAGGAAAGACGGTGACAACCTCGAACAGTTGATTGTGAGCGGCAAAGAAGATCTCTTGGCTGCTATCCCATATGTTGATCTGACTAGATCGGCACTACCCTTGGTTCTCAACTCCATGGCGCCTTTCGCGTTCCTTTTGTGTCCGTGGTACGATCGTCGTGGTACGATTACACAGCTGAGGCCTTGGGTTCCAATCAGGGGCCAGGCAAAAATTACAGATTTGTGTGGTTATTATCAGTATTTAATTAAGGATATGTGTCTGATATGGCGATAGGCGTAATTTTTTACATACATAAGTATTTACCTTCCGGTCTACAACCATACGTATAGAGATTGTCGTTAGACGTGGGATGATCGGACTTAGATAAATTACAGTGCGTGTTCTGTGATTGCCTGGTTTCAAAATAAATAACTACTTTCATGACTTGTATCCTTAAAGACATTCCTATACTAAGGATACCTGCTTTGAGGAGCATTAGAAACAACTATAAATTATTCATTTCCTCAACGAACCAAAGCCGAATCGATGATTCAAACTAAAAAAAAAAGAATTTAAATAACCGGAATTATAATAATTCCACAGCATATGTTTTTTTTTTTATTTTGTTTTATGAGTCTTTTTCGACGTTTAAATACTGCTATCACCGCTTGTTGAGAAGACGCAACTTATGAAACGATGTTTTTCCTTTTAAGATTATTTAAAAAATATTAGGGATCCTAAAAAACACAAACTTAATTTTTCTACCTACACCGCGTTCGCAACAGCTGCCACATCTTAAAATATTAATATTAATGAGCTTGTAACACTCATGTCGATCCGAGATACTGGGTCGATAAACTGCCGACCAAAAGTTCACGCTGCTTACATTCATCGTGATATGTATTGTAATAATAAATATCATGTTTCATATCAATGGAAAATCATATTAAATTGTAATAAAGATAATAGTTTAAAAAATTACGTTTTTTTTTTGCCTTTGTAGGCAGACGATCTAGCGGGCCGCCTGGTGGTAAGCGGCTACCGCTGCTCATAGACCTCTGCAGTGCCAGGGGACCAGCATAACAAAGTCACTGCCTACCTTAAGGAGAGTACTCACTTTAAGCCTCACTTGAAGGACAGGTTATAGTGCTCGGAAACAGCGTAGTATTTTTGTTGCATGGGAGTCCAACTTTAATATTTACTTTATTTTTATTTAATTATTTATTTTGAAAGGTAATATACGACTAAATAATCTGTGAAAATTTTAAGTGTCATTGTATGGGGAACTCCCTTAATATTTTATGTTATAATTTATATATTTTATTTTTAGTATTTTTTGTTAAAGCGGCAAAGGAAATACATAATGAAGGAAATTTATCGGTGATCATAAAGTAAATACACAGAAGACTAAATATTGGTAATGTTATTGTGCAAACAATAACTAAAATGATTATCTATAAATAAAAACAAAATACTACATGTGGTTGTACCAATATGGTTATTAATAAGTCATAATCATCATCATCATCATATCAGCCCCAGGAAGTCCACTGCTGAACATAGGCCTCCCCCAATGATCTGTTGGAAGCGGCCTGCATCCAGCGACTTCCTGCGACCTTAGTCAGATCGTCCGTCCACCTTGTAGGCGGGCGTCCAACACTTCGCTTGCCTGTACGTGGCCTCCACTCGAGAACCTTTTGGCCCCAACGGCCATCGGTTCTACGAGCTATGTGCCCGGCCCAATGCCACTTCAACTTGCCAATCCTATGGGCTATGTCGGTAACCTTAGTTCTCCTACGGATCTCCTCATTTCTGATTCGATCTCGTAGGGAAACACCGAGCATAGCCCGCTCCATGGCTCGTTGAGTGACTTTGAGCCTTTTAATGAGGCCCACAGTGAGAGGCCACGTCTCGGTGCCGTATGTCATCACTTTTAATCATTAATAAGTGGAGGTTTGTAATTAGCAAAAAGTGTATATAAGTGTCATTATTTTGTAGTTGTTATTAGTCTGTAAGCCTTCCGAAAATAAAATAAAGCATGGTAACAAAATAAAATTGTAAAAAATGATTATCAAATGTTTTAAAGTGTCGTAACAACTTTTGGTCTAATTTTTTTCCGTCTAGCCCCCTTTGGCAACGCGCGATAAGGAACTAGGTTCCAATAATGCGGGGTTGTCATACTGTTGTCAATATTAAGAACAAGTCAAGATTATCTCTATTTACGCGTTGTTTGAAACATTTTTTAGAACAAGAGCCCGTGGTGGCCAGACTTTCGTCATTTTATAAAAGCTGAAAGATTGTATGGTCATGCCTTTGAC
Source organism: Hyles vespertilio (assembly GCA_009982885.2). Taxonomy (NCBI): domain Eukaryota; kingdom Metazoa; phylum Arthropoda; class Insecta; order Lepidoptera; family Sphingidae; genus Hyles; species Hyles vespertilio. Next base: position 2,603,284 of record CM042812.1, on the reverse strand, counting down.
ATAGACAGCACACGATCAGCTATTATCAAGTCCTATCGTGGTTGCTTTGGAAGTTATCAGCTTCAATGTGTTTGGCAAAATGAAAGAACCATCAAAAGTGTCTGAATACTAAGGAAATATTTGTCTATAGTTGCCGTAATAACATATATAAAATTCAGCTTTTCTATTATTGCAAAATTACGTGTAATAAATATTCTGATATCTTCAAATTTTAACAAAATGCATTTTTGGCAGCGTTAAAGTATAAAAACTGAATGTTGAATGCCAACTATTGAGTCATTATGACAGGTGTTTCACCATTTAACACTTAGTTAATCGCACATCGATAATGATCACCTCATTAGTATCGTGATAATGGACTTCATTGTGAGGTCCCCGGATCAATTATCAATTCGAAAAATATAATTTTGTTCAATGCTTTATTGAAGGAAGAGAAACTTAAAGAAGAATTTCTATTCACCAAGGAGATCGATTTAAAAATATGATCAGGAATATTTTTATAATTTTTCTAAATAATAATTACAGAACCAATCAAACCAAACCTGTTCAAACTATAGGATGGTATGTTAACTTGACTTGGTATGTTAGACTATAGGAAAATGCCTCTGGCATTATGTCCGCCTGTAAACTACATTTTTTTTTATTGCATTGAATTGCGAGACGAGCATGCCGTTCGCCTGATGGTAAGCGATGCGACCGCTCATGAACAGTAGCAAAACCAAACAACACGTTGATTTACAAAGCAATGCTTGGCATTCCACTGCGCTCGCCATCCTGAGACACAAGATGTTAAGTCTCAATATGTCCAGTAGTTACTCTGGCTACAATGTCCTTCAATCCGAAACACAACAGTGCATTTAAACTGCTGTTTGACGGGAGAAATAAACTACTTACTAACTACTTGTATATAAAGCAAATAAAAAAAATACCAAGACAGTTAGGATGTCGTGAGTAGAATATTATACTTTACCAAATTGCGTTCGTGATGATGATGAAAAGACTGCCATAAACGGTATTGTTTATATCTAGTCAAATCTAGAAAGAACCTTACTACGTCATAAATGTTTGACGTCAATACGAGATAGGTATTGTGACGTCAGAGAAACAAGCGATAATAGGAGTATGTTGTTATCAAGGAATATTTTAATATGTTGTCTATGGAGTATACAGTTGAATTAATTTTTGCATTAATACATATATACATATATGTATATAAATTCAGCCCGATTTCCCGAAGTTAAAAAGTGCGTGGTGACGGTGTCATCATGTTCAAGATGGTCGCGGGTTCGAATACCAAGGCATACATCTGACTGTTCAGAGTCATGTGTGTATTGATCATAGAGTCAATCACCACGCACTATAAGGAAACCATACCATAGCAATTTGTAAGAATTTCTACGGTACGGTACGGTACGGTACGGTAGTCCGCCAACCCGCACCAGGCCAGCGTGGTGGACTATATGGCCTAACCGCTCTCAATCGTACTCTCGATTGTAGAGCAGTCCCGTGCCCTTCAGCGGGACGTATTTTATCGCACCGAAAACCTCAAAGGTGTTGAATTGCACTTTTCCTTAAAAAAATACGTATAGCGCAGATACAACGTAAAGAAAGAAAGAAATGAACATATTATTGCATGGCCAACACATAACTAAAATAACAATTACATAGACATACAAAGCAATCAGTAACATGCTAATATGTGTATGGCCAGACAAAAATGTTCCCCTATTCGAGAACAAATTTTTCATCAATCTCGATGAAAAATTTGTAAAAAATAATTTTGCATAACCACTTACTTGTTAATGTTCAAAAACTACAGACTGGATATTTTGTTACAATAGGTATGTATATTGTAAACACCCAATTTCCGCACCCCGTCGCGTCGATCTATCAACCCATTACACTTTCATCAAATTATAAGTTTAAAATTGCTGATAGCGGTCCATCCAACATCTATGACGTTCAGGGGTTACTCTGAAACGATACGAACTTCGAATGTTTGGATGTTCGACTTCCGGAGTAAGACATAAGTTTTCCATCTCTATTATACTTATCATATTCTCCGAACTTAGTCCACGGTTACGACGTACATTTTGTGGAGTATCTAGGCACATTAGTGAAGTTTCACGTACGACGTCCGAACATTCGAAGTTCGTATCGTTTCATAGAGTAACCCCAAAAGGTATAGACCTACGTTCCTATACATGACATAATGCAGTTCTAGGTAAAATGCGAGACGCGACAGTATATGCACCGGATGTGTGTCGTGTTCCGTCATTATACTTCGTGGGTGACTATCAAAGTTCGACTTGGGTAATTTGCTTTTATCTATGTCTTCCTTGTTAGATATGTAAATTGTGAACTACACTACAGAACGTAAAATATACTAATTGCAATTGCGAAAATGGTTGGTAGAGATAGTAAAGCGATAGCCAAGTAGGGAGGAAGAAAATAAGGGAAAACAAATGGAAGAAGCTGTGCTTTTTGCGAACCCTATAATACCTCAGGCGACTAGATCGTAAATGATCATTCTGTCACTTTCGAATCACAATCAACCAAAATACAAAAGAATTGGAAAAATTCAACTAGAGCTACTTATATGTTGTTAAAATATGATACAGTTTAATTACATTACTTTATTATAACGAGTAATAAAAATTATGAATCAGCTATCTACCAGTTTGTACTGTGTAATTTGCCAATTTGTGTTCGCGTAAACGTTAAACCCAAGAAGCTTATACCCAAATGGAGATTGCATTCCGTATAAAACACTGAAGCACAAAAATTTGACCTTGAATGAAGTCGCTGTTGCCTGCTATCCTTTTCTTTAGAGTGACAATGAATGAACTTCATTCAATTTCTTTAGAGTGATCGACTTGGAGGACAGATTCGTTTAGAATATTTTTTATACGAATCTATTTTATAGATCACTGAAAGTCTATATATTACAATAAAATTAATATTTACAATGCTTTTCATAAAACAAAAGCAAAATAATTGTAATTTATATAAAATAGGTAGGCTGGTGGTAGGTCTCTCATATGTGAGAAGCCATCTGGGTAGGTACCACCGCAATGTCTATTTCTCCCGTGAAACAACACTGCTTAAATGCACTGTTGTGTTTCGGATTGAAGGACATTGTAGCCAGAGCAACTACTGGACATATTGAGACTTAACATCTTATGTCTCAGGATGGCGAGCGCAGTGGAATATTGCTACTGTTTATGAGCGGTCGTATCGCTTACCATCAGGCGAACGGCTTGCTCGTCTCGCCATTCAATGCAAAAAAAAAAAAATAATAATTTTGCCGAAAAATTTGTCTAGCGTAAATAAAAGAAACATTGTTAAACAAAAAGGATCCCTAATTGGTTGAAATTGGTCAAACTGGAACGGGCGGGTGTGATCGCCGTCATTCTCGCGCCAAGCGCATAGCAGTAATAATAAGAGCGTGAGCTGTGAGCGCCGGTGTGCCCGCGCAGTTCGAAAATCAATAATAATTATTTTATGTGGAATTTAAACAATAATCTAATGTAATTACTTATCGTTTCCGCTCTGTGTACATACTTCAGGAATACCTAGTCAGTTTAGTTTCGTTGTTATTACAAAATTCTAACTTATTTCACACATTTTTGTTAATTTTACAGTTGTATCGTAAGTCAAAAATCACAAAACAGGAGAACTAAGAATGGCGTTGTTTTAGTTAGTGGTCAAATGAAGTAGAAACAAATAAATCATCGCTAGGCGTGCCTTTGGCGGCATTTATCAAAGGGCGCCTAGGCGGTCAGTGCTTCACACTAGTAGAGTGAGTGTGACCGACAAAACAATTGGTATCTTGTATTTATACAGATATTATTGTAAATGTTTTTGAGGTTTTCGTAAAGTAATAGTTTAAAGATCGTGTTTTATTAACACTTACATTATAATAGATTTTTTTTTTCAATACAAAATTATGATAAACAATATATAGGCACATTGTCAGAATCATAGGGATTATAAATATACATAGGTCTAAATTAATTCGTTATTACTAATATTAATAATACGAGTAGATAATATTTAATCGGGGAATGTGCGCCAGTGGCGCAGTGCCGCGACGCGACGTGATGCGGCAACTTTCGTAAACCACGCCCCAAAACGCTGCGAATATTTTTCGAGGTAGGCTCTTAACGTCCGAATGCGAACTTCGTGTCAGAGTATAGAGTAACCCCACAGAGATCGCAAGTACGAGGCCAGGGCACAGATATGACTTATCGAATATACGTTCGTAGCATTTTATCGGTAAAAATAATAATCAGGTATCATCATAGTATATGAAAAGGCCTATTTTATTTGTATAGTACGTTTTGTCTTCCCCGCTCAAACTGAATAAAAATTCTTTGGAAAGGTACAACATAGGTACTTATCGAATATTTAAAATAGGTTTTAAAACGGTTTAAGAATGAGGCTGAAACATAACATACATCTTAAAGTTTTCTACTAGAATATACGAGCAGCTGAATCTATGACCCCGTCCTCAATCAGCATGGGGACTTTGGCATATGTGTATAATGTACGTTTGAATATAGCAAGTGACTCGTGCCTGATCGTTACATATGATATATATTAATTCACAAGAAATAAAATTAGGTGGAAGGTCTTATGTGAGAGGCCGCCTAGGTAGATACCACCGCAATGTCTATTTCTCCCGCGAAACAGCAATGCGAATGCACTGTTGTGTTCCGGTTTGAAGGGCTTTATAGCCAGAGTAACTACTATTGAGACTTAACATCTTATGTCTTGTAGCACATTTTAGTGAATCATGATTGCGTCTAGATGAAGGTGCATTTTCGTATGAATCATCAGAGTAGGCTGATACTAACAAAGACGCTGAGAAATCAAGAATTTAAAGTCCGCAAACATATTATGTATATGTTAAAATCTTGTTCTTTCCCCATTTCAACTGGTTTTATGCGTAAAAGCAGTGGTTATAATTAAAACTTTAAACCGCTGACTATAACTACAAAAAGGATAGGTATTTTATAAATATAATTTTTATTATATTAATATTATTTTTCACACCGCGTCACGGAGCGCAGTTGGTTAAACTCCGCCTGTGAAATGAGGTGCCGCGGGTTCGATCCCCGCACCGAGAGAAATGTTTATGCGGCCCACAAATATTTCTTTCGGGTCTGGACTCTGGATGTTGTGAGACTGAAAAGTCTCTCATAGTTCTTGATACCCACGACACAGGACTCGATCTTGGTGTGGGGTCGGTACTATGTGTGTGACTGTTGGGTATTATTTATTTATCATGCCCTTGTATCCTTAGCTTGTAAACTTAGCTAGGGCCCTACTATATAAATTCGAAACGAAGTTCGAAACTTCGTGACGTTTTTCGTTTCGGAACCTACTGTGTAACACGAAATTCGAATCTTCGGATCGAAGAATGAATTATTCCAATATATCGGCAATACGAACATTTACAGAGTAGGTACATTCGTATCGTCACAAACTTCGTTCGTCCGAAGAACTTCGTTTCAGATGAATATAGTAAATAAAAATGTAATGTTCGGATTGCCGATATATTCGAATCATTCATTCTTCGATCCGAAGATTTGAATTTCGTGTTACAGAGTTGATTTCGAAACGAAAAACGTCACGAAGATACGAATTTCGGATTTCTATAGTAGGGCCCCTAGTGCGCCATTTCCTTAGGCCTCTTGTACACACACGGTTTTTCGCCGTGAAAATCTACGGTTAATTCGCCGTGTGTAGGCGCGGTCGTCAGTGTTGTATGGATTACTGTGAAAGCTTGTAGACGCGCACGGTGGCGCTACGGCACGGCGCGGCGCCGCGGCCGTGTGCGCCGTGACTGCCCCTCGGAGCGCCGCGTCTACGCACGGCATGATTTTCATCAGTGTTGTATGGCATTCTATGGGAGTGTGTCGACGGCGCCGGACGTATGCACGGATTCGTGACGTGACGTAATTTTATTATAAAATGAGCATAAATCAAGAATTATTAATTTCATTATCATTATTTTTATGATTATTTCATTATTATTATTAATTTCATTACATAAATCGGATGTATCTAAAACCGTCTTTCCCTTTTTTTTCTATTTTGCGTTTCCTATATATGCAATAAGCAACGATAATCTTTTTTTCGTAAGAAAATTCATGACGCAGCACGTCCTACACAACCCCTGATAAAAACGCTACTAGCCCGTACCTGGCCAATGTCTCACCTGGTGATTTTGCCGTGCCATGTACAAGCTCGCACGTTTTTTCAAACGTACGGCTACCACGCCGCACGCTTACGCTCCCTGTACATAAATCTCTATATACCTATATCGTTTTTTTTTCTACTTGTGGCTCTAATCCTGCTTTAAGATTTAAAAAAATGCAATATTTCTAAAGGTAAATTTGAGTAGATATCTTTTAAAATTCTTACGACACCAACATTAAAGTTCTGCACAAAAAATTTACTAGTAATCTAGAAAATACATAAATATTAAGAAAATAAGGAACAAACAAGTTACTATTGCACTCATAACACTACAAATCTAGCCCACAAAATTAATTACCATCAAAATTAAAATATTTTGTCGATAAATCTCAAAAAGAAAGTACGACAGATACGATGTTGATTTTATTAGCGAAATAGCAGGCAAACGAGCAGTCGACCCACCTGTTGGCAAGTGGTCACCACTGTCCAAACAAACCCACATAGTTACAAACCGCCAATGCATTGCAAACCTGAACTATAAATCAACTTGAGCACATTTATACTATAATAATCCAAAGACAAGATGTTAATCTGCGCAAATCTGTAAACAACCTTTTATAACTTAACAAGACTTCGCTTCAATCGTGTAGTTATTGATGACGTGATGTTACCTACTTCCTACCACATTTACACAAAAACATAACCTCACTCGGCGAAAAAACAAATAATCATCATCGATACATTGAGTAATTAAATAACTTAGTACCGTTAGGGACGCTACATACGCACAACAATGAATCATCAGCACTATAAACGAACAAAAATATACGTATTATTATACTTTATCCAAACCACATACCATCAAATTCGATATCCAGGGTGAAAACAGTCGCACCACCAACAAATACAACACACGCGAAGCTTGTCGGCACAAAAAAACTTTTTAAACACAAGAGCAACACGTCCACGCAAATCGACGGTCAGGCCGAAACTGACGAATGAAAGATGCAACGCAAAAACCTTCGCAAACTCTTTTCAATAAATAACACTCTATTGTTTACTCGTTAAAGTTTAATTTTGAGTGTATGTGCATTGTGTAGGTTGTATCGATGGCGGGTTGAGCCAATGTACCGTTCGCAAATAGGTTATTTACTATTACGTTCACATTAAATGTACTAAAACGATACTGTTGTAATGAATTCATAATACCAATGTTCGCAAAATGATATAATTCTTTGTTATTTGATATAAAGGAAAATAAATTAATTGCTTTAATCAATAATAATGCAAATAAATGCGTAAATTTACATCAATATAGCTGTATCCTAGCTTAAACTCTACAATACTTTGTAGTTCATTACTAATTGTTCCTTTAACGGTGAAAGAGAATCACAACGTGAAGACTTGTATGGAGGCTATTTACCGGGGGTTACACTATAAAAACGATATGAACTTCGAATGTTCGGACGCCGTACGTAAAACTTCACTAATGTGCCTAGATACTCCACAAAATGTTGGATTCCTCTATCGTACGTCGCAAACATAGACTAAGTTCTGAGAAAAAGATAAGTATAATAGAGAATAGTATTGATTTTTAGTAGTGGAAATCTTATATCTTACTCCGAACGTCGAACATCCGAACATTCGAAGTACGTACCGATATTTTAAAGAGTAACCCCCAGGCTAGCGTGTTAGTCTAAAAGACATATTCTTAAAGAGGTTGATGACAGGCAGACAATCGTAAAATAATGTACATGCAACTTTCTTCAACGTGGAAAGTTGTGGCTTTTCATGTTCGAGGTCATGTCCCCATATAACTTAAGCTGTTCTGCTCTGTATCAGCCCATATACGTCCCACTGCAGGGCACGGGCCTACTCTACAATCGAGAGTACGGTTGAGATTGGTTAGGCCATATAGACCACCACGCTGGCCTAGTGCGGGTTGGCGGACTTACATACCAACAGGCGACCACGCACTTAAGCTGTAATGTAGTGAAATTAGTGAGGGATATGGAGGGAAGAAAATGTTTGTAGTTAATTATCTGTTTTAATAAGTAAATCTTATAGTAATATTTTCTTAGTAGTTCATTCAATAGTCTTTCAGATTTATAGAATTGCTCTAAACTACCGACCGACCGATAAGCCTGCCATTTGTACTTATTATGTGTGTAATTTCCCATTGTTTAAGTTTCTTTGTGTGCAATAACGTGTATTTACTTAAGCAAAATAAAGTACCAACAAAAAATATTTTGCAAAATGTATTTATTTCGGCATAAATGATGCATTTGCAACACTATCGCTTAGAAAATAATCAATTCTTAATTTTACCATACTAACATGTCTGGGTACAAACCACTAGACGATAACTTGTTTGCATGTGTAATTAGCTTGATGCAAAGAAGTCTTTTGAAGGTCGTATTTTGCATCTAAAATTTAGACTTGCGAATTTAGAGCGCCTGAAATGTGCCCTAAATTAACTTGTGACAGTTAATTTAAATAACATATTGATTTATAAAATAATTATGCATCTTTCGATATTTATAAATTTCTAGCTGCTGATAGAAACCAGTTTGACAGGACCTCAGTATACTTTTTGTACCTATTGCCAGTGTGATTTCGACCCAAACCTTAGTGTAGTGCAACCCATACAAGGATATACACTGACAATTTAAAACACCACATACTTACATACGTTATTATGAATTATAAGTAATTTTTCAGTAATGCATAAGTCAGTCCTTAGGGTGGCTACAAAAAACAATCCCAACAAAACTCGCGACATAGTCGAATAAAATGTTATCAATGAACAATCGTATTCGGTGTAGATTATCATGAAGGATGTTTTGTACAACTGCACTATTTGCAAGACTTTTTATACCAAAAATCATTAAATGATCGGATTCATCATCTCAGCACAGGAAGTCATCTGCTGAACAAAGGCCTGCCCCAAGAATCTCCACATCGTTAAATGACCGGATTATTTGATGGAATTCATTCAATTTTTCCACGACACTACCTTTACCATAGCATCACAACGAGTTCATTACTTTTTATTTTTCAGCAAAACAAGCCTCTGTACTAAAGTTTGCTTGTATTAAAACCAGCTACGGTAAGAATCTTGTAAGTATTAAAAACCAGTCTAACCTGACCCTTGCTCCCAAGCCCGCTGGTGCATAAAACCAGTAAGTACTGATATACGTACAAATAGTTGTACCACTGCGGTCGGCCTGCTCCCGTTACTCCGCAGTGCTTGTGAAAACTATTGCGACAGACTCCACCTAGGGGGGGTTACTCTATAAAAACGATACGAAATTCGAATGTTCGGACGCCGTACGTAAAACTTTATTAATGTGCCTAGATACTCAACAAAATGTTAGATTCCTCTATAGCCCGTCGCAACCATAGAATATGTTCGGAGAAAATGATTAGTATAATGGAGAATAGTATTGATTTTTAGAAGTGGTAATCTTATATCTTACTCAGGACGTCGGATAACCGAACATTCGAAGTTCGTATCGTTTTTATAGAGTAGCCCCCTAGACACCGACTAGCTTGTATCAATAATAAATCATTTAAAAGCTGGTATTTGTTTGTTAAGATTGTTGGGTATCTCGTTTACATCCGGCTTCAAACCAATTTTGCCACACGAATTACGGCTTTCACAATAACACATTTAAAAAACAGGCTACCAAATTTCAAATTTGCCTGTAGGTTACTCGTGTCTTATATTTGACTGGATATTCGCCTTTTATAAAACAAAATATCATCGATTTTTCTTTTGACAACGATTTACTCAAATCTCTGTAAATCTTGCCTAGTATTACAAAAATAACAAGAAACGGCGTGAAGTTACACGTGTCTGTAACTCCAGTTGTTTACATTACGTCTAGATGAAGGCTGCAGCCTGCAGGCGGAACAAATAAACACATTAGAAATCCGACGCCACTATATTTACAACAACTATGTAATTCCGGGGAAGAAAAGCAATCTGTATGTTTATTTTTTTTTTTATTTCTTTTACTGGTGATACGTCTCTCATATGTGAGAAGCTGCCTGGTTGGGTACCACCGCAGTGTCTATTTCTCCCGCCAAACAGCAGTTTAAATGCACTGTTGTGTTTAGGATTGAAGGACATTGCAGCCAGAGTAATTACTGGACATATTGAGACTTAATATGTCTCAGGATGGCGAGCGCAGTGGAACGCCAAGCATTGCTTTGTGATTCAAGACGTTGTTTGGTTCTGCTACTGTTTATGAGCTGTCGTATCGCTTACCCTCAGGCGAACGGCATGCTCGTCTCGCCATTCACTGGAATTTTAAAAAGAAACCTGATGCAGTGGCCGCAGTCCACTATGCCAAAGGAAATAAATATCTAACAAGCTGATGACGAAGACTTTGAAATGAAACTTTCAACAGTTTATGTTATCTAAAGTAAAACTGTTTTGTAAAAACATTAGTAAAACCGCTTTTCCTCTCTATAATTCACATGTAGATGCAAACTCGTCCCCAATTGTACATACATTGTTGCACAATCTCACTTAGCGATGCGCTGTGTAAATTGTAGTTAAACATTCTTATCGACCGATCGCAAACGGAATGCCAGACGGCCGTGTGTCTTTTAACCTCTCTATTTGTACTTGTTGATGTTAGGACCAGTTCCATTAGCGAGTTTCAAGATATGTTTTATTCACTTTCTAAATTGTTCAAAGTTCTTGAGAAAAGCAATGATAAAATTTGGGTTGGTATGGCATTTGATTAGCTTAGAGATTGATAAATAACCAATTTTCAGTTCGATTCATCCCCATTATTAGGGAAATATCATAATCATTTCTTCGTTGTAGTCAGACCATAGGTTATTGCAACAAAAGAACAATACAACACTGGACCTATTGTTTCATCCATAATTTGATTTACTACAGGGTCAAGGAAACAAATAATATAAGCCATATTCCACAATAGAATGGAAAAAATAGCCACATTGACAAAATCCTCGTGCGAACGGAAACCACAAGACATATAAAACAGTATGAATTCTACCTCATTGAACACAACTCACATTACCTGACCGCAGTCCGCAGAGAATAATATTCCTTTCCACCGCACCTGATCTCAGTCGCCAAATAGTAAATAAGGACCCAGCTACAATGTACATGCATTCGGTGAAATACATATAATATGATATCGTGTAAATATAACAGGTATTGATCAAATTGAATCTCTGACTTTTTCTTTTGGTTGCTCGTATGACTTATCAAACATTTAGCCATATTGCAAAATAATTAGGCATAGATGTGACGAATCCTCTAGTTCAGTTTCTTTCACGTTAAATACTTTTACCATCAAAGCAAGCGACATTGGAGAAGTTTTGTACTGTTTATTTTTACTTATCTTATGTTTTTACTCTTTCTGTCTGCAGTTATAAAAATTACGGTAACATAGGAGTAAAATTTACGAAAAAAACATCGAAGTCAGCACAAATTAACCTCACTTTTGCTATCAATAAGAGTTCTTTTCGAATGTATTACTACGATTAACAGTTAATAAAGCTATATTGCGAGTGGGATTAATAAGATGAATAGAAAATTGACTTTTCAAAAAAAATAATTAAAAACAATTATACGTGATAGCAAAGCGCTTTAAAAATAGCACAAGTGTCTAGCTATCACAGTTTATGAGATACAGCCTGGTGACAGACAGCGGAGGAGAGTAGTAGGACAGTCTCAGTAATAGGGTTCTGTTTTTACCTTTTAGGTACGGAAACCTAAAAATGGAAAATGGATATAGATTTAGCAGGTTGAATTCAATAATACTAATTAACCGTCGACAACTAATATTTATGACTAAAGGATTTCCTTGCAGGTCAGTGTTATTTAATGCTCTATCTGTAACATTATTTCCTTATATCCAAGGGCAGTTTCGATCTATACAATTTCCCAAATCAATAAAAATTTATTCTCAGATCTGCCTATGTAAATCAACTATTCACATCAGGTGAATTTGCGGACCTTATATGGTTTTCCAAGGTGGCCTGTGCAGGGTCAGAGATTTTAAGCGATCATTGGTGTTTCTAAATAGGGATAGCGTACTTCCGTTACCAGATGACAACAAGCGTGACCGAAGGATATGATGCCGAGCTGAGGTCAAGCCGAGTCAGTTAAAGATTTGGCCCTTATGTTTGATATTCTTATCTTCAGCAGGCAGCCAGGTGCTGAAGCTAGGTCTTTTCCAAGATCTCCACAGTTACCTATTGAAAGTGGCCAATAGCAACAACATTCCGAAACAGATTAAAATAGCCAATACAATAGTTAAAAGGCCTAACCCGCCAATTGCCTTCAATCACCTCGTTCATGGTCTCGGCCCTATCACAAGGTCTTCAATGACTGAAGTAGTGAGCTAAAAATAGAAGGTGCCCGTGTGCACGGATTACACCTGAATGGGGTCTGCTCCCCGCTCTCCCCTCGCGACCCCGTTCTCTAGAAAATAGGGCACCGTGTCATCGGTGACGTCACGTACTGACGTCACGGACGCATCCCAGGTGAATCGGGGATATTAGGTCACGCGGAAGCTGTGTTTGATTTTCTCCACTTTGTAAAAGTATTAATTTTCATTTTACTAATGAGTATTCTAAATGGGTGAGGTTAATTGAGGTCTAATGGTGGAACTAAATACCACACAATTGTGTGGGATGAACTAGTTCGTGTTTCTTTGTTACTTTGTCTATTTTTCTTGTGTCTACCTATGTATTATTAGTAGGCTTAGTTTTTAATTAAAAGGGTAGGTATAGCTATATAGTACACCCGCTTAATGCACCTTGCAGCACGTTTTGTATTAGACTTTAGAGGAAAACAAAATGGATATTTCATTTCAGAAAATATGTTTTGCTATTAATTTAGGCCTCTTTTTATCATTCAGTCAAATGAAGACCGGTTCTCTCAAAATGTGCGAATTAAATAACTTGAATATATAAGTTTATAATATGCATAAATGCGATATTTTTGTAGTTCTTATTTCTGATACAGAGATAGTTTATGGGCCGGAGACTAATGTAGCCCTTTGTTCCAATAAAAAAGTATAGTTACCATCGATTAAATATAAAAAAAACATACATATACTTACGGATAACTTTATTGTTGCTATAGATTGCTAACCAATTAATTTTTAAAACGAAAAGGAACAACGTCCGTCTAATTTTAGTAACAGACATGTGGGTGACTTAAATCATCACCATATTTATACACACATCATATAATTATTTATGTATATAAAAATAAATTCTTAAACACACGGACAAACAATTTGATACTAAACTCATTTGCAAAAAAAAACGGGCACCTAAGCAATGAACCATTTCAAATGTTACTATTAGTTTGTTTGATAATTATAGGTGGTTTTACTTTCACAATTTTGTAAATTAATAAGTAAATAATCGTTTTCGTCAATATTATCATAAAATTTTGATAAAATTTATGGGTTTTAATGCAAAAGTTCACTAGTAGTGTATGCTCGCTAGTAGTGCATATGCTCGTGAAGTAAAAGTTAACAAAGATTTTTGTTTGTTTTTTCTTTAATAAAGTAAAAGCAGATAAATGTTTAGTATCGAGTGTGACCCCCTTTAGCTGAAATCACAGCTTGAATTCGTCTGGGTATGCTAGCGAGGATATCCCGGATACTTGCTTGCGGAATACGTTCCCACTCCGCGGTAATCACATTCTTCAGCTCTCTGATGGTCTGCGGAGCCGGTTGTACTGATCTCGCGCGTCGTTTCAGAACGTCCCAGACATGCATCAACAATTTTATCAAAATTTTATGATAATACTGACGAAAACGATTATTTGCTTATTAATTTACAGAATTGTGAATGTAAAACTACCTATAATTATCAAACAAACCAATAGTAACATTTGAAATGGTTCATTGCTTAGGTGCCCGTTTTTTTTGCAAATGAGATTATAAACATTGTTTTTATATATATGTGCGCCGACCTATTTACATAGCGGTCCGCTCGTTTTTGTTTTAAGAAATCAGTTGTCAGTTGTGTAACATAAAATTTTGAATCGTTTCTTGGTATCGAAGAGCTGGTAGTCCACATCTCCATAGCTGATCAGTTGTGATCTAACCACGGGACGCAATACTTCTACTGCCTAATTTGCTCTACTCGCTTACATGTGCACCGCTAGTTTCTAGAACTTTTTATGTGTAACTATATTATATATTCCTGTGTTTCGCGTTTAAGACTTTATATCTGTTCCGTGTTACTTGACTGTCTGCTCGCTCTTTCTCCTTCTTTTCTTATGTGTATTGTGTGTTGTGTTAAATTAAATTAACTTCTGTGATCTGGACTTTGGACTTTATTCTGCTTCATTCTACATCCGCATTTCATCTGATCACCGACAACTTAACAACACTTCGCACATCCCCATAGACATAATTATTTTTATTGCTATGTATGGCGAGACGAGCATGCAGTTCACCTGTTGGTAAGCGATACGACCGCTCATGAACAGTAGCAAAATCAAACAACACCATGAATTACAGATTAATGCTTGGCATGGTACTGCGAAACTGAGACATAAGAAATAAAATATAATTGAAAATAACTAATCTAAGAAAGACAAATGTTTAGTATTGGACCAGCAGTCTGAATTTCTATTTGAGGTTAATTATCCAGTAGAGAGTAGTTAGATATAATTTGCCTAATCTCCCTCCAATCTCCGCTTAGGCGACGGATTCTGGCTTAATTCCGGTAATTTCATGAAAGATCTTATGCAAGGGGTATTTACGAGCTAGTGTAGTATTCTTTCGACTAGCTCATAGTCCCGACCCCACATTGAGATCAATTAAGTCTTAAGACATGAGTATGGGTAACTGCGAAGTAATTTTCGGTCTCACAAACACCGATACCCGACACAAATATTTTACATATCATCTGAAATCTTCTGCTCCAAAGTCTGTAAAGCTGTGCTCTATTGTTAGTCAGTTAATTAGATTCACATGCATTGTATCAACATTTTGGCAAGCCGAAATATCCCACGAAACCGATACGTGTAACAGTATTCCTTTACATTCAGTGCGAGGTATGCAATGTTCCCACATTATATGTATATCACGCTACATTTTGTTCCTTTATTTATTTACTAGCGGCCCGGCCCAGCTTCGCCCGAGTACAAATAGATTTTTGTACAATAATATGTACGCATTATTATTACGTACGCCGCCGCCGCCCCGGCCGGCCAGTACCGCCGCAAGCGCTACGTCCCGCAATTTGAAATCTGTAATATCTTCGAAAATATTCATTTAAATCTTGTGCTGTAAAGGACCATAGATCTATATTAAATCAACAATGTATTTAAGCTATTTAATTGGATAAGGATTAATGCTGTATGGTTAAAATCGCTTCGAAAATTAGCCATTATTTGTCGTAAAAAGTAAATGACAAAAAATGTTATTGTGGGATATCCATAAGAGATAGACACATTATACCATCGCGGAGTTTTCTGTAGACCTTTTCAATGTGTACAAATATTTAGTACATTATTTTGATAAATCTCGTAGGGCTCAGCCTGCGTTTGCAATGTAAGCGGAAAAATATTGATAATTAACGATATCACATTAGAAACCTCAAAAATAACAATATTTCTCCACTATTTAATGGATGTTATTATACATGTAAACCTTTCTATTGAATCACTCTATCTATTAAAAAAACTGCATCAAAATCCGTTGCGTAGTTCTAAAGATTTAAGCAAACAAGGGGAAATAGGGACAGAAATAGCGACTTTGTTTTATACTATGTAGTGATACTTCATTGTACAGCACACAAAAAAACTAGGAACTAAATATACAAATTAGTGCAACTATTGGCGATCATATCGCAAAACGACGGTGCCTTCTAGACAACCTTAAGATAGACTAGAGTGATTACAATATACTAGTGTTAGCAATGGTAAAAAGAAAGCAGTGATTAAATAATCAGTTAAACGTTACTTAGATATTTATAAAGATTTATTATTATTTGTAATCAAACATTAGCTTGATTTTAAGATGTAGCACAACTGTACATACATACATAATCGTCAAGCCTGTATCCCATAGGGGTAGGCAGAGATTATAGACCGCCACTTTGCTCGATCCTGGCATACTACTTTCGTTTCATCCACTTTCATCAACCTTTTCATGCATTCTCTTCGGTTTAGGGTACTTTTGACCTGATCCTTAGTAAGGGTATCACCAATTTGGATGGTGTATGTTCGGTGAGGTCGACCCCTAACGACTCTTCCATTCACACTCGCATTGTATATTTGCTTTGTTATTCTCCTTTCATCCATCCTCTCTACATGGCCAAACCAACGTAACATTCCTTTTTCGATTCTCGTCACTACACCCTCTTTCACTCCACAAGCTTTCATCACTTCGCTATTTCGCACTCTGTCACACAAACTTACACCACACATACCCCTTAAGAATCTCATCTGTACTGCCTTTACTTTACTTTCATGCTTCTTCTGCCATACCCAACTTTCACTACCATACATAAGCGTTGGCATTAAGATTTAATAGATTGTAAATTATATTATTTATTGTAAATTATATTATTTATTATTGGCACAACTGTGTTAACCTATAATATTGGATTCAGTGGATTAAAAAATTTGATACGATAATGATAAGTTAGGAATCCCCATATATTGTGCCATTCAAAATTAATTATTTCATTTGGATGTTGAGTGACAAAAACATAGTTAAAATTACGCCACAAGATTTTAGACTTGTAATGGCACTTTAACGGTGAAGGAAAACATCGTGAGGAAACCTTGCATACTATAGCCGAATTGTAGAATTTCTATGATATGTAAAATCTGCCAATCTGCACTAGGCTAGTGTTTTTTTTTTATTGCATTGAATGACGAGACGAGCAAGCCGTTCACCTGATGGTAAGCGATACGAACGCTCATGAACAGTAGCAACATTCCACTGCGCTCGCCATCCTGAGACATAAGATGTTAAGTCTCAATATGTCCAGTAGTTGCTCTGGCTACAATGTCCTTCAATCCGAAACACAACAGTGCATTTAAGCAGTGTTGTTTCACGGGAGAAATAGACATTGCGGTGCTACCTACCCAGATGCCCTCTCACATATGAGAGACCTACCACCAGTAAAGTAGCGTGGTGGACTATATGGCTTAACCACTCTCAATCGTACTGTCGATTGTAAAGGAGGTACGAGCCTTGCAGGGGGACGTTGGTATATAGACAGAAAGAAAACAAAGAAAAAAATAGAATGTAATGGATAGTATAATGTCGGGACAATATATGAATGTTATTTATTTTGTGAAGAAATTAGACAACAATAACAGTAATATCTGAAAGTTTTCCACAGTTAGGTAACTTGTGCAAAACGTATCGCGTCGAATTTATACACAATCGCCTCAGTAATAGCCGTGAAGATAAAAGTTATGCGGTTATTAAGAACCCAGTAATATTCGTTACGAGACACGTGGCCAACCTGTAATACTTTTAATTTCTGTGTAATTATTGAAGGTACCTACTCCACAAAATGTCCGAATCCTCTATTCATATCCATCGATATATACCAATTCAATCCTTAAGATAACCTTATATGAAAATTTTGAATATAGAACAATTTATTATATCTTTTTTTAAAATCATGACCCAACTATCCTTATATTTTCCAAGACATATTCCCTTAATATTTCACACCACATTCATGTTACATGCAACACAAACTTCCCACAAAATGAAACACACAGGCCAGGCATCATCAGCCACCCGTAAAATTTAGGTCAGGTGCATTTTTCATTTGCGAAGAACCGAAACAGGCCGCAATGTAAAGACGGTGGCATCTTAACATACCTCTTTGCTTTGAGAGACTTGCTTGATGAGACTCGAATGAGGTAGCATAAACATCTCGCATGCCGTTTGAGAAATGTTTCACTATTTGTACAGTGTGGGTCGAGATGGTTACGTCTTGTAGGGTTAAGGGGTATAAGAAGCCAATTATTATTATTGCATAAATAAATATTTTGACCAGTAGAGGTTTGTCGATGGCGAGACATTATCATTGGTCAGTCGAATCAAACCAATAATTTGATAAATGTATTTAGTTGTTGATTGGTGAAAGGTAATGAAAGTGAGCAGACGGCCATAATTGTGTCGAATACAAAATATACATCATATTTCGCCAACTGATACTCTACATGCAATTTTATATTAATTTCTTTAGTAATTTAAATAAGAAAGTGCATATCCTACAAGATAGTTGTGGTATTCTAATGTCATACTTTAAGGAAATAACAATCTGAATAACGGCAATAGTATTGAGTTCTGTGTAGTTATGCGAACCACTTAAAGAAACAATGCAGCAATACAAAAATATTTTTATAATTTAGCAAGATTGCTGTTTCTTGTATGGACAAAGGAACTCGCAAACACTTTGCTGCGCATTATTTTATCCTTTTTTATAAATTATTCACAGACATGATTTAGCACCAAGTGCACCGCAAAATTCACGCTGATTGCGTCATCATATATTATTAAACAATGGCAATTTACATACACAGTTAGAGAAATAAGAAAAGTTTGTGAGCACGTGATTCGATCGATGGAAACTTGGAGTACGAACGTCGTCCGGACATTCGAACTCGTTATGGATCATAGAGTAACCTCCTTGGAAAGGGATTGCCGCTGGTCATGGACTAGAACTCATTTAGAGTTTCAATATAGATTGAATTAATAAGAATAAATAATTAATAATTAATACAAATAAACTTGATTTTGATCAAGATTGATCTTCAAGATTGATGATTCAAGATTGATCTTTGAAACTGAAACAAGTCACCATGATAGATAGTATTGAATGACTACAGACAAATTTTCTATCGCTGGTTTTTTACAACCTGAAGATGTTTTCAGGTTTTTAGAAAGACGCGGCGCGGCGTAACATTTTGGTTCAGGGCAGTCGATTTGCTATGCTAGAGTTCAAAAATTGAGGGGACAGTGGGGATGTCTACATACTGTCAGAAAATTAATGCCTGATAGACGTGTAGCTCTTTTATGAAATGCTACGTTATAGTGGCAAGCCTACAAACCTTGCCGATGCATTTTCCTCAATCAGTCACGCAGTTTGACTGTACATCAGGTTGCTACGGGACTAGTATCGCCATATGTAAGCTGTCATCGAGACTGACGAGTTTCTTCCACTTATGAACCGTTCGTTTCATTTAGATCTTTTATAAAACTGTGCATATAATAGTGGGAACACGTTACATGTGAATTGTTTTGAAACAGTGTAATACCGATTAAAATTATTTAATAGATGTTTCTTTTGTATGAGTCTTGAAGCTTACATTGTAAAAATAAAATTAGCCTAGTTTTTTTTATGGAGACTGTCCCGCCCCCAAACCTTTGCAACTCAACAGTGGCACGCATTTTAATGACACCGATGAAATAAAACTATTAATGATATCGCGGACTTGGTTTCATTTTTAAAATTTTTAACTTTTCGACGTTTCGATTACTTTAGAACTTTCGTGGTCACGGGGCGGACTTAGTGTAATTCGACTCCAGGTCAACGAATTACACTACTCTTTAGTTCAGTATTGGGTGCAATGTATTAAAGATGCAAATTGACACCGACGCCGACCTGCCGTCGAGCGTCATCGTCGAAACTGCGCATAGATAAATGTTCTGCTGGGCGATGGATCGACAACTTGAAAGGGCGGCGGGTAGCGGATGTATGAATGAGGTCTGCTCAAGATTAGATTTTTATTGTTGTGGAACTTAATAATATTGTTATCATTCCTAATTATTATTATTATTTTATTCACTTCCTCATTTTACTTTTTTTTTTCTTCTTTTTTGGTTGCCTTATTAGTAAACGTCACGTTATGTCGCTTAGTAGGCCGCCGCCATGGGACTACCGCTCAACAACTTAGGAACTTAGGAGAGGCTGAAAATCAGCGCTGCTCGGTATCTATGTCCCGGTCAGCACGAGCTGAGCCACCTCCTTCTGCCTTCTACATAATTTAAGAACATGATTTTCTATTAGTCTAATGTTGATGTAAGAAAGCAGCAAATGTTTTTTTATTTTTATTTATTTATTTAAGATTGGGATGTTTGGCGCTTATTTGAGTAGCCTACGTACAGCAGTGGATGGCGATAGGTTATATGGATATGGGAGATTAATTAGCAAACTCCGTGATGCAGTGATCGAGAAAAGTCAATTTATAATTATGTAACAAGGATTCAGCTTATAGTAATAATGATGCATTCCAACATACAATATAATCTTAACGGAATTCTGATTACTCATAGTGAGAATAATAATTCGTCTTGTTGTTATGACTTCTAAGTAGATTACAGACTGCATGAGATTTTGTATAGATTGATAGGCGACAAATTAAATAAAAATAGAAATAAGGATATGAGATCTATACCAAGATAAGAGAGCCAATGACCTTATTATTAAGGATGCCGAAACGAGGCGAAATGGAGAAGACTCCGCCAGAAGGCGGCCCCTGGCACCGGCCGGAATAACGCTTAAGCTGAGTGAATTAATGAATGAAAAGTAACAAAATTGATATTGTTAATCAATCGATGCAATTGCTTAGACGGTTCTTGAACGAAAGGCCGCGGGTTGAATCCCCGCATCGAGAGATATGTGTGATCCACAAGTCTTTAAATAAATAATAATAAATAAATAATAAAAACATTTATTAAATTCCTTCCTTAACCTAAATTAACAAACATAAATTGACTTAGTCATACATATTTGCTTAGGCTAGGTAACAAGCGTATTGAGATACTGCTGATGCTTAAACTAGGATAGCCCTGTACTATAAGCATCAGCTGCCATCCGTATGTCGCAGGGCCTAGTTGAAATAGGTTGTAACAGGTCTTTTAGATTTGTAACATATTTAGGGTAATTTAAAGTAGTTATAATTCTTTCATTCGGGTTTGAGTTTCAGTGGGACTAAAATGTCTCGTATTTTCTAAGACTCGTGCCACAAGGGTTGTATCTTACTCCAGGGACAGGACTATGGAAGAATTTATTATGTATTTATCTGTTTGAGATTTCGTGCATAAAAATTATATCTCTACAATTTACAACTTTGTAAATACGAATACAAGGTGCATTTCACCATGTGCAAATATCATATCATTTATATGAAATAAATTCCCTCGAGGCTATTTTTATCAAATATGAATAAATATGCAACCAATTAGTGAAATTGTGAATACACATTTTAAAAATGAGTTGATGTATATGTATAAAGATATTGTTTTAGGATATTGTAATAAACCAAGTTTCTGCAGTCGCATAAAAATAAAGACTTTTCTTTAGCTGTAAAAATGTGTACACATTTATGTATATAAGAATTTTATATTTACTCATTATTGCACATTAAAATTTATTTTTACGTAATTCTCTCGCGGTTTTGGTTGGCCCGTTAAAAACTAGATTTACTAGATTAATAAACAAGAATATGTTAAGTAATTAAATAAAATATAAATTTAAATTCAGCTATGAACAAGATTGCACAATTTTAATGAAATAAACATATCATTTTTATACATACATCGTTTTTTGTCGTGGTGTGTGTAGCGCCATCTGTCTCAAAGATTACAACCTGAAGATGTTTTCATGTTTTACTTAGCACGTTATATAAATTATTTCAAAATAAGGACTACGACGGTAATATTTTATGATGTTAAATATGCTTAAACATCCGACTGACTATGATACTATTCGATGCGATTTTAACAAACCTTACAAATTCATAAAAAATAGGTAGCTTATAGTAATTTATTTAATTAATTTTCTTAGTGGTTGCAAACCTACTTAAGGTATTATTTTTTATTGTTGAACCACTCTCGACAAATATTTTACATAAAAAGATCATAAGATAATCAAACAATACATTACATAACAAAAATCATGTAATTTCAGCAATCCAGAATTCCTTACACGTTACACATTACCTGTCGATATACTTGTTATTAGATAGATATCGATCGCCATTATCTATTTACATCTAAAAAAAATACAACAAAATAAATTAAGAAACCGGCAGTCGTAAAAACCAAAAAACACTAAACTTTCGCTTAAATAGGAATAGCTGTTCTATTCACACGTTCCCAGAGTATACGGTTGACATTGGCCTTCGGCTGTGCATCACAATCGATACCTATCTAAAACACAGGAGTACAAAGGAAATACACAAGATACTCACATGTTATGACAGGAAAGTCGAAGGGTATAGCACCAGCACTACGAAACTGAAGCGCGAATTAAAACACGAATAATAAACACACAAAATTATTAGGGAAAATTCTACAGAAACAACCTGCCCACGATCAGCGGCCGCCCATTTTGTTTTCTTTGCACGCCTGTCAAGTAGCGGATTTCTTTTCAGTATAATTGCAGCGCGTTCGGAAACTATATATAGGAATATTAAGCTGTAAATACTAATTGAAATTATCTATACTAATTTAATTTATTTATTATTTTTTAGATGTAACTATTGAAGTAAATATATTGTGAAATGTTAATGTTTTGATATACTTACGCCATCTAGCAGCTAGTGAAGAAAATGTGTAAGGAAATAGTCTTGTTTTTAGTTATTTATGTTGTTATGTAGTTTGAACATAACCTAACAGATGTCGCTAAATTTATTTTTCAATTTTTGGACGTCATGTCCTAGGCATTGAGGTATTATAATCCTAAGGAAATATAGTGTGATAACTGGGAGAGATAGTTAATGTTAGAAAATATATAATAAACAATAATATATTTGCATTCTCAGTAACATTATGGCAAGAAGTGAAATAATTTCTCATCACTACATAGTATAAAACAAAGTCGCTTTCTCTGTCCCTATTTCCCTATGTCCCTTTGTATGCTTAAATCTTTAAAACTACGCAACGGATTTTGATGCGGTTTTTTTAATAGATAGTGATTCAAGAGGAAGGTTTATATGTATAATACGTACATATTATTGTACAGAAATCTATTTGTACCCGGGCGAAGCTGGGCCAGGCCGCTAGTTCAATATAAAAAGACAAACTCAAAACAAAATTTCTACACTTTTATTACAACATACTAGAAACCACGAGCATCTAGGCGAGCAGGGGCCGCGTTTTGATCGTTATATTGGGAAAGATGTACAACTTGGTGACGTCAAACCGTCGGCCGGAGCAGAACGAGTCATACTGTTCGTAGGCGAGCTTGGATCCGATGAAGGACACTGCGAAGATGCAGACGAGGAGTAGAGCGCAGACGGTGGGACAGAGGATGGCGCCGAGCTTGTTGGCGCGGTCGGAGCGCACTGACCCCAGTTCAGAGTCTGATACACTGCGCCTTTCCGAGTCTTTTGTCATCACTGAAATACAAAATTTGAAGATTACGCCGACCGATTCTTCAGTTTAAAAAAATCAAAAACAATTTATTGCTTAATACTAATTACAAAACAATTATGAAAAAAAAAATGCATTAATCAAAAGGAATATAAGATCAATCAAAGACCAGACGACCTGGTAAAGTTCGCATCGCTTGATTGTTCGAT
Organism: Hyles vespertilio; assembly: GCA_009982885.2. Lineage (NCBI taxonomy): Eukaryota > Metazoa > Arthropoda > Insecta > Lepidoptera > Sphingidae > Hyles > Hyles vespertilio. Next base: position 2,579,496 of record CM042812.1, on the reverse strand, counting down.
GCAGGCTGCCTCCAATAGGTCAATGTGGAATTAATTGGGGGAGGCCTATGTTCAGCAGTGGATTTTCTTTGGCTGATGGATAAATGGATTGATGATTGTTCGGATTGCTGTATTGCTGTGGATATTCTTGATGAGTCCTAGGTACTAACCTAGTGGACTTTCTGTGGTTGATGATGATGATGATGAAATATGTAAGTAATTTGGAGATTCACAGTTGGAATAGAGATGTGGGCATTGAAAATGTCACCATAATCTTAGCTACAGGGACTAGTAAGTCCACTGCTGAACACAGGCCTCCCCCAAGGATCTTCACATCGACCTGTGCAATGTCGCTTCTATTTGATCATCCTATAGGGCATGGGCTATGTCGGTAACCTGGGTTCTCCTATGGATTTATGATTAAATTGAAAATGTACTGTAGAAAATGTACGTAATAAATATAAAATGAATAGGGGGTTCATAGGCAAGGATGAAAGTAGCACTAGGTAGTTAGGTGTTTGTCGAACTTAACTTAAACAAATACACGGGCCTACGTAATTATTAATTACAGGAATACAGTGAGCACAGAAATCCTCATTTGCAACAGTGATTAAAACAATTATATCACGCTGATTGAATGTACGATACCTACACTAAATTTAAATAACATTATTAAAACTAAATATAAGAAGTAATAAATTTACCTATTTTCAATGTTTCCTTGTAGCGTCCCTATTTAATTAAATAAATATACATTTTATTTTATAAAAATGCTTTCCTTTAATGACGCTGTCAGATTTCACTGTAAGTATAGATTTTTTTCTTTTCAGCTCTTCATTTCAAACTTTTTGGTGTTTTGGTACCTGCGGAGCTTAGCTGCGGAGCATGGAGCATGTATAGAGCATTTTTTTATTCCGGCACCTTAGTGTAGCTTAGTGACGGTTTTTAGTCGTCTGTGGAGACCATACTACATCTGATGGTAATCGCAAATGCCGCCCGGGCAAAGTATCGATAGGCATCAGCCAATCGATACAATAACTGTAACTGTATCAGCCCATATACGTCGCACTGCAGGGCACGGGCCTACTCTACAATCGAGAATACGATTGAGAGTGGTGATTAAGTGCGTGGTGGCCTGCCCTGGAACCTTAGCTTTGTAAATATACCGTAGTACAATTGCGCCACCGAGGCAGTCCCCAGTCATATAGTTTCTTAATCAACCTATGTACATCCTATTCTTATTACGAAACGAAATAGCAAATGTCTTAGAAACCTACAATATTCCGCGTCGCAACGGTTTTTAAAGTATCATCAATATTATTCTAAACTAGATGATGCTCGCGACTTTATCTACTCTTTAGTATATATATTTATACATCATACATACAACTTTAATCTAGTCTGGATAGCTACTCAGTCATATTCTAAATAAGCAACCAAAGAAAAAATGCTTCCTCTAGTATAGAGAACATATTTTAAATGTATATAGGTTTTTAAAAATCACTTGGGCATAAGTGATAAGCTCAAACCTTTATACCCTAGAAGAGATAGTTGCATTTCACTTATATGCCAATCACGTTTTACAGATTTTATATCTATCCAACCATTGATATGGGGGATAAGAGTCTCACTTTGTCATAGTGAGCGAAATATTTCTTGGATAAGGACAAAATGTCTATGGAAGAATTAATAACAAATTAAAATTCGTTTATCAGCTTACTATGGTAAGCGAAACGACCGCTCATAGACATTATGGAAACCTTACAACACCATTATTTACCAAGCAATGGCATTCCACTGCGCTCGCCATCATGAGACATAAGATGTTAAGTCTTAATATGTCCAGTAGTTTATTTAAGCAGGCAAAAGTCTACTGAGAACCATCACGATGGGGAAAATAGCCGGAAAGAGTAGTGTTGTTCCAGCTAGCCACGGACAAGGAGAGGTTTAAGGAGCTGACTGCCAAACTTCAGTAATGGAGCACCTACAGAAGAAGAACATGATATTATACGCACAACAATGGCACTATAATTTTATATACTTATATTATTACAATTACGAATAGTAACACAAAGTAGCTTGCCAACAATAGGTTAATGTTGGTATACAGTTGTAAATGAGACCATTTGTCAAACCCGCGGTGTTGCGAATTGATAAACAGACACCGTTCGTGTCGGTTCTTGTGCTTTAGGCCACTTGTTGACATTTGTTCGAAATGTTCCGACGCTATTATGCCTGAGATTGGACTTCATGCCTTTATTCGTTGAAAGACTCGATTGATACATAAATACGTTCGATTATTTATAAGAGGGAACGCTGGTCCTTCAAAAACGTTCCTAAAAATGGTGGTGCAGGGCCACCCTTTTCTGGCCTCCTATTGACTGATATTTGACAGTTTGTCCAACATATACGAATTACTGGGAATAAAAAAATATAGTTTACAACTATTATATTTTATTCCACTCCAACTTGTTTTCAGAGGATAATAGCTAAATATGCTTTCGGTTACCAAAATAATGAACAAAACTTTGTTGTTATATAAATAGTCCAATATTTGTTCCTGTGTTTATAACATAGGAGCGCTGTCAATACGAACAAGAAAATATCTATATTTTTGAAAATGAAAATGTATGAGAGCGCTCTTTCTATATTATAAATACTCCAAGACAAATGCGTTTATATTTATAATAACAGTCCTTCATAACCTGCCGCTTCAGAATTTTAGTCACAAAAAGCGCGTTGCTGAAATAGGCTTCCTCTAAGAATTTCCACAGCGATCTGTTGATAGCAACCTGCAAACAGCAACATGTATTCATTTCTCTTAATCCCTTTTTATTCAAATAAAATTGAAAACCTTTCAAATAAAATCTAAGAATAAAACGCAATATTTTGAGAAATAAACTACTAAATCCATGTTACCTCGTTAATTGATTAAAAAACAAAACATAGTAACGTTTTTATTACTTTAAACACTTATATCTAATCGGCGTAACGCAAAACCCATTAAGTATTTGCGTCTAGCCTTTCAGAGTTATTTAAACTCATTACAACTCGAAATAACGTTTTAAATTGTTTGTTTTGAACGCATAGAAATATTTAATTGTCCTCTATGACACGATGGTTATGTGTTTAAATAAAGTTTAATTATTGCAGACAAAATAATTAAAATTGCAATATTAAACATTTGTTTTCCGCATACGTGTTTCTGTCGTTAAACACGTGATTAAACGCAGTACCTATAATTAAAACCTCATTTTATTCTATAAGAAAAAAAATATCAAAATGGCGGACAGAAAGTATTGAATTGAATCAGATGTTTTGAGCATTAAGTGTTGTGAAAATATTTGAATTAGTAAATAAGAAAATAATGAGATATTTATTGTATTTCGTAATATTTGTGTGTATTTTGTTGAGTTTGTTTATTTCTTCGTTGTATTTGATGACGTTGGCCGACCGCGGACTGAGGCACTGGGGCTACAGGTTTGATGTATATGAAGGAACCGCGATGGTGAGTAGAAATTATTCTCTAATGATTTGTTTTGGGAAATGCTATTAGATTTTCACCAGAACCTTACGTGTATGGGTTGGAAAAAGAGCCATTACTGAGGTCGTTGTGGAAAGGCCTATGATATTTTCATTAGTAGACTTTCTGTGCATAAAGAGAGAAAGAGACTGTCATATAATTATGAGATTATTTATTAGTTGATAGTCGGTGCTTGTCCCCATATCGGCTGCAAATATCTAACCCTAGAACGGGTGGAAATTAATAGAAAGTATCAATATCATTTTACCCAACCCGGGATACGAACCCGAGGCCTACCTGTAGTAGTAATGTAGTACAAATGCGCCACCGAGGCAGTCACACACATCGTGGATGAAACATACAGGACGGACGTGGGTGTCCTGAACTTGGTAACCTTCTGCCGGCCACTACTGGGAAAAGGGCGTGTGCTTACGTATGTTCTTAAATCATCATCATCATCATTATCATCAGCCCATTGCAGTCCACTGCTTGTTCTTAAATAATAACCTGTTTGTGATATACTTTGTATGCGTCTTAAATTATCAATATTATATAAATAAAATACGGTCTTGTAAATAACTTTGTATTTGGCGGGAAACAGGAAAAAGGAATGAACATTCAACATAAAAATTAAAAAGTTGGCTTCGATCCATAGAGTAAAAACTCTATACATACACCACACTGTTAAAGTTTTTTAAAGTGTCTAATAATTTTTATCTTCAAAACACATCTGAAAAAATGAAAATGGTAGGATATCATGTCGCTTTTCGGGTTGAGCCTGATATGGCAGATTTCCATGCGACCGTGGAACACTCTAAAATCTTGTTCATAGCCGTAACATATCCACTGCAACTATCTGAAGTAAGGCATGACCAAGAAATTATTAATTTAAGGTTTAAGCTTTTTAGAAAAATAATAATTTTATACTTGAATTTCAGCTTCCAGAGATGTACGAAGAAATTAAAGAAATGCTCCTGAACGGGTCAAACGCGGCCTTGGATGCTCATTTGCCAAAAATAAGTAAAGAAATGGATACGGAACCCTAACACGCTATATCACTGGGCTGTATAGAAATGAGGATCAAAATACAGAATGATGACAGTTCAAGATAGGCCTCAACAGATTTCTATAGTGACGGTCTTGAAGTCACCACCAGATCATCATTATTTAGCAACCTGTTTACTTTGTCTGTTTATCATTATTGTATGTTAGGAAAAATAGATAATAATTAAACGTTGTTAATAAACTTCTACAAATAAATTCTATTTTTGTCCGAAAGCCATAGCAGTAAAAATATTTCGTTTTACTTCCGGTCCTGATTGCTTTTTTTAAAGAACAAAAGAAAATGTTTAGTAAGAATTTTGTAGCATGACGACTTATTTTAAAATTTTAGTGTGTTGAAGTGCCAGTGGGCCGGGCACATAGCGCGACGATCTATGGTCGATAGGGTCTAAAGATGCTGGAGTGAAGGCCATGTACAAGCAAGTGAAGTGTCGGACTAAAAGGTGGAAAGGTGCCCGCTTAAAAGGGGGCGGACGACCTTAATCCAACATGTCCCGGTCGAAATCCTTGGGGGAGGTCTATGTTCAGCAGTGGACTTCCTATAGCTGAACAGAGATAATTATCTATCAAAAAAGAAATTATTTTCAATAGGTATAATATTTGGCGTCCTACTTTTTACATCTATGTTTTTAAAGTTTTACACGAGGTTTTTAACTCTTGTCATAACGTAGTAATTTAAATTCTCTTTGCTCTGTCACTTTGGCATTATTATTTAGATTTTTTAAATTGTTTTACTGGAAGGTATGTCCAAGGGTATCGCGTTTGTGGTGGGTTACTCGATATTTTTGTTGGGATTATTTTCTGGCATGTGTTATCTAATGACCACAGTAAACCCGCCACCATTGCAGAATGGAGAGCCAAACAAAGCAAACGGTTCAAGGCGGTACTTTAATTTAGATGTAAGTATACACCCACATAATGATTATCTGTAGATAGGCCATTGAGACAGGCCTATTAAAGATCGTAAGAAGTCCGTAGATCAGGGCAATTGAAATATTTCGCTGTGTTAGATCGGATAATGACATCCAGCGAATAATCAGGCAAACTCAAATACGATTGGCCTAACGTAGGGAGAAGCGATACGGAAATAGCCTACGCCTGTCAACGGTTACATATCCCTAAAATGCTTGTGGCACTCAGTTTTATTTAAAACACAAAAGTTAAAATATAATCCCATGATGTAACAGCTTTATCCCTTACTGATATAACAAGAACGAGCCGAGTAATTGACGATGATCCAACCAAATTAGTTTAAGGATAAGTCATCATCATATGCTTGATGGCGTAACTATAGTCTATGCTTATTTTATACAAACCTACAATAGGCTACCAAAGTACTTTTCTATAATATAATCCTGGGAAGTTCCTTACCCAAGAGCCACTACAACGATGTAACAAGTTTGTTAAGATAGTTTAATTTTCACCAGAAGTTAGTTTACTAAGTGACACGACCGTACACAAGCGAAGTTGGAAATGGAGATCTTGACTTTAGCAGTAACAAATTGTGCACTTGCAATGCGGTGTGGGTTGGCATCTACTTTGAACTTGGAAGATATTATCATTCTCTTTTACTTTAGATTTGTGATTCGAAATAAGATAATATTTAAAGATTCTCTACCATGATTTGAACTTGTCTGAAAACTAAATTGATATTTGATATGATAATTATATATTGCGCTACTTTAAAACACTAATGACTTTATGATACCAAACATTAACTGGATTCAAAGGGTCATTAAAGACTGAAGTCCGATCTCAAAATGGACATTGTGGCCTATGCACCTTATCCATGACCTTATATAGACTGAAATAATCCTAAATATAACAATATTTTCCAGTTTAAACCTCTGTTCAGCAACGAATTGGAAGACGGTGCTAACGCAGAATATGGTCTTGAAAAAGTTGATGACGAATTTATCCCGCCGAATCCACTGTCATTTTACATACAACATGGCAGGCAAGTTGGTGAAGTAATTGATCCGGACATACCTGGCACCGTAAGAGTTTCTCCACCCATCTTTCCACTTTTACCGGATTCTCATGAGCTGAATGCATTGACCACCAACGACGTACATGATTCTATTGGCAAACAAAGATTACGTCTCGGGGCTCCTTTTATTAAAGGGCATAGACGGTCAGTGAAAAAAAATTATAATGAAAGTGCAGCAGGCACTGTGGTCTTTAAAGTCCTACATGACAATGGGCGACCACGAACCGAAGTGAAATTCGGTGATATGACTAAAAATATTACAATTAACAAATTCAAGAGAAAAATTCATATTGGCGCTTCTAATTTATCTGATTATGACGGAGCTAAAGAAAAAACAGTATTAAGCGATAACAGTGTTATTAAAATTATGCCAAATGATACCTTGGTTATTTATGATGATGAAAATTCAGCAGATACAGTTGGAAAGGATTATATACTTGATAAACATGCAATAGTTGATAATACTTCGTTTATTGAGACATCTACAAATAATACGAATGTACCTACAAAAACTCCAAAAGACTATTCAAATACTGATTTACTAATGATAAATCCGGAAGAGTCTATAAATTCGACATCTGAAGTTCCACATGAGGAGAAACAAAATTATCCGGAATCAATATACAAAGCTTTAAATAACGTTCATAATCCTACCAAAACAAATACAACTACTATCGCATTTGCATAATTTGGTGATGTGTAAGAAGATGTTTTGAGAAATGTATAACTTTTTTATTGTAAAATATTATTTTATTTATTTAACACTTTATTGTACACCATATACATAAAAAGACAAAACTAAATGAAATAAAATATATGCACAAGTGGCGGTCTTATTGCTTGAAGCAATCTCTGCCAGACAACCATGGGATGGATAAACGAAAAGAACGAAAGTTGGGGCTTCCGGTGTACGAGTATTACAATTTATAATATTGTTAATAAAATATGTTATTTTATTGAAATTGTTCATCTCAATTTTGTATATAAACCTTTTAACATATTTTTTTTTGTAATACATTGTAATGCCGTGTTTCACGACACACGACTTTTAGTCTGGGGTCGCATTACGTGTGCGAATTTGGATGATTAGTATATTTGGAAGATAACATCAAAAAGTATGTGTATATTGCAAGGAAATTAAAGTGATCGAGGATTATTTGTAGCGCCTTGTAAAAGGCTTGATTTTATCTTATCCTGAAAGTGGTATATAAAAGGTAATTAATCGATATTAATTTATTTGCACATCCGTTAGTGATATTTAAATAATTGTATTGGCATGTTTGGGCTGATCGACCGGACGACGATCACTGTCAATGATAGTGAAAACTTCGACATAGTGACTTGAAACGGCAAGAAAATTGCAAGAAACCGCCAACGCATCTACGATCTAAATGGTGTTGATTTTAAGGACGGTGTTAATCGCTATTTTTATTTTATTTATTGGAATCTCCAACGAAGATAACACATAACATATATATATAAAACTACATATTTATCCTTTCGCGTGCATCTTCAATTACAGGAGAGTACAGCTTGCACAGAGTTAGTTAACAACATAAATATTAGAACAATAATAACAATTCCAATATGAATAAGGATGAACAGTCTGCTACTGAATTAGACCTATGGGCTCTTTAATAAAATAATTACATAAGAAAAAATAAATATCTCTAACAATAAGAATAATTTTAAGAGTACTAAAAATAATACTCAACAATTGCTTTCCGTATGCTATACCAAAGATCATAGGTGGATCTACCTAAGGGCTAAAGTGTCGGATTAACTCGGCCCTCGGGTCTTCGGCCGAGCTAACAGTAGGTTCGGCAACCGAGGTGTAAACCTGTCCGTAGAACCTCTCGATCTCTCTTAATACCTCTGCCCTCGTCGATACCACGCGGCCATCGTCCGTTTTCAGCCTAGACAACTGGCTTTGCCCAATAGACAAGTCTCTTGCAAACATTTGGAGCCTCCGTTCCGCTCAATAGTCTCCTTAAAGCTCACAGTATTGTGAGCACGGACATCGTGTCGCAAGGACTTCCAGATCCGTCTATTGAGCCGCCGATATGCTTCGACGTCAACGGAAGACTGCAGCGTCAAAGATGGACGTTCGGCCATGAGGTCAAGAGTGTGGATAGAGAGTTTTTGTGATCTATTTCTACGGCGAGGTCTAAAATACTTAGATCCCACCGTATGGACAGCTTCTACCAAACTGCTGTTTAACTCGTCCACTGCAAGGTTTTCTTCTAGACAATCAAAGCGATTTGTCAACTCGAGTTGAAAGCTCTCGGGGTTTTGGATATGGGCGCGAGTAGGTCGAATCGTAGACTTCATCAAGCGACGCCTTTCTAATTGGACGTTGATATTCAATGTGCCCCTAACCATTCGGTGATCACTACCGGGTTTTACCCTGTTGATCACAGAGACATCACTGAACATCCGTCTATTCGTCGTTAAGATGAAATCTATCTCATTTCTCGTAGAACCGTCAGGACTCAGCCAGGTCCATTTCCTGTGAGGCGGCTTCTGGAAAAAAGAGTTCATAGCGAAGAGTCCCTCTTTTTCCAGTAAGTCGGCCAGCCTCTGACCCCTGAGGTTCCGTTGCCCATGTCCAAATTGCCCCACTTTCAACTCTGCATTGCTTCTCTTGCTTAGCACCAGGGTGTGCTAAGCAGGTGGGGCAGTTGGCCCACCGTAACCATGGCTGCTACTATCGCCAGGAATAGTGGGGCTGCCGGGGACTGGGGGCCTGGTCAATCTTTGTGTCGCCATTGAGGGGTATTTGCCAATACTCGCCACGCTTGGCAGGCGGGTTGGCGAGCGCAGGAGGGGACTCGCGCTGATGACGCTGCTGCCCATCATCAGCTGGGAAAGGAAATAGGGTTTGTGAGTAGAGGATATAATGTGAAAGGAGAGTATGGCCTGTAGGAGTGGATACTGCAGTCATAGAAGGGAATGTTTGTAGTGACTGCAATAGCTCGGGGGGCCGAGGTCGCGTACTCGTAGCACCTATTCTAGGACTACTAACTTCTACTAACTAACTTCATTAGGAATATATGGGTAAATTTTATTAAATTAAATGACACTTTTTATTGTCCTATTTTTTTCTTTACAGTAAACTGATCACGCTGCAAAACAGTTTTGTAACACAATAACAATTAGTTGAATAATTGTGGTTCTGAGTTGTATTAGCCCAGGGCCCCACAATTTCACGGTCCGCCCCTACTAAAGATCACATCTTTCAGCTACAAAATCCCTTGCAAAGCCGAACCTACGTAAATATTGGGCAGGTTAAGTTATTTTCACACCCGGGCTTGCAAAACATAAACGGTTTACACCAGGTAGTTAAAGTATCGCTCCCTCAATCCTAAACTAGGCAATCGAATTAAATTGTAGGATATTTGTTTCTTTTTAACACGTGTTCAGATATCGCCTGGCTGCCGGCAACATTATCAATCAGAGAATGTCCGTTACGAAATAATTGTACGGCTGAGCTAAACGTTCATTGCAAGGACTGAGGTTTTGAAACTGTTTCAACGCTCCCAATGTACTAATTACTTGACGGGCAATGCGATCGACATTTTATTAGTTTGAACTGTGTAAATTATTGTTGCGATTAATGCAATGTTTAAGAAATTACGTTTAAGTGGGAATGAGAGAATGGTTCGGGTGGTATGCAACGGCTTGCGCCATTGTTTTTGTCCTTGTTGTATAAATTTATTTTTATTGATTCTTATCTGCACATGCAAAGGATAACCACTTAAATATATTACTAATTAATTATTTATATTTACGGATTAAAATGGTCGCTAGTCGCTACCATTGCACACTTACTTCTTACTTCTAAGTCTATTTATAGACGACTATTCACTGGGTTTAAAATATTGCAATAAGATAAGACTAAAACTCATTCCTATTGCATCAGAAAAAAAAATTATATCGCTGAAATAGCTGGCAACAAAAAAATCACGTTCACCAAACAGCAATATATTTAAAATTTATTATCATTTTATACACGAATGCTCGTCTATTTTTTAAGTATTGCCTTGTTGCATTTTTGCGCATATTCTTTTGTAACAAATTGCATCACCGATGACGAGGTCTCACAAAAATGCGTTGCAGAGCCCTCATTAACAAGATATAGGGTATTAGAAAACAATTCGGTCACGTTTTCGTCTGGTACTCAACGCGGGATGCATTCAAATAGCAGCCTCAGTTACGCAACCGCAGAGCATCAAAAATGTTGCAATTTTAAGATTTCAAAGTACAGATAATTCTTGAATCCGCTGTACAAGGATAACAGAAAGTGGTTGCCAGTACCAGACACAGGGTCGCATTAGACGCATGCAACAGGTCCCAAATGCACACTTTGCCAAACTAGATTTAAGAAAGAATGTGTGAAAGTATTTAAAGCTAGTAGACAGTGCCGGAAATGTTCGTGTGATCCTTTCTTTAAGAACTTAATGGAATATTGAGATCCCATCAAAAACATCCTGTAAAAAAATTCCAAGTCTCGCAGCTCAGTTTTTCTACCGCAAAAAGTTGTGAGATCCATGAAATACCAAGTCGATTAATTTATTTAGTCCTTGATTAAGGGACCTTGTGTATAAAGTTATTACGTAAGTTAATATCATATCAACATTAAAAATTCTTTACGTTGTAAATAAATAGATCGACTTGGCCATTGCATGAAAACATAATGTATCGTACAATTTATGCATAATGCTACTGGCCAAGTCGATCTATTTATTTAAAACGTAAAGAATTTTTAATATTGATATGATAATAACTTACGTAATAACTTTATACAGAACGTCCCTTAATCAAGGACTAAATAAATTAATCGACTTGGTATTTCATGGATCTCACAACTTTTTGCGGTAGAAAAACTGAGCTGCGAGACTTGGAATTTTTGTACAGGATGTTTTTGATGGGATCTCACGTCTTTTTGTAGAGTCCTACTTTATTCCTTTTCGGTACTTTTTATTTCTAGAATATATATAATGATTTTTCTTAAAGCCTCTGTCTTATGATTTTTTCTTATTTTTGTAGGTATCAATTTATCACAAATATAGCGGATTTGATTATTAGTGTTATTTCTTTCATGGTGATTGTTTTCGAGCTATTTAGTCTATTTATTTGCAAGGTCATCTTTGTCATGTTTTTCTAGAGGAATGTTGTACAGTTTAATGGGCTGAATACACCCTTTCCCTCTTTATATCCCCCTCCTGTTGTGCCTCATATATAATATATATATATACCAATCTACAACTATTATTCCATTATATACGGGTACATCGAATCATTAACTGCAAATGTATCTTTGTAATCCTATACATTTATATGAGATTACAAAGTTATTCACGCAGTTGGTGTATCTAGAAAACTAGACAGAAATTATGAAATGTTTGATTTTTTCCTTACTTTAGACACTAAACACTAATTATATTCTAAATTTGAACGTTCTATGTCTGCTAGAAGTGTCTTAGACTTTTGATGATCGGTCAGTCAGTCAGTGAGTGACAAAATTGTGAAAGTTTGACAAGTTATAATTCTTAAACTACTGGTTCAAATTTAAATATACCGTGTTTACACAATGCCTAATTAGTAACTGAAAATTCAGGCTTCTTGCTTTAACCACAACGAAGTTATGGGGGGTTGAAAATGGTCTGAATTGCTTCGAGAAAAGGATAGTACGGCTGTGCCGCTTTTTAGCTCGACTTGGAGGGGGCACTGCCGTGCCCCCAGATTAGGAAAGGATTAATCAAGCAAGAATCAGAAGTATTCAGTAGAAATCAAGTAGAAATTATATATTTTATTTGAACGTTGCAGCCACAGAGTACATTTTTGGTTGCAGCTCTTTGCGGTGATCACGAAAAAAGAACCATATATTTGCTTTTAATCTTGCTATATTTGCTAAATTTGCTTTCAAAACTTGTACAGGGCAGTGATATTATTATCATGAACGTTCTCTGCCACTTGAATACACGTAAAATATAAAATCAGCCTGTTGACAGCCTCCGTGGTGCAGTTGGTTAGATGCTGGCTGTGAAACGAGAGTCTGCGGGTTCGATCCCGCACCGACACAAATGTTTATGAGGCCCACAAATATTAAATATCTGGTCTGGGTCCGAGACCGAGAAGTCTCTCATGGTTCCTGAAACCCACGACACAAGATTCAATCTTAGTGTGGGTTCAGGACTACGTATGTGGCTGTTGGGTGTGTTTATAAAAATGGACATGAATCCATGTTTATTTTTTTTAAACGTAACCGTTTTCCAATATATTCTAGATGTTAGTCATACAATAAAAATTAATACAGTCAAGATCCTACATCCGCTAATCGTAATATTATCTTTGGATTATAATTATTTGTTATCAACTTGTTCCATAAATGGTTTTCCCCCACTTTCTTTTCAAACGAATTATAATAATATAAATGAGCAATAGATTAATTGTTTATGCACAGGAAGTGAATTGATTACGATAGCAAAATGGAAAATATTCCAAAGTTCATTTTGTATTCTGCAACCGACAGCATGTTGTGCGTTTCTTGTAAACATTAATATTATGAATCAACATAAATCACATCCGTTACTCTGGAATCTAGATTTATCATAAATTTATACTCGCATGTAAGTCTAGTTGCCGCGCAGCATAACTAATTTACGATAGTGAAGGGATTGCAAAAACAATTGAATTAATTTTAATGTATTTTATTTATTTACTTTAGAATATTATTTTGTAGTAATCATCACCATTATATCTATAGCTGTTTCCTCCAATACACCATACCGACAGTGAAGTACCAATACCTTCTATCTGATTATTTGTGAGAAATAAAGGTATTATGCCAATGTTTTAGTGAAATCTCCTAAGTGTATTTTTACTATACGTTTACATTTATTCTATTGTATAATTGCGTCGCTATTTGTACATCAAATACACTAACGCTCGAATACTAGAACGCAAGTTAAATATTATGTTGCACTTAGCTACGTAAATCCCGCTTAAATGTACTGGCTAAGCAGCAGCAGCAACTTATTATTTGAAAGGCGTTCCAGTATTCGGGCGTAAATATCCCAACAAAGATTAGGGGGGTTCATCATCCACCCACTAGGCAATATTCCAAATCCGTCCCGCACGCAGCGTTTACAAATGTTCTAAAATAATAATTTCGGTTATGCGAGCGGTCGAGAGAGCGGCGGGGTTCCCACGTGCCGCGCTCCGGTCTGCCTTGAACGACCTTGCCGCCGCCTTCTTTCGCTGCAATGCGTTCCGTACCGCACGGTGCACTTTTGCTACAAGTTTTAGAATAAGTTATAGTTCTGTCTAGTCTATTATTATATATTATTATAGTCTAGTATTATTATATATCGAAGGTTGATGGATAGGGGTTAGTTTATAGACATACAAAAAGTTGCTTTTTTGGTTTCTTTTAACTATGGATGTAACTGAATACACCTTTGATAAATAAATAAATAACACCCAACATGTGACATACATAGTCCTGACCCACACTAAGATCGAGTCTTGTGTCGTAGGTATCAGGAACTACGAGAGACTTTTCGGTCTCACAAATACCCTACCCGGAAGAAATATTTTTTTCGCCGGAAGAAACATTTCTCTCGATGCAGGGTTCGAACCCGCGGCCTCTCGTTCCACAGGCGGCGTCTAACCAACTGCGCCACGGAGGCTGTCATATTGATGTATTTATTAAGTCGTTCTAATTAGTGATTTCAATCTTTAGCACTTCGTAACATAAAATAAGCAAGCATTTTCAAAATCGTTGTGAGCTACGGTTATTTTCAGTAACGCTCCACTAGAGATGGACTGGAGTGCGTGCACCACTTATGCCTGTCCTATATACACAGTCAGGTCATAAGTATTATCACACAGTAAAAACTTTTCTTTTAGAATGCTGGCCACAAAAAAGATTATTGAATTCGATTTTCGAATTGTTCATGAAAATAAAAATGTATACTTTTTAGAAGTTTACTCATTTTTAAATATGGAGTGGACGCTTAAAGAAGACCGTGTTGCAGTTATTGCGTTGCATCGTTGCGGTTACGCGCCAATTCAAATTTTTGACATACTGAAAAATTTGAATATAACCAAAAGATTCGTTTATCGTACCATCAAACGATACAATGAAGACTCTAGTGTAGATGACAGGTCAAGAAGTGGTCGCCCTCGGTCTGTTAGGACTCCAGCAGTGATAAAGGCTGTGAAGGCGCGAATTCAAAGAAATCCCAAACGTAAGTAGAAACTGTTGGCCCTTCAGATGGGGATAAGCAGAACCACGGTGAAAAGGGTGTTAAATGAAGACTTAGGGCTTCGGGCATATCGAAGAAAAACAGGACATCGTTTGAATGCTCGTCTAATGGACCTGAGACTGAAGAGATACCGCGCTTTGTTGAAGCGGTACGCGGGAAAAAATATCGGGATATTCTTTTTTCAGATGAAAAAAATTTTACCATAGAAGAGAGCTACAACAAACAAAATGATAAGGTGTACGCACGCAGTAATGAAGAAGCGAGCAACCGTATTCCGCGTATCCAACGAGGTCATTTTCCATCCTCGCTCATGGTATGGTTGGGAGTTTCTTATTGGGGATTCAGATTTGGTCTCTGATCAGAGGCCAAGCTCAATGCTGCTCAGTGGCATAATATTTTTTGTAAAATCATTTTATATTTGGATATAAAATGATGAAGCACACTTCCTCCATTGGATATAACATATTTAGAAAAACTAACCTACGTTTATTTGTCGCAAGTAAAATGTGTTAATTATATTCTCAATAACGTCGCACCGTGGTTGATCGTACGCCTTGTAAAATCAGTACTGACGGAAAATAACCAAGTCGACCCCGTTTCTTTGTCTTTAAAATTCCTTTTTTTACACCGCTCTCGTTCCGTCAAAAACTTATTAATTTATATCTTTAAGTTGTCATTTATTTGTGTGCCAATAATCGATTGGTTTTGTCCCTTGACCAAAATAAACAGTAATGGCGACAGTCGTTAAGCCTTATCAAAGGCTGTGTTATGATTTATGAATGGTCAAATTTATTTCGAATAAGAGATACAACTATTTATTGTTGGCTTGGTTTATTTTTTGTAAAATAAGGCCGTTTAGATTGATTTTTAAGATTATGGCTAATAAATCTATGAAAAAGCAGCCTTAATGGAGACTTAAAGTTGGCCTGTATTGTCCCACTACAGGGCAAACAATTTTCCTTACGTTTTTAAGGTTTGCTACAAATGTGTGATGAAATCTTCTGAGTCTGTCCACCTTCTATGAAGTTTACCATTAGCAAATATAAGAAAAAAGTTGATGCTATTATGTTAACTATCGGTGCTATGTATTGATTCGTAAATGGGACAAAATGCGGTTTTTTACATATTACTTTAAAGTCGTATTACATTTTATTTTGCAATTATAGTTAGTTATTTTATTTTTATCGGATACATTATGATGTTTATTTTATTTATTTATTTACTCCTTTATTGCACAAAATAAAAATACAGTGAAGAAACAATACAATAATAATAGTACAAGAGGCGGCCTCATCACTCTAGGTAATTTCTTCCAGGCAACCTTTATTTGATGTTTATTGTATTATTAAACTTAGATAAATCTTAAAAACCTCGCATCACTTCCAATAATCCTCTGTAAATACAATTACCATTCCAGAACCGTTACTAAACAAAATCTCATTGTAAAGTTTTGCTTTTATTATATTGTTAGTTAATTAATTGAACAATGTTGAGGTTTCGTAAAATTCAATTAGCTTGGAGTCGAAATCAACCGAAGCCTTCTGAAGTGGTCAAATCTTTCGTCCCGAAATACTTTGCAGACTTTGGGATTTTTTCCTCTTTGCAAAAGTTTAAGTTAATTAACTGGATCCCTCTGTTCTTTATATTACGAATTGTTCTTAAAAGTTTTTCCATTAATTTATGTACAACCCAGCGAAGTGTGCATTGTATAAATATTAAATTATCTTTAGAATTTAGAACGCTTATCTGTAGATCTAAATCATTTTTGTTTATGGTCGCAATGAATGCAGATAAAAATTCCCTTCCAAAGTACACTCTTGAAGTGTTTTACAAAATATCATACAATTATACCAATATGTATTATATCTACTGTAAAAATGCTACACCACTGTCTTTATCATATGTGTGTGTGTGTGTGTGTGTGTGTGTGTGTGTGTGTGTGTGTGTGTGTGTGTATTCTTCGTTGGTAGTTTTCAAATAAAGAAAATAAATATCTATGTAATATTATACTTTTATGACTTCAGATAATTCTAATACATGTATTATTATTATCTACCCTAAGTCAGAAATATCAAAAAATATTTATTTCAGATCAGAGAGCCGTGGGAAAGGACGTCTATATAACTTATATTCTTTACTATCAAATCATTATGTATATCACATACCTATAAGGATTTTATCTGCAATCAGTATTGTCATAAATATACCTTAGTAACATTAAAATACAGGGTATATCAAGACTGCTACCGAAAACGAAGCCGGGTGGTAGTTAAAGCGACTTCAGACACAATGCAACAGAAAAAGTTGCAAAAAAAAACGACAATTTTTTTTTGTAATTTTTTTCCTATTGCCATATTTTGGTGGTAAATACATTTTTTCCTAAAATAATAGTGTATACCCTTTAATTTATAAATACTCTAAGATATAAGAGAGTTTAAATTATTATTTTAGCAAAAACTATGGATTTACCACCCAAAAATGACGATATTTAAAAAATCATAAAAAATAATTGTCGCGTTTCTATGCGAAATTTTTAATTGCATTGTGTTTGTAGCCACTAAAACTACCACCCGGCTTCGTTTTCGGTAGCAGTCTTGAGATACCCGGTATAATTAAAGGGTATGGAGCCTGGGGCCCTACTATATTCATCCGAACGAACGAACGAACGAACGAAGTTCGAAACTTCGGACAAACGAAGTTTTTTATACGATACGAATGTATCTATTCTGTAAAAGTTTGAATTTGTATAACGTACACCGTAACTATAAGTCTATGGTTACGACCATAAATCAATAACGACCATAAGTTTTATGTAGGTACATTCGTATCGTATAAAAAACTTCGTTTGTCCGAAGTTTCGAACTTCGTTCGTTCGTTCGTTCGGAAAAATATAGTAAGGCCCCTGAATCTACGCCGTCGAGTAGGAAGTAAGCGGTAGATTGCATTTAATTGTTAATTGTCTGCATATAACACAAGAATGCGAGACACGACCTACTGCGTGTTAATATAACCAAATTATATGACTCAGTTATATGTATTAGCTACGGACACTGAAGTAAGTTTTTCTTAGTTAGGTCCGGTAAACGAGCAAACTGGTCACCTGATGGTCAGTGATCACTGTCGCCCATGAACATGCATAACGCTTGTGTCATGGCAAGCGCGGATCCACCGTAGTGGGCACGACGGGCATGCCCACAACCCTAACGGACGTATGATGTCATACTTCTGATAGACTGATAATATTATATCATATTCCAAAATAACATCAATAAATAAAATCGCAGAGTTAAATCTTAATTGCGGATATTCGGGTTGCATGCCCACCACAACCTTTTTTGAAGCAAAAAAATACAAAAAAATATTCGTCGCCTTTTCGCTTCGTTTTCGGGATTCTAGAGTTTGGATATACCCGGTACAATATAGGATACTAACTAGTGGGAAAACCGGCATAGTGATCTTGGATGTCGCTTTTCGAATTCAGATTGTGTATACCCGGATATAAACAGGTCGCCATAATTGTGTCTACTGCCGAGAGATAGGTTGCTTTATTTGCAGTGCACTATACGTAGCATTGGGTGCATTGTCATTTTGCCGTACCAGTATTAAAAAGAAAATACATCGTACTGACTTCTTATTTTTAAATGGCTATACCGAGTATCTCAAGACTGCTACCGAAAAAGAATCCAGGTGGTAGTTTTAGTGACTACAATCACAATGCAACTAAAAAATTCGCAAAGAAACGAGACAATTATTTTTATAATTTTTTAAATATCGTCATTTTTGGGTGGTAAATCCATAGTTTTTGCTAAAATCATAATTTCAACTCTTTTATACCTTAGAGTCTTTATAAATAAAAGGGTATGCACTATTATTCGAAAAAAAAATATTTACCACCCAAATAGGACCATATTAAAAAGATAACAAAAAAATCGCTTTTTTTCCAACATTTTCTGTTGCATTGTGTCTGAAGTCGCTTAAACTACCACCCGGCTTCGTTTTCGGTAGCAGTCTTGATGTACCCGGTATAAAAATAAAAATAAAGGATTGCTGAGTGAGTTTCGTGGTAGCAGAAATTAACAATTAAAAAAATCTTATGAAATACTATTTGAATTTAAAATATTTTGATTTTAACTATGAAAGTAAATATACTGTGACAATTTTTTTCCGCGATTTCCATCAGGCGCGTTGTAGCTTTAAAATCCCAGCATACGAAAAATCAGGCTCTAAATAAAAAATACCGTATAAAATTCCGCTTTGATGTGTTCAAAGTTTTTAAGTTTGTGGAGCGCGAACCATTGACGAGCGTGTAAGAGAAACTTTTCCAATTTTCACCGGAGTGTCATCTGATAGCATGGCGAACTGCCGCGCAAACTATTACGCGCTTGTATGACTTCGCTACTCGAGTTATAAACTGAAGCCAAAAAGACGTGCTCAATTAGACACATAGGATTTTTTTGCAATTTAAAAAAAATGTTTTTTTCGACTATGTATTTTTTTTTTCTTCAGCGCACTTAGTTTATGCTGGATTGTAATTTATATTACAATGAAGCTATGAAAATGGTTAGCAGAGAGTAAAATCACGTTTTAATTGTCTATGTAGAAAAAGAACCTGATAGAGTTAAATCAAAATTACAGGATAAATCATTGTTAAACATATGTCTAATATTACCATATCCACATACATAGGTAGCTAAAATATAAGAAAGAAGAACATATGAATAATACGAAATCCAACTTTTTAATCCACTGTGATATCCCCACCTTAAATTAAATTAAAAAAAATGGTTGCCTGTAAAGTCGGTTTTACGGGCGAAGATTTTACGTGACAACGTCTTTTTCTCGGTAGAATATTTATTGATATGAATATAATTAAATTGCACAATAGGAACAAGGAATTGAATGAAAATAAGAATTGCACAAATTTTAACTATAGAAATATATTTTGTTTACTAAAACATTGTACATTTAATGACGAATCTAAGCACTCCATATTTTCACTACAGACACAGCTGACGATACTTTAACCACACGTGTGAACTTGTATTGTGACGCTTTCTTGTTTTTCCAACGCCAAGAACGTTCGAGAAAGACAAAGACAGAGACACAAGCATGCGCCGATTCAATGCGCCTAATTCTCTAGTGCTGCGCGCGCACCGTTACGTTACCGGGCGTTACACTTTTTCATAAGTGACTCCCAGCCGCAACCTAATTTAAGACGTTGTCACGTCAATAATTTAAGACGTTGTCACGTCAATAAGAAAAATCGTATTTTGCCTGCTCTCGATTGTCGAGCTCGTCAAGACGATTCCTCTGACTCCAAACACGGGGGGTTTACTTTAAGAAATGACGGAGTTATGCCTGGACAAATATTTTAGGGGAGAGAGGGAGGAATTTGGGGATTTGGTTGGGGCCAATCTGTAGAGCTCACCGAGCCGGTTCCAAAGATACCAAACTCGGTGGGTCTACGATCTATATTGGCCGAGATAGGATTGGGGGGGGGTGAGGTAAATTTTCGGGGTGGGGGTAAGGGAGGGGGGGGGGGGGAGGAAGGTTTCGTGGGGAGGCTAACTTAAATTAATTTTTTGGAGGTAAAATATTTTTTTTTGGGTGGGTAATTTTTTGCGTAATTTGGGATTTCTGGCGGGGTCAATTTGTAGCCCTCACCAAGACGGTTCCGAGGATACCAAACTCGGTGGGTCTACGACCTATGTTGGCCGAGATAGGATTGGGGGGGGTGAGGTAAATTTTCGGGGTGGGGGTAGGGGAGGGGGGGGTAGGTTTCGTGGGGAGGCTAATAGGCACTATTTCGGAATAAGGGTGGGGGAAGGCAGGGGGGGGGCTATGGGACAATTTTGGAAAAAGTGGGTGAAACTGAAAAATAATTCTCTAGTACTGCGCGCGCACCGTTACGTTACCGGGCGTTACACTTTTTCATAAGTGACTCCCAGCCGCAACCTAATTTAAGACGTTGTCACGTCAAAAAAAAGTATTCACAGTCAGGTCATAAGTATTGTCACACAGTAAAAACATTTATTTTAGAATGCCGGCCACAAAAAAGTTTATTGAATTAGAATTTCGAATTGTTCATGAAAATAAAAATATATACTTTTTAGAATTTTACTCATTTTTAAATATGGAGTGGACGCTTAAAGAAGACCGTCTTGCAGTTATTGCGTTGCATCGTTGCGGTTACGCGCCAATTCAAATTTTTGACATAATGAAAAATTTTAATATAACCAAAAGATTCGTTTATCGTACCATCAAACGATACAATGAAGACTCTAGTGTAGACAGGTCAAGAAGTGGTTCAAAGAAATCCCAAACGTAAGCAGAAACTGTTGGTCCTTCAGATGGGGTTAAGCAGAACCACGATGAAAAGGATGTTAAATAAAGACTTAGGGCTTTGGGCATATCGAAGAAAAACAGGACATCGTTTGAATGCTCGTCTAATGGACCTGAGACTGAAGAGATGCCGCGCTTTGTTGAAGCGGTATGCGGGAAAAAAATATCGGAAAATTCTTTTTTTCTGATGAAAAATTTTTACCGTAGAAGAGAGCTACAACAAACAAAATGATAAGGTGTACCGCACACAGTAGTAAAGAAGCGAGCAACCGTATTCAGCGTGTCCAACGAGGTCATTTTCCATCCTCGCTCATGGTATGGTTGGGAGTTTCTAATTGGGGCTTAACAGAGGTACATTTTTGTGAGAAAGGTGTAAAAACGAATGCAGTTGTGTATCAAAATACAGTCCTGACGAACCTTGTGGAACCTGTTTCTCATACCATGTTCAATAACAGGCACTGAGTATTCCAACAAGATTCGGCGCCAGCTCATAGAGCGAAGAGCACACAAGACTGGCTGCGGCGCGTGAAATCGACTTCATCCGGTACGAAGACTGGCCCTCCTCCAGTTCAGATTTGAATCCGTTAGATTACAAGATATGGCAACACTTGGAGGAAAAGGCGTGCTCAAAGCCTCATCCCAATTTGGAGTCACTCAAGACATCCTTGATTAAGGCAGCCGCCGATATTGACATAGACCTCGTTCGTGCTGCGATAGACAACTGGCCGCACAGATTGAAGGCCTGCATTCAAAATCACGGAGGTCATTTTGAATAAGCTTTAGTGTCACAAGAATCTATGTTTTGTTAAGTTCATTTTGGTATATAAATGGTTACATAATGTATAAACTTGTTTCAATTATTTTATATTAAACATGTGACAGAATTTATGACCTGACTAGGTAATGATTGCTACATACCCGCGTAAGCTGTTTTAGTATTATTCCCAATCGCCAATGCTAAATATTGTTTTTCTAATGCTAAAAGATATATTTTATTTCATTTCAAAAAACCTACCATCGTAATAAAAATAGTGAAAATGGTTTGTTTAAATGCTCAATGAAATGCTAAAACGTGTTAAACGTAGATTCTATAGTAGCGCGTGTAGAAAACTAAGTTTTCACATGAACTTTGCCTGTTCTGATAACCTTAGATAATAGGGATTAAAAACAGGAAAACAAAACGCAAGTAAAGACACGCTAATTATATTTCGGTAGTGGTGGTTAGTAAAGAACTGGACGCTAACTTTATTGGTGGTAGGTCTTTAATATTTAGGTCTACCGCAATGTCTATTGCTCCCGCTATACAGCAGTGTAAGTGCACTGCTGTGTTCCGGTTTGAAGGACATTGTAGCCAGAGTAACTACTGGACTTATTGAGAATTAACGATTAAAGATCGGTCGTATGGCTTACTAATAGGCAAATGGCTTGCTGGTCTCGCCATTTATTGCAAAAGAAAGTCTTGTAACAGCCTGTGGCGTGGCGTAGTTGGTTAGACGAAGACTGTGAAACGCGAGGCCACGGGTTACATCCCCGCAGTGATACAAATGTTTGTGTGTCCCACAAATATTTGTGTTGGGTCTGGGTGTTTTTGAGACCGCAAAGTCCCTCGTAGTTCCTGATACCCACCACACAAGACTTAATTGATCTTAAAGTCTGGACATGTATATGTCTGTTGAGAGTATTTATATATTTATTTATAAAAAAAACATGTGAGACAGCATGTAGTGTAGTGTCATATATTGTATACCTTCTCTATGTTAAGACTTACTCTATCAATATTTTATATTGTTTAAAACAGTGTAACCCACTTTGTATAATCATAATAAATTATACTCCGATACGTTGACAACTTTTATTTCTCCAAACACCAATCCTTACAAGCAGTTCTATAACTTGCAATGTGTATCGATTGCTAATATTCTAAAATGACTATGCAAGTAATAGTAAGTGCGGGGGCATGGTGCAGTCATTGCCTTCACCTTACACGTCGCATGTCTGATAACCGACTGGCCTCATGAAAGAGATTATCGCCCGGACCAACACGTTTTATAGCTTAATCTTCACAGCTTGTTCTTGGACAGCCGCCGTGGCGCAGTTCGTTAAACGCCAGCTGTAAAATGAGAGGCTGCGGGTTCGATCCACGCACTGAAACAAATATTTGTATGATATTTGTTTCGGGTCTGGGTGTTTGTGAGACCGAAAAGTCTCTCGTAGTTCCTGATACCCACGACACAAGACTCGATCTTAGTGTGGGGTCAGAACTATGTATGTGACTGTTGGGTGTTTTTATTTATTTATTCTTATTGAGATTTTCATAATTTGTTGCTTGTTTGTATCTGTATCAGCCCATATACGTTCCACTGCAGGCACGGGCTTCCTCTATAATCTAGAGTACGATTTAAAGTGGTTAGGCCATATAGTTCTCCACGCTGGCCTAGTGCAGGTTACATACCATAGAAATTCTTACAAATCGCTATTGTATGTAGGTTTCCTCACGATGTTTGTCTTCGCCGTTATGGTGCGTGGTGATTGAATATAAATACACACTTGAGTCCGATAACTCAGAGGTCATCAACAAGCCACCACGCACCATTTGTTGCTTGTGGTCTTATTTTTAATAACTTTATAAAAAAGTTGCGACTAGAATATAAAAGATGTTAGGAGTGTAGAATGTAATTAGGATTAAGGTGTTTTTAGGTTCTAATAACCTGGATAATATAGGTAACATTCTTACTCAAATATCGCAAAGCAAACAGAAGAGTTATGTTTTAAAAGTTATGTGTTTTTATTTTACAAAATTGTATAGGTGTCAAATATAAGCTACTTGATAAAATTAACTGTAGCGTTATCAAATCACCAATAACTTTCTGTCACCTTCACTCGTCGAATTCTTTTCTAATACTTGGTCTTTCAAACTAAGAGTTAAGCATTTAAGTAGGCAAGCGTGATTTTGTCGAATGGCGTCAGAAAATTATAGATACCCGCAATCAATACAAGATTTATAGTATTTTTATTGCAGTAAATCTATTTTCTCTTTCTTTACACAATTACTTACTTTCTTCAATAGATATCTCAACTTTTTTTGATTGCAATGAATGGTGACACAAGCATGCCGGTTGCCTGATAGTAAGCGATACGACCGTTCATGAACAGTAGTAAAACCAAACAACGCCTTGAATTACAAAGCAATGCTTGGCATTCCACTGCGCTGGCCATCCTGAGACATAAGATGTTAATTCCCAATTTGTCCAGTAGCTACTCCAGCTACCGTGTCCTTCAATCCGAAATACAGCAGTGCATCTACACTGCTGTTTGGCGGGAGAAACAGACATTGCGCTAGCACCTACTCAGGCGGCCTCTCACATATGATAAAGCTACTACCAGTAAAACTAAACTGTTATATTTACTATTGATTCACCGAGCCTCTTGTAGAGAACTCTCCGGCGCTTTCAAGGGTTCTCGAGAAATTTCTCTGAATCACTGATGCAAGCAATAATTTCTTGGAAAACTCACGTAAGTTCGGAAAGTTAGCTCATTGAATTCGCGATTTCCATCCACTTTGTCCTACATATAAGTAGGTTATTTCTTAACAAATTGGGGTACCCTCAACGAGCCATAAGGGTATTTGACTCAAATTTTCTTATTGTATTTTTCGTATTGTATGTATATATAGCTATGGTCTAACAAACAAACAAATTTATAAATCCATTCAGAATGAAACAAGTTAGAAAGTTTTTAAATTTTGTAGTGGGTGTAACAGAAAAGAAATGCAAAACAAAGATAGTGACGTCACTAGGGTCATTATACATTACAGTGTGCGTGTGTGAAAGAGACAGCAAGATTTCCCCACTGCACCCCTACTCTTTAATTTAAAATATTAATATTCGCCTTATGTTCAAGCTACTTTAATTCTTTTTTGACAGCAAGGCTTTATTTTTGACGTATTTGTGTTTGTAAGCGAAATAATACGAAAAATAGATAAAGTCAAATACTCTATTGTCGAACAAGATCAATAACTCATGGCAATTACAATATCGGCGCAATAAATATAATTGTGTATTAAGTGATATTGCTGCGATCTCCGCTGACCCCGCGCGTATCTTCTGACAACATTCATTCATTGTATTACGGAGCAACTGCAATGCTATTTTTATAAAAATATATCTCGAAGCCTAGAATGGATTGAATATGTATTTTTATTGAGAACTAGTATTTACAGACTTGTAATTTTTCCGGGTAAAAAGTACTGTTAAGCTTTCCTTAAAAATGGTCTATTCAATTTTAAAATATATTTTCAACACGGACTAGTAGTTCCTAAGATTAGTGCGTTCAAAGTTGAAACAAAAAACTCTTTAAGTTTATAATATTATATTAACAAATAGATTTTCTTTAGTGATAGGATATTCTTAATCATATTAGGAAATGGGGGGACCCCATTCCCAAATATAATACACGTACTATGTGCGGCTTTGACATACATCGACTCTCGCCTAAGTCCCATTGGTGTATGCAGAGAAAATACACGTGCTGCATGTATACAGGGTATATCAAGACTGCTACCGAAAACGAAGCCGGGTGGTAGTTTAAGCGACTTCAGACACAGTGCAACAGAAAAAGTGGCAATAAAAAGCGACAATTTTTTGTTATTTTTTTCTATGGCCATATTTGGGTGGTAAATATGTTTTTTCCTAAAATAATAGTGTATACCCTTTTATTTATAAATACTCTAAGGTATAAAAGAGTTTAAATTATTATTTTAGCAAAAACTAAGGATTTACCACCCAAAAATGACGATACTTAAAAAATCATAAAAAATAATTGTCGCGTTTCTATGCGAAATTTTTAATTGCATTGTGTTTGTAGTCACTAAAACTACCACCCGGCTTCGTTTTCGGTAGCAGTCTTGGGATACCCTGTATACCGGGTATCTCAAGATGATTTTTTAAATATCGTCATTTTTGGGTGGTAAATCCATAGTTTTTGCTAAAATAATAATTTAAATACTTTTATACCTTAGATTATTTATAAATAAAAGGGTATACACTATTATTTTAGAAAAAAAAATTACCACCCAAATATGGTCATAGGAAAAAAATAACAAAAAAAAATTTTCGCTTTTTTTTTGCAACTTTTTCTGTTGCATTGTGTCTGAAGTCGCTTTAACTACCACCCGGCTTCGTTTTCGGTAGCAGTCTTGATATACCCTGTATGTATCTTTCATTATTATTCTCTTTATTTTATTTAACATATTTTTTCTATTTTTACATATATAAATTATAAAAAATATACATATAAAAATATAAAAAATAAATTATTTACCCTCCGGTGGTGAGGCTCAAGACCCAAGCCACCGGCGGTTAGGGAGACAAAGTGAGGAACCGCCTCACAATTTTGGGGGTTAACGTCACTCGCGTCCGTAGGCTTTGACTCTAGATTCCCTACACGTGACACCTGGGTAGTGCCAAATGAGTGACATAGTGGTGGTAGGACTTATGTGTCCGCCCGGGTAGCGACCACCGTCCACGAGGCGTAAAGACCGCCATAGTGATCTCCGTAAGGGGATCGCGTTCCGGGATCAGCCAGTGGTTTTTCCGGTTTCTTCGAGGATCTTAGGTCCGGGCATGAGGTTGTACCATGTGGGTATTTTCGGTCCTCTGTCGAAGGGAGGAGAGTTGATCCGCCGGCCAGGGAGACCCGTAGAAACGGTTGTCCGCTGGCCGCCCGCGGTATAGTACAGGGGCCCAATCGGGGCTAACCACCTCGAGAGGCTGCCTCACCATGCCGCGCATAATCTTGGGTGGGTACGTCGTGCCGGTTGGTGACCGGAAGTGGAGTCCCGGCGGCCCATCCCGGGAGGGTACGGGGGCCCTTCCGTCCGGCGGATCAATTCGCTTCCTGCCGACCCTATCGTGCCGGTGCCCATTCGGCCTTCTTAGTGCCCGAACCTAAGATCCTCGTTGCCTCTTCACCAATCCCATCCTTTCTACCATGACAGTGCAACTAAACAGAGCAGGTCCAGCGGTGCTTAACCCCACCACCGCGTTCACTATGGAGTTCACTAACATCCGTGGACTCCATACGAACCTCAATGCCGTCCACCACCATCTTGAGACGGCCCGGCCTGCTTTGCTCTTCCTAACGGAGACGCAGATTCGTTGTCCGACCGATAATTCTTACCTGTTGTATCCCGGTTATTCGCTTGAAGTAAACTTCAAGCCTAAAGTCGGGGTATGCTTGTATGTTCGGTCGGACATCAGCTGTCGCCGTTTGCACTGCATGGAGGACCCCTCCTTCTCCGCTCTGTGGGTGCACGTGGATCTAGGTTCCCTGAGCCGCATCTACGTGTGCCTTTACAGGTCTCACAACGGGGACGATGAGACGACTCGGCTGTTCAGGTATCTTAGCCAGGCGGCTGATGACGCGCAGGCGCAGTTCCCGTCGGCCGAAATGGTGCTCTTGGGGGATTTCAATGCTCATCACGAACTGTGGCTGGGCTCCTCCAAGACTGATCATGCTGGCAGAGCTGCCCATGCATTCGCTCTGACTCATGACTTGACACAACTGGTGAACCAGCCCACCAGGATCCCGGATGTGGCGAGTCATGCGCCTTCTTGTGCCAGTGCCCGGATGGGAGCCAGTGGTCCGGATGGGATACCAGCGGTGGTTTTAAGGGCTTGTGCAGCCGAGTTGTCTCCAGCACTGACTCGCCTCTACCGAGCGTCCTACCGCACAGGTGTTGTGCCGGAGTCTTGGAGGGAGGCCAATGTGCAACCGATCCCCAAAAAGGGTGATCGATCGGACCCTACCAATTACCGCCCTATCGCTATCACCTCAGTGATGTGTAAGGTCATGGAGCGGATCATAAACGCTCAATTGGTCCGCTACCTGGAGGATCACTCGTTGATCAGTGACCGACAATACGGATTCCGCCATAATCGATCGACGGGTGATCTTCTAGCGTTTGTCCTGCATCGCTGGGGTGAGGCGATAGACCGGCGTGGCGAGGCTCTTGCTGTGAGCCTCGACATTGCCAAGGCGTTTGATAGGGTCTGGCACCGTGGTCTTCTGTCCAAGCTTCCGGCATACGGTCTACCCGGCAACCTGTGTTCGTGGATTTCCGGCTTTCTGCATGGGCGTAGAATACGTGTAGTCGTAGACGGACACGCTTCGGCGCTTATGTCGGTAAATGCCGGAGTTCCTCAGGGCTCGGTGCTGTCGCCCACCTTGTTTATTCTGCATATCAATGACTTGTTGTCGCTTGGCAACATTCATTACTATGCAGATGACAGCACGGTTCATGGGCGATACCACTGCGGTCCTCCAGGTTGCCGTGTCGAAACTGTAAAGGGACGCGAAGATCTTGTCATTGAGCTCAACCGGACCTTGGATCTCATTTCTACATGGGGTTCCAGGAATATGGTTGAGTTCAATGCCAAGAAAACCCAGGTGTGTGCGTTCACGTGCAAAAAATCCCCGTTCTCTCCCCTCCCCATTCTTCAGGGTACTCCCCTCTCAGTGCGGAATGACCTGTGTATCCTTGGATATCCGCTGTGATCTCAATCCAAGGAATCACATCGAGGGCGTAATATCTGCCACATCACGCAGGGTTGGAGTCCTGAACAGGGTGCGTCGGTTTTTCACGCCCGGTCAGCTTTGCCGCTTATATAAAGCGCAGGTCCGGCCGGGTATGGAGTACTGCTCGCACCTTTGGGATGGATCCGCCCAGTACCTGCTCGATGCCTTGGATGGATTGCAGCGGCGGGCCATCCGCATTGTGAATGATGCAGACGTTACGAGCAACTTGGAGTCGCTACAACTCCGGAGAGATGTCGCCTCTCTAAGCGTGTTCTACCGCCTGTATCACGGTGAGTGCTCTGAGGAATTGTTCAACTTGCTCCCCTCCTCTCCATTCCTAACCAGAACCACGCGTGCTGGCTTGCGAAGCCATAGCTTGACGGTCCACACCATCCCGGCGCGAACCAAACGGTTCTCAAATTCGTTTCTGTGCCGCACCGTCAGGCTGTGGAATTGTTTGCCGGCGCACGTGTTCCCTCCTTCCTACAATCTTGGGTCCTTCCGCCGTGGTGTGAAGAGGCACCTAAGCAGGCCGGCATAATTGTTTCTATTGGCATGGGACTGCCGTCCGATGCCAATGGATACTCTGCCTGGGCGGCATTGGCACTTTCCATTCCAGGTGCAATGCCGCCACTATGCCAGGCCATTATAAAAAAAAAAATTAAAAACAATGCATGCCGTGTCCAATAATACTGCCTTCTGTATTTGACTTTGTAGGTGTTGGTCGAGGCTCTTTGGTATCAACCCATGAGCAGAAACGACAATCGGGACAATAATCGTTGAATCGACATCCCACATGTCGGTAACCTCGTGAGCTAAATCTAAATATTTAGACATTTTATCTTTTTCAGCTTTGACGAGGTTATCGTCATGTGGAATGGCGACGTCAACAAGTATAGCCCGGCGCGCCAATCGATCTATTATCACAATATCAGGCTTATTGGCGACAATAGTCCTGTCTGTGATAACAGATCGATCCCAATACAACGTTGCATGACCATTTTCAAGAACTGGTTGAGGAACATACTGGTAATATGGCACTTCAGAAGTCACCAGTCCATATCGAAGAGCAATTTGCTGATGTATGATCTTGGCTACTAGGTTGTGTCTATGCAAATACTCGCCGTTAGCAAGATACGAACAACCGGAGATAACATGCTTGATGGACTCGCCAGGACGGTGGCATGCCCGACAGATGTCGACCGTACCGTCCTTCAGGATGTATTTCCTATAGTTGTTCGTCTTAATAACTTCGTCCATAATTGCAAAGACAAAACCCTCGGTTTCCTCAAAGAGGTTACCGAAGCGCAGCCAAGACACAGACGCTAGTCGGTCCACATCAGGCCCATGAAGGGCTCGATAGAACCGACCGTGCAGCTCCTTGCTCTTCCATATGTCCTCGCGATCCCTAATGCCTACCACCAGAGGTCTCCGCCAGTTCTCAATCGCCAAAGACAGCGGGGTAAATCCTTTATCTACCATAACTACAACCCTATGCATATCCACGTCACTGTGAAGGAAATAATCCCTGAGATTGCACACCTCGCGATTATGTAGGTCCTTAGCATTAAGAATGCCTCGGCCCCCACATCTACGCGGGATGTACAATCTCATCACTGACGAACGTAAAAATAATAATAATAATAATAATGAGTATGCCGAAAGAGTACTTGAGTACAGGTATAACCCAACCGTTGAAAGCGCGAATCTTGTTTCCACCTGACAAAAAACTGTTAAGTACTTTTGTCAGGCGACTAAAGAAACGCTCTTTCATCGATTGTTTTACATCTGCACCCATGATACCAAGAGCCTCTGGCATACCCAAATATTTGTAGGTTTCCGTCACAGAGAGGGACCTGAGACTTACAGTCTCTTGTATGCCATCAGAGACCGCAACCTCCCCTCGCTTCACATGAATAACCGCACATTTATCGACACCAAACTCCATATTGATTGAGTTGCTAAATGTTTCAGTTATTTTTAACAACTCAATTAATTCGGTTTGATTTGATGCAAATAATTTGAGGTCATCCATGTAGAGCAAGTGAGAAATAGGCTCAGACCCTCTCCGCAGACGGTAGCCTAATCCTGAATCCAACAACAGCGTGCTGAGGGGATTCAGGGCCATGCAAAACCACAGTGGACTCAGACTGTCGCCCTGGAATATACCCCGCTTAATTCTAATCAGCTCATCACAACCAGGAGGAGCCGTACCACCTGGATATCTCAGGACAGTGGTCCACTGCCCCATACCAAGGAAGTTGCATAAAGAACATTGGTAAAATCATTGTTATACAATTCTTAAGCGTCTATAAATTTAATTTATAAAAATATTATAATTAATTTTCTCAGTAATTTTGGTGCCTAGTTTACGGCAAAACTAAGCCTGAATTACAAAAACACAGTTTTCGTACAACTCTATAGATATTTGCTTTATTTTTATTGGAGAGGCGTTATGTCATTCCAATGTTGCCATTTTTTAAATATAAGCTTGACTGGCTTTCTTTCATTGTCTTTCTCAGATAATTAATATAAAAAAAATAGCGCAGAGAACTAAGAACAGCAAAATAATCACTGATTAATGAATTAAGTAATAACAATTTACTTCTGTCGCCCAAAAGCGCTATTGTGCAACTAATAATACCTATATATAGTTGTCCTTTCTTAACCGTTTACTTCATTGGACATTATATTACTATTACATTTGTAAAATAAATAAGTAATCGATGTTTAAATTGCGTGAAAAATATATTTTTTCATTTTTATTTGCCTTACGCCAATATAAATGGAACAAAATAAAATTAACTACCTACAGAGTTTGACAAGATAAAAAAAATCTGTAAACCTTTAAAGTGGAATATCTTTGTTCCCAGGCTTGCTACAATAGTAAACCTTAAGAAATAATTGTTAAGAAATTCAAAATCTATATTTTAAAATATTTTTCATCTCAATACACTTAAAAAAAATTACAACAAAAAAATGTATGGAGGATTATCATTGTTCTTTGTATCAATTTTATACAAATTTAAAACTCTCATGAGCCATGTATGGGGCACTGAATCATATGCCTTTTTATAATCTATCCAGGCAGCCGATAAATTCCTTCGGTTGTGACGAGCCTGTTGGCAAATGGTTCATCATTTCATTATTATTATTTTTAGCGGTATTACTGGCAAGACTAGCTTGCCATTCGCCTGATGGTAAGCGATACGACCGCCCATGGACAGTAGCAAAACTAAACAATACCTTGAATTGACATTCCGGTATCTACCCAGACAGCCTCTCACATGTGAGAGACCTACCACCAGTATATCAATTCCATTGTAGTGGATTTACCATCAAATTATTGAAATATTTATGACATGTAACAAAAATATGACATTTAGTTAGCACAGTGGAAGAGACATCGATTAAAAAAACATCTATTAAATATTTAATAAAAACTTTAAATTCATCGTAAATATTCATATCTATTCTGGGAAGATTTCATATCATATCCGGGTGCTGTGGTGCCAAAAGGCCCTTGTGGTTTCTGATATCCAGACAAACGTGACTTATTTTTCTATTTGCCTAATTTATGTGGTTTTAAATGTTCCATTATTAGGCAATAGTATGAGTGGGCCCCTGGGCAAATACGACTCAGAAGCCCACGAATTATTCAACTAATTGTGTGTCACAAAACTATTTAGCAGAGTGATCTACTAGTGTACTGGTAAGGAAAAAATAGGACAATAAAACGTGTTATATTAATAAAATTTACCCATTCATTTCTAATGATTTAGCATTATTTTGTAATTTCAAACATATTAAAAATGTTAGTCCTGGGGCCTTTTGTATCCACGGGGCCCTAGGCTGCAGCCCAAAAAGCCCTTAGGTAGATCTGCCCATAACGGCAATGCATGACAGGAGTCAGTGTCAGAATTTTGAGATCAGGAATTTTCCAATAACTGCATTATATTAAAGAGTTTCGCACATTTGTTTCTTTCAGAATATTTATTTATTCTGATATCATTTAGTATTCTTAGTTATTTATCGATGTATGAACGCAAAAGCCGGTTTTATCGTGTTAATTGACATTTAAAACGACGCAAAATTAGTGTAAGAAAGAACAATTTATTTATTGCAATGTTCATAAAATTGTAATTGGTATAAATATATTTATGTTTTGGGACCTTGGAGCCACATCTTTAACTTAACCAGGAAAAAAGTGCTTGTCAGGAGACAAAATAAGTTAAAATAATTTCGACAAATGATTGGTTGTAGGTCATAAGTTCGAATAGGGAGCTTTAAGAAAAGGGCCAGCACTTTGCTTTGAGGCGGGAAATACCCAAAGATTATCTCTGATGTACTTACTACCATAACGTGGTCCGTCTATTTGCCTTCTATTTCATATATAAAATTTGAAATAAATAAATACACCCAATAGTCGCATATATAGTCCTGAACCCACATTAAGATCGAGTTTTGGGTTGTGGGTATCAGAAACTACTACAGACTTTTCGGTCTTTCAAACACCAGACCCGAAACAAATACAGAGCACACAAATATTTGCCTAGTTGCGAGAATCGAACCCACCGCCTCCCGTTTGACAGTCTGCGTTTAATCAACTGCGTCACGAGGACTGTACAAAAATATTAGATGTATTACTAGACTAAACATAAAACTAAATACATATGGAAAAGTGAACGTACAGTTTCACACTCCCATCGGGAGTCAAATATTTGTGGGTCAAACAAACATTTGCGCTTGCTGCAAATCCTCGACCTTTATGACGGAGCTGGTTTCCGAACCAGCGGGCCAAGGAGGTCGTCATAATCTATGTAACATTGTTTTTAAATATCAAATGAATTAACAAGTAAACATGCCGATTTTGTGCAGTATGTTTGTAGCTATGGTATTGTAGCAGAGCATATTCACTGCAAAATACGAGTATAAGATTATATATTTGATTATTTAAAGGGACAATTCATTGTGTGAGTTGTTTTCTATTTACACAAGGAATTATAGTTTGTGTGATGGATTTGATACAAATGGACACAAATGCATATATTTCTGCCCAGGAAATATTTAATTAAATACTAA
The DNA here is from genome assembly GCA_009982885.2 of Hyles vespertilio. NCBI lineage: Eukaryota > Metazoa > Arthropoda > Insecta > Lepidoptera > Sphingidae > Hyles > Hyles vespertilio. The sequence goes on along the minus strand of CM042812.1, from coordinate 2,545,670 downwards.
GGAATCGTATTAACACCTATCAACTTTTGTATGTATTATTCATTTGAGTATTACTTAATATGTTTACGATTAAAGAGAAGACGTAATACGAACGTAAAGTCGAATAAACCAGTAGTGCAGTCAACAAACAACTAACAAGTGTAAATCGATTTAATTTATTATAATTTAGTTCATACGTATCAGGGTCAAGCCAACTCGTTAATATTTTGATTAATAAAGGATTGAAGTCTATATTGATCGAGGTCGGAAAGTGTGTAATACACTCAATTATAGTTTTTTTATTGCAATAAATGGCGAGACGAGCATGCCACTCACCAGGTGATAAGCGATACGACCGCTTATGGACAGTAGCAAAACCAAATAACAACATGAAATAAAACAATGCTTGATATTCCACCGCACTCACCAACCTGAGGCTTATATAAAACAAAGTCGCATTCTCTGTCTCTATGTCCCTTTTCATGCTTAAATCTTTAAAACTACGCAACGGATTTTGATGCGGTTTTTTTAATATATAGAGTGATTCAAGAGGAAGGTTTATATGTATATATAATACGTACATATTATTGTACAGAAATCTATTTGTACCCGGGCTAAGCTGGGCCGGGCCGCTAGTGATGTTATATTTCCAGTTGTTACAAGTAGTAAATGGCTCCAAATTCCTGGTAAGTTTAAATCATTTATGTAATTTCAGTAAATCAACCGGAATCTAGTAATACAATGGCATATCTTCATAATGTCTACGCGATAATCTTGAACCACTTGTAAATTTCCAACGTTTCTATATTTAGAACAGATAAATCATCCATTTGAATTGATCATAACTCGTAACGTTTATCGATGCTTATTGCATTGATAACATCAATCTCAATGTGTTTATATTATACATTCATATTATAAACAGCAGCATATCATATATTTTATGTTTCCACAGTAGCATAGATGATTGTAATGTCGGAGGTTGGATCCACGCACCAGGAAAAATCTGGATGATTCCACACATATTTGTAACGCTAAGACATCGTGTCCTTGTCCTTAATTTTACACAGTTATCTTCTCGGGAATTCAAAACTCCTATTAGAATAGCAAATTTGACATAGGAATCAAAACTTGCGAGAGTATCAGAACATCCAGACCCGAAGGAAATATTTATAGGTCCAAATATTTCTCTAGCTTATCTCAGCCCCATTTCACAGTCGTCTTCCTAACTAATCCCTCTACGGATTCATTGTTTTATATTCTTTTTTCTAATATAACAGATATACGGCCTTATTGATAGACTGGATCGGTGGCGTAGATGTACAACGCTAGGTTACAAAGCTTAGACCTCGGGTTCGAAACCCGGGTCGGGCAAAGTGCAATAGGATATTTTTATAAATTATCAGTCCGGAGTCAGGAATTCGTGCCCGAAATGGCCAAATGCGCTGGCACATCTGCCTACCCCTTCTAGTAAACTGGTGTAACTTTAAGTGTTTATATACGGCTTTATTAATAGATAGTTTAAAACCTATTTTAGCTATCGGATATTTGGTCCCTTTCGAATACTTTTGAATTATTTTTAATCAAAGAAGACAATACATTTGTCAATTAAACAAGATTTTAAAAAATATCTTTGAATACGGTCGGTATCTATACATGCAATTCAACCAGTCCTGTAAAGAATAATGTCTTCATAGACCCGTTCGGATCTCGTTCAATATTTCATGTTATGTAAATCATGATGAGGATAAATAGGACACGCCGTCATTCACTGGACATTGAACCTGAAACTCAACGGTTGTTATGCCGTAAATCAATGTTTTTCTACCTATTTACATTGTGTTGTTTTTTATATCGCATGTCATATTGTCTGTATGGAAGCAATTTTCATAATGATTTTGTCACGGAGGCGTATTATTAAAACAGCCAATGATCTTATGACCTGAAGTATTGGATAAAACATGCACAGACGCTCAACTCCGATGCAGTAATAGGGCCAGCAATGAAAGAGGAGAAAGTCTACTGAAAACCAAATCTATAATTGAAGTGTGTTTTAGTTCATAGGATAGTTTATAAAAAAAAATCTATGTTATGCAAGTCCGCCAACTCGCACTAGGCCAGCGTGGTGGATATATGGCCTAACCACTCTCAATCGTACTCTCGATTGTAGAGGAGGCTTGTGTTCTGCAGTGGGACGTATAGGTCTGATACAGATACAGAGGTTAGTTTAGGTTCTGATTGATAATGGTGATACTACAGCGTTTATTACAAGTGGCAATTTCCATAATAACGCCTTTTACGGGTAATTAAGGTGAATCACCCGTGGAAGGCCATTTCTAATACAGGCATGATGAATTGCCTACAATGCGCCTGGTCGGAAGCGTCGCGCTGTCTGCGGTCCAGGTAGAGTATCCATAGAGAGATACTCATATTTCAGCCATAACAGGCTTTATTGTAACCGGATATACATGGAACCCGAAATGCGACCTTCGATCAAAATGTTCTTCCGCCGCAAAAGGACACGCCAAAAGTGGCCGAGGTTGCTTAAATTTCTAACTACGAGATGTAGCAAAAAGTCTTAAATTATAATGAACATCAGGTAACAAGAAACCGTATTCCTTTATATTAAGGTTTATTATGTTTTGGACCATACTAAAATCAAATAAGAGCACACGCATATTTGTGCTCTTAATTCTCTTGCCGTTTTTTAGGCCGTTACTTATAATCTAGTGTATTTCATAGAAGAATGCGACACTTACATGAGTCACTATGACGAACTGGCACTGAGAGTGCTATCCCAATACGAATATCAACAGGTACATTGCACACTGATCTCTTCCATTATATGGGAAGTATGCATATATAGACCGACACAGTCATGGCACTCATGCATTCACGTCCTTTTCCCAGAAAACACACTGTCCTCTTCCCAGGGAAGGCAGAGGCGGTACCAGGATACCCACATTCCGCTTTGCGTGTTTTCTCTAATGACGAGACTGAAGGTGAGCTACGAAACCCAGGATTCGAACCCCATACCTCAGCATTTGAATTGCACCGTACAACTGGGCGAACGTGGCAGTAAGACTTTCCATTGGCAAAAAAATGGACAATCCTTAATCAGGCAATACTATACCGGGTATATCAAGAGTGCTACCGAAAACGAAGCCGGGTGGTAGTTTTAGTGACTACAAACACAATGCAATAAAAAAGACACAAAGAAACGCGACATATTTTTTGAGATTTTTTAAATATGGCCTTTTTCGGATGGTAAATCCATAGTTTTTAATAAATTACTAATTTAAACCCTTGCGTGCGTGGCATAGTGTTTTTAAACATAAAATGGTGTACACTATTTTAGAAAAAACTATGTGTTTACCACCCAAACAGGAATGAAGAAAAAAATTACAAAAAAAATACTCGCTTTTTTTGCATATATTTTAGTTGCACTGTGTCTGAGGTCACTAAAACTACCACACGGCTTCGTTTTCGGTAGCACTCTTGATATACCCTGTATAATAATTGTCGATACCAACTAACATCATAGCGTGATGTAAACACTAGGAAATAAAAGATAAGATATTAGTTGATATGAATGTCAATTATCTATAATATTAAAGAATACCGATACCACGTTAGACGCGTATTATGTCATGGATTTTTTTTTTTTTTTTATTGCATTGAATGGCGAGACGAGCAAGCCGTTCGCCTGATGGTAAGCGATACGACCGCTCATGAACAGTAGCAATATTCCACTGCGCTCGCCATCCTGAGACATAAGATGTTAAGTCTCAATATGTCCAGTAGTTGCTCTGGCTACAATGTCCTTCAATCCGAAACACAACAGTGCATTTAAGCAGTGTTGTTTCACGGGAGAAATAGACATTGCGGTGGTACCTACCCAGATGGCTTCTCACATATGAGAGACCTACCACCAGTATACAATAAAATAAAACCGACTTCAAAATTGTAATAAACATGAGAAATAAAATTAATCTTTAATAGATCTAAAGTACCTAAATAGGCCAACAATTTTTCATACACACATTTTTTTATTTAACATTCGTGTTCAGACGCTGGTATAGATTAACATATCCAAAAACTGTGCAATTCTGACAAAATTCACACATACATATACATAATCTCGTTTTTTTTTTGTAGTCGATTATAAAATGAAACCCTTTTTTTGTCACTGAAGAATAAAAATACTACTTAAGGAAAGAAAAATATACTCAGGATGAATAATATAGATGCCTAAAAATGAGAGAATTGTGTATTGATTAAATTGAGAAAGTAAAAACTGTTACGAATCTGTTACGAAATCCGAGAAAGTATTTTTTAATAAAACAAAAATTTGTGTCGGAATCTCACCCAAGGCCTCTTTTATCATACCGGGCTGCCCCAAAGCCGAAATCTAATCTAGCATATTATGATAAATTTCTTATTATCAACAATTTTGGTGCATTTCTAATTGATTCATTAACGGTCATTGTTCTCTTTGTTTTCTTAGTTTTTGGGTAACAAATATATGATAAGAAATAGATGGGATAAGTGATAAAGAAAAATTGACATTGATCGCAATAAATAATCTGGTCATAAACTTAGTCCACATTTCAAAGATTTGTGTTGTGTATTTCACAAATGATATAAGGCTTTCCGGCCTTCGGTCTCAGAGCAACTGTGTAATAATTACAAATCCAAATATTTTACAGAAATCCAAGCATTGCTTTGTAATTCATGTTGTTTGGTTTTATTACTTTCCATGAGCGGTCGTATTGCTTATCATCAGGCAAATGGCATGCTAGTGTCGCCATTCGTAGCAATAAAAAAAGTTGCTTTATTTGCTAAACAAAGTAGGTAATTGTGTAAAAAACAAGTAGAGTTAAATTTTTGACGCCCTCAGACTAGTGAAGTATCGATCTTAAAGGTAAATACGATATGTTAACTTACCGGAGTCCCGTTTCCGAAGCTAGATGGTCAACGCTGACTACGGTGGTGAATAGACCCATAAAACACCGCTTTGCACTAGCTAGTCCATAATTGACGAACGTATTATGCGAATATCTAGCACGACGGCGCGGCGCGGCGAGCAAGCGCCATGCGTTTCTAACAAGAGACTTCATACTAAAATGACGCACCCAGCGAGAGGCGAGCAACGAAAAACTACCCTCATCTATATTAAACTTCCTAAAAAATAAATTATTAAAACTACATTATTGTATTTCTAGCTATACGAATAAATTATTAATATGATTTGAAACCGAAATGCGCGGTTACAGCAATATTTTCGTGGTGAGCAGCGCTCCCCGTGTAAATTGAGCTTGAGAATTGTATCGAGGTGAAATTCCCGTTGCATTAATACATAAAACATATTGGATCACAAAAATGTATTACGTAGGTAATATTTACCGTTCAATCTAAGAGGGAATTGAGTTCGATAACGTTTTTATCAATAATAAATATTTAGAGGATAGAGCACAAAATAAAATTACTGTTCTTTGAAATAATATTGCATTAATTAATTTTATATCAAACAAATCTTAGATTAGAAATTAAGTACCAAAACAAGTGGACTTAAAAAATATGAATCGTAACATTCTGGGGTCAAGGTCTCAGCGTGAGTTCGTTTTCGATAGAAAATTTTCGTAGCAGATGTACTATATGTCCTGAAAAAGTTTGATGCATTTGACTGGTCCTAAAGTCATCAGTTACTATTTTTTGCAACGTACATGCAATCATGTTTAGGCGTCACTTAACCTGTTATAGATTGGAATTAAGTCAGATATAGGTTCTCAAAAATTAAGATCACCTACAAAAATAATAATAATATATACCATAAACTAAAAATCACAAGTTAAAAGTTGCGGAAGCCGCTGGATGCAGGCCGCTTCTTATAAATTTATAAGCTTTGGGTTGGCAAGCAAAAATCTTTAAATAGGGAGTGTTACAAGTCATCATAATTTTGTGTTTTCCAGATACAATCAACAATAAAATTATTTATTGGCAAATATTTATATTACACAGTTTTAGGTGAATCATTCGGGTATTAACCTATTGTTTTAGGTCAGATGTGTAAGCAGATACCTATTGTAATTATTTAGAAACTCATAATGTTATTCAATTATTATAAATACAATACCAATACCTATATAATTACTAATGGACTTGGATTGATTATATCGGGAGCTAAGTAAGTCATTAAACCAAATATATGAACAAGCCACGTATAAAAATATAAAATGTTGGTTGGAGATAAGCTATAAGATGATATGGACGTCCATAACGCCTTGGATCATGGATGTGTTGCTGGCCTATCAAATCAGGAACGGTGTGGCAAGGAAAAGGATTGAAGAAGGGAAGAGTATTGGGTATGCATTTACTATATACTGTTGATCCTGGCTTACAGGAGTTGCAGTAGTGGGTGTGAGGTCAGGAGTCTCCATTTTCTGAACATTTTTGCCCATATCTAGATTTCTGTACGATCGTAGCGTTTATGTTATGATGTCATGGTTCCTTAACCATTAGCAAGATTAGTATATAATCTTAACTCTCGCATTCGCATCCCTGATCTAACGTACTTACTTAATTACTATATTTTTTTCTTTCGTTGTAGGATATTTGTGTACACAGTCTCGGAGACTAAACGGTAAGATAAAATCTTGGAGGTAATTTAAAAATCTTATAGCCTGTAGTAATGATCATCACTATAATCCTGGGTCTTTGGGCCTCAGCGAGAATGAGCACTTGAGCAGGCCGGCATAGCTGTGTCGACAATAATATATGATAAATAAATATACCCAATCATCACACACATAGTCCTGACCCCACACTAAGATCGAGTCTTATGTAGTTTATATCAGAAACTACGACAGCCTTCTTGGTCTCACAAACACCCAGACCCGAAATAAATACCCGTGAATCACACAAACTTTGTCTCGGTGTGGGGATCGAACCTGCGGCCAGATAGCCTGTTGTTAATCAGCAGTTTTTGGACAGTATCATAATTACAACCAGGTGTGATGTAGTTTCTATGCTATCTCTCTCTTTAGCCACAGGAAGCCTGCTGAACATAGATCTCCGTCAAGAATCTACATCGACCTGTTGGAAGCGGCCCGTACCAACTTTGCCGTGCCAAGTTACAAAAAACTGTTAACCAAACTTTTGGACCAACATCCAACAAGCATGCAAGTAGGCAAACAAAGCTGTTTAACCTATATTGATGTAGTTCAAGGCAATGTTTACCCACAGGGGACTTTTTTATTATCAATCGTTGATAAAGAATGAATATTACTTAGGTATTGTTTGATACAGATCTTGTTTTATTCGATATGCACATGTAAGTGTTTGTAATGTTCCCCGGCGGTAGCTTTATCATATGTGCGAGGCCGCCTGGGAAGGCACCATCGCTATGTCTATTTCTCCCGCCAAACAGCTGTGTAAATGCACTGTTATGTTTCAGTTTGAAGGTTATTGTAGCTAGAGTAACTACTGGACATATTAAGACTTAACATATTACGTGTCAGGATGCGAGTGCAGTGGAATGCCAAGTATTGCTTTGTAATTCGTGGTGTTTGGTTTTGCTACTGTTCATGAGCAGTCGCATCGCTTACCATCAGGCGAACGGCTTGCTCGTCTCGCCATTAAGTGCAATAAAAAATCCATAAAAACAACTGTCTATAGAATACGATTTTTTTAATACTTTGCTTCAGATGCGAGGAAACAAATATCAATTAAGTTACATATCGTACTTGCGCGTACATAAGTAGGTAATATGCTTAGTACCGTACCTCATTTTCCTTACGAAGCGTAAGTTATTTCCACAACCTGAGCAGTTTTTCACTGAAAACCACAATCTACGTGCAATCGATTAAAATTATAGGAAAAAAAAAGCCACAGAATCGCTGTTTATATCACTTTTTTATAATTTATTTTTCACAACATTTTTATTTAATTTTTCTGTAAAATTTACAATAGCTTAAAACTCCTCACAAATATATATATGTATGTAAAGTTTTATATGACTACAACAACTTCGAAGTGATGGAAATAAGAGTACAGTGTAAATATTTTTTTTTTTTGATAAAAACTAACGATAAGCTTAATACAACATAAGGCGTTATGATCTAGGATTCCCTATACTAGAGAGTCGGGGTTGTGTCGGCCTGTCGCTTTTAACATATGAGCGATTTGACCGACACTGCGCGGCGCCTGTAACCTGCGGTATCCAAGGAACAGCACTGAGGGTCACTTACAAGTCATAGAACAAGTCAAAGACTTACAAGACATAGAACAAGTCAAAGACTTACAAGTCATAGAACAAGTCAAAGACTTACAAGTCATAGAACAAGTCAAAGACTTACAAGTCATAGACTGACAATTTAACGCGGAACCGTCTTGCGGTACAAGGAGTTTGGGTGTAAGGAATACATTATATTACCACGCTACAATGACAAGTGATAATTGCATGCGTTTTTCTTAACTGTTAAATCATTTACCTTCTCTACCCCCCATAGTATTTAAGCCAAAATGTTCTTCCTGTAGGTTCCGCGTTAAGTTAACGATTAGATTATGATTTCAGCTCCAGATAGCAACATTATATGTACTTGAATAACTATTGCTTTCATCCTCAATATGGTTCCAATGTATGATAAGCGTTGAATATTAAACTGCCTAAAAATAATAACATTTCCTTTTCAAGCGGTTCATTAACAATTAAAGTTTCAAACTGCAATTTGGTTTGCAATTAAAATTGACTGCAATTTTAGCAAATAAAGCAATCGACGAATTATTAACGCGAATATTGCTTGTTCACTGTCTCGTCCGGCTTATTATTCATTTTAATTAACCCTGTAGCCATTGGACTAATATGACCCTAAATGTACAACTTTTGTCCGGTCATTAGGTGCACCGTTTTAGAAATCAGGATTTCTTGTGATCATATCTTTAGGCTAGATCAAATTTAGTTTTTGCTTTTAGTAATTTAAAGACTCAACATTTTACCTTGGGGCTCTTTCGATCGATCGATATGGTTATCCATGAATTAAAACTCAACCATAATTTGTGATCATTACTGAATGTTTTGTCTGGGCTGTGTCGAAAATCACTACGAGAAAATGCTTGGGTACTTTAGACCCCTCAATGCTGTTTCGTGGGTAAACCCTCAGGTTTTTAAGCCGCGCTTTTTCGGCGTTTGCGTGCGTCGTTTCACACGATAAATCCAATTTTAACATAGCTAAACATATTTTCAGTTGTGGTCTTTGCAGCCGCTCAACATCCCGAGATTTCAATGAGTGAAAAATGTGTTTTCTTATCACGAATATCATTTTTTTTTTCAAACCATTTATTAATGTTTCTGTACAGAATGATTTACGAGTCTATACCTTTAACCCTACTTTTTTAACAGTCATACCATAGCTCCAACTTCAAAATACATTAGGCCGATTTCGAAAACCACATAAATAATTTATTGGCACTACAAACGACAATATTGCACCTGATGGTAAGCGCAATTGCGCCTATAATATTGAAACTTATATAGACCTATTTAATTTCTTCTTCACCACTGAATATTTCTTTTCTTTTCTTTGTATCCTAAACGATAAACGGACCTTGTTGTTATAACAATCCCAACTGTAAAGACCACAAGTGAACTCCACGCCATCTACGATAGCGTGTTGAATAAATGCTTAAATAAGGGCCGTCATTTTCCACCGATTGGCATGCTCAAAACGTCACCATTAAATATTCAGTGAGCTTTCTCCAACTTATGTCATACATCATCATATGGCGTCTACATACGTAATAATTGAGAGTTTGCAGACGGAATTTTGTTAGCGTAAATAAAGTTTTTTTGTTGATTGTCCGTTCCATTTATAACAAAGTGACGTGAAGACAAACATATTATTAACGTGGTTAAAACAGATTGATATGAAATGCCTAATTGTTCTTGTCTTTATTTAGATTAGGCAATTTAACTTGATCTAGATTGTACCTGAAACCTTCATCAGCCATTTGCATACAAATAACTAATTTAAAATTCCTATCAGGTATACAATCTGAGTGATCTCTTTCAGGTGAATTAATTAATGGAAATTTCGCGTCAACTCCTTGATAAGATAACGCACTAGAAAGGCGTATGACGTAAGTAATCTTCAATCTACGGCTCAAGTCGACTTTCCTGTTAGAGCAAGGTCGAGGTAATTAGTCTGCGGCCCCCGGCGTATGGTATGTTAAGGTCACAGCGAGTTGGTCGCCACGAGTATGCTAGCACTTAACTTTTGTGACATTTATCATAAAGCTCTGGCATTAGTTGGAGAAAGTTGAGAACGACAGTTTTGATAAAATTATCACACGAAATTTCACCAACCCAAATAATTCAAGGGAACCTTTTGTATATCCCGATATAGGAACATTCGAACTGTACCATATATACAAACAAATGACAAACAAACAACGTGACGCACGCAAACGCCCTCTGACCAGTGCTTACAAGAAATACAAATTAAAAGTTACAAAATAAGGCTAGCTGAAAACTGATGGTAACTTTAGAAAAAAAAAATCTAAACTATAATGCAATGTCTCTCATTTGTTGGCGACTACTGTTAGCGCACCGCCACTCATTTGCACGGAAGAACTTTAACGGTTAACAAGCAGTCTCTGGCCACGCTCCATCATCTAAGAATGTTGGCATACGACATACAAAAACGTGTTTCGTTGTGCCCGCTTTGTTTCAACTCTGTAGATGATGCATAATGGACACGGCTGTGACAGAGCTGCGTGCCTTCAAACCCACAGGACCATATCAATATCATCCGTCAAATTCTACAAGATTTTGCGCAAGTTAAGCACGCAACTCTCCTTACAGCCGGCGGAGATGTAAACATACAAAAAATATACAATTTTTCAAGTTCACGCGAGGAGGTAGTTGTAAACGGAACTCACCAATAAATCCTTTTACAAATATAAAGTATAACAATCACAGTTATTTTACAATGACAATAGAATGGCGTTAAAAATAGACGTCGAAAAAACTACGAATCACAACTTACACACGCTCTTCTCAATACAGCGAGTTACACTAGTGATAATAGAACGTGGTGTGCTCCACCACACGGCGAGAAACCTCTTTAGCAGACCTCGGCGGCCATGTTTATTACCCTATTCCGAAAATGTAAATATATTTCACTCTTTCTTTCGCACACATAAAATCTATCTCTATCTCTTTCCAACACATGTAGCAAGGCTCACACTTTGTATTTAGAACTCAGCGTCGCTGAAGTAGGTCTGCATCGTTAAACGACTTCCCGCAGATTTATGATGTCCTAGTACTTTTGGCATCTTGTACTACGATCTAACTTAGGGTAGGAATATTCTAGACCGCTGTATCAAGCTAAAGAGATTTCTTATCAAAAAAATACATTCACGCATAACAAATATGGAATATAAGTTTACAATATTTGTTTAACTATTTTATGTACTTCATTTATTTCTAAGTACAGATGATTTGAAACTAGCTCTAATAGTTTGTGCTCGTAACGTTCCGTTGCACTCATAACAGTTTCCCCTGATATTCAAAATCTGATAACTCTTCATATAGGCACAAACTGATACAGTTTTTGTAAATACACACGATAGCTTCTGTGTGAAACGGAACGTGGCGAGAGAAACGTCCACTGCACCGCCGTGTCCAAAAGATTTCTCAAATGTAACGCATAATGGAGCAGAGCGACAGTACCGCAGAAATTTAGATCGTAACATCAAATATACAAAAATGAGATCTTAATTGTGGTTCGATAGTGAGCAAGTAACAAATTCGTTCGTAAACTTTATAAAATTGTTCAATAGTTTAGAAGTTAAATTGTACTTGTTTACATGGGATATACGTTCCATTTAATAGATACACTAGAGTCTAGAGCGCTTAGAGCGAGGGACTACGCCACGTCATCCCCGCGACAGTCGGCCGACAGTGGCGCGACAGTGGCGCGACAGTCGCGGTAGTCACACGTGATGGCCGGAAACTGTTACCTCCGTAGTTAACACGCTCCGCAAACAGTAAATACAACAATAATCTCTCTATTGGATTTAAACTATGTTAAGTAATATAATTATATTCATCGACAACACTTTACTCTACAACAATAAAATCACAATATTCTTTCTTCGTAACGTCCACTACTTTAAACGTATGATGAAATGTTAATTATATGAAAAACAAAAACATTTTCATAAGTACATCTGTGTTACTAATCTGACCACACTACTTGTATATCATCTTAAAATATTATATATAGAATGGATTTTTTTATATTTTTTTAGTGTTCAATAAGCGTGAACTTTAATATTGTACACACCTTAGTTTTATATTATTTTTTTGGGGTTTTTTTATATTTTTTTCTTTATACATATGTATATATATCTTAGATCGTTATTTGTACGCCAAGCCGTATACAATACTAGAGCGGTCACGTGTCGTGTATACATACGTGTTTTCAGTTCAGATTCATAAATACATAGTAAAATAAGTTCTCTGGGTGAGGACGCGGCGCGCCGCCCACCGCTACAGACGCTTCGCGATACAAGGCCATCCCGCAGGCCGGACTCGTTACTCTCTTGCTCCTCGCACTCACACCGACCCACCCCTGCACTCCTCTCTACTCCACGCCCTCCGCTCTGACCACGTCGCAAACTGTTCCTCGCTGGACAGAACTCCGCTCTCGTCGACTATTCCCTAAGATTTCTGACGGCGAGAGACATGCCACTACTACTTTAACGGAGACGATACCTATACATAGAAGCTTAAAAATAACTAACTAGTCTTTTTTTATAGGCAGAGCTGTGAGTCGGACTCGCCCCCCGGCGCGAGGCCGGCGCCGTTCGCGTGGAGTGTAATTTTCGTACTGCTGACATATTAATCGATCAACACGAAAGGAGTACGACTAGAAATTAGCTCACGCGCCCGCCGCCGCCGGCTCACCAAAATTGACGAGCGAAATTGATCCGGTACCACGCGAGCGAGGTCGAATTGACAGGCTCCTCCGCGGCGCAGCGGGCCGCAGCGGGGCGCACCTACATACATCTGCTCACATCCGCATTATATACATTTGGCACTACGTGAGACGCGGGTCGGACACGCGCCGGCGGGTCACGCGGGGCACAGCGCGGGCCGGCAGCACTCGCAGCACGCGAACCCGCACGGCGCGCAGCACGCCGCGCACGCCGCGCCCGCGCACGCCGCGCACACGCACACGTAGTACGGCACCAGCAGCGGCGCGCGCGCACACAGCTCGCGGCACGCCAGCGCCTCGATCAGCGCCAGCGTCTGCCGCCGCTCGTGCCCCATCAGGCACACCGTCGACTCGCGCACCACGCCGTGCAGCAGCGTCAGGTACCTGCGCAACACGCAATACCTCAGTATCTCTGCCTTATCCCTGAACTGCTCACTAGTCACTCAAAGAACCAAATGCACCACGACTCACCTGTGTTTGAGCGCCTCCTCGTCGCGGCCGACGAAGTGGTTCCGCAGGTAAGCCTCGAGCTTGGCGCGCTGCTGGCCGAGCTCCGGGAAGTCGATGAAGAACCTCGAGCACATGTAGCGCTCCAGCGTTTTGATCTTGTCGGGCCGCGCGGGCCGGTAGCCCTTCGCGAGCAGCGCGCAGTACTTGAGCAGGCCGCCGCCGCGGATCTCCTCGGGCTGCCGCGTCGCGATCAGCTTCTCGGAGAGGTGCAGCAGCGCCTCGTGAAAGTCGCCATACACGGACTCGCCGACGACGGTCGGGTAGAAGTTTTCTCCGATGGGCAGCTGGGCGCACTCGTGGAACGCGAGCAGCGAGTCCAGCGCGATCTGGAACGAGTCCACGGAGAACTCGAACTGGCGGCGCATCGTGTCCACGAACTTGAGCTCGACGGACTTGTGTCCGCGAGAGTTGCCCAGCGAGATGAGCGACCAGCGGTCTCCATCCGAGTTAACGCGCACCATTTTGGAGACGTAAGCCTCCTTGAGGCCGGCGGGCGAGGCGCGGCGGCGCGGCGTGGCGGCCGGCATGAGCGTGGCCAGGTGGCTCAGCACGGCCGCCTTGACGCGGTCGCAGTGGCGCGCCGTGGGCAGGTCGGCCGTGAAGATGAGGTCGATGTCGGAGTAGGGCTGCGCGCGGTCGGCGAGCACGTGGCTGGCGGCGCCGCCGTTGAGGCGCACGTCGCGCACCAGCACGCCTGCGCCGCCCGCGCTGGGCGCCGCCTCGAGGCGCGCGCGCACGCCCGCCACCAGCTCGCGCAGGCGCACGTGCAGCGTGGGGAAGTTGCCGCGCCCGTGGATGGCCACCACTTCGTCCATCACGTCGTTGAGCCGCCGCACCTGCTCGTAGCTGAGCACGGCGTGGCGCTCGCCCGCGCCGCACCCTTCCTCCGATGAGGTGTAGCTCGACTCGCTCTGCAACAACGACGACTAGTTAGAGAGCCCGATAATATGGACAAAAAAATCTAGTCTCAAACTTAATAGTAAACACGCAGTACCATGGTGGCGATAACGCGAGGTGGAAGCAAACAATGGTTATTTCAAACACGGAAATGAATAATTTAGTTTTACTATATAAACCACACAAATCGTTATTCTGGCAACAAATCACAATTCAAAACAATTTGAGTGAAACGATCGAAGCTGGTTTGAAAAGGTCATATTTCAGGTTTATTGAGGAAACGCCTGTGACACATGATTCACGTTTTGTCTGCGGCCGCGGTAACCTCAACACACGGGCGACCGCATACCGCAACTCAATTGATACGAGCTGTTGGTTCACAATGGCCTGAGTCTGGGCGCAGGGCGTTTCGGTCGCCACTAACATTCATAATACCGCGGCGAAACATATTTGTCATTGTAATAAAACTAACCATGAAGTACTTTGCTTGTGTACTGGAAACAGACATCTATGGAGTTCATTAATTTAATTGAAGCTTTTGAGTTTGCATCTAATAAGAATTGAAATATATTTTCCAACAAATACTACAAGATGAAAATACTATCATCGTGAAGTCGTGATTTGCAGTCCAAGTCTTTTGAGACACAGAGGTAAATCGAGCAATTAAACCAATATCCTTTCCATTCGAAATAGATTTGAATTACACCGCACATTTCAATCTCAAAGACGAATGAATTGGAAATGCACACAATGCATTGAAATCAATAACCGACGATATATTCAAGGGGTCTCATATACCAATAACGTGATTTAAGTGGTCCTTTGTGAGGCAAATGCAGTAATACATTACGTGGGTGATTGATACACAATGCCCCTATTACCGGAGCCAATTTGCTGGGTGAATAAGATTTATTGTCGACTAGCTTCTAACATCTGAGGACCGCGCATAATATAGATTATAGATATGGTTATGGTAGAAGCAAGTCACCTGATGGTGATCATGATTGAGCATTTAGTATTGTGTGTCGCTGTGTTGTCTGAAGGAATGTTTCTGAACCAGTCGTGAGGATACCTTCCTATGGATACTCGACATTTCTGTTGCTATGGCTATGTTGTTGCTATATCTGTCTTATGAAGATAGTTTGGATCTTAAATCTTATTTATCTTCATAAATGTATGTATCTATTCTACAAAGTCCAAGCCATTTAATCGGTCTTATTTTTAGGAGAAATTAAAACATAATAATTTTTCCAAGCGCTATTTTCTTTGAATATCACAGGCATGCCTAGATTTTTAAGGGTATCTTCATATGCGGCATTTTGATAATTGAGAATGGAATTACAAGGACCATATTAACGCAGATTTCATTAAATACCATTGGAGATAATTCATCTACGTTAAACTCAGTTCTTTAAATGATTAGCAATTATCATCAAAAAAATTGGTAACCTTATTTTCTTAACCTAACCATTCGTCCTTCACGACCAAATTAAGTATATCAAATACCTTGCGGTAATACCAAGACGTACAATCGATTTCAAATCCGGCCGGTTCGATTTATCTGTCATTAAATAGTGGTTGGTATTACCGTGTCCTGTTGGCCCACTTCCTACTGTCCGGAGCATTGTTCGTATCGACATCCGTGAGCGGTGACCTAGTAAGGTCGTCTGGTTTGTGCATTTATCATCTGTATTAAAATGCGGGCGAATTGTTGTTCGGTTGTTATGTCATAGATAAGTGAAGCGGTTTTGCAGCAGCACGGTCAGATAGAACCTGTATGGTAAATGTACTAAATAAAATAGAGTACTATTTTTTGGAACGAAATTCATTATCGCGCGTTGCGAAAGGGGGCTAGACGGAAAAATTTAAGACCAAAAGTTGTAACGACACTTTAAAACATTTGACAATCGTTTTTTACAATTTTAGTTTGTTACCCTGCTGTCAATCATCAAACCTTCATTTGACTATGTATATTTGCCAATTTTTTTACTTTATTTATGAGGTCATACCCCCGTTCTCTCGATTGTATATGAGCTGATACAGTACATTACGGTACAGTTTTTATGAGATCTCTATCTAAGTAGGAACAATAGAATAATAGACTTTGACAAAAGTTGATATTTTGAATTTAAATATGACATTTTTAACAGCAATGTATCGGTTTCGGTACAGCGGTATTATAAAAATTCATTCGAAAACCTAAGCTAAATCACCTGATGGACAAGACCAAACAACAATGCGTTCTATTCATTCATTTTAAATTCAATTCCTTTGAAATCACTCATCCAGCAGTTTAATATGACTTATAAATCGAAGCATTCAATTAATCTGAGATATAATAACCTTTGATTACAATAATGGAAAACCCCATTGAGGTCAAACGACGTGCTAAGCTGGTATTGCGCAAGCAACATATTATAAAGGAACAATAGAAATAAATATGGTTTCAAACAAAAGATAGAGCTGTAGAAAATAGGTAACTAAGTTCTCGATAAAAGTGCATGATATAGTATTATTCCTCTTGATATCAAGTAAGAATTGATTTATGATATGCATAGTGATCGTGTGGTCAGCAATGCTGATTTTTTTAGTTTTAGTTAGCTGACAATTTCAAATGTATTCGTGGCTAAATGCTATATATACGGTTTATCAAATATTCATACAAAAGTCTAAAATTAAGACTTTCAAATGATATACACAAACACTCACTACTAACAAATCAATACAATTGCGACCACATTGTATACGAAGCGCAGCTGGCAACACAAAGGAATGAACTTATTTTTTTCATATTGTTTAAAAGTAATTATTCCCATTGAACATACGATGACACCTTATCGTTGTTTATAAGCTAACTTTGTTTTCTGAAGTGCGGTTATCGCGTGAAATATGGACTAATGTGTTCAGCCTCTGAGCTGTAAACAGGGGTCGATAAAAAATAAGTTTAAAGCAGGGCATTTTTTTGCATGCTTTTCATGTCTCAAACAACATTTTAAAATATAATTTATTCAATAGCCTACTTGGCGAACATATTAGTAATAAGAAATTTGCCGGAAGGCGGACCCTGGCACCGTCCAGAACAACGCTAAGTAGAAGAGACGAAAGGCCGCAGGTTCGATCCTCGTAGAGAGACAAATGTTTGTCCAACTGCTATCGAAATACAACCTACCTACCAAAAGCACTAAGTAGCTTGATAAATAATATTCGCTCTATTCTACAATTAGTATGTAATAAATCGTAATGTCACGCTCTCAATTTTGCTTTAGCGAATAATATAAATCAACAAAGCGTACAATTACGAAAATATGAAATTAAATAGTATTATAATTGACGTTTCAAGGATAAACACTGTGAATGCAAACTGGTGTATATTTAGAACAGTGTGTCTTCGAAAGGGTGGTAATATTTAAAAGCTGTTATTATCTTAGGTAGATCAAAACCTCTAGCCACCAATATTACCCTTAGTCTTCAGACATCCATATAATCCTTACAAGTCCTTACTTCCACACTATATAATTTATTTTAAAATGAGTTTCAAGCCTTAACTACTGAAGCGATCATGATCAATTTATTTTCATCAACATCCAACTTTACGTAAGTTGACTTATATATTATAGGTAAATGTTAACTAGGAAATCCTTCGTAATTACTCTAACAGTGTCATTGTCATTGCCAGGTTCTCTCGACCTCGTGTCTACCGAAATCATGATTTTTCCTCCAAACCGATCGTTTGAGGTCGAATACGCAATCAAAACGAATCGAGACTACAAGACTACCGACGAAACGAGTCGCATTTTTTTGTCGGAACACGTAGAAATCAGCTGTTAGACAAGGTCGGGTGTTGCGTGTTAAAACGTCGACGGCTTTCCTCGGCGCTATTTTAGGAAACGTCTCACGCGAGACAATGCTTATTCAAATATACTATTGTATTTTTGAAGTTGTAAAAAATAGTATAATAGCGTTTTTATAGGTTACGAAATTGAGTAGGATGCTTAGATATTTTTTGATTCACAACAAACAATGAAGGTTTTAATATTTCGAATTTAATAAGTATGTCAACAACTTAGCTGGTGAAAAACTATGCATGAGTGAATCGCAGAAGTACTTTCAGTGTTCCTTGCTTATTTACATTGGTGGATACGTGGTTGGCTATTTTTTCTCTGTTTATGAAGTGTCAGTTACCGTAATAACATTCTGTATCAATCAATGTAAATTAAATAAGGAGCTGAAGATTATTAACAGGATCAATATAAGAGTTACATGTATTATTATCATGTACTAATATTTCCTTTTAAAAACTCAATCATTATATTTCGTGCCGACTAGTGGGAACAAGGAAAAGTATTTGATACGCGTGAGCATATACACAATATAACATAATTAATAACTACAGTGTATTGAGCATGTCATTAAATAATAATAATATTGTGTACTGCCGGGAATGTACTGTTATTAATAAACTCATTTGCAAAAAAAACGGGCACCCAAGCAATGAACCATTTCAAATGTTACTATTGGTTTGTTTGATAATTATAGGTAGTTTTACTCTCACAATTTTGTAAATTAATAAGCAAATAATCGTTTTCGTCAGTATTATCATAAAATTTTGATAAAATGTATGGGTTTTAATGCTAAAGTTCACTAGTATTGTATGCTCGCTAGTAGTGCATATGCTCGTGAAGTAAAAGTTAACAAAGATTTTTGTTTGTTTTTTCTTTAATAAAGTAAAAGCAGATAAATGTTTAGTATCGAGTGTGACCCTAAAATGAGTTTATGTTAGATCTGACAAGGTTAGAAGTAGAACTATAAAACAATTTTAGAAATGGTAGGTCCTTGTATAGAGTGTCGATTGTTCAGCTGTGATACTAATGGGTCATAACGGCCGGGATCTGTTTGTGTCAGCGCATATACGTCCCGTTGTAGGGCAAGCGCCTCCTGTACAATCGAGAGTACGATATGGTTAGGCCATATAGTCCACCACACTGGCCTAGTGCAGGTTGGCAGACGACACATACCATAGAAATTCTTACAAAAAGCTATACCAACTTATCACCACGCACCTGTTTGTGTGTATAATGATCTGGATGATACAACTATTTCACGGAAAACGAACCTGAAGGAAGTGCTTTGTAATTGCATTACGTTCGATGAGTCAGATAAAATTTTTTTTATATGCCCACGAATGGATGTTTCTAGTTCCCCTTTAGTTACAATTTCAAATTTACAGTTCCTTTATTGGGCTAGTGTTTTATGCACGATGTGTGTGAACAGGCGGTCTACTACGAAACACTTGTTTACACTATTTAAGTGTTCAGTTATCGATAAGAGTGAAAATGAAGGCACTAGAAGTCGATTTTAATACGTGATATATCGAATATAACTGTAGGACCTGGGCTCCACCTCATCTCACGTACTCTTTCGATACGATAGTGGAATCATACGATAAATCGAATATCGTTGTAGTAGCTGGGGTTTCTCGTATCTCACACATTCGTTATATAAGCTAGTTCATGCAACATATCGAAAAACTCCTATAATCGCGTGTAAGTTCAGGAACGTTGGTAAGGCGTCGCGTTGGATTTTTGTTCGACAGCACTTCAGTATCATGCGCGTAAACAAGGATGGTACATTTTGTACACCAACACGCGAAAAACGGATTAACTTATTGATGCAAATTTTGCTAACAATAATTATTATGTTTTTGGTTTGTGTACGAATAGAATAATATGGGTTGGATGCACGCCTCTTTCAGGTTGTTTGCTTTGCAAATGACTGGGAATAATTGTTTACCATCAGTCGAAAGTTGCCACACCTTTGTAGCAAGTAAATTGTACATATCGCAGATATAACATCAAAATTAAAATAAAAACATATATTATCGGAAGTAGAATTAATTAATTTATATACAAACACTTTAAAACTCATTAAATCACGCGATACAAATTGTTTTAAAAACGCAAAACATGGTAAATCAGGAATAACAAAATGATATGAAATTGTTTTTTAACTTCATATGCACAGCGTATCAACAAAAAAATCAAATATAGATTACATTATAAATTGAATATTACGCGATAACAGTACAATTCTGAGTATCGTAGTTATATCAGATTTGTTAATCATCTTGTATACAATCAACATCCTGAGGAAATTCCGCTGTTCAGCGCTGTTTCGACTGATTGTTATCAAAAACGTGAGCCGACGTCTAGTTCGCGAGCATTCAACGCACGTTCGCATTCGCGTTCGTATGACTCTGTGCGAAAATTAATGTGCGAATAATTAAATGGGCCACAAGGTTTTTCGACTCTGTGCTTTACATTTAAAACCATTATGTCATCAAAATACTTTCTAGTAACCAGTATTTCGTACGCGTATAAATTATAGAGTAAAGACAATAGTTTGTACAATGAATACAACAGAAATATTTAACAGTGTAACGACCGTATAAAGCAATTCAGCCGTACAGTTAAGAGAACACGGGAAACAATAAAAGGAATAGCAAGAATGTAGGCATAGAAACGCGTCTTTGTTCCGCACAATACGAGCGTTGACCACGTTAAAGCTAGCGTGTCCAACGTCAAATTGGCGGAGTCGGGAGTACACAACTCGATCGAAAAACACTGGTCTGAGAGCATATTGTTTCGCGGACAATCATCATGACAGTACAATGGACTACAAACTGGACTAACATTGAACAAGCGGCGTCCAGCGTGGTCGGTCACGCTCCAAGCGTTTCTCGGTCATTATCAACGCGTCCGCGCTACTCAATTTTTATAAAAAGCGACGCCAACAAATATTTATGCAAAAACATCAATGAATATTTATGTGCGAGTCGTACGCTTCACGCTTCACTCGTCAATGGCGATCGCGGAGAAACGGCAATACATTCCTACAGACAGCACTCTGGCGCTCAAAATTCCGGGTGACCTTGCAACATGGCGTGATCGTGGACACTGACGCCCGATAAAATCTCCGCTTATGTAATAAATTATCTCGGAAATCCGTAATTGCTCGTGGAGATTTTTTTTTGTTTTTGATCGAGTTGCCTGGGTATGTTTAGCCCAGCCCTGTCGGGACGAGACGAAAGGTCAGTTTGGCATTTTCAAACGCTTCAAAATGCGACCTATACATTACAGAATATAAAGATTTGCGTAAATATTAATTAATACGGCGGTTCAATTTTGAATTAAGAACTTTGCTTTCAATAAAAGTTAGATACGAAATGAGGTCCGGCGCCGTGTCCCACATCTAGCCGGGCGCGGTACTTTCGATTTCGTGAGGCCAGTAATTAGCATGGCCTCGACGTACGTGAGCTGCGTAATACGGAACTAGACCATCTGCCGCGGAAGGGACGCATTTTCACTTTCTTTTAAATAATTTGACCGCCGTTCTAGATAGTAAACGCTTAGCAATGAACGTCTTGCGTCACCAGGACCCGCTGCGAAATCGACGCGAAGAATTTCGATTTAATTAAGACTGACTAAGTGGTTGCGAAAACTATTTTATGCAATTTACCTCGGTTATACCACTGTCTGTTTACTAATGCATTTTATGAATATAGAAATTACAATAACAAACAATACGTAAATATATTAAAACTTCCTTTAAATCCGAATTTACAAAGCATTTCGTTAAGTGACATCTAAGGGGACCGCTTTGTGTTCAAGTTGCGTCAATTTCCATAAATTTAAAGTAACTCCGTATAATTGAGTTATTTTTGACACAGCTCCGTAGGATGTCGGTCGAAACGAGTTTCCTGGCAGGATAATTGTTTGTATTAGGCGATATTGCTGGTTCCTTTATGAAACCTAGCGTGGATAATGATCTTATTCTTTATGTAGAATATTCGCATTCACTCAGATATATCAACGTAAACTATAGAAAACTCAAAAGTGACATGTAAATCAGTAGCGTTATGGATTTAAATTATTTTAAACGTAGTTCGTTCACAGTTATGTAGGCAGTTATATAGCTCTAATAAAAAGTTACTACAAAGTCAATCAATTTAATTACAAATTATACTAAATTAATGATGTAGTTTAGATTTGGTCTGCATATCTAATTTTAGTTATTTATTTATTTATTTTATTTTATTTTATTTGGGAACAAACAGTGTTAAGAAATATACTCCAAAACAAAAACAAAGCACCAATTATATGATTCCACAGTTAAATATACATACAAAATATATACAGAAAATGCCCTAGTTCCAACATTACACGGTAATTTACATAGGTATGTACATTAATAATAAAGAAAATTGGAAAAAAAAACATCACAAAAAAAAAAGAAAAAGAAATTCGAGATTACAATTTACAATCAAAATTACCGATCAAACACTTAATAAAACCAATTAAGTCTAAAGCACGAATTAAAATACTAAATATAAAAATGACCAATCAGGATCTATGTACGTTCACGCAATACGGCTCGCGGATATAACAATCAGAGAACCAATGATTCGCTAATGTATTTTTAAAAATATGCGGTTTTGTGTAAAATAAATCAAGGTCTAAGAGATCTATTGCAGCGTTAATATATTTTGTTGCTCTGATGAAGAATGCATTCTGTCTATAATTAGTTGTACTTTGTGGAGTACATAGGCACACGGGTCGTCTGACATTCTTATAGGGAACTCTTATATTTATTTTCGACAGTAAATGCGGGGAATCTAATAGATTTTGTGCAATTTTTGCAAGTAATACAATATCTGCAACTTTTCTTCTTTCGTATAGCGGGAGAAAATGGTATCTGCGGCACCTTGCTTCATAGTCTGCGTCATAACAATGACATTTAAATTGAAGGAATTTTAAAAATCGGCGTTGAATTGATTCAATTCTATCAATGTAGCAATAATACTGTGGGTTCCAGACTTGTGCACAATACTCCAGGATACTGCGTACCAATGAACAATACAAAATTTTTACCACTTTAATATTGGTGAATTGTGACGATAATCTAATCACAAAACCAAGTGCTTTGTTAGCTTGTTTAACGATGTGATCAATGTGGATGTCGTATGTTAACTTGGAATCGTGCGTCACACCAAGATCTCTGATGGATTCCACATGCTTAAGAGGTTCTCCTTTTAAGGTATATACGTTATTAAATGAACTTAATTTACGGGTGAATGACATAGAGTAGCATTTAGTGACATTAAGATCTAATTTATTGGCCAAACAATAATTCTCGAATGAATCCAAGTCTGACTGCAACAAACGACAATCATTAATATTCTTCACTGTTTTGTATATTTTCATGTCATCGGCATAAAGAAGGAATTCAGAGTGTTTGAAACAGGAGCTAACATCATTAATAAAAATATTAAAAAGCAAGGGACCGAGTAGAGAGCCCTGTGGTACACCAGAAGGGATAATATTCCAGCCAGAAGAGAAACCACCTATAGCTACAGCCTGTGACCTGTTTTCTATATACGATGTGAACCATCTTAGAAGGTTTCCATGAATACCAGCAAAGAACAGCTTTTGCAAGAGAATCTGATGATCGATCCGATCGAATGCCTTGGTAAAATCTGTAAAGACGGCATCTACTTGACCACCACCATCCATAATAATTGTTAAAAAATCTGTGAAGGATAATAAGTTGGATGTGGTAGAACGCTTACTTATAAAACCATGTTGCTGAGGAATGAAATTGCATGATAGTTTTTCATAAACTTGTGTATATACGATTCTTTCGAACAATTTAGCAAATATACATAATTTGGATATCGGGCGATAATTTCCTATGTCGTCCCTACAACCGGTTTTATATATAGGGGTGATAAATGCCGATTTCCAAGTACTAGGTACAGTTCCTTCGTGAATGGATCGTTTGAACAGGATGGTAAGAGGCTCAACCAATGAGTCTGCACATTTGAGAATAAAGTTAGGCGTAAAGTCGTCGGGTCCCGCTCCTTTCGTGGGGTCTAATGACTTTATTAGTTTTAAAACAGAGTTTTGAGTAATGTGTATATCACTAATACAAGTTGTTACATTATTTTGAGAAGAGGAGTTCGAGGGAGTAAAATGAACATTGGACGATGGGGTAAGGAAGTTTGAAGTGAAATAAGATGAGAACAAGTCGCAAATTTCATCACCAGCATCTGCTGATTGGCCATTGTAATGCATGCTGGAGGGGAGAGAGTTGGAGCATTTTTTATTTGATTTTATGAAGGTCCAAAAAGATCTGGGGTTCTTAACAATTAAATCTTCACATCTTTTTATATACATATTATCTGGCCTAATTGTGGCGAATTTTCCTATGGATACTCTCGATTGCATTCACTTCTCATCAAATCAATTATCGCTAACGTGCCGACATAAAAAGCTGTTACAAGAGGTACATAGTGGTACACCGAGTTAGACTTTCGCTACGCGCGCCGCGCCGGCCCATACAAGTCGGTACCGGCGTGTGACAAACCGAAGTGACCGTTTCCGATCGGATTCCTTCACGATTTGCTTCACGCTGGAAGCTACACATTTATACAATAGTTCTTAGAATAAGTGATAAGTAGGTCTGTCGAGGTCGAATATATTGGTTATCAAAGTTTTTTCAGCGGTAGATATGTAAGTTTACTGGTGCTAGGTCTCTCATAAGTTTTCGCTTGGGTACCACCGCAATGTATATTTCTCTCGCCAAACCGATCTGGATCGCAATTATGTTTATATAAATATAGAATTTATACATATATTTTTCCCTATACGTAAAAGTCGGTTTCATCAAAGCACAACAAACTTCGCACCAATAATAAGTAAAATGGGAATTTTCCTTTACAACATCCTGATTTTCTGAAAGAAATCTCTCTTAGCGATTAAATCGTTAATTATTAACACTTATTTGTTATTTTGGTCTGGTGTTTAAAATAAAAAAATAATTATTACCTCAGATTAAAATCCAGGATAATCTTGTAATAAAAAGTACTCTATATTAAATATTGAATCATATTAAAATTTACGATATCACGAACTCCGGTGTTTATCAGAACTATCGAAGTAAACAATGAAATATGCAACACTGAATGCATAAATTGAAATACAGACATTACTCAAAAAGTACTTCTATTCATATTAGGATAAATATATGTTGGTTTAGGTATAAAGTATTGTATTTAAAAATATTTCTGAACACAACAGGCGATTTCTCTAGACGACAAAAATCAAACACAATGATAATTAATTTTATTATAAAGACCTATAATTTGCCATCTAATAATAATATAATTTATCTACATATTATGTAAATCTTACAACATTATATTCTTTATGAAAATTCGGTTCTACGTGTATTGACTTATCATAAGACCTATTTAATTGCTAGATGACTAACGAACCAATTTCATATCATCAAATATTTTCTATACAATATTTAATTTATCATTATCATCATAATTCACAGGTAAACTGGTCATCAAAACCCATCCAAGAATCTTTCAAATACTTTCCGTAAACTTTATTATCAGTTCAACTACACATAAAAACAATTTAATTGCTCTAAAACCAACTAAAAACGATAAATAGCACACACCGGCTGGCAACAGTGATTACGAGAACAGAAAACAAGTTTTTTATACGTTTGTTTGTCAGTATCGACATATCTGTGTGTATTTTTAGTTGCTATTTATACAATTTATTGTTATTTCGCGCTGCGTTGATAGTCATCATCATCATCATATCAGCCACAGGAAGTCCACTGCTGAACATAGGCCTCCCCCAAGGATCTCCACAATGACCTGTTGGAAGCGGCCTGCATCCAGCGACTTCCTGCAACCTTAGTCAGATCGTCCGTCCACCTTGTAGGCGGGCGTCCGACATTTCGCTGGCCTGTACGTGGCCTCCACTCAAGAACCTTTCGGCCCCAACGGCCATCGGTTCTAGGAGCTATGTGCCCGGCCCACCGACACTTCAACTTGCCAATCCTAGGGGCTATGTCAGTAACCTTAGTTCTCCAACGGATCTCCTCATTTCTGATTCGATCTCGTAGCGAAACACCGAGCATAGCCCGCTCCATGGCTCGTTGAGTGACTTTGAGCCTTTTAATGAGGCCCTAACAGTGAGAGGCCACGTCTCGGTACCGTATGTCATCACTGGTAACACACAACTATCGAAGACTTTCGATTTTAGGCACTGAGGTATGCGTTGATAGTACGGAACGTTGATTGTAAATTGTAATACATTGACGAGTGTAGTATTTTTACTTATTAAGACTGGATTTATATTTCTCTCTATTTTTATTTCTAGTGCTCTTAAGCATTTAATATTTTTGGATTTATTCGAGAAATATTTTTTACTTTGTCAAGACAATAGTATCGCTGCCTTAGGATCATGAAAAAATATATTCTATAATATTTATTCAAACCTTTCGGAGATCAAATGTTTTAAACTTGTTTTCATTCAGAAGCATTCAAATTCTTATACTTATTTAGTAAATTGTTGAAAGAGATCCAAAGTCTCTTAGGCAACGGCTAAATTCGGACATAACAATTTTATTTACTTTTTTAATAACCATCGCCCTTAAGGGTTTTTTTTTAAATTAATCATCTGGAAGTAAAACTCAATACCAGTTATCAGCGCCTCTATGAATTATCACTCTGTTTTTTCTAGCAGATATGTATGTTAGAAAAATATTCTTGATAAGGCTAGCAACTAAGTCACGCCATCGTTAAGTGTTTTATACAGGGTATATCAAGACTGCTACCGAAAACGAAGCCGGGTGATAGTCTAAGCGACTTCAGACACAATGCAACAGAAAAAGTTGTAAAAAAAAGCGACAACTTTTTTTTTGTTATTTTTTTCCTATGGCCATATTTGAGTGGTAAATACATTTTTTCCTAAAATAATAGTGTATACCCTTTTATTTATAAATAATCTAAGGTATAAAAGTGTTTAAATTATTATTTTAGCAAAAACTATGGATTTACCACCCAAAAATGACGATATTTAAAAAATCATAAAAAATAATTGTTGCGTTTCTATGCGAAATTTTTAGTTGCATTGTGTTTGTAGTCACTAAAACTACCACCCGGCTTCGTTTTCGGTAGCAGTCTTGAGATACCCGGTATTATTTACAATTAATTCAACGGACAATAAATTACATTCTTATCTAATGAAAGATTTATATTGAAATAGTAATTCAATGATTAACATTTATGTTTCCAAGTCATTAATTAAAAGCTCAATGTGAATTGTATTTTGTAAATATGTAATAAAAAAGAAAACGTGTCGGAGACCAATGCCAAATCATGGCAGGTGTACGTTTATTTTTTATTTGTCCTTATTTCCAAACAATGACCAAATACTTTTATCATTATGGTATTTAATTGCAGGAAGACTATTCCTGAAAATAAGTATATCCAAGGATTTCCACACCGACCTGGTAGAAGCAGGCTGCATTCGACGAGTTATGAATAAGAGTTTCCAATTTACCATATTACAGATAAAATTCTTCTGCCTGACATTGAAAAACGAGTAATAGTATGAACACAGGACAATGTGTACTTCACATATTCATATAAACTGTAATGCTTTTAAATGACATTTGGCGCCACTGTATCAAAATCGATTTTTTTTACTAAGTAGGCGTGAATCAAATAGATTCCTAACTTTATTTCCATGATTCACTAAGTCTACATGAATAAGATTTGTCCTAACTTTATTTCTAAGAACAAAGTTAAACATATCCTAGTACACAAAATAACCAATCCAAATCTGGGACCATTTCACGATCAGATAAATTCCAACGAACTCAAAATGAAAAACAATTATGAAATCCCGGGCAACGACACGACGAATGTTATTTACGTAACCATTGTGTTACATGAGCCAATATGTAATTTGTGTGAATGTCACTCACTCGTTTGTGTTTTTTTTTAATTTTGACACCGGTCACGGTCGCCGGCTGACCGAAGCCATCTAGATGTCACGATAATATTATTTATTACAATGGGTTTTGCCGTACGTCCGGATTTGGTGTGTGTGTGGGACAGTCCGGGTGTGTGAAAAAAGAAAACAAAAAAATATGTTAATTGGTTTAACTCGAATTCGCGACGGATGTGAAATTGTTTACTTGCTAATCGAGTTTAACCAATTTCAAAAAAAAAATTTGGTGACGGACGCGGAAATAACAATCGTAATTTTCTTTTAACCTTTTTAGTCATAATTGAAAAAACTATTATTTTATTGCGGATTGTGGTTTAATTTTTACATTTTTTCGAATAAAGAGTCCGCCTCGTGACCACGAAAGCTGTAAAATAATCGAAAAATTATACCAAATCGGTGATCAAATCCGTAATAGTTATGATTTTTAAATTTACGACACACCTATTCCTGAAACTCATATTGAAATGAGTTCATTACCTATATACGGCTACTGTTAAGCACGGTCCTCTTCTAATAGAAAACAAAAGCTAAAGGTAACAGTCCATTAAGCAAACATATGGTGGGACTAGATAGACTTTTCATTATTTTTTACCTAAAATTAAATAAAACGAAAAATTATTTATGCAAGCATAGTTTGATTATAATATAAATTAGTTATAAATTCTTAAGAATTATTCAATCGACTTGCTTTTAAAAATTAAACTACACCATTCATTTCGTTCATTCTATTTAATGTTTTGTTTTTTGGCAAGTCTCATCACTGGCCGGTTTAAAAGTGTTTTTAAATGTTGGCTGACAATAGCATTGCTCTTGTAACCTATTCCGCAAATATTTTTTTCGGGTTCGTTTTGAGACACGAAAATCTCGTGGTTTCTGATACCTTCAACATTTTTATACTAGTGTGGAGTCAGGAATGAGTGAACCTATAAGGTGTGGTTTTATATTAATGTTTTTCTTTTTGTTTTCAAATAAAACTTTTATTTACGGACTGAGTCCGGCCCGTGACCATGAATGTTGTAAAGTAATCGAAATGTCGTGAAGTTAAAAAATGTAAAATATAAATCAAATATGCAATGAAATCCGTAAATAATAGTTTTATTTCAATGTGTATGACATTCCCGTAAATCTAAGAAACCATTACCTTTTTGTTTTGTTTAACGATGGCGTAAAAAGGAATGTATGGTCCTTTTTAGTTTATGCCTAAAAATCAATAGTAAGCTCTCATTTGGAAATGTATTAATACTTTATTTTGCTCTTCCTCTTTGGATATTCATAGAAAAATGCCAATAGATACTTTGGTGTTAATTTAAACTAATGCAAAACTTGGGTTTTCAATCAACCAGCACCTACCATTGGATATTCATATTTATTCATTTTCATGGAAGACTAACAGCTTTAAAATAAATATGTAACAGTTGTGTAGCAATATAAAAATACTAATCGAGACAAGTGTTTTTGGTGGTACATATACTATTGTAAAATTTTGTTGGTTCTACCATCACACCTCAGCTGTCCTCAACAGGCACCTTCATCCTTTTACTTCAGACTACTAAGTACTAATCCGTAATACTGGATCAAGGGTGGCCCTGCGAAGGAGAAGGTCCGAGGCAAGGGCGCCGCGTGTGGACGAGCCGGCGCGCGGCGCATACTAACACCGTCCTAGCGTGAGCCAACCCACTTGGCACTACCATTCTGCGACCTTTGTATGTGGATCAACACTTTTTATAAAAAAAAAATATAGAGCCATATATGTACTGTACTTCAAAAGCCTTCGTAGCCCAATTGGTTAGACGCTGGCTGTGAAACGAGAGGCCGCGGGTTTGATCTCCGCACCGAAACAAATATTTGTGTGAACCACAGGTATTTGTTTCGGGTCTAGGTGTTTGTGAGACCGAAGTCTCTCGTAGTTCCTGATACGCACGACACAAGACTCAATCTTAGTGTGAGGTCAGGACTTCAGGTGTATTTATTTATTTATTCCTATTAGGATATTCGTATCCACCCATTTTTTTTGCTTGGGCACTACCCGTGCCCACTTAAAAAATATTGAAAATAATATGGGCATTTTTTATGTTCTTATCTTAATGAGAAATAGGTATTCAATTGAAAATATCTATCGAATTTTGCCACTATTTAGTAAAAATCCCAGGAGATAAAAAAATTGCTTTCAAAATAGCAGATTTTACCCATATCGCGTTATAATTAGGTATTTCTACATAGACACATATTTTTTAGAGAAATCTTAATATTGATTCAAGACAATATCCACTGTATAAGAGGAATTGAAACTATAAGACAGACAATGATTATTTACACAATTGTTGAATAAAGTGAATAAAGACCGCAAAAGACTACGTCAAGGAATTAATTAGAGAAAATAAGATCGATATACACGAGTAAAATATATACTTTTCTTTAAGAATCTTGTCTAAAGATATCAATTATTGTACCTGCGCTAAAGCTCTATCAATCATACTAACACGAGAAAATATATGAACTGGTTTTAGTAATTTTAAAATGAATACATCATAAATATAAGAAACTTAAAAAAATATTTTGATTATCATCAGTGGAACATTTTTAATTCAATAGGTAGGTATATAAATTAAATATATTTATCTATAAGTGATATAATATCAGTATGACAGCGATAATTGCGTACTTTCACTGCGATACGGTCCGGTGTATTCAAGGTCATTGGAGATGCTATTTGGTTTTTACGACAAGGTCACTTTATGCTATGTCGCCGTGACATTTGCCACGTACAACCATTCATTTGTATAGATGCGATGGAATATGCTAAGGGATTATTAAGTCAAGGAGTGTAATGAGAGTGAATTTTCGTAATATCTTTGAGGCTTATTAATGTGGCTGTCCGTCGTTTTTAATAGAGATTTATCGTTCATAAGCTGAAAACTGCGAAGCAAATATGCTAATCATAGCACTAGGTAAAAATACAGTCGCGTCCCATAGTGTAGCAGTGCCATTTGTCAAGTGTTTTTTGAATTGTCATTGAAAGTGTCAAGGCTCCAAGATACATGTATCTAGTCGATACATGTATGTCGATTCATGATAGAGGCTGTGACAAGACACACCCACTAAAACAATTCGTATGAGTCAGATTCGACAGTGACATGGATTCAAAAAGCCACCAAGCTGATGAACTTCTATTGCATTATTTATTAAATAAAAAGCAAAAGATACAGTTGAAGAAATTGCTATATCAAACGTGAATTGTTTGTTTTCTACCAATAAAGTAACAGTTGGAAAAACACAAGAGGCCATAGAAATCATGTTATTGAGATTGGCGTCAATTTTGACAGACTTAAAGATGGAGGCAGTGTCAGCGGGGCTGCATATCAACGCGCGGTTCGCGACGAGCCGGTGATAAGATAGCAGGCTTTGTGCTAAATGTATTGTGTCAAGGCCCGAGGGTTGCGCAAGCGAGACACTTTGTCGCAAACAAGTTTGTGAAACGTGTTTTTTGTGCACTTTTGATTTTAGCATCAGTTTTTGCGTTCTAAAACGTTTTAAGTTATATATATACGCGATTTGGCACTGGAAAATAATGTTTACTTTGTTTTTTTTCTAAGTTATTACAATTTACAAGCGATTTATCTGGCTTTATGTAAAATATTTTTCAAAACTATTCTAATCAGAAGGTACAACATGAAAGTAGTTATCAAACGGTATGTAATATATGTACTTGGAATGTGAAATGTTATAGTTATGATGCGTTGAACACGGTGCGCTACGGGATGGCACGGGCCGGCGCACACGAGGCCGCTACGAGCGCGGGTGACATTGAGCGGTTTCAAAACGCATCGTGCGACCCACATACCTACCGCATCCGGCACCAAAGTGGAAAATGTTTCACTTGTTAATATCAAGGATTTTGGGCTCACGAGCTGCGGACTGCGCTTTTGTTGCACGTATCAACACACGCGAGATGCTTCGGAATTTTCGGTAATTGGACTAGACGGATCACTCCAATTGTTAGTCTTTAAATCAGCCTTATATTAGTATTGCTTTTGTGTCGTGACTTTGTTTACGCGTTAATGACATGATGCCCCAATGTACAAAATCAAACCAAACTGTAATCTATAGACCACTCGTCCGATAATCGTAGCCAGTTAAAAAAAACTTTCAAGCCAGATATTGTATTTTTTTCTAGTAACCATATCCAATCTCATATGGAGTCTATTTTATGATAAAAATATTCCAAAACTATATTCAAATAATAAACTTAACTATACCCAACATGTCAAGCATAAAATTAGTGTCAAAATATAAACGCCTAGGCCAAAGGACGTGAAATTGACGCGCAATACATAATAACAGGCATGTGCTAAAATTATGCTCAATTCACAGAATTTTGCGTAACAACATATTTAGCCTTACGTTGAACAACATATCAATCATTTCAATACATCATTTTCCTCGAAAAATGGAACACTGTTTTTGATCAATTTCTGACGCACATTACATGTTTTTTTTTCAATAAACAAATATGTTTCCATCATGCACTATCCAAAGTTCGACTTACAGACAATGCAAAGACTAAGTTCGCCTTTATTCAACTTGTGTGTAAGAATAAAAACGTGAATATCACATGAGCAAACAAAATTCATAAATTGCTCTGTTTTGGAACCAGAATTATTGCGAGATTGTTCAAATAATGCGTAACTACTTACTTCATACGACATCTACACGCCAAACAAAATGATTTCAAAGTGCCTCTTCATTGTGCATTAAACGATTAACATTCGGCCTTGAAGACTATTTATACAAAGCCTAAGATTTTAAGTAAATTAAACAAGGAATTTTCGCATTGAGCGGCATGCCGACGTCGCGTGTTCCGCGCGGTCGACAGGCACGCTCGCCGATTTCAAATCGATTTATTGGAAAATCGATTATTTCAAGTATGAAAATGATATCGATATAGAACATGTTAAAGTATCCCATACTACACTGACATGACAAAATCTCTACTATGAAGCTGAAAAGTAAAATGAAGTCGAGGTAGTGACTACCGTCGGTCGACACAATTATACTGGAATGTCCAAACCGATATTAACGGAATGAACTCGAAATCCGATGCAATTGTGTAGATCTGAGGTCACGATATTTCCACCATTGTTTGTGGTGGCCGCTATTTGAACAATTAATTATCAAACCACCAGCAAACAATAACAAAAGGTAAAAATAACACTATGATTTGAAGTTTACATGATCGGTATTTTTTGAAATCGATTCGAAATTCGATTTTTGAAATAATCGTTATGTTACAACAACCTAAAGGCTCTTGCAGACGGACGGTTTTGCGCCAGAGCGATATGTTATCGCAGCATATTTTCATATTATTATCAGCTTTGCAAGTGGCCTATCAGCCTTCTTTGGTATTTATTACTTTATATAAGGCTTTAGGATATTTCAGACCATAATTTATTATATTGTTGTGGTGGAATATATGGCCAAACCACTCTCCATCGTTCTCTCAATTGTTTTGGAGGTCCTTGCCCTGCAGTGGGACGTGCATGGGCTGATACAGATACAGATATTATTACGACCGCTTCACAGAAAGGCACATAGACTTTTACAGCGTTGTAGTTTTTGGACCACTAGGATCAAGAAATGCTTCGTGGTACAACGGAAGAAGCTAATTAAATGAAAAGGTGCAAGCAGATTGTTCAGACTATCATATTGGATACTTAAGTGTAATGTGTCTTGAGCGTGTGTGTGAGACCCATCACATCACATCAGTGACAGAATTTTATCAAATGAAAATGATTTCATATCATTTAAAATTCCTTAACAAGTCGTGGCACATTGACCTAAGCCATCGCTTATCAAATCGTACGATTCAATTTAAAATCCGATACCAATGTAATTAATCAAATACGTCACGTCATATCTTAAATCGGGCTATTAAAGTAATGAAATTATAAGTTAAAGGCTGCTTATGTAAACAAACTCATTAGATAAGATTATGGAGCCTGTTAGTCAAATACCATGTATTTCATTGTCATAGTCTAAATTATAAATATGGGTTGCCAAAATTATTTTACAATTCATCTCAACTCTGTTGGACTGTGTCAAAATTTAGAACAACAATTATTTTTTTAAAAAACATAACTTTAAATAATATCAAGATCTAGCATATATACGTATACTCGTAATTTAATGGTATTAAAAAGTCCAATTTAATAAAATGTCCCTAATATTGTGACAACGGCATAATAACAACACATTCAAGATGCCAAAAGATTGTAGACAATCTATAATTATATAAATATGTAAACATAGCAATTGTGACAAGCATATTTAGGATTGCAGACAATTATCTGATTCTTGAAAATAAATAAATAAAGAGTCACATACATAGTCCTGACGCCACACTAAGATCGAGTCTTGTGTCGTGCGTATCAGGAACTACGAGAGACTTCGGTCTCACAAACACCTAGACCCGAAACAAATACCTATGGTTTACACAAATATTTATTTGATGTGGGGATTGAACCCGCGGCCTCTCGTTTTACAGCCGGCGTCTTACCAACAGCGCCACAGAGGCTGTCAAAAATGTCATAATAACTCCTCGGTTACCGAGAAACACGGCCATCTTTCAATATGACTTCTCAATTAGATGATGTCACAGTTCACGCGTTATGACACGCATATATACTAATTAAAGCATCAATCGCTACACTGGGCATCACTGGTTATTAGGCGCGAGTTGTGTGGTCCTCAATTCTAAAGAAACTATGAACATTTGCCCAACATTAATTGATTTATTATTGTTGACACTGACACCACAAATTGAATTGTATAAACTTCAGGGTTGTCCTAAAATCATTGACAATAATGCCAGCCTAAATACGAATGTATAAAAGCTGCATTTAAAACTCCAGCCACTAAAGGCCTTTATAGTAGGTTCTACTTCTCTACAACGGAGTTATCTTTTTGGAACGAAATTCCTTATCGCGCGGTGTGAAAAGGGGCTAGACGGAAAAAAATCTCACGAAATATAGGCACGAAAAACATTTGACGAACGTTTTTTTATTTCTTTATTTGAAAATGATGTCATACATTTTATTTAACTCTAATAGAGGCAATAAAATATCCAAATAGATATTAATATGTTTAAGGCTATAGTAAAAACTAAGAATACGCTGAAGCCCAAAATTAAGTGGGAAACGTTGCGACAATTTCTAATTTTCATCAAATGTCATAAATCAAATTGGTACAAAAGAAACATATGTTGCATAAATATGTGAAAAAAAAAAAACATAATGATGGTGATACCCAAATGATTCATATTAAAATAGATTAAATTTATATCACATTATATTTGTTAATAATAAAAAAAAATATTATAACTTAAATTTTTTTTTATTACCATTCCTTCACTAATTAATCGAAAGGAACTTGGTTCCGGTACCATCCCGGTGTCCCTTGACACCACTCAACTTTTTTTTATTGTAATGAATAGCGCGACAAGCATGCCGTTCGCCTGACCGTAAGCGAAACGACTGTTCATAAAGAGTAGCAAAAGTAAACAATACCAAAATTACAAAGCAATGCTTGGCATCGCAATGCGCTCGCCATCCTGAGACATAAGATAGTAGATCTCAATATGTCCAGTATTTACTTTGTTGTGTAGGTGTATATTATAAATACAAAAGGATAACAATCAACAAAACTTCGGGGCTGTCCGAAAAACATCGGCAAATACCTGCTTGAATACTGGTGCTTAATAGATGAATTTGAAACGCCAGCAACTAGGGTCTTTACTTTTCTCAGGTTCTATAACTATACTATGGTAGGTATACAGGTGGATATTAGAAATACAAAAAGGACAATAAATAACACTGGTCAACACAAGTCTTGTTTCCTTTAATTTTTTTTCTGTTTTTGGGTATTTCTATGGCTCTGAGTATGAAAAAAATACTGGAAGATTGCTAACAGCTTCAGTTTTTGAAATATAGAGTTTTATTATTTTGATAAAAAAGTACAGAAAATTAATAAATGATGTTAACAAAATTTCTATTGAACTCTATCAAATGATCTTTTATATGATTTTCTTGAATGAACGACTTTAGGTAGATCACGTTGCAAACTCCAGCAGTAGTCTGCCATCATATGTGAGTTCCACCGCCCCTGATACCGCTCTTCCATTGTTCGAAGATCCTGATGGAATCTTTCACCCTGCTCCTCACTAAAATCACCTAGATTTTGTGGAAATCGGTCTAAATGTGAGTGCAGGAAGTGGATTTTTATGCTCATGTTGCACCCTAACTCTTGCAAGTTCGATAGCATGGACTCAACAAGCTCGACGTGGTCGTCAGATTTCTTTTTGCCTAGGAAATTACTCATAACCAAAACGAATGACTTCCAAGCTTTGGATTCGACTTCAGTCATTGATTTGACAAAATTAGGATTTTTTACGAGTTGCCTAATCTGTGGCCCATCAAAAATACCAGCTTTTAATTTTTCTGTACTTAATCCTGGAAACTTGCGTGAAAGAAAATTGAAACAATCGCCACTTTTGTCAAGCGTCTTCACAAACTGTTTCATTATGCCGAGTTTAATACGAAGTGGTGGAAGTATGATGCGATCTCGGCTAACTAAAGGCATATTTATAGCATTTTTTGTACCAACTTTTAGCTCTTCCCGCACTGGCCAAACTTTTTGTGACCAATGGTGTTGTTTGTCACGACTGTCCCAGAGACACACGAAACAAGGGAACTTCCTGTATCGTTACGAACATTACTGCATCTATTTTTCCACTGGGCCATAACCGTAGACATCCCACACATTTCTGGCATACAATATGAGGAACCCATGGCTTGTCCTGATTACACAATTTTATTTTAAAGTATTGATGATACGCAGTTTTTACAAAGTCCGATATAGGTTTTCGATATTTTGCAAATACATATTCACCACAAATGTAGCAAAAAGAATCAGGATTAAGTACACAACACCTTCTTGACGAAGCCATATCGAAAACAACAACAAAATATATTTCAATGTCCAATAAAAAACGCAAATATAAGTAAAAATAGTAATGGAGGGTAGTTAGCTGTAACTCAAAAACAAAAGCTGTGAGAGAAAAATTGTTACCATATTTAAAAAATACACGTTAGTTTGAGATAGAAACAAACAAAAAATTAAAGAAAACAAACGATTTCATTTTTTTTGTTGACCAGTGTAATCAACAAAACAAAAATGGATTTAGATCATTTTTCGAAACGCTAAAGATTTATGACAATACGAGTAATTTACACGTACACTATGGTTTTTATCCGAGAGGAAGGAGATATAATTTTTTGTATTATAATCTATCTCTCGGATAAAATATTACTTTTTTATTATTACTGTTTCTGATTATTGTTAGTTAATATAAGTGTACAATAAAAAAAAATAGACAACCCTACAATACACACATACGCTTTCTCATGATGGTAGGGACTTTGCCCTATTGTACTATCCAAAACCTCTCTTACATTATTTAAATAATAGTACTAAATCGTCCCTATGATCACGATTACAATAATGAAAATCATCAAGGACAATACAAGGTCATACAAATATATCCATTGTCAGCGTGAAAAATCATTACCGAGCATTGTGGCCGAGTGTTTACCGCACATGTATTTAATATAATTGTACTTGCACGACAAAAGCGACGGACGTCACGCGATAGACAAAAAACAATCCGTACATATTGTATTCATTGATAATCACGTCATTGGGAAATTTTGTTTGAGATACAGGCGATTGTGTAATTATTTGTGTGTACTAAACATTATTTTTTTAAAGGTTAAAATAAAAATTGTTTATTAGAGTGAATCTGGCTCGAAGGATCAATTATGAATTGAATGTGACATTTAAAAAGACGAGAAAGAAATGTATAATAATGCCCTAAAATATTTACTTTAAAATTTATAAAAGTATTAGATAATTGGATGTATCAACTTTATTATAAACGGCATGTTTATACACGGACCGCGAGGACCTAACTTACGGTACCCAACTCGGGAAAGACACCACGCAACAAAAAAATCGAATTTTAGTTTACTGTCTTATTACCTAACTGCCGATGCCTTTGGAAATATCCGTGAATATAATAATTAATACGAGTTGGTTAGTTTTTAAAACGCAGTATGCAAATAAGATTTCATTTGTAAATCAAAGTTTTCCTCTGGAAAATAAATCGACTGAAGAATCAAGTGTGTCGATTATATTTTTCCACGATTTATTACACCAGTATTGAAATGAGAATATGTTAACTATGGCCGTGCATAATGTTAATAAAATCAATTCGATAGCCGTCTGATAACTTAGTGCCGGCAGAAACGCATTACTTGGATTTTATGCGTTCAGCGTAACTTGGCACACAATTGTTTTAATGTGGGTTAAGTTAGGAAAGGTATTGTCTTAGCAACAATATAGATTACTAGACTGAAGCAATTGATTCGAAGGCTGAGTATTTTTAATTAGTTCTTATATACCTTTAAACAGAGTAAATAATAATAGAGTAAATATACCTTTTTGTGTATAGGTATTTTGGAATTTTTGAAAAAGTTGGCCTTGAGTTTAGTGAAAGCATATTTGAGCTCTACAATCGTCTATTATCAGGTATTGTTTATCACATGGCTTATGACGCGTACACCTCGCCACGCAGAGAACGCGATGCACATGTCTCTCCATACGAGTGCGATCAAAACAATTTGCGCGGGTGTTGCGTCACTCGATCGTCACTGGGAGCGCGGAATGTGTCGTACCATCTTTTGAATTTCGAGCATAGACTTCGGGAGACACCCTGACGCATGCGCAATATATCCGATATTAACCTGTTGCTTTTCGGCGCGAAAACATTTCCAGAACTTTCCACTTTAATCCGCCGCTGATTAATCACCGAGATAACGAGAAATATGCGCAGAGCTTAGGGCGGTTGGTTGCGCTTGCGGCGCTTTCTTATCGGCGTTAGTATGCGCTCCCGTAAAAGCGCATAACATTTGGCGCGACGAGCGGCCGCCCACGGGACCACGCAACGCTTTTGCTATGCACGAAATATTTTTTCACTAATACGGAACTGGCGTTTGGCCGTGGTGCCGGCACATCACATGACTCCTTACCTTCATGTCGTCGAGCATGTCGCACGCAGAGATGAGGGACGCGGTGTCCGGGCTCACTTTAATCACACCCATGGCAGCGTCCTGGGACAGTTGACAGCCGGCAAGAGTTCCGCGGGTCCGAAGCCTCGATCCAAACGGAATCACACGGAAGACCGAGAGGGTTTTTTGCGCGTGTGTTGATTCCAAGCTCGATCGGCTTCGGAGTTCGGTCAGTGGTGTAGTGTAGTCGCGAGTGACGCGTGTGTCGGTATATTTTAGGAACACGAAGCGCGAGACGTGCTCACGCTGTGACCGAGCCGCGCGGACTGAAGTCGACGCCGCCGGAGACCGACTTCGGCCAGTGAAAGGGTCGTGACGTCACGCCGCGATAAGACGGCCCCCGCGCCACACGGCCCCGACTTGTTGCCACATCTGTCTTCTCCCTCGCACCCGTGGCCGCGCGTATATCCGCACCGCTCGCTAATGACTTGACACCTAGCCGCTTGATTAAACGCACACTGGTGGTAACGCGCGTTCTGGTTTTTGTGCGCAATAAGTTCAACGATGTTTTGAACAAAGACGCGGTTTCACAAAAAACGAAAACCGCCGGAGCGTTTTATTTGTGACGAGTGGTTTGTAGTTTTTATACGGGGATTTTCCATTTTGCGATATGCACTATATGGTAGTTAGCAGTTTAGTTCGTAGCAGTTTAGTTACAGGCGTGAAAAGGCGCGAGGGATGCGTAATGCGTACGTGCCGGGTGGCTAGTAGCTACGTGGGCGACGGCAGGCGCTACGAGCGTAGGGCGTAGATCACGTTGCTACGCGACGGCTTCCCGCCCTGCCCCCCGGCACCCCGCCTCACCGCGCGCGTCCCGAATACCAAACAAAACTTGGCCAACACCACTTCAATTCATAACATTCAAGAGGGAATATTACATTAAAAATTTAAATAAGGCCCGAGAAGTTTACTTAGGGAACGCTTCGGTATTTTTAATAGGATATCTACTTTGCTGAATTGTAGGGAATAGTTAACGTTTATATAGAGATATCATAAATTAATATAAGTTGTGTTTGAGTGTTATACTAAATAATGTTCTTTTTCTTAAAGTCGGATTTAAAAAAATCACGATCCCACCGATTGTTGCCAATTTAATAAAGCATCTAAAGAAAAAAACACTTTCAATATTTGAACATACCATTAAGTGTCAAATATGAATAACAAATCTAATGCCTATTATCTATATTCTGTTGTCAATCGTCTATTAAAGGGAAAACCCCTTTAATAGACGTTTATGTATAGACGCATGTATATGTTATTTGTATTGTTTCATTAATATTTTAGCATGCTTTATTTATTTCCATTTTGTTACTGTATTAACTAACAACCAAACCAGTCATTCAACCGGGTGGTCAAAGGGTAAACAAAAATTTGGTCAAACGGTCACATGACTAAAAAGTTAACAATCATTGATCTACCACAAATAGAAGTTCAAAATTGAAATATGAGTCCTTAAGGGATATCCATAGTGCAAAAGGTCACGATATAAAAATGTAGAGATTGTTGTTTTCGCGTAGTTTTGGCAGTAGCTAAATCGGGACTAATTTTATCAGATATTTGATTTTAATCTATCTTGAAAATCAGATTTTGGTCGCAAACGCTTCTAGTATTGATAAATTGATAGCCTATAGTAATTATATACCGGGTATCTCAAGACTGCTACCGAAAACGAAGCCGGGTGGTAGTTTTAGTGACTACAAACACAATGCAACCAAAAATTTCGAAAAGAAACGCAACAATTTTTTTTATGATTTTTAAATATCGTCATTTTTGGGTGGTAAATCCTTAGTTTTTGCTAAAATAATAATTTAAACACTTTTATACCTTAGATTATTTATAAATAAAAGGGTATACACTATTATTTTAGGAAAAAATGTATTTACCATCCAAATATGGTCATAGGAAAAAAAAATAAAAAAAAAATTGTCGCTTTTTTTTGCAACTTTTTCTGTTGCATTATGTCTGAAGTCGCTTAAACTACCACCCGGCTTCGTTTTCGGTAGCAGTCTTGATATACCCTGTATAATTACGAAATCTCGTTACCATTAGGAAATATTTCACATCTGTATTTTATAATACTTACTGATCTTTAATTAGGCTTTAACACAAGTCAAACTGGCAACACTTCCGGGGTATAAAATGAGAATCTGGCTTAGAAATGGAAGACTACAGGTTTAATTCTCGTGCTTAGATATTTTTTTAATGTAAACAACGTAAGTTTTTATTGAATCGAGCGTGTTGGAAAATGCATGTTATGTATGTATGATGCTGTGAAATGTATTTATTTATGTCTAACCTTGTCTGATGAAAAAAATCTTCAAAATGATGCCATGCGAGAATCGAATATGTGATATAGGATAAAAAGATCAATTTAAACTCTCCAACAAACTTTTATCTGCACTGAAAAGCTGATAATTTTATGTTTTACATAATAGATATTGTGGAAAACATTGAACTTCTGTTGCACTTTAAGAAGGATAAACAAAAATCTACATAATCATACATTGAAATAAAGATATGGTAGGGATGATTCTTGAAGTGTAGAGTAAGAATTTTACCCTACTTTATAAAATTATTATGGATTATAAAATGAAATAAATTCAAAAATTTTATACCATGACTTGTCTCATTTTATGTAGGCTAGAAATACAAATGGGTTTATTAAAAAAATTGGTTTAGATTTTAAATATATGGGGTGGCATCGAAAGGCATTACTCGATGCCGCGACATCAATTTAAATAATTGAAATTTGTGTCGTATTATCACAAGATGAATTTGAATATCCTTTAGTAAATAACCCTTGCTATGCCGTCCCGCTCTGCACTGACTCTAAGTATCCCTGTATAATTTTATTCTATACCAGCACGAAAAATGGCCTACACTACGTCTGATAATAATCTAAGTGTAGTCCAGAAAGAGTACCAACCGACATGAAATGTTCATCTGTAGCCGGTCGGTAAAATTATGCCGGCCTCATTGTATTTGCATATATGTATATAGTGTTCAAAACGTGACACTTAATGGGCACTATGACGCCTCCTATTCAGGTATATACAGTGGTTCCTTAACCACTCTGTCCGTACATATCATGGTGGCTTCCGGGCGGATACATATATACTTCTACCAGCAGGCCAGCAAAAGTATACATAAATAATACATAAACACGTATGCACTCACTCACTGCGTAATGTATAGTGTGAACTGTGAACCCTTAGTCATTCTATACGTAACAATGACTTCACTAACAAGATTAACTACATAACATACATTTATAAATACTATTCTTTGTTGTAAAAATCGATTTAAATCCGTCAAATGATTTGACTAGTGTTAAATATTGTACATTTATTTTTATTTATGATTATTTGGGAAACAAATAGAAATTATTGCGTGTAGATAACAAACGATATTTTTACAGAATCCAGTAAAGTTTCCACTAGTAAAATAGTAATAAAACTCAATATTAGTCGAATTTAAAACATAAAATAACACGATTGGCTAAATAATATGCAAGTGTTTAAAACAAATGCGTAGAAACAGGTCTTGGATTGCAACCCGGAACCCCACGTGTTTGCGACGCGACGTGCTGTTGTGTCCTTGCTAGACAAATATGGCGGAATCGGACTAAATCATATTCAGAATTTTAATTTAAAAGAAATCGATTTTTTGAAACCGTAAATCGACACAAAATAACAATAGGCTATTTGACTAGTTTCTGGAAACCATACCACATTATGAAGTGGGGTCTATAGACCTTACAAATAAAGGTTATTTTTAATTATTGTATCTATATCATTTAAAAATAAATTTACAAAATACACTGAATAATTACACTGTCAAAACGCTCTGTCGGATAATGTGGCGTCCAGTTTGTAAACATCCGCTTCACAGATTCGTTCGCATATGTCACTCATTCTCAAATCAACCATAGATCAATCAATCAATCAATCGTCCGAATGAGTTTTTGTCAAAAAAATTACAATTATTTTTGTTTCTTCACATTTTATTACATTGGACATGATAATATTATTAATTCACGGGTATAAATGACAAATAACGCGTTTTAAAGGTATTTTTCATATTTAATTTGCATCTATGCCGTTATCAATCCCATTCATTTCCTGTACGTGAGTAGTTCATACTAATGCATGACGTCATAGCCAATCAAAATCGTTTAAGTCTTAAGATCACGTGGCGCGAACTCAAAATAAATTAAATTGTAATTGTGGTTTTAGCCAAAATATACAATATTTTTAATGTATGATAATGAAATATGTTTTAAAATTAAATTATCTACACGGATGAAAACAAATAAGTCAATATTTTTTATACAGTCAAATAACCTTTTTATAGTATCGGGATTTTTTCGGACAAGGACTACTCCTTATCCGAAAAAATTAAGATATTTAATCGATAATTAATCGAAATTTGATATTTGCCCTCAAATTTGCATCAAAATTCACTTACTATCAAGTCTAATGACATTATTTTTCCGCAAAATTACTACCGTGATTACTCTAGATTGATCATGATTTCCAATTCACATAACTCCAATATCGATATCTGCGCGTCCTACCGACCATTTATTCAAAGATATAATCTATTTCCATATTATTTAATAAATGCCTGTTAAAATGCGTAATCTGTGACTGATATTCCATTAAAAAATTATGTAATTGTTTATTAATATATTGAAAAACCGGTTCACTTATTTCTTTTTAGATAGAATAACATCATATTATAATTAATTTGCATTTTTTGTTAATTTTAACAATGAATATTGATTCGCCGAAGGACGTCCGGCTCAGCGATATAAAAACTCCTTTCATGCTAATACTTTGTAAAGGGATTTATCGAGTCATTAGTTGCAACATTGCAATATATATGTGGAGCCATAAGTACAAACATCCTTTGACAATCATTGTTCAAGGTTGCAGAGCATTGTGGGAAAATTTCATTCTAGTTAGTTAAAAACCGATAAAAGCATTTTATTGAAGTTTCAATACTGGGGTATCAAGATGAACATAAGACATTCAAACTGCAGAGTATATT
Source organism: Hyles vespertilio (assembly GCA_009982885.2). Classification (NCBI taxonomy): domain Eukaryota; kingdom Metazoa; phylum Arthropoda; class Insecta; order Lepidoptera; family Sphingidae; genus Hyles; species Hyles vespertilio. The sequence continues at coordinate 2,501,174 of CM042812.1, read as the reverse complement.
ATGAAAACTGTGGTGATTATTCGATCAATAAGAAATTTTAATTATGTATAGTAGGAAATATAGTCAAGTTTTCTAAGACTGACTGTCATATGTATACAGTTGTATCTTAGACAAAATAAGCAAAGGTGCCTCAGATAAGCCCACTTTTCCTATACTTCCGTCTCATATAGAGCATAAAGATTTTGCGACTTGTATTTAGATTAAAAAAACAATTAAACTTGCAACAGCCTCTAAATGGAACAATACAAAAAACAACATTGAAATATCGAAAACAAAGCGGCAGTTTATAATTAGTTCTGTGGCAAAAACGCATTCCGGTTTGACCTTAAGAGACAGCTTTCGAAAAGGCGATCGTGGGACGGTAGGAAACATTCTGCCAGCTGGGTAAACAGAGCTGTCATTGACTTTGACATCGCCTGTACACAATGACAACATAAAACATATGAAATTATACATATACATGAAGTATATTTCGGCAGTTGCTGCGTAGAATTTACCATGTAAACTAAAGATCGGTGTATTTTAAAAGAAGAAAATGTTAACCGTTTTAAGCATGAAGGGCCGTGCCCAGTAGTGGTAAGTATTTAATGAAAATAAATAAGAGCTTGTAAAAAGATTTTATGTAATTATATAGTACGAAAACTGCGCATGCGCATAACAGGAGGCCCTAGTATGTAACACGTTTCTATATATCACGTGTTTTTAATACATAGAAATGGCAATTATCAATATCATCAGTTGCAGGAAATCCATCCACTATTGAATAGATATAGATCGGTATAGATATCTATTATGGAAGAGTTTACCAATACTACTGTGTTTCGCCAAGAAGATTGACCAGCAGAGATTTCGCTTCTCCTACTATGTATCGAACAAGTACAAGAACAATGAAAACTTAATTCTTGGTATCGTCTTCAGCATCATCATCACGCGATTTGACATCATCTGCCCCATGACATTACGAACAAATTCCTATGAAATTACCGCTTCAAACACTCATCAGCGATCCTGAACGTGCAGCCGAAACACGACCGCAGAGCATGCAACGTATGAATGTCAAATTTTAAATCATACGTCGTCGCCTTGACTCGACACTGACCTAGTTCTTAATCCATCAATATTTTGCCTTTGCATCTGTTTTGATTTTGTTTATGTGAGGTGCTAAAGGCGAAGAATTTATCGCTGCGTTAGTAGAACTCGTAATTATTGTATATTTATAAACTGACATGGTAAAATGACAAGGAGGGCAGAGGACCTGGTGTAGGCCGCTTCCAACAGGTCGATTTGAAGGTCCTTGGGGGAGGCCTATGTTCAGCATTGGACATCCTGAAGAGAGAGAGAGAGAGAGAGTGTGTGATGGCAAAGTTAAAGCACTGACACCATTCGTGGTGCATTTTTAGTTAGAGATCTGTCACTGATCATTAAAACTATAACGACCCTAATCAAGACTGGATATGTAAGACTTATACCAGAAATAACTTGCACAGATAATCTTTATACTGTAGGCCAGGTTATGGGACTAAAGTTAATATTTCTGAATTCTGACAATAAGTAAAAATACTTAGATTGATTAAAGTTTCATTTAAAATATGTTACAGTGCTAGTCAGTACTAATAAGTAACATTCAAAGTCACAAACAGTAGATCACTTCCTGTAGCTATAGATGCATTATCAGAAATATTCCGATATTACGAATTTCGAATTATTTAAAAAATTGCAATTGAAATCGAAATTGTAATTTCGTAGATTTGGAAAAAAAACAGTTATCAACGTTCTGCCGACATCCCGTTCGTTCCCCATTTGTATTTCATTTACACATAAAACTAAAAAGTTATAATTAGGTCAGTGCAGATAAGCGATTGTATAAATGATGTAATTGGTTCAGATTACATGGCGGACGTAAATTTTTCACAGCACGCCAACGAATATCCGACATTAAATAAATACGACAATTATAATGAAAACAAACAACAAACAGAGCAAGTTAGATGAAGCAGAGTAAATTTAGATTTAACTTTAAATTTGGTAAGCAACAGTAAGTTGATGTAACAATTGAATATTTTATCTTAGAGCGATATTTTAAAGACAATTACAGAAATAAAAACTGAATGACATATATCAACATTTATATTTTAACTATTGCAAATATGTAGTGATTTTATAAAGATACAAACTCATGCGGAAATGCGAATTGATGCTTACGCTTCTAGGAAATATCTAATTTTAATAGCAGAATGTCAATCGATGCTAATATGCGTATAATAGTAGGTCTAAGGGAACTAAAATATAATGTGGACGAAGTATTTTTAATTTAAGCATAATAATTTGAGTTCATCATCATCATCATCATCAGCCCGTTGCAGTCCACTGCTGGACATAGGCCTCTCCCAAGGTACACCACAGAGCCCGGTCTGTAGCTTTACGCATCCAGTTCTTGCCGGCCCTCTTCTGCAAGTCATCCCGCCATCTGGCCAGAGGACGTCCCACGCTACGTTTGCCAAGACGCGGTCTCCACTCCAGAACACGCTTACTCCAGCGGTTATCCGTTCTGCGACATATGTGGCCAGCCCATTGCCACTTCAACCTACTAACTTTCAGAGCTATGTCGGTTACCTTGGTTCTCTGACGGATCACTTCGTTTCGAATTTTGTCCTTTAGAGAGACTCCGAGCATAGCTCTTTCCATTGCACGTTGAGCGACCTTTAACTTGTGGATTAGCCCCACAGTCAGTGTCCACGTCTCGGCTCCGTACGTCATTACAGGGAGGACGCACTGGTTGAACACTTTACTCTTTAGGCTCTGTGGTATATCCGACGAAAATATATGGTACAACTTCCTAAATGCTGCCCAGCCCAACTGAATCCTCCTATCGGCTTCCTTTTCAAAGTTATTTCTACCCAATTGTATTAGTTGCCCGAGGTAGACATACTCCTTGACAACTTCGAGAGGTGTGCCATCTATGATAACTGGTCCCGGAGCGACAAAGTCATTAGACATGACTTTCGTCTTGTCAAGGTTCATCCGGAGACCAATTCGTTTAGAGGCTTCATTTAGGCTGTGCAGCATTTCTTGAGCTTCCTGCAGCGATTCTGCCATGACTACGATATCATCGGCAAACCTTAAGTGGGAGATGTATTCGCCATTTACATTGATGCCTCGCCCGTTCCAGTTTAGAGTCTTGAAAACATCTTCCAAGGCATTTGTAAACAGTTTCGGGGATATCACATCCCCCTGTCTTACTCCTCGATGCAATGGAATCGGTCTTGTTTGACTATTCTGTACTTGGACGGACATAGTTGCGGCGTCATACATGCTTCTCAGTACTTCGATGTATCTAAAATCAACTTGGCAGCGCTGCAGGGAGTCCAGAACAGACCAGGTCTCAACGGAGTCAAAGGCCTTCTCATAGTCCACAAAAATCAGACACAGAGGCTGATTGTATTCCTGGGTCTTCTGAACAATCTGCCTCACGGTGTGTATGTGGTCTATGGTGCCGAATCCTCCGCGAAATCCGGCCTGCTCCGGTGGTTGGAAGTCATCCAGCCTTCGTGCCAGCCTATTTGTGATGACCCTCGAAAACAACTTATATATGTGGCTCAGAAGCGATATAGGGCGGTAGTTTTTGAGTTGGGTCTTGTCCCCCTTCTTGAAAAATAAAACTACCATGCTCCTGCTCCACGCTCTTGGAGTTCTCCCTTGGTGGAGAACGGAGTTAAATATACGCTGTAGCTGCCTAAGGATAGGAGTTCCCCCAGCTCTTAAGAGCTCAGTTGTAACTCCGTCCTCGCCCGGGGCTTTTCCACTTTTTAGTTGTTTGAGGGCCAACTCAATTTCCTCAATGCTGACATCGGGAAGTTCGTCGGAATAGTGTCGGACTAAAGTAGCACGGGGATCGCAGGGGATTGGTTCAGGTAGCGGAGATTGCGAGGCATACAACTGGCCATAGAAGTCTTCCACTTCCGAGAGGATCTCTGGCTTAGAGGAGACGACACGACCATCAGCGGTAGTTAACTTGGACATGTGGCTCCTCCCGAGACGCTTCACGAATACTTTGGAACCTCGGTTTTGTTCTATTGCCTCCTTAATCAGGCGTGTATTGGAACTCCGAAGATCCCGCCGTACCGCTTTTCGAATATGTCTCGTGAGTACTCGCTGGTCTGCCACCGCAGCCTCTGTATTTGCGCGTCTCTTTCTCATGAGGTCCAGGGTCTCATCTGAAAGTTTGGACTTTCTGCCTGCATGCCTATTCCGACAAAACCTGTAGCCCACATCCCTCACAACTTCCACTACTCTATTTAAGTCCTCGTCAACGTCGCACTCGGTTTCCAGCACATCGAATCGGTTTTGAAGTTCCATTTGGAATCTTTTGGAGCCGGCAATGGTTTGGAACATTGAAGGTCGGAGCGTGGAATTTATCAGACGGGTGCGTTCTAGCTTAAAGTTTATATTCAAAGTGCCTCGTACAAGTCGGTGATCACTTCCGGTGTTGAACCTGTTGATCACTGAGACATCTTTGAATATACGCCTCTTATCCGTCATGATAAAGTCGATCTCATTTTTAGTCACGTTATCGGGGCTCTGCCAGGTCCACTTTCTATGGGGCTTCTTCTTGAAGAAGGAATTCATCAAGAATAGCCCTTCTCGTTCCAAAAAATTGACCAGCATCTGCCCCCTGTGATTCCTGGTCCCAATACCATGTGGGCCCATAACCGATTCGGTGTCCGTGCGTACTCCCACCTTGGCGTTGAAATCCCCCATGACAACATTGAAGTGGGCCCTTGAGGTGTTGTGCAGGGCTTTATCTATGTCATCGTACATAGCTTCTACTTCGTCATCCGAGTGTGTGGTGGTCGGCGCATAAACCTGTATGACCTTAAGAGAATACCTATCGGTCAGTTTGAGTACAAGATACGCTACCCTAGACGACACACTGGATATTTCCACAACGTTGTCAGTGAGGGACTTGTTGACGAGAAATCCGACACCGCCCTGGGAGAGGCTGTCGCCTTCTCGGAAGTAGAGTAGATGGCCTGATTCCAAGGTCACTGTGTCCTCCCCCTCTCTACGGACTTCAGACAACCCCAGAACATGCCATCGTATATTGTCTAACTCTACCTCCAATTCGGCTAGATGTTCGTTGAGCCTCAGAGTTCGTCCGTTATACGTAGCCAAGGTCAATGTGTGGTAGCCTTCCGTAACCCGGGGATTCTTAGCACCCCGTGCCCCACCGACGCTATGACCGCTACCGTGGCCAAGCCTGGTGAGGCGGCCGGGAACTCGGGGCCTTTTATTTGGTGCGTTTATCATTGGGAGGTAATGCCCTAATCGCCACGCTGGGCAGGCGGGTTGGCGATCGCAGTGGATGGAGAATACCAGAAAACGCTGCTGCCCATTCTCTGGTCTATGGAAGCTGCAGATGTTCTGCCTCGACCATTAGTCGCCTTGTACGACACCCGAAAGTATAATGGGTTGGTGCTATTCTACTCCGCCGGACACCACGCGGCCAATCGGCCATCGGTTCAATTTGAGTTGCTTCCTTAAAATGATACGATTATTTAATATAGTATACACTGTTTATTATGCTTATGAAAGTATTGGTGGTAGGTCTCTCATATGTGACAGGCCGTCTGGGTAGCTACCAACGCAATTTATGTTTCTCTCGCCAAACAGCAGTGTAAATTCGCTGTTGTGTTCCGATTTGAAGGAAATTGTAGTAGTAATTGAGTGATTGTTGGACATAATGAGACTGAACATGTTATGTCTCCAAATGGCGAGTGCAGTGGAATGCCAAATATTGTTTTATAAATTATGGTGTATGCAGTGGCGTAACTACGCCATCTGGGGCCCGTGGCAAAATCATCGGATGGGGGCCCCCCTTTTTGTATGGAGACGAAAACTATTAAGCTTATTTTCCGGTATCCCGGAGAAGACCAAAAGGAATATATCTATTAGTGTCACTGACTTACCGTTAAATTGCGGCCGAGGCGGGTCCCTAACAAAAATCTGCGCTAGCATACCGAATAAAACCCTGAACTCCGCATTTCGGGCGGTACTGCACATCTACTAGTTGAGTGGGTCGGAATGTGTCCCTGTAGTGGTTCTTAAGATGTCCGCCCCTGAGATAACTCCCATATTCACGCGTCTTTCCTATTAAAAAAACCTAGGCCCGGCTTCATGGGATATCGCCCATGTTCATCCATTTGATTGCTGTCACATGCTGACTTTCTAAGGTCTTGGAGCGAGTTATAAATAGGCAGCTCTTGACGTATCTTGAGGATCACCAACTGAGGGTCGTTCGGATGGTGATCTTCTCATTTATATCACCCACAACCAGGTGGACGCATTGGATAGTGGGGCTGAGGCGATTACGCTAGGCCTTGAAATTGTCACCGAGTGTGGCATGGCATCGTTTTGGGGAAGCTACCTGCCTGGTATTTCAACCTGAGGAACTCTGAAAGTACATCGCCAGCTTTCTGGATGATCGCAGCATAAAAGTCGTATTGGACGGCTTTTGCATCGAGACCAAGACCATTAATTCTGGTGTTCCATAAGGCTCGGTGCTTTCGTCGACCCTGTTTATCCTGCATATCAATGACATGTTGTTTATCACCAGCTGGCATTGTTATGCAGATGCTAGTGCAAGTAAGCCAACATACTGGGTATCTCAAGACTGCTACCGAAAACGAAGCCGGATAGTAGTTTTAGTGACTACAAACACAATGCAACAAAAAAATTCGCAAAGAAACGCGACAATTATTTTTTATGATTTTTTAAATATCGTAATTTTTGGGTGGTAAATCCATAGTTTTTGGTAAAATAACAATTTAAACTCTTTTATACCTTAGATTATTTATTAATAAAATGGTATACACTTTTATTTAAGGAAAAAAAAATGTATTTACCACCCAAATATGGGCATAGGAAAAAAATAACAAAAAAAAATTGTCGCTTTTTTTTGCAACTTTTTCTGTTGCATTGTATCTGAAGTCGTTTAAACTACCACCCGGCTTCGTTTTCGGTAGCAGTCTTGATATACCCTGTATATCTGACTACAGAATCTCTATCGGGGATCCGTTAAGGAAAGATGGTCTCAAATTTTGTCGGAAGTCGAGACCTCTCTGGGGCAGGCCTCTCAATGGGGTAAATTGAGCATAGCACAATTTAACCCCACGGAGATATAAGTTTGCTTGTTTACAACCAGGAAGACCCCTTTTGTCTGAAGACACTCTCTCTAAGCATATAATTCGGGTCAATTATTGATAAAATTGCAGTTTAGGTGTCATTTGGAAGGCAAGGGCAAATTGGCCAGCAAAAAGTTAAGGATTCTCAACAGAACCAAATGGTATCGGATCATCGGTTATTGCTCTATAAATGCGACGATCCGGCACGACGTGGAGTTCTGCTCTCACCTCTGGCTAGAAGCCCCCAAAACACCAGCTCCACCCATTTGACTCATTACAGCGCCGAGCTCTTCGAATCATCGATAATCCCGATCTCACAGAGAATGTGGAGCCGTTAGGATTGCAGTGAGACTTTAAGACTCTCTGTGTAATCTATCAATTGTTCCACGGAAAGTGTTCTGAGGCAGATGGTTCCACAATCGCTATTCTCCCATCACACTTCCCGTCACCGCAGTAGAATTCATTCTTACTACCTGGAAACTATCCGTTCCCTTAAAGTACCTTTCCAGTGTTCTTTCTACCACGCACGTGCAAGCTCTGGAATGAACTCCCAGCTTCGATATTCCCTGAGCGCTATAAACTGTCCTTCTTTAAACTAGGCTTTAAGAAAGTACTGTCCTTACGGTAAGAAGTGACTTCATTTTGCTAGATCCCTGGATTCTGGATCTGCAAAAGTCTATGAGCGGCGGTGACCGCTGACCGTAAGGCGGGCTATATGCTCGTATACCTGCAGGTCATTAAAAGAACTCCGCAACGAGGCCAATTAGTCGTCGTAATATCTTTACTACGTGGCCGGAGCCCAAACGCAGCAATGGTGATGGGGCCTCCTCAGAAGCCTAATACATTGAAGTTTCGTTCTTTTTTAAAGCGAATCCGCACTGTAATCTGTACATAATAGTTTAAAAAAGTTAGTAAAATTCGCGTAAATCTAAAAGAAAGAACCATTATTATTATTTTTATGTATCAAAAATAAACCTTGGTATCTTTAATGGAAACTAAAAAAATAGTTTTTAATTATCAATTTTGTTGGTAATAAATTGGCTAGGTTCTTCTCTGCTTACAGCCTCTCGAGCCTGAGGGGCCGGGCCGCCGGGGGCCCCTAAGGTCGGGGGCCCGTGGCATTTTGCGCACTATGCCACCCTATTGTTACGCCACTGGGTGTATGGTTTTTCTACCGTCCATGAGCGGTCGTATTACGTATAGTACAGCGGCGTGCACAGGATTATGACACTGGGTATGCGGCGGAGTACTCGGTCATAAAAACTTTTCTGTTATAGATTTCCCCAAAAAAATATATATATATTTAAGCAGGCCTCCATAGGTTTTACTGTATGAACATGCTTCTTTGCCGCTTAATAGAAATTATTTAAATCTGAATATACCGAATCAGTCCACACTGAACTAGAATTACTAAACAATATTCAAGGAAAACAATTTAATTTAATCGCGTGTAGTGTGTACACATTTTTAAAAATTCTATCCATGGGTTCAGTGATCAGTAAAGCCATTCTATGCATACCCAGCATTAATTGTGTAACAGCGCCATCTTCGACTTGTTTTGGAACTGACAACTATGTGGTTCCATTTTGAGCATGAAGATAGACCTCTATTTCATATATAATAATGTACTCTGTGCGGTTCATAACTTTTAACATGAAACTTTCGAGATAAATTCCCTTTCTGCTCGTTTAGTAGTTTTAACTCGGGTACACACCTACCTTTGCACACAATTTGAATCTTTTCACTGAATGACAATGGTGAGAATTGTTATTTTGATTTTTTAATAAACACATAATTTCAACACAAATCTCAAAATTAAATAACATTTTCAAAAAATCAACAATCTTACTAGTAAAACCAAAGCACTACAATTAATAAGCAAACAAAATAGTAAACAATGCTTATCACATATTTAAACAAATAAAACCTTACTAAAAAATGCATAATGTGCGTACGTGATTTATTAGATTTTCGTCTATTATTTTTACTCGGATTATAGGCAACGAACATTCCCGATTACTCCCGACAAATGCCGAACACTCGTAGCCTGCCGCTGGAGTCGCGGCTTTCGATATTCATGGGTGTGCGCGTTGCGAACTGTGCACGGACACCAAAATTACTATATACATGCAAACAAATGTCCTGCGAGACGCGGCGGCATGAGTTGGTTGATTAGGTACATTAATTTGCAGCGCCGCGCCCCTTGCTTGTCATTTAACGCCTGACAAACATAATGTTTGTGTGCTTGCAAATACGTGCTATTTATAAAATATTAGGCGTTTTTAAATTATGATATTTTGTTTATTCTTTTATTTACTATTAATTTAAGTCATCTAAAACGTACGTAAAGCACTGCATTTCTGCCTACAAGGAGCGCACGCCCCTGGTATGGTAATAGCACATTTGTGTCGCCATTCATCGCAAAAAAAAAACAACCACTGTAAAATATTACGAATAAAATTAACAAGTAAATATTGTCTCCTTTGTAGATTTAAATCTACAAAGCAGCGGTTTTATTATAAAAAACATTGATTACTTCGTATTTGAAAAGTTATACATATTACGACGTACCTTATCTTTAACAGATGTCATTATCAACATTTCTAAAGATTTGGATCAAATGTATATAGATAATATGTTACTTTCCAAGTTTATCTAGTTTTGTATTATCAATACCTACATTGAAACATTAGTAAGTGTGACTTACCGCGCGAAATTCAGTTGGGGACTAGAACATTGTTAACGGTACTGGATTTTTCTAATGTTCGTCAGTCAGCTAAAGGAAATCCACCACCAACTTGCTGAATATAGGCTTCTTTAAAGGACCATCACAGCAGTCAACCTGAAACTGCCAGCGGCAGGTCATTCCATCTATACTATAGATTCTAGAGGTTAAATATCCAAAGCCGCATTTGTCTTTGTCTGACTTCCACTGAAGAACTTTTGAATGGATAAATCCTTATGCAGTTACAGTATTTAAGATCAAAACATCGAAGCATCTTATAGGAGAAATCTTATAATCTGAATTACTACTGACTGAATTATTTAGACATTCCCGGAGACTCGCCGAGCTTCAATGCTCGGTGTCATTACAATGTATGCTTGTTGATCCTGGCTTACAGCCGTTGCAGTTGTGTGTGTGTTGTGATGGCGGGACAGTCTTCAAAAAGTAAAAAAAAACTGATCCATTTTCAAACTTTACATTTAAATGCAACTACAGAATCTTTTAAAATAAATCTCGCATCAACATGACGACTATAACATCGGCCATGACTTTCATACGTGAATGCGATAACAGCGAAATGATTTTGATAACGGCCCGGCACACTGATAAGCGTCGAGTTGTGGATAACGCTGTATTTGGTAAACAAACTTTGCATACTATTATAAATAAAGGTTAGCTGCCGAATAATATGACAGAAACAACTTTCAACAGATTGCTATGGATATCCTTGAGGACTATTTTCAGTGGATAAGCGAGAAAGAGAGAGATATATTATGATGTCTTCAATGGCGAAATAAGTAGGTCTCTCATAATTGTGAGAGGGCGCCTGGGTAGGAACCAATGTGATATATATTTTCCTGCCAAACATAAGTGTAAATGCACTGTTGTGTTCCGGTTTGAAAGACATTGTGGCCAGGATAACTTTTGGACCTTTTGGTAACCTTTTTATATTTAGACTTAACATCCTATGTCTCAGGATGGCGAGCGCAGTGGATTGCCAAGTATTTTTAATTCATGGTGTTGTTTGATTTTTCTACTGTCCATGAGCGGTCGTATCGCTTACTATCAGGCGTATGGTATGCTCAGCTCGCCATTATGTAAAAAAAGTATGTACTACGTATTTTTTTTGGAAGGACTGTGTAGCTTGTACGTATAATGGCTTGTTTTTAGGCATGAAATCTTCAGCACATACAATGAAGGGAAACCACAATAACACATATAAAAATGTAAAAAACCCCACCGCTTCCTGTTGACATAGATTAGATATACAACACCGAAGTAAGTTATAATTGATTGTTGTTTAGTAACACTCCTTGCTCCGGACTCCAGAACTTCAGGAAAGGTAAATTTTATATGTTTAGTAGTAAGCAATAATGTATAATCTGCATTTAAATAATGAAATAGGAAGTGATTATATCTCTTTAAAGAGAAAAAATACAAGTTCCCATAAGATACTATCTCATCAAATTTTGAAATATGCTCAATTTGGGAATCAAACCTGATAGTCCGAAACTAAATTGCATACCTTAATAAAACAGCCAATAAAGAGCGCATTTTAAAAATAATAATCCAGTCGTATTTATAATCATGGAAAGGTATCAGAATGAGTGCGCAGTTAGTACTGATCTTTAGGAGAGAAAGGTACTCCAAGGTGACTCGCAAGGTCCATATTTCGAGCCAACGCAGGCACGCTGGTCTGCCCTTGACCTTTGTGGCGATGTCTTGCAAGTGGCTCGAAAAGCAAGTCACTTGTTGTGGTACCGAAGTATTTACAAGGTATGGAATTTAACCGTCGAATTAGGGAATCTAAAACTATACCCTTGCTAGTTGGTACTGATTTTGGGAAAACTTGTGTGTTTGTTACTTATTCACGCTTAAACAGCTGGACCAATTTGGATGCAATTTGATACGGAAGTAGCTGATACCCTACATTAACACATAAGCTTCTTTGATCCTAAAAATGTAGTGTTCTATTGGTATGAGCAAGGAATTCAAATATGTATATTTGCTACTCTTTTAAGCTCAAAGGGATAGTTCGGGATAGAATATAGGGTGAATGGGATATAAGAGGACAGGATTGCATGTCTTGTTCCATGGAATGAAATGAGATGGGATGCAACGGAGTGAAACGGGAAGGGATGAAACGGCAATAGCAGAATAAAGGACGACAGTCGCGTTGAGTTTAAAAATAAAACAGAGGCCCAAGCAGGAACATTTTGAAGTATCGTATAGTAATAGTATCGTGACAACGATTACTATACTATTACTACAACGATACTATGCGTCAAAAATTATTCGTGCTACCACTTTTCATACATTTTTATAGTAAAACTATCACTAAACTATTCGATTACCATACTATAGTGTCGTAAACGTTTCCCGCTGCCATAATTTAGTTCCAAATACGCTCACAATGGCGCTGTTCAAATTCCCATACAAAATTTTACTATTACGATTACTATACTATAGAGCCAAATGTTCCTGCTTGGGGCACAGAATGCCACGGAATATGTTTCTGATGTGGACTGGACTAGAAAATTTTCTGCGTCCGGGCGAAGCCGGATCTGGCCGCTATTGTTAACAAAGCAACAAAGCACCTGATGGTACGTGCAGTTAAATATGTCGATCAGGTCGATCCTATAATGTTAGCAATAGCTCAAATTTTGCGTCGACAGCAGCCTCACATAATAATAATAATAAGCCCCCTAAAATCCAACCACACGTCCTGATCGAACATCTGATCACGTGGGGGGCGGGCAACACAATGTTTTCTTTACTGATGTGGCTAACGTGGCAATGGTAACCCATTAAACATGGAGACTCGTTAAAGAAAGAAAATGAGAGGGCCGCTTCCCGGGGGCGATCGCCGGGGCACACCTGGAGCTGACGCTGGGTGTTCCAGCATACGAACCGTCAGCGGTGAGGAGCTGAGCAGGCGGACTCCCACCGGGTCACCCGAAAATATTACAGCCGACAATGACCGACTGACTGACAGCAGATCAAATAGCCCCATAGAACCATATAGCCCCAGTACAATATCGTATACGCCGTCTATATCTGATACACTTTCATTACCTAGTTCCCCACCAACTACACGAGAGCCACCCATACTAGCTTTAGATGCTGCACGGGAGGTTAATACCTTTTTACCCGTGACCACTAAAGCTGGGAAACCCAGAGTGCGCATGTCATGGAGTAAAGAAGTAAACCTATTTATTATGCGCACTTACTACTATGTTACAAAATTAGAGACAGACATGACAATATATAGGAAACAGTTGCATGAACATTTTTCACGACAGTACCCAGACATCAAAGTAACGGAGCAGCGCTTATCAGATCAAAAAAGAGCAATAGAACGAAATAAACTACTTTCCGAAGTTATGTTCGATCAGCTTAAAGAGGAGGTTAGGAAACAATTAAATGAAGAAGAAAATATAAACGAAAACGTTAACTCTGTAACGCCTATAAATCGTGGACAATGCAATCTATCTTATTACAGAGCGACACTGCCCTTACAACAAAATAACTCAGAACCATCGACACCTAATGTAATCACACAGATATCAGATAGATCTACACAAACGGAAACAATTAGTTTTACATTGGAAAATGAAGTAGATACTTTAGTGGAGCATAACACAATAACCGATACACACATCCAAGATATACAAAATAAATTCATAACAGCCTTAACACTATATTCTGGATTAGACCCAGCATCTCGACCGCGGTTACCTAAATTAAAATATACCCCAAAATTTAATTCATTAATTCAAATATTTAATCAAAATATACCTAATAATTTCTTATCTGAGAGCACTAAGTTAGTAGATTTACATACACTTATTTACTGTACAGCCTTAGTAATATCAGAAGAACTTAGTTATAGAATAACAGAACACACAAGAAAAGATACCAGACCAAAACACAATAAACCACCATGGCAGTACCGATTAGAAAAAGATATCGAAAAACTTAGAGCAGACTGTGGAAGACTAACTCAATATATAAATAAAAACAGGTCGAATAAAGTAGTTAAGAGAGTAGAAGAAATATTTAGAAACAACAGAGTCCATACAAAACATGAAAACAATAATAGAAAACCCGAAGAATTTTTAGATACATTAAAACAAAAGCTAGCTCTTAAAGCGCAAAGGTTAAAACGGTATAAAAAAACAAAACAACGAAAACAAGACAATGTTTTATTTACCACTAATGAGAAAAGGTTTTATCGACAATTACGATCTCCCCAAACAGACACAAGTTCCCAACATAATGAGAGTATGCCAAAAAAAGAAGAGCTAGAGAGTTACTGGGCAAGTTTGTGGGAAGAACAAAAGCAGCATAATGACGGAGCAGATTGGATAAAAGAAGAAACAAACACGTGGAATGCAATAGAAGAAATGGAATTTGATGAAGTGACAGAAGAAGATATTAATCTTATAACAACTAGACTACATAATTGGAAATCACCGGGTATTGATAAAATACATAATTTTTGGTTTAAAAAATTAACTTCGTTACACAAAGCAATAGCAAAAAAACTTCACAAAAATAATCTTACATAAACAAAATATACCAGAATTTATTGCTACTGGTATAACTTATATGCTCCCTAAAGACAAAATAACCATTCAAGCTTCCCAATACCGACCAATACACATGTCTTCCTACAATTTACAAAATACTAACAGCAGTTATTTCAACTAAAATTAATGCACACATTCAAAATCACAACATAATAGCAGAAGAACAGAAAGGATGCAGGCAGGGCCACATGGGATGCAAGGAACAGCTTGTGATTGACTCTGTAATACATAAACATGCTACCTCTAAAAATAGAAACCTGCATTGTACTTACATATATTATCAGAAAGCATTTGACAGTGTACCTCATTCTTGGCTGATCCAAATACTTAAAATATATAGAATAAATAAAAATATAATATTCTATTATATTTTTCCTACAAAATGTAATGAAATACTGGAAAACTACTTTACATTTGACTAGTCGAAATAGTTCGATCACGACACGAGAAATAAGCATTAGGAAAGGAATTTATCAGGGTGATTCCTTGAGCCCTCTGTGGTTCTGCCTTGCCCTAAATCCATTGTCACGAGTGCTAAACAATTATCGATCCGGATACCACCTTAAGCATATGTCAGGTAATATAACTATCTCCCACCTCATCTATATGGATGATATAAAACTTTACGCAAAAACTGAAAAAGATATGAAAACTTTAATAGACGCTACATCCATCTTTAGTAAAGATATTAACATGAATTTCGGTCTTGATAAATGTAAAACAGTACACATAATAAGAGGTAAAATACGACCTGGCGACTACATAGTTAATCAGTCGGAGATAATAACCGCGATGGAACCCACTGACTTATATAAGTATCTAGGTTATAAGCAGCTTAAAGGAATAGACCATACGAACATAACAAATAGTTTATCTGCTGAGTATCAGAGAAGAATTAATGCAATATGTAAAACCCAACTCTCTGGAAAACACCTTATTAAAGCACTTAATAGCTACGCAATCCCTATCCTGACATATTCTTTTGGTGTAATAAAATGGTCAAAAACAGATATAGAAAAAATAGAGCGAACTACAAGAACCACACTCACAAAACACAACCACCTACACCCTAAAGCAGCGGTCGAAAGACTGACTATCAAAAGAGAAACAGGAGGCAGAGGCCTTATAGATATTTATCATCTTTGGCTAAAACAACTGTTTAATCTTAAAACCTTTTTCATCACAAAGTCTCATACGAGCAATTTACATAATGCAATAACCCATAATGATAATAACTTTACCCCGCTAAATCTACAAAATCAAACTAACTTACAAAATCCTAATGATATAGACCGACAGCAAAAGAAAATAGAAGATTGGAAGAAGAAAGTATTGCACGGCCGACACCCACACGACTTAGAACAGACTCATATTGATAAAATAGCTTCTAATAAATGGCTCAAAATAGGCAATATTTTTCCTGAAACCGAAGGCTTTATGATGGCAATACAGGACCAGATTATAAATACTAAGAACTACAGAAAGTTTATTATTAAAGACCCTAACACAATAATAGATAAATGCCGAAGATGTCACGCTCAGTCCGAAACTATCCAACATATTACCGGAGCTTGTATAAGTCTTACACAAACAGATTATACACATAGACATAATCAAATAGCTTATATCATTCACCAATCACTTGCCCGTAAATATTCGTTTATACAAGACACTAACACACCCTATTATAAATATAAACCTGAAACTATTCTTGAAAATTCCTCATATAAACTTTATTTCGACCGCGCTATTCTCACTGATAGAACTATTCATTACAATAGGCCGGATATCACTTTGCAGGATAAGATAAATAAAACCACCTACCTCATTGACATCGCTGTTCCTAATACCCACAACATCCAAAAGACAATAGCTGAAAAAAATAATAAATACGGAGAATTAAAATATGAAGTTACAAGAATTTGGAAACAAGAAAAAGTCTATATTGTACCCATAGTCCTCTCTACTACCGGAGTTATACCAAAGCACCTACATCATAGTATAAAAGTTTTAAGCTTAAATAAATCGATATATATTACTCTTCAGAAAGCATCCATATTAAATACCTGTAGAATAGTCAGAAAGTTTATGCAAATAGACGAAAATGAAATAACGCAACATAGCACCTCTACCACTGTACCATTACCCTAAACTTATCGTAAATTGCATTTGCTTGGCTTCGGCTCGCAGGTGCAATTAATACCAGCCGAGTGCTGAGAAAATTTAAGGTAACGGAAAATAATAATAATAACTCTTTATTATAACACCATATACAAAGGATAAACAAAAGACAAAAACAAAAGAAAAAAGAAGAAAACAATAGTTATAGAAACATAACGTTGGTGATATAACTGGCGGTCTTATCGCTTTAAGCGATTTCTTCCAGACAACCGGTTGGTAAAGGAAAGATCCAATGGTTATGGACGGTGCTTATTATTAACAATAAACTTACATGCAATATAAATATATAAATACCGATATAAAACGAATAAATGCAAGATATGATACACTTAAATACAATATAATACATATACATACATATATACATAACAATAATAGTGAATGGTGACAAATCTATTGCGAAAGGTAGAAAGCTTTCACCCTTGATTTAAATATTTCCAGCGAGGACGATCGCTTAATTGTAAGAGGCAAAGCGTTCCACAGCCGCACTGCCTCAACAGTAAACGAACGGTCATAAAATGACGTCCTATGTGCTGGAAACTGCAACATCAGATTCTCTGATGACTTAAGAGAATGTGAATTAGCAGTATGTAGGAAATTAAAACGTTCCTGAAGGTAGCGCGGAGAAGAGGGATTAAACAGAACACTGTAGAGAAGAGACAGGATATGAGCATTTCGGCGACGACGTATACATACACATAATGTGACAGCTAAGTTGTTTACATCGATTTTCTATTATGCATTTGTACCATTCTGGTGGAACAGACCAGTTGTTACCATAGCTTCAACGAGTTGAATGAAGAGGAATCCTATGGCCGAATAAAATGGCATTAACACTGTTACAATTGTATTATACTCAGCAGTGAAAACCTCTTTCCGAACCGGGTTGTAGATAAACAAATTACTGAATCTAAATGATGTTAATAGATTCAATAAATTATTATCATTTTCAGTCAATGTTTATGTAAACCATATTTTGTTTTATCAACAAACTTTAGTAAAACTTTTAGATATGATCAACTTTGTAAACTCTCTTCCACAAACATTTCTAAAATTTTAATAGTTATAATAAACTTCTTATAAGTACATTAATTTTGGAAAATCAGCGTTTCAATTATTTTTAAATTAGAACTCAGCATGAGTTCTAAATAAGTTCCGTCAAAGAGTCCAAATGTGAGTAATAAACAATGACTCAACTAACAAATCATAACACGTTGACAGGTACATTATAATTACAATTCTTTAATAATTGTCTAATCTAATGTATTTTATTTAATGTTATTCATACTAGTTATCAAAAATAGCGCGCAACAATCGCGTAGATAATCACAAATGACATGTTGCAGCGAATGTTCAGGTGAAATTAAGGATAAACAGAAGGATCGAATTCATCGTTTAATTTACTGTTTTATTTGCACGGAAAACACTTATGTCAATTTCTGAATTGCGTTTTAAAGTTTTCTCAAACTATTAACCAAACAATATGAAAGATATAATACATTAATTCGGTTTCTCGTTTCACAGCCAGTTTCTTAACTAGCTGCGCCACGGAGGATATAATTGACTAATTGATTTATCTCTTGATTATGTATTAACATCATAATATTCTACGATAAATTGCAAGATCAGAAAACCCTTTTTGATATGACAGTTCCATTAGTAAATCACAATTTTCTTGATCGGAAATTACTCAATAAAGTATACCTGACAACCCTATCCTCCCAACATAGCAAACAAAATATACTTTTATGGAACAATTCACACACAAAATAATCGTGAACACAATAAATATTATTACAAAATGGGTTGATTGCAACATTGTCTCAGTGTCATGGTATTCACGGGCGGGGTCACGCGGCTCTGGCGACCACACCGCGATAACACCGACAAATTAGACACAGATAATTAGCTCGGCTTCTATACGAGTAAACATCACGCATCCAGCAGTCACAACGCAATCTATACTTCTATGCTAAAATCTCACTCACTGGTGAAAGGTTTTCATATGTGAAAGCCCGCCGGGGTGTGCCAGACCATATAAGAGCATATTTACTGGTGATAGGTCTCCCATATTTGAGAGGCCGCCTGGATGTATACTACTGCAATGCCTATTTCTCCCGTTAAATACAATTTTAAATGCACTGTAATGTTTCAGATTGAAGGACATTGTAGCCAGAGTAACTACTGGAGATATTGAGACTTAAGCTCAAAACACATTATAGGTTTTCGTCTTACGCATAGAGTAAAGAGCGGTAAGTACGGGGCCAACTGACCAATCAGGACAATGGAACGTACAAGGTTCTTTCTATGTAGTCTGTGGTCACGTCTTAAGCGTATGACCTTTAATGTGCACACAACAAAAGAATCCAATGTTCAGATCGCTCTGAGACGCGTTGCTCTAGTATTTATGGCCGCTTCTTTACTCTATGCGTAAGACGAAAACCTACAATGTGTTTTCACCTTTAACGTCTTATGTCTCAGGATGGCAAGCACAGTAGATTGCCAAGCAATATGTATTGTGTCCAATTAGCACAGTCTCTGTGATGGGTCCATCGTGGACTTCATAATATGTAATGAGCGTACGTTCTGCCAGTGCTTCTTGAGCAGAGACACCAGGAAATTGATTGACAAATGCACGTTCTGTGCAAGCTCATCAGGGGTCATGTCAATCATGTCAATCTTCTGTGTCATGGACTCCTGGTGAGACAGGAGACCAGGGAGCTTACCAGCCTTGTTCAGGCCGGGACCTTTTTAATTCAAGGTGTTGTTTGGTTTTCCCACTGTTCATGAGAGGTCGTATAGCTTGCCATCAGGCGAACTGCATTCTCGTCTCGTTGAGGTATTTTATGTGACCAGAACCACACTTCAAACACGCCACGCAACGTAGCATCGCGTGTTCTGGTTCTAGTCACATAAAATACTACAATTTGATTTGATTCAATAGGTGTCGTGTCAGGTCAGATTGCGTTTCAGTAGTATGTTTCGGGCCTTATTTACTGATTTTACCCCGGATTTGGTTTAATTTTTTTGTGGTCATCAATGGCTGTTACAATTTAACTAACATTATTTAAAAATAATTAAATTAAAAAGTTAATTGGTTTTTGCGTTCCGACCTACGAAGAAGGAGCTCACTATGTCTTGAGGTTTTATTTCAATGTGTAACATCTAAGAAATCATTAAGCAAACCATTCTGTATTTCTCTCTCTTGTAGTGCCCTTCTACCAGTGAAGGCAGTGAGTTCAGAATACTGTCCCTTGTGTTTTGTGAGTCTGCCTATCTTAAATCATGCACTGCCTCAACTTACATGGGTCACTATGATTCGTTTACCATATACCGGGTTTCTCAAGACTGCTACCGAAAACGAAGCCGGGTGGTAGTTTTAGTGACTACAAACACAATGCAACTATAAATTTCGCAAAGAAACGCGACAATGATTTTTTATATATCGTCATTTTTGGGTGGTAAATCCATAGTTTTTCCTAAAATAATAATTTAAACACTTTTATATCTTAGATTATTGATAAATAAAAGGATAAACACTGTTATTTTAGGAAAAAATGTATTTACCACCCAAATATGGTCATAGGAAAAAAATAACAAAAAAAAATTGTCGCTTTTTTTTGCAACTTTTTCTGTTGCATTGTGTCTGAAGTCGCTTTAACTACCACCCGGCTTCGTTTTCGGTAGCAGTCTTGATATACCCTGTATATCGGTCGCTAAAATTAAGATCTCACATGCAATACTTCGATGACCAAAGCAGTTTCAACTTCCAAGAATTCAAACTGGAATAGTATGCATATTGCATATCCTGAGGACAACTAGTCCAATATTAAGCCAGTTATGTAGCGAATAATAGGGGTCGTCGGGTCAGCGGCAGAACTAGACGAATCTTAAACTGCAGCACTGATAGGTCACGTGCTAGAATGAAGAGTATAAAATGTAAATTGGAAATTATTTGTCTTAGAACGGGATATGCGTAGAAAAGTACGCGCAACTTTGGAGTTTTAGGATTTGGAACTATATACCATAATTCCGAAATAATCCGCTGCCTGGATGGGTACCACCGCAATGTCTATTTCTCCCGTCAAACAGCGGTTTAAATACACTGTTGTGTTTCGGATTGAAGGATATTGTAGCCAGAGTAACTACTGGACATATTGAGACTTAACATCTTATGTCTCAGGATGGCGAGCGCAGTGGAATGCCAAGCATTGCTTTGTAATTCAAGGTGTTGTTTTTTGCTACTGTTCATGAGTGGTCGCATCGCTTACCATCAGGCGAACGGCATGCTCGTCTCGCCATTCACAGCAATAAAAAAAAAACCGGATTGAATCCTTGGGATTTATCAACTCAAATTCTTGCCTAAGCATCAAGATATGGAACAGTTTGGCCCATCTATCACCCAATCTGATTGGTTGGACCTACACGTCTCTGCTCCACTAATATCTGCTTCGTAGGGAATATCCATACGATGCATCATACTATAGAATTTTCTTCAGAAAACTACGGAACGCAATGTAAACGGTCCGACACGTGTCATCTCCAACACGGACCGATATAGCGAGGTCGGTGGCCCGCAATGGATAACAATATTTGCACCGAACGCATTAACTTGCACGCACGAGAATCGTTGTGTAAACAACTATTACATAGTCAATGGCCCTATATCATTGATCGTTATACACGTGGTGCCATGTTTGTCATGTATACAAGTGATTTTCAGGTGGTTTTGGGACATACACAGACTCTTCTAGGCTAGGAAGTATAGGTTAGTTGAAGTCCAAAGATGTTTATCTTATCTCTTTGATGTCGGCAATTGTACTGTCAATGTTATTGAAACAATTAAATTCTACAAAATAAGGGATATGAATCATTTATTGATACGTTAGTAATATCGATGCATAACAAAAGCCAAATATTTATCTGAATTATGTTAGGGTTGTCACTTAAAATAATCAAGGAATCCTAAATAAATATAGGTTTGGTAGGATGTATAAATGTTTGTTTCTATTTCACGCAAAAACTACGGAACGGGTTATTATAAAACTTCTCAATATCTTAGATCATGCATCTGAATAACACATAGGCTTAAAATAACCCAAATTTTCTTAAAGATTTACTAAATTATCACACAGTTAAACAAGCAAAATAAAATAAGGCTCTATTAAAGCCAAAAACAGTCATTCGAGAACCGAGGGCATGGCGGGCTGGAGTTAGTCACTCGACCTTCAGTTTGGCGCACAGTTACCACGAAAGTCGACACCAGCGACCAGCTTTCGACTCGCATGGGGGACGAGAGTAACCTGACACCTCACAGTCACCCATTTTCCCAATAATCCACTATTGTAAAGGAACTTTATATTATGGTCGGTGTGAAAATAAAAATATTTCTCAATGTGAATGTCACGGCCGTGGAATTGACTATTTTTGTAAAAAACAATGAATTTGAAGGTCTTGTTTTGTGTTAAAGAGATAATGAAAGTTAACGGAAAGTTAAAATATTGGGTATTAATTTTTATACTTGGTAATTTTATTGTAAAAGTAAAAATGAACCAAGACCTTATTATGGTTTGAAAAGTCATCCTAGGACTATAGATTTTCATTACTGTGTAATTTCAAATAATTATTTAATTTCAAATTATTTTTATTAACAGAAGAATTTCTATGGTAGATATGCAAAAGTTCGCCATGCGGCAGTGCTACAGCGTGCTGGGCTACACGGCCTAACCCCTTTCAATCGTACTCTCGATTGTAGGGAAGGGCCATGCAGTGGGACGTATATACGGAATGAAAATGTTTAATACTCGAGACTATTAACATTTTACATACAACTTGCAACTTAAAACTAATACCGGCAAACGTATTATTTTACAAAACTTAATCTATGTAATTTAAGCGTTGCATATATTATATGGCATAGATTTGAATTCTTGAATAGAACTTATTTTTTACGCGTTTGTATGTTTTTTTTTCTTTTTATAAATTATCGGATAGCATTACAGGTTCCATAAAATAAAATAGAATAACCATATTATTTAAAAGTAACTAAAGGAAGCTGCAATATGAAACATGGGTCGTATGCATGTGTTTAAGCCGTGTGCATAAAATTAAGTCGTAAATTAGATTCCGAACCGAATAATCATTTAGCAACATCATTATCGATATGTCTTGTGTTCCAAGTTATTGTATATATGACGAGGAAAATTCAACTTTGGCTCATTAATTTTAAGATCGTTAATTGATCAGTAGTTGATAGTGAGATGTGCTGTTTAGTTAGCGATAAAATTTGGCAATTTGCCTGAGAACAATAATTGACATAGTACCGACTCAAGTCACGTTTTTGTACACTTTTATTTGTAGAGTCAGAAAAAAAGACGTTTTGCTGTTGCAAGCTGCGCAAATACGGACTTGTGTCACCAAACGAAATGTTTATACGAATTAAAATTCCGAATTCTTTATATACAGAACGTATACTTTGTTTGATATTTCAAAAAAAGCGCTTGTAGAATTGCTGTTTATAAAAATTAAGATTATGAGGATGTGCATTAATCCACGGATTAAAAATTGACAATCAAAGCAACTTTGTTTCATGCCTTTATTTATATTATTTAGCTTCTTCAAATATTACGTAAACAAATCAGAATCCCATATAAAAGAAGTTTCTGGTCGCATGATGATTGATTCTTCCACTTTTACGTCTAAATTCAAGCCATTGATAGATTGATAAATTTGAGCAACTTCTGACCACTTCGACAATATTAGTTAAAGATAACAAAAAATTTAAAACTAATGATGATACAAAAATCCTTCACAATATTAATATTTATTATAATTTTCTAACCCTACAACGCGATCGCACGAAATACCATTAATTCCTTACACGCATTCTAAATGGAAATTAGTGTGGAAAATAGCGAGAACCTATCAATTTGTATACAAAGGCCCTCGGGCGAAATGTAACCAAAATTGAGAGATGAGATAACTTAAATTGGTTGAGTCCAAATTATAATGTGAATCAAGAAATTAGTTTGTAAGTCGACAATATGTAATAAAACGCATCTGTGTTGAGAATAGTTTCTCCTCTTGGTGCCCCGTATCTGCTGGCGTTCCACAGGGCGGCGTGCTATCTCCTATACTTTTCGCAGTTTTTATAAATTCCATCACTGACCACATTTGCTCCTCCTACCACCTCTACGCAGATGATCTCCAAATTTACTCCCAGGCGCCCTTGAACAACTTGGCTGACGCTATTTCTATTATAAACACTGATATTAAACATATTTGTGACTGGAGTCGGACCCATGGATTGATGGTTAATCCATCCAAAACCCAGGTGATTGTGGTCGTTAGCCCTAAATTGGTTTCCAAAATTAATTGGGATCTACTACCATCCATCACCTGTAATGGCACTATCATCCCATATAGTGAAACCGTCAAGAATTTAGGTTTATTTATTGATAGGTCTCTCACTTGGGGTCCGCAGCTTCGTGAGGTTAGTCGAAAGCTGTTTGCCTCGGCAAGGTCCTTGCGAAGGTTGAGCAATCTTCTACCCATTACCACGAAGAGTTCACTTGCGCAAACTCTCCTTCTCCCTATCCTTGATTATGCTGATGTCAGCTATCTAGATCTCACCGAGGACCAACTTAATAAGCTTGAGCGTCTCCAAAATCTCTCTATCAGATTCATATTTGGGCTTCGCAAATATGACCATGTTTCAGAATTTCGTACTAGGCTCAAGTGGTTACCCATCCGGTTTCGTCGGAATACTCATATTCTTTCACTTCTACACAAAATTTTGTTTAATCCTCTAACGCCTTCGTATCTTAAAGATCGTTTCGTCTTTCTCCATGATCCGTTTTCAAGATCCTTGAGGTCGTCGGAGAACTTGAAACTAAGAATGCCCTTGCACTCCACAGTATTCATGGACAAATCATTTACTGTCCAAGCTGTCCGACTGTGGAACTCTCTACCAGCTGAGTTGCGACGGACTGAAACACTGTCGTCATTTAAAAGAAAGGTCAAAGAACATTTCCTCTCCCAACAAGAGTGTAGCTGAAATAATTTGTCCATTCTCTTCCTGGTATATTTTAGGATAGGTATATAATATGTTTATGTATATGTATGTATTATAGGTATGTTTATATATGTGTATGTATATGGATATTTATATATATTTTGTGTGTTTATGTTATATTTTTAGTTATTAATTGTAGATTATTATTATTTCTTTTACGCCTTAGACTGCCCTTTCTATCTCCTGCTAGTATATCCATCCCATGGTTGCCTGGAAGAGATTACCTAGTGTGATAAGGCCGCCACTTGTACTATTATTATTATTGTATAATATCTTCATAGTATTTATGTATAGTGCAAAAAAGAATTAAATAAATAAATAAATAAAAATCAGAAATAAAATCAGTATATATTTAGATGCAGGTTGTAATGAATTCGTCTGTATTCGATTTTTTATAATGTCGCAATGTACTGTATAACAATGACATGAAATAAACAATGACTGCCTCGGTGGCGTACTTGTACTACGGCAGGATTACAAAGCTGAGATCTCGGGTTCCAATCCCGGATCGGACAAAGTGATATTGGATTTTCTATTCACGGGCCCTACTATATTCATCCGAAACGAAGTTCGAAACTTCGGATGATCGAAGTTAATATACGATACGAATGTACCTACATATACTTATGGTCGTTATTGACTTATGGTCGTAACCATAGACATAGTTACGATGTACGTTATACAAATTCAAACTTTTACAGAGTAGATACATTCGTATCCTATAAAAAACTTTGATCGTCCGAAGTTTCGAACTTCGTTTCCGATGAATATAGTAGGACCCCATAATCAGCCTGAAGTCGGGAATTCGCGCCCGATATGGCGATACACACGCTCCCCATTACTGCGTAGGACGGAACATACAAGGCAAAATTTGAGCGTCCTGGCCCTGCCTACCCCTTCGGCGTGAGTTTATGTACATATTATGTATGTAAAAAAATGACTTTGTATGATCGTGACACCCATAACACGGTCTCTTGTTCCAAGTTTTGATAGATTCTCACCAACCACATGACTTTTATCTATTATCATTGTAAGAAAAAATTACATAAAGAAGGTAGAGGCATTGGGCCGACCATCCCACTTACCGAAATAATACATTGTCGCTTCACAACTCTTTATGAGACAGAAACTATTCCAGTCAAGTTGGCTCCTTTCTATAAGGCTATAATAGTCCAAGATATCAACGGGATTCTACTCCTATAATATGCTGATGGGCAGAGTCGAGGGCAGGTGACCTACACAATCTACTGACATTACGGGTCCAATTAACTTACGCGCTATTATCGTGGTGAGCGATAAAAATATAAATTAAAAATATTATTACACCACGATCTAAACAAGTCATTAAATCATCGTAAAACGTCATTTATCTGTGTCGACAAGCGAGTAATAGTGCTGCATACGCTTTTTCAGAATTAACTTCACGCTTGAACGGCTTGGGGTTGACAGTAACTATGAATTGACTATTAATTTATTTTGTAGCTTAACCGACTTCAAAAAAGGAGGAGATTCTCAATTCGAATGTATTTTATTTTTGGAAAAGATTTTTTCTTTTTTTCTTTTATTTACACTTATGTATCACTTACACTTTATATGTACAGCTTAAACTTTTTAGACGTGATTTTTATGAATTTATAAGTGGTTAGAAATGGTCGGTAAGTATCCTGTTTCCGCCAAATTACTTTATTTGAATTGTATGTTAGATAGTCACTGACTTGGACTCATCTTAATCTGTTTTTGAAGAAAACGTGTTTAAAAATACATTAGACAGCCTCTGTGCGTAGTTGGATAGACGCCACCTGTGAAACGAGAGGCCGCAGGTTCGATCCCTATACCGAGATCAATTTTTCGTACGGCCCACAAATATTTATTTCGGGTCTGGGTGTTTGTGAGACCGAAAATCCTCTCGTAGTACCTGATACTCACGACATAATACTTGATCTTAATGTGGGGACAGAACTATGTACATATGTGACTGTTGGGTGTTATTTATTTATAGAGGCTACTTACTAACAATGTAAAACACATACAATAGGTATTTAGTACTCAAACTGTAAGTATCATGACTCAAACTGCACACTGTACCAGCCCAACATACGTTCCACTGTAGAGTACGGGCGCTCTCTAAAATGAAGAGTGTAATTGAGACGGGTTAGGCAATACAGTCAACCTAAACGCTAGTCTACTTCAGATTGGCTGACTCAAACAATAAACGATAAACACATTAGCACTTGAGACTACATATACAAGTATAAATGTGGCGCTTGGCAACAAAACGATAAAAATGTATCGACGCACCGGTTGCGCCACTGAAGGTGATTCCAAATGTGTTACTTAATTATTATCACATCGTGTAGCAACATGGCAACAATCTTGGATTCGAATATAAAGAAAATAGCCGGTGGAAAGACATTCCTATCTGTCTCTCTTTAGCCACAAGAAGTCTACTGCTAATTATAGGCCTTCAAGATTTCCACATCGACCTGTTGGAAGCAGCCTGCATCCAGCGACTTCCTTGAACCTTAACTAGGTCGTCCTTTCACCTTGTAGGCGGGTGTTCGACACTGTGCTTGCCTGCACGTGGCATTCACTCTAGGGGCGTCACTCTATAAAAACAATATGAGCTTTGAATGTTCGGATGTTCGACGTCCGGAGTAAGATATAAGATTTCCACTTCTAAAATTAATGCTATTCTCTATTATACTTATCATTTTCTCCAAACGTTGTCTATGATGGCGACGTAAGATGGAGGAATCCAGAATTTTGTGGAGTATCTAGGCACATTAGTGAAGTTTTACGTACGGCGTCCGAACATTCGAAGTTCGTATCGTTTTTATAGAGTATCCCCCCAGAACTTTTCGGCCCCAATGGCCATCAGTATAGATATTTCTAAACATAGTGACTACCTTTCCTAGTGACGCGCATATGTATGTTGCGTTTTAAAAGCAGACAGATTCATATTTGTCTATGGTGGACATAGCGTCCGGATGTCACACGGGCCCCCACTGAAAATCAGCGCTATAGTACTGCTTTGTGTTGCAGCATATAGTTGAATGGGGGGTCATTGCTGTCTGGCTTTACACATATTACAATGTATAAACGCTTGTATTTTTATATATTTTTTATGTGTTACCATGCGATAATAAATGTTTTATGTTTCGTTGTTTCTCTTTTTCTCTAATTTAAAAAAAAAATCAAAGCGATATCACAACCTAGGATATTTATTCTATGCTCAATTTTTTATGGGAGAAAAAATTATCTCAATTTACTCACTAATTTCCTTAATAAAACCCAATTATTTTTATTGCCAACAAGGAAACCATACAAATCGAATTTTATTACCCGTTGACACTGCTCATGATTTATATCACTTCTAAATCCGCGTTGAGTACGCGAAAAGGTCATAACGTAGTTAAAATTCCGTTTAATTAGTTTAACTTGGCCTCTTAGAACTTATTTCCAATGTTAAATCCAATTTGCGACTCTGATGCCAAGGGTCTGACCGGGCACGGATTTGTATTTAAATATGGGGTGGAATTTACTCCGTTTATAAATACATCTAAAATTAGATTAATAATGATTTATTGTTCAGGTTTATCCGCGAAACAAATAAATCATGTGTTTAATATGAAGAAAATTACTTTCAGTTAATGCAAGATTGTTTTTTAAAGAGTAGGTTAGCGTGCCAAATTTAGACTGCAGTAAGAATAGGCTGATAGGAATAGTAGCATTGCATTACGAAGGACCGATGTGCAATAGCATATACTGACGAGCGGCATTTTATTTAGCCATAGATACTGCTAATGGCCGGAAATAAATAGTTTCAGATAGACCTGATATTATGACCCAAATAACGCAGAGAAAAGAAGGGTCTAATTTTTATCTGTTATACAGGGTATATCAAGACTGCTACCGAAAACGAAGCCGGGTAGTAGTTTAAGCAACTTCAGACACAATGCAACAGAAAAAATTGCAAAAAAAAAGCGGCATTTTTTTTGTTATTTTTTTCCTATGACCATAATATTTGGGTGGTAAATACATTTTTTCCTAAAATAATAGTGTATACCTTTTTATTTATAAATAATCTAAGGTATAAAAGTGATTAAATTATTATTTTAGCAAAAAACTATGAATTTACCACCCAAAAATGTCAATATTTAAAAAATCATAAAAAATAATTGTCGCGTTTCTTTGCGAAATTTTTAGTTGCAATGTGTTTGTAGTCACTAAAACTACCACCCGTCTTCGTTTTCGGTAGCAGTCTTGAGATACCCGGTATGTATTTTCAAAAGCCTGTAATTACACAATATTTTTTTCTGCGTTTTCATGGAAATTGTCACTTATTATGTGGATCAAAAATAATGGGACCTGACAAACGAGCCAGCTCAATTCGTTTATGTCATAGGCAAAGTGAGGTTGTGACCCCTATAATCTTTCTCTGAATCCGTCCCATAGATCTACCTTAGTCTAAGTTTACCTTTACGCATGCCTCGCACGCTAATTCACGTGATTTTGTTTACCTGAAACGAAAACCACTTTATTAATAAAATTATATTAACCTATTTATATATTTACATGTTTCTTATTAACATACACAGCTAATTACATTGAATAATACAGTACAGAGTAGATAAAACAAATGATATAGTGTACTGTGTACTTAATTGTTTGCATACTTGTTTTTTAAACTTGAAAATATATTAATTAAATCTAATTAAGTTTCATAAACAATCGACTGATGGTCCTCTCTCACCATTTGACCCAATTATGACGCTCGGCCCAGATTCTTCACGATTACTTCAAAGGAACTCCCTAAATTATTTATTAAGATCTGTATCTGTGTCAGCCCATGAACGTCCCACTACAGGATAAGGAAATTCTCCACAAATCACAATTGAGAGTAAAAATAAGAAGGATGCCATATAATATATAACATATATTTTTTGCAATTAAAAACTTGATTTACCCGAATTTTAAACTGGAACTCCACTTCCATTTTGGCCACTTGATATCAACTAGAATTAAAACAACAGACTTGTGTCTGAAATTTACCTAGTTATCCTCATCTATATCTTTGTACGTACTGTGCTTTCACAGAATATCCTAATGCCAAAGTATTTAAAATAATTCGTTCCATTTACATCCCTGCTCCCTTTGTATAATGTTCAAACTCCTTTGAATCTAAAACTATATTTACGCTGTTGTTAAATTTAGACATGACCTCAAAACAGTTAAAGGGGGTGATACCCCCTGCCTGTACTGCGTTCGTGCGATAATAATTCCTATTACATTATTCCACATACATTGCTGTTTCACTGACACCACATTTACTAATATCAGCACTGAGCAAGCAATGCATAATAAACATAGCGAAAGTTTTAACAACGCGTAAAAGTGACGAGGGTTTGTGGTGTGGGTGTCGCGAACTTTGATATTTCGGTGGCGCGTGGGTGTTTGGACTGCATTGGGGTCAATGTGAAGGTCAAGGTCGCATCTGAAGGTCAGTGCAATTGCGCAATATTGGGCTTCCATATCGATTGTGTACAGTATACAGGTGTACTACCTGTATACTTACTGCAGAGAGGCGGCGATGCGGCACACTCATTATTATAAAGTGCGTTAGTACGACTTTTGACAGCTTACTGCTTGTTTTTGTTTGAGAT
The DNA here is from genome assembly GCA_009982885.2 of Hyles vespertilio. Taxonomy (NCBI): domain Eukaryota; kingdom Metazoa; phylum Arthropoda; class Insecta; order Lepidoptera; family Sphingidae; genus Hyles; species Hyles vespertilio. The sequence continues at coordinate 2,470,758 of CM042812.1, read as the reverse complement.
CCGGCTGTTTATCTAGATTTTGGGGGCTCTAAGACTGATTATAAGACAAATATTTGTGCTATCCTCATTTATATTCTGGTGTTGTAAGGCAATATAATCTCTCGCAGTTTCGGATATTCATGACATAAGACTTGTATCGTAGGGTAGGACCATGCATTCTATGAATGTTTGACGAACTTATTAATCACAAAAATACATTATTCTGTGTTATTTGGTATATTATTATAATCAATTAATTTCCCACTGCTGGGCAACGGCTTCCCTCCGCCCCTTCCATTTGTGGAGTTGCTAATTGGCTATGTGACGTAACATTCATAAAATGTATTTGTACACCCAATTATTAATAACTGGAGTACAATTTTAATGAGCGTTGAAACTTATTTAATGATGTTGTAACTTCGCATCTGGTATAGATGTAATTAAAATTGAAGTTGTTCTATATGTTTTGGTCGTTTAAAATTAGTACATAATTATGTAGGATGATGTCTAAAAACATTATGCTTATAATTATTCAATGATTGCAATGAGCAATGATTAATGTTACATGGAAATTTCAAAAACCCTGAAGTATGTGCTTTTAGAATAAACCCAAGTCTTCCATCTACGTTTCTATACTTAAAAACCAATGAATATATTTAATTAAATAATCATAGTTGCTTGGAAGAAACGGACTGCTTTAAAACCCCACAACTAAGTTTAGTTTTGTTTGATTTATTCTCTGAACTGTTAAAATTACACACTTTAAATATAATTGTTGCAAAGTTCAGAGAAAATTCGCTGTATAAAATCCAAACACAAACGGAACGATGATCAAGAATTTAATAGTAAACATAAATAATAAGCAAATTAGACCGAACAATATGGCCATTGTATAATTTAACGGAACACAAACCGTCTAAAAATAGATTGTCGAGCACTAGAGCACAATCGATAAAACCCAATTTCATTCGGGGCTGCGATTAATCAAAATATTCGATGAAGCTTGCACATCTCTAAATGGTAACCGCACTTGAATGGGGCCGAGCGTGGGCGGTGAATGAAAGCGTAGGCGTTAGAGCGAGATAGTTTATAGAATCTACGGCCGCAGTATGAGTGAGAGGGGTGATTTTCAGGGGGTAAAGCCGACCCCCTCCGGGCGAGTTGGGCGCCCACGTTCGCTCAATGGACGGTGAATGAGTGACGCCGCGTCGCTCCACTGTTCCGAACATACTCGTGACTCGGTAATGCCTTATTTACAGTAAACACGGGCGCCCAAAGGGACTCAATGTTAATTGGCTGATTTGCTAATGCGGTGTTTTTGGTTCAGTAATTCGGTCAGTTAGTTCCGACCGACACTGCTCGTTAACAGATTTCGGTTGAGTGGGTTGATTTGCGACAGTTCGGAGTGGCCAATTTGTACGGGAAATAACATTTCGGTAGATAGTTGATCCGGAAATATCACTACATTTGAGTATTTGATATTTTGTATTCCATAAACCCGAATACTCCAATTACGTTTTGTAAACAGTCGTACGCCCGAATACTGGAACGCCATTTAAATAACAAGTTGCTCTTAACAGCGCACGGCCCACTTAGCCAATACATTTAATCGAGATTAACGTAGTTAAGCGCAACTTATATTTAAGTTGCGTTCCAGTATTCGGGCGTTAGTGCACAAATAAGATTTCACGCATAGGTACTGCCGCTTTGATACCATGAAAATAAAAGGGCAGGTTAAGATAAAAAGGTCCCAGTAGACGCTGGAGGGCTCTTGCTTCGGGTTCCCGGGGCCGTTCCAATTGCGCTGAAGATGGCAACGCGGGGTTTTGGTTGGTATGCCTATCGGTTTATCCAACATAATCGCTCCACTTTCCCCTGAGGTGGGGTGTTAGCGGTAAACCAGTATACCCGCGCTAACAAAAAAAAAGTTAAATCAAAAAGCGCAACTAAACAATATGTCAATTTACAATGTAGCAGATTATAGAAATTAAATTGAGAATACGTGGTGTGTGGAAATCAGGAGCACCGGGCGATCGTAATTCACGCGGGAAAAATAATTAATTGGATGTCTAACTGACAAAGAATGGAACGTCCAGGAAAAAGCTGAATGCAAACAGCTTCCAAAAGTTTGGTATGGAAATCCTTGCTAGGCCTTTTGACAAAATCATCATTTGGTTGGAGATGATTACGATAACTAACCAAATACGCGAAAAGGGTCGCATCAGGAGGGCACGTGCCGACAAAATAATTTCCACTCACAATAGTAGATCACTTGGCAAGAATCGCAGGGACTTGCTAAATATAAAAATATTGCAATAGGTCAGTGTAGAAATCTTTGAGGTAGGTCTTTGTGTGATAAGGGTTGTGATACCATGATATCCATTTACTCATACAGGTTCATATATTCACGAATGTATTCCAGAATATTCGACCTGATATACTCAACATAACGTATTTGAAATTCTTTGTGAGGGTGTATGAGTTGGATTTTTTGGTACGTTTGGGCTTGCCTATTATAAAATTAGGTATTTTTACAAGAATTACACTGTGATGATATCGGCATACCAAAGATTTAAAGAATTTTAAAAGTACCTCTCTCAGTAAATTCCAGACAACCACACTAAATCGGGTTAACTAAAAATTAAAACTGATTTTCAATTTAGCGGACGCCCCAGCCCAGGTGTGTGACATATTCCAGCCCAGTCAAATTACATGTGCTTGGACAACTTTTCTTCTTCTTTACTAAAAAAGTCTATTTCAAAAGATTAGTAATTATGAAAATAAAATAACCCTAAAACGCATACTTGGGTATTTATTTACAAACGTTGGTAATCTGTGTTATGACGCGGGCGGTGACGTCAGAGCCAGTGACGTAGGCGCCCCCTCCTGGCAGGGTGGGAGGCCTGCGTACTGCGTAAAAGCGCCGGCCGCCATTTTAATACTATATAGAATACATATGTGGGAGGGATGCGTAAGCGTGTTCCATCAAGGTTTTGAGGTTACAGGATGGGCAGAGATAAGTTTTTACGGTTTTAAGTTTTAAACATACGAGTCCAATAGATGTTTGATATGATATTAACAAATTAAGTGGTTGCGTGGAAAATCGAACCCTGGAACTAATTGAACTTAAGAAACATTTCATTAAAGCTGACGGTGATAACTTATTCAATTATTAATTTTCTTAAAACAATTGAGGTCTGGCTACATACAGGGTATATCAAGACTGCTACCGAAAACGAAGCCGGGTGGTAGTTTAAGCGACTTCAGACACAATGCAACAGAAAAAGTTGCAAAAAAAAGCGACAATCTTTTTTTTTGTAGTTTTTTCCTATTGCCCTATTTTGGTGGTAAATACATTTTTTCCTAAAATCATAGTGTATACCCTTTAATTTATAAATACTCTAAGATATAAGAGAGTTAAAATTATTATTTTAGCAAAAACTATGGATTTACCACCCAAAAATGACGATATTTAAAAAATCATAAAAAATAATTGTCGCGTTTCTATGCGAAATTTTTAATTCCATTGTGTTTGTAGCCACTAAAACTACCACCCGGCTTCGTTTTCGGTAGCAGTCTTGAGATACCCGGTATAGACAGACCACGTTAGGACCACATGACTTCTACTGTGTAATTCCCTTATTCATAGACAATTTACAAACCCATTTTAGCTATCGAATGTGTCTTTTTCGACCGACTTTTGATTTCAGTTTGAGCGAAGACAAAAAATATCGATCAACTGTCTATGAATGAAGGCCATAAGTATAATTGCTTTATTGTCGGATGCAAATATCCTACTGACTATCAGAAAAATATCGTCTGTAATTTAAAACACAAAATTGTATAAAAATGTGTTACAGATGCTATATAAGAAAAAACTGTTACAAAAAACATTTCTCAGTAAAGCAACAGAACACTGCGCCACAACGTTGGATAATAGAAATCGAAACGCGGCGCCCGCGGGATTCCATCTTATTTCTATTAAATATGAATACATCAAGTTTTACTGCGGGAACAAGGGACTTGTGTGGCATATTCACTGTGTTTTGTATTTCAATCTGAATTCTTCATGAAAACCTTGGGGAATTGACCAGTTGATCTTTATAATAGCTTAATAGTGACATACAAACATACATAAAATAGGCCATGTAACAGTATCGTAATTGAGAAAGACAAAATAATAATGCTGGTTGTTTCCGAATTAACACATGCGAAGTCCAATCGTGACACGATCTTGTCTTGTGTCGTGGGTATCAGGAACTACGAGAGACTTTTCGGACTCACAAACACCCAGACCCGAAACAAATACCTGTGGCTCACACAAATACATATTATATTGGTCTCGATGCGGGGATCCCACCCGCGGCCCCACGTTTCACAGCCGGAGTCTAACCAACTGCACCACGGAGCCTGTCATAAACTGATGGTTTTTTAACCGTACGGTGGTCGTTTTTTTATGTGATGAATCATCGAATGGCGAGACGAGCACGCCATTTGCCTGATGGTAAGCAATACCACCGCCCATGACCAGTACCAAAACCAACTGTAACTGTATCAGCCCATATACGTCCCTCTGCAGGGCACGGGCCTACTCTACAATCGAGAATACGATTGAGAGTGGTTAGGCCATATAGTCCACCACCCTGGCCTAGTGCGGGTTGGCGGACTTACATACCATAGGAATTCTTATAAATCGCTATGGTATGCAGGTTTCCTCACGATGTTTTCCTTCACCAAAACCAAAAAACACCATAAATCAGAAAACAATGATTGGCTTTCCACTGCGCTCGCCATCCTGAGACATAAGATGTACAGTCTCTACATGTCGGGACAGATATGGATATCCACGATCAGTTTTAATATATGAACATCAACATCAGTAGAACCATGCAATTTGAGTAAACTTGAGGCTGTAAAAAGAAGCAATTTACAACGTAACTTGTTTATACTCCTGTGGTAATTTTAATAGCAAAACCTCAGTTCGACACAGCAATAAAACATTAAAGCGTACATGCGTACTTAAAAGATCAAGTTGGTTTAATGTCAACGTATGTACAAACATAATATGCTTGTAAACCGTGAAGCCCTGGGTTCGATTCCCGATCCAGGCAATATAATTTGTCTTTAAGTTTTACCTTTATTTGTTTACGACGATTTCCTGATACGCAGATCAAGAATCTATTTTCGAACTTAAGGAATAACACAAAGTCAGATTCAAAGCACAACCTCAGCATTCACAGCCTACACATTCATTTTCCTAGATTAATGAGGCTACCAAAAATAACAATCATTTAACTCGTATCCTTCAAAATATAATAGCTATAAGTATCCATTTTGAAATTAAAACCCAAGACCATATTTTCATGCGTTTAAATAACACCACTTGGCTCTTAAAAATCCTATTTATCAATCTGTAAGTATTCTCCAACCCAGCCGCATTAAACCTAGTCACCGGGACAAATAGCTTTATGCCCAGATGCTATCCACAATGAAGTTATCCCGGCCCACAAGCAACGGAACGCGACATCTAGGGAATAATACATAATTTATTCTTCAATTACTAGCAGACGTGTATTAGTATTTATATTTAGAAGTTTAGTTAAGGATCAAATGTCCCTAAGGATTCCAATAAGGGAAACGTATTAGTTTAAAATTAGTTTAGGGACGGTTGCTAAAAGGGACTTTATCCTGTTCAAATCCAGGATACATAGATAAATAAATCCAACAGTCACAAAATTTGTCCTGACCCGACGGTCGACATGACGGTCGTGTCATGGATATCAAAAACTACTGATAACTGAATAACTACTGGATGTAATGACACTTAACTTCTTATGTCTCTGTATGGCGGATTCAGTGGAATGTCAAGCCTTGCTTTGTAATTTAAGACGTTGTTTGGTTTGCTACTGTTCATGAGCAGTCGCATCGCTTACGTTCAGGCGATCGGCATGTTAGTCTCGCCAGTTATTGCAATAAAAAAACTATGAAGGTCTTTATGTCCTCACAAACCCCCAAAACCGAAACAAATATATGTGGATCAAACGAACATTCGGCGATGAATTTTGTTGTGTATATTGCAGAATGATTCAGATCATGATTCGACGGCCGGTTGAGCGGTCAATACTCGCCATAGCCAGGGAAGCGCATTTTCTTTTTTTCCAAAGGAAAGCTGTTAATTTTCCATTCCAGCGACCCGGTAGACGGAAAGGGTTATGACGATGTTCCAGCCTTACAGACAGGGACACTTGTAGATGTTTCAGCTGGATCAATAACTAAGTTAACCTTGGTAGATAGTCTTTCCTTCCTTTTACTTGACAAGATTGCTAAAACTTCTAGAGAAAATGTCTAGGAAAAAGTATTTTTATACCGTACATAGGGCACAAAGCCCGTCATGTGTGCCGCGTTCAAGTATGAGCCGAAATTAAGAGGATAGGCTCGAATATTTGTGAGGCGTAAGTTTCCAGCTGGTCGACACATTATTTGGACCTAAAAATAGAACTCGACTTCTGGAATTAATATAAATCTGAATCTAGCGAATAAAGTATTTTTTATGGAAATTGTACAGGTATACCGTGTAAGAAACTTTTCAGCTCCTCTTGTTAATAAAGCCTTCGGTTAAATAGCATTTCAAATAAAGGTACGCGCTGAGTTTGCGCCGGGCTTTGTGATTTTAGAGACGGGAGAAAGTGATATCGATCCAAATATAATCGGCAGAAATAGTACTATAAACGATATATTAAATTAAAAGAAAGAAATTTCGTTTACAGTAAATTCGGATTTAAATAAAAAGGACCAAAAATTATAAAGTCCAAATGTGTTAATAAATATAAGAATTAACTTAAACACCAAGCAATTTATGTATATTGTAATATGACACATTTTTCTCAGCGGCTGGTAAAAGTCACACAATGAGTAGCGCATGGCTAACAGTTCAAGAACCTGATACACTTTTAACTAAAGTGACAAAAAGAAATTATGTTATACCCAACGAGTAAAAGTTAGAGAATATCCTACCAGCTTACCCGTCACTGCTAATTTTGTATGCCTGCTTTTCTCTACATGATAAGACTGTGTCGCTGAAGAATACAGTTGAATACCGTGTAAGCCAGGATTATAAACGAGTATTGAACTCCAGCGAGTTTCTGGAAACGTCTAACAAGGTTTAACAAGGGGTTACCCATACGGCTTCGTTGGAATACTCACACTCTTTCACTTTTATACAATATATTATTTAACCCTCTCACCCCCTCTTATCTCAAAGACCGTTTTATATTTCTTCATGATTCCCATGAAAGATCACTGAGGTCATCGGAGAACTGAAAATGCCTGTACACACCACGACATTTATGGACCAATCATTATCCGTACTAGCTGTTCGACTGTGGAGCTCACTGCCAGATGTCGTGAGACGGGCTAGAACATTGTCATCTTTTAAGTCACTAGTCAAGGAACACTATCTCTCTCTCTGAATTTACGCATTGATGTGCTTTTATTATTTCCATTAGCATTTATTATGTATATATTTATTATTTTGACGTGACAACGTCTTAAATTAGGTTGCGGCTGGGAGTCACTTATGAAAAAGTGTAACGCCCGGTAACGTAACGGTGCGCGCGCAGCACTAGAGAATTATTTTTCAGTTTCACCCACTTTTTCCAAAATTGTCCCATAGCCCCCCCCCTGCCTTCCCCCACCCTTATTCCGAAATAGTGCCTATTAGCCTCCCCACGAAACCTACCCCCCCCCCCTCCCCTACCCCCACCCCGAAAATTTACCTCACCCCCCCCAATCCTATCTCGGCCAACATAGGTCGTAGACCCACCGAATTTGGTATCCTCGGAACCGTCTTGGTGAGGGCTACAAATTGACCCCGCCAGAAATCCCAAATTACGCAAAAAATTAACCCCCCAAAAAAAATATTTTACCTCCAAAAAATTAATTTAAGTTAGCCTCCCCACGAAACCTTCCTCCCCCCCCCTCCCTTACCCCCACCCCCAAAAATTTACCTCACCCCCCCCCCCAATCCTATCTCGGCCAATATAGATCGTAGACCCACCGAGTTTGGTATCTTTGGAACCGGCTCGGTGAGCTCTACAGATTGGCCCCAACCAAATCCCCAAATTCCTCCCTCTCTCCCCTAAAATATTTGTCCAGGCATAACTCCGTCATTTCTTAAAGTAAACCCCCCGTGTTTGGAGTCAGAGGAATCGTCTTGACGAGCTCGACAATCGAGAGCAGGCAAAATACGATTTTTCTTATTGACGTGACAACGTCTTAAATTATTGACGTGACAACGTCTTAAATTAGGTTGCGGCTGGGAGTCACTTATGAATAAGTGTAACGCCCGGTAACGTAACGGTGCGCGCGCAGCACTAGAGAATTAGGCGCATTGAATCGGCGCATGCTTGTGTCTCTGTCTTTGTCTTTCTCGAACGTTCTTGGCGTTGGAAAAACAAGAAAGCGTCACAATACAAGTTCACACGTGTGGTTAAAGTATCGTCAGCTGTGTCTGTAGTGAAAATATGGAGTGCTTAGATTCGTCATTACATGTACAATGTTTTAGTAAACAAAATATATTTCTATAGTTAAAATTTGTGCAATTCTTATTTTCATTCAATTCCTTGTTCCTATTGTGCAATTTAATTATATTCATATCAATAAATATTCTACCGAGAAAAAGACGTTGTCACGTAAAATCTTCGCCCGTAAAACCGACTTTACAGGCAACCATTTTTTATGTCTATTTTGTATATGTATATATGTATGTATGCTGTATGTATTTATATGTATGTTTTACCTTTATTTTGTGTTTTTAATTTATTATACACCCTAGACTGCCCTTTCTCTCTCCTGTGTCCTATCTCCATCCAAAGGTTGCCTGGAAGAGATTGCCTAGTGCAATAAGGCCGCCGATTGTACTTATTTTTAATATTGTTTTAATTTCTGTTATTTTATTTTTTTCTGGTGTACAATAAAGTTTATAAATAAATAAAAATAAAATAAAAGGGAAGGATTAGTAAAAAACTAATCGACATAATCCCCATCCCTAATGGTGAGTGGTGTGGGGTTCTATTTTAGTTCGGCTGAATGGCGACGACTGCCGCCGTACATAGAATTCAGAACAATTTGCAAACAACAACTTACTACAAACCACTGCGATGAGATTATTTTCTAAAGAGTTTGATCATTTTTCCATTTTAAAATTCTTTGAGACTTTTCTGGAGATAAAGTAAATATAGCTAAGAATTGAGTTGCTTTCTTATATAGAGAGAAAACTAAGGTACTTGAGGTTTGTATAATGAATTCAAAAAATTTTAGAAATACGAAGTCGTAACAAAAAGTGAAATTATTGTAAAAGCGGAGTAGTAGGTAAGGAAATACACCAAACAGTCAATTACATAGTCCTGATCTCACATTAAAAGCAACTAAGGCTTCTGTCGTGGGTATTAGAAACTACGAAAGACTTTTCCCAAACCCGAAACAAATAAATGTAGGCTTCAAGAATATTTGTCGCGGGGATCGTCCTGCAGCCACTCGTTTTACAGCCGGAGTCTAACCAACTGCGCCACGGAGGCTGTTATAGACTTACTGTAGTCTAGCATGCATCATAACCGACAACAGTTAAGTCAACTGCGGAATATAAGCCCATTGAAAAGATTTTTACAGTATCCCTGATAGAAGTGGCCCGCATCAACTAATATGCATGAATATTTAAAATTCTATCATCTATTTATATAACTATATGTTTGGCCCTTGTCTTCAGTATCCATAAGGCAGACACAAAATAAAATACCATGGAGCTTGTAAAGAGGGATATCAGCTTATATTACGATATTGACACATATAAAAATATACATTTTTGTACCTCTATTACTGCCAATGTTATCTTAAACAACGTAGTAATTATATATTACGGTAAGAGTAGGTACTGAGCAGTTAGTAAAAACAAAACGAGACTCTTCAAAACTCTAAGAATAATTTATACAATTTAACTTGAAAGTTTCTAAAGAGATTCAAATTGTCTCAAATTAATGTTTGTTCACTTGAAATGTCTGACGTTTGGCTCGTTTGCCTTTGTTGTTCTCGACGATATAAATAATATGACAGATTAATACCTATTCTGTTGAGACAAAAAATCTATTGTAGGTAAGTAAGTTTGTAATAAAGAGTGAATTTTTTTTTTCATATATTACGTAAAACTAATTTGACTCTGAAATTCTGAGATTACCCTTTTTTAACGCCCTCTCAAATTTAGAATTAGTTCTACATTCTAACAAAAACTATATTGAATAATTACAGCCTTTTTCAAAGACAGTTTTAAAACCTATTTTAGCTATGGAAAATTATCCTTTTTGCACGACTTTTGAATTCAATTTTAGTAAAGAACACAAAACATACATACATAAACTCACGCCTTTTTCCCAGAAGGGCTAGGCAAAGGTACTACCAAGACACCCACATTTCGCCTTGTGTGTTATACAAAACATTCGATAAGTAAGAAGGGATTCAAAACTGTGTATTAATAACCCCTACCATTCACTAATATATTCTGCTTTATAAATATTAATTACAATATCGAGAATATTTTTTGGCAATCTCGTCGGGGCTGTATAGACGGCGGGCGTGGGCGGTTCGCCCACGCGCAGCCGAGAATAGAACCTCACACCCTGCCTCTCTATAGACCCCCCAACCCCCCAAAGGGGGGTGCGTTTATTTTTAACTCGCGGAAATATATGCACATATTCCGAGAAAACATGTAATAAAAGATGTTGCGCTTGCATTTTGAATATGAAATTTCGCTATATTGTAAAGATGCCTTGTAAGCTTCGGAAGGCGATGAGTTTCAATAGATGTGGAGGTGTTTGCTAAGATGGCGTTGCCTTGCTAGAGAGATACAGTTTATGATTTTTAAGTCTTTCCTTTTTATATGGTTTACGTAATCAGATGAGACACCGGTCTGCCTGAAAAAAGCATTTACCTGACAGTCTTGCCTATCAGGGAAAACTGACGTTAAGAATCCATACCAGATTACGTATGAGCGGTGACAATAGCTACATATATTTCTGAATGTTAGGCTACCGCTCGGGAATATCAACTGCCCGAAACCGTGTGTAATGAATTCACATTCAGATTCGAGACTTTACTGCTAACTTAAAAACCATTTTGGATTACATTTTTTGGAATATATTTCTAATAGTCTTTATTGTTAGCTTACAAAATACCATTTTAGACTTATTTGTGTATAATTGCCATTTAAATTTTCCATACTATCCTGATCCTTTACATACGAACCTTTGAACAATCAGCTCAAGAGCATTTGTAAACGGTAAATAAGAGTGAAAAAGCACAGTTTCCGTGTCCGGTCTGCGAGCTTTCACAATTAACTAAATAGCTCCGGCGGATTTATCTCCAAACTAAGGGGAATGGGGAAGGTACAGGGTTGTAAGCACTCTAACAGTACGGCCGCGGCTTTTTTATTGTTCACCCAATTTGTATTGTTTCAATTTCATTGTTTTTGTTTGTTTGATTACTAAGGTTTATGTACTTTGCTAAAACTACTAAAGTAAATGTATCTGAATAAACTGAGTATATATTTTACGAAAAGATGGTAAACACTTGTGAGATGTCCAGATTGCGATTGCGAAGAATTTTACCGATACTTTGCTTGAAGGGAAATATTATGCGAGAACCTATTATTTATTTATTTCAAGTAAAATGCAAGTTTACATTACGTCACATCACAGACATGTAATTAGGTCTATCTGTCTGTAACCCATATATTATGTCCCTTTGCAAAGTACGGGCCTTCTCTACAATCGAGAGTACGATTGAGATTGGTTAGGTCATAGCCATAGTGCGGGTTGGCGGACTATATTCCATAAAAATTCTCTTAAATTACTATGGTATGCAGGTTCCTCACGGTGTTTTCCTTCACCGTCATAGTGCGTTGTGATTGACTATGACTTAAGTATATGTCTTATGGTATATGAAGATTGCCAACCCACTTAGGCGAGAGTGGTGGACTATACCTTCAGTCCTCTCAATTGATATCTCGAATTAGCAGTAGTGTTCTTAAAAAGCGTGTAGAAGCATAAATGAACCAAAATGTTACACTAAATCTGATTTTCTAGATCAGAATTGATTTCGGTCGGGCCTGTTCTGTTCATTGAGGATGAGGTCAATATTCGCCACAATTTAGCTCTAATTAAAATAATTACGACTTTATTATGTTATGTACATTGTTAGTCGGCCTTTACTTAAAGAATATAACACATAATTTTGTAATTATTTATGATTGTTTTACGCACTACTTGTTAATGTACACAAAAAATAACTAACAAGTTATTCCGCACGCAAACCTAATTTGTTTGAATTTCTTATTATATCATTATAATTTCAGCAGTTTTCATATTTTATTATAATAACTTCATTTTGTTGTACAGTCAGCAACATAAGTCGCTGCACACTTCACATTTTTGATAACCTTTTTATGAATTAAAATTTGTACGTACTACCACAGAGTACATTTTACATACTAAGATAGAGACGTCTCTCAATCAATTCAAGGCGCCCTCTGGCGTTAAGTAAGAAAAACAATCCAGTAATATACATATCTATACTTACTTTCATTACGTTTATATACGAAAAGAAAAGATTTAAGGAGGTTTGGACCTGAATAAGATCTAACAGAATCGATTTGAATTTTGTCTATTTGAAATAAATTATTCTGTATAGAAATGTGAACATAACAATTCTCATTTCCGCATGTGTACGCATTTTAATAAATTTAATAATTGTTTTAAAATTAACTCATCAGCAAATAAGCTAATCAATGCTGTTAAAAGTAATTTAGGGCCAATAATATCCGCGTATAATACAATCTACGTAAAATGGAGAAACCCGTACAAACCAACGATTTTTTCGCCCTCTGGTGTTAAGTTAGTCAAAACGATGATTATAATTCGTCGTTGTTTGTTCTAAGTTAAACCACCGTGCGTACTACTCTGTAGTCGTAAAATATAACCAAGTAAAGTCATCTATGTCGAGAAGTGGTATACGATATTGAAAATAATTATTATTTTGGATGATAAGACAATTTCAAATCTCATGAATGTGTAGCGACTTATGTTGCTGACTGTACAACGTACAAGTTTGGTGCTAAGAAAAAGCATTTAACGCTTTGTGTATACTATAACAGGCCGACCTAATCATACAATGATTTTCATTGCGTAAGTGATCACTCACCACCCATTAACATTTACAAAACTTGGATCGTGGATTTGTTGCCGGCCCATCAAATCGGGAGCAGAGCGGGAAGGAAAAAGGATGGGAAGAAGAAATGGGTATTGGGCATCCGGCAATCTCATACATTTTGGCACATTTCGACACAAAGTGACCATAATGCAAGGTGCAAGACAATTATGTCTATGACTACAATGCTCGTCAAGACAATTATGCCTGCCTGCTCAGCTGAGCTTCCAACTGAAAACTGAATTCGAATCCCAGCATGCTACAAACTTACATGAGATATTGTAACAAGTTTTCTACCTTTGTATACAGCGGTCAGTGATTACTATTTAGATTAATACGAATATCCTGCTACATTTGATTGAACTGCTGACAGTTATTGTATCTGTATCAGCCCATATACATACATCCCACTGCAGGGCGTATACCATCGAAAGCAAGATTTACTGGGGTTGGGGAATTTGGTTCACCACACTGGACTAGTGCGTGTTAGTGGAATTTAAATTGACTCTTACTAAATAAACACTATTACCATAAAAGTTTTACATTTTCTTAAGAGCGTTTATACCCTGCACGCGCTTTTTGGCTTAAAAACAGGACTTTTCAAATGAGTTAATAGCCACCAATAAACAATTTAAAGAAAAAATAATTATTACTAATTTTAGAAAAGGTTGTCATCTAGGGATTTTGGTGGAAAACATTATAGATTGATGGATAATTTGTGAGTACTATAAGGATTACTGAACACAAGTTTCGTTATTTAGGCTTTAAATGGCAATTTAGAAGCTTAAGATATCCGAAACCACTAAATATAAGATGAAAATAAAAATATTATCAGACTAATAAGACCCTTATGGAGGGATTTTGCTGAGAAAAATAATCTTTTTGTGTTTAGTTCCTGAAAAATAAAAATTTAAACAATGCGAAATTATTCAGTCTAACTCTCGTCTAGAACATATTTTTTTCACCAACTTATCGTACATAATTTTTTATAGCAATTGCATATTATAATAGAAGAACATCTTATCAGTAAATTACCATTTTTATATTTCAACAAAATTAGTTTCCATGTTTTCTACAAATATTTTAAAAACCACTATAAAACACGCTGTCCGACGTGGATCAAATCAGACCGCCGCAAGGCCTTCCAGAGGGAGGACATATCGCTCGTCGCTCCGGCCTAGCTGCAGTCGATTTTTGCCGTACGTAGTAAAAATAGCCACGCGCGGACTGCGATTACCACATCTTAGTACTTTGGTAGTAAAATATTTAATTATTTTTATTACCTACAATGATTTTGTAGTGAGTATAAATTATGTTTCAGGTAATATAATGGGATGTAATTCCGAGGTTAAATTATGTTATGTATTGTAATATAAAATTAAATATATTTCGTGATTGTAAGGAGTTGTAAGGCCCCTAACACTATTTATGTGTTCGAACACGAAATGATTAATAAAACGTCCATAGTGTCTACTGATTGAACACTAATTTGAATGCAACTTAACAATGTAATAATAACGAAAATGTGATTAGTATCTAAATTTGTATTATTCTTTGCTTGCACAGTAATATTTGTCTACTTATAATGCAAATAAAATATTTTTTTGATATTATATTACAGTTACATTTGAATTGAATATTTGAAGCGCACGGATCAAAGTTGTTTGAGCCGATTGTATAGCGAGCCGACGCGGTAGCTCTACGCACACAGTTTTGGTCGCTTATGTGTGCGTGAAATTAACGAAGAAATACCTATAGTTGACTTTGCGCGCAAGGTGTATACGCTCTTAAGACATTTTTTGACGTTGGTCCCAACTCAGTACTGGGCATAACAAAACAATAAAATCCTTTAAAATCTAAACTGAATCAGTGCAATTTTCCAATGGACGTTTCATTCGTTAAGGCAGCGTCCACGGTTAAGCGAGTGCCGGCCGTATCCGGCCAAACTCAATTACTGCACTGCATTTTCTTGACAATAAGCAGAGTGCTCTTTATACGAATAATATAAAGTAAATTCACCTTGACATTGGGAGACTATATTGTGTACATTAAAAAAAGTTATAAAAATACTGATTAAAACTTTTATTGATGGTTGTTATTTTCTAAGTACTTCTAACTTAGAAAACACTCTTCAAAATATAAATAAAAAGAGTACGACGAAGTGACAATTGGCAATAAAGAAAAACAATTACGGCAACACTATTGGAAATGTAATTGTGTTTGTTGAATAATTTTATACGAATGTATTTCTAAACATTTTAGAACGGTTTTTATTTCTTTTGAGATTTTAAACAAACAAACATACAATTAAAAATAATTAACAAAAATAACAAGGATCTAAACATTTTCTGTCGTAGTATATCAGATTACCATATTAATACTAAATTCGATCTTAGGGCCCTCATTAAAGCAGACTCTTTTTTGCCAAGCAATACTGTTTAAACTTTTTTACTGTATATAAAGATAAAACTAATAAAAACAGTTAAGAGTGTGAAATGAAATGAAATGAAATGAAATGAAATGAAATGTATTTATTGAAATGAAATGTATTTATTGATCACGTAGGCAATTAAGGAGCTCTTATGACAAGTCAATACACATAGAACTTAATCTCTATTTACAATATATTTCCTATGCTTATTATTACTTATTTTAATTTCTTGCTTTTATCAATTTATTTATTAATTTTATTTATTTTTAAATTAATTTTATTTTTATTTATAATTTATGATTAGTTTTTTTAATTTATTTAGTTTTTATTCATATTTTATTTAAAGTATTAGTTTTTACTTTATAGTAATTTATTTGTCAAAGAAATACATTATTTACGTTAGTCAAATTAAATTATATTATTTGTGGACCATAAATATTACAACGGTGCGTAGCGGTTTATAGTTACCACCGGATCCAACGCGGCCCTTCCTGAGAAGACCCGGCGAAACAAACTCAGTGGGCTTACACTACCACTGGAACTACGCGACGCGACCCAGTCCTGAGTATATCCAGCGACTAAGACTCAGTGGGCTTGTTTTGGGTCCAACTTAAGACAACGACCATAAGTATTTCCGATACGTCCCGTATGTTTAGGCTTACTGCCGGATCCAACGCGGCCCTGACTGAGAAGACCCGGCGAACAAACTCAGCGGGCTTTACTTTACCACTGGATACTACGCGGCGCGACCCATTTCTGAGTAGATCCAGCGAGTCAAACTCAGTGGGCTTGGTTTTGGTCAATTTACTAAAATAAGTATTTGTGACTTGTCTTACAAGGATTTGCCATATTAATTATTATTTTTATATGATTTTTTCGATCGGTCGTCATATAATTTAATTGATTTATTTGATTGTATATAGCTTAATTTTTGAGTTCACAATTTTAGATATTTTTAATTATTTAAATTAGGTGGTGTAATAAGCGAATAGTTCAGGGCCCCAGGAGGTCGCAATGTGCAAGAGAACACCTAATCCCAGGCTTTTTTATCCTCAATATATTCCTTAATATTATAATAACCCCTAGTCATAAGTTTGTTTTTAATATGGACCCTAAATAGTTTGTCCGGTAGCTGCGTTATCCTATTGGGAAGTTTATTATAAAATTTAATACAACTACCCAAGAAAGATTTTTTTGACTTTTCTAGTCTAAACGAGGGTATTGCTAGTTTATTTTTATTCCGCGTATTAATGGTGTGGGTGTCACTGACCTTATAAAACTTATTAATATTTTTACGAACGTGCATTATATTCTGAAAGATGTATTCAGATGACACGGTTAGTATATTGCTTTCTTTAAAAACAGATCGCAAAGAATCGCGGCTTCCTAGATTATAAATAGCACGGACTGCTCTTTTTTGTAAGATGAATATCGATTCGATATCAGCCGCTGATCCCCATAAAATAATGCCGTATGACATTATACTATGAAAATAAGCAAAATATACCAATCTAGCCGTTGCAACGTCAGTTAGTTGTCTTATTTTTCGGACCGCGAACGCTGCGCTGCTAAGTTTAGCTGATAATCTCTCAATTTGTGGACCCCATTGTAATTTTTTATCTAGAGTGATCCCTAAAAAAATTGTGGAATTAGCTAAATTTAGAATTTCTGAATTTAATTCGATACGCGTGTTTACGCTTGCCACGTTCGGTAAAGCAAAACGGACGCATTTAGTCTTACTAGCATTTAATAGTAGATTATTAGCAGAAAACCAATCCGAAATTAAATTAAGAATATTGTTAGGTGTATCTAGATTATCGTCTTTCCGATTAACTTTAAATATTATAGAGGTGTCGTCAGCGAATAAAACTATGTCTGACCACTTCTGAACCATGCAAGGAAGATCATTTATGTAGACTAAGAATAAAAAGGGGCCCAGAATGGAGCCCTGCGGAACCCCAATTTTAACTTTTGATCCTACCGAAGTGAGCCCGTCCAAAGAAACCTTTTGTTCACGACCCGACAAGTAAGACATTACGAGATCAAGTGACGTATCACTGATTCCGTAGTACCTTAGCTTCATAATAAGTGTTTGGTGGTCAACACAGTCGAAAGCCTTGGAGAGATCACAAAAAACTCCTAGAGCATCTTGAGATGCCTCCCAGGCTTCTAAAACCGACGTGATTAGTGATGTCCCGGCATCTTGAGTTGAGCGACCCTTTGTGAAACCAAATTGATTCCTATGTATTAACTTATTTTCATCAAAATGTGCTAGCATTTGATTAAGTAAAAGCTTTTCGAAGATTTTGCTAAGAGCCGGTAGTACAGAAATGGGTCTATAATTCGACGGATTGTTCGAACATCCTGACTTAAAAATGGGTACGACTTTACTAATTTTCATTAAGTCGGGAAAGATACCGTCACTTAGGCAGGAATTAAAAATAGTAGCTAATAACGGTGCAATGTTAACAATAATAGCTTCTATAGCTTTAACAGACAGTCCCCATATATCTTCTGTAGTTTTTATTTTAATTTGCTTGAAAGCCTTTATTATTTGACAACTGGTTACCTTTTGAAAGTTAAACTTAGACATATTTCCAGGAACATTTTCCTTTAAAAAAGATTCCGCTAAATCTACTGATGAATCTAAATGTTTAGTTAAGTCTAATGGTATGTTAGTGAAAAAATTATCAAGATAATTGGCAATAGTAGATTTATCTGAAATAAGGTCGTCATTTATGCGGAGAGCAATTTTGTTGTCATTTTTTTTATTTTTCCCAGTTTCAGTATTAATAATTTGCCAGGTAGTTTTTATTTTATTATCTGACAATCTAAGCTTTTCACTTATATAATTTGATTTAGCCTGCATACATACTTTTTTAAATAATTTTGAATATAATCCGACATATTTTTTAAAGTTGACATCAGGTGTATAGGACCTTTTGTCATATAACTCATACAAAATTTCCCTACTACGTCTAATGCCTTTAGTGGCCCAAGCACTAAATTTTATTTTAGAGTTAATTTTAATAGTTTTAATTTTACATACTTGGTCAAACTCTTTACGTATAATTTTAAATAATGATGAGTACATGTCGTTTGGACTGCCATCAAGTGTAAAAGTATCTATTTTTGATTGTACATTACTGTTAAATTGACCGAGGATTTTCTTAGATAACGGCCTAAAAGTTATTAATCTACTGGTTTTGTCTACAGCATGTTCTAATTTCACTAATTGGCATTTATGGTCAGATCTAACCCCTATCTTTATACCTTTTTCAAGTACTTCGAAGTTTGTTATGATATTGTCAATACAACTCGAAGTTTCAGACGTAATTCTAGTAGGCTCCGAGAACAAACATGTAAAATTAAATGAGCCGAATAAAGACACAAACCTACACTTATCAACCGAATCAACTAGTAAATTAATATTAAAGTCCCCACAGACTAGAACTTTTTTATTACTTTTAATTTTATTTAAAATATCCTCCATTGTTGATAAAAATAGCGAAATATTTGATGAAGGAGGTCTATAGACACACAATATGACATAGGAATTTGTTTCCGCACATGCGACCTCACACACTCGTTCAACCGAGAGGCAAGAGATATCCTTTCTTTCCCTAAATGTGATATGATCACGAACTAGAATTAAGGAACCTCCACCTTCCGCCGAAATCCTGTTAAACGAGCTGGCGACCCTGAAACCATTCACATTGAAATTCATAAGGTGCGCCTTCAACCAGGTCTCTGTGAAACATAATATACTAATGTTAAATGTGTCAATAAAAAGTTCAATCTCTAAAATTTTGCCAGAAAAGCGGTTTATATTCTGATGAGATAATACTATATAATTTTCACCGCTTCCTTTTGTCAAAGTTAAAAGTTTAAATTATTATTTACCACATTTATTTTAGTAACATTACTAAAAGTGGTAGTGCCTGTGGTCTTCGTCATATTACTTATGACTGTGTTTAAAAAATTAGCTACAGGTGTAGCAAGTAAATGTAAATATTTATTTGGTAGATACAATGTATCCCTAGTCTGTTTAAAATATTTACCAATAAATATATTGGTGTCAAAAAATAAAAATTTGTCACTATAGTGACTTATTAAAAATTGCATGTGCCTATTTAACACATGAGTGTGGTTATTTACATTATCTGACACATTATTTAAATATGGGAAGGCACACAATATGATTTTGGGACATTTGAGTTTCAATAATATTTCAAAACTCTCAGTAATGTCCCGCTTTTTTAGACCTTGACAATCTCCAATGCAGACTGTTATACAAATGTTGTCATTATAAACTTTTTGCGACAGAGTATTAACAATATGTTTATAAGGCATCCCTGGCATACAGTAGTTTACTAGGGGATGACTACTACTTTTATTTATTAATATTCCAATACCTTTTCCTACATTGTCATTGTCATGTGTATCGGATATGTATCAAAGGTTCTGTAGCAATGTGTATAATGATATATTTTTTTCTAATCAGATTACTTCTCCATGGACATTTACTATCGCGAGATGCTGTGAGCTCATTGCGAACAGACTTGAAATCCAGATCCACGGGTTTGACTCTTGCGATGGGACAAATATTTTTCTAATTATAATACTAACCGTTACCAGTTCAGCCTGATTGGAATCACTGTGCCCAACAGAAAAATTAATAAAAAAGCCGAAAGATGCGTTATCTGGACTGTACTAGGCTTACAACTAAATAAATAAATAAATAAATTATACGACCAACAGTAACCTACACAATCCTGACTCCACACTCAGATTGAGTCTTTTGTCGTGGGTGTCAGAAACTACCAGAGACTTTTTCGGTCTCACAAACCTGTGCAACACGCAAATATTTGTTTCAGTGTGGAGATCGAGGGCCTCTTGTTTCTCAGTTGACGTCTAACCAACTGCGCTATGGAGGCTGTCAATGGTTTAAAACCACTGTGTCTTATGGGTACAGGTAGTAACCGCGGTTAGGTGCCATCCCTATTTTATGGCATGCAAAATTACTTTCATTTGGAAAATGCCCATTTTACTACGAAACTTAGTAGCTGAAACTTAAGGCGAAGATTTTTGTGCCCCGATGAAATCTACTTTTTTGTGTAGGGAAAAATATGTATTTTCAATACCTAAATATAAACATAATTGCGATCCATGCCCAGAGATCTTGGAGAAATGAACATGAAGTTCAATTAAAAACATTTTATGTCTGGCTCTGGGAACAAAATTTAAAATGTGATGATAATTACTTTATATTATAGAAACCTATCGCCCGGGATAAAACAGGTAAACGTTTAAGGAAAAACCATAAAAAAATCTACAATGAGTTTTAACCACTATTGGTATCGGGATATACAATATTTTTTACCGATAATACAGGGTATCTCAAGACTGCTACCGAAAACGAAGCCGGGTGGTAGTCTAAGCGACTTCAGACACAATGCAACAGAAAAAGTTGCAAAAAAAAGCGACAATTATTTTTTTCTTATTTTTTTCCTATGGCCATATTTGGGTGGTAAATACATTTTTTCCTAAAATAATAGTGTATACCCTTTTATTTATAAATACTCTAAGGTATAAAAGAGTTTAAATTATTATTTTAGCAAAAACTATGGATTTACCACCCAAAAATGACGATATTTAAAAAGTTATAAAAAATAATTGTCGCGTTTCTATGCGAAATTTTTAATTGCATTGTGTTTGTAGCCACTAAAACTACCACCCGGCTTCGTTTTCGGTAGCAGTCTTGAGATACCCGGTATAAATGGGCTTTCTCGTTTGACAGGCTAACCCATCATAATTAAACATTTTGGAGTACTCACTTCGCCAGCAGTACCCAAATAATACCGGCAAGCAATTAACATAATCTAAAACGATACGAAAAAAACTGGATCTGGCCCAAATTCATAAACATATGTATGTACGGATGCTTGCTTAAATGTCGCCATGCACGCGAGAGACGGCACCCGGATATCAGCGTAAAAAACGCACAAGCTAAACTGTGTTTTATTGCAATAAAAATATGGTTTGAATTCTTTGCACAGTCAGTTGAGAGTTGTGACTGTATGTATGAGGAGCGTGGAATCATCAATGAATGTCAAGGGTACGAAATCCTACGCGTTTACGGTAGTAGGATTTTTGTAAGAGTATTTTTGATGTGTGTGTGACAGGATTGTTTTGGTGGAACACACTTTGTGACGAGTGAAGTGACGTCTACAAAATCATAGTATTCTTTGATATTAATCTATTTATTCGAAAATAAGTATCCTTTTTTGTATCAATTCATATACGTCCAACTGCATGGTTCGGGCAATCGAGAGTACGATTTTGTGGTTAGGCCATATAGTCCACCACGCCACGGTTGGCAGACTTTACATACCATAGAAATTCTTATAAATCGTCGTGGTATGCAGGTTTCCTCGCGGTGTTTTCCTTCATCGTGAGGAAACCTCACACATGACTCCGAAAAGTCATCAGATATGTGGCCTAGGATCGAACCCGCGACCACCATGAACTCATTGGCAGCCGCACCTAATCCGTTTACCAACAGGCAACAGGTATAATATAGGGAAATATCAACACAGTATAATTTTAATTGGTTACTGAATCAGTAAGATTTTTGTTTTTATTACAGATATATAAATTTTGAATAATCTGTTCGTGGACTGACATTCATATTCAACTGTTAAGTATAAAAACAATAAGCATTTTTAATCGCCTTTTTAATTCATAAAACAAAACAATTTTCGCAATAATACTATTTGTATACAAAAAGCTGTTTAGCAAACGAGGTCGTGCATAATTTAAACAATGCATAATTTCTACATTAAGTTTTGTAGTAACCAATTGCTAGGTAGGCAGTGACAGTTTGAAATTATTAGAAATATAGTTGAATTAGTTTTCTTGTAGGATATTCTTTTTCGGCCGGAAAACAATCGTCGTATCGTAGAAGAGAACTCGACTATGGAGGAATATAAGCTCTTACTACGCTGATCACATCGGGCGTGATAAACATTCTTTGTAAATTTGACGTTTATCTTTATAGAATTCTGGATGTTTAAAATGCGCTCATTCGACATTACTAAGTCATTGAAATGACACTATTATTTACTTTACAGCTTTTGTGATCACGGGGCGGACTGCAGAAATAACTACAAAGAAGTTACTGTGAATTCACGTAATTACAAAAATAGTTGTATGCTTTGGATTCCGATCTCAGCCCTCTTATTCGTAAGTCGATTCCGCTACCAACTAGCCTATCTTTCATAGGATTAGCAATATTACTAGCTTACTTCATTCATGTGTTGTGCCTAAAGTGGTGTTATTACCATAAATCCAGGCTTTAAAAGTCATAAAGAGCAACCTAAGGGCTAGCAAATTTTTAGCTCACTTATATCCTAAAGGTCAAATGAGCAAATCATAAGCCTAATGCGTCAAGTATGAAACTATACTATAATCTAGATATCTACTAGTTTAGTACCCCGCTTGTCAGTCAAATGAGTCAATTTGTCGGCAGTTACTGGCACTGTTATTATTCAAACATTATTGATCGTTAGACGGTGACCTTAACGTTGCTAGATTAAGTTTAGCTGCCAATAATTATAAGGGCGTTACCGTGCATATAGGCGCGCCACACGCAGGCAATTTGAGCACGAAGTTAGCGCCACTCCAACTTAGCCTTGTGGTCACTTCTACTAGAACTCTAAGGCTCAGTTGCACCAAGTAACTTTGCCAATACCTTTGCCTATGAAAATGTCATCGCCATACATTTGAGATGTATTTGACCTTGCGAATGTATGGAATTGACAGTTTCAAGGGCAAAGGTATTGGCAAAGTTAGTTTGTGCAATTGAGCCTAAGTAACAAGTTAACAAGTGTCTATCACACGCAGCTTTGCTATTGTTTCCCGGTTTCCGTGTAGAACTAAATGTAAATACGTGATATATAATAACAGATTGAGCTCTAAGCGAAAAATGAGGAAAACAATTAACTTAGGGCAATATTGAAGGCATGTAATCGTGTCTCGTTGGTCTATAGCGACTAGCGAGTAGAAATTTTTATCATTGTATTAATTTCCACATATAGTATAGTAATTGCTGATTATCTGCCCAATCACTATATGTACGACCGTAGTTGTTGACATTCAGCATTTACAGAGGCAAACAATAATTACGTTGAGCATCGAAATACTCCGCGATTTTCTTAGATTAACCAGGTTGTCTTAAGCGCGCAAAAAATATAGGAAAAAATATTTATTTTATAAAAATGGAAAAATTTACTTCAAAGCACCACTAAAAAGTAACAAATTATTATATATTTATTTCATTGCTCTAGTAAGTTTGATTAATGTTCTTATTGACTTGACTGGCCAACAAATCTTAAATACGTCATATTTTGACGGCATCTGGGGGCACGGCAGTGCCCCCTCCAAGTCGAGCTAAAAAGCGGCACAGCCGTACTATCCTTTTCTCGAAGCAATTCAGACCATTTTCAACCCCCCATAACTTCGTTGTGGTTAAAGCAAGAAGCCTGAATTTTCAGTTACTAATTAGGCATTGTGTAAACACGGTATATTTAAATTTGAACCAGTAGTTTAAGAATTATAACTTGTCAAACTTTCGCAATTTTGTCACTCACTGACTGACTGACCGATTATCAAAAGTCTAAGGTACTTCTAGCAGACATAGAACCTTCAAATTTAGAATATAATTAGTGTTTAGTGTCTAAAGTAAGGAAAAAATTAAACATTTCATAATTTCTGTCTAGTTTTCTAGATACACCAACTGCGTGAATAACTTTGTAATCTCATATAAATGTATAGGATTACAAAGATACATTTGCAGTTAATGATTCGTTGTACCCGTATATAATGGAATAATAGTTGTAGATTGGTATCTATATATATTATATATGAGGCATAACAGGAGAGGGGTATAAAGTGGGAAAGGGTGTATTCAGTCCTTTAAACTGTACAACATTCCTCTAGAAAAACATGACAAAGATAACCTTGCAAATAAATAGACTAAATAGCTCGAAAACAATCACCATGAAAGATCACTAATAATCAAATCCGCTATATTTGTGATAAATTGATGCCTACAAAAATAAGAAAAAACCATAAGACAGAGGCTTTAAGAAAAATCATTATATATATTCTAGAAATAAAAAGTACCGAAAAGGAATAAAGTAGGACTCTACAAAAAGACGTGAGATCCCATCAAAAACATCCTGTAAAAAAATTCCACGTCTCGCAGCTCAGTTTTTCTACCGCAAAAAGTTGTGAGATCCATGTAATACCAAGTCGATTAATTTATTTAGTCCTTGATTAAGGGACGTTCTGTATAAAGTTATTACGTAAGTTATTATCATATCAATATTAAAAATTCTTTACGTTTGAAATAAATAGATCGACTTGGCCAGTAGCATTATGCATAAATTGTACGATACATTATGTTTTCATGCGATGGCCAAGTCAATCTATTTATTTACAACGTAAATGATTTTTAATATTGATATGATAATAACTTACGTAATAACTTTATACAGAACGTCCCTTAATCAAGGACTAAATAAATTAATCGACTTGGTATTACATGGATCTCACAACTTTTTGCGGTAGATAAACTGAGCTGCGAGACTTGGAATTTTTTTACAGGATGTTTTTGATGAGATAATATTTTACTCCTCTTTTAAAATTGACTAATAAATAGAAGTGAGAGTTAAAACTTGGAGTTGTAAGCTTTGCATGTTCCTTGACTTGTTTCGATTTGTTAGCGATCTGGTCGACACCTGCCTACGACAGCCTATATCATTCAATCGGCTTGTATCCAAGAACCTTATCTTACAAATAGCTTAACGAATTTTACTCCGGTTTTCACCATCGGATTAATTCTTGAAAGTTGTGTTGCATAAATTATCTGGTCAGAGACGTATTTCTCCATCAATTAATCGAGCGGAAAATTTATTCTTGTCCTGGGATAACTGGTAGTTACGCAAAAGCTTGCATAGCAATAGCATTAAATTAATAACCGCCTAATATTTACTCATAACTCTTTTTCTAATGTAGGTAACATGTCACGATCGAAGATCTTTGGTCTCTGCCTATAGGATAGATTGCAATACTTATGTAGCCATTTTATAAAAAAAAATTGCATGTCATCTATTTGTATCTCCTATGAGACATCTGTTAGGTGCAAGCGTGCACGTAGCACTCCCACCAATCACAAGTTTATAAGCTTTAAAACCGAAAAAATATCAGATATCCAATCAGGCGATAAATCAGCTTAATTTGTTATACCGCTATCGTAAATAACTTAATACAATAGGTTTGCATTAACCCAAATGTGGATGTTGAAAAAAGTGTGGCGCGCCGTTTGCACTGGCCACCTTTCGAATCAGATTTCAGGGCCGCCCGGCTCTGCAGCCGACACCTTATCACCAGCTCGGTTATCAGTCGCAGGCATTTGTTTTATTAGAATATTATGGAAAATGCTGTTGGAACCTTTCGTGTGATGAATAATCGGGTCAGCGCAATTGCTGTTATATTTTATGGCTCGACAAAATTGCTGGGTTGATTGTGAGCCTGATTGAAAATACTGAGTATGGGTATAATGCCAAATGGCGATGCATATGCGTGCTCGTTAAGATAAATAATGAGGACAATAGTGCTAGGTAACTGTAGAAACCAAATTATATCACGTCTTCATATAAATAGTTTTGGGGTTAATGGTAAATCAGTGGTTGATTTCGAGGCCTTGGTAAAAGTATGAGGATTTATAAAATGGTTCCTTAGACTGACGCGTTAGTCGC
The DNA here is from genome assembly GCA_009982885.2 of Hyles vespertilio. NCBI lineage: Eukaryota > Metazoa > Arthropoda > Insecta > Lepidoptera > Sphingidae > Hyles > Hyles vespertilio. The sequence continues at coordinate 2,444,274 of CM042812.1, read as the reverse complement.
AATATGAATTTTTTTTAAAAACCTGTCGGTCATTGGACGGACTAAGAAAGCTGTAAAGTAACATACAAATGGGGAAACGATATATGACCGATTCAGTAATGAGGACTCACTGAAGATTTTAATGAGGAGTTCAGTAATGAGGGAAGAATACTAAATTGACCCTGACTGATCAGTATGAAAAAACAGTCATGATGATTTTCAGTGTCCACGCGGATGTTACGACAAAGCAATTTGTGCAATATATCAATTAGTTACGAGACGGAAGTGCAGAGACAAAAGTCATCGTGATAAACAGAACGGATAATTTCTTCATTCACAAAAGAGTTATTTTAAGAATCATTCACGTTATGTAAAAGCCTGTCTATAATATGATCCCATATATTTCATGTTACTTCTCTACGAATACGAGCATTAAGACCAAAAATCCATTAGTTGGCGAAAAGTTAGTTGGTGAATTAAACAATCATGATCGTACAGTAATTCACTGCTCAATATTTCTTTTAATTTGACGAATGCAGAACTTAGATCACAATCTTATTTTGCATATAGGTGTGCTAAGCCAAATCTAAATCAATCAAGCCATACATTCTAAATCTAAACTCTTGCCCTACCAAGTACCATCCTACGCTAAAACCGCTGGCCCAGCAACTAAGCAAAGTTTGCCCAACGTCAAATTATCGCCAATCACTGCAATACGTTCAGGTTAGGCGATTGGACAGTGCACATGTCAACACAGCCGCTTATTTACATAAAATATTCACGAATGTGCAACAACGTGATGCCGGCGAAATAAAACCGATAAACGCCCACCGACACCCAGAACGGTACGAAAATGTGTTACAATTTCATAACGGACTTATGGCTAGGACCGGAGTGAACTAAAGGGCAAATAGAGTAACGGGGTCATATCCCTTTTACTGTGGCTTTAGGTATAGCATAGTGAAGATCTAGGTATTCTAGATGATACTAAAGATGTTGTTGACGATATGATGCATGTACATGATTCCTTCTGGAACACCTAGATTAGATTAGGCAAGATAAATTATTATTGGTGTACTAGTTGTAACTCCTATTGTAATTTCGTTGTTGCCTTAGGGAGACAACTTATAAAGAATAGGGATGATATCCCTGAGAATACAGCGAAGTGTCAACTCAAGATAAGGTTCGGGTGTTTAGGTAACTTTCATACGGTAGTCTTCAATATTATTATATACGCTAGTTGCATACATGTTTGACGGCTTCCGTGGCGCAGTTGGTTAGACGCTGGCTGTGAACAATAGGTCAAGAGTTTGATCCCCGCACCGTAACAAATATTTGTGTGAACCACAGGTATTTGTTTCGAGTCTGGGTGTTGGTGATACTGAAAAGTCTCTCGTAGTTCCTGACACCCACGGCACAAGACTTGATCTTAGTTTGGGGTCAGGACTACGTATGTGACTGTTGGGTGTATTTATCACCTATTTCTTTATTCACTAAAATCTTTAAAGACGCCTTAATATACAATTTATAATATAGGATAAGATAGGTTTGAAATAAAATCAATATATCCGTAATCGAAGACACTAGGCGGAACTACATAGTGATCATAAGTTGAATGGATACGTCAAATGCCTTTAAGTGCGAGCGATATCTTATCTTTGAATTATATCTTCAAGGCTGAGAATTGTATTTGAAATGAATGTATTGGATTATTTATTTGTAAATTATTTAGTATTTTCTTATTAACGTACTTGAGAATGAGCTTAAATTGTTAATGTTGCAAAATATAAATTAAAATTTTAATCCTTGTTGATATGGTTTACTACTTAAGTATTTAAGCTTCAAGAATCTACACGCTTACTGTAAAATACTAACATAAGACTGATTTATCATCAAATGAAAACCTTTAATCCATCTAATCTAAGCTCTTATATAAAATCTTTGGGCTAAACAAAATAATTACTTCTTGCAAGTAAATCCGAGTCTATTGTAACATAAGTTAACGGGGTACAATGTAAAAAGACTCCTTCCACACAATATTACTGGTGGTAGGTCTCTCATATGTGAGAAGTCGCCTGGGTAGGTACCACCGCAATGTCTTTTTCTCCAAGCAGCAGTGTAAATGCACTGTTGTGTTTCGGATTGAAGAACATTGTAGCCTGAGTAACTACTAGATATATTGAGACTTAATATCTTATATCTCAGGATGGGCAGCGCAGCGGAATACCAAGAATTGCTTTGTAATTCATTGTTTGGTTTTGCTACTGTTCATGAGCGGTCGTATCGTTTACTATCACGCGAATGCTCTTCTCGCCATTCATTGCAATAAAAAATACACAATAAAATCTGACATTTTCCTCTATCCGCAGGCCCAAATCATATATTATCTCGAGTAAATCCGGGTCTGCTATATATGGTATACCATAAGTGTACAGGGTACAGTGTAGAACGTAGCTCGGTCGGCGGGCGTCCTTGCCACACCTCGTCCAACTATATATTTCACGCGTAATTTTATTCGCAGAACCTGCGTTGCTAGGTGTTGCCTAGTAACCTAGCCGTTGCAAAACGCCCCACAAACCCAGCAATTTTTTGTCGGATAAGAATGTCAATGTGATTAGGCCAGCCATATTTGGATTTGCTATCCTTTAATTTTTATCAAGTGCATGGTGGCCTGTTGGTAAACGGACTAGACGTGGCTGCCCACATGTTCACGGTGGTCGCGGGTTCGAATCCCAGGGCACACCTCTGACTTTTCGGAGTCATGTGTGTATTGATAGTCAATCACCACGCACTAAAACGGTGAAGGAAAACATCGTGAGGAAACCTACATACGATAGCGATTTATAAGAATTTCTATGGTATGTAAGTCCGCCAACCCGCACTAGGCGAGCGTGGTGGACTATATGGCCTAACCACTCTCAATCGTATTCTCGATTGTAGAGTAGGCCCGTGCCCTGCAGTGGGACGTATATGGGCTGATACAGAATTTTTATCTAGTTATATTTATTTTGGCTGGTACACGGTTGTGTATCTTTAGTGCATGTTATTAGTATCTTGTGTTTATGGAAAATAAAGTTTAAGAAATAAGAAAAGTTCCGTATTTTATTACAATTATACGAATACTTACCAAGATTCAGCATTAGATGTGATATTGCAGTGATCGTGTGTCGAATAGTAATGTAGCTCTTACCTAAAACAAAAAACATTTCAATGGTTAATATTATTTTATGTAAATTGCAAATTGCAAGGTGTTGTATATTTGTTTGTGTATTTATTTTGTAATAGTTATATTACTTCAGATATGATAACTATTGAAAACTTGTTTCAACCTCATAATTGGAAAAAAATACAAGTATCCGAAACACCAGATACAATCCATTACATTAGAAAAACTTATTTATATACACCTATATTCATCTTATGATAATCAATATTAAAATATTAAATATTTTAATTGAAAATTACACGGTCTACGTGAATGGTTTTGCGGCAGGTAGAAATAAAAATGTCATGATTTACAACTTAACTGATACAAATCAATCAGACATTATTGATACGAGCAGGTTGTGCAGCCGTATTATATTTTTTGCTAGTTTTCGTATAATATTAGTAACAGAGACATATTACTATCTATACCAATATCAGTGTTGTTTATTACATATATTTGAACGTCTCATAAATACACCAAACAGTCACATATATACATAGTCCTGACCACACACTAAGATCGAGTCTTGTGTCGTGGGTATCAAGAACTACCAGATACTTTTAGATCTCACTTACGAATAAAACACCGGTAAGTCAAACAAATGTTTATTTTGGTGCGGAGATCGAACCCCCCTCGCCTCGCCCCCTAGCCCCTCGTTTCAGCCTGTCAATATTTTTTTTATTTCAGTTTATAGTCAGAGCTTGTAAGTTTCAGCATTTTTTTATAACAATTAATGACGAGACTAACATTCCATTCGCCTGATGGAAAACGAATACGACCGCTCATGGACAGTAGCAAATCCAAAAAACACCCTGAATTACAAAGCAATGCTCGATATACCACTGTGCTCACTATCTTGAGACGTAAGATGTTAAGTCTCAATAAGTACAGTAGTTACTCTGGCTACAATGTCCTTTAAACCGGAACACAACAGTGCATTTACACTACTGTTTGGCGGGAGAAATAGTTCGATTATCATAGTTTCTTATACCCTTAACTTAAGCTGATAGGTTACAACTATACAGGGTATATCAAGACTGCTACTGAAAACGAAGCCGGGTGGTAGTTTAAGCGAATTCAGACACAATGCAATAGAAAAAGTAGCAAAAAAAAGCGAAAATTTTTCTTTGTTATTTTTTTCCTATGACCATATTTGGGTGGTAAATGCATTTTTTCCTAAAATAATAGTATATACCCTTTTATTTATAAAGACTCTAAGGTATAAAAGAGTTTAAATTATTATTTTAGCAAAAACTATGGATTTACCGCCCAAATATGACGATATTTAAAAAATAATAAAAAATAATTGTTGCGTTTCTTTGTGAAATTTTTTGTTGCATTGTGTTTGTAAACTACTACACTAAAACTACTACCCGGCTTCGTTTTCGGTAGCAGTCTTCAGATACCCGGTATATAATTTGCTATATATTTATAAGTAAATAAGTACGACGGTTGTATTTAATGCGCGCTGCGAACCTCTTGTAACAAGATTGTGACGTTCGCTGAATAGAAAGTGGTGGGACGCGGCCACAAGCCACGTCTTATAACACGCCAGCTTATCTTTAGACAATTTCTTAGCCTTTATGAAAACGTATTTTTCACTTTGCGGTAAAAAAATATATTTTACACAGAATATTTGCGTATGTTACCAACTGGTAAGATGTTTTAGTCATGTAGAGAGGCAAACAGATACATTTGGCGATTATAGAAGAATGCGTCGGTAAGGGTCGAAGGGCAGAATTAGAGCTTATTAATATCACACTAAATTGGTACATTTACACTGGTGGTAGGTCTCTCATATGTGAGAGGCCACCTAGGTAAGTACCACCGCAATGTCTATTTCTCCCGCCCAACAGCAATGTAAATGAACTATATTTTTCTGGTTTGAAGGACATTGTAGCTAGAATAATTACTGGACATATTGAAACTTAACATCTTATATCTCAGGATGCAAGCGCAGTCGAATGCCAAACATTGCTTTGTAGTTCATTGTGTGTTTTGGTCCACCTGCTGTTCGTGAGCGGTCTTATCGCTTACCGGGGCATGCTCGTCTCGCCATTCATAGCAATAAAAAAAAGCATTTAACACAATAAAATAGATTTATCGTTGTTTTCAATGCTTTTCGTGATTCTCATACTTAATTTTCGTATTAAACCAGCCTCGTGATTGGCAAACGTAAATCAAATCAACACGCCAGCGTGGTATCTGGCCGACACTTAACACGTTTAGTTCTTTGTTTAACGATTAAGGCTTTAAAGAAACACCTGCCCTGAATAATATCCATTGGAAGATAATTATGAAAGCGCTCTTGCGGTATTCAGTCTGTGTACGGCGGCCCTTTAAAGTTTAACTTTAGCTCCGTAGTCCCGTTAGCACTTTGATTGCGCACTTCTGTCGCAGGCTGTATGAAGAGACTATTTAACACGTAGTCTTGTATAGTAATGTGAGGTAAGGTTTACAGGGTTTGTATTCATTTAATGAGATGACGTCATTAGTGGCTATGCTTGGATGCACCAGATTCTGATTATTGGGTGAGGTAATCCTCTTGATTACTGGTTTCATTACCGATAATGGCTTGAAATCGTAGCAAATAATATCAATTGACTAATTGTAATGTACAAACTATTCTTCACTAGTTATTCCTTTTAGACCAAAAGGATCTTGGATTGTTGGTCACTTAATGCTAATTGACTTGCGACGCCAACATGCTTCCATGCGAGTAAATAGCAAATCATTTGCTATAGTTTGCTAGCTGAATCCTCCAAAATCTAACTCATAGCACAAAACTAAACATCTGATACTTTACATTGTTTTATCACTGGTACCAATCGATTTTAACTCTGAGACTGCAGCCAATGTGGTACCAAGTGTAAACAGTTGCACTATATACACGTTCGTCAGTATCTGTATCGACCTTCGCTTTCTCATTTAACCTTGGTTCGGCTGCAACAGCTCCATCGGAACGATTTGGCGCCGGATCGGGGTGCTACTAGCAAAAACGATATGCGAAATATCGTGTCATTCTTTGTTACTAACTCCAAGTGTCTTCGTTTTAACCCATATCAATGATTGGACGATTTCATCATCATCTGCCTATATTGTTGTCCACTGCTGGACATAAGCTTCCTCCAAATAGCGCCTTTCACCCTGTCTCCGGCTTGTTACATCTAGCACCTGCCAACGACCTTTCGCAAATCGTCACTCCACCTAGTTGGAGATATCAAAGATCTGAAGATATAGTTTCTGCAATGATCGCTTACAGAATACAGTAAGTCAAATCCGTCACTAGGAGCAGGATTTCATAAAGTCGCACGATATATCGAATATCGTTTTTGGTAATACCCCCACAGGTAATAACGCCACTCATTGCATTAAATGTCAGTTCATATTCGATTCTAGCCCGACAATCAATCATAACTTGTAATGAAGCTGTCTGATTGCGTGTTGTTAGGGACTTCCTTTTGTGCTTGAGGGTTTTCTGCTGATATCATCTCAAATTGCAGTCTATCTGTACTTGTCAAAGCATATTAAGTTGATAATCAGTATGACTTGCAGGTGATTGGCCTAACTTAGAAACTCGGGGAGAGGAAAGAAAATGCATGTGCCTAGCACCAGAATGATTAAATATTTTGAAAATGATCATAATGATCTTAATAGCCCAAACACAAATTTCTATATTGATAAATTTAAAAATGACAAGCTATTAAACAGACTTGAAATTTAAGCCGATTATGAATCGAATTTTCATGTCATTTTTTCAGTGTCCATCTTACGTTATAGAAAAAATCTTAAACAAAATCTCATGCAATCAATGTCTAGTCGGAATAGTGTTTGTCATAAAACATTTGACTTATATAAAGTGTATAGTGAATACTAAGGTATTGTGTGTAAGGTTTAGCCCTGTTATGTATGCGGGCCGGTATCGGACAATTACCGTAAGTGTTGAAAATGATTGTGTAAATTTACCAAGAATTCATTTGCATTCGTAATAAAGTAATTGCATTAATCAACTTAAACAAGTAATTACGATTATAAAAAATGTGTTGCGTTGATGTTACAGTATGTTAAATAGATGACACGACTAATACGTTCATAACATACGATTTTTTTATTAGAATCCTCAATTTTTAATGAAATAGTACGACAAAGTGACACATAGAACCGATACACTCTTGTGTTCCGTTTAAAGGACATTGTAGCCAGAGTAACTACTGGACATATTGAGACTTAACATCTTATATCTCAGGATATCTTATGCCTCAGAATGGCGTCATGGATTGCCACGGATTGCTTGGTATTTTATGGTGTTTGGTTTTGCTACTGTCCGTGACCGGTTGTATCGCTTATCACCAAGTGAATTGTGTGCTCGCCTCACCATTCATTGCAATATTGCACACCCAACGAAATGTGTCAGCGAAGTTGTCGCTTCATGTCAATCTCCTGTGTGACAGTGGTACCGCCCCGGACGAGCCTGACGATGCTGAGTCATGACTGACAACTGCGTGACTCTACCACTTTAAAAAATCTTGCTAGTAAACATTATTATTTCGAACTCATTGTATCAGGGTGTATACAGAACCTAAAACTCAAAAGACTTGCACGGGTCACTATGACTGGTTATTACTTCTTATCTGTTAATACGGTAGCTGGTATTCAGTCGAGTACGAATATCATTAAATATTTGCATTAGTTTTGGTACCAGAAACACCTTTTTTCGATGACTTATTTTGTTTTGTTGTGAGATATCTTTCAGTATGGTAAAGTTAGTAAATCAAAACATCTGGTATGGAAGTGCGTAAGATTCAAATCATGTTTAATTGATCACAAATTCTCTGACGGTTGGCGCATTGTAAATTTAAATGATGCTATTATTAGACTACTGAGTCAGCCACAACTACGATTGGCAAAGATGACACACTCCAAGAAGAATTGTTTAGATGCATGCATTCAATTGCAAGTATTTTTAGAATCAACAATTAATGCAGTCAAAAGGCGAGAAATTCCTTAAATTACACATTAGATTTAATTATGAAGGCGCCAAAATACTTACGGGTTGTAATTATACTTTTTAAAATTACTAATACCTTGGAGGTAGTTTCGTGTTTATATTAACGTATGTAAAATTACATCTCGTAATAGTTTGAAGAAATCGTAATATTTAATAATATATAATTTTGCTAGCGCAGTGTCATAACGTTACATAAATATAAAAGCTGAATTTTATACATATATATTACCTACGCAATTATAAAAAAAATGTATTTTAACATTTCTTAAACCAATCACCTGATGATAAATGAAACCTGCCGCCCAGGAACATTCACAATGCTTGGGTCATGGATGAAGACCAGCCCATCAAATCGGGAAGGAAAACGAAGAAATGCGTATTGGGCATCCGGCAATCCTAATCACCAAAGGAAACAACACACACGCCGGTACCTATACACAATTGAAACAGAATCTGAATTTTTATAATCCAAACAAATCAGCATCTCGGATCTCAGCTATAAAGCCGTTAATCAAAATTAGCGCTCTCGTCGTAGGAGATTTACACGTGCGCGGGGTACTTTACAATTTCGCCGGATTATAGTGAAATACGGGATATTTCGGTACAAATGCTGGTGTAAATCCTAGTTGCATATTATCCCCGCTACGTGACGTCAGCCCGCAATCCTACCATTTGCAATTGTTGGATTGTAACCCGCGTGCATTTGTTTTTGGATAAATACTTAAGTAAACAAGCTATATAGCTCTTCTGAGGCTATAATGGAGGTATTTATTTTATTTCATTGAACTGTGAGACAAGCGTGCGATTCGCCCGATGTTAAACGATATGACCGCTCTTGGCAAAACTCAACAACACCATGAATCACAAAGCAATGCTTGGCATTCCACTGCGCCATCCTGAGACATAAGATATAATAAATTTGTATTCGTATGATAAATTTTAGATTTTTAATACGGGTTTGTAAGCAAGGACACACGCAGAGCAATATCTCTCTACGTGTCTTCGCTTCCATGTAAAATAATATTTTTTACCAATAAAAAATTCTGTAATTAAAGAGATTATTTTATGATTTTCTTTGATATCGAATAATAAAATAAATCTATCAAATATAATATGCTTTCTTGTTATAATTCACTTGTCAAGCTATAAGCGTCGAGGATAAGTTATCAACCGATAAGGTATGGAGCAGCGCCACTTAATTTATAAGTTTAATGTTTATTTATTTATAAACAAATGGCAAATAATATTATGTTGTAATACAATGATTAATAATATACAATGCATGTAGAATATTTAGACAAATATTTCATAATTGTAGAGCTCGTCTAGGACTCTACAAAAAACAATTAATAAGAAAATACAATATTTTTTGAATTTAAATGAATAGGATAAACTATGAAATTAAATTCTACAAAATGTATGCACCAAAATTCAAATGAAAAAAAAAATTAATAAATCTTCACAATCGAAACATATTTATAATAATATGTCGATATTCCTATTTTTATTTCAATTCAAAAATTATTATATTTTAAACAACCCTTCGCTAATAAAGAGGCATTAAAAATATTGTGGCTCTTAAAAATATTTTAAAGCCATAATAGATCCTAGAAACTGATTTAACTCAATTAGTAGGTACAGTTCTAATCAACTCTATCTATTAAAAGTTATCTTATGATTATCATATCATTATTTTTATTATTCTCCATTCCGCAATCACAAGTTTTGAAGTGGAATATCAAAGTATACAAAGTTTAAATTAGATAAATTCTATGAACGTATACGCCACCCGATAAATTGAGCCGAAAATAACTTCTTGCGGGAATATAAAATGCTACTCGATCTTCCCTAGGGATCATAGATACTTTACTGATTTGTAACATATCTGTAATACGACACGAAATCTTATTTTTGAAGCAACTCCAGTACATCAACAGAACCTCGACGAAGTTTACAAATCGCACTAAGAGGTGGCGCCACAGGAAAAATTAGATCGCGGTATGGTTTGGTCGACAAGCAGAGTATATAAAGCCCGCGCATTGCTCTTAACTTTGATCACTAGGTCCTTGCGACCTACTTACCATCAGGTATTTTTGAGTGGTGCCCTCTCGCGTAAGCGAGTGTGAGGCGCCTTTATTCGAACGAAAATCGAAATGCTTCCTAGAGTTGTGGTATAACTAGAGTTGTGTTATAACAGGTCAAGCTCAATACCTGTTCTTCCTGTTACTGTTCCTTCCAAATAACAGTTACTAATAACTGTTCTTAAATAACAGCCTGTTACTTTTCAAGTTCGGTTTAGAGTTGTGTTATAACAGGTCAAACTCAATATCTGTTCCTCCTGTTACTGTTCCTTCCAAATCACAGTTCCTAATAACTGTTCTTAAATAACAGCCTGTTATTTTTATATCATTTTGTATGTATGATTTCTTCTAGCGCTGCATATTGTATTTGTCAAATAAAATACTAGGTGCTTCTCGTTCTAGCAAAGGCCTATTCAGATGGTGTGAGGGAGACGGAACGTTATAACAAGTAACACGACCTAATTCAAGAAGTATTTTTTAAAGACGATTTGTTCGTACATGACTGCCAACTGCTTTTTTTCGCATAAATACTAGGTGTGTCTCGTTTTAACAAGTGACATTCGTGTGTACATTTAAAAGAGACGGGTGATGAGAACAGTTTTGTTAATACCAACTGTTATATTTTTAAGAACAGATTAGGCCTGAGGAACAGATATTTGTTAACAGTGAGAACAACTGTTATCTGTGATTTGCTTCTACCTGTTCTTTTGAACTGTTACGATAAATACGCATCACCCCTAGTTCGGTTTGCCATTATGATTGGATACGCGTTGTTATTATTTATGGTTAAAACTTAAAATACTAGGTGCTTCTCGTACTAGCAAAGGCCTATTCAGATGGTATGAGGGAGACAAAGTACGTAATATGTACGTCAACGTTATAACAGGTAACACGTCCTAATTCAAGAAGTATTTTTCAAAGACGATTTCTTCGTACATGACTACCAACTGCTTTTTTCGCATGAATACTAGGTGTGTCTCGTTTTAACAAGTGACATTCGTGTGTACATTTTAAAAGAGACGGGTGATGAGAACAGTTTTGCTGTTATATTTTTAAGAACAGGTTAGGTCTGTGGAACATATATATGTTAACAGTGAGAACAACTGTTATCTGTTATTTGCCCTCTACCTGTTCTTTTGAACTGTATGATGAACTCTATTGAACTCTATGATAAATACGCCTCACCCCTAATGCTTCCTACATTGTTAATCTGTTAATGCCTGGAAGATGTTAATATCTAGTGGTTCTTGCAGTATAAAGTGCAGTAATTCGTTCTGTAAATATCCATAAGAGACGCTGACCGCTTTGGTGATTAGCCCAACCAAATAATTTATTGTGTTGCACAATAGTAAATAGGCTGTTTACCAGATACGAGTATAAGAAAGAAGATTTTTCTTTAAAACTAAATGTTAAGTTAAAATCTCTATAAACACAAATTTACGCAATGTTAATATGATGAGCCAATGAGTGTTTGAGACCCAATTTAAGTTATAGTAAGTAGTTTTTTTATACATTTATATCTCCAAGCTCTAGCTTTACTACCTTAACCCACAAGTATTTTGTAAATAAATAAGGACACAAAGAAGCTAATTAACATTGTTTACTCAGACTTTACAAAAAAGTTTTTCAGTGCCTTCTCAAACGTCGCACGCATAAGTTGTCGTCCGTCCGCTCATGACACGTCGTGATTGGCGGCACGTACGCACTCTGATTTCCCCAGATGGACACGTTATGTACACGTTTATCCCTTTACAACATATTTATTACTTTAGCAATGTATGTATTGAGAGAGAGTTTAATATTGAGAGTCAATCACAGTGCATTAAAACGGTGAGGGAAAACATCGCGAGGAAACCTGAATGCCACAGCGATTTGTATGTATGTATTTCTATGGTATATAAAAGTGCGTCAGCCAGGCCAGCTTGGTGGACTATATGGCCTAACCCCTCGCAATCGTACTCTGAATTGTAGAGGCCTGTGTTCTGCAGTGGGACTCATATGGGACGATAAAAAATCATAACTTAAAAATAGAGAGAAAATAAAATACTCTTAGTTTCGATTATTTTGTTAAGAATTAAGCACATTAAACATTGGCACAAATAGTTCTGCGTCAACAATTAGGTACAAACCATTTCTTGTAAGTCAGAAATAACGAGACACTTTTGAGTCTCAAACCCTGACCCGTAAGAAATCATAAACTTGCAATGCTTTGTCTCGGGACTTTTGTTTCACATTCGGTGTCTTAAATAACCGTTCTGCAAAGGTGCTGTGTTTTGCGCTCCTAAAATCCATCTACACAAACATGAAAGTATTCGCGAATCGGCAGCGAAGGTCGGATATCGAACAATTAGTGCGAAATCAAGACGCTCTCCTAAATGCGAGGTCGTCTGAGCACGAGCTCCGCCGACCTCGGTCGAGATCGCGACGGATCGCTCTCTTTCATCCGTCTACCATCACAGACTGACTGCTTTGATTTATGGTGATGCCTTAGCACACGCAATGGTAGGATATCTCATGCTTAGTGACTTGGTTAAAAAGTATTTAAATATGCTAAGAAACCTTTTGGTCATTTGGAGTTCCGTTATTTGATTTGACATTATTTGCACAAGAAGATATTTATTTATTAAGACAAAACTATTTTGAAATGGATGTAATATTACAATATGTTTTAAACATGATTCTCATATGAAGATTCTGCTTATTATTTATTTAGACCTAGGTGGCGAGCCTATCGCCATATCGGGCAAAAATTTCTTACTCTGGGCTGCTAATGAATAGAAAAATCCAAAATCACTGCCCGACCCGTGATTCGAATCCGAGAACCGAGAACCCGAGCTTTGTAGCCTTATCAATTTATTATTCAAACAAAACTATGAAAATGGATGTAATATTACGTTATAATTTAAAGTTAGTTACATTAAATAACAGTTTTTTTTATAGAGAGGACAACGAACGTTCACAATTATCTTTTCCCAGCACGTACGCCCGTATCGGTAACGTTTAAACATATAGGGGCGAGCCATGGACTTAACGAGCCACTCGCGGGCATATTTCACAATTAAAAGGAAAAATGTAACACCTAAAGCATTTCACTATTAATTTACATAGTTAACATGATCTTTCATACCAAGCAGTGTAGGGCAAATATGTTTCGCAAAAAATATACCGTACCGACACTGCCACCGAAAACGAAGCCGGGTGGTAGTTTTAGTGATCACAAACATAATGATGGTTTAAATATCATCGTAAATACGCAAGGGCTTACCCTTGCGTATCATAGCTTCATTAAAAATAAAATAGTGTAGATTATTATTTTAGGGAAAACTATGTATTACCACCCAAATAGAACGATAGGAATAAAAATCCAAAACAATGTCGCCGCTATATTTTCAATTGTTTGTTGCATCGTGTCTGAAGTTACCAAGCTACCATCTGGCTTGGTTTTCGGTTGCAGTCTGGATATACCCTGTATGTTAGGCTATCCTAGAGTTGCTTAGGTATCTGGGTGAAATATAGGTTCAACGCACCGGTATGCGGGCGGTTTATTATTGCGCTCCGGGCGGAGATCAGCCGGATATCGATATCTGCGATATGTCAATTAATGCCCAGTATCGCTTTCATGGCACACAGATTCTATAGCACTGGAGGGTGCTGGGAATAGTCTTGAAATTTTGGTGGGCTGTTTGGTACAAAATGTGATAGAGTAAAGCAAAAAGTACTGACTCCATATTAAGATGACAAAATTGAAAAAAATCATATTGACAGCCTCTGTAGCGCAGCTGGATGGACAAAGACTATGAGACGGGAGGCCACGAGACAAATGTGTGTGCGATTCACAGGTATTTGTTTCAGGTCTGGGTGTTTGGGAGACCGAAGTCTCTCGTAGTTCCTGATATCCATGACACAAGACTTAATTGGATTTATTCTTGGATCAGATCTACAAAAAAGCAGTATTAAGAAAACTGAACATTTGGACTTATCTTCCAACACTACCACAGAAAAAAAAAACCAACAACATTCCATACAGATTGAAAATATCCCTTGCCGACTCCAAGAAAATCTCAATTCCAATTATTTTAATAAAAATCAAGCAGCTAAGCAGAATGAACATCTAAATACACCAACACTACGGACTTTATATTATTAAAGGCGTAAACTAGATTAATTAACGAGAAATGTAATCACTGCTGGCCGAGAGAAAACGTAAAGGCAACGGGAAAAAGATACAAAAAACAACGCAGCCTATTAGAACAGAAATATAACACACAAATACGGTGAGTTTGTTTGCTTTTTTTATTAAAGGGAGAGATATAATATATAAATGGAGAGTGGCGAGACAAACCGGTCTCTCGAATGATGCTAAGCGACTGGTTACTTGACATGGACTCTACAATATGAGGAGCACAGACAGATCGCTGTCTACCGTGGCCCTACCACTTTTAGAATATTTTTTATTATTCTTGCTTATTCAAGAGACTTTAAGTCAATTATGACCATGTCAGTCTCATAGTGTATATAAATGTTGTAGTACATACATGGAATTAAACTCTGAGGACTACACATGTAGATTTAAAAACCAATCAAGCTACTTCTGATGTAGATTTAAAAACCAATCAAGCTACTTCTGATGTTTGTGCCGATAAGATTGTTTGAAAGGCGCCTATTATACATGAAAAGCGTTTACATTAATACATGTAATTAACTCTTGTCTCATGGGTGCGCTTCGAACACGTTCTGTCAGCAAGTGTTTAGTTTCCACTTTTAGATTTATATCTACCCCTTGCTCTATTGTAAATCCTTAATGTTATTTTAGTAGATTCACGCCTCGGCAAGCGTAATGTAGGACTCTCCAACGAGGTGGAATGATGATATCTGAAAGATGGCTGGTAGCGGTTGGAAACGTTGGACTGAAGATCGAGCTCAGTGGCGTGCCATAGGAGAGGCCTATGTCCAGCAGTGGACGCGATGATTTTAGTAGTTAGTATAGCCTTATTGTTATTATAGCTTGTACAATGGTCACAATGAATGTCCCCAATTCATCGATGATGGTCGGTGACAACATCAATGTAACGTCACATGTCATTATCACTTGCGTATTTCGATCGGCCGGGCCGGCGCGATTTGCGAAAACTTCAAGCAAAAAGCTCATTAAATGACGCGAAGAGATTCATTAGTTTTTACCGACAGTGGAAGGAAACGACACTGTCATCAATTCAACTCTACTTACCTAAATAACATGGGAGGGGAATTTGAAATTTATGCTTTTTTACATCGATCGTCTAATAAAATGATGGCGCTCAGTCCTTGAAGCAGGCCTTTTAACCGACTTCAAAAAAAGGAGGAGGTTCTTAATTCGACTGTATGTTGTTTTTGGATTTGAAATTTGGAAAAGTCTATGGATGCAGACCGCTTCCAACATGTTTCTATGAAATTCCTTGAGGAAGGCTTATGTTCAGCAGTGGCCTTCTAGTGGCTGAAAAGTGAGAGAGCATTACCTAAAGTATACATCTAAAACACAATAAATATTAACTAGATTTCCCATCAAGTGAACAGTTTCCTGAATTAATCAGGGCTGTGTGTTGTCATTATATTTAGGAATGGAAAACATTTCCGTAAAAATCTATTGTCTTTGTCCCCGGCGACGTCGGGTAATTTGTCAAACGTCTAATCATTGGCGGATTAAAGCTGCGGTTGTATTAATGCTTAACACGCGGCGTGCAAAACGCTGCACACTCCGAAAAATGTTCAAGGGACGGCTCTTAAGGGATCTCAACGGCAGAGAAGTTGGTTTTTGCACCAGAGGTAGCCCACCTGATACTTGCATATTTCTGTAAAAAGTTGTTTGTCTTAATCTGGAATCTTTATTTGGGCTGCCTGTTGATTGAAGATGAATGATGGCTGAAATTATAACAGTATTTAAAGCAGACAAAACTAGGAAAATCATATTTACGTCCCTCATTTCCAAGGTAAGTACTCCAGTCGTTCAATTTATTTTCATTCTAGCGTTCCCCGTGCGTGAAACAGACTTTATTTAATACAGTGTTTCTCGAGCGATTCTAGTCTCAGTATGACCGACGCTCTTCCGATCTGTATTGATATTGATTGGTGTTCAGTACGCCATGCTTTACTAACAAATTGCTTGTGCTATTCCTATTTGTTTTTATACTAACGGTTGCTGGCGACTGCGCTCGGCTTATTATAGACATGTAGACATCAGACAGCCTCCGTGGCGAAGTTGGTTGGACGCCGGCTGTGAAACGAGAGGCGGGGTTCGATCCCCGCACCGAAACAGGTATTTGTGTGAATCACAGGTATTAATTTCGGGTCTGGGTGTTTGTGAGACCGATAAGTTTCTTGTAGTTTTTGATACCCTCGAGACAAGACTCGATCTTAGTGTGAGGTCAGGACTATGTATGTGACTGTTGGGTGAATTAATTTATTTATGATTTGTGCAAAATATCATCCATCCATCAGCCAAAGGAAGTCTACTGCTGAACATAGGCCTCCCCCAGTGATTTCCACAGTAAGGTGTTGGAGGCAGCCTGCATCCAGCGACGTCACGCAACCGATACCAGGTCGTCTGACCACCTTGTTGGTGGACGTCCTACGCTGCGCTTTCCGCTACAGAATTAACTGGTTCAAATCCCATAAATAGATCTCAAATATATCGTATAGCTTAGCCTGAAAAAGCTACGTTGGTCTTTCGAACCTTTTACTAGAGAACCGGACGCGGGTGCCTACATGATATTTATTTCAAATTCCAGGGAACTCCTGTGACTTTTTAGTCAATCAACGTTGAAGAAAAACTGCATACCAAAACATTTCAGTAGGCATCCTCTATTATTTTGGAAGTTGTAAAGCCACGCTATTGTCAATCGTGACTCAGTATGAATGGCCAGGCTCATCGAGTCGGCACCAATGTCTCAAAGGATATTGATGTAAAGCAACAGGTAACCGGCCGCGGTTCTTTCGGTGAGTGAGATTGCTACATCCGGCGATACCCCTTTCGTCTTCCCATCCTATTGTCTTTCCGCTCTCTGCCCATTTTGATGGTCCGGCAACACAAATTCATGATCCAAAATATGTGGCTGTTTGCAACAACGATCGCTTACCATCAGGTGACCTGTTTACTTGTTTGTAATATCTATTAATAGAAAATATCGGCAAGTGCTGGATCGGTAGAGCCAAATTCAAATTTTGTATCCTAACCTAAGCTTTGACTCAATGGTCGCTATCCGGGATTCGAATCTTACCCTCATAGACTTACATTCCACAAGAGTTATTACCAAGTGATTAACATTAGATAACCCTAGGCTTTATGTTTAATTAATTGCAATTAATGTCGTATGTCGTGATTACATTGTGATGAATTATCATCAGTTTAATTGTGTTGTGATTGTGAGAATTGTGTTGTGATCAATTTATTAGGTCTTAATAACTACCGCTAAACAATTGGATGCTGCAAACAAACGTGACTGTACTTCGAGAATCATAGGACAGTTAAGCTTCTATTGACATTTCATTTCATTTGTTCTGAGTTAGTATCGAAAAAGATTTGATGTACATTGAAACGAGAGTTCGTGGCTTATATCCCTGCACTAAGGCAAATATGTATGTGAATTAAAAGTCTACCGACCTAATTTATATCTGTAGCAGCCCATATACATACGTCCCATTGCAGGGCACGGGCCTCCTCTACAATCGACAGTACGATTGAGAGTGGTTAGGCCATATAATCCACCACGCTGGCCTAGTGCGGGTTGGCGGACTCACATACCATAGATATTTTTTTTTATATATCGCTATGGTATGCAGGTTTCCTCACGATGTTTTCCTTCACCGTTTTAGTGCGTGGTGATTGACTATCAATACACACATGACTCCGAAAGTCAGAGGTGTGCCCTGGGATTCGAAACCGACCTAATTTATATACAGTTTGAAAATCTATTTTATTTATCGAATGTTTGTCTCTTTCCAACGACTTTTGATTTCAGTTTGAGTGAAGAAGACAAAATATTATGTTTTGTAACTGGGTGTTTGACTGAAAAGTCTGTCCTCGTTTCCAACGCCCACGACTTAGTGTGGGGTCAGGAATATTCCTCTATGTACATAAGTGACTCTTGGAATTAGTAATTTAATTATATTTATACTATGAAACGACTAAATAAAAAAAAAAACGATCGCACGTAAGAATGAATTTTGCCAATCTTTTGAATCAAACTTACCCACATTTAATTTATATTTTTCTTTTCTTTATCTTTATCAGCCCATATACGTCCCACTGCAGGGCACGGGTCTCCTACAATCGAGAGTAAGATTGAGAGTGGTTAAGCCATATAGTCCACCACGCTGGCCTAATGCGGGTTGTGGACTTATGTACATACCATAGAAATTCTTATGAATCGCTATGTATGCAGGTTTCCTCACGTTGTTTTCCATCACCGTTTTAATGCGTGGTGATTGACTATCAATACACACATGACTCCGAAAATTCAGAGGTGTGCCCTGGGAATCGAACCCGCGACCACCATCAACATGTTGGCAGCCGCGTCTAGTCCGTTTTACCAACAGGCCACCACACACTTTTTTTTAACTATTTTTAAATGTTTTATTTTGCGGAATCAATCCTTAGTAATATTAGAATTGGTTAACTTCGATATCAAGATCGTTTACAAGTAGCGCACGATGTTACTCTATTTTAGTTGATCGAAATGGCATTTAATTGAACTAAATGAAACCGAGTGTGAGAGAAGGTTGGCAGATGCCTCTGGCATATGCAAATTGACTTGATAAATACGGTCGCATGGAGGCCACCATGTTAGGTCGGTATGTATGCTTTGAACCGTGAGGATTTGATTCTATGGTTAGAACAAGTAATTAATTTTACGCGAGATTTGGATGTGATGAGATCGCCCCTTATAACATCTTAGGTCTTGACTTTCCCGCCCTCAGACCCACCACTGCAACTCCTGTCAGCCAGGATCAACAGAGGCACACAAAGAATTGACAATGAGCTCCGGACCTCGGCGAGTCTCTCAGTGATAACTAGCTTGTTTTGAACCCGCATCTAAATAAATAAAAAAAAAAAACAAATAGGACGAGTTGAAAACATCTTAGGTCTAATAAATTTAACATACAACCGTTGAGGCCTCTACCTCTACCTACCTCTTAAGGAATATAGGCGTGAATGTATAAATAAATACGCCCATCATTCACATATATAGTCCTGATCCCACACTAAGATCAAGTCCTTCTAGGTATCAAAAACTACGACAGACTTTTCGGTCTCACAAACATCCAGAGCCGAAACATACATGTGAATCCCACATTTATTTCTCTCGGTGCGGGGGCCCAAACCGCGGCGTCACGTTTCACAGCCGATGTCAAACTAGAGGCGACACGGAGGCTGTCGAAATAAAAGATTTTCTTAAAAATCCAATACAACTTACAATCAACAACAACTATAACTTACAGCTCCAACAAAGTTACACATTGTTAAATGCAAATTGGGAATTTATTTAGAAACACTAAAGCGAAATCAGCATATAACCGGACCTAAGATTTTGTTTCATTGGGGCCCATTCGCCACCTCCTATGAAGCAATTTCCATTGTCATAGATCAATATCTGTGAAGAAACTGCACCAATAGATTGCGATTATCATTTCAGAAGAGTGAAGAAGCGATTATGCCGCGCGTGACCGTGTAAGTCTTGCGATAGTCTAGTGCGGTAGATATTTTATATTCATCGCGTAGTTTATTGATATTCTGTGAAATATCGTCTCTACAGAGCCAGTAATGTAACTCTTTTGAACCAGGTTAATGGTAAACTACCTACACGGATATATGCAGCAAATAGAAACTCACTGTTGGTATATTCGTATCTGCTGTTATAGCTCCCACGATCTAGGAAATAATGTCGCATTTTGGGCTCATTCTGTATACCGGGTATCTCAAGACTGCTACCGAAAACGAAGCCGGGTGGTAGTTTTAGTGACTACAAACACAATGCAACTAAAAATTTCGCAAAGAAACGCGACAGTTATTTTTTATGATTTTTTAAATATCGTCATTTTTTGGTCATAGTTTTTGCTAAAATAATAATTTAAACACTTTTATACCTTCGATTATTTATAAATAAAAGGGTATACACTATTATTTTAGGAAAAAATGTATTTACCACCCAAATATAATCATAGGAAAAAAATTACAAAAAAAATATTGTCGCTTTTTTTTGCAACTTTTTCTGTTGCATTGTGTCTGAAGTCGCTTAAACTACCACCCGACTTCGTTTTCGGTAGCAGTCTTGATATACCCTGTATATCTGGACACACAATTGTGTGTCCAGACACGCACAGCTCAATAGCTGGAATAATTATGTCCACTAGCGAGAGATCTACATTTCGTTTGGGTGCATTCACTATCTGGGGGTTACTTTATCATACGAAACGAAGTTCGAATATGCGTACGAATGTGCCCTCGGTACGCCACAAAATGTTCTTCTATCGTACAAGTAAGGAAGTTCGGAGTAAATGGTAGGTGTCAGAGAATATTTCTGATTTTTAGAAGTGGAAAACATATAACTTACTTCGGACGTCGATCATTTGAAGATACGATCATAATTTTTCATCATAATATAACTTCCCTGGATTGAACTATGCTTATAATAAGGTATACTTTGAATTGGCTTTAATATAAATGAAAGAATATTAATAAATACATTCGGAACACTTGATACTCACTTGTATAAATGTAAAACTAAAGTAATAAAGTGTGAGAAAGTTATTAATTAAAGTCTCAATACGAAAAACGACACCCACAGAAACTTTATAATCAAGAATAAAGCTATTTTTGTTCCGAATGTAATAAAAAGGTTTTAAGAATAAGATGAGAGGTTATTGGTTAAAGGAAATGTCTATATTCGTAGTCGTCTATGACTATTTGTTTCAAGTCTGTGTTATGGGAATATAGAATACATCGAAATTTTCTTTTTACATAAGTGCGTGGTGGCCTGTTGGTAAACGGACTAGACGCGGCTGCCCACATGTTCACGGTGGTCGCGAGTTCGAATCCCAGGGCACACCTCTGACTTTTCGGAGTCATGTGTGTATTGATAGTCAATCACCACGCACTAAAACGGCGAAGGAAAACATCGTGAGGAAACCTGCATACCATAGCGATTTATAAGAATTTCTATGGTATGTAAGTCCGCCAACCCGCACTAGGCCAGCGCGGCGTGGTGGACTATATGGTCTAACCACAGTCAAGATCAAATGTTGTGTCGTGTGTATCAGAAACATGTGTACAAGAGACATTTCGGTCTTACAAACAACCAAAGCAGAAAAAAGTATTTAGGCTCGTACACAAAATGCGATGTGACATCGCATCGTAAAAATCTACGAGCTGCTGCGACGCATCGCAAGAACTTGGGAATTGATTAGCAACGTGCATTCCTGCTTCTTTGTTTGTTTTTCCTATATTTCCTAAGAAATAAGCGTCATCCGAATCGTGCTAGGGAGACGCCTTGGCGCACGATATCGCATCGCAGAAATTCGCGTCGCAGTTATCTACGTTGCGAATTCGCATCGCACAGATTCGCAGTTTTGTGTATAAGGCTTTTGTGAACCACACAAACATTTGTCTCGGTGCGGGAATTGAACCCGCGAGGTCTTATTTCATACACTTGTATATATGAGCTTTAATATACTCAGCAGGGGAAACTTGATAATATAAATTGCAAAGACATACAAGGTATCACGTCAGCATTTCATAATCCAAGTATAATCAAATTATATTCAACGGATATTATTTACTAAATACATTATTATGTTAAAGATAATTGTACTAAATGTATGAAAATATTCATTTTTTACTTCTGAAATGTATTGATTCGTAGCGATCGTGTGTGTTTAATATCCAAATGTGTTCACTAGTCTATATATATCACTATTATAGACTTACAAGTCAATTGGAGGACGATTTGAGTTTACCGTGCAAGTATCTTGACAGGATAAACAAGACACTTTGTCCTGTTAAAGGAGACTTTTGGGGCGGGTAGCACTTTAACTTTACTGTTTAGTAATTTCAAACCGATAATTAACTATGCGCCCTTACTTGAGTTTATATTGGAGTTTTTATTTCTAAACATGTTGACTTTTCATACATAGTTTAATAAAACTACTCAAATAAAAAACTATGAGCAGGCAACAGATAAAGCCAAAGTATGTCTGAACGGTAATGCAATTTATTTGTTCAACGAAACCTCAACGCTTTAGTAAATAAAGCGTAGACATAATACCAATATACATGTATGTCATACATATATTCCGGTATTAATATTTTTTCATTTTTTTAAGCAGCAACAAACAATTACACTTTTTCCATTAACTAAGCTTAAATAAAATTTTTCAAATTAATTTAAAGCCCAACCGACCCCGTTAATTAATTAACCTCGTAAAATTTGGTTAGATGATAGATACTGCGATACTGCAGTTACAGTATTTTCTTAAAAGATATAAAATATATGAATTTGTACACTAATTATATCCAATTTAAATCCAGTTTAACGTTACATATTTCAGTCAAACCTATGTGTAAACTAAAAACAATTTAAATAACCAACAAGCCGGACCAAAGGTGAACATTGACAGTCAATTAGCACGTTAACTTACGATTAACCGACGTCAAATCGAGGATCAAAGGCTAGTTACCGCGACAGAGTAGCCGGCTTGAGTAAATATCAAGTTATAATTGCTTTGAGACCGTACGGACTCCAAATTATCGAGCCTACTCTTACTACACATATATTGTGTTGTAGATTAGAACTAACTAGATAAAATAGACTTTTCCAACGTGACTGAATTGATCATTTTTATTTCGTACTTGATTAAATAATAATAAAATAAATAAATACACCCAACAGTCACATACATAGTCGTGACCCCACACTAAGATCGAGTCTTGTGTCGTGGGTATCAGGAACTACGAGATACTTTTCGGTCTCACAAACACCAAGACTCGAAACAAATAACTGTTTCACAAAAAAAAAATCTTTTCACAATCGACCAACTGCGCCACGGAGACTGTCAAAATACTGAACATTCTTTATAATTTAGATACCTATACATCTAGTTTGAGCTAGAAATTGTAAAAATCGACGCAATGGTCATATGGCGGTATGAGGCTGCAATGTGTAGTGTTTTGGGTTCGATTCCGGGGTTCTATTCATAATGACACTCTTACGCAATACGGAGTGTACAAACTAGGGTTGGAATCCAGGGGTTTCCATTTTAAAAACGTACTGCCAGAACAATGTGGCGAAATTAAATTAATGTGTGGTATAATATTTTTTTGCCAACCCGCATTAGGCCAGCGTGGTGGACTATATGGCCTAACCACTCTCAATCGTACTCTCGATTGTAGAGTAGGCCCGTGCCCTGCAGTAGGACGTAGATGGGCTGATACAGACAGATAATATATTTTTTACGTTTTATATATTATTACATTGCATCCTTTGAATACGACACGCATAATATAATATTAAGTAAACATGTATAACGTATATCAATAAATATATACTATTTAATCAGGTGATATTCTTTTTAAAACCAGCCTTGACATTTTGCGATCTTCCTGACTCGCGGGCAATCCGAAAAATCACATTATTATTTAGTTTAATAACTACGCAAATGCAATTTATATAATCAGCTGTATTAAAGCCAAAAATAACATTATCATAAATGTTAAATTACGGAAGGTTAATTGTTAGTACTTATTTCTTAGTACGTATGTGGTCTGGGGTAAAACCTAATTAATTAGCTCCATCTGGCGTCAGAAACGTGAATTACTACCGCGGTATTGTAACAGCTAATTCCGAAATCTTTTTTAGAATGAGAAACTAATGGAACGACTTCGTTTAATTACCGAATTAATAATGTACCGACATAGAATCATAAAGCAATACAATACGGTTTTTGGGGGACATACTGATTAAATACTCGACACATCGAGACTTAGCATCTTATCATCAAGGAAGGCAAGCGTGGAATGCCAAGCATAGTTTTGTAATTCATGATGCTGTTTGGTTGTGCTACTGTCCATGAGCGGTCGTATTGCTGACCATCAGGTGGCATGCTTGTCTTGCCATTCATAACAATAACAAATACATTGTATATGACTCTGTAAACCGCTAGGTATAAAAAATAGAGTGCCATACGAGAAAATAGCACTAGCAAAGCTTATTTTTAGTGTATTTTCTAAGCGGCTTACACGAGGCTAGAAATGGCGGCGATCGGAAACGTCACACTGACCAATATGGCGACGTTAAAACCATCCATTACACAGCGGGGAAGAGGTAGTAAAAATTGAGTGCTAACAGATAATCGAGGTGCCGCTGCCGTCTTAAATACAATATTTTATTATAACCCTGCTCTCCATCTTACTGATATTTGTAGGTATGTATGTGTAATGTTGAGAGTTTTATATTTTGTAGCACAAATGTACAAGATTTGTAAATTTGGTGTCAAATATTTGTGTTATTTTTGTTTTATGAATGCTGGAACTTTATATCAATATCTTGGGTACAACTAAGAGATGTATACACAATCATACATATACAGATAGGATATTCGTATATGCCCGAAGAGTGGCCATCAAACACTGATAAAGCCAAGTGAAGTCACTAAAACTACAACTTAGCTTTGTTTTTGTGGTCGCAGTCTGGGTACACCCTGTACATAATTATGAATTGGCATAGCTATATCAACCGATGAAATGGTCACAAATAATTCTCCAAGTTCGAAACTCCACTAAGACCGGACCAATATGCACCTGCATTTCCTCACAATCAATTTCTCACTTTAAATGAAGCGTTAATCAATCACCATGGCAACCTCGAGCCATCCATCGTACATGCAAATTGTGGCGAGATGTGACGTCATTAAAACTGCTTGTAATTAGCGGGGTGTGTATAATCAGGGGAGCGACAGAGCGGCGCCGCGACGCTCCCGAGATACATCGTGGAAACCGCCCAGCAACTTGTTATTTGAGTTTAATTTGTAGGGATGTGTCGTGGTGTTCTTATGGTGTACGATGACATACAGATAATCGTTGTGGGTGGAGTGATGGAGATTACGACCGCACTCAGAGATATTTAATATCAATTAAATTGTTTCTTAGTTAGGATTATTTTCGTAAACAATCCTAAAATCTTATGTACAGCCCCATTAATTATATATTATAATAATCCAGTCCATCCAAAGGTTGCGTGGAAGAGATCGCAGCTAGCGATAAGGCCGCCAATTGTTACTATATCTTTAGTTTTAAGTATTTAATCTGTTTACTGTTTCTTTTTTCATACATTTTGGTGTACAGTAAAGTAAATAAATACAAAATAAATAAATAAAATCTACACTAATAAACAATTTAATTGACATTAAATTTCAATACAATGATGAAATACGGCACCGAAACGTGGCCTCTGATTTTGAGCCTCATACAATGGCTAAATGCCACTTAAAGTGCTATGGAGAGGGCTATGCTCGATGTTTTCTACGAGATCGAATCAGGAATTAGGAGATTGGTAAGAGAACAAAGCTAACCGTCATAGCCCAAAGGATTAGCAAGTTGAAGTGGCAGCGGGCCGGGCACATAGCGCGAAGAACTGATGGCCATTGGGGCCGAAAGGTTCTAGAGTGAAGGTCACATACAGGCAAGTGTCGGACGCTCGCCTACAAGGTGGACAGACGACCTGGTTAAAATTGCAGGAAGTCACTGGATGCAGGCCACTTCTAACAGGTCGATGTGGAGATCTTTGGGGGATGCCTATGTTCAGCAGTGGAATTCCTGTGGCTGAGGAGAAAAATGCCTCTAAGTATGGCATTTGTTTCCGATCCTAAGGTAATTTGCTTTGTATGCGATTTCTGTTTGTATAATATCCCGGTTTAGTTGGGATAGTTGCCATATCTCATCCCTAATCATATCTTTGGATGGACGTAGACGTGAAACGTGGGTGCCTCTAGTGATATCTCGCTATTGATACTAAAGTTTAATTCAATTTTACCTTCAAGAGTGTTAAGAATTTTATTTTCAGTGTTTAAAACTGAATTTACATTGTTCATATTATTATTAATTATTTCAGTTATTCTTCATCCTTCTTGATATTTCTTGTACCAGAGCTTTGTTACAACTTTTGCCAAATCATATTCATACGAAATTGAAATCTACATAAAAAATAACCTATGTGCAGAATGTTGATAGAAAAATAATGACAGCGTAGAACGAGGTCACAGAACTCAATTATTCGCCATAAACATGGAGGCAGTGGATAGGGGGCGCTGACGTCACGTTATCTGTCGCCTGTAGCACCCACGCCAGCGGCTATCTGCGCCACTTATCTATGCTAAACTCACGTACAATCGATACTGGAAAACTGTGGGAAATCGGACGTTTTGTAAGGATGTACTGATTGTGACAGATTCTGCCTATATTGAGAATATTGTATTTTTTAAGGCAATTAATGCCATACGCCTGATGGTAAGCGATACGACTGCTCGTGGACACGATCAAAACTAAACAACAACATGAATTACAAAACAGTGCTTGGACATTTCACTGAATTATTCTATTACATAATTTAGGATCAGAAATACTAGATTAAATTACTATCTTATTTTTTCTTAGCTACACTTCAAAATTCAATCCATCAATTTAAGATGGTTCACTACCTCGAGTCTTTTTTTTTAGTCTGGACCAAAATATTCCCACTTTAAATCAGAAAAAAAATTACTTGCCTGAATAAACTAATATCTGGTCTCCCTATAAAAGGAAACTAAAATTCCCCTACAACCCTTAGCATTGTAAAGGGGATTATAAGGTTTTAATTTTAAGCGCACTACACTAAAGCCCAAGCCGCCGGCTCAGCAAAACAGCCCGCGGCGCCTTCACAACTCGGCGGCATATAAGTAGAGAATCATGTTGGCGACAAGCGCCCGCACGTGTTGCTCGCCGAAATGTTGGTGGCATGAGCTATGCCCTGTTGCCCGGCGACACGAAACAGCGTCTTTAAAAATGTTCGTGTCATATAAGCAGTCGATATGTTGCCAACAAAGTTTATCAACTTGCAATGAGTGAAGTCGCCGAATAGCCGCCTAAAAAAGTTTTCAACATGTGCCGGCGGACCGGTGGCTTCCGTGTGTAGTGCGCTACAGTCCGATATAATATGTAAACAGTACAAACTAAAATGATATTATATTCGCGCCGCGCCGGGCTCCCGCGGTTGGGTCAATATTTACCGGCACTCGCGATCTACGTACGCACTTTGATTAGCTAGTTGACTTACGGTAATCGACTGAATTTACTGGCACAGCTCGGTAGCGAATTTCAGGCGGAGAATTTGGTAAATATGCGAGTATGAACAGGACTCGTTGATTTTTAATTTAATAGACTCTACAACGCAGTTGGCTGTACAATCAGCTAGGACGAAAGTTTGCGTGTGCGATCCTCGCTACAAGACAAACTTTTTTTTGGGTTTTTTTTACAATGTGAGGCGTGACAAGCATGCCGTTCGCTGATCTCTGATGGTAAGCAATACGACCGCTCATGAACAGTAGCAAAACCAAACAACACCTTGTATTACAAAGCAATGCTTTGTATTCCACTGCGCTCGCCATCCTGAGATACAAGATGTTAAGTCTCAATATATCCAGTATTTACTAAGGCTACAATGTCCTTCAATCGGAAACACAACAGTGCATTTTCACTTCTGTTTAGCGGGAAAAAGGACTACGTTGGTATCTACACAGGCGGCCTCTCACATATGGTGTACAAAAAAATACAAATAAATATAACTATATACAGTATACACAAAAGTGGAGGTAAAAAAAGAAAATTTTATCCTACATTTTACCAAGCTTGTTTGCGTCCTCAAATCCCACAAGGAAAGTGTAATAAGACTACCTCTCTCTATTCCTGACCACTATTATTAAAACATCTTCATAATTGTGAGAAGATGTACTTGTTCATCCGAGAGTTGGCACGCGCGATGTAGGAAAGAATGATGAAACTTCACCGTGCGAGATCGGATTGCTACGAAATACCGAGCGTGAATTCCACTGCAGCGTCGATGTCGTGATTCCGTCAGAGATTGGATCCGTTCTTGCTGCAAATAACATATGGAGGAAAGAATCATATATTTCATATAGACATTATTGAGTACGTTGGAATTGCTATATTATTATGTTTATCCCGGAAAAAAATATTATAATGCATTTGATTTGAACCCCCTTATCTTATTAAAAAAACCACATCAATGTAAATTAGTTAAATCAAGTTAAAACGACACAAAACGGTCAGGCTGTCATTGCCTGCTACTACGGCCACTGTAGGGCAGGAACCTACTCTACAGTCAACAGTCCGATTGAGGACTTGGCCATATATTCCACCACGCTAGCCTAGTCCGGGTTGGCGGACTTTACATACCATATAAATTCTTACAAATTGCTACAGTATGCAGGTTTCATCACGATGTTTTCTTTTACAGTTATTGTGCGTGCTTATTGACTATCAATACACACATGATTTCGAAATGTCAGATGTGCTTTGGGATTTGAACCCCCGACCACCGCGAACATGTTGGCAGCTCTCAGCCTCTTCTGTTACTATCCGGGAAAATACAAAAACGTTTATACATTAATACGCATTAAAAGTTTGCATTAATATTCTTACAATATCCAAAAAAAACACATTAAACTCATTACAGAAGCGTTAAGCAAAGTGCGCCCTTGATGTTAATTTTTGACGAAGGTTTACGAAACAATTTAAGCGAATATAATGAGTTTTTGTTAATTATCAGACATACGGATGTCGTGCTTCGATAGGCTTTTTATAGCTCTTAATGCATAATATAAAAAAAGAATACGTCGGACAATTGTATCTTGGGTTTTGCAATGCCCTACTATTTGAATTATGCCAGATATATACCAGTGGAACTATTGTATATATGACGCCAATTTTAGAATAGAGCAACATCGAATTTTATGAATTTTAGTCCACAATGTTAAATACGATTTTCTGATTTATTCCTATGATTTTACTATACTTTGCTTCTTTCCAATAATCATGATTCTACATCAATTGAATAAAAAATTCCAAATATAAAGTTAATAAATATCAATTATGTAAATAAGCAAAAAAAGTGCCAAATTATTACCCTTTTAATTTACAAGTAAAGCAGAGAATGTCAAGTCGGCTAAAGCAGTACATAACGCGGCTCACGTACACCCATCACGAGCTATTTATCACACTAACTCCGTAATGTACAGCGTAGTGCGAAATGTTAGGGTTGAACTCGTAACGCAAACAAATATATTCCGCCAACCCTGAAACTGCTTGCGTCATTTACATTAAGTAAATCAGAAATAATGTAGGAGCAATTTGTGATAATAATCATGTAAAACTTTCATGTATGTAGGCATGAAACTGTTGGGTATATTTATTCATAGCGTTCGGGCCCACGTTCGATCGGGTGCAGATAGTTTTGAGTCAAGTTAACGTCAACAACATATTTCGCTCTTATATTTTTATACTCAGTTTGACTGCCGTCGGTATACTTAATATCTTTTACCGTCCCATCCCGCCCCGTCTTATCCCATGACATCCTGTTTTGTCCCGTCTCATTCTGTTCCAGGGCGAAAAGCATGCAATCCTGTCCTCTCCTGCCCCGAGCCATTCATGTGAATTGAAAGAGTAGCAAATATGTTGTATACTTAAATTTGTGACTCATCCCACGGGAACACTACATTTCTTCGGAGTCAAGACTATGTGGTAATCCAGGGTCTCAGCTACCTCTATGCCAAAATTCATCAAAATTGGTAAAGCCGTTTTTGCATGAGAAAGTAACAAAGATCCATACAAACTTTTTTATATTAGTAAGGATTTAGTTATTAGCCTACAGACTATAGCAGTCATTAATTGTCCTAGGCCTGTTTTCAACTAAGCACGCAACTTCGCTTTACTCATATCACTTTTGTAAACCACTCTGCAAAGATTCATGATCGTACTTCCATCTAGGCCAAAAATACACCCAAATTAGTATTTATACTCCTGATCCAGTGGCGTGCTATAGGAGAGGCCTATATCCAGCAGTGGATGCGGAAGGGCTGATGATATAATCCTGATCTTACAGTAAGGTCTAAGTCAACTGTCATGTGTGAAGGAACTAATAAGGACTTTTAAGTGCAATAATTAGTCACTACAGAGGTTTTTAGTACAGAAATCAAATATGCTGTAGTTCTTCATAATTATAGTAGCCGTATTCTTGATTTATCTATAACTACGGTGGTCGACGTTCATATCCTATGGTACCATGGACTTTTCGGAGTCATGTGTGTAGTGATGGTCAATCACCATGCACTATAACGGTTAATGAAAACATCGTGACTAAAATTGGATACCATAACAATTCGGAAGAACTTCTATGGTGTGTAATAGTCCGCCGGGCTTCTTTGGGCCAGCGTGGTGGACTATACAGACTATATGGCCTAATCGCATTCTCTGGATTGTAGATTAAGGCCCGTGCCCTGCAGTGGGACGTATATGAGCTGATTACAGTAATCAGTAACCTTCTGAGGTTCGTAAACTCATATAACTAGAATCAGAACTCTCAAACACTTCAATAAGTTTTAAAACTGATGTAACGAACTCCTGCCATTGTCAAATGGCAATTACCAGGAGTCACGTCATGCATTCTTCACGCAGGGGTTTGTAATTTGTTAACTTTATACGACTTTTTGCGTGGATGAGTTTCGCCTCTACGTTATCGTCATAACTCGTACATATTTAAAATCCTTAGAAGTATGGTAGAAAACAGCACATTATGAGGGCAAATAGGGTTACTGGTTCCCAACAGATACGTTTGGAGACGGCGGCGACCACAGTTACTAGCGATACCGCGTGCTCGTACAAAAATGCTTAAAGAGGCGCCTATAACTCGCGCTCTTCGAATACTTAACTTAATTGCACAGGAAACAGACTTATTCCATTGTTCCCTAAGTGAATTCACAAAAATAGCGATGAATATCATTTGTTATAAGACAAAAAAAAATTACTTTGCTACACTACTGCATTAGGGTATCTTGTAAAAGTAGATGTAAGTTTGAAATAAATAAAAAAAAACCTAATTTCCTCGCAAAGGAGGATCCGAGATTTCCGACCTCTCAATCGGATGAATTTATCCCTACTATAATGTATAGTTTCCTAATATTCATACTCGCGTCAGCACAATATCAGGAACCAGTTTAAGCTAGGTTTCCCTACAACAATCATCAAAACAAAACCATAAGTCATATTTGAACCCGTTTCACAGTTAGCCACGTCGCGTGGTGTAATGTTGCCATTCAGAGAAATCACAATCGCTATGCGTGAAGTTGGAAACTACACGACCACACGTCATTGTCCATAAGCACTAGGCACGGGATTGGAGTCTAGATTCTAGACTGGCGCCTGACTGTCACTGTCGGGTGTTTGATGTCGATAGGAACGCGGAACGGATGGATAAAAACTTTAAGGGTCACTTTCTGTATAGTTAGGAAATGATGTATGGTTCTGCGATGATTTTGAGCCATCTTTATATCAGAAAATATTTTCAAATTAGAAAGGACAATTAGTGCTGTGTTTAAGCTGATTTTTTACAGGAAAGACAGAAAAACAAAAAAAAAACATCCTCGTACGAGAAATTTTCGCAAAAAAATAAAGAACATACAATTACAATTATTATTGTTCGACATGCGAAGATGGTTTTCAATTGGTGTCGAACAGTCAACAAATGTATTGTAATTAACAGCAGCAAGGGATCGGAGGCTGGCGCTTGTCACGCTCGTCTGTTTGATGTCGATGCGTTGGCGAAACGGATAGGTAATTGATCAGCTCACACCTATGACTGCTAATGATATTGTAAGTCATGATGATACCAACTTGAAGTATGCTGTAATTTTTTAAGAATTGTTTTCAAATTTAAAAGGGTGCGTCCCGATATGGTGATAGGTTCGCCCCCTTTAATGGGACAGAATACACAAGGTGAAGCGTGGATATCTTGGTTGCTACCAGGGGAATCTCTCCCTACTTCTTCTGGGAAAAATGCGTATGTTTATGTAAAAAGGGTACATCCTGCGTATAAATATACATCTTTATAAAAGAGCCTTAAATCTAAATGAATAACTCAAAGGAAAAATACAAACCTTTTTACGCCACATACAACCAACATTATTTTTCCATTTAATTTTCCCTGTCTGGACAATGAACAAAATAATTTATCAAGCAAGAGGCGGGTGACATGATTACAGTGACGATTCAGGGCCGTTGATTATACAGGGGGTGGGGGGTGGTCGGCGACCCACTTGTTGCCGAAACACCCCATGACTACATTAACATCCCTTCAACGTGTGACGTGGAATGTTGGCTTTGATGTGTGATTTCCCTTCTTTATGGCTTTTATTCTCTTGATTTTTATCAAAATAAATTATGTGTCATCCTGCATTTGGTTTCGATTCATGATAGCTTTTTTTACGCAGTTGGTTGAGAACTGGACTTAAAACGAAAGGCCGCGAATTTGATCCCTGCACCGAGACAAATGTTTGACAATTTTCCAAACGAAAATCTGTGAAAAACATTTGAAGACTTAAAGAGGAAAACAAAACTGAACGCTGGGTGCCTTTTATCACTCGTCAAATACCAATTATGCAACTACACTGCTACATTATTCTAGAAATTTCCCCCCAAAAAAACTTGAAATACTTTCCAACATAACCGAGACAAAAAGTCGAGCGAAAAGTTGGGAAAATGGTGGAAAAACTGGCCCGGAAACTGTACCGCTGGCAAACTGCGCGCAAACGAAAGCAGACGGAAAAATGATTTGATAAAAGGTAACAGATGCTGGAAAAATCATATTTACCTTATCTACGTAACAGTGGACTACGCGAGTGTGGCCGCAAAACGTGCAGTTTGTTATTTTTTTGTGAAGCTACATTCTAGGCTTTTTATCTAAAAGAAGCTATTTTCTGCTTTAAATATAATATAAGCTTAAGATCATGCATATGAATGGGTACGCAGATGTGATAGTGGCTCCCAAAGGTCGAAATCTTTTATTTTCTAAAATGAGATCGCTTTGCTAGACGCTTTCGTGAATAGGCAACTTATGTAAACGTAGATTAATACTTAGATATACTCGTACCTCAAACCGAAATACAATCACACATATTATTATCAATAAATTTCATTTCAAATTTCATTTCATTTCATTTCAAATTTCAAAGTAGAGTGCTTAACCGGGGTTTTGAACCCAGGATAGAACTGGTTTACACCTTAAATACGCTGCTACCTAACTATTAAGGCGAAGGCATTGTTAATATTATTTTTAATTCAATAAATCCTTTGTCGCAAGTTGTAATTTACAAATTATTTGTTGACTTAGAAAACCGTAAACATCACAATATTTGCTCAACTGTGCGAACGTTCAATTCTTTAAAAGTTATTTGTTGCGAGTGCGTTCTATTCCAATACATATAGCAAATGACAACAACAATACACGCATCTGAATAAACTTTATTCATTCCAAGATTTTTTGTAAAAATACATTGTAAGTAAAATAAATAATAGGGACTATGAATATTTTCCAGAATTTTAAGTCGAGATTGTGCTAATAAAGACTGAGCGAAATGTAGGACATTGAGTACGAAAGTAAACCCTGGCATAGGCTAGGATAACTCAAAGGATATATACTAGATTTCTTTGCATTTACTGGTGGTGGTAAGTCACTCATATGTCAATGGCAATGTCTATTTCGCTCACCAAACAACAGTGTAAATGAAATTGAAATACATTGTAACCAGAGTAACTACTGGACATTTTGAGACTTAAAATCTTATGTCTCAGGATGGCGAGCGCAGTCCAATGTGAAACATTGCTTTGTAATTCATGGTGTTGTTTAGGTTTGCTACACCATCTGCTACATATTTTCACCATTCATTGCAATAAATAAAATGGATACTAATGTTTTAACAACTATCTAATTGTACAGATTTTCAAGCGAAAATCTCAGACCAAATAAAGTAATGGTCTAAGACATCATTATCGATAAATCCTACAGTTTAATCATCCGTGGAAAATACTTGCCACATCTACTTGTCATTACAATGCGTGCTTGTTGATCCTGGCTTACAGGAGTTACAGAGGTGGGTCTGAGGACGGAACAGTCAGTCTTGTGTTACAACCCCATTCATCCCAAAAATATGTCTCCCCAGCAACAGTTTTCGAGGCCGCGCAGGGCTAAGGCTATCTCGGGGCGACAAGACGTGTCGCGTGGGAGGCCGGCGCCAACACTCCTTGTGACACCATTCCTCCCATCGAATTATACAGTACACACATTTAATTACGCACAATTGGCTGTTCTGGTATGGTAGGTGCTGAATTTGTTTTTTAAGTTTTTCAGTAGTGAGAGAAAAGTTCATAGTTAAGTACAAACAGGTGTTGGTTTTTTTTATTTTTCATACGATAGATAAAATAAATTAAAAGACAATAATAAATACGCATGGAAGTGGTATTTTATCTTCCAAGATTTGATCCATACATACTTGGCAAATTAAATAAAATTTGTATAAAATATATGTTTCTACATCTAACGAGTCTTTCTTTAATTTGAATATTATTCACATACATACATACATAAAGTCACGCATTTATCCCAGAAGGGGTAGGCAGAGTTTCCAGGACACCTACATTTGGCTATGTATGTTCTGTCCCACTATGTGATTGGGGACGAACCTATCGCCATATCGTGCACAAATTCCTGACTCCGGTCCTATAATGAACAGAAAAATTATTCGGCGCTAAGAATTATTTTAGGCAGGGACATAGTAAATAAAGTGATCTGTACTTATTTGATCTAAATAAAATTAAGTGTTTTGATGTTACTGTAGGCCGATTTCAGAAAATTTAGGCCCTGTTGTTTTATTTATAAGTGTATAGTTCAACGCTCTGAACTAGTTTAAGCATTTAGAAGTGGCTAAATATAAATCTAATTTCAGGCGATGTTTCTTTTATAAACATTGTTTTGTATCTAATGAATAAAATCTACAAAATTCCGGCGATAATTTGTTCAAATAGATTACCTTTTAAGGACATCTTGAGTATCTGTTTGTGCTATTTGTAGACGTGAAAGGCGAGACGAGTATGCCATTCGCCTGAGGGTAAGCGATACAATCACTCATGGATGGTAGCAAAACCAAACACCATGAATTACAAAGCAATATTTGGCATTATTCCACTTCGCTCGCCACCATAAGCATAAGATGTTAAGTGTCAATATGTCCAGAAGTTACTCTAGCATGTCCCTTTACAATGTCCTTCATACCGGATCACAACAGTGCATTTACAATGTTATTTGGCGAGAGAAATAGGACATTGCGGTGGTACCTACCCAGACGGCTTCTTACATATGAAAGACCTACCACCAGAACAGCTAATTTGTACCTTTAATAATGTTCAGGTTCGACTGATAGAGAATGCCTCAGGTAATAAGTCCATTATTATCATCATTAGTATGAAGTGTAAATAAATAAATAATATGTAATTATTTGCCAAATAATATATTCATTACATTCAATTAACCGGAACAAATAAAACATTGTTTAAACTAATAAACACTTGATGTGGATTCATGTATACAATTAATTAACAACAAATTGAACGCGTAATAATGGTTACAAATAAATGTACTTTTTAATACAATATTTAATCACGATGTATAATGACAATACAGTATTCATTCTTTTTGTTAGATAACATTGAATGTTGTTGTTTCTTTTTTACAGAAAAAAATATCTAGATCCTTTTGCCGCTCATCTTTCTCCTATTTATATATCCATCCCATTATATAACCACTCCATGGTTACCTGTAAGAAATTACTTGGTGTGGTAAAGACGCCACTTGTACTATTTTTATTTATTTATATTGCTTCTCAACTAATTTTCAACTAAAAAATTGAAGTGCAAAAAGGATTAATTATATCGACACCTTGGGGTAGAAAGGTCGTATAAACCATTTTACCTAAAATGAGTTATGAATACAGTCATATGCTTAATTTTCCGCTCTATAAATTGGTCTATATGACACTTTCAAATTCGCAAAATCATGGTTTTTAAGGCCTAGATGACTTCAACGTCTAAACAGAGGTTTTGTTGGAATTTATGATGTAATGATGATCCACGCTAACTTCTAAACTAAGAGACTGATAATATAATAATTTCCATTGCAAAGAATATAAATAAATAACAAACCTCACTTAATACGGTCAATATACCTATAAGAACAAAAAAGTTATTGGCCAAAATGTTTTTAAAATTTTGTTTTTTGCTCGTCCTGTAAGGTGGGGTTTATGGCTTTTACTACCTTTCTACCTCAAGGTAGCGATATAAATAACCACACAGTACTTGAAATTATACAGTATATCAATATATCAATATATATCAAGGTATATCAATTGTGCTACCGAAAACGAAGCTGGGTGGTAGTTTAGTGACTTCAGACACAATGCAACTAAATTTTGTTCAAAAAATTGTGACGATTTTTTTTCTGTTATCTTGTTTCTATCGTCTTTTTAGGGTGGTAAATACATCGATTTTTCTTAAATAATATTGTACACTCTTTTATTTTTAAAGACGCTATGGTACGCAAGGCTTTAAATTATAATTTTAGCAAAAACTATGAATTTACCACCCAAACTCGATGATATTTAAAAATTTTAAAAAAAATTGTCGCGTTTCTTTGCAAAATTTTTAGGCACATTGTGTTTGTAGTCACTAAAACTACCACCTTCGTTTTCGGTAGCAGTCTTGATATACCCGGTATATACCATTACTTACACATATCATAGTATCAGCACACTACACCTCTAGCAGAATCGTATATTTTGTCGGTGAAATAAACTACGCCGAAACACTGATTTTCCGCTGACCTGCATATTTTAACAGACATTAAAGCCTGTTGGTTTTCTTTTTATACTCATCAAGAAAGGCTTCTCAGACTTCAATAAAAAGCGAGGTAATTGTCTTGTGTTTGACCCAAAAACACAAGACAATTACCTCGCTAATTTTTTCTCGTCTACTCGTTTCACATATATGTATGAGCAATTTTGCGATCAAAAATGTAGTATATAAAACCAAAAAACGTATCAATGGAGTGAGATAGATGGGATCACTACTGTATCAGCCCATATACGTCCCATTGCAGGGCACGGCAATCGAGAGTACGATTGAGAGTGGTTAGGGAATATAATCCGCCATGCTAGCCTAGTGCGAGTTGGCGGAAATATGGAAATTCTTACAATTTTTTTCTGGTTTCCTCACGATGTTTTCACATAAATTCGTGTTCGTGCAATTTTTTCATAGACATCAATAATCATATAACAAAAATCAAATTACATCAAGCCATTTACTCGATGAGGTTTAGGAAAGAAGACGAAATAAAATAAATCACATTATAATGTCGATTATTAAAAGTAATTCTTAAATGAATGATTATTAAATAAAACATTGGTTAATCAAAGTAGCTCACATAATTAAATAAAAAAGTCTAAAAGGGATCTACGACTGCTACGGAACATATTATTATTTAAAAGCAGCGCAAGAAATTCAGCAACACAAACTCTTTATTTTGGCTTTTATGTTATGCATGCGAGCGACAAACACCACCCACGATACATTCGCGTGAAAAGCCATACAAGAAATTGAGCTATGACGCGTATTACCCGTGTGGGCGGGCAGTACCGCCGCGCCGTTGTCCGTGGGCGAGTATCCGTGGGCGTTACTGGGCGCCCAACAGCCTCTTGAAATTGGAACTGATTTACAAGCAGTTTTCGAGATAACAGCTCTGCGGTTTGGGAAATGGTTTTTATCTGGTTATATGGCAATTACTGAGTTAAAAATGTATTTGCCAAAAACGGGTTTGCCATTGATTGTGACCTATTTAATAGTAGGTGTATTTAGTTCACACAACTCGAAACAATAATTTATTATTTAGAACAATATGTATATCAAATATATACAAATACAGTTAAGTAGCTACATTGTAAACAGTAATAATTGCAACGTAGGACAATTCAAAGACATCGTATTAATATTATGTATTTCTTAATAGACGGAACTATAGAGAATGCAGCCATAAAGTTGGTATTGGTATATTTTATGTACTTACCAATTTATCCATGAGATAACTGGAGTCATATTGTGATAATAAACATACCTGTAACAAGGAAATAAATTATAATTCTGGTGACATAACTCGCATCTAGTTCGTTTCCGTACCGAGACCGTGTTAATGTGACCCAAAAGTATTCGGGTGTTGTCACATAGATAGGTCGTTCATAGTTCTTAAAATCCTCGACACAATACTAAAATTTTTTTTGTAAGGTCTTTGTGCATGATTATAGAGTTAATTATATATCCCCGTACTAAGACAAATATTTGTGTGATTCAAAATTATTTGATTTTGGTGGTGGTGAGACCGAAAAGTCTCTTGTAGTTCCTGATATCCACCACACAAGACTCGATCTTATAATATGGGGTCAGGACTTTGTATGTGACTACTGGGCATATTTTTAATTATTTATTTAATTAAATAAAATAATAAATAACTTAACGATCCATAATTTTGAAAAGAAAACGTAAAAAATAATTGCAAAGTATCAACCCTAGCAAAGCACCTAGCACCGGCGCGGCGGTTTCAACCGAAAATTGAATGAGAAAATCTTAAATTACCGTCGCGTGTACAACCCGATACAGTCGCGTGGTGTAGGGTTGCCGCGTGTCGTATCGTACGTTTGACGAGCGGTTAACCACCATCACACCTCTTACTTATTAACTTCACAGTTGGAACCGTTAAAGGACAGAGAAGGTCGAAATGAGCCGATTTTTCGGGGATTAGTTAGAATGGAAATTGTATCGAAAAGACTTAAAACGAACATTTTATATGAGAAGGTTGTATACAATGATGAATGAGGACGATTTATAACGCCTTGTACAGTATATTAGCAGTATAAGTTGTTTTGTGCTAAAAACTAATTAACGATATCATTTCATCTCGCATCTGATTCATGACAAGCTAAATATAACACCTGTGTCCCAAAGAAGGAAGCTACCAACTCTATGAAGCTCCACATTTTTCCATGATACATAATGCTCTCATTACATTTAAGTTCATAAATCTCTTCACTTAATAATTCAAAATCACGCCGTCTGTGGAACGAGACATCGTGAATTCGATCCCCGCATCGAGATAAATTTTAGTGCGTTCCACATATATTTGTTTTTGATCTGGGTGTTTGGGAGAATGAAAAATCTCTCGTAGCTCCTGTTACCCATGATACAAGACGTTATTTATTTTAATGTAGGGTCAGGACCATAATATTTGCGTGGTCAGGACAATCTATACATCTATTCTATATCAATACACAATATAATATTATGTTTGTAACCTATCGATGTCCGTACATGGAAAATAAATTAGAAAAACTAATATGGGGGATTGTATTAACGTTATAGAACCCAAAACAATGATTTTTAGAATTTCTGCCTGTTAGTCTATGTGGTTGTGATCGATGAACTCACAAACGGTTTAATGGATTTCAATGTTTGGTGTCAAGATAGTTATCACACTAGATCAACACTTACGACACTTTAAACCCGTAAAATGTAGTGTTCCCGTTGGAGGTAGCTGACTCCTTGGATTAACACTAAGGAGTTAGGATACTTTTTATCCCAAAAAGTGTAGTGTTTTTATGACTCTTGGGTGTATTTGTTATTTAAACTCTCCAGAATGTAGAATGCAAGCAGTTCAGCATTATGTCAGTTTACGTGATATTCTCAAAAGTGTCTCGACCCTGCGTATTTTCGAAACATGTTAAGGCATATTTATCGTGTACGCTCGGTGAAATAATTGCCAAATCGGAACGCGTGGAAATATGCGCTCCTCGACGCAGCTTATCGCTATGCTGGTGTAAAGCGCAGGTTATATGTTGCGTTGTTACATGACGTAAACTATATATAATTTTACGGTACCATAAAAAAAAAGAACAGAACTCTTTAGGATGACTTTGGTGTCGTCTTGTTTGTCTGAGAAGTAAGCCTATGCGAACACTGATTTGTAATTAGAACTGTATGTATGACTAGGGGATGTATTTATTTTATTTATATATTTTTAAGTTAAAGATAAGTTAAACGTTCCCACAGCCTATGCCTGCTTCTATGAAGAGTCATTATCATAATCTCCAGTGTCAACCTTGGCCAACGGGTGCTGAAGTAGTGACTATGAGCCTATGGCCTATACAATTTCTAATTTAACACAAACTAACCTGATTAGTCACGCTTAGGCAAGTGAAATAATTCCTCAACAGTCCTTCGACCTAGTTTTACTGACATCATACAACACAAAACCACAATGGCGAAACTAATAATCATAACAAATTCCTTTAAGGCACCCTCTCAAAGGTCGAATACCGACAATTATCAGAAAGTAGGTCAAATGTCCATCCCTAAACACAAAGATTAGTGGTTGACTTTACGATGCTTTTACCAGAACGCTCAGCGTAGACATACCGCCGTGCGTTTGGTTATTGGACAATAATAGTTTTGGTGAGTGCTGGAGGAAATAGACCAAATAGGTCCTACGTACGAGCAAACGTAGAACCTCTCACATTAAGATTCCTAGAAGGGAAATTGTGCATTCGACTTATTGAAAATATTATTCAAGTGTGCTGGAGGTAAAGGAATAGGTTAAGTATTCCATAATTATACTTTCGGACTATTTGTTGAAGATATTTCTGAAAGGGGTTTTCTAAAAGGTAAGTTAAATATATGTATATGAAATAAATTATGGTGAATGGTATTTTACACAGTCAGGTCATAAGTATTGTCACACAGTAAAAACTTTTCTTTTAGAATGGTAGCCACAAAAAAGTTTAATGAATTTGAATTTCGAATTGTTCATGAAAATAAAAATGTATACTTTTTAGAATTTTACTCATTTTTAAATATGGAGTGGACGCTTAAAGAAGACCGTGTTGCAGTTATTGCGTTGCATCGTTGCGGTTACGCGTCAATTCAAATTTTTGACATACTGAAAAATTTGAATATAACCAAAAGATTCGTTTATCGTACCATCAAACGATACAATGAAGGCTCTAGTGTAGACGACAGGTCAAGAAGTGGTCGCCCTCGGTCTGTTAGGACTCCAGCAGTGATAAAAGCTGTGAAGACGCGAATTCAAAGAAATCCCAAAAGTAAGCAGAACCTTTTGGCCCTTCAGATGGGGTTAAGCAGAACCACGATGAAAAGGGTGTTAAATTAAGACTTAGGGCTTCGGGCATATCGAAGAAAAACAGGACATCGTTTGAATGCTCGTCTAATGGACCTGAGACTGAAGAGATGCCGCGCTTTGTTGAAGCAGTACGCGGGAAAAAATATCGGGAAATTCTTTTTTCAGATGAAAAAATGTTTACCCTAGAAGAGAGCTACAACAAACAAAATGATAAGGTGTACGCACACAGTAGTGAAGAAGCGAGCAACCGTATTCCGCGTGTCCAACGAGGTCATTTTCCATCCTCGCTCATGGTATGGTTGGGAGTTTCTTATTGGGGCTTAACAGAGGTACATTTTTGTGAGAAAGGTGTAAAATCGAATGC
Source organism: Hyles vespertilio (assembly GCA_009982885.2). Lineage (NCBI taxonomy): Eukaryota > Metazoa > Arthropoda > Insecta > Lepidoptera > Sphingidae > Hyles > Hyles vespertilio. The sequence goes on along the minus strand of CM042812.1, from coordinate 2,402,273 downwards.
AGTTGTGTATCAAAATACAGTCCTGACGAACCTTGTGGAACCTGTTTCTCATACCATGTTCAATAACAGGCACTGGGTATTTCAACAAGATGCGGCGCCAGCTCATAGAGCGAAGAGCATACAAGACTGGCTGGCGGCGCGTGAAATCGACTTCATCCGGCACGAAGACTGGCCCTCCTCCAGTCCAGATTTGAATCTGTTAGATTACAAGATATGGCAACACTTGGAGGAAAAGGCGTGCTCAAAGCCTCATCCCAATTTGGAGTCACTCAAGACATCCTTGATTAAGGCAGCCGCCGATATTGACATGGACCTCGTTCGTGCTGCGATAGACAACTGGCCGCGCAGATTGAAGGCTACAGGCCTTCAAAATCACGGAGGTCATTTTGAATAAACTTTAGTGTCATAAGAATCTATGTTTTGTTAAGTTCATTTTGGTATATAAATGGTTACATAATGCATAAACTTGTTTTAATTATTTTATATTAAACATGTGACAGAATTTATGACCTGACTAGGTATGGCTTTCTTTCTCCTCATCATAAATCCATCCAATGGTTGTCTGGTAGAGATTGCCTTAGTGCGATAAGACCGCCATTTGTACTTTGTTGTCTTATTAGCTCTTTATACTATTATTTTTATTGTGTAGGTACAATAAATAAAAATAAGATTCATTGTTTGTAAACAATTGTGAATCTTGAAATCTCAGGCAGGAAATGCCAAATTATGCGACAACACACATAGAAAATAACACAGCAGTTCGGAGAATAAAACATAAAATATCTCATTATTATATTATTTTATATTAATATAATCAATGATGCAAATGAAGCCATAATAGATGAAGTCGCCACAGATTATACGTATTATCGTATGGGTAGACTAAATTGATTGAAAACCTTCAATGTAGAATTAACTTTATACTTTACAGTTTAAAGTACAATTTGCGATAACACTAATGAAGCAAAACCTACGACACAATTCGAATCGAATTAAAATAAAAACAAATGTCATCCGATATATTGTAGTTCACTGGATGTTTGGAAAAACCATATTTGTTTTTTTAACACTTATTAAGCCATAAAAGACAATTAGGTTGTTTTAAGTAAACCTTGAGAATTTTCTTTGTTACTAAGCAAGAAATCCGGTATTGAGTCGGTGTCGCCATTTAAGAGACAAAGAGTAAATATTTCTGTTACTCATTCTATAGTTCAGATATACTGGGTATATCAAGACTGCTACCGAAAACGAAGTCGGGTGGTAGCTTTAGTGAGTACAAACACAATGCAACTCAAATTTTCGCAAAAAAACGCGACAATTTTTTTTATGATTATGTAAATATCAAAATTTTTGGGTGGTAAATCCATAGTTTTTGCTAAAATAATAATTTAAACTATTTTATACCTTAGAGTCCTTATAAATAAAAGGGTATACACTACTATTTTAGGAAAAAAATGAATTTACCATCCATATACGACGATAGGAAAAAAATAACAAAAAAAAAATCGTCGCTTATTTTTCAACATTTTCTGTTGCAATGTGTCTGAAGTCTCTAAAACTACAACCAGGCTTCGTTTTCGGTAGCAGTCTTGAGATACCCTGTATATTCAGAGCAATGAACGAAAGTTAAACCCGCTTTCTCTTTTTCAACCAGTTTTCAATTATTCTAATTCTATTGTAAGATGTTTCGCGGTTTGCCTACTTTAATATCTTATTAAAGTACAGAATTTGTGACAACAGTGCGTCAAAACTATTTTCTTAACACTTTTAATGCATTCGAGGACCTAGACAGAGCTGCGCTAAAAGTCTGGTGCTCTCTCTCTATGTGGGAACTGTCAGTTTTAAATTTTTTATAACAGGGAAAATATTTACCGAGTTTTATGTTCGAACAAGTTACGTATTTTTTTTTCACCTTTTTATGGTCTTATTTATATCCCATACGCGCTGCGGTTCAGTAAAGTTACGAGATCTAGTAGATCTCTAATGCACTGTCCGAAAGTCCTTTCAAAATATTTTCACAGAGGATGTTTTAAAAGGTGAGAAAAATGCACATACAGAACCAACAACGCCAAGACAATACGTACAAAAACACTGTCACATTATTTATGCTAATGACTTTGACATTATTATTTCTTTACTGTATTACAGCATCCGCTACGATCATCAGCGCGTTCACGGCCCGCCATTACGTCACCACGCGATTAGTTCCTTAATGTTTCTGACAGTGTACAAGGCCTGTCAACTCCCATGGTCTGTTAAATGGTCTGGAAGATGGAGGATATTTGTAACGTCAAACAATTTTACGCCACCCATCTTAGGTCTCGCTAAGATGTAGAGTCTCAATATATCCAGTAGTTACTCTAGCTTCAATATCCTTCAACCCAAAACACAACAGAGCATTTACACTGCTAGTTGGCGGGAGATATAGACATTGCCGTGGTACTACCTACCCAGGCGGCATCTCACATATGAGAGACCTGCCACCAGTATAAGCTTTTACATTATTTTCTTTGGGTATTGCGAAAGCAGCCGAGTTTGAGCACAATAGTGAATTGATAACTTCGTACAGGACGATACAATTACGTTGTTTAACTGGGATTTAAGGAAACAGAGACGCTCAAGCTACTGTATTAGCTTCTTAATAAGTTCTAAAGTGGACAAGGCCTGTCAACTTCCATGGTTTCTGTTAAACGGTCTGAAAGATGGAGGATATTTATGACTTCGCGTAGAGTTTTTTGTATTTGGCTATGTTGACAGCTCCGTGGCTCAGTTGGTTAGACGCCGGCTGTAAAACGTAAGGCCGCTGGTGCAGTCCTCGCACCGAGACAAAAATGTATGTGATCCACTTCTATTTGTTTCGGGTCTGGTTTAGAGAGACCAAAAAGTTTCTCGTACGTTCTTCTATCCACGACACAAGACTCGATCTCAGTGTGGGTTCAGAACTACATATGTATGTGACTGTTGCGTGGCTTTATTTAATTTATCTCAAAATAAATTTAAGGTTGTGTGTGATGGTGTATGAGTTATTTCCCCCCGCATAGTACAATTAACTTCAAATAGAACTTCAGTAGACGCCCGAGCTTCTTCGATTAATTCTTTAATGATTCTGACACTGGACAAGGCCTGTCAACTTTTATGACTGTTAAACGGCTTGATGAAGGATATTTGTGACGTCAGATGATGTTTTTACTATAATTATATTATTGTGTCTACCTACCGAAGATCAAAAAAATCCTCAAATTGATACGAAGTTTAAGCATGACACTGCAACTGATACAAGTGCAATACTGGATAGATAATATTTGATGCTCCAGCAGTCAATCAATGATTCCAATGCTCTGTATACATTAGAATCATATGTAACATATTCCTGTTAAATTTTTATTCCATCGTGAACATTCTCACCATGTACGTTTAAAATAGACATTACAAAATTCGATCATTAAAATAATTCTTAAGCCTATAAAAAGCATATTATTACAATTGTAAATTTAAAAGACTTCGTCTAACATAAAACGAATCGTCACTTCCCAATACGCGTAACTATTGTTTTTTTTATCACAATGACTCGGAAATTGCGGTGAGCAGTGCCGATTAGCCAGTTAAAATTGTCCGTCATGTTTACGCAGTATTTGTTGAGGAAAATGCACTTCGACGTGCATTTGCCAAGATAATGCAGGGTTTGTTATTGAACGATACTTAAGTGAATCATTATTTAATTATATATAACAGGATAATGATTAATTGTATCTTTAAAAAATATATGAAGTATGACTAAGATAAGGGAGACAACAAGAACATTGGTCAATTTCAGGAGAGTAAATTCGACATTCTGTTTTTGAATATCATTTCAATTCCTTAAAGGCATATTTAAGCGAAGGATTTTTTGCATCAGAGACTATGAGTCTTTTTTACCTCCACCAAGTAGGCCCGAAACATGAATAAAAGACCACAAAAAAATATGTGTCAGGGAGATGGGGATTAAACCCGCAAACTCTCCGAACACAGTCGGCATCACCAACTGCGCCATAATTAAAATAACACTACCAACCCCACGATAAACAATGTATGTAAATACCAGTACCAATCACGAAGCCTCGATCCGCAGTATACGCGTAAATAATCACAAATCAATTAATAACGTTCATTTCGCGAGTAAACAAGACGTCGATAATCGATCCGCCCGCCATTAACTTAATGCATCGGCGATAATTTCAAATTAAAATGCTTGGCAGATTCGATTCCGAACTCGATGGCTGAACATTGAAACAAAACCGACGCTAGAAACCATTAGCGATGGATCATCTTAAAAATAAAAATATGAAGTAACGAAAGTTACCATAGATTCCAAAATGAAATTTAATTTGAAATATTTATTTTAAAATTCGATCCTAAAATGAATACTTTTGATTTTACTTTACTTACCCCTCTCAATCGTACTCTCAACTGTAGGAGAGGCTGGTGCCGTGCAGTGGGACGTATATATAGTGTTTCAGTACTATTGATCCTATACTTTTTGCCACCTGTAGAATCTTGGGACAGGCAGGCATTTGCCTGTATTACGCTTGGCCATACTTGTAGCTTAAAACGGAATATAAAAAGAGACATAATTTCACTACCAGATTGTAGCAAGAGATAGCAAAGTGGTAATAGAACCGAAGGCACATTATCGCTGAAAGATATCACGGGGAATCCAGCGTAATGGGGATTTTTATAAGAATTAAAACATACGTAAATTACCTGCAATTGACTAAAATGACGGTAAGCGAAGCAGGTTTTTCACTGGCTCATCAACATATATCTATTTATCTACTCTCGCTGGGCCAGAATTGACTGAATGCCCAAAATCCCTATTTTTCTACCTAACATGATGCTTTGAACACTTGCATAAATAGGATTTAACAAGTAAACTTGGACAAACTTACTACCTTCCAAGATATGCTGCGTCTGCCGACATTTTCCATGCCACTTTGTTCATTTACAAAACAAACAGAAAGTTGTTTAACTGGTTACAACTAACCCTAACTTCGTAAAGTAGGAGATCAACATGTCCCAACGCAGACTGTATCAAAGTTAACCCTCCAAAGGGTATTTCGAGGAAGTTTCCATTAAATTTTATATTTAGATTTATTCGAATGATAAACAAAATTACATCTTTAATTTATCAAACGATTGGCAGGTTATTTCGAAGTTCCATTATTTTCTTTTAAGGTAGCAGACAAGTGGGCGGGATTATATCGTAATCCTTGACTCTTTATCGATGAAAGCCGATAATAACGTGAAATAAATTTCAACAGATGAAGATATATTTAAGTGTTTATTTAAATTGTGTTCATCTGATTGCTTTTTATTGAACAACTGTTTTCTCGTTTATTAAATATCAATATAGCAGTATAATTATTGTTACGACCACAATTTTTAGGAATAACATAGAACCCTTAATGAATCAGCTCTTTATGATTCACGTAAGAATACCGCTACAAGACAAAAACACTGTATGTAAAGTCAACGTGAGGAACGAGTTGTGACGTCACAGGGCTCGTCAGTTCAGTGACAGGACAGGATTGACAGGTTTCCGTCCTGTCACACTACAGTGCTTGTTCGCACGCCGTGATGCGTGATATCTCTACTAAATTATGAAAAAGAGTATTGTACTGTACTGTATACGCCCATATACGTCCCACTGTAGGGTACCAATCTCCTCTACAACCGAGTGTACGATTGAGAGGAGATAGGCCATATAGTCCACCACGCTGGCCTAGTGCGGTTTGAGCAACAGTAATGAATTCTAATTACTGATCTGATGATTGCTATGTTATGAAGCCGTTCCAATTTCAAATATCAAATTGTCACTAGTTAGGACAGGCGTTTCAATTTCAAATATTTCAATGCTATGTGACATTCAATAACCAGCCACATTAGTGGTAAAATAAAAAAATTAAAAGGAAAACTGCATACCATTGAGTCCAATAAAATGTTCTATGGTATATGAAGTCTGACATACAGAACTAGGCCAGTAGGATCCATTCTGGCCATAGACCTGTCTCACACTCTCCATTGTATAGGAGTCCCTCAGAGACTCACCAGACGAGGTATGGCCTGATACAGTACAAGCAATTAATTGATAGTTCATTCATTCTATAATATCAATTATAGCTTTATGTTACTAATAGTCTACTTTCCCATCCATAAGCCAATGCATAACCGACTGAATTACCTTTCAAATGTACGGATGATTCCGTCGGGATAAATACTGACCCATATCCTAATTAAAAAATCGGTTTGAACGGAATCAATCAACTACGATCAACGAGCAGTTTTGTCAGTGAGGTTAATAGGTTTGCATTGCTTATGCACACAGTATACACTCAGAAGAAATCTGCATTGGCATCGTATTGCTGTGGTTAGTTAAATAATTTCTATAAGTCCTAAGAGGGAATTCGTTTCTATATAATTAGTAAGTTATTTAATTTAGTTTCTGATCAGATAAGATACATGATTTAATTTGAGAAGTCTCAAGTTAATTCATTATGTAACTCCACACGGGCGATGCCAGATTGTTATCATCTTCATACACCATCAAAAAGTCAATTGCTAAATATAAACTCCGTCCTGTAACTAATCTAGCAGGATTATAATATTTTGGAAATTGTAGATCCCCTGTGTTGACAGTCGTGACTCAGCATGTATGGGCAGGCGCGTCCGATGCGGATCGCAGCTTCGCTCTTGCGTTTCTTTTAGTGAGTGAGATTGCGCAATAGTCAATACCCCTTTCCTATTCCCATACTTTTCCTTCCCGATCTCCTTCAAATTTGATGGACCTGCAACACATCCACCCGTTGTGGATGTTCACGTATAACAGTGATAACCTACCATTAGGTCACCAGTTTACTGGACCTATAAAAATAATAAACAAATACACCCAACAGGCATACATAGTCCTACCCCACATTAAGATCGAGTCTTGTGTCGTGGGTATCAGACGATACGAGAGATTTTTCGGTCCCAGAAACACCCAGACGCAAAAAAAACCTGTGTATCACAAAATTCGATCGAATCCACGGCCTCTCGTTTCACAGCCAGTTTCAACCAACTGCGCCACGAAGGCTGTCAACCTTTGTAATAAAAAAATCTATGCCTCGGGGTTACCTCTCAATCGACTCCTCGATTGTAAAGGAAGTCCCCACACTAGGACATATAATATGAACAGATATACATTAAACTTTCCAAGTATCATTGTACCGTAATGTTAACATGACGGTGCGCGCGGCTCGTGAGCACGAACAATGCGAGCGCCGGCGCCGCACCGCGCTACTTGCTAGCGACTGGTTGTGTAGCACGGTAGCCGCGGAACGAGAATCAACGGCTTTTTTCATTCGCGGGAGTCCGGAACCAGCGACAACGTAACTTTTTTTTACGGTTGTGGATGCTGGGATTTTGAGTTTAATTTTTTTTAGATATTAGTGAATGTTGAGTTGTAGCAAAAGTTTTTTGGTGTTATTTTGTCATTGATAGAAAATATTTGAGACATGTGTTCAGTAGGAGTTTCTAGTTTGAGAATAAGTATAAAGATGCTAATAAAATAAGCAGTCATGACATGCTATTTAAAATCCTTGTGTGCATACCAGCAGGTGCGAAACTGTTACGCGCAAAACTCAAAGGACCTGCCTTTTTTTGACTTGTCTAATAATATTAACACATCCACAAAGTTAATACTTCAGAGTTCAGGCAATTTTTGAAACTTCTAGTCGATTGAACACTACCTACCACCTACACATGCGTTATAAACTTTCATTCATTTACGCGTTCTTGTGATTATTCGCCGCGTGCAATAATCGTGTGACGCAAAGCCACTGATTTACGTCAAAGATAATACACGAATACCTACATGATGATATAAGTGAGGGAAAAACATCGCCACACTTCATGAAATCAATACTCAACTGTAATCTCGCTGACGAACATAGATTTATGATGAAAGTGTTGCGTCGAAATGTTGTAAGTGGATGAGATGTTTGTTTGGTTTGAATAAGCCAGAGTAACTACTGGGGATATTGAGACTTAACATCTTATGTCTCAGGATGGCAAACGCATTGGAATACTAAGAATTGCTCTGTTATTCATGGTGTTGTTTGGTTTTGCTACTGTTCATGAGCGGTGGCATCGCTTAGTATTAGGTGAACGGCATACTCGTCTCGCCATACATTGCAATAAATATTATTAATAATAATAACCGCATAAAACTTAAAATATACAACATTGAACACATTAATAATTATATTTAAATGTTAGCCCACAGGCCCCTGATCTGACGAGCAATAATCGTGACTGAACGAAAAAAATGACAGGAAAAATCCGATCCAAAATAAAAAATTCGTGGAAATATAGATCTGGGGAAACGATCAGGGAATCCAATTAGAATCTCGGCCGGCACAATAACTCACACCCGCAATATCGTTGTATGAGTTATTGAGACTTATCGAAGCGGGGAAATAATTAAAATCTATGCAACGTCGAATGATAAATACATTTCGCAATGGTGTATTTGTGAAACATGTTTTACGGACGTGGATATTCTAATGTTTCGTGTGTTTTTATTTCTTATATTGTATAGGAGTGGAGATCTTCCAACAGGTCGAAGATGAAGATCCTTGGGAAGGCCTATGTTGAGAGATGAGAGAGAGATAGGTGTGGGAAGTGATCCAGTGATAAATCTGATTCAAGGCTTGACACGCCTTCAATTTGTCTTAGGTTAGATGATAAGGGAGTGAGGAAAATGTCTTAGGCATTTTAAAGCATTTGCTTAAAACTACAACAATTTTAGCTTTGGTACACTTGTAGCGTTTTCACCAGTAAAATAATTACCATTATTTATTACATTATCACTTAACGAAGAGAACATAATATTCATTGCATATTAAAAGCAAACGATAAAGTGACATTCGGCAAGATTTCATTCCTGCGTTATATTCTACTCAGATTACAACTTATTCAAAAGGAAATATCTGAAAATTAATTCTTACAAATTCCTCAAATACCCTACACCAAAACCCGTACTTAATGCAACAGACTATACAAACAAACGCAATACGCAGGCGCCTTTGTTCACGAAATGTATCAAACGTTTAAAGAGGTTGTTGTCATGCAAGAAGTCCATAAATCGTGGATAAGCAACACGTCAAATTGGTGTCGAGCGACTACCATCGATCATTCGGATGGCGGCTGCTAATGGGCTTCTGATAGTGACGGCGCAGTGTAGTGCGCAATGTACTGTTCAACAATTGTGCCAAATATTCGTATTAGAATCGTTATTTCAACTGAACATTTTTTTTTATACTGCCTCTGAAATATGACAAATTGCACCTGTAAGTTAAATGCCGATCCACAGACGGGAGATGGCTATTGAGTCAGGTCCGTAAGTGTGTATTGTGGCCGCTATTATAGTACAAAAAATTCTATCAACACTTATTCAGAAATTAAGCATATAGAAGCTGGAGTACCACAGGGAAGTGTACTAGGTCCGGTCCTGTACTTATTATACACCTGTGATATTCCTAAAATAGAAAACAATGCCATTGCAACTTTCGCAGACGATACGGCAATTTTAGCCACAGGATCGACTCACGAAGAAGCAGTGGATAAAGTGCAAACAGCTGTCAATGCCATCTCCAATTGGACTGAAAAATGGCGTTTAAAAATAAATGAATCAAAATCAGTTCATATTGACTTCACCAACAAAAAGCCAAAGTATGAGCCTGTGTTTATTAACGGTAAAACTATACCATATGAAAATACGGCTAAATACCTTGGCATGACTCTGGACGCAAAGCTACGCTGGAAGACACATGTCAAAAAGAAACGCGACGAGCTAGAAATTCGCTACAGGAATATGTATTGGCTACTTGGTAAACACTCTTCGTTGTCAGTACACAACAAAATACTTTTATACAAACAAGTCCTTATGCCTGTATGGACTTATGGTATACAGTTGTGGGGATGTACCAAACCAAGCAATATGCAAATAATACAGCGTTTTCTAAACAAAGTACTGCGGAACATAGCAAACGCCCCATGATACGTAAGAAATGAAGATCTTCATCGGGACCTCAAAGTAAACTTCGTTAGAAATATTGTAAAAAAGTATGCTGAAGCTCATGAACATAGGCTTCACCATCACGTGAACGTCGAGGCTATCCAGCTCCTTGATAACACGGACTTAGTGAGAAGACTGAAAAGGATAAAACCTTTTGAGTTAGTGATGAACAGTTAGCGAAACATAGTGCAGTGAGTGCTAGTGAAAAAGAACACGCGAACATTGTGTCTTCCCCTTAATAGAGACAATAAGAAACGTGTTATTGGACATATTCTTAGTAGTAGTCTCGTTAGAAGTTTAGGTTAAATTTAAATAACTTATTAGTCATAAGGCTAGATCGTTATTGAAATGATGTATTACGGCATTCGCCATAACACAACATTTAAAAAAAAAAACACTTTTTCAATGTAGTTAAGATTTCGAAGTAAGATAATACGTTATACGAGTGATGTTAGAACATTGAAAGCAAAGACTCCTGGAATAAGAGAGTAGAGACAAAAGAAATTTATTTCCACTCACTATATAATCTGAAAATTTAATATTTGTTTCGGTGCGGGAATCGATCACATATTTGTGAGGCGGAAAGTCTCTTGTAGTTCCTGATACCCACGAAACAAGACTCCATCTTAGTGTGGGGTCAGGACTACACATGCGACTTTTGAGTGTTTTTATTATTTATTAAATCAACTGAGATATACGCTTATTACTAGCCATTCGAAAATTACAAATACTAGTAATTAAAAGTCCCAAAAAAAAACGACTAAAACTAACCCATATTCTCAAAACCGAACAAAGCATCGAAACGCCGCGCCGCGAAGTCCTACCAGTAAGAGCGTTTAGTTGCGCAGACTGCGGACTGACGTTTTGATTTATCTAGAACTCATAAGTGGCTGGCGGCATAAATCACCAGTTACAAGTGTTGCGTATTCGCGCTTGCGTTTAAATATTCGCTGCATATATCGATTTGTTTGTCACGTGGTTTCGCGACTAACTTTGTTTGATGATATAGATATTTTAACTGAGAATTTGCATCATAATTATACAAACATTTGTAACTTAACTAACAATAAAATAAAAAAACTTAAACCAGGCAAATTAAATTCAAATAAATAATAAAAGCTACATTCCATCAAGGTAGTTAAAACAAAGTCTATTGTTTTAGCATATCCAGAAAGGCAAGTTAAAGAATAGGCAATTCTATCGTTTCAGAAACTAGATGCCTTTAGTTCGATAAACAAATATAATTGATTCCTATGATAGTTCATCCCTCCTAATTATAAATGTTGATATTAAAACGGATTTCATATAATTAAAGTTTAATAGACCACACAAGAAAATAAAAAAAAACAATTGAAAAATAAATGAATGCTTTAACAATAAACATTTGACTTAACAAAGAGCATACAATTTTAAAATGAAATCTTCAACAATAACAAACCAGTTATATCAACCCAAAACCCCGAATCTAAACCATTTCAATGTAATGTTGGTGCATCGGATGCGCAGTGAGGTGTCTAGCGCTACAATCGTCGATCGCCACTCAAGGCTGCCGTCTGAGGAATGCCGAGATCTCTTCGTGGCGCAACATGATTTTGCAAACTGTTGGGTAGTAACACCAGGCTGTTGCGCATCTAGGATAAGTGTAAACTTACCCTAGCGCGAATTGCGAGTTAAGGTGTATATTTTATCCTAGATAATAAAATTGGAACAAAGTATGAGGAATAAGGACACAGTTGTCTAGACTTTTTTATTTAAAAATTAGTGTCACAAGAACGATCGGTTCAATCGATTTTTAATTATAAGCACCGCCCATAAACAACATAACAGAAGTCATAGTAAAATTAGCCTTATCCGGCTTTATGAATGAAAGTTCGACATCAAAATATTTTAAAATAGCTGGAATTATTCAGATCGAATAGGCCTTGATAAACGAAATTGCTGCAAATAAGTAAAATTTCTATCCAGACTATGGCAAGATTTAAGAACGACAACTTTATGATTTCTCCTGAGCACAAAAGGTTGATAATTTTGCTACCTATAATATTCCATTGAATTATAAATCCGGAACTATATTGAGAATACTCTACTTTCAGTTCTCACACTCGTCGCCAATACTTCTTCTCTAAACCAGGATCGACAACACGTATTTTATACAGCACTGATGCTCAGCGAGTCTCTGAGAATCTCCAAGCTGTCTAACCATTACTAATGTTCACGTCACTTAAAAGATTAAGAGAAGATTGTCTGTCACGCTACTGAAGTGTGGCGACCGCTCCGGCGCCATCCAAGACCATACCCAACGTATTATTACCGCTAACCCGCTAAATACTCGACACCGTCATTACAGATTTCATGCGGCTTTAAACTATAAATCATGCTGGTGGGTGGTCCGGCAAATTGGTGCAACTCGCAACCGATCGCCGGTCAGTAGTTTGCAGTTAATTTTAGATATGGATAAACAGATAATTATGGTGTGGCTGATTTGAATGAAATCAATTAATGTTTAGAGTGTTGATATCCCACGCTTCCATAGGGATAGTTTTAAATATTTTGATCGCATGAAATATAAGTTCAGTAATGGACATTCTAAAGATGATGATTGAAATAATTTTGTTTTTGATTAGTTTGATTTCAAAACTAAGAAAATGCGTGGACATTGATTCTGTATCAGCCCATATACGTCCCACTGCAGGGCACGGGCCTACTCTACAATCGAGAGTACGATTGAGAGTGGTTAGGCCATATAGTCCACCACGCTGGCCTAATGCGGGTTGGCGGACTTACATACCATAGAAATTCTTATAAATCGCTACGGTATGCAGGTTTCCTCACAATGTTTTCCTTCACCGTTTTAGTGCGTGGTGATTGACTGTCAATACACACATGACTCCGAGGTCATGTCAGAGGTGTGCCCTGGGATTCGAACCCGCGACCCCCGTGAACATGTTGACAGCCGCGTCTAGTCCGTTTGCCAACAGGCCACCACGCACTATTCATTATTCGACCTGAATACCTTACCTAGCGGGTTAATACATGCCTGATCACATAAACAAATGGTGAAATGTATTATGTGCCTTGGCGATTTTTACAATGATTATTGGGAAAGAACAGAAGCAAAAGCAATATGAATATTTTTATGCCTCTAGCCACCCTTTATAAAACTTTTTTTTTTTTCATTTCCAGAAAGCCGGTAATTTCAGTTGCTTAGTCAAGTTAGGAGATGTTAAATATGTTCAAAGCTGTTACACGGTAGCCTAGTGATAACATGAAGTTACAAACAATGGTCAAAGGCGTTGGGGAACAAACTTTCTAGTTTTCCACGCTACCCTAATGCTGTTAGTAGACTATACCTTTTAAGTTATTGTGACGACGCGACGTCAAAGGCATGCAGGATCCCTGGCAACGTTCCATTCTTGTTAATCATTATGGCCTATCAAACCTTCAATTGCAATGGATTCTCGTGTTTCGCATTGGGCGATTTTGAGCTATCACCTGTTGTCACTGCCGCAATTCATAGTCAATTAAACTCCACTCCGCTTTTTAATTTGAGTATGATTAACTGAACTACACGTGTCATATTAACATCGACTGAGTTTAGGGTTCAATTATGATAAATCTTTGTACAAGTCCCTAACTAATTCTAGCTAGTTAACACACGTATCAATAAGACAGAATTATTGGCCACTGAGAATAGTTTGCGTATTCGTGGCAACCTAGACATTTGTAATATGCCGAATAAACTCCAGGAATGTCGCTTGAGGTTTGTCTGAAGTGCCAATATGTCACTAGATCTATCATATATAATCCATGATTCATTACGAATACAAAGTCTGGGTGAGGCCATGGGGCTGGGTGTCGTGAAGCAAATTATCTTAAAATATAGGATAATAAACAATGTACATTTGAATATCAATATAAGTTCATCGAGCAGGAAGGTGGATGATAAGTTCGGACGTCGTAAATTAAAAAAAGGAGGCGTTCAAACCCTAAATCTTTAATTACAAGTCACTGAAAGCAAGTTATCCCATCAAAAACATCCTGTAAAAAAATTCCAAGTCTCGCAGCTCAGTTTATCTACTGCAAAAAGTTGTGAGATCCATGTAATACCAAGTCGATTAATTTATTTAGTCCTTGATTAAGGGACGTTCTGTATAAAGTTATTACGTATGTTATTATCATATCAATATTAAAAATTCTTTACGTTGTAAATAAATAGATCGACTTGGCCATCGCATGAAAACATAATGTATCGTACAATTTATGCATAATGCTACTGGCCAAGTCGATCTATTTCTTTAAAACGTAAAGAATTTTTAATATTGATATGATAATAACATACGTAATAACTTTATACAGAACGTCCCTTAATCAAGGACTAAATAAATTAATCGACTTGGTATTACATGGATCTCACAACTTTTTGCGGTAGATAAACTGAGCTGCGAGACTTGGAATTTTTTTACAGGATGTTTTTGATGGGATCTCACGTCTTTTTGTAGAGTCCTACTTTATTCCTTTTCGGTACTTTTTATTTCTAGAATATATATAATGATTTTTCTTAAAGCCCTCTCTCTTATGGTTTTTTTCTTATTTTTGTAGGTATCAATTTATCACAAATATAGCGGATTTGATTATTAGTGTTCTATCTTTCATGGTGATTGTTTTCGAGCTATTTTGTCTATTTATTTGCAAGGTTATCTTTGTCATGTTTTTCTAGAGGAATGTTGTACAGTTTAATGGGCTGAATACACCCTTTCCCTCTTTATACCCCCCTTCTGTTATGCCTCATATATAATTTTATTATTTGAATCAAGCTGCGTTGTGTGGAATCCACACGAAAGTAAATACATCCTACTACTGGAAAAAGTACAGAAGATATTTTTAAGATCCCTATACAAGCGTGAGAATGGGTATTACCCATATCTATACCCAACTTTATTCTTACTGGGCTGTCTGAGTTATAACTCGCTTCAGGTTCGGCGCCAAATGCAGCAAATCTTAATAGCCTATAAAATAATCCACAACAAAATTGATGCGCCAGAATTACATAATGAGATTGTTCGCATTTTCGTTCCAGATAATTATTGCCGAACTCGAAATCATTTGTTGTTCTCAGTAGTACCAAGTAGAACCGTTGCTAGAGTCAAGTCTCCACTGCCTCGTACCCTCAAAATGTTAAACAGATTCCTGGACCAAAACCCACAGTGTGACGTGTTTACGAGTGACAGAAGATTATTCATGTTAGAGTGTCTGAGGTTTTGCGAGCGGGAAGTATGAAAGAAAATTTTAATACATATATACATGTTTTAATACTGTACTGTTGCATAATAACATAAACATTGTGTTGAATAGTGAATAGTATAAGTGGTGTCTGTAACCGTTCTATTCGGTAAATAAATAAATAAATAAATAATGTATATATAGATACCAATCTACAACTATTATTCCATTATATACGGGTACAACGAATCATTAACTGCAAATATATCTTTGTAATCCTATACATTTATATGAGATTACAAAGTTATTCACGCAGTTGGTGTATCTAGAAAACTAGACAGAAATTATGAAATGTTTGAATTTTTCCTTACTTTAGACACTAAACACTAATTATATTCTAAATTTGAAGGTTGTATGTGTGCTAGAAGTGCCTTAGACTTTTGATGATCGGTCATTGGAGACTGTCCCGCCCTCACACCCACCACTGCAACTCCTGTAAGCCAGGATCAACAGTGGCACGCAATGTAATGACACCGAGCATTGAAGCTCGGCGAGTCTCCGGGAATGTCTAACTTGTCTTTAACCCGCAACGAAATCAATCAGAAAGTTAAATTAATAGGAGGAGTTGGAAATAAATTATTGTCCACTTCCCTCCGTGCAAAGCGGGTGACAAAGCAATGAAATAAAGAGGTAAATAACCTCGCAAAAAGACTTTTACAGCCGGAGAAGCCAGCTGTAAAGCACCACGGATCAAATCCTTATTACATTTAAATGGGACCTAATATGTGAGCTGTTACACTTGATTCCAGTAATAGGTATGGCAAAAACGCCGGAAAGCACGGAAATTCGTCCTAGTCTCTACAAGGTCCGTGTAGTATACAACTCCAGATGATATTTGCATACTATCCAGCATGGTTTTACGCTCATTCTGCCAAAGACTACACTCCCAAAGTATATGATGCGCGGATTGTTCATATTCGCAATTTGCTGTTGAACATGGGCACGCAGGCGATTCCACAAGCTTAAAAGAGTATAGTTTAGACTTAAAGTTACCATGGCCCGTGAGGAACTGTGATACGCAATAATCGACATCTAGCCATGTCTTCGTCAAACGATCACGCACGCAAGGAAAATATTGGTATAAATGCCGTCCCTTCAAAGATACCTCCCATCTATTTTGCCATTCATCTAATAGTTCGCTATATACCATATGAAGCGGTTTAAATAATCTGTCGACTTTTAAGAGTTCACGTGCAGTTAAAAATCTTTGATCCATATTCTCCTTAGTAGAGTAATACATGGCGGCGCGACGTTGCACCTCCAGATCGACTGGAAGTACACCCGCCAGGACAGGCAAAGCTTCGGTACTAACAGTTCTATATGCCTTGCACAAGAATATCAACGCCAAACGTTGGCTCTGGAGCAGTTTTCTTCGCACAGCACCGATAGTAGCCCTATCAGCCCATACGGGAGATCCATAACAAATACATCCTAAGTAAGTTGCTCCATAGATGATTTTTAGTGTATTGAAAGATAGCCCCCACGTTGATTTCGATATTCTTGTCAAAGCAAAAAAGTTCCTTTTCGACTTTTCCCCGACGTTCTTAATATGTTCCAGAAAGGAAAAATTCCTTTCCAAAATTAAACCGAGATAACAAACCGATTCTTTTTTCTTTACAGTGATACTATTAAATTTAATTCGCGGCGGTGATTTTAAAGTTCCTTTTAGAAGTAATTGGAACGTTTTATGTGGTGCAAACTGTAAGCGATTTCGATGTCCCCAATCACATATTAATTTTAAACACGCGTCTGCCATATTTTCTAATCCCGATCTACTGTTTGACTCTATAAGCAAGAGGCCATCGTCCGCATATCCGGTCAAAGAACACCCCGACGGTAAGGGGATTGTAAGAAAATCGTCGAAGCCTAAATTCCACAAATAAGGACCTAAGACCGAGCCTTGTGGACAACCCATCGTCAGTGGTTTCGACACGGCATAGTGTCCAAGTTTAAGTTTTGTTGTTCCATGCGAGAAATACGAGTAAATAAGTGAATATATATTTTTAAAGCAACCTCGTAATTTCAACTTAAGAAGCAGCATTGGCCACCAAGCGTTGTCGAAAGCACCGGAGATGTCCAGAAAAATACCGAGTACATATTTACACACCGATGTACTTACCGCTCTTCTAACCGAAATTGCCGCGTCGATAGTTGACTTACCCGTAGTAAAACCGAACTGATTTTCGTGAAATTTTGGTCCGCCCGGTAGCAATCGAGGGACGATAAGACGTTCTAAAAGTTTACCTAGCGACGGCAAGAGTGTAATAGGTCTATACGACTTAGGATCATGTGGAGGTTTATCGCCACTCTTGGGTATTATCCGAATGAAACCGGTACGCCATACTCGCGGAAATACCCCTTCAGCAATGCATCTGTTATAAACTGTAAGTAACGCATCGCCTGCCGATTTACACGCCTCTTTAATCATTTTGTTCGATATTTTATCGTCACCGGAAGCCTTGTTTAGGGGCAAAGATCGTACGATTTCACTAAATTCATCAAACGACGACAGATTTGAATCCGAAGAGTTCGGCAGTTCCCCGGCCCACATCCTAATCTGCTTGTGGTATTCTGTGATGATCGGTCAGTCAGTCAGTGAGTGACAAAATTGCGAAAGTTTGACAAGTTATAATTCTTAAACTACTGGTTCAAATTGAATGAAATTTTAAATATATCGTGTTTACACAATGCCTAATTAGTAACTGAAAATTCAGGCTTCTTGCTTTAACCACAACGAAGTTATGGGGGGTTGAAAATGGTCTGAATTGCTTCGAGAAAAGGATAGTACGGCTGTGCCGCTTTTTAGCTCGACATGGAGGGGGCACTGCCGTGCCCCCAGATTTAAGACACATTTTAAAGAAAACCAATGTGGGATTGGTTTTCTTTCTCGAATTTTCTGACATGCAACTCAAATGCAAAATAATTTCCAATTATTTATTTGACAACGAACATCAAACGATCAAACCTTGGAATTTAACTATTTGATTCAAAATGCTTTATTAATGATGGCGAACGCAGGTTACATCACGGCACATAATCACTAAGTCATATCATCCTCTCTACGCAAAGTGACGTGACCCGGCCAAGGTCCGAGATAAACTCGTTAAGTACCCCCCTTCTCCCCCCTCCTGCCTCCATTCAGCCCTCATTATGTAAGACTTCGGTGCACGCGTAGGCACAAGTGCACCGCGACACTAACGAACCGAAATGCACTGAACTTTAAAAATAAACACGAACATAGAGCACGAGTCCTGGTTACAATGGACTATCCAGTAAAAATTGAACCACCAGCACGGGAAGGCTTGACGGTAGTGCAGTTTTAGATATATTGGATAGGAAAGCAGAATTGCAAAATTAAATTTGCGTTCGGAAAACAAGATACGCGGTAGATCCTCGGATTGGAATGGACTAAATCGATGGCAATTGTAATTTGGTTTACTGTGGGCGTGTGCAGTGCGCGTTAAGTTACCACGCGACGCGTAAAGACTGAAAATGGGAAACTGACATAATTATCCGAGCTATATTGTGACGACAACGTGCCGTCGCAATATCGCTTTGAGACGAAAGCCCGGTGATAAACCTGTTTAGTTGCAACCGTGATAGCTTCCGGCTCCTTTTTGAGATATTTGTGTATGTTCAAAGAACGCAGTTAGGTCGTAAAATAAATAGGCATCTGCATAATATGTGTAGGATGCAATATATTGAAAGACCATTCCGCCTACAACCTACATTTGTATGCCAGTTAACCGTAATTAGCTATGACTTTTGACAAGCTAATAAAAATAGCAATTTTTCGAAGCATTTATATATGGCGATTGGGTATTTTCAATATGACACAATCCGAAAAGATAGACAGTTGCGGGAATTCTTTGAAGATCGTGGTTTATGTTTAGCAGTGTACTGCCTGGCGTTGAAAATTACAAGGATGATGGATCTAGAATGTTAAATTTGGACAGGTTCTTAGAAAAATAAATATTATTAATATTAAATATTATTAATATTTATCTCATGATGATTATGAAAAGAAACAGAATCTACGTGATGCCCAATCTTTTTATAACTTTTTATCACCACATAACCGTTACGTGACATAATCCTTTGCCTCCTCCAAAATAAAAATAAAAAATGACAACTAAAATTAGTTGGATAATTTCTAACGTCACTCCAGTGCGTAGTTGTCAAACTAAGCAGACAGTTTTCTTGGTAAACATCTGGATTGAGGTCACGATGTCGAGCTGTCAATTTAACGATGAATTATTGAATTGCGCAATATTCGTACAACATTCAAATAAGTAGCTGTTTCTTTATAGTATCTTAGTACAGATTTAAGAATGAAATTGCCATTATTGATATGACATACATACATAATATTTTAAGATGGTCAGCGAATATAAAATTTGATTTTTTTTCTTAGTCTCAATAGATGCTTTATTTAATGTTTCGTGGTACGTTTTCATTGCACTGAAACCAGTAAAAATATAAATAAATAAATAACACCCAACAGTCACATACATAGTCCTGACCCCACATTAAGATCGAGTCTTGTGTCGTGGGTATCAGGAACTACGAGAGACTTTTCGGTCTCACAAACACCCAGACCCGAGAGAAATATTTAAACCATGTTATTTTTATATAAAATAAAAATAACATGGTATTGATAACAATAGTTTACCCGCAATATCCTACAATAGGTTTGATTAACATAGAAGTGCGTCACTCTTGTATAAAATATTACTTAAAAAACGAATTACTCGCAGTGTTCAGGGCTATACCTTGACAAGATATATGTTAGCATACAATATTAAATTTATCATAATACAATACTTTATGTGAAATTAATACAATAAATATTTCATTGATTTTTAATGTTTTCAATGTTCAGCATTAACTTAACATGTTTGTATCATCTCATGCCGCACATTTACTTGGCTTCCTTTAAACTGCAACTTTTTAATCTGCTGTGTATAAGATCCACGGGATTAAAATTCTTATAGCTTATATGCCTAGCACGAAGACATTTTCTTCGTACGAGTATGTAATACTCGTAGCAGATACTAAATTGGTGAATTCCGAGTGAAGCTAATTAACACCTGTACCTGTACTTTAAATTTGCTGGCGCGAACATATCTATTAATTTCTATCAGAATGTGTGAACAGGTTGATGAAAGTGGAAGAAGCGAAAGTAATATGTCTCTGCGTATGGGACACAGGCGTGACGATTATGCTTCTATTTATGTTAGATGAAAGCTACGCAACATAGGTTTGACCTCTCGAAGCGAAAAGACTGATGTGCAAAAGGTGCCATATGCATATGCAAGCCGCTACCAATTAATTTGATTGGTAACTTCAAAATGTCAATGTGTGCTTTGGACACGAACTTCTGGTTTGTCAGTTCAATCTGCTCCTGCCTATCACTCATCTATTACGCTTCTATATAAACAATTATTTTTGTATTACGCTTCGCGTTTATAAAAGTTATGCCATATTAATTATGTGCGTTGCTCTGTCGACAACGGTTGCGCGATACGTTGCGACGCGTTGTTGAAGCAACTCCGCGATTAGATACTATCAATATTACTATACATATACGGTGAGGGATACTTGAAACATTGCCTTTAGATTATATTTTTTTCACATACACTTCTTTCTTTTCTTTCTTTTCAAGATCTTTTTTTTACTGTATAAATGGTAATTTCAGGCCTGAGCAGTGACTCCAATATCCGAAACGAACTCGGGATGTTCGAATGTCGTACTTAAAACTGTACGAATGTGCCTAGGTACTGCACAAAATGTTCGAATACTCTATCGTACGTCGTAATCATAGACAAATTTTGGAGGGAATGATGAGTAACGCAGTGAATAGAATTTACTTATAGAAGTGAAAAATTTATAATTTAATTCGGACATCGAACCTTTGACGTCCGATAAGAACTAAAACGCGAATTACGTGGGTCACTATGACTGCTCTTAAGACACTGTATAGTAGCCGCAAACCGGGTGGATACGAATAGACATCCACCAGTAAATATAACATCTGTCGGAAATGTTGCGAAATTGCTTACTGTGAAGTTTGCATACGACGTAACTAGACTTGCAGTCCGTATTTAATCGTAAAGGAGATCCGAGTTCATCAGAGCAATTTAATTATAGGACATGTATTATTATGATTAATATATTCTTTGTCCTTCCATGTCAGTATACTGCTTCTATGTACATGACATGGTTTCGTTTGTAAACAAAACATACCTGGATGTAGTAAATAAATATCAATTGTTGTACTACGGTATGGTTACATAGCTGAGGTCTCAGGTTCGAACCCCGAGTCGGACAAAGTGATATTCGATTTTTCTATTCATTATCAGCTCGGAGTCAGGAATTTGTGCCTGATAAATATAGGAATGCAAGGCGAAATATGGGTGTCCTAGCACCTTTGCCTACCCCTTCTAGGACAAAAGGCAAGAGTTTATGTATGTATTTAGGTAATTTTATTCCAATAGATATCAATTATTACTTCTAGCTTAACTATACAAACCATTGCAATGTTTTTGTAGCGTCATATTCGTATCCCAAAGCTAATTGCAAAAAGTCAGACCAACCCTATCTGTGCATGAATTTACAAACCGTATCGACAACTTTTAGTCTTTCAAAAACCCGATGTACTAAAAGGCCACCTGAGAAAAACGTTTGACCCACAAATATTTGTTTTGTTGTTATTGTGCCATCATTCGTGGCGTCATTACTCATCTGTAAATTGGGACGAGCCCTTGAATTGCGATCAATAATAATAAATCAATTTAAACGAGTTAGATCAGTTGTCCGAGAACAGGACTGCCAAACTGGAGGTCTACGATTCGAATCCAGGGCACACAATACTTTTCGAAGCAACATGAATAATTTTAGTTAACCACCGCCTGAAAACCTGCATATTCAAAAAGTCGCAAATAAACGATTTGTAAGAATTTCTAGGGTATATAAACTCCGCCAACCCGCACTAGCCCAGCGTGGTGGCCGATATGGCCTAACTACTCTATCGTACTCTCGATTTTAGAGAAAGTCCGTGCCTGATAATATAACCCTCAAAAGTCTTATCGATCAAATGAGAATCTACGAAAAGCGACCATTACAATAAACTTAAAATGTTCAACCGCAAATTCCATTTAAAAGTATAAAACCAGAAAAACATCTCGTATAAATTATAGACAGTAAATTCCGCTTCAATAATTTCTAAACACAGTTGGATGAGCATGAGGTGTCACTTGCAGAAGGTCCCAGGTTCCAAGACGGTGGCACAACGTGAAGTCTGCAACGTGCGCGACTTATACCGGGTATCTCAAGACTGCTACCGAAAACGAAGCCGGGTGGTAGTTTTAGTGGCTACAAACACAATGCAACTAAAATTTTCGCATAGAAACGCGACAATTATTTTTTATGATTTTTTAAATATCGTCATTTTTGGGTGGTAAATCCATAGTTTTTGTTAAAATAATAATTTAAACTCTCTTATATCTTAGAGTATTTATAAATTAAAGGGTATACACTATTATTTTAGGAAAAAAGTTATTTACCACCTAAATATGGCAATAGGAAAAAAAAATCAAAAAAAAAATTGTCGCTTATTTTTGCAACTTTTTCTGTTGCATTGTGTCTGAAGTCGCTTAAACTACCACCCGGCTTCGTTTTCGGTAGCAGTCTTGATATACCCTGTATACTGTATTTTAGATTTATATAAAGGTAATCAGGGGAATATCTGGCACAAATTCCTGACTCCGGGCTGATAATCCAGAACACAAAAATGTGGGTGTCTTGGTTAGTACTAGGATAACCTCTGCATACCCCTTCTGGGGAAAAGGCTTGAGTTTATGTACGTATTTATGTAGAGGAATTGTCTAAGAACAGCCCGAATAAGAAATGTATGTACTTGACGATACCCCCCAGTTTCTATTGGAATAATTTAAAGGAAGTGTTTGATAATTCCAGATACATATGTATTGGTAATGACGAACTTGCCTGAATAAATTTATAACTGTTGGTGAAACCAAAGCAGTATGATTGAATCGTAAAATATGTAACTACAAACAGTTTTTTTCTTACACAAGAATGAGATTATGCATGTTATATTTCATATGTACATATGTATTATGAATATAGTTTTTTTATGGGAATGACGACACGAGAAAGCTCTTTACCATCATATACTTTGCAACTACATACTTGAGACTCCTTTTATTTTCATTAAAGTAACAATTTATCGCTCATCTAAATATAAAAAGTTTATGTGTATTTTCGTTAAGATATTTTCTTTAGTACTAAATTCTTTCTATTTTCGTCTTTCAAGCCCTTGAAGTGGGTTAAACTTTATAGAATATTCTTAACCCCACAAATATTTATAAATAATTAGGTGCTATAATAGTACGTAACATCAACTACGAGAATATTCTGCGAATCGATATTAACCACATTAGGCGTATTAGGCGTGTTTAGCTTAGTAAATGTCTGTATTAAGTACAAATTATGACATTTTGTCGACATTAGTTACTATTGTACTTACTAGTTTGGTATTAGCATAACGCATGCTTGACATATTGCGCGTAGTCCGAGATCCCGGGGTCGGCAATACTGCGTTATTTTAGGAAAGCTGTTTGTGCATTATTAGTTAGATTTTATATTCAACACAAAAAATAGACAATTTGTTTTGTTGTAGAAGCTATAGGCATACTTGCTACATAGTTAGTATAAGTTAGAAATATTTCAGACAATTTTTTTTTATGTATAAGGCATGTTTGGCCTTTCTTGTTGAGTTGACTACTTTGTTACATAGTTTGGTATGAATACCGTGCTGAATAAAATGTTAATTTTCCACTGTTAGTTCCTTTTTTCTACCTTAAGGTTTAGTGCTCAATCTTTTTTGTTTTAGTGCAATGAAAGGCGAGACGAGTATGCAATTCATCTGATAATAAACGATTCGACCGCTCATGGAAAATAGATAAACCTAACAACACCATGAATTACAAAGCAAAACTTGGCATTCCTTGTACATTCCATTGTCTACTATCTGCTTAATCCTTAATACTTCAGCTTTGCTTCAACTTCGTAAGTTTTGCAGCTCTGGGATCTTAGACTACAAGGTACTAGTCAGGTATTAGCATAACGCTAGCTTGACATATTACAAATGCCACTTGCTCCGTGTTAATTGAGCACTTGAAATCTACACTAATGACACGCGAATAAAGTTTGTCAGTGCGAGAAACCTTAACCTACATGGCTAAACATATTCTATACCGCCTTTTCTATTTGTCTGTTTTTCAGTGCTTATGACTTAACAACAAGAAAAGTTTCTATTTTGATCCTTAGGACTATCATCCCAAAGCGTTTCACTTAAAACATTTTCTTTTTTTTTGGCAGAACTATATTGCTGTGTGATATTCTCTTTCCATAATACAAAAGATAGCTACTATAAATAGCTATAATGTATTCGAAAACTAAGGTAGCGTGCATTAGCAAGATTGTGAGTCACAGGAAGTCCTCTGCTCAACGAAGGCCTTCCACAATAACAAGTAGGAAGCGGCCTGCAATCATCGACTTCTTGCAAGCTTTAAAAGATCAATCTCATCGATTACCTGGCATTAAATCCTACGATCTCAAGTAATTTGCTTAAAAATTAATACACCGATCTTGTATCTGCCATTACATTTCTTAGTTCACACCTTTGTTTAGCCAGTTCAAATTGGTGTCTAAAGTCGCGGTCGATCGCTAATGCAAAAATATGTGCACTTTAGGTCTCACGGGTATCACAGGTTGCTTAAAGGTCAAATCATCATTTTAGATTTAATGCTTTGGATTGTGTGACCAATTATCAAAGTTGTTTCTGTAATATTTAGGCCAATGATTAAGTGTTGGATAATGGATTTGTGTAAGAATATGTACAGTATCCTGTTAAATCTTCGCAAAAAGATCGAAATGTTATATTATTCGAATGACGACGATCAACATTTTTTTTTGTGTTTTTTTGTGTCAAGTGTGAATTGACACGGTAAATATTCAGGTAGATTCTGATGCAACAGCATTTTGGTTTATATTTGAAAAGGATATTTTTTATTGGACTTTTAAGTTCTTTTCTCCAAGAGCTCCGGGCCTGAATCGCAATTTTATAAATATTTATTGAAAATACATATATTTCCCTACACAAAATGTTTCTTCGAGGCACAAAAATGTTCTCACCGGTACTAAGTGTCATAGTAAAATGGTCATTCCCATTTTAAGTAACTAACTCAAATTGGAAGGCATTAAAAGTTATCAATAAATGAATTTTGAAAATGTAAAGAGATCCACGTCGACAAGCGATTGTCGGCATGCTAGACACGGCACTGTTGCACAAATGTGAAGGACCAGTCGCCCGCTCTCCGTTTCTTGGAAAAGGGCGTTGGTCTCAATATTTTATAGGTAGAACGGCGCTGAGCTGGCCCTAATCTGCTGCTATTGTTTCGAGCAATCTGTTATTTAATGGTTAACGTATTAGTGAATTTTAATACATCAGAATATTTGAGATAACATGATTGCAAATTGAGGACACAACAATAAAAATATATAAATTCTAAATAGCAGGTGCATCGCCATTCCTACAAGAATTCGAACCAAATTCAGTCGAAAAAGTATCAAGATTGGTAGTAAAATTAAAGGGTATTTTAAAGATTAGTAAAAGGAAGAGAGATAACACTTCCCGAAAAAAAGGCAGCCCATATGTGATGCTTTTAGAGCAAAGTGCCTTAGTACTATTTCATGAAACTAAAACGTCTTAATAAACGATTATACCTAAAAGAAATAAATCTGGATAAACTATGACTTCCTAGTAATGATTTAAAACTAGCTTCCCATCATCTATCATGATTTTAAGAGATGTTGAACCTTCATAGATCGATCATGTCTTCAATATAGCCTTCATAACCCAGTGTCAAGAGCTAAATCCCTCAAACTTATATTTGATCTATTCTTAAGACGATTCTTTTTATTAAAAATATATTAACCAAACAGTGAAGAATCAACTGTAAGTTTATTAGGGTAGAGTTCAAAGTGCTATTCTACAATAAAAACATTTTTGGTCGAGCGCAGAGGAATTTGATGTTTATTGGTATGAAAATAAAGTTTTATTCACATTGTGTCGTGTCACTGGGTCAGTGTAACGATCCTTAAGGCAACAGGTCTTTAGAAATGCTTCTTAGTGAAGTCTTTTCGATCCTTATTTAGTCGCCGAATGAGGTTTTCTTGCAATTTTAAACCCATAGAGCCTTATTACGTTTATTAATAAACTCGAATGAGTTAGGGATTAACTTTAAACTTTGAGTTAATATTTTTAAAATTATTTTATGTTAATAATAAACCCGTATGAACTTCGGCCTAACATGAGAGTCCTGTTACGGCAACCCATTGATTTTTAAAGTAAAAAAAAATGAACAAAATAATCAAGTCAATTCTAAAGCCTTGGGCTAGAATTAATCCCTTGCTCATCCCAGCTTGTTAATAAGGCCCATAGTATGAAATTATGAAATTTCAGAACACTGAAAAGTCCCGAGCTTAGTCCATGATACCAAAGTACAAGAAAAATACAAAAAATGACCGGTATAGTACCTGGTAGATCAAAAGAGAAAATAGCCTAGGCAGTTCACAAGGCAGTAAAATCAGAGGTTTGAGATTCATTTATTTCTCCAAAGAATACATAGATTCACTTAAATGAGAAACAATCAAATTATAAATACAACATTTCGTGGGCTTTGCAAAAGTTTTTAACGTTTAAAATAAATAAAAAACAAAGAATAAATAAAAAACAGTAAAATTACTCAGATGGAAACCCATTTAGTGGTTCCTAAAATTAATACGATGTAAATGTCTAAGCACAAGATAAATTAATGGTAATTAAAGTTAACTTTATGGCATTGCATATGCCACTTGCATCATAAATAAACCGTAATTAATCTACTCTACTTGCCCTTAACCCACGCTGAGGTGGGGTCAGAAGTATTACGCATAAAGGAAAGGATAAAATAATATTTTATTTATATATTTAAAAACATCGATCTATAAACTGTTTCACTTCGAATTTTAAAAATTAGGGTTTCTGTTTCAGGGTCATTCCTGACTTTAGATTAAAGTATTATTCGCCTTCTCTTGCTATAGATTTTCTTTAGCCCCTAATATCTCTACGGTTCTTATACAGTCCATGGAATCTTTCAGTGCATGCTAGAGAACGTTATCACTTACTTTTGATAAAGCCGGTTCTAATTAACTACACTACATCTAGCATTATGTAAATTGTCTATATCATAAAAGTAAAAAAAATCTTATCTTATAATATATTATGATTTCGTGAGTGTGTACGTAAGTGAACTCTATCTAAACCACTGGACCGATTTTGATCAAATTTTTGTTTTTGTCCAAATGGATTCGAGAATGATTTAATTACACTATTGGGTATATAATATCACACTGTTACCAAATTGGGGCCGATTACGAAAGATATTTTAAAAACGGGCAATTGAGGTCGGATATTTTTTGAGTGTAAGGTGGAAGGTTGCAGAAAGTTAGATGCAGGCCACTTCCAACAACTCCATATGGAAATACTTGGTGGATATCTATGTTCAACAGTGGACTTTCAGTGGCAGAAGAGAGAGAGACTTAACGAATACCCGGGCAAATCAGGGCCGTGTGGCTAGTATATTATATTAAAATAAACAATGCGTATAACGCGAAAGTGTTCCAATTACATCGAACAGTGGAGCGGTCCACAAACACCGCACATTAACGCGTCACGAACTCCGCCGGGCTTGTTTGAACATACACATATTTGCACAAATCATTGTACACGCGGATACCCGCTAATTGATACCGCAAACTCAATATTGTATATTATAAATAAGTTTTATCGATACAACCACAATTGCACAATGTGGTGAGAAAAATACAATACATTTTAGTAATTACATATTTTATAGAATTATATTAATTGTTACTTAGTTTAACGGTGAAATATACAGGGTATATCAAGACTGCTACCGAAAACGAAGCCGAGTGGTAGTTTAAGCGACTTCAGACACAATGCAACAGAAAAAGTTGCAAAAAAAAAGCGACAATTTTTTTTTTGTAATTTTTTTCCTAATGCCCTATTTTGGTGGTAAATACATTTTTTCCTAAAATAATAGTGTATACCTTTTAATTTATAAATACTCTAAGATATAAGAGTGTTTAAATTATTATTTTAGCAAAAACTATGGATTTACCATCCAAAAATGACGATATTTAAAAAATCATAAAAAATAATTGTCGCGTTTCTATGCGAAATTTTTAATTGCGTTGTGTTTGTAGCCACTAAAACTACCACCCGGCTTCGTTTTCGGTAGCAGTCTTGAGATACCCGGTATATATATATATATATATATATATGAATGAACCTATATACCCGAGAGATCTTTAACAAAAAGAATAGTTTTATAAGTAGAGGGGTTTGCGGTATACAACACAAATATATAAATATAATAAATATATCCAACAGTCACATATAATATAGAAACTACGAGAGAATTTTCGGTTTCACAAACACTGAAACTCGGAACAAATATATGTGGATCATACAAACATTTCTCTCGGTGCAGGGATATTTGTGGGCCGCACAAACATTTCTCTCGGTGCGGGGATCGAACCCGCGGCCTCTCGTTTCACAGCCGGTGGCTAACCAACTGCGCCACGTGGTTATATCTCAAAAAACGAATGCAAAATTACAGCTTAAATGCAATTTTGTCCAACAGTGACACACAAATATATCACGTTGCAGATATGACAAGCCAGCATTATTGTATCGACCAACGAGATAAAAACATTTGTAGTACTGATAATTAATATATTTTGATGTAATTAAGAATAATTGAATTACTTAGTAGGACCAACTGTCTAAATATTTCTCAATTGAGTGCGGCATTCGATCTATTCGAGGAATTTAATTTGACAGCCCCCGTGGCGCAGTCGGTTACGTGAAACGAGAGGCCGCGGGTTCGATCCCCGCACCGAGAGAAATGTTTGTGCAGCACACAAATATTTCTTCCGGGTCTGGGTGTTTGTGAGACCGAAAAGTCTCTCGTAGTTCTTGATACCCACGACACAAGACACGATCTTAGTATGTGTTCAGGACTATGTATGTGACTGTTGGGTGTTATTTATTTATAAATTTGGCCGCGACTAAGTTTGTTACATTTTCACCTTCATTTATCTCTTTAACATTATATTAGATATAGTTTTGTTCCTTTCGATCGACTTTTGAATTCAGTTTGAGCGAAGTAGATAAAATATTCGTTAGCTAAAATAGATTTTAAAATTGTCGATGAATGCCATAACACTAAATACAGGTCTACTGAGGATTTCTACAAAAGGCTTTTTGGAAACCATCCGCATCTAGCCACTTTCTGCAACCAACATTAGGTTACCTATTTTTTGACCCTTCAGCAGCTCACACTATAGGACCCATGTAGTTAGTTATCCCGTGGTGCTTAATACATCTGGCTCCTCCAGTTGTATATCTTTATATCAGACGAGCATACCTCTCAACTAAATATTTTGTCACCCACTTTGGTGCGGACGGAAGTGAAAAATTATTTAAAGTAATTCAAATAGAGTATTTTTTATAGTGTAAAAATGACAAATGCGTCTTTATGGTAATGGGGATATCAATTCACACTTCCTGAATATAATTTTCGTCTAATCAATCTAAAATAACTTTATCGAAGTATTCAAACAAATTGACGCAGGACCTTGCAACGGCCAAAATAGTCATCACAAAAACATCTTCCGGTTACCATTTCCTTGTTACTGCTTTTAAATTAATTAAAATTATAACTTTATTTTGATTTATTTAATTATGCCGCTAACTGACCTAGCCTATATGTCAAAATTCGATGAATTTGAAGATATTGGCGCCATCTACCCGACATTATTTTCTAAATTCCAAAATTAAACAAAATAAACTAATTGAAGTTCCTAAGAATGCACTATGCAAAAGCACACATACACCACATTAAGGATAAAAAGATTCAAATAATATTATGAACTAGCATTCTTTTATGACCAACGTTGCAACCTTAATCAAACGAAACTCTTCACTGTCGTAAAAGTAAACAGTAGGAAACATAATTAAGAACACAAGGGTAAATTAGAACGAAACTGTATGACTTGTTTTATAATCAAAGTATTATACTTTTACATTTTCCCCACACAGTCTAATTGGAATTCGAAAAAAAACACATGTATGGTTTATAATATTTCATACTACTTTCTGTTCTTTTATTGCATAGAATGGCGAGACAGCCATGTCAATCGCCTGATGGTACATGATATGACCGCTCATGGATGGTAAGTAAACTTAACAATACCATGAATTTCAAAGCAATGCTTGGCATACTGAGACATAAGTTATAAGGTCAATTTATTCGCTTGGGTTCAGATATTCTTAGAGAAAAGTTTAAAGAGATAAATATAATGACAGTAGCATCAGATTACATTTTTGAAAATTTAATTTTTGTCCATAGAAATAAAGAAAGTTTTCTTAAGATTAGCGATATTCACAACAAAAATACTAGGAATACGAATAATCTAGCTACTCTTAAGACCAGACTCCACAAGATCAGCAAATCTTTTAAGGGTTACTGTATACACTTTTATAACAAAGTTCCCAGTCATATTAAAGCCTTATCTATTACAAAATTCAAAGCTACTATCAAGCAAAAATTATGCAATAAGGCATATTATAAAATTTCGGAATATTTAGACGATAACAAGGCTTGGGAATAGAATAAAATTAAATGAATTTGTAGTATCTCGGAGCGAAAGTCTTGGTGTGCTCTATAAAATATCATTTTAATTAAGTAAATTGTCAAATTTGCCATTGTTTTCCTGTGTAAGTAATTGGGTATGTCATGCTCGCTAAAAAGTCTGTGCTTGAGGTGGCGTCGTGTGCCAGGTCGGTCACTTCCCTGCAACATGGTTGAGGAGGCCGATGGCTGGCACATGCGTCATACTCGTGAACGAGTGCTGCTTGCGTAGACTGGTCTATCCGATTTGCTTACATTGTAATGGATTGATTGATGGATTACATAAAGCTTTCGCAATTATTCACTGCTTTGGCGAAAAAGAGTATACTGATGCTTCGTTCTGGGCGACTTCACTTCACTCAGCCATAGTAATTATAATATAATAATATTCATATCAAAAATATTTATTGTAAATTTACAACATATTATTATTAAACTGCTCTGATTTAAACCAACTTGTAAATTTCGTAATAATTCACTACATTGTAAACTGGTTTTGAAAAGAGCAACACTAGAGTTTCTTGCCCGTTCTTCTCTAGTGAAAACAGCTTTCCGAACCGGGTGGTAGATAAAAAAATGACTGAATCTAAATGATGTTGAACATTTTAATGGATTCAATAAATTATTTTCATTTTCATTTTAAGATTAGTTAACCCTTAATATGTGCTGTAGGTACTCAGGCTGCAATGTCCTTCAAACCGGAACACACACGAGAAATCTACCTCCAGTATTGTGTCTTGTTTTATAGTCAAACATTTGAGCAGTCGAATCCCTATTCACCCCGTTTATACTGTCCCGCCTTTACACCTGCTACTGCAACTCCTGTAAGCCAGGATTGACAGCATGCCTTTTAATTGCATCGAGCACTGAACGCATATAGTATGTTGTCTGCCTCACTCAGTAACATGTAATGCCAATTACATAATTCCCTATAGATTTGGTCCTGAAAATGTATCATCATCATCTCCCAAGGTACGCTACAAGGCCAGGTCTGCTGCTTTATGCATCCAGTCGCTTCCGGCCCATTTGTGCAAGTCGTCCCGCCGCCA
This sequence comes from Hyles vespertilio, assembly GCA_009982885.2. NCBI lineage: Eukaryota > Metazoa > Arthropoda > Insecta > Lepidoptera > Sphingidae > Hyles > Hyles vespertilio. The sequence goes on along the minus strand of CM042812.1, from coordinate 2,370,006 downwards.
TGTGGCCAGGGGACGTCCAACACTACGTTTGCCAAGACGCTTAAAATTTTTACTATTTTAATTGGCATGAAACGTCTGAGTGCGGCAACTACTCATCTTTTTAATCCGCAATGAAAGCAATCAAATACGAAAATTTACTTATCACCCACAATTTCTATTTTCCCCGTTTGCATTGTTTTTTTTTTCAGCCCATTGATGTTAGTCGCGGCGTTGTGCGCACGCGCACGTTCACAGGGCGGCTATTACTGTGCCCGCGACCATAACAATGCCAAGGTCGTGCGACACGAACGGGCAACATCGTTCTGTTTGCTTTGTCAAATTATTATTTACATAATTGGGGCCAGACGGCGGAATGTTGCCGACCACGACCACTTTCGTGCTTTGATTTCTTTCTGTTTTTGTTATTGAGATTAGGTCCGCAAGTTCTAAAATTAGCATGAGATTTTGTGTGGCGTTCAATTTTGTTTTTTCAAAAGTTTCAAAGATGTTAGAGAACAAAAACATTATGAAAATATCTAAGACAACATGGCTAAGGATTTTCCTAAAATAAACCGTAGATAATTTTAGAATTCGCAGTATACGACGGCATATTTTTTTACTATTTTTGCAGACGTATCTAATTCAAACTTGGATGTAACTAAAATAATGTCTGAGTTGCATGCTTCCTTAATCTAACCTAATAATTTGAAAACGTTAGTTGTAATTGATGAAAATGTAAAAGATCTTATGCCATTTTCACAAAGCTTTTAACACCAAAATAGCTTTTATTATAATTCCAAATAACTTAATTAAAATCATATACATTCATATTAAAATAAACACTGTAGAACTTAAAATATCAGAATATTTACTAAAGTATTATATAAGTAAAAATACCCAGTCACTTATACCACACCATAGAATACTATTATTGTGTGTATAAACTTCTACTTAGATAATAATTACGTATGCGGTTTCAATAAATGAAATCTTGCCTCCAATTATATTTTTATTAAACATTTCATTCCTCTTCTCTCTTATTGACTTTTAATGACCCTGGCACCTAACTTCAAATGACCACCTAAAACTTTATTCTTCCCACCAACACGTACGTAGCGTGTAAATATGTGAGTATACAAAAACAGATATGTGTCGAGAGATTTATTTTCCCTTCCCTTTCAGAACCTCTAAAAACACCTAGCTTCTTCAAACAACTTAGTCCACCAAAATATATATTACCTACAAACATAGTTAGCGTGAAGATATGTGAGTAAACAAAAAACACAAACATGTCGGGCGCTTGCGAGAGCCGAGCACGCAACCCGCGCCCCGCGGCCTTGTGCCCAGTTCCGTGAAAGGCGATCGGTTTAGAGACCCGCCGCAGGGCTGCTACGCTCTAAATGAGGTTACGTTTTTGAGTGTATATTTAGAGACAGATTTTTTTAAACAATTATCTTTCAAATGATATTTAAAATTAAGTGGCGTAACTGCCTCTTTTAAACGTGTTTATATCTAAGATGTAAACTGCTAAAAATACTCACCTATCATTACGAACTATCTTTGTTAAAATCTGTAAAACAATTTTATTTTATTTTTAAATAATATTCACATTCTTTCAATTTACACCCCAATATTATAATTTTACCAGCACGGCAAAGTGATTACAGTGCATATTGAAAAGCGCGATAACGTCTAAATCATTCAATTCGACACAACTACTGGATCGGTCAATTCTCCACGGTATTACCTATAAAAAACACAATTCTTTTAAAATTGTATGGTATCACGTAATATAAATAATTATAGTGTAAGTGCGTCACGTTTAGTGGCACGTGGCAACCCTACCGAACAATATTTCACAGGCAAGTCGCCGAGCGCGTGGTGTCACTTGTTATATTACTTTCGATATCGCTATGTGTCGAGATTGCGCCCAGATAAGGTCCTAATGCACTTAGCGTAATCGACTAATCGCACTTCCGTCGTGCGACATTTCGCTATGTCGAGCGTTTTGGTAATACTAGTACCGCGCGGTTTTGTAACTTGAATTTTGATGAAAACTTGCTTACTTCGCTAGGAGGCAATGCTATTTACACTACTGTTTCATACATTTTAGTTTATATGTCCCTTTCTCCAATATTCAGGCTTTCAATTTTACCAACTCATTTTAATTGTATTAAATATTTGACCAAAGAATAAAGCCAAAATATTCAGTATAGCTTTTGGATAAAAACGAGACAAAACAATTTCAGTTCTCGAACTATTTCAAAAATAAGAAAAAAAAACATGATATAAGTTACGAAAGAAGTCCAAAAGTTCAAAATGGCGTGCAAAGTAAATTCAAATCCGCAACCCCGATCCGCCTATTCCATATGTTACACAAACACCAATTTCATCGCACATATCAAACACTTTTATATCGACGCCGGAGAAATTGAACAATGCAATATAAAAGCCGGCAGTGCAAACACAATTCGCACACATTTCCTCTCCACAGACCCTGCAGCTACCAATGATTTGTGCAACTCAGTGCGCCGTTTAAATTTTTCATTTCATGGAAACGGTTGATTATCAGACAAATTATTTTTTATGTAAGTACATAAGGGGTTGTCCCTTTGATGAAGACAATAAATAGTGCTAACAGTCATAGCCATAGTCTTGTCTTCAAGAAGGATGCCAAATTTTGTGTAGTTAGAATCAAAAACCACGAGAGATTTTGGTCCCAAAGACGAAACAAATCCTTGTGGAGCACACAATCATTTGTCTCGGTGCAGGTGGGTTCAATCCTTATATTCTATTCAGAGCGGGCTCCTTGACTGTCCCACTGTTAGATACGTATAAAATATGTATGAAAAACAGATGGCTCTGACTTAAAATTTATAACAGATGTTTTCGGTCCATGCATGACAATCGCATGCTCATCTGCGTGACGTGGGAAGGTCCTAAACGTCATGTCCGCTGTCCGGCCATCAACTCATCATTCATGATGACCATCATTTCACCGCCTATTAACAACTCGACCGCTAAGCCCAAGTTCATTTCTGAATACCATGACATTTACATACGGGTTAAAAATACATGGATGGTTGGGATACGTCACGTTAAATGTAGGATCGTAACATTTGAAGATATATTTATCAATGGTGAGATCAAAAAAGATTTATGTATCAATCACTTGACATGATGACACATAAAAGTAAGAAATGGCTGTTACTATTATTTCTTGAAGTAATAATCCTTATTATACATCGCAGATATTTGCAATAAATGAAGTGAGAAGAATATGAATTTGTAAGTCATAAATTAATGGGGTTTTCAAAGTGCTACTAAGAACGAACCGTGAAGTTGAGGAAATACCACTATCTACAGAAAATGTTAATGCAATAGTAATAAACCCCATAAATGCCTCATTAAGATTCCTAATCATCTCTTTACTGCCACTTAGCAATTTAGATTTTATCACTAATAATGTAATATTTCAGTGATTCTCACAGAACAACTTTGAAGACGAGTCATCGGCAATTGAAATTTCCAAAAAAGGACAAGCAAACAATATCAAAAACATTACAGCAGTTCGATATATCACACGCGATAACACAGGATGATCGAGTGGAGACACGGCAGGGCAATCATCGCGCCAGAACCGGTAACTCTTCCATACCTGTTCGTTATTTTAGTCATCAAAGGGCGACGACCCGGAAAGTTATGAAAACACGCGACCGCGAACGCAATTGATTTGTTTTTATTTACATACACGATTGTGCAATAAGGATAATGGTGTAAATAAGAGAACGCTGCTATCTATGGTATTACAGATTATTCTTTGGAATTCCTTGCATTTGTATTACAATATTTAGAATATTTTTCCTATAAAGGTATTTCTAATTAAATATTTGCAATTCGCAGATATATTTATTTTAATATGATTTTAATTAAACTATATAAGCCTCGATAGATAAGCCAAATTAAACGTTGTATTCGGTTCCTTCATTATTTATTGTGAATCCTTGTTGGAAACTAGTAAGGAAACTAGTAGTCGTAGTAGGAAGTCAGACGAATCAACACGAATTATTTAATGAACAGAGTAAACAAAAATATTATTTAATGTCACTAAATAAGTACATTAAACACGAAGTAATCATCATGTTATCCCGAACACATGTTACAGGCAACTGTAGGATCTCCATCGAAATGGCTGTCATCGGACAATGACATAAAAATGCACGATTAAAAATGCATAACATTTCCTTCATTCAACTCGAACCTATCACAACTCAACGATCTGTCTAGGTCGTCAACAACATTTCTTCGGATAGTAAAACATTCAATCGCTGGGTGATAAAAGCGGTGCCAAAAATAGCCAACGTCACTATAAACGGTCAACCTTGACATTCGGAGTCGCCGCCAAAAGTACCGACGTGTTAGAATCTCTCTGTCACCGGTTTCGGACCCGGCATGGCCAAGTTTTATTACACTGAATAAAATAATTAGTTAGACTGGTTACCAAGGGGCAACAAACTGATATACCAAGAGCCCATGGCCGCCTGACTTTCTTTATTTTATAAAAACTGAAAGTCTGCGCAAGCATCTAACTTAGGCATCACAAGACCAGCTATTATGGAGTTGTAGGTTGCTTTGTAGGTTATAAACTTCAATGTGTCTAGCAAGATGGAAATACCATCAAAATTGTCTGAATACTAAGGAGATATTAGTTGATATAACTTAATTAATTATGTTAATAACACATAAAAAATAAAGCTTTTATAACGCTGGCAAAATTACGTGTTATTAAATAAAGTCAGGCAGCCATGGGCTCTTGGCCTATGACTATTACTACTACTACTTACTATACTTACATAAATAGGATTTCATTTTTTCTGCACTGATACAAGGACGTATTAAAGTATCAAATGATCAGTCGGATTTAAATTCGTCTACGATCTTTTGACATCCGAATGTGTTATTGTCATGTTGTTGTCAAAATATTAGGAATAGTTTTCCTCTCTTCACATTTTATTTTAATGAACATGTTAATATTAGGTTACGAATATACAGGGTATATCAAGACTGCTACCGAAAACGAAGCCGGGTGGTAGTTTAAGCGACTTCAGATACAATGCAACAGAAAAAGTTGCAAAAAAAAGCGACAATTTTTATTTTTGTATTTTTTTCCCTTTGACCATATTTGGTTGGTAAATACATTTTTTCCTAAAATAATAGTGTATACCCTTTTATTTATAAATAATCTAAGGTATAAAAGAGTTTAAATTATTATTATAGCAAAAACTATGGATTTACCACCCAAAAATGACGATATTTCAAAAATCATAAAAAATAATGGTCGCGTTTCCTTGCGAAATTTTTAGTTGCATTGTATTTGCAGTCACTAAAACTACTACCCGGCTTCGTTTTCGGTAGCAGTCTTGAGATACCCGGTATATTGTTGTTTACTATTTGAAAATATATCTTAAGCAATACGTTAAATAGATATTTTAATTTTTATTGTAGTTCCTGGTTTGGCCACACACCAATAATTTAAGAGAATTATACATTTTTAAAATTTTAATTAGGGCCTGTTTGGAACCGAGTTGACAACCCTTACAGAATATTGGCATACGCAATTTTACCGTACCACTCTCAATCGTACTTTCGATTGTAGAGTAGGCCCGTGCCCTGCAGTGGGACGTATATGGGCTGATACAATACAATACAATACAATTTTACCGTGGAGTCTAGTATATTCAGATTTGTGGAAAATTTTAATACTTTTAAAAACAGTTATTCACATGAAACCTCTTTTCTAGTACGACGTATATAATTTAGATGGACAGCGTTGATTAATTAACTTTACGACTCATTTAATTCAGGTTATCTGTGTCGTCCTTTTGGTCTTTAACTAAAATCAGAGAATCACGTCAAATAAACAGTTAAAGACTATCATTGATACAATCTTATATATAAAAATGAATCGCAAAATGTGTTGGTAACCGCATAATTCAACAACGCCTGGACCAATTTGGCTGATTTTGGTCTTGAAATATTCGTGGAAGTCCTGGGAAGGTTTTAGGGGTGAGAAAAATAGGAAAATTTCTGAGGAAGATACTAAAAACCTTTTTTTTGGGTATCGTTTAAGCGTGATGCGTCCAGCCAATATAAGATGATCTTTGTTTATTTATCTAGATACGGCGTCTTGCGCATAATTTTGTGAAATGTAAATTGAAATCATGTCCATATCTACCAAAATCGCCCATTGTTTTTTTTAGATTATTGCAACAGTTTTAAACAAGGTATACTCTATCGAAGCGTTTTGCCGGAGTACACCAAAATATATCTAATTATAATTTTTCGTTTTCATAAACGACATTGTTTTTGAATTGATACTTTTAGATGCGCTGGGGGACATATTTAAATTTCGCATTAATATTGTTTTTAGACTCAAGAATAAAAAGAATATTGGTACGTTGATGCCGTATCTAGACATTATAATGAAACGATATGCAGTTTTATATTTTTAAATATTTGTTCTATTACTTACGTCACCTGGTAAGGCAGTATGAAGGTTTTATTAATTTGTATATGGTAACGTACTAGACGCCACTGCCAACAAGTTTACGATGGTCACGGGTTCAAATCTCAGGGCACACCTCTGACCTATCGGATTAATTTCTACGTTAAATAAAATCCGCCAACCCGCACTAAGGCAGCGGGGTGGACTATATCTTCTTCTTCTATAATATAAAAATGAATCGCAAAATGTGTTGGTAAGCGCAAAACTCAACAACGCCTGGACCAATTTGGCCAATTATTTTTTTTAAATGTTTATTATTACTTTATTACTAACAAAAAGTAATGGCGTGCAATATTATTTGGAAAAACAGCATTTTGGTGCTGAATTAAGGGAAGGGATATTGGATGAACAATAAAAAACGCTTAAGTTTTTAATGTCAAAATTTCATAAGGCAATCTTTATATGTACATGTATATGGAGAGACGGGATATAATAGAGTGGAAGGTACGGGAGAGGACTGGGATAGCTGACAGATTTGATAGGACCAAATGTAAATGCACGTTATAAGACGGGATGGATAATAAAGAGAAAGGACGGGACGGATCGGGAAGAGATTGAACAGACGGATGAGACGGGATTGAGCCGGACAGTAGGACAGCTACGTCAAGTTTAGGTATACAAGAGTTTATAGGAAAAATAACATGTATTTGGTGTGGAGTGGAATCAAAAAATATATGCACCCAGGCGAAGCTGGGCCGGGCCGCTAGTATAGTATAAAACAGGTCACCGTAAGAAACAGATTCAATCGAAATAACAAAGTTATCAAATACATTGAAATCACAATAATTTTTACTTCATACCGGGTATCTCAAGACTGCTACCGAAAACGAAGCCGGGTGGTAGTTTTAGTGGCTACAAACACCATGCAATTAAAAATTTCGCATAGAAACGCGACAATTATTTTTTATTATTTTTTTAATATCGTCATTTTGGGTGGTTAATCCATAGTTCTTGCTAAAATAATAATTTAAACTCTTTTATACCTTAGAGTATTTATAAATAAAAGGATATACACAATTATTTTAGGTAAAAATGTATTTACCACCCAAATATGGCCATAGCAAAAAAAAAAATAAAAAAAAATTGTCGCTTTTTTTTTTCAACTTTTTCTGTTGCATTGTGTCTGAAGTCGCTTAAACTACCACTCGGCTTCGTTTTCGGTAGCAGTCTTGATATACCCTGTATGAACTTTACTGAGACCCCAGTTCAAAGTTTAACGAACTCAATCCAAAACTTAAAGGGACAAACACCAAACGAAATCCCCAACAAATCTCAACACAAAATTGTTCTATGGAGTGTTTTATTTTTTCGAAAACATTTAAAGGAGAAACTTAACAGTAAATTGTGTGTGTAATTTTATATGTGAAAAATTGTTATAATTTACAGTCAGTTTTTTGGTTTTCAAATTCTGAGGGGGCAATTAGCAATAACAGAAATAGTAGCATGCTAAGGCTTCAAAAATAACAAGGTGGTGATGTTAATTTGAAATAGCAATAATTTCCATTACTAGTGTACTATGGCCAACCGTTTATCTCGCCAGCCTGCCAATTGAGTTTGGAGCCGATCCAGCTAGAACTACCGGGTTGCCGACCATCGACAATAGCGAACTCAGCACGAGATTTTGTCACGGGATTCGGTATTAATATAACACTAATTATAGAAAGCACGGTATGCACTAAATGTATTGATTTGGAATTTGTGATAGGTTTATGTAATCCTGTCATAAAAGTTGTTTGTTTTTGTAATATGAAACTAAATTTAAGGCAAATTATACGCATGAGTTGACTTATTTAATGTAATTTATTAGCCGCTATGTACGTCTCACTGCAGGGCACAGGCCTCCTCCTATAATCGAGAGTACAATTGAGAGGGTAAGACCATAAAGTCAATCACGTTGGCCTGGTACGGGTTAGCGGACTTTACATACCATAGAAATTCTTGCCAAACGCTATGGTATGCGAGGTTACCTCGCGATGTTTTTCTTCACCGTGATAGTGCCTTATAATTGCCACACATAACTAATTGCCTACATGATCAATAAACAAATTAAATTTTATTTCATTTTGACAGCCTCCGTGGCGCAGTTGGTTAGACGCCGCCTGTAAAACGAGAGGCCGCGGGTTGGATCCCCGCACCGAGAGAAATGTTTGTGCGGCCCACAGATATTTCTTTCGGGTCTGGGTGTTTGTGAGACCGAAAAGTCTCTCATAGTTCCTGATAAACACGACACAATACTCGATCTTAGTGTGGGTTCAGGACTATGTATGTGACTGTTGGGTGTTATTTATTATTATTTACCTATCTAAACGAACTTCGCTCAAGAACTTCAAAAATACCTGGAAATTTACTGAAAGCAGTAATGCACCGACTTCATGTAAATGAGCAAAAGAAGCAGATAAAGTAAATATTATGAATCGTTTAGTTAGAATACCAATATCTGTGCTTAGAATTTCATACATAATACATAAGCAAACACCACTTCAGATTAAAAGATGTACCAATTGAATGAATTTGGCGAATAATTTTAAGTTGGAACTCACGGCGAGTTCAGTTGGTAATTACAAAACATTGACAGGCGCCTATAAACAAACGAAATTATTGCGTAGTAATGCGAATAAACACCGGATCATTATTACGAAACTTGCTTAACATCGGCGGCGAGGCAACATGGTGCCACTCGCAGCGAGCTCGTGTAGAAGCGATTTTTGTCAGAAATTAATTTGTAAACTAAAGAAATTTATTTAGGTAGATTGTATATTTGTATTATCATCATTGTCTCCTACCAAAAGAACTGTTGATTTTTCCTCACGGAAGGTAAGGTAAGGTATTTACCCCACCCACATTAACTTGGCATTCGTTCGGATTTCACATCTCCTCCGAGCCTTTTTTCACATTTATTTTATGATATGTTATTTTGATACTTTTTCAAAGAATCCTTTTATTGACCTTTGTATTAGATTTATCGACTAACCTTCCACGAAATGACGGAACCAAACGGTTGAAATAACTTTAGTCCGAAAAAACGTATAATGTATACAGTATTTGTTTTGTAAGAAGTAAATCCAAAAGTAATAATAGACGAAAAAATGCTATCTGGTACAAAAATCAAAAACAACCTTTTGTTTCAGTATACTGGATTTTCGCATTTTTTGAAATTCCAAGGATTTTGGTTACCTAAATGGTTAATCTAATTTTATTGTGACTTTACTGGAACTAAAAACTCAGTACATAAGGAACTAACACAATCTCTGTGTCTCTTTAAGAAACCTCAGTTGTCTTCAATCCGTAACGAATTAATCACAAAGTCCAACAAGCTATGAATCAAACGCAAATTTATTATTTCCTGACAAGCAAATTAAACCGCGTTACGTGGTGTTTCTCAAGCGAAGATTATTGCAAAAAATCACATCTTTTGAAACGTTTCACAATTTTCATGCAGCTTGAGCTAGCAGAAAGTGTTATTGCTTAAATTTTACCTTCAAATAGTTTTCATACTTTCATAGTTTGGTAAGAATGTCAAACACTTTAGAAATTCTGTTGGTGAAAAATGCAGTATTTTCCTCCTTAGTATTAATACAATATAATTGATAAGATTCTAATCAGATAACAGCTTAAGTGACATCAAGAATTATCAAAGGAAACATCCTTAATAACTTTAGATACTTAAAAGATCCTCATCAGGATATAAAGGAATGATGCTTATCAACCGAGTGATGGAAAAAAGTTCGAGTCTTTAAACCTAGAGGGGACTCCCTACTCAAAATGCTACGAATTTTAGCGTTTTTTGGACAATGCATTTGGTTTTTTACATTGTAGAGTAATTTATATAAATGTCTATGAATGTCCTTATAAAGTTAGTCATTTTACGCTAATCGATAGAATTATGCTGGCATTCACGTAAGCTATACGTATAGATACAGGCTAAATACGGAACACGCTACACTTACGTAGAATATAACAAGTTTTTTACCATTGTATACTATAGTCGGTATCCATATAAACATATATACATAACTACATCCAACAGTCACAAACATAATCCTGATCCCTCACAAAGATCGAGTCTTGTGTCGTGGGTATCAGAAACTACGAAGTCATTTCGATCTCATAAACACCCAGACCCGATATAACCTGTAGATCATATAGCAATGTGTGCTCTCGTTTCAAAGCCGGCGTCTTAATAACTTTAAAACAAGAGTCACTAGAAATAAAAGTATCGGACTAATATAAAGTGCTCAGTAAAATTCTTTACGCTACAAAACTTTTAGCAACAAACATAACTAACATTCCACCGACATCCGTACTATCGAACTCTCCTCGGGAAACGTAAAAACTTCCCTCCAACTTATACATTTTCGCGCTTCATATTGAGAATGAAGAAATAAATTTCTTTATCACAATCTGCGGAGCGTAGTGAGTGGTAACAGCATGATACCATTATAATGATGAAACTCGTCACGATGAAGCCGCCTTGCCAACGGTGGTTTGGTGGTGGTTGTCAATTATACTGCCAGGCTATTGTGGCGTTTATTACAATTGAATAGAGGTTATAATAGTGTGTAAACTGAGGCTGTCTGCGACGCTTCCCGCTGGCAATGGCACCACACGTGCTTACGATATTTCTCATCACACAAGCGAGATCACGAACTGTCTAATGTAATGCAAAAATCGTGATACACACCGTAGCGCGGCACACGCTCATTTTATTACAGTGTATAACTCTTCCATTATTTTAATAAGCGGTAAAACCTACGTGTGAACATTCTATACATTGTTTGCTAAGGGAGTTTGGTATTTACCCCTTTAGACACTATGTCGACAATCGATTGTGTTTAGATTTGGAGTTGAAGCCCGCGGAATCTTTGCTCACACTTATATCGTTCGGTATCGATTACTTTTAATGAAATAGACAAGCATTGTACAACAATAATGCCTCAAGTATTCATAAAATTAAAATCACATATTACCTACTTCAAATTACATATGAGCACTATTTACTATTCTTAATAGCTGTAGTTAGTAAAAAACGGTGATATAACCAATAGTAATTGCCAATAATTATTTAAAGACTTTGCCAACCTGCACTAGGCCAGCGTGGTGGACTATATGGCCTTACCACTCTCAATCGTACTATCGATTGTAGAGGAGGCCCGTGCCCTGCAGTGGGACCTATACGGGCTGATACTGATTTAAAGACTTAAAAATCTTGTGCAATTATCATAGGTTAGAGAATTTACAACTGCACATGGCTGAAAAGTCATAGTGATCAAGAGTACAGCGTTTAGCCCATATACGTCCCACTGTAGGGCACGAGTCTCCTCGACGATCGAAAGTACAATTGAGTGGGGTTAGGCCATATAGTCCACCACGCTTGTCTATTGCCAGCTAGGCTTAAGCCTTTGTTCATTCCGATGTACCCCCAGGCTGGGATAATTGTGACCATATAATATGCATTTAGAACGCACTACACATCCCATTAATGGCATTATTCATGGACAGTTTTAAACTTATTTTAGTTACCGAAAGTTTGGTCCCTTTTGACTGCAACTCCTGTCAGCCAGGATCAACAGTGTCACAGAAAGACTTGACACCGAGCTCCGGAGCTCGGCGAGTCTCTCAGGGAAACTAGCTTGTCGTTAAACCGCATCGAAATAAAACAAATAGGTGGAGTTGGAAACAAATATTTGTCTACTTCCCTCCGCAGCAAAGCGGCTGACAAAATCTTGAGCTGAAAGGTATTATCCTATGATATAAAGATAATTTTAATATAAAGATAATTTTAATTCTAATTTTGGCCGTATAATAGCCACTTTGTCGTGCCGATAAAAAAATGTTTATGTAACTAACCTTGCAAATAGGCGTTAATTGATTCGTTCAATTTATTCAATTAATAGTAACACGCACATTTAAATCCTAGAGTTGTGCTAAACCTCTTTGTTAATCACAAAATGTTTTTATCGTCCTTGATCGATCTAATTAATAAAACTACCAACCGTCTCATTCTTCTTGTCTCACTGACAACATACGGCCTAAAAAAGGTTTTAAGAGCATATTTTTTGTACAGGAATTCCTTACATAACTTATATGATGAATAGGAAACTATTCAAACATTAGACCATAAGAATTTAATTAGAAATAAGGATTCCTTAGATATAGCAATACGAGACAAAGTTTAGGTTATGGAAAATGCATAAGCCTTTTTCCCACAAGGTGTAGGTAGGTTGTATGTCCGTCTCACGATGTGATAGTGGGCGAGCCTATCGCCATGGAAGGTAAAAATTCACAATCTTAAGGGAAAGGTAGATGTGATTATACATAGTCCGGATTCCCTAGTGAAGAAATATGAATTTTATTTTAGTAGCTACACCTACGCCTTCCCCTTATTTGTCTAGTGACAGCACACATAGGCTGCGAATTGCAAAGTCCTGGGTTAAATTAGGTAAGTCAACCCACTTTCTCGGCTTTTAGAACGAACAATGTTATAAAAGATACCTGGAATATATACCCATCAGAAACACAGTCCCCTTTCACATCGTGGGACGGAAAAACACCTAGGCTAAGCATGAATGTTACCAGGATTCAAATCTGGACCTCGCTTAATTTGGCTCACCGATAGAGCGAAATCTCCCCAACCAGATGTATCTTATGTTACAAAAATGACATAAGAATTTCCTTTTACATAATACAAAAAGCGCGTTTCTCGTATGCAAAACTCGGCTTCATTAAAGCATAGGGATGATGCACGAACGTTAGTTTACGAATATATTAAAACTTATTCAACGTTACATGAATACCATGCAGATGTACACGTAATTTTATTTACATAATAAAAATATACGTGTTTTAGCAGTCCTCGGTGCGTGAATTTCTAACTCTATTCAAATGCTGAGAGATTTTCTATTGAAACTCTATATATATGTGGCCATCCACATCTACTGCACTTCTATCAGATATAATAAAATGTAGTTAGCTAAAATATTGAAAAGGCCATTGAATACGTCGGTCACAGCAGGAATGAGGACCATAACGACAAACCAAAGATTACAGATTAAAACTCGGGGCATACTGACAGGTTTCGAAGCTACATGTGTATTGTCAGGTAATTAGCGCTTAATTTAACAGGGGTTGAAAAATAGATAATTTTTTACTGCACCAACTAATAATTAAATTGTAGATACTAGTATGTAATTCATACCATAAAGTGCATCCACCGCCCAAAGATGGTGATCTCTCTTCATATTAAGTATCACAACACCGTATTTAACTAGCGTGGAGAACCAAAACCTAACCTGACTACCACAAGGGACCGCCAAAGAACTGGTAACCTCAAAACCATAAACCAAATCATTCTACAAAATACATCATGCATGATTATTTTCAAACCTGTATAAGCATGGTACAAGATAAACGCATTATAACAATCAACAACAATAAGGATGTGAATGTGGTGCAAATTGTATGCCTTCATAATGCCTGCAGATAGCGAACGAGTTATCATAAAACACTGAGTGATAAGCGTCACATCCTGTACAACAAACGGTGGTTTCGATAAAAAATACATGTGTATTAACGACCTTCGTCAGAGATAGCATGGTTATTGGAAACCTTCACATGTTTTGGAAGGAGAAATAGCTACTAAAACCGTCAAAATAAGCTATAATTACTATTTGAGTCCATAACATCTGATGGCAATTGCAGCATAAGTAGCTATTGGACATGTTATCAATAGTTTGCAAACACCTAAGGAGGGGATCAGATTAAATAGTCCTGCTTTAGAATAGACTTGAAATACATTTCACCACACCAATCTTTTGAAACTGATGTATGAAATATTTTCCAAATAGTCTTTAATTTATGCATTTTTGAACATGAAACACAATTGTTAAATAAGAGAAACTTGTGCTTCAAAACCTCTTAACCAAAATTGATACCGGTTACGTAAATTGTGATAATTCCGTATAAATAGATATTCTAGCCAGAGTAACTACTGGACATATTGAGACTTAACATCTTATGTCTCAGGATGGCAAGCGCTGTGCAAGCGGTGTCGTTTGGTTTTACTACAGTTCATGAACAGTAGTAATATTTACCATCAGACGAACGGCGTGCTTATATAGCCATTCATTGAAAGAAAGAAATGGGAGAAAGACCCTATAAAAGAACTGCTTAACAATTTTTGGTCTGACCTTTGTCAAGTGAACTCCTATATCCAATATGAATCGAACCTACCAACAATCTATAACATCAGCCTACACAATAGGAACACTAGCCAGCTGATATTCAACCACTAGCTGAACAGCTGACTTGTAACGCGATACACAATGTGTTACAATGCAGAACCGGTCTGTCCAACAAGCGGACGGTCACTTGAGGTCGACCGCAACTCAACTGACCTCTGCTAAGCTTGTATACCTAACATCAAGCTTCAACAAAATCTTGTGTCATCATTGACAGCCTCCGTGGCGTGAATGAACTGCTGTGAAACGTGAGGCCGCGGGTTCGATCACCGAGATAAATATTTAAATATTTGTGTGATCCACGGGTATTTGTTTCGGGTCTGAGTGTTTCTGATTCCCACGACACAAGACTTGAATTTAGTGTGGTTTCAGGACTATGTATGACTGTTGGGTGTATTTATTTATCTATGTCTCTACTTCGCTTTGTACTTTTTATCCGATTTTGAAATTGATGTAAATTCTTATTCAAAAAAAATATTTTTAACTGTGGCTGCATAACTACTCATCCGATTTCATTAGTATACCCCCATTTGCACGGAGTTGCAACGGAGAGTTCCTCGCGCCGAGAATAGTATGCCATTATCGCATGACTTAACCACCATAGATTATTGAGTCTGATAAAAATGTATTTACCCGATGTAACTTTTTGATGTCCTTACGATAATCATGAAATGAAAGTAAGAAATTGATTGAAGTGAGAAATTGTCCTCATGTAAATGAGGCTTTAGGTATAAACTATAAACGCAATGTTGAGGTGAATCATCGATTTCGATAACATTCAATTAATTTTTCTATTTGATTGAATATCAGTTCAGAAGTGAATTTAACAAATATGATAAGATATTTACATAGTTGGAAGGAGTTTTCTATAACGATTTAGCGTTATAGAAAACCTCAAACAAACATCCATTTCCAAATATCTCACATCAGGTTAGGTTTTCACCAGATCAGAATCATTTTTAGAATATACCAAAATATATTTTATAATAATTATGCATGGTGATAGTCAGAATAAGATATTCTTCAATAGAAAAAAAATGTAAAATAAAGGAATTCCTACTGAAGGGATTTTCTGAAGCAAAAAAAGCTGTGATACTTAAATCACAAAAATAAATACCTATGCTTCTGCCCAACCAATTGTTCAGGTCATAAACTTCGATCGTCCGAAGATTTGAACTTCGTTTTAGATTTTCAGAGTAGGGCCTCTGACGTGTCCCATAAACAAAAGAGTCAAACAATAGATAATCACATTACAGCACCACGTGCGACCTTCAACCTGGGCTTGTTTTTGTCCAACTCACCCCTAATTCAAGCCAAGGTCTACGTCACTTGCAGGCTTTCGTCAACAAAGCAGTCATTGACTTAACTTGTGCCTGACCTTTCCTAATGAGCCTGGGGGGTTACTCTAAACGATATGAACTTCGAATGTTCGGACGCCGTAAGTGAACTTTACGAATGTGCCTAGATACTCTACAAAATGTTGGATTCCTCTATCGTACGTCGCAACCATAGACTAAGTTCGGAGAAAATGATAAGTATAATAAAGAATAGTAATTTTTAGAAATCTTATATCATTCGCTTTAATATGCAAGCTTTCTTTTTTTCCTTGGCTGTTAAAGTGCGTGGTGATTGACTATTGAGACACACATGACTCCGAAATGTCGGAAGTGTGCCCTGGGATTTAAACCCCCGAACAACGTGATGTTGGCGGCTGCGTCTTCTCTGTTTACCAACATGTTGGAGGGTGTTGATACTAAATTAGGTTCTACTCTTAAAACATCAATTTGTTCAAATCCTTCTACATAATATGGATAAGACTTGTATATTACTAAATTCTACACCTGACGGTTATTTAAATGAATCACTCAAATTATCAACCGAATCGATAAAATCTGAATAATATTTATCTTCATGTTGATAAGCATAAAAACCGTGTTTTTACAGCGCAGTTTATGTATTAGATTAAATAAACAGTAACTGTATTGAAAATTAAATTACATATACCTTCTACAAATGGATACGAAGAATTAAAGATTACATTAAATGATATGCATCGGAAGAGGCTTATGTCTTATTGAAGGTTATGGACTAATGATTATAATGATAAAAATATATTATAATATAAATAAATACAGGGTATATCAAGACTGCTACCGAAAATGAAGCCGGGTGGTAGTTTAAGCGACTTCAGACACAATGCAACAGAAAAAGTTGCAAAAAAACGCGTCAATTTTTTTTTATTTTTTTCCTATGACCATATTTGGGTGGTAAATGCATTTTTTCCTAAAATAATAGTGTATACCTTTTTATTTATAAATAATCTAAGGTATAAAAGAGTTTAAATTATTATTTTAGCAAAAACTATGGATTTACCACCCAAAAATGACGATATTTAAAAAATCATAAAAAATAACTGTCGCGTTTCTTTGCGAAATTTTTAGTTGCATTGTGTTTGTAGTCACTAAAACTACCACTCGGCTTCGTTTTCGGTAGCAGTCTTGAGATACCCGGTATATACATACATTCAGTCCCATACATTGTCCTGACCCCACACTATGGTAGAGTCTTATGCCGTGGGTATCAGAAACTACAAGACTCTTCGGTCTCACAAACAGCCAGACCCAAACCAATTACCTGTGGTTCACACAAATATTTGTTTCAGTGCGGGGATCGAACCTGCAGCCTGTGGCAACTGCGGCAAGTAGGCTGTCAAATATAGCTATTATCCTTAAAAAAGAGTACAATTAAAAAACGCTATACTATTTATTTTTATTTTTCTCTTCCAAATAATTCAGCTAATAGGAAGGCAGAATATAATGGACCGCATCACCATTTTTCTATGTTGTTTAAGTAACAGCGCTCACTCTCTATTATAAATACTCTAAGATTATTATGTGTGACTGTAGTTTATATTTATAATACTTATATAACCGATTATGTATTAAAAATGAAGTCATTGAAATTTAAATGCTGACTACTCGCATTAAGGTCGTTGCCTACCCAACTCCCGTCCATACTCTAAACAGTTAGTTATTCGAAAAAAATAATACAAACACGATGCGCCCTTGAGCCGTCCGACATCCGCCAACGCACATCGATTTTCTACGTACATAGATTGGTCTACAATAAGGCTTCATATCATCACTTCCAACTGGCAACGCAAGTACACGTAATACAATATGTAAAAACGAGCCTTATTACGATGCAACAGGGTTAAAATACGAGTGTTTTGTTGCGGTTGTTAAGTCGTTTCCGTAGGCGTAAAGGCTCTTACGAGGTAGTGACCGAGTGGCCAGTAATTAAGTATAGGCATTAGTGGTCTGTAGGCGCGACCTTCGCCAGGATCCGTTAGATCGAGAAGTGCTAATATGACGACTGATACAAAATATGTACTTTCAATAACTAAATGTATTGTCACGTGGAATTGACGCATGTGGAATATTTGTTTGTTGACATTTACAGTATTCTTTGCAAAGACGATTTAACACTTCAACAACCGACTATTTTTTTTTATTGCAATGAATGGCGACACGTGCAAGCCGTTCGCCTGATGGTAAGCGATACGACCGCTCATAAACAGTAGTAACATTCCACTGCGCTCGCCATCCTGAGACATAAGATGGTTAAGTATATAGTATATAAGTATATAGTAGTTATATAACTTTTACCTCAGGGCAGTATATTGGGTCCTACGCTTTTCCTAATCTACATCAATGATCTATCAACTCAGGAAACACTAAAAAATGCAGACATTATTAATTACGCCGATGACACAATTTTTATTTTCCATGAAACGTCTTGGAGTCAGGTCTTCAAAACTGCACAAACTGGTCTTCGTTACGTGTCTGAATGGCTCGACCATAATCTACTCACGTTAAACATATTGAAAACGAACTACATATGTTTCCATAAATCAGCGGTGTCAGCTCCTCAACACGATGCTGGAATTATAGCTCACTCTTGTGGCAAAGATCTTAACTGTAATTTGAAATGTAACTGTTTGCAAATAAGAAAGGTTCGCGTGACTAAATATTTGGGAGTTGTTGTAGACGAAAACCTCAGATTTAATGAACATATCGCTGTGACATGCGGGAAGGTAAGAAAAATAATATTTCTCATGAAACTCCTAAGAGATATAGCGTCACTAAAGTTATTAAAAACTGTGTATTTTTCATTATGTCAGTCAATCATCACGTATTGTATTTTGGCCTGGGGAGGCGCTGCGTCTACACAACTTATTAAGCTGGAAAGAGCACAACGCGCGGTACTAAAAACTATGATCGGAGTCCCCTACCGGTTTCCAACTACCAATTTATTCAAGGAGACTCAAGTACTCAGTGTTAGGAGACTCTTCATATTAAGAATAACTCTAATAGCCCACAAGGAAGCGCTTAACTCAGACTTGTACCAACTCACTCTAGCAAAACGCTCCTTTCAAATACCTAATATACGCGTTAAGACAGCTTTCGCTAAAAGGTTTCTTCCATATATAAAACTACTTATTTACAACAAGATGAATAAATTGTTTAACATTAGAGGTTTGTCAATGCGTGAAGTTAAAACTATAATCTCCAAGAGATTACTGAACTGGTCTCATGAGTACACTGAGAATATAATAAACCAGTTATACTTTTATTAATTTTAGATATATTCAATGTAAATATAGTAATTTATTTGCTATCTTAATGCCTACTATAAATTAATTTTATTTATCCTAGTTGTACAGATGATTTCTCCGTGAAATCGTTGTTTAAGATGGTCATTGTAAAAACACCTCACGACACAGGCTTAGCCTAGTGTGAGATGTTTATGGAATTATTAATATGTAAACACGGAATAAGTGAATAAACGTTTTTATTATTATTTCTCTTTATTTTAAATATTTTTTTTTTACATTTTTATATATATAGTAAAAAACAAAATACATATAAAAATATAAAAAGTTATCCAACGATGGCGAGGCTCGAAACCCAAGCCACCGGTGGTTAGGAGCCCAAAGTGAGGAACCGCCTCACAATACGTGCCGTGTCAAGCAATACTGCCTTCTGAATCTGACTTCTGACCCAACAGCCGATTGAGAGCCTCTGTAGATGTTGGTCGAGGCTCTTTGGTATCAACCCATGGGCAGAAACGACAATCGGGACAATAATTGTTGAGTCGACATCCCACATGTCGGTAACCTCGTGTGCCAAATCTAAATATTTAGACATTTTGTCTTTTTCAGCTTTGACAAGGTTATCGTCATGCGGGATGGTGACGTCAACAAGTATAGCCCGGCGCGCCAATCGATCTATTATCACAATGTCAGGCTTATTGGCTAGAATAGTCCTGTCTGTGATAATAGATCGATCCCAATACAGCGTTGCATGACCATTTTCGAGAACTGGTTGGGGCACATACTGGTAATATGGCACTTCAGGAGTCACAAGTCCATATCGAAGGGCAATTTGCTGGTGTATGATCTTGGCTACTAGGTTATGTCTATGCAAATACTCGCCGTTAGCAAGATACGAACAACCGGAAATAACATGCCTGATAGACTCACCAGGACGGTGGCATGCCCGACAGATGTCGACCGTACCGTCCTTCAGGATGTATTTCCTATAGTTGTTCGTCTTAATAACTTCGTCCATAATTGCAAAGACAAAACCCTCGGTTTCCCCAAAGAGGTTACCGAAGCGCAGCCAAGACACAGACGCTAGTCGGTCCACATCAGGCCCATGAAGGGCTCGATAGAACCGACCGTGCAGCTCTTTGCTCTTCCATATGTCCTCGCGATCCTTAATGCCTACCACCAGAGGTTTCCGCCAGTTCTCAATCGCCAAAGAGAGCGGGGTAAATCCTTTATCTACCATAACTACAACCCTATGCATATCCACATCACTGTGAAGGAAATAATCCCTGAGATTGCACACCTCGCGATTATGCAAGTCCTTAGCATTAAGAATACCTCGGCCCCCACATCTCCGCGGGATGTACAATCTCATCACTGATGATCGTGGATGATGCATACGATGTGCAGTCAGGAGAGTTCGGACTTTACGATCCAGGGCGTCTAATTCGGTCTGAGTCCATTTGAGTATGCCAAAAGAGTATATGAGTACAGGCATAACCCAACCGTTAAAAGCGCGAATCTTGTTTCCACCGGACAAAAAACTGTTAAGTACTTTTGTCAGGCGGCTAAAAAAACGCTCTTTCAACGATCGTTTTACATCTGCACCCATGATACCTAGAGCCTCAGGCATACCCAAATATTTGTAGGTTTCCGTCACAGAGAGGGATCTGAGCCTTACAGTCTCTGAGACTAGTATGTCATCAGAGACCGCAACCTCCCCTCGCTTCACATGGATAACCGCACATTTATCTACACCAAAATCCATATTGATTGAATTGCTAAATCTTTCCGTTATTTTTAACAACTCAATCAATTCGGTTTGTTTCGATGCAAATAACTTGAGGTCATCCATATAGAGCAAGTGAGATATAGGCTCAGAGCCTCTCCGTAGACAGTAGCCTAACCCTGAATCCAACAACAGAGTGCTGAGGGGATTCAGGGCCATGCAAAACCACAGTGGACTCAGACTGTCGCCCTGGAATATACCCCGCTTGATTCTAATCGGCTCGTCACAATCAGGAGGAACCGTACCACCTGGATATCTCAGGACAGTGGTCCACTGCCCCATACAAGACCCAAGGAAGTTGCATAAATTTGTATTAATTTTATACAAATTTAACACCCTCATGAGCCATGTATGGGGCACCGAATCATAGGCCTTTTTATAATCTATCCAGGCAGCCGATAAATTCCTTCGGTTGTGACGAGCCTGTTGGCAAATGGTCATGTTAATGAGAAGGAGCTCCTTAGTACCACGGGACCCATTCATGCAACCTGTTTGGCCAGAAAAAAGAATTTGGTTAGAATTTATATGGTCTGTAATTTTAGATCTAATTATGGAGGTCAAAACTTTATAAATAGTGGGTAGGCATGTGATGGGTCTATAATTTATTATTATTATTATTATTATTATTAAGTCTCAATATGTCCAGTAGTTACTCTGGCTACAATGTCCTTCAATCCGAAACACAACAGTGCACTGACGCAGTGTTGTTTCACGGGAAAAATATTCATTGCGGTGGCCAGATGACCGCACATATATGAGAGACCTACCACCAGTGAAACCTTATTTTGAAAACGAACCTTTCTACCAATACCCAATACGTGATAGGCTGATGAAGTGCTGATCATATGGATATCAAGAATTATAGATATCAACGTTACCCTAACGGATTTGTAATACTATAACATTTATCAACTAACGAAAATTCTCATAACCCCAAAATTATTTTTTTCTACTTCCAATATTCCATCCTCATAGTCCAAAACCGCGAACACTTTTCTGTAAAAGCAGTTTTCTATTGCATTTACTCAATACTCGTAATTTGCACCTATATGGCTGAGAATGTATTTAGAACCAGTTCATATACGTAAGGTATAATTGTATCAACTATAAATATAATATGTACACACATAAATTAAGTAATTTAAATTCTTGCAATGTTTGCCGACAAACTGATTGCAACAATCTTGATAATAGATAAGGAAATGCATAACGCTTATAAACTACATAATACTGTTTTAAAAACAGTCCCAGTTTATCAATAAAGTCATTGGTTTCATTAAGATTGCTTTTATCTGATCCGATAGCAATAAAACTATCGCTTATGTTTATTTTAATTTCTTTGAAACTGTTTTTAGTACTCCGATCCTATCATTTGTGATAATTTATTGCATCTTTTTAAAGCCTAGTGCAAGCCTCCACATTATACAGGGTATATCAAGACTGCTACCGCAAAGAAACCGGGTGGTAGTTTAAGCGACTTCAGACAAAATGCAAAAGAAAAAGTTGCAAAAAAAAAGCGACAATATATTTTTTTTATTTTTTTCCTATATAATATTTGGGTGGTGTATAATACATTTTTTCCTAAAATAATAGTGTATACCCTTTTATTTATAAATACTCTAAGGTATAAAAGAGTTTAAATTATTATTTTAGCAAAAAATATGGATTTACCACCCAAAAATTACGATATTTAAAAAATCATTAATATAATTGTCGCGTTTCTATGCGAAAATTTTAATTGCATTGTGTTTGTAGTCACTAAAACGGCCACCCGGTTTCTTTTTCGGTAGCAGTCTTGAGATACCCAGTATAAACAGCCTTGGATTTTAATCTACTCCACAAACTTACAACTCATATTATGTATATCGATTAGTAATTGATCCAAAAAAAAAATTTTAAACTCGCAGAGTTCGTGACATGGTAAAATGACTATTGTCTTTATCAAATGTCAAGAACTGAGACTACCGCTACCTGATCTAGAGTTTTCATTAAAGCAAGATTAATCAACCTTAATAGTGTAGGACGCCCTCCAACGAGGTGGAGTGATGATATCCGAAAGATGGCCGGTAGGGGTTGGAGACGTTGGGCTGCAGATCGAGCCCAGTGGCGTGCCATAGGAGAGGCCTATGTCCAGCAGTGGCCGCGAATAGGCTGATGATGATGATATATCAACCTTGAAGTAAGACTTATTTGATAGCATCAAGAAGAATAAAAAAGGCAGTGGTCTTACAATCGAGGAAACCAAATTCTGGCAAATTAGTTCCTTAGGAAAAAGACTCGGTACCATTAACGGGTATAACGATCTAAGAAATATATTGTTTAATTGCAATAAATGGCAAGAAGAGCATCCATTCGACTGATGGTAAGCGATATATATATGAATATCCGCTCATGTACAGCAGCAAAACCAAACAACACCATGAATTACAAAGCAATGCTTGGTATTCCACTGCGCTCGCCGTTCTGAGACATTAGATGCTAATTCTCAATAAATCCAGTTGTTACTCTGGCTACAATGTCCTTCAAACCGGAACACAACAGTGTATTTACACTTCTGTTTAGCAGGGAAATAGACATTGCCATGGTACCTACCAAGGCTGCCTCCCACATTAAGTATATATTTCTATAAAACAATAACCACGAAAACAAAATTCTTAGACAAATTTATGCTAACGATATAAATTGAATTCACACACAATTTGCCAATCATAACATTGGGGGTCCAATGCAAATAAGGCCAAGTAATCCAGGCCTGCCTTGGTTTAAATAGTTTACTCATCCAAGACACAAAGGATTATTAAATCAGACCCCATTATATCCATATCGGATTCCGCAAATATGATAACAGGCGTAGGTCTATTAAAATTACACAGGCGGGCAAACTTAATATGACTTGCCAATTGATAATAGATAGAAATATATGTCTCGCGGATTGGCCCGTGTGTAAACGTTTTTCAAGGATAAAAGTCCCACTAGACCATGAATTACAAAGCAATGCTTGCCACTCCACTACGCTTATTAAATCTCATTATGTCCAGTTTTTGCTCTGGCTCCATTGGTTGATGTAATGAAAGATAATGTATTTTTTTGTATATTCATGAAAAAATTTCAATGCCGCCTGTCTACAGTATGACAAACAACCTTTTCTCACATCCAACAATTAATGCTTAAAATCTGGTGTATGACATCATGTATGGACATCTGAAACGCGACACGACGCATGTATTACTATGACAAATTCTACCATACCATTCCATTCCTCCTCACTCCGAGTCTACTCACACCTTAGCTATCTATCCTAACATAGAAGAAGTTGATCTGTTTGATGGAATAATTGATGCTGAATTTAAAACACATGGTCCAGTTTGAAACTCACCGTAATAAAGTTTAATATTTAAGAGCGGAAAGAATAAGAGACTATTGACACTCTGGTATATGGGTATGGTTGGGCCGTATAGTCCACCACGCTGGCTTAGTGCGAGTTGACGTAATTTACACACCATGGAAATTCTTAAAAATCGCTTTTTTACCCAAGGTTTCCTCACGATGTTTTCCTTCACCGTCACAGTGCGTGGTGATTGCCTATCAATACACACTTGACTCCGAAACGTTAGAGGTGTGCCCTGGGATTCAAAATGCAACCCATGCCAAGTAAAAACTTTAAAAATATTTTTATTATTTATTTTAAATAAGACACATCAACAGTACACGCAACGCTCATCATTGAAGATTTTTCACATGCATTTCTTGACGTCAGATAAAGCTTCTATCTAGAAGCTTCTAAGACCTTGCGTTACATACACATGTCTGGAATTTGTATTGTAACACAATATAGGTTATTTACGTAGTAGTTTTTTCCTCAGAAGGAGTTATAAGGAATTATATCGCAGTTACATTTAATTTATAGACGCGGCTGAACATGGTGCAGTCAGCTTGACGACAGAAGTGATGTCATGCCAACCAGTGGTTAATAATAAGTGATTAACGGCTGGTTTCTATAATCTATCTATCTTTAACAAGAGGTTTCTCTCGAAATTTCGATACATTTTTTGCTTCAGTAAAGAAAGACAGAGATATTTAGATAAGGTGCATATACAGGGTATATCAAGACTGCTACCGAAAACGAAGCCGGGTGGTAGTTTAAGCGACTTCAGACACAATGCAACAGAAAAAGTGGCAATAAACAGCGACAATTTTTTTTTGTTATTTTTTTTCTATGGCCATATTTGGGTGGTAAATACGTTTTTTCCTAAAATAATAGTGTATACCCTTTTATTTATAAATACTCTAAGGTATAAAAGAGTTTAAATTATTATTTTAGCAAAAACTAAGGATTTACCACCCAAAAATGACGATATTTAAAAAATCATAAAAAATAATTGTCGTGTTTCTATGCGAAATTTTTAATTGCATTGTGTTTGTAGCCACTAAAACTACCACCCAGCTTCGTTTTCGGTAGCAGTCTTGAGATACCCGGTATTTATACATATCTAGGCAAGATAATATTGTATGTCTATTTTTGTTTATTGAAGCATACAGTGGTATCGACATAGTAACGATATCCATTTTAACCTCTTGTTAAAGATAGATAGGATATAGAGAATGGCCGTTAGAGGTCTGTCGCGAAATGGAAATATGAAACTGTGTACCTTTTGAAAGGGCCAGCGGTTATATTATTACTTGATCCTTAGACTCATATTAGGATCCAAATTTTGAGTTGTGGGTATCAGGATTTGTGAGAGACTTTTTGGTGTCACAAATATTTTTTCACTGAATTTTGGGAAGAGCTTGCCGTTCGCCAGATGGTAAGTGATCCGACCTCATGATGAGTAGCAGATCCAAACAACACCTGTGAACAGTAGCAGAACCAAACAACACCTTGAATTACAAAGCCATGCCTGGCATTCTACTGCGCTCGCCATCCTGAGACATAAGATGTCAAGTCTCAATATGTCCAGTAGTTGCAATACCCTTCAAGCCGAAACACAACAGTGCATCGACACTGCTGTTTTGCGGGAGAAATAGATATTGCAGTTGTACCCACCAAGGCGGTCCCTCACACATGAGAGACCTACTACCAGTAACACTATTCGCGAAAATCACACAAATGACTATATGTATCGACGCCAAATTAACAAATAGAAAGAAGGTGTATTTTCATTTGACAAGTTTTAACCAAGTGAGCCATAAAGGCAGTCGAATAGTTGGTTCTTTATATTACATCAAAACTTCCATGAGTGTACCTATTAGAAGTAAAAATAATTAA
Source organism: Hyles vespertilio (assembly GCA_009982885.2). Taxonomy (NCBI): domain Eukaryota; kingdom Metazoa; phylum Arthropoda; class Insecta; order Lepidoptera; family Sphingidae; genus Hyles; species Hyles vespertilio. Next base: position 2,343,558 of record CM042812.1, on the reverse strand, counting down.
ACAAGAAACAAATAAATTTATTGTAGAACAATTTATATAAGTCAAAATGACGAGCCCGTACAAGGGACCAATTTTCGATTCTCTGAAATATATTATAACCAATCAAATTCATCTAGTATCGTGGGCGTACGTCGCTTGGTGTCGATTTGACATTTGACACAAATTCGTGGAACTGGCACGTACCTACTATCCAAATACCATTTACTTTGTTGGTGTGTTTCTATCTAAACGTATTTTTAGGCACAATAATACAAATTCGAAGGACCTTATTAAAATTATTCCTCTAAATATATCGTCAAGAATAATTGGGGTAACAGTTATGAAAATTATTTCAATATATGTGCGTTCTACAGATTTTTGTTCCGATATAAATATTTGTCCATATGAAACTAATTACTGCATTTGTGATACATGACAAGAACCAATGCGTTTTAGTTGTGTTTTAAAAAACTACGACGTTAAAGTCTAACATTTTGAAGCAAATATATATATTTATTTTTTAGTCACAATAGTATAACGTAATATAATATACTAATCATACTAATATTATAAAAGCGAATGTTGGTGTGTTTGTTACTTCTTCACGCTCAAACAATTGTTGGCGAAATTTAGTATGGAGTTGCCTGACATCTTGAATTAACACATAGCCTACTTCTTATCCCGAAAATACTTTTTCCGACTGAAGTGTAAGGAATTAAATAATACTCAGTACTTTTCCAAACTCAAAGGAATGGGATGGGAAGGTACGATAGTAACTTTGAATTTAAATATTAAAATCAGTCATCACGCGAAATAGTATATTAAAGTGGACATGAATCTAGAATCAAAACATAATATAGTTGATATAAAATATTCACTAAGCAATACAAAGGTACGTACAGTCAGCGACATAAGTCGCTACACATTCACGAGATTTGGAATTGTCTTTTCATCCAAAATAATTTTCAATATCGTATGGCACATCTCGGCATAGATGACTTTACTTGGTTATATTTTACGACTACAGAGTAGTACGTACAAATTTTAATTCATAAAAAGCTTATCAAAAAATGTGAAGTGTTCAACGACTTATGTCGCTGACTGTACATCAACAGGTGTTGTTACGTGTGCTCTAACTGGCAGTGCAAACCGCAAAATTGGACCATTCATATAATTGACACATACATACGTTGCTTCAAAAATTGCAACAAAAAAACGAGCGAGCGTTGTGGAGATGCGACGTTTAAGACCCGGCTTAAGCCCTGGTCTGTCGAAGCTACGCACAGCGTTGCGTTGCGCGGAATGCGGTGTCAAACTCGGTTTTGTATGAAAAACATTGACATTGACATGACGTTCCGCCGCAGTATGCGTCAGCCAGCGTCTGCGGTGAGGGGTCAACCGGGTGACGGTAAGACTGGTCTTTTGTACTGTCACAATATGCGTCGGTGTAGAGGGGCAAGTGCGGTGAAGCGCGGGGCGGATACGCCGCACAACGTGCCGTCATTCTCATCATTTCGTCGCGGTAAGCGTATTTGCGCAATGGATTTATTTGAGGACAATATTTTTATCAATTTTCGTTTGGTTTAAAAATTTGTTTAGGCTGTGGCGCGTATATCGACTATGTGCTGCCGCACAGTACGTTTAATACAGTTCACGTACGTTCCCAATGACAATGGCGCAATATTACACCACGTAGGAATAAAACTTTAAAACCTTGCTTTGGTAAAAAAGATACAATTAAAAAGCAAAATTAATTAATATTTAATAAGTACAAGATTATAAAATGGGGTCAATTACATTTATTTTATTGTTATAAAAATGGCGAACGGAATTGTATTTAATTGTTCTAAGTACCTAGTACCCCATGCTTTTTAACAAAATATAGCAACGGATTTAGTTCCCAACTGATCACGGTACAATTGGAGACGATTTATTTACGGTTAATATGTGTAACATTGTAGTAGAATACAATTATTAATATTTATCGGCTCGTTTGCTATACACCACGTCTTTACCCCCCGTTCCGTCCTCCACGTCTATGATCTATCTCATTCACCCTTGGTTCGCGTAGTGTATAGTTCGAGACGACAGATGCTAAGAGTATGAATTTATCAATACACTACAGTATCTATATACAATCAGTTTTTATCCCTATTCGCAGGGCACTTTATCAGCCCATATACGTCCCACTGCAGAGCACTGGTCTCCTCTACAATCGAGAATACGATTAAGAGTGGTTAGGCCATACTATAGTCCACCACGCTAGGTGGCTTTATCCCTATAGGTGCATAGAAAGAAATATAAACAACAAACCCAATAAAAACATCAATCGTTTAAGTGCACCCGCTTTTTATATGAGCCCGAAAAAATAGCTACAAAGAATCTTATGATGAGTTTTATATCAGCATATATACATACATTCGTTGTATAATGGTTGTATATTATCGTCGTAGTTATTTACAAAATCCACCTACAATATATAATAAACTATCGCCGTTCGACACAAGTAGCACCACTCTCCTAGCACCTGGAGTGCATCATGTGACGACATGGTGCAATCTTAAATATGTAATTCCTCAACTTAGTATCAAGTTCTGTGTTTTCCCCTTTTTTCCATTCCCATTCCATTAAAACCCCCTCTATATGTATTGTAATTTGCGCTACTTACACCTACGCATATATATTTTGAGCTCTGTGTTATGAATTCTGTTAAATACTAAAATAAAATTATTATTGTAAAAAGTGTCCATCAGTATTGTTCCAGGTTTTGCTTGTGACAATTTTATAGGAAAATAATTTAATCGTTATGGAATTTACTTTTACCCAATTACGGTACGATCGATAACGATAATGTAAGAAAGGATATCTACATAAATCCAGTGAAATTTAATTTGTTCTGACAATAAGTTGTTTAGCCGAAAAAGGATGTATACAGCACACGTGTATTTCATTAGAATGATACGAACCACTTTTATCACGTATCAATATTGCGAAAATTGTCTCGTAAACATATATACCCAGTTTATTTAAAATGACGCACAAACATTTTTTTAAATAAATTATATATGTTTTCGAACATAAATTATTGTTATTTGTTGTCATGGACATTCAAGTAAACTTCAATGCGAAATTGTCATAGTAACGTTGGTTGTCAATGAACGGTTCTCCCATTGGTCAACGGTTTTACGCACAGAGTAAAACCTATACGTGGACCACCTTTTTTGTTGTTATGTGAACTACGTTGCATGACGTCATTACGTTGCCGCTTACCGCAGTGCCGCGCGTATCCTTCGACAGACCAGGCCTTTACACTGCGGGATGCCGACAAATTTTTATATGTTTTAGATACAAGTTTTACAGGTCGAAAGGTGAGTTAGAAAAGTGAGGTTGGTAAGGAAATTAATTGTACAATTTTTAGGCAGCATTCGTTCTGCATACCTCTTCAGCGATATAGATATGAGCTTATACCGGGTATCTCAAGACTGCTACCGAAAACGAAGCCGGGTGGTAGTTTTAGTGGCTACAAACACAATGCAATTAAAAATTTCGCCTAGAAACGCGACAATTTTTTTTTATGATTATTTAAATATCGTTATTTTTGGGTGGTAAATCCATAGTTTTTGCTTAAATAATAATTTAAACTCTTTTATACCTTAGAGTATTTATAAATAAAAGGGTATATACTATTATTTTAGGAAAAAATGTATTTACCACCCAAATTAGGCCATAGGAAAAAAATAACAAAAAAAAAATTGTCGCTTTTTTTTGCAACTTTTTCTGTTGCATTGTGTCTGAAGTCGCTTAAACTACCACCCGGCTTCGTTTTCGGTAGCAGTCTTGATATACCCTGTATAGTATGTAGATTTTTTCAAAATTTTATAACACCTCTATTTTGTTGGGAGCAGAAACAAAATAGTTACAAATAGTGGATTGCGGGAACCACAGAACAGAACAACAAACCTACTTCTATGAATTATTAAAACGGTAGAGGTGGACTGAGTATGATAAAAACAAAAAATAGTATATATTAAAATTTCATAATACTGGAAAAATATTTGAAATATCTAATAATAGTCAACAGTTAATGAAATCTTGACTTTGTCTAAAGACAACATTCAGGTCATTCACGGCAACCCAAAGTACGAAATGACATCATAATATTATTAAAAAACATTGCACATTTCAGCCAAATGTGTCCAAATTTTATTAGACATAACGCATAGTTTCCCATGGCCTAAATGAACAAATGTGGTTAGTGCATTACTCGCATTGTTTAAGATGTTCGTCAAACGCCGAAAACACGTGTTAGTGTTTTCTAACAACGAAATAAATTACTAGTATTAAGAGTAGTTGTTATTGTCACAAACTTGCGTTTTGGTAAAGTCGTGAATCCATATGTTGTCTCTGATTCCATATGTTGTCTTCGCTTTGATTCTAATGGGGCCAAAACTAAATTATATATTATTTAATCTTATTAAGAGTTTACACCTGCGGGAAATTTAAATTATCAATGTAGAAATATGTGTAACAATATGCAAGCCTGTTGCTACATAAAAGTTTGCTCATTAGTTTAATAACCCCCATGGGGTAGAAAGCTCACCCCTAACACAGTATATGAAGGAAATTGTAACTTCAACAACATCTCATGACTCAACGCCCATACATTTTTCTAAGATCAATGGATTTATGCCTTATGAGTATCCAATTAAAAAATTGTGCCAAGACATTGCAGTTTTAATGATAATTATGACTGCATAGGCAACGGTCAAATAATAACTACCCAAGCTAATCAGCAAATGTGTGATAAGAAAGAACCGTCTTCAGGCAACAATCACGAAATAAATAAATAAATTCAACCAACAGTCACATACATAGTTCTAACCTCATAATGAGATCAAGTCTTGTGTCGGGGGCATCAGGAACTACGGGAGACTTTTCGGTCTCACCCTGACCCAGAAATAGTAGAACTTTCCGGAAGGTTAAAACTACAGTGTTGATAGATGAGCTAGACCACTTCGTATTACCTGTGTTAAACAAAGCTGACGGGAAATAACAGATTTGCTGAATTGCATTTCTATTGGTTAGGGAAATTACCGCGGTGTTGTGTCAGTGTCGTATAAAAGGCGATTTGCTTTCCATGCTTAATTTTGCTGTCTGTGTCTGTATCAGCCCATATTCATCCCACTGCAGGGCTTCCACTACAATCGGGAGTATGTATGAAGGGTTTATAATTAGTCCACCATGTTGGCTTAGTGCGGGTTGGCGGACTTTTACATACCATATAAATTCTTCCGAATCGCTATGGCATGCAGGTATGCTAAACATAGGAGTGAGTAAATAGAGGCCGACTGGGTAGGTACCACTGCAATGTCTATTTCTCCCGCTAAACAGCAGTATAAATACACTGTTGTGTTTCGGTAGTTACTCTGTAGCCAGGGTAACTACTGGACATATTGAGACTTAACATCTAATGTCTTAGAATGGCGAGCACTATGGAATACCAAGCATTGTTTTGTAATGGTGTTGTTTGGTTTTGCTACTGTACAGGAGCGGTCGTATCACTTACCATCAGACGAATGGCAGATCTTGATAACTCATGGTGTTTGGTTTTGCTACTGTACATGAGCGGTCATAGTACGTAACATCTGGCGAATGGCAAGTCTTGACGTTCGTTCAAAAAAAGTGACTATATCCATAGCAAGAAGCGTCTGTGTACCCCCGGCCTAACGTGGTGCATCGTGATTATACCTGGTTGTGTAACCCACTACATTCCCCGCTCGTAACGGCAGAGAGAAGGTTGCCTAACGTCTAAGTGAATTGTCTATGCAAATTATTTTATGAAATTGCAAAAATATCTACGAGTTTTGGTCCGTCTCTTTGTATTAAACGTTACGCAACCGTTTCAGATTTTATTGGTATTTAATTTGCACGTGATTTTGTACGCGTTATTAAGTTTGTTTCGGAAGAATGCAGGAGAATTTCATTTTTTAATTTATATTTACTGTACACAACAGGTCCGGCAAACAACAACAAATGATCACTGCCGTCCATGAAACCCACGCTTGGATTATAGAGGTATTGCCGGCCCATCACATCGGGGGGAGCGGGAAGGAAAAACCATGGAAAGAGGACAGGGATATTGGGCATCCGGCAGAATTGTCGGATCTGGCCGGATAATGAACCACGCAAGTTCATTGGGCTTTGTATTCCAATTGTGTATGTATATCCGGTTTCAAGGAAGCCGTCATGTATTTTTGCATGGCTGTGGAAAACCATCACACGCTGATAGACAAGACAAGTTTTCCCAGCACCCATTGGTGGCCAGAGTTTTGTTTATTGACTGGGAAAGTCTGCCTGGAGGAGGGGTAAGATGGCTTGATCCCCCAAATTTTATTAACACACAGCTCATACCTGTATTCCCGTAGGGGTAGGCAGACTTAGTGCTGGTGCTCAACTATAGTTCTCAAACTATATTTCCGATCAATGATTCAATATAGGGTGAGGCAACAATTCATACGAGGTCTTCTTCAAATTGATACGGTCTGCCCGGCAACCTGTGTTCGTAGATTTCCGGCTTTCTGCATGGGCGTAGAATACGTGTAGTCGTTGACGGACACGCTTCGGCGCTCATGTCGGTAAATGCCGGAGTTCCTCAGGGCTCGGTTGTGTCGCCCACCTTGTTTATTCTGCATATCAATGACATGTTGTCGCTTGACAACATTCATTGCTATGCAGATGACAGCACGGTTCATGGGCGATACCACTGCGGGCCTCCGGGTTGCCGAGTCGAAACTGTGAAGGGACGCGAAGATCTTGTCATTGAGCTCAACCGGACCTTGGGATCTAATTTCTACATGGGGTTCCAGGAATATGGTTGAGTTCAATGCCAAGAAAACCCAGGTGTGTGCGTTCACGTGCAAAAAATCCCCGTTCTCTCCCCTCCCCATTCTTCAGGGTGCTCCCCGCTCAATGCGAAATGACCTAAATATCCTTGGTGTGGATATCCGCTATGATCTCAATCCAAGGAATCACATCGAGCGCGTAATAACTGCCACATCACGCAGGGTTGGAGTCCTGAACAGGGTGCGTCGGTTTTTCACGCCCGGTCAGCTTTGTCGCTTATAAGTATAAAGCGCAGGTCCGGCCGGGTATGGAGTACTGCTCGCACCTCTGGGATGGATCCGCCCAATACCTGCTCGATGCCTTGGATGGATTGCAGCGGCAGGCCATCCGCATTGTGAATGATGCAGACGTTACGAGCAACTTAGAGTCGCTACAACTCCGGAGGGATGTCGCCTCTCTAAGCGTGTTCTACCGCCTGTATCACGGTGAGTGCTCTGAAGAATTGTTCAAATTGATCCCCTCCTCTCCATTCCTAACCAGAACCACGCGTGCTGGCTTGCGAAGCCATGGCTTGACGGTCCACACCATCCCGGCGCGAACCGAATGGTTATCAAATTCTTTTTTATGCCGCAACGTCAGGCTGTGGAATTGTTTGCCTTCTCGCGTGTTCCCTCCTTCCTACAGTCCTGGGTCCTTCCGCCGTAGTGTGAAGAGGCACCTTAGCAGGCCGGCATAATTGTTTCCATTGGCATGGGACTGCCATCCGATGCCAATGGATACTCTGCCTGGGCGGCATTAGCACTTACCATCAGGTGCAATGCCGCCACTATGCCGGGCCATTATAAAAAAAATATGATAAAATCACACAAAGAGACTGATCTGAGATTCGAACATAACACATATGTGTACATAACACAGTAATTCTAGATTCGCGAAAAACAAAACGCCTTTTGTTTAGTATTGTATATTATTGAATCAGGTAAAGGGTTATATAAATAACTATTGACAGTAGAACAGTGTCGATATTTTAGTTAGTATTAGCGAGAGAAAGGCATGGCTTGCACAAATTCTAAATAACAGTTTTGTAACACAAAGTTCTGTATTGCGCAACTCTTTTGATCTTATATTAACTTTCAAATCGGGCACGTATTGCAAAAACCGATGCGGGGATATACTGTCTTTTTGGCAATACAAAAAAACGAAAAAGTCCGAAATTCTAGGATTTTAAAATAGATACATGCCGTCAATTCATATTTATATTTATTACGTGCTAACACGAAATTCGTTTTGAGCCGAATATTCCCTTAGGAGCAAAATAGACGAAATAACAGTTTTACAAAAATATTTATGTGCCAAATTTAATTTAATTTCATCTACTTTTATTTGTACACTGATTCATATTTACTTTTCTGAGAAAATTGATCAACTATTTTATTCAAAGTTGAAAAGCCGCCTATGGTACAATGTTGCTTTTAAAATTTAGCTTCTACAACAATAATTTTCTAATATGATGGTCTATGATTTTTTTGTATAAATATGTTCTATTTTTTAATATTTCTACTAACCATATCCCCGATGGAATTTGCCTTTGAATAAAATTTTTAAAAGCCTCATATCCAACATTCTAACTTCAAAAATTAACTTACAAACTTTCTCAAAGTAATTTTTAAATCCCATTTTTAGTGTTTACTAACATTAATATAAATATATTATGAGAAGAATTTAATTTTGAGCTGCGCATTGTCGTTAACTAATAAGTAATATTTAGAAATTAATAATATTTTAAGCCTCCGTGGCTCAGTTGGTTAGACGCCGCCTGTGATACGAAAGGCAGTTGGTTTTATCCCCGCATCGAGACAAATAGATTTATGATCCACAGGTATTTGTTCGGGTCTGGGTGTTTGTGAGACCGAAAATATCTCGTAATTTCTGATATCCACGACAGAAAACTCGATCTTAGTATAGGGTCAGGACTATGTATGTGATTGTGGGCTGTATTTATTATTTAATTTATTAACATACCAAATATTTCCATGGCTACATTCGTCGGTTTCTTGAAAAGCCTAAACAATTTGCAAATAATGCCACCTTTCAAGCAACGGCCATACATTAAGAAACAAGTCGATAAATTTGCATATATGTAAGTTTGCCTTATGTTGTTTGGACTTGTGCAACTGCGGCTAGACAGACAAATTCTAATTACCGTAGCATCTTCATCATACATTCACTTCTTCAACACATTTCACATGATTACTAATATCTTTCATCTTTGTAAATGAAAAACTTGGATTGTGTTGTGATTCTACACTTCAATTGTATTTTTTTTTGTATTGTATCAGCCCATATACGTCCCACTGCAGGGCACGGGCCTACTCTACAATCGAGAGTACGATTGAGAGTGGTTAGGCCATATAATTGTATTTAGATCTTTAGAAATTTCTAGAAATAGATAATAGAAAAAGATAAAAATGGGCAATGTTCGGCAATGAGAAATTATTCTGTATTTTTACTTACATAGCGTTATCCCTAACGGCGCCAGATTTGCGCCTTTCGACTCGCCATTGCACCCTGACATTAGCATACTTGATTGTTGAACCAAAGGGCTATCTTAGTTTCGCCAGCATTCCAGTCCAAAACAATGTTGCCAAATCGGATCCAGAAAACTCAAAAGTATTTACTCCTTATGACGTCATAATATATAATAATAACCTAATATCACAACGGGAAACCCCATTCATTCTTAATCGTGGTTCTAATAGCACCGCAATTCCATTGGTATTAAAAAGATCGGTTAATCATCAATCCGCACATATAAATCTTTGTCAAATTATAAACTAAAGATCCGCATTGTTATTCTAAGTCCACATTTGTTTAAACAATTCTTATTCACCTCAGTGTTTGATGACATAAATAGTCTTTCATCGTGAAAGGAAACCATCTGTCACTAGCTCGTACTATGCTTGGTGGATATGTATCTTCTAAATACCTTTCGAATGACTTGTTAAATGGCAAAATTGCATCAGACAATAATAAGAGCCATTTTAAGAGTAAATCCGACAACTAAGCTAGATTCGCTGTATAGTAACTGATAACAATTATCATAAAAACATTTTTGACGAGTATGACATTATTCATGGGCAGTAGCAAATCCAAACAACACCATAAACTACAAATAAATGCTTGGCCTTCCACTGCGCTCGCTATCCTGAGACTTAAGATGTCAAGTCTCAAAATGTCCACTAGTCACTCTATCTCCAATGTCCTTCAAACCGGAACACAGCAGTGCATTTACAGTGCTGTTTGGCGGGAGATATAGACCTTGCGGTGGAACTCAGGCGACCTCTTACATATGAGACCTAACACCAGTAAAAAGAATTTGTTTTGCTGACCGGAAACATGTCTAAGCAAAATAAACTTAACCTGGATGCGAGAATCGAACTAATAGTCTCGTTTCACAGCCCGCATTCATACCACCACTACGCATTCGTAAACCACGAGTTCTATCGAGTTAACTATGCTAATGAAACGCCCAAACACACTGTCACTTCGACATCATCAATCTCACACGCTCGTCTACTATAACACCTTATTTGCGAAACACAATCTCTTTAGTAATTGTGTAATTGGTGAACGGAAACTGTTGCAGGATGTTATAATTCATAAGAATTTTTATTTGCAACGTTGGCCACATCTCTTTGAATATTACGTAACAAGTCTACTGAAATTTGAAAGTAAACTTATAAAACTATTGAATGATATCGCAATCCTTTCATTCTGCGGCGATGAGTTTTGATATGAATTATTGGAATGACGAGTACATAGATGTAGGATTTGAATATTATTATGATGAAAGATGAGTAGAATGAAACGTTAGACGAATGAAAGGTAAGGAACATATTTGATGTGGTACTAATGATGGAAAGAGTTAGAGGATTAATGATTAACAGCCGTTCTCAAAAATCTATCTATTTTTACCAACAGATTTCATTAGATATTTCGATACAATTCATTTTTCAGTTAACAAAGATAGAGAAGTATAGATTTGTTGCATATATTTATAGATAGCTACATAAGATAAATATATACCGACATAGCCATGATAGCTAGGGATCTAAAAACGGAAGGACGGAATAGAGAAGAGAACTGAAGAAAGATGATAGAAAACGGAATACCTACGACGTAAAGACGATAAAAAGAATTAAAAATACCCAAAAAATGGTGAACAATAATTGTTATATTTGATCCGAGATGGAACTAGTCCCACATAAACTACACAAATAAAGGTTACAAATATAAAATTGTTGATGAATTATTGACGTATCACTTGTCGATAAAATAAGCATGGAAATGGTCAGGTATATAAAATTGTGCTATAGTTGAATAACTAATCTAAAACAGACAGATGTGGTCCTTGACCATAATCTTATACCGTCATATTTAGGTAAAAGATTTTTAATAATTATAGGACTGAAAACGATATACATGTTAACATAAAAATGAGTTTGTAAGGCCTAAAGTATACTGAGACAAAATTAGCCTTAGCACCTAATTATATTAAGTCCCTAAACAGAAGAATGATTTGAATGATAAACACAATTTCCCGTAAAAAAATATCCTTTCTGGGATTGAGATTGAATTTATAAAAATACAAAACACACATAATAAATGTAAATATTCAATAAAGAAAACTATTAAAGTGATATCCTTAATATCTATAGAATAATGTTAATAAATATGCTCGTACCACGATATTATGCTAGACCGAGACAGATAGAGAAATAGAAGTACTACTCTATTTCGCCACATTTTATTCGTCGAGTCCTTTCTATCTCAACGGCTATAAAAGTATGGTACTGACCTGTGCTATAGCGTCCAGCGTCAACCTCTCGATATCCACGTTGTAGAAGCTGAGTTGCGGCACGTGGCGGCGGCGCGGGCGCACGTCATCATAATAGGCCACCACGTCGTTGATCGACACCACGGGGCAGTCGTCAGCGGTGCTACAACCACTGCTGACCCCATCCACCCCGCTGTCCGAATCACCCTCCCCACCAAAACCCTCTTTGGAGTCCCTGCGCTCCCCATAGCTCTGCTCTGACCCCTCTTGGTATCCAGACTCGTTCATCTCATCAGGAGTGACTATTTCTGGTATCTTTGTGGTGTCGTAATCGTATAAGTCTTCGTCGACGTCGATGTCGATGATGTCCGCCATTATGGTTGAGTCACACGGTTTTATTTCTGCGCCGTGTGCTATCACTACATGCTGGTGCAAGCGGCCGGTGCACTGGTTATCGTCCTGTTGAAGAAAAATAATTGTTAATGTTCATTCATTTTCATTCTATACCGATAAGCTCGCCCTTATCACATTTTGGGAGGGAATACGCTGAGCGTAACGTGGAACCTCTGCCTACCTCTTCTAGGAAAAAGAGGGAGATTATGTATGTTTATTCATATGAGAAATTATTTTTGGTTATGTGTTGTAAGTGTGTTTTGGTACAGAATTGGGTCCACAAGTTAAGTGTAAAGATATAACTATATCAATAAAAAAAGAAAACTATTTAAAACTGTTTTGAATCTTTCCTAAAGTTGTATAAGACAGACAGAAGTCAAAAACTCAAGCTTTCTGCGACTTATGCAAATAATACCCTAAATTTAAAGAGTTGCAATATCCACGTGCAAGATAAGTATATAATATTTATTATTATCTTTATGAACACTGTAATAAACAGCGATGATTGTAAATTAGCAAAAATGTATGCCATGATAGCCATTATGCAACAACAATACGCCCTCAAATGACTAATCGTTGACCCGCGTGCTCAGCTATTACCGAACACTATAAAATATTTTATAACACCACAAACGCACTGCAACTTCGAGTTCCACGCTACATTAGCAATGCACTATATCAATGCAATGCAAAAATTGTTTATCCAATGGTTTTCAGAATAAATCGGTGATAGCGATAATACGATATATTTCAACATTGACTAATCTTTTTATTTTTCTAAAAATATATACTTATGTATTTACCGAGTACATAAAATTACCTCGAAAAAAATTAATAGTATTTTGTGAACAGAAAAAACCCTAAATATCCTTGCGATTTTGAAACGAAGGAACCAAAACAATTCAATCAATAATTATCTCTATATAAAACTTGTATAAACACACAAAACTGTTATAAAAATGCAAATAAAACGAACAATCAATAGAACTGTCTCGATAGCTGACTATGACAGATGTATATTTAACGACAACTATAATGGATGTGGTCTAGATTCAGTCTAAAATTAGGTGGGCAATAAAACGCCTAGGTCTAATTGACGACGACAGATTTTTACTGCCCGCTGACCGACTTCAATTAATTATTAAAATTTTACAACTCATGTTTAAATGAAACTACAAAAGAATTTCTATAGTATGTAAAAGTCTGCCAAACCGCAATAGGCCAGTGCAGCGTGGTGGACTATATGGTCTAACAACTCGTAATCGTGCTCTCTATTGTAGACGAGGCCCGTGCCCTGCAGTGGGACGTATATAGACTGATATAGATATGGATAAAAAAATGTTAGAGAATACTGAAGTAATGGTAAATGCAACGCAGTAAAAATTATTGCCTAAATTTTGTTTTATTGCTATGAATGGCGGGATGAGCGTGCCATTTGCATGATGGTAAGCAATACGACCGCTCATAGACAAAACCAAACCAAACAACACCATGAATTACAAAATAATGCTTGGCATTCCACTGCGCTCACCATCCTCAGACATAAGATGTTGTCTGAATTTGTTACGTAGTTACTCCGGCTACCATGTCCATGGCGGGAGAAATAAACATTACTTTTCGGTAGCTGTCATTAAGCAAGAATTTTAGTACAATAAGATCTGATCTTGGAACGCGAAATACTTGCTTTGAGTGTTTATAGCGTGTTTTACACCTTGCGTCCTGTGATAACTATCTCAGAGACTACCACCAATAAACGGATCATATCCATAGACATGCATTGATGCGACTTACAATATTATTATGCTGCAAGTTTTAGATGTATTAAATACCTTATTATTATTCTGTCTAATATTCGTGAAAACTTGTAAATGGCCGTCTATTTCTTATACTTTTTACAGTATATTGTCATGAATGTAAACTATTTTTTTTTCCAATAAATATAAATAAAATAAATATCATAAAAGATGATAAAAGAAAAAATAGTAAAGTAGGTAAAGACTTAAGTGCACTTCGAATGACACTCGAAAGACACCTAGATGTTTCGCGATAAGCCCGATAAGTATGTCAGCGACATGCATGTACAAACTCTTTTCTGCATTAGGTTTTATTCAAATTCTAGCTATGATCATGCTAATATAATAAATGGCGAAAATGTGTTTGATCATTGTTTGTTTATTCTTCTTTAAACACAGCGACGTCCAACGTATTTTTATTGAAAGGGAAAGGAAATAGTCTATACTACGATTTTCCAGAAACATTCACAGGTTTAAAGGGATAGGTCGCACACACTATGAGGTAATGCAGAACCCATAGAACGTAAACAAAAATCCAGTATTACACAAAATTAAATACAATAAAACTACATGCTAATTAATATAAAGTCATAAAAAAACAATCATAAACAAAAATTATCTAACCATACGTAATAAAAACATAAAGGAATGTTGCAAAAAGCCACTTTCGGTTTCGACCACTACCATTCAGACTCGCGCGAGACAAAAACGAAACGCGACCGAGTCACGATCGACTCTCGCCGTCGACGACACACTGACCTAGCGTAGCGTAGCGTCGGGGTCGATCCGCGCGAATTCGGCTTCGACGAATAGCTCTTCTGTAGTTTAATTCTTCTTATAGCTTTATGCCACTATTCTGTAATAATTAGATTGATGAATATTCTAGTTTTTTAATTATTATTTTTTTATATGTGTATACAAAAAAAATGCTGATGGTGAAAATAGCGTCACTAGTATTCACGCATGGATGTCATGTTTTGTTATCAAACTGTAAATATATTTTTTCAGCCGTGTCGGTATAATTGTGCCGATATAACTCAAGTAGTTATATCACGCCGCGCCGCGCCGGTGGAAATTCTATTTTTATATCAATACAAGAAAAATAAAGCGCATTAAAATAAATAAATATGTTATAGTTTATTTGGCGTGGTGATATAAAATAGCAGCGTATATTTAAAAACCTGTATAAATTATGTCATATGCTTAAAATAAGGCAATTTATTAGCATTTTATTTTAACTACAATTTAATTTATGTTATTGGCAAATTTTAGAAAGACTGGTTCCAATGATAAAAGTGCAGTTACAGAACGGTCGTAAATTTATGAGTCTTAATAAAATTGTTTGATCACATGATACGAAAACTACTGGAGCACGTTGGCGACATATTCTTATGACAAGAGCCCCAGCTATTCCCGTGTTCGACTTAAAATGCGGTGTCTAGATATCGCCAAGGATATGAAAGTGTTCAAGAATGCCACAGAGAGGGCAAAATGGCGTAGATGTAGTAGAAAAGTGGACATTGGCATTAATAAAAGAAAACATGACTGAAACTGGTATATCCACACTACAGATATCTTAGTCTAATCTTCTTGACTGGAGTAACACCTCAGTCTCATAGAAAATAAGTAGGAAACCGACGCGTAGCCAGGTGATAGTTGTGAGTTTTCTTATTTCGTCTTCTACTTCTTCTCTTCAGCCACTGAAAGTCCACTGCTGAACATAGGTCTCCCCAAAGGATCTCCACATTGACCTATTGGAAGTGGACTGTGTCCCGCACCTTCCTGCAACCTTAACCAGGTCGTCCGACCAATTTACTCATTTACTTAAAAAAGAAAGAAATGTGATACAAAAAATCACACACGAGTCACGCAGTTATTTATGTACAAATCAAGGTGGAAATGGAATTACAACGAACAAAGCCTGCGTCCCGACAACTCCCGGGGGTATACGATAGCCATAACTTTTCATTTTCACGTCACGGCGCGATGCGAATCAAACTTATGTTGAGAATTGTTTTTATTCGAGCTTGTTTACGGTGGGTGGGGTCGATTTGAAGGTTGAGTGAATGTGTGGCACCTGTGGGTTAGATTAAAAAGTGATTTAAAAAGTAATTGGAGAATGTCCTGTTGCATAAACTGGTGGATTAATAAACCTAATGAAGAGTATTTAGCTAAAATGTTTTGATTTTAAGATAGATAAATCTTTTTTTATTAAATAAGGTGTGTAATCGAATATGTATAACTTTAACTATGATGTGGTATGAAACTGTGCTTATACAATAATTCTGCAAAAAGTATTCAATGATGAATAGTTGGTCTGGCAGATGTACAAAGAAAACCAAAATCTTCACACAATTAAAATGACAAAAATCCCAAAACTAAACCCAGTATTTTGTCTTCAAAGAAAACTACACAATGTAAAATCAAGCATCCCTACTCCACAAGGTGACAAGGGTGAAAGAATATTTTGGATGCAACAAGTGATCGGCCGTAACCCAGTTGCCGGGTCGCCGTCCAGGGATCAACAAGTGCCCCAGTTTCAAAGGTGCTTTCGCTTTCTGTCTCAACGTGGCTTTACTTACAGTGGTAAGGGAAATAGTGGAAAAGGTCTCGATGGCGTAGTTATACTACGGTACGGTAACACGCTGATGATTCGGGTTCGAATCCTGGGTCGGACAATTGGACTTTTCTATTCATTACCGGTCCGAAGGCAGGAATTTGTGCCCAATATGGCAATACACTTGCCCCCTGCCACATCGTGGGACGGTACATACAAGGAGAAACATGGGTGTCCTGCTGGCACCTTTGTCTACTTCTACGGGGAAAATATCGGTAGGGAAATAAATATAAAAGTGCCTAATGGATTACTTGAGCATATTATCAAAACCAACTTCTCGTAATCTATTACCAAAATGACAGAGGCAGTCAAAACAAATAGCAACCCAAAGAAAATACGAAATTCATTCATAGTAAATGGCGTATCGCACAGATGTTCGTCTGTAACTAAACAACGCTTTGGCACTGTTCCAGCCTGCAACAAGTGGAGTAGCGAAGTTTCCGATGTTAGTTTTTCTACCTTTTTAGCATTTAAACCTTTCTATAGTATATGGTAAAATAAACGACGCGCCTGATGATAGGTATAATGCAATCCAGAGATCTATGATGCTGGCTTTGTTAAGGTATCCCCTGGGAATAGAACCCTCGATTTTCGATAAAAACAACATTAACTGCAACGAGACCTGGTAAGACGAGGACGAATTTTACAATAGAATTTGAACTTTCCATCACCGACTAAAACTACAAGGACACGAACGTCAACTATGCACTCCATGAAAGAGGCAAAATATAGGAATAATGCTAAAAACTAAGATCTATCTTTTCCACAGGCGATTATAAGCCACGAAGAGTAAATTGAAAGAACAATGCTGAAAACTAAGTGCTATCTTTTCTATAAAGGATAATTAATCAGGTAAAGAGAAAGGATAAAAACCAGTTAATTCTAGATCTTCATAAAGTTAGGTTATCCAGCGACCTATTTCAACGGCACAAGTGACCTGCAGGCACTAGATTACTAATTCGATCGATATCTCATAGTCCACTATTGACAATGAGCTTCTAATTTACATTAATTCAATTACTCTTGAGGGGGGAATTGAGTTAGTTGTGTGGGATAGTGGATTAATGAGATCATTTCTTGTTCTCATGTGAAGCGAGAATATCAAAGAAAGCATATTATGCTCATTGCTATAGGTATACTAATGTAGGAATTTGATTATGATGAAAGATGAGTAGAATTGAACTTAAGAGGAATAACTGATATGGAACGTAGTTTGTGTAGAAGGGATGGACAAATGAAATTACTTAAGATGGAGAGAGTTAGAGGATGAATCATAAATATGTTGAAGTACGGAAGGATGGAGTAGCAGAGAATTGCATGGTACACGACGGAAAGCCGTTAAGTACAATAGATGATGACGCTTTTAAAACGAATCTTCAAATAAATTTCTTGTATTCTTCTTTGTCTTTAGCTAGGTGAAACAGCTGTTCAGCAGTGCTGATACCATTTAAGTTTTAAACGTTTTAAAACTGCAAATTCATTACGAATTTTATTTATGATGTTTAATTTAAGAAAAACTGTGTGCTTGACTTGTTTTTTTGTTTTTTATAAATTAAAATCATCCACGACATCTAAACAAGATTAGATGTTTCACACAAACGTTAAGTTCAACTGCAGATGCTCACAAAATAAGGTATAAAACCATTTAAATAATAATAAAGCCCCCTACATGGGTCGGAGTGTTCATTAATACGTCATTAGACGCAATTCCTTGTTGAAATGGCCAGTAGGAACGCATAACATGTAACCAGATACGAGACGTGTTCTGAGAAACTTCCACCTGATTCCTAGAGTTTGTCATACGTTCGTTTTGTAAGGCGATAGTGGCGATGTATGAATGTATTGCACTGAGTGATTCATTTTGCAGACGAATTTAAGGATGTTTCAAACTGTATATAGTCCTGCACAAGTATCATATTCAAGTCACTCAATAAAACGAACATTTATTTCCCGTTCAAAAAATGGATTAGTACAAAATAATTCTGTAAAATATTTTTTTTGTTATAATTAATTTTTTGTGTCCTAGATATGGTAAAAATATGTCCTGGGCTCTGACCCTTTTAATGTATGTGGATATTCACAATTTAGAATATCTAGTTTTAACAGGGAAGGAAATTATGGTAAATAGAAGGTCAAACCACAAATTCCTTAGAATTGTAAGGTGATGTCACAAGCATCAAAACATACATGAGGATTATTGGAACAATGGACGCATGGAAACAACAATTGAAACACACAGTCTTGGGTCGCGTCAGCACCAAAAAGTATTTCCCACATTGACATAAATATTCGTCTGACCACTCATTGCTATAAAAATCCCTAGGGATTAAAACCCAAGGTCACCAATAACCGTTGTTTATGAAAGGAAAAACTGTCCAAATAGTGAATGTGCGTGCCGGCACTAGGTCAGCGCGGTGTTGCGAAAACTCTTGTCGACCGGTGTCCAATATCGCCTGCGAGGCCGCACGCGCCACTAAATACAACTTAACAAGTATTTTTAACCGACTTCAAAAAAGGAGGAGGTCCTCAATTCAGTTGCAGTGGTACTTATTATTTAGTTATTTTTTGTTTTTTTGTGGTTTTTTGTTTTGAATTCGGTTTTATATCTAACAGTACGCTAGTCACTACTCTGTCACTAATTTTATCATCTGGGGCGTGAATTTTACTGCTAAAGGGGTTAATGACTGGAGTTTAACAAATCAATTCGACGTATCTGCGATCCTAGTGATGTATTTCGGTTGCGGTTCAAGCCTATGCTTTGGATGTGTATTTGTACTTTCTTTGCCTTTAAAAAATATATGAAAAAACAAGTTAGTAATACTTTAATGAAAAACAATTTTTATTGCAAGTCACAAATTTACATTAGCACGTGGGCTAGTGTAAAATATATATATATAATTATTATTACCTACGTAGGCGGGTATGGACTAGTACATTCATTTAGGTACATTTATTATACTTAGATGGGCACGTGACAGGTATGTGTGTTGTATTAAATATTATGTTAGGTACTATTGACATGATTAATCAATTCAATTTCATAAGTTTTGATATATTATTATTATTATCATCATCAGATTATTTCTGTCTAAATAGCATTAGTTTGTATCGGGGTTCATGATAAACATTAATTCAACATTTTCAACATCAACTTTTCTTTGCTTTTATTATTCAAAGAAAAACCAAGCAACAAATTAAACACAAAAATTTAAAAACATTAACTATCAGGCTGTATGTTTCCACTTCCTTTGTCAACAATAGAAAAAGATATTACGTGATCAGCGGGCACGTTTCACATATGCAAGCGGCTCGTACCCGGGCCGGTAACGTGTTCGGTGCGGTAATGTGGACGCACTAACTTTATAAATAACTATTTATCGATATGTCGCAACGCATAAGACGCGAGAATATTCCGCGACCATTCGGGAACGGTTTCACAAACTAGTTACTTGGAATAGGTTTAGGTAGAAAACGAACGCGCGATTTAGGGGCCGAAAAAAATCTTGTGAGACTAGGACTAGCATTTACGTATGAATGACGATAGACAGATAGGGAGTCATATATTGAAATGAATATAGCTTAAAAGTAAAAGGTGATACCGCGCAACCCCACTTTACTACAACTCCTGTATTGCCAAGATCGACAAGGGCACGAAAAGTTGATAATACTGAAGCTGATCGATTTTCTAGAAGTATTTAAGTTGATTTTAACCCTTAGCGGGACAGCCTAACCCCACGTCAACATATTATAAAGATACAAGGTCAACTTATCAACACATTTTATTTGAAAAAAGTCTTTAATTGTAAGCGAAGCCAAGCCGGGTTGCTAGTTTAAAAATTCCCGAGAAGCCCCGTTATAATTGCAAAGCAGTCAAACGAAATAGCCTCAATTCTTTGTCGCTGCAAATTCTTTGTGAAGTCATTAAGGAAGATTAATGAATGAAATGAATAATGAATGAACCAATGCTTACTCCTTGACCCAATCCGTTATTTTTGGGGAATAGATATTTAACTGCCGTAAACCAACCTTGTTAAATAAAAGGTAATTTGTATTTTTATGACAGCAAAAAAAAAACATTAAAAATTATAATTAATTTTCATGCCAAATGCAAAAGAATCAAAGCAAAGATCTCAATAAATGTAATATATCCATATATATTTGGGCATCACAAATTTATGCAATTTATAATCTGACAACACAATAGGGCAGCGTAAAAATCCTATAATATGATGTCATTTGTGAATCGAAAACCATTTAACAGCTCGTCTAATAATTTGCAACATACAAATAGACGCAGCGTGGGAGTCAAACGCGCAGTATTGAACAAACGAAATGATTTATTAGTAGCTATGATTGATTTATGCAAGACCCTTATTATTGTCCAATAACATCATACGTATTTAACTTGAAGATAATATTAAATTTAAGAAGAAAAATGATCAATAGTTTTATGTACCAGATGGTGAACATTTCGTAACTGGAAGATTGTTTACTGGAATAGAGCATTTTATAGAGAAGTCTTTTTCATATCTTGAGAGAATAATGGGTCTACGTCTAACAGATGGAACTTGTAACACTTCTGCCTACCCTTTCTTGGCTAAAGATATGAGCTTATTTATGTATTATTTTCCAAAATGTTATACTACCCTTATAAGAACCGCTTTTTGTTCATGTTTGTTAATTTTCGGTACTATTGAATCAACTACCAAGTAAAATTGACTATAATGAACTCTAACCATGTTGACGCCATACATTTGAATATCACAACAACATCAACAGTCACATACATATGTACATAGTCCTGGCCTCACATCAAGATCGAGTCTTGTGTCGTAGCTATCTGAAGCTACGAGTAAGTTTTCGGTTTAACAATCTTTCCGACCCTGATGGACTCTATATATATTTGTCTCGTTACAAAGATCGAACCCATCGCTTCACGTTTCACAATGGGAGCTGAACTAACTGCACCACGGAGGCTATTGAATCAAATAATCTTCCCGCACACTCCACTTTGTTCCCACAATTTCTATACATACATGACAATCCGCACAGATTTTACGCGATTTGTCTATGTCCACAATACTTCAATGCCTGAATAGTAGACGTACGCGCAGTATGGCGCACGTGCGCATTCGTTACGCGTCATGCGTCACGCTCGGTACCCGCACACGGCCATTTTTAATCAGTGGCCATTTTAAAAACACGATAATCGCTGTCATGGACTACGGTACGGTAGTGCGGACACGCGAGAAAATGCCTTTCATAATAAAAATATTCACATATTTTTTGACGTAGGTACATTTGATTGTTTTCATTTTATTTATTTGTACACCTTACTTGTAATAATAAAATATAACTAATCAAAATATTGTAAATGGCCACCTTCTTTCGGCGGATTTGTTCCTGGCAACCTTTAACCGGAATCTAGAATTGTGGGCTTGACGTGCACCAAGAGCAATGTAAATTTCATTTGATTTAAGCATCGGATTTTTGTCTGAAATGTTGATAGAGGACCTAAGATTACTCCATACCTAAGATTGTCCATTAAGGCATAATCCATCAGCAATGGGATGAATTTGATATGATTGAAATCTACGCATTTAATTATAATATAATGATATTATTATGAAACAATAACAAATACCTAATAGATACAGTGCATCAAGTTTTTACAAGCAAGTCACTTACGTTACGCGAGCGAAATCAACCACGTGGCGCGTCGACTATATTTAATCTAATAAGCGATGGAAACCGCTGCACTTGCTCACAATACAATATTCATTTCATTCATTCGTTTCGTGTGCTATCAAGTATTACATTCCACGGTGTTTTATACTGCTAGTGACTCACTGCGACTGATGCGGTGCAGTGCAGATAGTGTAGTTGCGATCTCTCGTTGATTGACAAAATAATGCCGGCTTGGCTGACACAGGATGTACGCTGGCTGATCCAGGAATAGAATACTCAAGCAGAATGCAGTCATTAAGGTTTCGCTATCGTATACGGTGGTATTTAACCCAGTGAATATGAATATCCTATCACCATTGTTATTTAGCACTAGAAAATATTTTTACTTTAGTTTAATCACAGATCACTCCCAAAGTTTAATATACCATCATCATTATCTCTCTCTTATTTTTTGCACATTTTTCATCACTTTTGCAATGATTTTAAATGTCTAAATTATTTTTAACCTTATTTTAGTCTTTCTCACCTACTTAATAAATAAATGACAACGCAATCTAATAAAAATATGAATGTACGCGTCGCAATTTGTAGTAAATTCATACGTCAACAGCTGAGTTAGCATGCCTAGGCTACCTAAGCTAGAACCTGATACAGGCTGCACAAATGCTGATTGTGGCGTACCACCCATGTTGCCAACAAATGCGTAAGTATTCAAGGCTAGGTCATAGTAAGATGAATTTCAGCATTTTTTACTGGATCCAGTTAGAAGCAGATTCTAAACGTCAAGGAAAGCTATATAAAGCTGAAGAGTTGGTTTATTTGTTACGCCTAACATCAGGAACTACTGTTACGAATTGTTTTTTATTTCGTTGGATAGTTCAGGCTTTTTACAAGATATACGTACATACATCCACGCCTATTTCCCAGAAAGGATAGGCAAAGTTACTTTCAGGACACCCACGTTTTGCCTTGTTTATTTCGTCCCAAGATGTGATAGGACGCGAGCCTTTTCCAAGATATGGCTATGAATAAAAGACAATTCAACAAAACAAAAACTGTGAAAGAATATGACAAAAAGAATACGGAGTTACATCAACATAATCCAATAACAATTCTGGAGAGTTCTACATAATGTTACCTTGATGTCATGTCAAGCGCAAATTATACATGAAGTAGAAATTATATTTGAATGGCGCGCAGTTCCTTTGCAAATATAATTAATGATAGTTAAGGAAATTAACTGTTTATCATGTCGTGATTACGGTTTAATCATCAGAAATTATTCGCTCATGACGAAGACAATACGTGAACTCATATTCTGTATCTGTATTAGCCCATGTACGTCCCTCTGCAGGGCACGGGCCTCCTCTACAATCGAGAGTACGATTGAGAGTGGTAAGGCCATGTTGTTCACCACGCTGGCCTAGTGCTGGTGGGCGGACTCTTACATACCATATCAATTCTTTCTATCGCTATGATTTGCAGATTTGCTCACCATGTTTTCCTTAACCTTTTGAGTGCGTAGGGTTAATGCCAAGCATTGCTTTGTAATTCATGGGACTGTTTGGTTTTACTATTGACGTCTGTTATATTTGTGGATGTTGTGTGTTAATTGTTTATAAGGTTTCCTACAAAAATATGTTTACAAAACACATCGTAACTATATTTAAATATGATTGCATACAACGGTGCCTACGTCAAAGTGAAGTCATTTTTAAAGACATGGTTTCAGTTGATGCCACAAAGTATCATGACCAGTTGGTATATGGAAATACGAATTTTCTTGTGGTCTCCCTGTTGTCAATTTTCAATCGTTAAAGAAAATACAATTCCAATTACAGATGTATTTTAAAATTGTCAGATTGCATCGCTTTTGTATTCAAACAATTATATCTTATTTAATATTTCTTTTACCGAACATTTGAAAAACCTAACCTTAATTATAGTTGCCTTTTAACAAGTAATCGCATGCTGTTTCTTGTACGGCTTCAGGTCTAGATATTTTAGTCACAATGCTCATTTGCTTCCCGTAATTAGAATTTCGAAATAGAAATGTGTTTATTGAGCCAGAAATATCTTGAATAAAACCGTCATATGCCACTAAGGGTTTCGTTTCAAGAAGCAAAACAGAAACCAAATAAGTTCCAGTTATACTGTTCCCAAAATATCTAAAAGCCTTTGAGGGCGACACGTGGGAAACATGCGACCATGAATAAAAAATAACACTCGGAGGAAAATGCTTCAAAATAAATATCACGTCTTTCGACTATCATTTCATTACAATGTTCAATTATAAGTTATTTAATTTTTAACCAATAATTTTGAAAAAAGGAAATGTGGACTATTCCTTAAAAATAAATTAAATAAAGCTTACTTCCGAAAAATAAATATGAATGTAAGTGTCTAATAAATATACGGGTAAAATAGCCCCAGATGCATTTAAACCTAATAGGCTTGTCTCTAGTCTAGACTGCGCTTTAAAGGAGAATGGGGACGCCATGGAATGAAGTAGATGATTTTAAAAGGCTCTATATAAAGCTAATAAGCTTTAGATATCATAATGGTTTAGCTCATTAAAATGTAAGATATTATATCTGACACTGCAGACTAGCATAAATTAGATTATATGAATTTTAGAAAAATATACTCAAGTACACAGTAATTTAAGGCAATATAACATGAGAATATATTTCGTAGCCACTATAGTAAAGTATAGTAAGTAAACATCGTGGGAAAACCTGCATACCATAGCGATTTATAAAATTTCTATGGTATGTAAGTCCGCCAACCCGCACTAGGCCAGCGTGGTGGACTATATGGCCTAACCACTCTCAATCGCACTCTCGATTGTAGAGGAGGCCCGTGCCCTGCAGTGGGACGTATATGGGCTGATACAGACAGATAGTAAAGTATGTATAGCACCACAAACATTAAAGCAGTGAAAAAAAATTAAAGATTATGCAACATAAGACTACATATTAAGTGATGTTATCCTAGCTAAGATAGTGGACTATACCACAAATATTATTGTGGAATTTAAGAAAAAAGGTGTGTAACTACATTGGGCAATAGACAATGCCGTTTCGAAACGAACGTGTCCCGAGTCATGCTGGTCAGTACAACTTAATAAATGTTATATAATTAAGAATGTTATGGATTTGTGCATTAATTCGAGCGTGCACTGAACAGTGGACAACCTTGAGCACACATGCAGCCCGACAGTTTGCTAGCACTAGCACCACGCCCGGACCCGTTTGTAACCCGAGTAGCGCGCCTTTCGTTTACATCGTCGTGTTTCAACCTAATGTTGCGAGGTGGCGTCTCGTTGAATTTGCATTGTATGTGAAAAGTGTTTTTTCGATCATAGGCCTTTTCTTTTTATAAACATAAAAAATACTGGTATGCTTGATTCCACTTACACATATATGTATTTCTCCTTCTATAACAATACAAGTGAATTAGTGTGTGGGAGTACAAAAATTTGAATGAAGGACCTCAAGGACGACAAGATTTAATACAAAAGTCACTAGTTCTTCTGAATATTAAAGATATTAAATAAGATATGATTTAAACCTAATATGTTAAATGTCAACGCAATAATCTAATGAGCTCAAAACGTTAGGCAAATGAAAATTAATGATCTCTGCCCACTGGTAACTTAGTTCAGTGAACTTATCCATGCATTTAATATGAAACACGAACGTACCGTAAAGTAACTAAGTCAAAATATACAAAATCTATACAGACATACACCACCACATTCTACATTAGCGAATTTAATTCCAGCACTTATATGAATTCTACTACTCAGGGCAAAAAGTCTAAAATCAGACTTGTTATTAAATGCAATCTAGGACACAATGATTGACATTTTAAAACCTATTTGAATAATTACTGAACTGGCTTTTGTCTATAATGTCAATGCAACTGTATGTACCGTATCGAAATATGCATTTGTAGGTAACAAAGTATAAATGAATATAAACTGAGATTAAAAATATGAATGGAAGGGAAGGCCTTCCGCTAAATTTAGGAAGCATCTGATTCAACGAATTTGGTGTTAACTAAAACAGTAAATTCTTGCATTTATTTACATAGTTGTAAAGCGATTATTGAGAGCTATTTATAAGTTGTTAAATAATTTACACTAGTCTAATTGGAGGCAAGTCCTACAAAGATTTGGCATTTAGCATTCGATGACCAGCCTCGGCACCAACCTTTAAAATATATTTGTATAAATGTTTAACTTATTTAATCGTTTTAATATTATTATATTGGAACTTTATTTGTGTCTAAATATTATCGTAATTTACAGAATTATGCATCTAAATGTAATGTTACATCAAGTTACACTAAGTGCAATATAGGACGTCGGTTTACAAGGTGGACTGACAATCCGATAAAGGTCGCAGGAAACCGACAATTGAAGGTTGGATACAAGCTTGTTGATCGCTGTGAAAATCCTTGGGAGAAGCCTATGATTAGCAATGGGGTTCCTGTGGCTACGAAGTATTCGTATTAGTACTGTATCAGCCCATATATGTTCCACTACAGGGCAAGATCCTCTTCTACAATCGAAAGTACGATTAAGAGGGGTTAGGCAATATAGTCCACCACGCTGGCTTAATGTGGGTTGATGGACCTTACATACTATAAAGAATCTTACAAATCACCATGGAATAATAGTATTAGTTAAGTATTAGCCCATAATCGCCCAATGCTAAGCAGGGACCTCTACATCTAAGAATTCGAGAGGATTTAGACCACCGTGATATCCGAGTACTAGTTGGCGGACTTCACAAACCAAAGTATTTTTTTTAAGATCCCCACGGTTCGCAGGTTTCCTTATAATGTAATTACTTAAGTAAAGAAGACTATTTAACATTAAAAGACAAAACAACGACATCAAAGGAATTTGTCAAAGGGAAACTTGATAAAGTGGTGTGAATGAGGAGCGGATACTTAAGCAACGATCTCAGGGAAATTATTCTAGGAAACCGTAGGGTTTTTATAGACACGGCTGGCGCAGTTTAAAATTTAAATCATTCAATGCGCTGGCTTCAAAGAAAAATTCTTTGAAAGCTGTCTAAAGTGGGTTCTTACCGGGAAAAATACTCGCAGATAGGGTTTCACTCATTGTGCCATAATGTTGCAAAACTAGATCTTGTACTTAATATATTTGTGTATGGCTATGTTAGAACTAGAAATCACGAGATCTTGGGTTCGGCCCGAGCAATCCACCTCACATTTGAAAAATTATATGTTACCTGCCTATTCTATAAATAAGCCCGGCAAAACACGTGTGGATATATATCCCAAAGTATCTATAATAATCCTACGAAAGAAGAAAGAAACGACCTTGCAATAATATTTCCCTATTCTAAAATCAAACACAAGCGTATCAACTCTGTGTATCACGTACAAACAGTTTGTTTAGAAAGTAAACAATAGTGAACACGCCGACATCCACCTGAGAGGGAAACGATCGATGGCCGCGCGGCCATTGCATCATGCGCCCGCGCAGTGAAAGTAAACCGAACCGAACACTAACTTTATCCGCACCGACAGCCCTTTGTGCGTTCATAGTTACGTAAAACTGAAAGGTAACTGGATGATGTGATCTAGCTTACTTTGTATGCCATAATTGATGCTAATCGCGAGATGATAGAATGTGCACCAGGCGTGAAATTTGAGAAGACTGTGTTTGAAACAGTGGTATGTAGGCTTATGATGTTGATGACGATGATATTCGTAATGACAATCTTAGTGAAGCTTCGATAATGGCTCTTAGTGAGGATAAGCATCATTTAAACATCATACAAAACGAAAACACTTTTTTGTTCCTAGCCTATACTGTCCTACTGCAGGACAAAGGCAGGCCAAAAGGTCCACCTTTCCTTCTTCCACAAGTCTCTATCCAAGGCTTTCAATCCTCCAGTTGTTATCTAAATGGCCTAAGTTGCTCATAAAAAGATCCTTACCCAACCAGATTCACTTCATAACACAAATCCTACTAGTTACAAACAAGTACGCTCAACTCAAACCAGAGCAATCACGAAGTAAAATAAAGAGAAATATCAAAACAAGTTGGGGTAAACTAGCGAGTTGCGGACAAATTAAAAGCGAATTTGTCCAAGTTTGTATTTTTTCGGTTTGTAACTATTACCCCAACGGCCTGTTTACTGGGGCTACAACTTCGGTAATTCATTAATACAACAGCTCGACAAATCGAACGGGATTGGGACAACGGTAATATCAATTTGTGATTGTTTTTCCGGACGGTACTTTGATCGTTAGTCACAATTTTGTCGTTGTTTACCAAAAAATTGATTTGGTACGGCACCGACTAAAACAAATTAATTTAGTAATGATCGTTAAAATTCCTTTTTCCTTTCTTATGTTATACTAATTATTATAAAATCATTATGTAATAACAATTAGAAGCTGTGTTATGAAACAAATGAAATAAAAAATCTCGAATAGGCGTACACGTTCACAGACAATATTTTGAGTTAATTAAAACGTGCTGCTTCGCGATTTTTATAATATTCTTAGGAAGTTCAGTTTGTAAACATTGTAAATAATTTATAGCTCGTAGATTTGGTAACACGTGCACCAAGACGCGTGAATGACGTCATTGTAATAATTAGTGACTACCACATTGTAGATGTGGTCAGACGAAAGATTTTGATAGAAGTAAAGCTACAAGAAATGGAAATTCTGGGGAGAGGTCTATGTTCAGTAGCTACGGCGAAAAAAAGAAAAAAGCATCAATACCTAAATTGGTTAAATCAACGTCGAAAGTTGATTAACAAATCGTAGTCATTAATAGCGAAAAAATATATAATTATGAAAATAAATGAAAACCCCAACAAATGCCATTGCTGAATATCGTTGACTTCTTGGTTAAAATAATATTTTCTAAAATAACCGTGACAGCAACTTAGTTTTGCCAATATTATAATATGCTTCAGTTAAATACTACATCATACATTTTCTCATGTTAATTTTTTTTTTAAGACCCACCTGTTGGGAGACTCGATTGAGGTCTTCCAGCGATTCTGCCAAGACTACAATATCGTCGGCAAACCGAAGGTGAGTGATATACTCGCCGTAGATGTTGATGCCGAATCCTTTCCACTGTAAGAGCTTGAAGGCATTTTCCAGCGCGGCAGTGAACAGTTTCGGAGATATGACATCTCCCTGTCTCACGCCTCTCTGTAGTGGAATAGCCTTCGTACTCTGATCTTGTACTCGGACCGACATGGTGGCGTTGTTGTATATACACTTCAACACTTCGATGTACCGATAGTCGATATGGCACCGCTGGAGAGACTGTAGCACAGCCCAAGTCTCGATCGAATCAAAGGCTTTCTCATAGTCCACAAACGCTAAAAAAAACGGCAAGTTATATTCCTCGGTTTTTTGTATAACTTGCCGAAGCGTATGGATGTGGTCTATGGTACTAAAGCCTTTTCGGAAACCGGCTTGTTCGGGAGGCTGGAAGTCATCAAACCTGCGTTCGAGACGATTTGTGATGACCCTCGAAAACAACTTATAGACATGGCTCAGGAGCGAGATGGGCCTGTAATTCTTCAGCAAAGTGTTATCACCTTTTTTGAAGAACAGTACCACCACGCTCCTGCTCCATGCCTCTGGCGTTGAGCCCTCGAGGAGAACGGAATTGAAGAGCCTCTGAAGGACTTTCAGTATCGGCGTTCCGCCCGCTTTCAGAAGCTCTGAAGTTATTCCGTCCTCGCCCGGCGCCTTGTTGTTTTTAAGTTGCTTCAGGGCCATCTCAATCTCACACAGGCTGATGTCCGGGATATCATCGCTAAAGTGTCGGATCAACTCGGCTCTCGGGTCTTCGGCCGAGCTAACAGCAGGTTTGGCAACCGAGGTGTAAAGCTGTCCGTAGAACCTCTCGATCTCCCTTAATATCTCTGCCCTCGTCGATACCACGCGGCCGTCTTCCGTCTTCAGCCTAGACAACTGGCTTTGCCCAATAGACAAGTCTCTTGCAAACACTTTGGAGCCTCCGTTCCGCTCAATTGTCTCCTTAATGCTCACAGTATTGTGAGCACGGACATCGTGTCGCAAGGACTTCCAGATTTGTCTATTGAGCCGCCGATATGCTGCGGCGTCAACGGAGGACTGCAGCGCTAAAGATCGACGTTCGGCCATGAGGTCAAGAGTGTGAATCGAGAGTTTTTGTGGTCTATCTCTACGGCGAGGTCTAAAATACTTAGATCCCACCGTATGGACAGCTTCTACCAAACCGCTGTTTAGCTCGTCCACTGCAAGGTTTTCTCCTAGACAATCAAAGCGATTTGTCAGCTCGAGTTGAAAGCTCTCGGGGTTTTGGATATGGGCGCGAGTAGGTCGGAGCGTAGATTTCATCAAGCGACGCCTTTCCGATTGGACATTGATATTCAGTGTGCCCCTAACCATTCGGTGATCACTGCCGGTTTTCACCCTGTTGATCACAGAGACATCTCTGAATATCCGTCTATTCGTCGTCAAGATGAAATCTATCTCGTTTCTCGTAGAACCGTCAGGACTCAGCCAGGTCCATTTCCTGTGAGGCGGCTTCTGGAAAAAAGAGTTCATCGCAAAGAGTCCCTCTTTCTCCAGAAAGTCGGCCAGTCTCTGACCCCTGAGGTTCCGTTGCCCATGTCCAAATTGCCCCACTTTCAACTCTGCATCGCTTCCCTTGAAGTACATTGAAGTAGGTTTTGGAAGTATGTATGGCCCGACTTATGTCCTCATACATTTCCTCCACTTCTTCATCTGGGTGTGTCGAGGTCGGCGCGTATACCTGTATGACCTTCAACGAATATCTTTTAGATATTCTGAGTATAAGGTATACTACCCTGCTCGACACACTTTCGATGGATACGATGTTGTTGATGAGAGACTTGTGGACGAGAAATCCGACACCTCCTCGGGACTGTTGGTCGTCCCCCCGGTAGAAGAGCAGGTTACCAGACTTCAGGGTTATCGTATCCTCCCCGATTCTTCGGACTTCCGATAACCCCAGAATGTCCCAGTGGATGGAGAGGGCTATGCTCGGGGTTTCCCTACGAGATCGAATCAGAAATGAGGAGATCCGTAGGAGAACTAAAATAACCGACATAGCCCACCGGATTAGCAAGTTGAAGTGGCAATGGGCAGCGCACATAGCGCGGAGATCTGATGACCGATGGGGTCGGAAAGTGCTCGAATGGAGGCCGCGTATCGGAAAGCGCAGCGTAGGACGTCCACCCACAAGATGGTCCAACGACCTGGTAAAGGTCGCGGGACGTCGCTGGATGCAGGCTGCCTCCAAAAGGTCTCTGTGGAAATCATTGGGGGAGGCCTATGTTCAGCAGTGGACTTCCTTTGGCTGATGGATGGATGGATGGATGGATGACATTTTCTCATACTTTTAATATCCTTCTTCTGCTTAAACTTACAAATGGTAAATTTTATGAACAACATGATTTATAGTTTTGTAACCTTTGCACTCAGCGGTCTAGCGACAGTCCTTTATAAAATATCTATTGGACAAATATATCGATACATCGTGTTGCAAAACTCACTTAGAATACGCTTCAACCGCAAATTAAACTTTATAACTATTGATTTATTGTTTGCTGCTTCAAAAATAATAAGTCAGTCGCGGCGCTACTGTGCCAGTGTTTACATAGTCTCCGCAATTCTTTGCAAGTAAAAATAGTAAAAGGTGAATCTGAACATTAAAGTTGATAAATCTGTGAACATATCTTAAGTAAAGTGATCAGTATCAAAATAACTAATAATTAAAAATCAAAAAATAATTTCAACATTTGATCTGCGAGCCCATTGTTCATGATCAATGGGCTCGCAGATCAAATGTTGAAATTTATGGAATTCCCGAAAAGAAAAATGAGAATTTGTTCACAATCATAAAGGATATAGCTAATAAAGCCGAATTGAATTTGATGTTTTAGCAAAAATCGACTGGATAAAGCTATTGGCGGCCAGTAATATTTCTAGGGCAGTCCATGTGTTTTATAAAACAATAAATACTGTTATATCTGACCTAATTCCAGTTAAAATGGAAAATAAATAATAATTATATAATTTAAATTCCAGTACGACAATCGTTATCCCTTCTGGTACTCAAAATCCTTAATAAAAATTATTCAGGAAAAACTTAATTACCATAGAAAATGGAAGACTTATAAACGGTATTCGGATTACGAAACTTTTAGTTTATTGCCTAACCGACAAAAACGAGCTCAACTCGAATGTTATGAAAAGTACGTTGCTAATGCTGAGATGAAAATTAGGAGTAACAGCAAATTCATCTGGGCCTTTGTCAAATCGAAAAAATCTACCAATAGTATACCCAATACGATAAATTTTAATAATATTTCAATAAATGATGGTAAAGCAATTTGTAATGTTTTAATGATTACTTTCGGTCGGTTTTTGAATCACCTAATTCAGGTAGTGTAGATGTTTCTAATTCGGTTTCTCATAACTCTGTTAATATTGGGTCGGTTAAAATTCCGCATAAAATTATTATTAAATACCTGAAACAGCTTGATGTGAGGAAAGGATATGGCCTTGATGAATTACCTCCATTATTTTAAAAATCTTGTTGTGACACAATCTCTTATCCAATTTATTTGTTATTTAGAAAATCTTTGAACTCTGGAGAAATGTCTTCTTTTTGGAAGCGTTCATACATAGTCCCTGTTTTTAAGAGTGGGGATAGAAATAATGCCCTAAATTATAGGCCCATCTCTAAATTATGTACAATAGCGAAAATGTTCGAAAAAAATATTATGATATGATCTTTCCATTACTGAGACCGGCTTTTATGAAATGAAAATGAAATGTGAATAATTTATTGAATCCATTAAAATTTTCAACATCATTTTTTTATCTACCACCCGGTTCGGAAAGCGGTTTTCACTAGAGAAGAAGGACAAGAAACTCTATACTCCATCGGTTTAGGTACTTAACTAAATGTAAACAAACCATCAAAATGGTAATTTAACATTGCCATTTCTCATTTCTAAATTAATTGAAGACAAAAAATGTTTACGTAAATGTAAAACTACATTGCATGTTCAAATTTATATTTATGTATTATAACGATTATAATTATGAATGTGTGAGCTTGGAAACAATTAAATTATGTAAGATCATAATTAAATTATCTAAATTAAATTATCTAATTTTACATAATGCAATCTGTCTATAAAAAAAGACCCAAATAGTCAGGCATCCAAAACATTTTCATAAAAGTTACAAGAAATATGATGCTACAAAATCTAGAAGTACGACTTTACCGTAATGCGACCATTTAAATGAAAGATAATGCGTTAGGTTGGATAACTAAGCATCATCATATGTTATCTATGGCAGCCAATTATTATTCATTGCGTTAATGTAGGTACTTACTGTTTTCGTAAAGTGGTGAAGTGTTTGGAAGTGTTCATCGTTGTTCTTTACTGTTTTAGTTATTATTTGTTATAAGCTGCTGTTAATTGTTGTTAATACTTGTTACTTGGTTGACTAAGAAAATATTCGTAAATTGGACATTGCAATAAAATGTTGAACCATGCGTCACTTGTTCTGGGTTCTGGTTTGTTTACATTTAGTTAAGTACCTACATAAACCGATGGAGTATAGTGTTGCTCTTTTCAAAACCAGTTTACAATGTAGTGATTATTACAAAAATTACAAGTTGGTTTAAATCAGAGCAGTTCATTAATAATTTGTTGTAACTATACAATAAATATTTTTGATACGAATATGTTTATGCTATACTTTGGCTGAGTGAAGTGAAGTCGCCCAGAACGAAGAATCAGTACACTCTTTTTCGCCAAAGCAGTGAATAATTGCGAAAGCCTTATGTAATCCATCAATCAATCCGTTACAATGTAAGCAAATCGGATAGACCAGTCTACGCAAGCAGCACCCGTTCACGAGTATGACGCCTGTGCCAGCCATCGGCCTCCTCAACCATGTTACAGGGAAGTGACCGACCCGAGACAGGAAAACAATGGCAAAAGTGATAAGTTACTTAATTTAAATGATATTTTACAGAGCACACCAAGACTTCCGCTCCGAGATATTTCATTTTATTGTATTCCCAAGCTTTGTTATCATCTAGATATTCTGAAATTGTATAATATGCTTTATTGCATATTTTTTGCTTGATAGTAGCTTTGAATTTTGTGATAGTTAAGGCTTTAATATGACTGGGAACTTTGTTATTAAAGTGTATACAGTAACCCTTAAAAGATTTGCTGATCTTGTGGAGTCTGGTCTTATGAGTAGCTAGATTATTCTTATTGCTAGTATTTTTGTTATGAATATCGCAAATCTTACGAAAACTTTCTTTAATTCTATGGACATAAATTAAATTTTCACAAATGTATTGTGATGCTACTGTCATTATATTTATATCTTTAAATTTTTCTCTAAGAGAATATCTGGCCCTAGCGAATAAACTGACCTTATAGCTCGCTTTTGGAGCACAAAGATGGTATAAATGTCAGCAGCACCACCCCACAGTAAAATTCCATAACTTATCAGACTATGAAAGTAGGCAAAATATACGATTCAAGCTGTAATCGAGTGTGTGTGTGTAATCGAGAATCAGCATGGTTTTATCATAAAAAATCAACAGAAACTAATGTATGCCAACTTGTTGACCAGGTTGCCAAGTATATGGATAGTGGACGGCAAGTGGATGTCGTGTATACAGACTACTCGAAGGCTTTTGATAAGATATCTCAATCGCTTTTAGTAAATAAACTTGCGACGGTTGGTATACACGAAGATCTGTTACGCTGGCTATTCTCCTATCTTCGTAACCGTAGCCAAGCAGTGACTATCAAAGGTTATTGTTCTACATTTATCCCAGTCACTTCAGGTATTCCTCCGGGCTCTCACCTCGGCCCACTACTGTTTAATTTATTCATAAACGATATTCGAAATATTGTTCATAATTCGTCAATATTACTGTATGCCGATGATATGAAAATCTATAGACAGATTTCTAGTCCATCTGATTGTTCACTTTTGCAAGATGATCTGGATCGGCTGTGTAGATATTGATCAGACAATTTATAAAAGTTAAATGTTGCGAAGTGTAGTGTCATATCATTTTCTCGTAAGGTTACTACTATAACCTATGACTACCATCTTGATGGTAATTCTCTGAACAGAGTAACTGAGGTGAGAGACCTGGGAATATACCTTGAGAGTACACATTCATTCAATTATCACACCAATTATGTGACTGCAAAAGCTTACCGTATGCTTGGTTTAATTCTAAGAATAAAAGTAATTCTACTCTCATTCTATTATACAACTCTTTTGTATGATCTGTTTTGGAATATGGGTCTGTAATTTGGAACCCCAAATACTAAGTATACATAGATGCTATAGAAAAAAATCAGCGAAAATTTGTTAAACATCTAAATTACATTACCTACTCATCAAATGTTGCCCCTCCTGTTATAATGTCCTTAGTTGATCGTCGAATATTTAGAGACCAATTGTTTTTATTTCAATTAATAAGAAATCTTATTGAATCTCCATATCTTTTAAGTTGTATGCAGTACAGATGTCCAAATTTACGTACACGTAACTACATACAAGAACTAACTATGCTCGAAACACATTTATCTTTAGAGTCTGTAATGAGTACAATGGAAAGTTTTCTCATGTTGATGTATTTACAGCCTCCCCCTT
Organism: Hyles vespertilio; assembly: GCA_009982885.2. Lineage (NCBI taxonomy): Eukaryota > Metazoa > Arthropoda > Insecta > Lepidoptera > Sphingidae > Hyles > Hyles vespertilio. The sequence goes on along the minus strand of CM042812.1, from coordinate 2,307,668 downwards.
AAAGTTTAAAAAGGATATACCCTATCAGATTGTTTGTCGTTTTGATTTTAATTTTTATATTATTAAATTTTGCTATTCGGTTTTTCGTTTGGTTTATTGTTGCTTTTGTTACTGTTATACAAATTTTGGTCTGTTTTTGATGTTGCGGTATATTTCATGTTTATCAGTGAAAACTTTACTGGTCTATGTATTAGTTATACCATATTTAATGTTATATGTATTATTGGTGTACCGTTTGTTTTCCTTCAACAATCAAAAAATAATTGAATAATCGATTCGTATCCCACACATAAGTGGTTAAAACAAGTGACGTCAAGCTGCGAGCTCGATTCCAGTAGTCATGCCGACTGACGATGCTTATCGTGGTGATAAAACGCGTGCAGTAATCGATTATTGTATGATGTATTGTATTATTAATTCTCCACAGCAGAGAGCAAGGTTATGCACTACCGTTACAGGAAAGAGAACTTTTCAAACGCTGGGTACACACGTGCATAAATGCTCGATAAACTAACCATGTAAGTGTCAACAAAAATGCTCGACGCCAACGAAAATGTTCAGTTTGAGTAAGATTCTCTCACGATTCAAGCCATTGGTAGTATAAAAGATTCAAATAGTTAATCTAAATACTACTCTTAAAACATATATTTAAAGAACAACGTCACAACTCACAAATACCGTCTAGCTACGTTTGTCCTCGTGAATTATTACGCCGAACTTTCCTTGCGATATGTCACCCGGATCTCATGGATTTCCCAAGCGCAATTCATCTGATTTCATTAAATTACTAACAAATTTGTAATTTAAATCATCTGGGGGCATCCCACGCTATTACCACGTCATGATCATTTTTATCTATAGGTACAAAACAAGTGACAAACACTTGAAAATGAGTACAGCTGATCACTTCAAACTCACTTGTAAGTTAACACGTTCACTCAATTTAATTAAAGATAATTTAACACGAGGGTATCGGGCGCGATTTGTTCAACGTATTTTTAATTTGGAGCACAATGTGGTTTCTATTTGGAGACGTAAAGGTATCGTTTTGGATAAAAATAGAAAACTTTATTTTGGGAAATAAATAGGTATCCAAATATAGTAACAATGGAATAGAATTATTTAATATAGGAATAGAATGAGATAGACATTAAATATATCTTTACTAATATATAAAGCTAAAGAGTTTGTTTGTTTGTTACCCTTAATCTCAGAATTTACTGGTTCGAATTGAAAAAATATTTTTGTGTTGGATAGGTTATTTATCGAGGAATGCTATAGGCTTTATCTTTATCATCACGCTATGACCCATAGTAGGGATGCTATAATGAAAAATCTAGCAAATATGAGACCTATCCAACACAATAATATTAATAAATAATAATGCACTGGAACCTATAAGGGCTAATACAGAATTACAAATGATTTAAAATGCACGTTAATATCCACTCTTTTTATCGAATCAATACATAAGATAATACCTGTATAACTTGACAACGGGCACACGGCGGCAACAGCTCGTCCCAAATACTATCCGAGCTTAGAGATAATGCTATCTACGCCCACAAGACCTTCGTATACATGCTCTTGTTTTCCACCTATTGATAAGGGCCGCTATACAAACGAGAAAGAATTTCGCCCTTGCAAATTAAATTGATCTTTAATCTGGTGGTCTGATTTGTCTTCGGTCTGGAATTAGACTGGCAGAGTCGCGTAGTTGTACTACGGTACGGTTACAAAGCTCTCGTCTCGGGTTCGAATCACTTTGACCGACCAGGTATTTGAACCCGAGACCACAGCTTTGCAACCATACCGTAGTACAACTGCGTCCGAGGCAGTTCACTTCAACAGATTAATGTTGTTAAAACACAGAATACTCATTCACATATCGTTTCATACATACTATGTACGAATGTACATTTCAAGAACACCTTTGAAACCTTACTCCTGCATTCCATTAAATGTCAAAGAAGATCTACAGATTTATAGACACCGCTTATGTCATTCTATAAGTCTAGGCAAGCTAGAATCTCGTTAATAAATCAGATGCCTACATTACAATGTTCACGACATTTTCCTGTTAACCTATTAAGTTCAAGACGTACAATCAAATTGATTAGTAAAATTCTTAGTAAAACACTTCATAGTCTAGAAGATCATCATCGACAACAGTAGTGATGGTGTTAAGTAGTAGTTCTATTTTAAAATTATAGGAAAGGCAAATGCGTCATTATACATAGTTACAGATCAATAGACACACAGACATATCACACAATATTATTGGTAGGATGTTCGCACCGCAACATCATAATCTACAGGGGTCGAAAAATGCCATTAGCCTGATGGTAAGCTATACGACCGCTCATGGACAATAACAAAACCAAAGAATACCAAACAATATAAAGCATTCCACTGCACTTACGATACTGGGATGTTAAATCTCAATATGTCCAGTAGTCCCTCTGGTTACAATGTCCTTCCAAACAGAACACAACAGCGCATTTACACTACTGTTTGGCGCAAGAAATGGACATAGTGTTGGTACCTACCCAGCCGGGCTCTGACATATGAAAGAAAGAAAGAAAGAAAATTATTTATTTGTAACAAGTAGCAGTAACAAACCAAAATATTAAACAAAGATAGTGATACAAATAATGCTTGTTACAAAAACGGACCACACTCAGCATGTGCTGGTGTTACCAGCGCTGGTCTTCCGTGTGGCCGTGATGTGATGTCACGGGCGTCAAACAAACAATATGTGTTTATAACTAACTTAAGACAAATCATAATAAAAAAAAAGAGAAAAATAATAATAATACATATTTTTTTTTAAATTTGCTTATCCAATATCCATGTAATCCATTGAGACAACACAAGCGCAGTACAATACTTGCACCAAAATACCTCAAACTCGCGTACACGTTGGCGTTGCAATGGGTGGGCATCCAGACCATAGAGAGTAAAAAATAAATAAATAAATAATAATAATAATAATTGTATAATAATTCAAAGTAAAAAATAAATAAATAACTAAATAAAATTAAGTAATTTTAAAAAATATGAAGTTAAGTGTTAATAAAAATAAATGAATATTTTTTTTTTAATCAATTAGCACAGCAACCATATAACTAGCCTTTATGTGACTTAAGTAATATTTGAAATAGATATAGATATAGTAGGAGTATTATTTAAGAAATATACTATTTAAAAAATACTGGTGTCATGTTGTAGCTTTTCATCAGTTATTTGATGAGCAAGAATGAATTTTATTAATTGTCTCCTAAAACTATAAATATTTCGTAGGTTCCTTATTGGTGGAGGTATGTTGTTCCAACACTTAGTGGCAACATAACTAAAACTTCCTCGGAAAGCAGCAGAGCTATGACAACGCGTGGAGAGTTGCTTAGCACATCGCCGAGGCCCATAGGGTGTGTGGTTAGATGCCCAGGATAATTTGCTATGCAGATAGCCGGGTGCTTTGTGCTTCAACACTCCAAAGAGAAGACAAGCTAGGTGTAGTTTCCGTCTATGTTTCATTTTTAAAATATTATGACTATTTAGATAAGGAGTGACGTGGGATCTTAGTGGAATGTTAAAGCAAAAACGAGCACAGGCATTTTGCACTCGCTGAATTAATTTTTGAGTTCTAGCCAACAAACGGGGACCAATGACTGTATCCATATAATTTAGTTTCGATAGTACAAGTGTTTCCACAAGCTGCAAACGCAAGTTTTCTTTTATATATGGCTTAATTTTATATAACACCCTAAGTTTGTAGAAACAGTTTTTTACTGAATTTGCAACGTGCTTTTCGAAACATATGAGTGACTTACCGTTAAATTATATTCCGATAGAACCGCACTTCACTAACCATTTCATTATAGTCACGTTGCCATGCCAATAAGAAGCTAGTACGAAGAAATACGTAATGGTATAACCTACGTCAACATCACGTGTTATCCTTTTAGTGAGTAAATAGCCACTTGGAGAAACAAAACCTTTTCAAATAGCTGCTTATTGTCACAACAAAACAAACTGGCCCTTGTATAATAATTGTCGCATTTATTGGTATTAGCATAAAGCCTGTTATTGGAGGACAAATAACTTATAAGTAAACATTGAAACTTGACATAGAGACTGAATTAAATGTTTTTCAAAAAGATTTTGGAATAGAAGAAACATTAAATTAACAGTACTGATAATATCAGAAATTGTAAATTATCATGCATCAAGCACGTAGGTGCGTCAAAAATCACCGTTCACCAAGACTATGAGATAAATCAATCAATCCGCTAATTTGAAGGCTTTATTTAGAGGTATAGAAATCTGGAAATCAGAAACGGCATTTATATTCAGCAGTGGATTTCTTATGGCTGAAGAAGTTAGATCAATTTGCCCACAAGAAATAACTATAATATAGGTATATATAATGCTATCAGTAGTAAATTATATGCACAATATTTTGTATAATTTTACCGAAATAAACGTTAATTTATTCATAAATATTTCGCCGTAATAAGCACAAAAAGATTACTGCACGCTTAGCAAAATCATTAAATTAGTAATAAAGAGAGATGATAATAAAACATCAATTAGTTTTATAATGTCACAGCATAATCACTATTTTTATTGCATAGTTATTGGTTATAACATACTTAAAACCACTTTTAAAGATCTAAAAGTATTAATTATCCCCCAACCAAGATTATTACTACTTAATGATTGTTTGTGTATTCTCTATACATACAAAATAAATATATAGGCCATAGAAGAATGTATCTGGTCTAGAATCGGAATAAGCCTACAAAATTGTTTCTGTATACGTAAACTGACACCTTTTTCCCAGAAGGGGCAGGCAGAACTTCTCCTATAAGCAAACCAGCACATCCACGATTCGATGTGGTAGGGGGCCAGCCTATCGCCATACCGGGCACAAATTCCTGGCTCCGGGACGATAATGAATAGAAAAATCCAATATCACTTTGTAAAAACCGGTATTCGAACCTGAGACCTTAGCTTTGCAATCACACTGTAGAAAAACAGCGCCACCGAGACAGTCACCGACACCAAAGTAATAACTAATACTTTAAATATATGAATAAAAACTAAAGAAATAAATAAAACCAATTATAAATAAAAATAAATATAATTTAAAAATAAATTAATTATTTAAAGCAAGAAATTAATATAAGTATTACTAAGTATAGAAAATATATTGTATAAAAAGATAAAGTTCTATGTGTATTGACTTATCATAAGAGCTCTTAAATTGCCTACGTGACCAATAAATACATTTCATTTCATTTAATTTTCACCCCGATTATTGTTTCTGCCTAGAAATTATTTTCAAATTTAAAAGTAGGTAAAGTGTGGATTTCCCGTGCTAGTCAAAAAAAATCAATTAAACTAGTTTCCAGTGCTATTAAACTCAATATACAAACCCGCGTGCAGCAGTTAGCAATATTATATCAGTGAACAAAAGTGAAAATGCTCAACCTTGGCATTCTTGAACAGTGCACTGCGCACCACGCGAACATTAGCTGTTGTTTTACACTATTGTACCGTACGAATAAACTAGGAACTGTACAGTTTCAACTTATAGTTGTTCACTTTTTGTGTATTTGACAGCCTCTATGGCATGACTCCTCCTATTATTTACTTTATGATTAATTTCGTTGAGGGTTAAAGACAAGTTAGACATTCCCGGAGACTCGCGGAACGTCAATGCTCGGTGTCTTTAAAATGCGTGCTTGTTGATCCTGGCTTACAGGAGTTGCAGTGGCGGGTGTGAGGGCGGGACAGTCTCCAGCCTCGTTTGGAACAGTTAGACGCTGGCTGTGAAACGTGAGGCCGCGGGTACGATCACCGAGATAAATATTTAAATATTTGTGTGATCCACGGGTATTTGTCTCGGGTTTGGGTGATTGTGAGACCGAAAAGTCTCTCGTAGTTCCTGATACTCTCTACACAAGACTCGATCTAAAATTGGGATAAGTACTATGTATGTGGCTGTTAGGTGTATTGATGTATTTATTTATTATTCAGTAATTCTCTACAGCAGATACTTCGGGATAATTCTAATATAGAAACATTTAACTCAATTTGTGCTTAGCTTCGCCGAACAAGCGATAGGCTCACCTTATTCTATATGAGCATTACCAACTTAAACGTAAGCATAATATAATCAATATAATCCATAATATTAATTTTAAGTAATAAATGTGAAACATATACGATAGGTTGTGACTATCTACGTATAAACTATAATGAAACCACTATACTAAAACATCTGAAGTTCTTACAACTGTTATAAAAATATCTCGCTTGACGACGCAATTACCTAGCTAAACATTTACACCTACCCAAGTTTGATAGGAAATACGACACAGCATGGGTCACTATGAAAAATGATCCACGTGTACAGAGATCAGCGTTAATAATTTAATATGAGTATCCTACATAATACAGGACAAATCAAGACTGCTACCAAAAAGGAGCCGGGGGGTAGTTTAAGTGACTACAAACACAATACAACTAAAAATGAGTAAATTATTTTTATGACTTTTTAAATATTATTGTGTTTGGGTGCCGAAAACGATGATAGGAAAAAATTACAAAAAAATCGTCACTTTTCATGCAAACTTTTTTAGTTGCATTGTGTCTGAAGTCACTAAAACTTTCACTTATCTTCGGTTTCGATAGCAGTCTTGATATACCAGATAAGAAGAGGATTGTACAATAATTACAGAATGTGTAAAACATCTGTTCATACTACATAATACCACAATCCATTGGCCCTTCAGATTCACAATTTTCCAACTGCAGTTTCGTTCCAATCCATTCACAGTAACGAGCTTAGTATAGCACGTTTGCAATATTCCTTGAATATGCGCGGCTATTGTGAGGCTCCCTTTGTGCGGCACAATGAGACGCACAACCTCACAACCCCCGACATTTGTCTGACCAAACTACACATTTTTATACACTTCTCTATTTTAAGCTACAAAGAGATAGCATACTGCAATAGCGGTTTAATCTTACATAGGGAATTTCTTGGAAAATCCTTCTATACTTACACCCTTCAGAATGGCATCGTTTCTTGAAGATTTAAAACAGCTTAAAGGTTTGAAGAATACTTTGATAATCCCGAATTTAAAGTATATGTTTTATTGTGGATTTCATATAATAGAAAACTTTTCGTACCAAGTAAATAATGTTATCTTTCGAAGTAAACAGAACCTTTTCTGTTTAAACAAGGGTTTGTCTAAGCGTAGAAAGCCCTAAACTGTTTTTTACTATCGGATTCCCACCTTGACAACAGGGAGTCAGTCATGTTTGTTTCTCGAAAAGGAAGGGATTTCTAACATCGGAATATCATCAGACATTATAAGCATCAAGCTTTATTTCTCATAGTTAAGAGATACACGTTGAGATATACGTAGGCAAAATCAAAGTTAAATACTCATACATATTATAGATTAAAATTGCTCATCAACAAATCCTGGTACATACAGATTCTGCGTAAAATAGACCTACTATTCCACTCAGACGTCTGAAGACACGTCTTCAGAATAAATACCCCTGGCAAACATTCCGTTTTATTAATATTATTAATTAGTTTCATGAATAAATTAGAACGGCCTATCCCTAAGGACGTTCGAATTTATCTCCGAGGGATCTTTAGAGGGCATCCAGTTATATACTTTGGCGTAGGTTTCAAATTTCCTAAATATTTATGAATATTTTATCGAATTCCAATGAAAATGAATGAGTATTTGTATGGGTTTTTCGATTCTTGTTTTAGTTCTTTATTTTTATGGTAATTATACAGAAATAAACCAAATATTAAAATTATAATTATTGGACGGTTCATTGAGTTTTTCGATGCCCTATATGTTGACAATATAAGCAATAGGAGTCCGAAATAATATGTAGGTATGTCAATGTTAGCAACAGTATTCTTTTTAGGCTTAAAAAATACCAGAATCACATTATTTCATCCTACAGCTGTCTTCTACTCCTACCCATAACTCGTATGCAACATAATAATGATAATGATTATGTAGACAATGTAGACAAAAGTTGGCTACTGATTCCCCAAAATTATCAATAAATAGATAATAATGAATTTAAGTTATACTGCCAACAGTTTAAGTTATACTGCCAACTCACCATGAAAAACAACATTTGCCTGCGAAATTATCTGTGTTAACATAATATTACATGTACATAAGGTAATCACTGAACATTAAAAATGATTGGAGTCGCGATAATGCCGCAATTACATATCAACAACTAGCAGAGGAAGTGTTACATGCTATCTACAAGCATCAGAAAAGTGGATAGCGGCCACAGATCTGAACAATTTCAATCTAATTTAGGTAATTCAACGGAATTTTACTTCTAATTAGATTATCTAACTATGAAGTAAAAGGAAGATAAAAGTGTAACTAAAGATTATTTTAATATAATGACGGAAAATGCAGTTACGATTTAATGAAATATCTATTTTCCAAAAATTTATCGAACCTAAGACTTCAAGGACCATGTGCTATCAAGAGTACACAGACAGAATTCCAAGTATACTCTTATTGATTTCTTTGACAAGTTTTCCACCATTCTATAAAGTGGTCTCTATTCAGGCGCATACCAACCTAGGGTATGGAACGAAAAAAAATTAAAAAACATATTTATTATGAATGCAAGCAAACCCGGAGGCAAACTACTGCACTTATAAATAAACAATAGCGTTCATAACCTACCTCAACAAAGCACTTGAATGTACAAGTATTTATTGACTTGTTACAAAAACATGTGACGTTACGTCATCCACACTGCTAATCGAATGAGAAGCCATAAACACATATCCATATAAGACATTTGATAATAATCTCATTTTTAATAAAAACAATAATTTTATTTATCTGTTTTGTTTACATACAAGCCATATTAATAACAAAGGAGCTACTTATAAAAAATATCTGCGACTTAAAGAATGGTTTGTCTTAGTGTAAGACCACACACTAAGCTAAGCCAGCAATGTGAGATATCATCATGTTTGAAAAGAAACTATTTGTTATTATATACGTCGGCTTTTAAAGTTAAAGTCCTAGGTTTTATTTCAGGCAAATCTTAATCACAATTTGAAAATCTCATATGATTACAGGCCGCAATTTGTACGCGGCATGGCAACAGGCTCGGACCATATCACAACTGGAAACGGAATTAGTTTAGAGTGACACTAATAGTATCTCTGCCTACCCCTTCGGCTGTACAGGTGTAAGCTTGTGAATTATCTATTTTAATTCATTCTAAAATCATGCATATATAGGTATTTAGGTAAAAGTCAAAATATACGCTGTTAAGCTGAGTTACTCTTCTCAATCGTATTCTAGAATCTAGAGGCCCGTGCCCTGCAGTGGGACGTACATATATGGGCTCATAAAGACACAGATTGATCTTATGCTAGGCTAAAGAAGATCAAAGACTATTGCTTCATTCCATTCTCTAATCTAATGTTGTTGCTATGATATAAAAATGTTCCAACTTGAGACTATTTTAATTCCACAGCTGATGTTTCTAAAATAAATTCAATGTTGCAAAAATACCCAGTTTCCATATGCAGAAGTTTGATGGCTCGTAAAATGCCATATAAATGTGCAAACGTTGCTGCCTACGCTGGCATAGATGAAACGTTAAGATAAAAACGTGCGTGCGAACCTAAAACTTAATTCATTTTACAACTAACAAAAATATCTTAATATTGTCATAAAACATAGCTTATTCAAGGAATAAGGTTTTAAAAAAGTAAAGGCTGAAATCATTGATCAGTGTAAAGAGGAGTGATCGCAGAAACTGGTAGATAAAAAGTTAAATACTATTCTGTAAACAAATGGTTAGGAGACTGTCCCGCCCTCACCCGCCACTGCATCTCCTGTAAGCCAGGATCAACAGTGGCACGCAATGTAATGACACCGAGCATTGAAGCTCGGCGAGTCTCCGGGAATGTCTAACTTGTCTTTAACCCGCAACGAAATTAATCAGAAAGTTAAATTAATAGGAGGAGTTGAAAATAAATTGTTAGTAAAATCTGTTGCATGGAGGACACGAAGGGATTTAATGTCTCTCTCTCTCCAGCCAAAGGAAGTCCTGCTGAAAATAGGCCTCCCCGATGGACATACATTGTCCTTTTGTAAGCGGCCTACATCCAGCGACTTCCTGTGACCTTAGGTAGTCCGTAAACCTTGTGAATTTAATCTACACCACTCAACATACAACAATAAATGAACATGACTCTAAAATTGTAGCACTAAAAGTGACTTTAATTTGAAATTACAACACCAAAAGACTCCAGACATCGCAATTTAAATTCATTTAAAAAATATTAATAATAAAAAAAAATAAAAACCGACTTCAAAACAAAAAACCACAAAAAACCAAAAAATTACTAAATAATAAGTACAGTCAGCAACATAAGTCGCTACACATTTATGAAATTGCGAATGGTCTTATCATCCAAAATAATAATAATTCCTAATATCGTATAGCATTTATCGACAAAGAAGACATTACTTGATTATACTTTCCGACTACAGACTAGTAATTAGGAATTTTAATTCATAAAAGGGCTATCAAAAAATGTGAAGTGTGTAGCGACTTATGTTGCTGACTGTACCACTGCAAAGCAAAAAAAATTATATTTGTTTCATGGAACTTGCGCTTGTTGATTAATTTGCTTAATGACTTGACTAGCCAACAAATTAAAATATATGCATAACATATCGAAGGCGGGCCGCCAAGTACCAAACATGTAGGACCTATGCCTTATATTAATTTAAATATATGTTTGGTACTGGGCGACCCGCCTTCAATATGTTATGCATATATTTTGATTTGTTGGCTAGTCAAGTCATTAAGCAAATTAATCAACAAGCGCAAGTTCCATGAAACAAATATTATTATTTTTTTGCTTTGCAGTGGTACTTATAATTTAGTTATTTTTTGGTTTTTAGCGGTTTTTTGTTTAGAAGTCGGTTTTTATTTTTTTATTAAAAATTTTGGTTATTTTTATCTTTTTAGTGTTGATAGGAATTAAAATGAAGAAGATTTGGTCCCCACAAGGAATATGTTCTTTCCGATGATAATGAAATCGCTAAAATCGGCTAAAAGCTGCCAAAGGTATTGGAGTATTCATATGTTTATTATTTTTTCTCTCCCCCCCCCTCCCTTTGCCCCTATCCCTTTTCCCACCACCACTGTATCTTAGCTTTTATACCGAACCCAATGCAAAAAGAACCATTGGAATCCTACTAAAGTTTGAAGAGTTCTACACTCCAGGTCCGAAAATGATCATCAGATCTCCATGCTGTGTTCCTGAGATCAACCTGTCAATACATTCTTCCCAATGAAAAAGAAATCACTAAAATCGGTTAAATCCTGCCGAAGATATTAGAATTTACGTGTATTTTAATTTTATCACCTACCCCCCCTCACCCCCACCCCTTTTTTCCTCTCTCACTGTAAATTAACTTTTATAATGAACCTAATGCAAAAAGAACCATTGGAATCCTACTTAATTTTAAGGAGTTCCCCTCTCCAGGTCCGAAGATATTGCTCAGATTTTCACCATATTTTTATGGGACCAAATGACAAGCATCAGCTTTCAATCAAAGAAAGAATGGTCGAAATCGGTTCACACAGTACAGAGAAACGAGGTAACAAACATAAAAAAAAAGCAACATGCAGTCGAATTGAGAACCTCCTCCTTTTTTTGAAGTCGGTTAAAAAAAGCAACATACAGTCGAATTGAGAACCTCCTCCTTTTTTTGAAGTCGGTTAAAAAACATAATTTATTATGAATGCAAGCAAAGCCGGAGGCAAACTACTACACTTATAAATAAACAATAGCATTCATAAACTACTTACCTCAACAAAACACTTCAATGTACAAGTATTTATTGACTTTAGATCTTGGATTCCATTTCAAAAGTACGTTCCATATGCTTTGTTTAGCTTATTGTTGTAGATATGACACATACCAAGGTTTTATAACATTACTTGAAACCATATTGCGTCGATGCCACGTACTATCTCTATCTTTACTAACCAATACGACGACCCACTGCTTGAGGGGGGGTTGGACCATATATTTCACTATAACAAAGAAGAAAAACATGATTGCTTATAGAGATATTTATGTAAGACAAGCAAAATTTACAGACATTTAATAGTAGTAAACACGTAGATTGCTATTCATAAAACAAAACTGAAACTGGTTTCCAAATGCCATGAAAATAATGAGTAGTTTCAAATAACAACTACTCCATTGAAATGTTACATGAGCTTTGCATTTTTTAGAGGACGCAATTTTATTTTTGGGATATGTGTGGACGGTCAATAGAAGCTTAAGCTCAAGTTTGTGGGGTCGCCACCCTTGTCCCCCGGCCGCCATCTTGGAAAAAGGGGTGAAAACACTTTTTTCGCGTTATCTTGGAAACTATGCGTCTTACGAAAAATTTGTAAAAGCATAATTTGTAGCTAATTGTATTGCCTACAAATACATAACCTTTTGCCCAAAATTAAAAATTTAAGAAGTTATAAGCAAAAAAGTGAGTAAAAATTTAAAACAAAATATTTTTTGCTCTATAACTTTTTATAAAAAAAGAACTCACTTTTTTGCTATTTTTTTGTTTTTATTAACCTATTTGTGCCACTAATGGGTAAAGGTCTCCCTCAACTCCTTCCACTTATCTCTATCAGTTACTGATGCCATCCAAGTGCTGCTAAATTGGTCGAGATCGTCGCACCACCTTTTCCGAAGCCTGCCGCGTGGCCTCTCGCCATCCTTAGGCATCCATTGATTGGCAATCTTTGCCCCCCTCTTCGGGTGCATCCGGGTGACGTGGCTCACCCAATCCTAGTTTAATTTAGCTGATTTCTGTGCAATATTCTTGACTCTGGTTATGGAGCGCAAGGTGTTAGTGGGTACTCTGTCCATGCGTGTTAGGCCTAGCACCCTGTGCTCCATAGCTTTGTGAAAAACCTGGACCTGGACCTTTGAAGTTCGGTCAAAGACTAGGATTGAGCACTGTATGTTAGAATTGGTAAGATACAAGTCGAAGAGTCTACTTTTAAGAGAATCAGGAAGATTTCCCTTAAGAAATTTCTGCTTCACTTTTTTGCTTATAATTTCTTTAATTTTTAATTTAAGGCAAAAAGTTAAATAAACATATTTGTAGGCAAAACAATTTGCTACAAAATATGTACTCACAATTTTTTTGTAAGACGCATAGTTTCCGAGTTATCGCGAAAAAAGTGTTTTCACCCCTTTTTCCAAGATGGCGGCCGGGGGACAAGGGTGGCGACTCCACAAACTTCAGGTTAAGCTTCTATTGACCCCCCAAACATGTCCCAAAAATAAAATTGCGTCCTCTAAGAAATGCAATATTCGGTCCTTAAATTGTAACATTTCAATGGACTAAACGCAATATTACTTTATTAAACTTTTGACTTTATAGACCAAGAGCCCGTGGCCGCCAGACCTTCCTAATTTTATAAAAGCTGAAAGTTTGTCTGCGTATGACTCTAATATGGGCATCATACAATCAGCTATTATCAGATATTATATTATTAAATTACATAATGTTAAAGTTTGAAGATAGAGTAATATTTAATAACATGTAATTTTGCCGGCGTTATAGTATAAAAGCTGAATTTTATGTGTTATTAAGGCAACTATAAACAAATATTTCCTTAGTATTCAGACACTTTTGATGGTTCTATCATCTTGCTAGAAACATTGAAGCTCATAACTTCCAAAGCAACCACGATCGGAACTTCGTAATAGCCATGGGCGTAGCCAGCCATGGGCTCAGGGTGGGGTAGAAGTCTAAAATAATATTTAAGTAGCAAACTATACTCATGGTTTCCCCGGTTATTTTTGGAACGAAGTTCCTTATTTTCATACAAAAAGGTTACACCCTATAGCACCATGTATCCACAGGGTATATCAAGTGTGCTACGGAAACGAAGCCGGGTGGCGGTTTAAGTAACTTCAGGCACAATGCAACTAAAAATTTTGCGAAATTAAATTATAGTTTTAAAAATACGCTTTTTATACGATTCAACTAAAAAGCAAAAAAAATGATAATGAGTTTAAGATTAGAAAATGGAGTAAAATACATACATTTTATTGTTACAAAGCGTGGGGTGCTTACAACCTTTACTACATCGTATCAATCGAAAGTGTGTCGAGCAGGGTTGTTGACCTTATACTTAGAATATCAAAAATATATTCGTTGAAGGTCATACAGGTATATGTACCAACCTCGACACGTCCAGATGAAGAAGTAGAGGAGATGTAAGTGGGGCCCTACATACTTCCAAACCCTCCTTTAATGTTGTTATAGGGTATTTCAACGCAGAGTTGAAAGTGGGGCAATTTGGACATAGGCTACAGAACCCCAGGGGTAAGAGGCTGGCCGACTTTCTGGAGAAAGAGAGGCTCTTTACGATGAACTATTTTTTCCAGAAGCCGCCTCACAGGAAATGGACCTGGCTGAGACCTGACGGTTCTACGAGAAACGAGATAGATTTCATCTTGACGACGAATAGACGGATGTTCAGTCACAGATGTCTCTGTGATCAACAGGATGAAAACTGGCAGTGATCACCGAATGGATAGGGACACATTGAATATCAATGTCCAATTGGAAAAGCGTCGCTTGATGAAGTCGCGCCCATATCAAAAAATCCGAGACCTTTCAACTTGAACTAACAAATCGCTTTGATTGTCAAAAGTGAAGTGGTTTGGTAAAAGCTGTCCATACGGTGGGATTTAAATATTTTAGACCTTGACGTAGAGATAGCCCACAAAAACTCTCAATACACACTCTTGACCTCATGGCCGAACGTCGGCCTATGGCGCTGCAGTCTTCCGTTAACGCCGAAGCATATCGGCTGCTCAATAGACCGATCTGAAAGTCCTTACGGCACGATGTCCGTGCTCACAATACTGTGAGCATTAAAGAGACAATTGAGCGGAACGGAAGCTTCAAAGTGTTTGCAAGAGACTTGTCTATTGGGCAACGCCAGTTGTCTAAGCTGAAGACGGACAGAGGCCGCGTAGTGTCGACGAGGGCAGAGGTATTAAGGGTGATCGAGAGGTTCTACGGACAGTTTTACATCTCGGTTGCCGAATCTACTGTTAGCTCGGGCGAAGTTGATCCGACACTTTAGCGATGATATCCCGGACATCAGACTATTTGAGATTGAGACGGCCCTGAAGCAACTTAAGAACAACAAGGCGCCGGGAGTGGATGGAATCATTTCAGAGCTTCTGAAAATGGGCGGAACGCCGATATTGAATGTCCTTCAGAGGCTCTTCAATTCCGTTCTCCTCGAGAGCTCAACGCCAGAGGCATGGAGTAGGAGCATGGTGGTATTGTTCTTCAAAAAAGGTGATAACACTTTATTGAAGAACTACAGGCCCATCTCGCTTCTGAGCCATGTCTATAAGTTGTTTTCGAGGATCATCACAAATCGTCTCAAACGCAGGTTTGATGACTTCTAGCCTCCCGAACAAGCCGGTTTCCGAAAAGGCTTTTGTACCATAGACCACATCCATACGCTTCGGCAAGTTATACAAAAAACCGAAGAATATAACTTGCCGCTTTGTTTAGCGTTTGTGGACTATGAGAAAGATATGGGCCAAGTGATTAATCGGGCATTATTCATAATGCCCGGGCAATATGAATAATGCCCAATAAGAGCGGGCAATGTGATTATAACCGATCAATTTATCACATTGCCTGGGCATTATGAATAATGCCAAGTGCCTATTGGGCAGAGTGATGTAAAGCGAATCAAAATCAAAACAATGAGCCGAAGTGGTAGAATTTAGAATAGGGCAGCATGAGGGGGTGGGTTGGGAGGAGTGGAAGTGGAGGGGGAGCTCACCTCCGCAGCTTCGCCTTGCTGGTCGCCTCCGGCGACCAGCCTCAGCCGCTGCGGCTCGCACGGATGCCTATCCTTCGTTACAGCGGGCGGGGGCTGCTCTCCCTCCGCGCCTCCGGCTTTTTATATACACTCTAGGGTCGGTAGCCAAAAGACTACGTGAAGTCGGGGTGTCCCGAGTCGGTTTTGGGGCACAGTCGACCTAACTGATCCATAAACTGGGTACACAAATTTTCTTCTGAATATAATGTTTCGGACGTTAAAAAACAACTAAACATACATAAGCAGGTCAATTCAACCTATCTTATTTATGGGTCTATCACAGATGCGAGAATGCGGCAGCCCACCACGTAAAAAATCACCTATTAATTACATTGCCCGATCATCATGTAGACATATTCATAATGCCCGGGCTATGTGATAAATAGGCGAGTTTAGATTGTAATTAATCACTTGGCCCAATATAGCTCGGCAATATTCATACTGCCCGGGCATTATAAATGCTGCTCGCATTAATCACTTGGCCCATAACATATATACAACAACAGCGAAATTTCCTAACACGAGCAAATGTTTGCTTAAAAAGAGGTTTCTTACCCTGGACTGTAAAATCACATAGAATTGTAATAAATAAATTTATTTATTATGAATTATAAACAACGGCACCATGTCGGTCCGAGTACAAGATCAGAGCATGAAGGATATTCCACTATAGAGAGGCGTGAAACAGGGAGATGTAATATCTCTGAAACTGTTGCGCTGCCGCGCTGGAAAACGCCTTCAAGCTCTTGCAGTGGAAAGGATTCGGCATCAACATCAACGGCGAGTATATCACTCACCTTCAATTTGCCGACGATATTGTAGTCTTGGCAGAATCGCTGGAATACCTTAGCACTAAGTTCAAAGACCTTAATCGAGTCTCCCACAGGTGGGTCTTAAAATGAACTTGGACAAAACGAAGATCATGTCGAATATCCATGTTGTGCCCACCCCCAACGGAGTTGGGGGCTCGAATCTTGAAGTTGTAGACGAATATGTCTATTTAGGAAAAGTGGTCCGGTTAAGCAGGTCCAACTTCGAGAGAGAGGTCAATCGTCGAATCCAACTCGGTTGGGCATCGTTCGGTAAACTACGCAACGTCTTCTCGTCCAAACTACCTCAGTACCTTAAATCGAAAGTATTCGATAGTTGTGATACGTCACCGAGACGTGGCCTCTCACTATAGTCCTTATTAGGAAGCTCAAAGTCACTCAACGACCTATGGAGGCTATGCTCGGGGTTTCCCTACAAGATCGTATCAGAAATGAGGAGATCCGTAGAAGAACTAAAGTAACCGACATAGCCCACCGGAGTAGTAAGATGAAGTGGCAATGGACGAAGCACATAGTGCGAAGAACTGATGGTCGGTGGGGCCAAAAAGTTCTCGAATGGAGGCCACGTAGCGGAAAACGCAGCGTAGGACGTCCACTCACAAGGTCAGACAACCTGGTAAAGGTCGTGGGACGTCTATGTTCAGCAGTGGACTTCCTTTGGCTGATGGATGTTGGACGATGTGTTTATAATAACTAAAACTAGCACTCGGCTTCGTTTTCGGTCGCAACCTTGATATATCCTGTTATGTATAATTCGAATGGACCAAAACATTTTCTTATTGCTCACCTTCCTAAACCTAAAATTCCTAAAAAAAATTCCCTAACTTCAGCCGTTTGAGCTGTGGGAGTAAGCCAATTTATTAATCAGTTAATTTAAAGGTTTATCTCTACCTGGTTTACTGCCATTTTTACTGGTGGTAGGTCTCTCATATGTGAGAGGCTGCCTGGGTGGGTACCACCGCAATGTCTATGTCAAACAGCAGTTTTAATGCACTGTTGTGTTTCGGATTGAAGGATATTGTAGCCAGAGTAACTACTGGACATATTGAGACTAAACATCTATATGTCTCAGGATGGCGAGCGCAGTGGAATGTCAAGCATTGCTTTGTAATTCAAGGTGTTGTTTGGTTTTACTACTGTACATGAGCGGTCGCATCGCTTACCATCAGGCGAACGGCATGCTCGTCTCGTCATTAACAGCAATAAAAATAAAAAATAAACATAGATATTATAACTTCTTAACTTAAATAATTTAATTTTTTTGGTTTGGTTAGGTACCTTAGAGGTCAGAGCCAGGGTGGGGCAAGTGCCCCACCCTGCCCCACCGTGGCTACGCCCATGGTAATAGCTAATCGTGTGATGCCTATGTTAGAGTCATAAGCAGACAAACTTTCAGCTTTTATATAATTAGGAAGGTCTGGCGGCCACGGGCTCTTGATCTATTATGCTTTATGAAATATAGACTTTGCAAATCATGCAAGGAGAAAACAATCTAATTATGGTAATTGCTTTTCTCGTTGTCTTCTTTATCTGCCTACCCACGAATCCACATCCCTTAAGCGTAAACCTTTTCAAAATAAAGACATTTAAGATCATTTAATGATATCTTAAATCCTACATCAATTGAATGTCACAAAACATACGATACCTATACTAAGAAATTATTTTGATTCAATGTAAATTGTAACAATGGTAGATGACGCAGAATTTATATAAACTAAGCCTTTAAAAAAGATAAACTAGACACAATCTAGAACTCTAGACAATACAATTTATTTAGCGAAATCTATCGTAAATGTGATCAGAAGTAATTTATTTTCTAGCCGTGTCCCCGATGGGATTTCGGAAGCCTAAACAATTTCCAATTCTAACTACAAGACTAACACAAAGAATTCTCTATTCATAGCTCTAGAGGATGTGTTCTAAAATAATATCTAACTGCGTGTAATATAAATAACTCCCGTGCAAAATATCATGGTTTTAGATCCACTAGTTTGCCGCACAGCCAGCTGTTAAGATTTTGTATTAGCCCATATACGTCCCACTGCAGGGCACGGGCCTCCTCTACAATCGACAGTACGATTGAGAGTGGTTAGGCCATATAGTCCGCCAAGCTGGCCTAGTGCGGGTTGGCGGACTTACATACCCTAGATTTTTTTTTTTATATATAAATCTCTATGGTATGCAGGTTTCCTCGCGATGTTTTCCTTCACCGTTTTAGTGCGTGGTGATTGACTATCAATACACACATGACTCCGAAAAGTCAGAGGTGTGCCCTGGGATTCGAACCCGCGACCACCGTGAACATGTTGGCAGTCGCGTCTAGTCCGTTTACCAACAGGCCACCACGCACTTCATTTTATTAAGTAGATTTGCGTAAAACACAAATTAAATTAGCGTTTAGGTGTTGCTAATAATGCACTGTAATGTTTTAATGGCAGTTAGTTTTATAGTGGTTATTAAGACATTAAATACTTTGATGTGAAAACTATTGGAGTTCGAATGATTGCCACGTATAACTGGGACGAGATAGGACGTGGTAAACGGGCGACAGTCGCACGTGACATATACAACACCAAGGCGACCCCGTCCTTTCCAATTGTAAAAAATTACTAAACCCAACGATACTCAAGCAGTTAACCGTACGAATTTGCACTTTACAAAAGAAGTGTCATAAAAATCAACCGAACAAGATTATAAAATTTATAGGCTGAATAAGCAATGAGTATAACAATAGCAACGTGGAAAGTTAATGCATAGGCAGACGGCACAAACGCTATAGCAGCCAATAGAACGAACCAAGAACACAGAAACCTCTCCGTACACAAAGCGGATTAGCTCGCCGAGTCACGTTTTAATAACAGAATTATGTATAATCATCACAAATGTCATCCGAGATAAATAGAACGCGGATTATCTGAATGACGCCATCCACATCGACCCGAATCGTAAGCGCTAACGCCGAACCATCCAAATGTACGTATTCAACTTAGCTTACTAACGTTCATTTCTCAAAGTGTCAAAAGATGGCGATAACACCGTATGCACTCGCACGCAGGCCAGCGTACCCTCAAACTGCAATAAAACTATGCGACAGTTCTCCGTATAAATAATCGTAGCTGCCTTCGTGATACTTTTTATTGAATAGCTAATGTAACCGGGCGTCATTACTTCTATATCCAGCGCATTCAAACGACTATTCCAAAACGAGGGTAAACGTAAAAACAAACATAAATTGCAATTGAGTTTATGAATTGACGAGATCACTTCGAATCGCTCGGCTGTCGGCCGACTGTTTGCTTTTGATTTTATTGTTCAATTTATATCATTTTGAATGGCAATCACTCTTCTCGCCGGTTAAATGATGAGCGACAGAACTTAAGGAAATTACGTAGGATTCTGTAAGTGAGAGATAAAGTTGTGTTTGGCGAAATACAAAAGCGACTAGTGTACTGTGTAGCCTGCTCAGTGTACAGTGTATAGAGCGGGTCTGTCGGCGTGTGATAGCGGCTGGCGTTCGCGGCGGAGGATCAACAAGTGCAGCGCGTCCCGTCGGCACTCGGCACAACACCTCTCCCGCGGTAAACAAAGAAAATCAAATGGAACGGAATACACTGGAGGCGACGATCGTGAAAACTGGGCCGGACATGTGTGCCTCGGCCGTGACCGCGTTACAATCACTTTTCAATTAATAAAGAACTAGCGAGCACCTGGCGAGTGCAGCGCGGACTATCACTAGCGGCGGGCATGCAGGGTGTACGCACGCGTTGCGGCGCTCGCGGCGGAGGCGTGCTGGCGCTGCCACTGGACGCGGCTCCGAGACCGGCGTGTTCACCCGCTCGGGACGGTAGACGTTAGACACAGGGCACAGGTTCACAGGCACGAGTGGCGGCGGATCGGTCGCGTGCGGCCGGGTACAGTCGCGTGGTGGTCGCGCGGCGGTCGGCGCGGCACTGCGGCCGGTTCGCGCCACGCGCCCGCCTCACCGCCGCGCCGCGCCGCGCCGCCAGCCGCCGACCCGCCGAGCGCGCGGCGACCGGCCAATTCGCAACTCCAAATACCTACATACGTAACTTAACTCCATAATATTTTATAGTGTCGTAATCGCGTTAGTCGATTACCGCGCGTCGCTCGCGTATAATCGATGTCACGATTTCGGGAGCGGTCCCGGGAGCGGCGGCTGCGGCGTCTCCGCCGCGCTCTAACGTCGCCGACGCATCGCCGAAGATCGCACGAGCTTCGAGCAGGATGTGAAAGGTCACTCGAAGCCATCTCGAGCGGTGCTGGTTGACCTCTAAAAGCTGAGATAGCAAACATAACGACTTTATAATTCGCAGATGACACAACGAAAAGAGACTCGTTTTAAATGCGCATTCCGTTGCATCTAGCTCGTAGTGTGATGCTGCGCAGTAGGTACCTATATGCTTATCGTTTTTCCATTGCAAGTGAAGCTGGTTGCTGGGGAACGTACGTTGAGACTCTGTTATTGAATTCCTTGAACGTCGACCTGTCGTCTCGCCGTCATGAAGTAACACGATCCGTAATGGCATTTGAGTGTTCCCCACAAAAGCGAAGAGTACATTAGTAATAGTATTAGGTAGTGGTCACCCTTGCCAGAGGGCGTCTGAATAAACATTACAGCTTTGTCTAATTCTGGCAGCAGTGTCAGAGTGCTGCTGTGCTCTGGTTTGAAAGGACATTGTATTACAGTAGTACGCGCCATTTAAACAGGAAGAAATTTTCGCGGTGAAAATCGTATGCTAGTATCGCATGACTTAACCGCCACAAGATTGTCGTGTTTGAAAAATGTTAATACGATGCAACGTTTCTTATATCCTTACGATAATCGAATCAGGCAAAAATGTCCGCCCGTGTATATGGTGCATTAATATCTCGGGTTGAAGAGCGCAGTGCATCGCCACACAAAACTTAGTAATCATAAGTTCTAAATGTTGCTGCTTCTTAATGTGCAAACGTGACACATCAGTGCGAGCGACCTTTTCATCCCGTCATTCTCGCAAATAATAAGAAATTTATAAGGCGATGCACTTAACACGTTAATGCTTATCTTTATAAATGTGACATTGGGACATGACAAAAAACTTAAATACACAAACCTCAACCGCTACTGGTTTTTGAAGGAAACAAGCTGTTAGAATATATAATGCCTGATTGAAAATGCTGAAAGCTACTTTTAAAACTATCAACTATTTTATATATTGATGAAGACGGCATTATAATAATATAAGTCTCACAATGTATAGAACGCTGGCTGGAAACAAGGTTCAATCCCAGCTAAATGACAAATGTCTATGCTTTCCTTTTCACAAGCTACCAAGCGGTCGTTAACCCAAAAATGCTTTTAACCACATCATTGAAGGAACTATCTTATCTGTCTTATAATACCAAGATTGTGGCTGACAGGCCTGTCTGTCCTCAATCCTTTGATAGCTAACCTAGTGTATCATACTACAAATGAGATTGATAAGCTTCCCCTGCTTCGATATTCTTATGGAGCACTTTGTTGTGCAAAGGTATCCTCACGATGTTTTACGTAACCTCTAAAGCAAGTTATATACTCTTTATGTCGCCGTCCACTGCTGGATGTACGACCCCGAGCAAGCAAGTCATTATTTTATTGTATTGTATTGGCCCATATAGGCCCTACTGCAGGGCACGAGCTTCCTCTAAAATTGATTATGATTGAGATGGATCAAGCCATGGTCCACCTCGCTGGCCTAGTGCGGGTTAGCCGACATTACATACCATAGAAATTCTTACAAAATGCTATGGTATGGTTTCCTCAAAATGTTTTCCTTCGCCGCTATAGTGGTTGTTATTGACTATCAATACACACCTGACTCCAAAAGTCAGAGGTGAGTCCTGGGATTTGAACCCACGACCGCCGTGAACATGTAAGCGGCCGCGTCTAGTTCGTTACAAAGACATAATTAAAACTTCAAATTAGATTATGTTGGATCGAAAAGTCTCTATAACACCCACGATAAGAACTGTTACTTTGAGTCTAGGAACGTGTCACTGCTGGGTGGGTGTACGCTTTTGCGTCAATTCTAACGCTTCATACTTAATTTAGCAATGGTTTGATTCAGTGTTAACACTGTTAACACTGAATCAAACCATCTGTTCTGTGGTGTTAACCATGTCGGTTGTAAAATGTCAAGCTAAAGATTTATTCTTTTTTGTTATTTTGAAATGTTTTTAAGTATGATAGGTAATGCTGGTTATATTTTGAACCTCGAAAAAATATATAAAATATCTTGTACTTATACATTCATTCTTGTGCCAGGATACCCATATTTTGCCTTGTAAGTTCCGTCCCACGATGTGATAGGTGGCGAGATTATCACCATTTCGGGCACAAATTTCTGACTCTCGGCTGATAATGAATAGAAAAATCCAATATCACTTTGCCAAACCCGGTATTCGTACCCTAACCTCAGCTTTGTAACCTACGTAGTGTAAGTGTAGTTATTAAACGAAACCTCTTTTTGTTTAACATTCCCTTCGTTGTACCTTCCTGTCACGTCCTGTATACCGTCATATAGCGTGAATAAAAGTGCATATTTTATCGTCATAGTCGTCCTGCAAGGCGTCCAGATGACACGGCTATAAATATGCAAGCGACTTGTGAACTACATGTAGGGTTGCTATTTGACTAGATAGATTTTTGATTAGAAATTATGTGGTTGTACAAACAAATATAATACATTTTTCCGGATTTTTTAGAATTTGTTTTAATATTTTTAATTCCCGAGCGACGTTTAATAATTGTGCAGCAATCGTGATCACAGGGTGGACTAAAACTTAAACCAAATTCGCGATAAAATTCGTAAAAATCGGTTTTATTTCTGTGTGTAATATTCCTGTAAATGTACGAAACCATTAGTTGAACAAGTTATTGGATAAAAAATAATTTTCCGGTAGAAAACAGTCTACCATGGTATCAAGCACTTAAATCAAGCCCCTGTGAACCTCGCCCAGCTGTGAGAAGATAGCTTAAGTTCAGCGTTCGATGCCGACTGTGAAACGTGAGCCCGCTGGTTCAATTACCCCACCATAACAAATTTTTGTTTTATCCACATGTATTTCTTTGGGGTCTGGGTTTTTGTGAGACTTAAATACAACGTGTAACTAAAACGGTGAAGGAAAACATCGTGAGGAAACCTGCATACCATAGCGATTTATAAGAATTTCTATGGTATGTAAGTCCGCCAACCCGCACTAGGCCAGCGTGGTGGACTATATGGCCTAACCACTCTCAATCGTACTTTCGATTGTAGAGTAGGCCCGTGCCCTGCAGTGAGACGTATATGGGCTGATACAATACAAAAAAAAAATACAACGTTGATGCGACCGATGGGCGTTTCTTTAAACTGCATATACTAGGTACCATTTTGAAGCTCTGTACTAAAAATCAATTAAATAGGAGCAGTAGTTTAGTCATAAATGATTTTTTAAGTTTTTGCCCCATTTGAACACGATGTAGCTTTTCTAACAGCTGATTACGCCTAACGCATGGTCATTCACCTTAAAACGATAGATCGTACTAAAATCTGCGCGTTGTTGCCGCTCTTACACATGTCACACAATAATAAGTACACGACAATAACACGCGCCGCGCGCGACGTTGCCAATTTGTTATCTATTCGTATCTACAGGTCAATGAAACTTATTTACACAGGATGGTTGCGTTTTACTCTTATTTGAAAGCTATTTAGTTTGTTTGAAACAAACAAAACCTCATTTTTGGTATTATTAATTTTTGTGCCGTGCCGAATTAATACCAAGGACGTATAGCATACATAGTGTAATTTAATGCCCATCGGTCGCATCAACTTTGTATATCTCGCAATTATATATACCCACGACACAAGACTTGCTCTTAGTGATGGATCAGAACTATGTATGTCAATGTTAGGTGTACATTTTTTTTTATTATATTGTAAGACGAATTCATAAATTTCATTATAAGTCTAATGACAAAAAGTATTATAAGCTTTTAACCATAAGCTGATAAGTTTTACTTCCTGGTAAAACAGACACATCGTGTGAGACTTCAGTTTAATAACGTAAAGGGACATGCTCACTACTTTTTAAGGGTTAGTACAAAAATCAGTTCAACCAACTAAATGTGGTATTAACGGCTCTTTTCTGGCAAAGAAAATCCTTGGATATACTAACCTAATCCTATTTTCTAAATATCGCTGATTTGGAGCCGTGCCAACCCTATATAGTAATGGAGTCTTTGTCAATTACTCGATTGGTTGATTCTCAAACGATACTACAACACCACCTCTGTTGGAAATGTCGCAGTTAAAGGGAGATGACCTCTAGTGCACTGGGGTGAACCTACATGAGAAACGACGCAACACAGGTTCAAATTCAGATAGGTAAATTCATCTAAATATACAGCAACAATAACACAGTTGATTGAGAAGTCAGCTGTAGAAAAACATACAGTAGGTTAGATTGCCTATATCAAGAGAAATGTTTCTGTGCTGCACAAATATTTCTGGTTTACGTGTGTGACAAAAGGACTCTCATAGTTTCTAATGCCTACTTCACAAGACTTTTATCTTATTGCCAGAACTATTTATATGACTGTTGGGTCCACATTTTTATTTTTATTTATATAATAATATAGTTAATTGCAGATGGTATTAATACTAAGCTCATTAGCGCGAGTCACCCATGACATATGACCAATCGGACCTCGCTGTTTCTTAGCAGTAGTAAATAACGCAGCGAAACGTATTTATCAAAGGACGAGAAATTACGTAAGTGTTCACCTGCTTGTAAATAATCACCGACTATAAACACAAGTCTAGGAACCTTAAGATACTGCCTTTTCTTTTTCTTTTTATGGTCTTAATCCCACGCTTTTTTGTCGGTACATTTAAGTAAGCGTGCTTTATCTTAGAGCACATCGCTTAAGATCAGGCAGATGGCAATAAAACGTAAGCCTGTATGGTGTTTAAAAATAATGGCCAAATAATGATACCAGTAGCTCAAGATTTTCTTGATATACTAATATCTGCATTATTTTTCTCCACAATTAGTAAACTCAACATTTATGAATACATTATGGCTACTATTGTGTTAAAATAAGGACTGAATAAGCTCTAAATTACCACTGGTATGTTCCCATTAAAGGTCAAGATTACTCCTGAATAAGGTCGCAGGAAGTTGCTGGATGCAGGCCACTTCCAACAGATGTAGACATCATAGAGAGGTCTATGTTCAGCAGTGGACTTCTTGAGGCTAAAGAGAGAAAGACAGATATTCCAAGTAAACTTGACTTTAATAATAAATAATAATAATATCTGGCAACACCAAGACGCATCGTGTGCAAAATTGTGAAAAAATTATTTTAATTACATATATATTTACTGTACAGCATATATTTTTCGCTTTTTTAAAGAAAATATCAACTGCAATCAAACATTATGTATTTTGTAAGAACATTTTGGTATTTGCAACAATTTATTATAGAAAATAAGGAAGAAATTTAATTGACAACCATGACAGTGTCAAATATTACTAAATTACAATAAAATCTTAAAAAATGATCACACGATGACAACACGCGCCAGCAGACGAAACGCACAAATGAGATCTCCCAGCTCGTCAAGCTCCGCGTCGTGGGCGTCGGCCTCGGACGTGTTCGAGGTGACGCCGGACATCGACGTGTCGAGCCAACGCGACGAGCTGCAGTCGTCCCCGCCGCCACCAAGACCTGCGCGGCGAAGAGGACGACCCCCTCCAGCGGTGGGCTTGGGACCCACGGGGCCGAGTGTCCCGCCTACGGTCCTCGCTACCGGTGGAGTAGTGCGCCGCATGAGATGGACTCATCAAATGAATGAAAATGTCATGCGGGCCTACTTTAGGGCGACAAAGGGAGGAACTAACCTCACTGCATACCGTGCTCAGATGCTGTCTATGTTTCAGGTTCTGGAACCAACGGTCAATGTGTCATCCCAGCGACTATCGGATCAAGTGCGGTTTATCCAACGACGTAAGTTGTTGGATGATGAAGCACTTGAGCGGCTGCGTACTGAAGCATGTGTTGCTCTGGATGTTATCACGCCTATCACCCAGCGAGCTGCAGAAACACCATCCATTCCTGCTGCTGACATTGAGCTGGTGGACAATCTAGACAACACTGTAAGTCCCCAGGATCAACAGCGTTTGAGAAGGACTTTGGAGAGTGCGATTTTGGAATATAAATCCATACCAGCGTCCTGTAGACCGCGCGTGCCGCGTTTGCCTACGCATAGACGAAACTTAGCGCTGATGGGAGCATTGGACTCCATTGTTTCCACCTATATGGAGTCCAGTCGGGACCTTGTTGATACGCATTCGATCCTTTACTGCGCGGCCGTCGCAGCATGTCGGGTGGCTAATGTAAAATTTCCAATTAATAATGTTACTACCACTCGAGATGTTGCGACTGTGCCTGCATGGCAGCGTAGGATCGAGGACCGTATTAACAGGGCCCGAACTCTCATCGGCAAGCTTATTGCTTTCCGAAACGGAAACAATAGGCAAAGGGTCATGCGTTTTGTGGCCCAGGCCTTCTCTGGGACTAATATAAGTCCCCGGGATTATGGGCTTTGGGTCACAGAACGCATAGACTATTACAAACAAAAAGTGTATGCGTGGGCGAACCGCATTCGTCGCTATAGGAAACGGTGGGATCGATTCCAGCAGAATCGTACTTTCCAAAGTGACCAAAAGAGGGTGTATAGATGTTGGGAGCGTTCTCCACAATGTGTGGTAGATGGGCGGCTGCCTAGTGTTCATGACATGCGTACTTATTGGACAAATATCTGGTCGTCATCTATCTCCCACACTGAAGCCGACTGGTTTGGTGTTGTTGAGCGAGCTTGTGAGTCTATACCAATTATGGAAGCTATTTCAATTAGTCCAGAGGATGTCCTGGTTGCAATCCGTCCGACACAAAACTGGAAGTCTCCTGGTCCGGATGGTTTGCACAATTTCTGGTTGAAATGGCTTCCATGTTCGCATGCTCGGTTGGCAGCACAATTCCAGGATGCGCTTGATGGAGGATCGCTTCCAACATTTATGACTACCGGTGTTACTCACCTCCTCTATAAATCTGGTAGTGCCACGGACCCAAAAAATTATAGACCTATTACATGCCTCCCTACCACATATAAACTTTTTACATCCATATTAAGGGCTAAAATAGCAAACCACTTCACCTCAAATAATATTCTTTTTCCAGGCCAAACTGGATGTAAGAGTGGGTCGCGTGGTACTAAAGAACTCCTTCTCATAGACATGACCATTTGCCAACAGGCTCGTCAAAATCGTAGAAATTTATCAGCTGCCTGGATTGATTATAAAAAGGCATTTGATTCGGTGCCCCATACTTGGCTCATGAGGGTGTTAAGTTTGTACAAAATTGATACAAACTTATGCACCTTTCTTGGGTCTTGTATGGGACAGTGGACCACTGTCCTTAGATATCCAGGTGGTATGGTTTCTCCTGATTGTGACGAGCCAATAAGAATCAAGCGGGGTATATTCCAGGGTGACAGTCTGAGTCCACTGTGGTTTTGCATGGCCCTGAATCCTCTTAGTACTCTGTTGGTGGATTCGGGGTTAGGCTACCGTCTTCGGAGAGGGACTGAGCCTATTTCTCACTTGCTTTACATGGATGATCTCAAGTTATTTGCATCAAAACAAACAGAATTGATTGAGTTGTTAAAAATAACTGAAAAATTTAGCAACTCAATTAATATGAAGTTTTGTGTAGATAAATGTGCGATTATCCATGTAAAGCGGGGGGAAGTTGCAGTCTCTGATGGTGTACAAATCTCTGATGCTGTAAGACTCAGAGCCCTTTCCGAGACAGAAACTTACAAATATCTGGGTATGCCAGAGGCACTGGGTATTTTGAGTGCAGACGTAAAACAATCAGTGAAGGAGCGTTTCTTTGGCCGCCTGGCAAAAGTTCTGAACAGTCTTTTGTCAGGTGGGAACAAGATTCGCGCCTTCAACGGTTGGGTTATGCCTGTGCTTATGTACTCTTTTGGCATACTCAGATGGACTCAGACCGAATTGGACGCCCTAGATCGTAAAGTCCGGACTCTACTGACTGCACATCGTATGCATCATCCACGATCGTCAGTGATGAGATTGTACATCCCGCGGAGATGTGGGGGCCGAGGCATCCTTAATGCTAAGGACTTGCATAATCGCGAGGTGTGCAATCTCAGGGATTATTTCCTTCACAGTGACGTGGATATGCATAGGGTTGTAGTTAAGATAGATAAAGGACTCACCCCGCTCTCTTTGGCGAATGAGAACTGGCGGAAACCACTGGTGATGAGCACGAAAGATCGCGAGGAAGTATGGAAGAGCAAAGAGCTGCATGGTCGGTTCTATCGGGCCCTCCATGGACCTGATGTGGACCGACCTGCGTCTGTATCTTGGCTACGTTTCGGTAACCTCTTTGGGGAAACTGAGGGTTTTGTCTTTGCAATTATGGACGAAGTTATTAAGACGAACAACTATAGGAAATACATCCTGAAGGACGGTACGGTCGACATTTGTCGGGCATGCCACCGTCCGGGCGAGTCAATCAGGCATGTTATCTCCGGTTGTTCGTATCTTGCTAACGGCGAGTATTTGCATAGGCATAACCTAGTAGCCAAGATCATACATCAGCAAATTGCTCTTCGATATGGGCTTGTGACTCTTGAAATGCCATATTACCAGTACGTTCCACAACCAGTTCTTGAAAATGGTCATGCAACGCTATACTGGGATCGGTCTATTATCACAGACAGGACTATTGTCGCCAATAAGCCTGATATTGTGATAATAGATCGATTGGCGCGCCGGGCTATACTTGTTGACGTCACCATTCCGCATGACGTTAACCTCGTTAAAGCTGAAAAAGACAAATTGTCTAAGTATTTAGATTTGGCACACGAGGTTACCGATATGTGGGATGTGGACTCAACAGTTATTGTCCCGATTGTTGTTTCTGCACATGGACTGATGCCAAAGAGCTTCGACCAACATCTTCAGAGGCTCTCAATTGGTCGTTGGGTCAAGAGCCAGATCCAAAAGGCGGTATTGTTGGACACGGCACGCATAGTGAGGAGGTTCCTTACTTTGGATCCCTAACCGCCGGTGGCTTGGGTCTTGAGCCCCGCCACCGAAGGGTCATTACTTTTTTATATTTTTATACGACATAATGTTTTATATATATATATATGGTGTGTAAAAATGTAAAAAAGAATATTATGGAAATAAAGAGCAGTAAATAATAATAAATACACCCAACAGTTACATAGTCCTGATCCCACATTACGATCAATAAAGTCTTTTGCCATAGGTATCAGAAATTACGAGACTTTTCGGTTTCACCTAGACCCGACACAAATATTTGTCGGCCACACCAACATTTGTGTCGGTGCGGGGATCGACCCGCGACATTTCGTTTCAAAGTTGGCATCTAACCATATGGGCCACAGAAGCTGTCGATTGTGCCTAATTAAACTAGTGTTCGAAATTTAAATTTTAAACACACTATTATAGTACGTAAAACCCGCTGATAAATGGCAAACAAAATATCGATCACCATTTAAAATTCGAGACCGCGTCACCGCTCTCCTATGACGTAATAACTAACCAAACAAACAATTATTGTCAACAAACAACAATATTAGAGGCCCGCTGTGGCGTAATGTACCAATTACACACACTGTGGCCGCCTCTTTAGTTTAATTGAACGAGTGTTAACCGGGAATTGATTGGAAAAAAAAATCATTCTGAAACTATTGTAAGAGCTTTGTTATGTTTTGTGTTTATAATTAGTGTTCTACATATTGTGATTGGTTCGTAAATGCGTTTATATTTGCGAAACATCTTAATTAGCCTAGTAGATATACCTATGAGGCAATGAAAAGAAATATTGCAAGTAAAATTCGCGTGTAAAGACAAATTATATCGTTCAATTGTAAAACAGTATTAGGTCCTCAAGGTAGAACTGAGGTCTAATCCGTATCAGTCACAGAAAACCGAGCTCAGCATTGAGCAATTTAATTTATTTTTTATATTTCTCTAGCGGCTCAGCCTTCTTAGCCAAGTCACAAGCGTTTCCAATCTATTCTCTTTCTACAATCGTCAACGCCTTGACGTCAGCGATGATGTCTGTAGTGCGATTCACGTATTTTAATAAGTTCAGCTGCAGTGCAGTTGCGGTTAAGTTTCGATCAAAACAGCCCTTTTCGTATTCTCGTAATTTTGACAACCGCTGTCAAATACGCTCGCGTGAAGTTCGCGTCACGCAAACGTTTTAGCGTATTCTACTGCTGCGCGTATATGTCAATGTCAAACAAATTTCATACGTCTGACGTACAGTTGACGCGCAGCTCACGCGCAGTTCACGCGCAGCTAAACACTTACAAGAATACCATTTTGTACCAAAGCGTAAACTTAATTGTAACCGCACCGCAACTTGATCGGCGCGTCAAAATGTTACGTGAATCGCACTGCTGTACGTTGTACAACGCCATTGGCTAACTTCCATACCAATACTATCCAAGATGCAATTTGATTAGCGTAAACGAAACGTTATCGCTTACGTCAAGGCGTTAACGATTGTAGAACGAGAATTGATAGGAAGCGCTTGTAACTTGGCTAAGGGGGACGGCTTCGCCCAGGTTCAGGTACTTCTTGGGTCCACTTTAGAAACATAGGAACTATTTCACGTGTTAAACTTTACTGCCGTACTTAAAACTTCCTATCCCATTTCTTTGAATTTCAAAAAGTACAGAATGTATTAATGTTCCTTGCACATCCCCCGGGAATAATATATTTAGGGAAATAAAAATTTGTCAACTACTTCGATACCAAATTTCATCACAAAACCTTTCACATTTATAATATTAGTAAGATTTTACACCACTCAATGAAAAAAATCAGTTTATCAGGATACTAAACATAAAAATAAGTATTACAATGTGTATGTATTTTTGACTATTTGTTTGTTTCTTTCAAATTTCGTTTCACATCTTTTTGAGCTAAAATAAATAATTGTGGACTTAGAATATTTACAATATAAGATGCTATTAATATTACTGCCGTACTGCTGTATGAACCCATATACGTCCCACTGCAAGACACGGACCTCCCCTACATTCGAGAGTACGATTGAGAGTGGTTAGGCCATATTATAGTCACCACCCTGGCCTAAAGCGAGTTGACGGACTTTACAAACAATAGAAATCCTTGCAAATCGCTATAATATTTTCCTCACGATGTTTTCTTTTACTGTTAACGTTATTCCTATTACTATTTTTATTGAATATGGTATATTAGGATATCCGCGGATCCGAGTAGCACCGTTACGAAGCTTGTATCAATGTCATCGGCGGAACTTTGTCGGAAATGTTAGCGGTGCTACACCACAATGTAAACACTCGACAACCATCCTTTAGCCGTTTAAGCGGGGTGCACAATACATTCTCTTTAAAATGTAAATTAAATGGTTTCCTCAATGGTTAAGTGTTTCGTAATTGGTAATGTTAATATCGTGAATGTCAGCCTATTATAACAGCGGACAAAAAAAGGAAAATTTTCCTCATTTAGAAAAGGAGTATTGAACTTAAATCTTAATTACCGAACGAAACGTGACAGCAAAGCTGTCTCTTCATTTTCTATGAGACATTAACACCAGTACAGTCGAGCCCATTCCTACAACAGTCCGTAGTAATTAGTAATTACGACGTAGCTCTACAAATATGAAGACAAGACGGGATATGAAACGAGACACGAGTTCGAATCTCGCCTGAAGACAGAAATTTGTGGTCACAAAAATTACCATTTAATACATAAAATTGTCTCGGCAATGAATAAAACCTAGTGATCATTGTTTTAGAATTGATTGAGAAGTTACGTAACAGAATTACGAAAATAGATTTCCAATTAATATTTGCGTCGTGACATCATCATATTGACTGTGACAAAAGCGAAAAAACTTGTCTTAACAAAGCGACAACATTTAAAAACTGCATTGTTTAAGATAATATAATTTAGTTTTATTATAAACTGGTCCTTTATCCACGCTAAGATTAGGTACTGAAATCTTGACATCCATTTTAGACATATAAATATTAATTTGGAGATGGAACTGGTTATTCTTATACAGTCCAGCATACGAGCAGCAGTGATTCTGTGAAACAGCGTGATTCTACCACGTACCAAGTGCTTAGCCGCTGCAACAGAAATCAACTAACTATGTCAACTTACTGCCAACATGTTCACGGTGGTTACTGGTTTGAAGTCCAGGACAAGTCTCTGAATTTTCGGAGTCATTCGTGTATTGGCAAAAACGCACTACAACGGTGAAAGAAACACCGTGAGGAAACTCACATACCATAGCGATTTGTAATTATTTCTATGGTATGTGTCTGTATCAGCCCATATGCAGTGGGACTGCAGGGCACGGGCCTCCTCTACAATCGAAAGTACGATTGAGAGTGGTTAGGCCATATAGTCCACCACGCTGGCCTAGTGCGGGTTGGCGGACTTACATACCATAGAATTTTTATAAATCGCTATGGTATGCAGGTTTCCTCACAATGTTTTCCTTCACCGTTTTAGTGCGTGGTGATTGACTATCAATACACACATGACTCCGAAAAATCAGAGGTGTGCCCTGGGATTCGAACCCGCAACCACCGTGAACATGTTGGCAGTCGCCTCTAGTCCGTTTACCAACAGGCCACCACGCACTTATATGGTATGTAAAGTCCGCCAATCCGCACTAGGCCAGTGTGGTGGACTATATAGTCTAACCCGGCTCAATCGTACTTTCGATTGTAGAGAAGGCCCGTGCCCTAAAGTGGCACGTATATGGGCTGATACATATAGGTACAGAATGCTGTTAAAATTCTTAATTTAAAATTCTTATGTCACTATAGCTTTTTAAGGCCTTATATATGTATACAGACAGTATTAAAACCTTTTTGAGTCATCGTATGTTTTGTCTTATTCATTCAAACAGAATTCAAAAGTCGTTCGAAAAGGAAAACACATTCAATAACTAAAATAGGCTTAAAAACTGTATATGAATAAGACCGCTAGTATCTGGAAAATAGTATGTTCTTTCATCTATACATATAAATAAAATTAAAGTGTCTGTTTTAAAAGTGAAAAAAAGAAAAAATGTCCTACTACATATCGTTATATACACGATACCTGTACAGAAAATGATCTTTAAATTTTTTTTGTCTGTCTGTCTGTCTGTCTGTTTGTTCCGGCTAAAAAACATTTTAAAAAATAACTTGAAAAAACAAATTAACT
The DNA here is from genome assembly GCA_009982885.2 of Hyles vespertilio. Lineage (NCBI taxonomy): Eukaryota > Metazoa > Arthropoda > Insecta > Lepidoptera > Sphingidae > Hyles > Hyles vespertilio. Next base: position 2,273,475 of record CM042812.1, on the reverse strand, counting down.
TTTTTGTTAAATTCCATGCGGGCGAAGTCGCGGGCACAGCTAGTCTCAACTATAAATAACATTTTGACAACTAAGTGAATAAGATTTATTAAAATAAGATTTCGATAACGACCTGTTGGAAGCAGCCTGCATTAAATTGCGGCAATAAAAAAGTATTGAAACATTTTTGAAAGGTCATCCTGCACCCAGCTTTAGAGCGTTTATTGCTAAATCGTGTCTATGAGGAGTACACGATAAACTCATATGCAAATAGACGATAAGGCGACAACGCGACGGGCGGCGCCCCGTACCGAAATACTTTTATATAACTTAACATCTTACGTCTCAGGATGGCGAGCGCAATGGAATACCAAGCATTGCTTTGTAATTCAAGGTGTTGCTTGATTTTGCTACTGTTTATGAGCGGTCGTACCGGTTATATGTTGTTTCATGATGTCCATTAGTTACTATGGCTACAACACTTAATCTTTTCATATTTATATCTCTCTCTCTTTCTCCACAGACCGCTCGTAGCTAAACAGAAGCCTCTCTCGAAGCTTTCTGTAGCAATATATAGGAAGTGGCTTGCCTGTCCAGTGTCCATCATTGAAACGAACGTACGATGCATTGAATTCTTTTTCACGTGTGTCCATTGCTGGTTAATCTCTGGCGAACTACAGAGAGCGGAATAACCATCACAGAAATTTCATAGCCATATAAGAATCATCATCATCATCATCATCATATCAGCCACAGGAAGTCCACTGCTGAACATAGGCCTCCCCCAATGATCTCCACAATGACCTGTTGGAAGCGGCCTGCATCCAGCGACTTCCTGCAACCTTAGCCAGATCGTCCGTCCACCTTGTAGGCGGGCGTCCGACATTTCGCTTGCTTGTACGTGGCCTCCACTCAAGAACCTTTCGGCCCCAACGGCCATCGGTTCTACGAGCTATGTGCCCGGCCCACTGCCACTTCAACTTGCCAATCCTATGGGCTATGTCGGTAACCTTGGTTCTCCTACGGATATAAGAATATAAGAATGCTGACTTGTATTATCATTTTCATCTTTCTTTATTACATAGGTCTGACAAACGAGCAAACAGGTCACCTGATGTTAACTGATCACTGCCGCCCATCAACATCCGCTACGCTGAACCATGGCCCTATCAAAGAGGAGAGTGGTATGCGAAGAGGAAAGAGGTAAAAGCCCTGAAGTAACTTTTAGTTAGACAGTGAAATAATACAACAGAATATACCTTATCTTACCTTACCGTATATATCTTAGACAGCCCGCTCATTTTTCCTATATCAATATCTATCCAAAGATTGCCTCGAAAAAATTACCTGGAGTGATAAGGCCGCCTCTTGTACTATTATAATTGTGTTGTTTCTTCACTGTATTTTTATTTTGTGCAATAAAGGATTAAATAAATAATAAATAAACAGAAAAATCAATTATTATCCCTTGCCATCTGGTTACATTTGCCATCTTTGGTCTGTAAAAGTGGCGGTAAATAACTATTGCCAAATTAACAGTTAATGGCAATCTGATTACAAGTGTCCGTACAACTAATGTTACAAAACTTAAACGTATCATCTGGGTACGGTTTGAGCAACATACTAAAGGTTAGGTTAAGTAATATTCGAATGTGCGGCACACGCCGATCACAGCGATGTTCAGATCTAATACGCTATTTGAAAGTTATTTGTATACGCTGTAAATTGCCAATTTAAATGGGAAAGGCCATATAAAATGGGGACTGCCTCGGTGGCGTAGTTGTACTAAGGCACGGTTACAAAGCTGAAGCGTCGGGTTCGAATCCCGGGTTGGACAAAGTGATATTGGATTTTTCTGTTCATTATCAGCCCGGAGTCAGGAAGTTGTGCCCGATATGGCGATAGGCTCGCCACCTATCGCATCATGGGACGGAACATACAAGGCGAAATGCGGGTGTCTTGGCACTTTTGCCTACCCCTTCTGGGAAAAAGGCGTGAGGTTATATATGTATGTAAAATGGGAAAATGTCCAAATATACTTGAAGCAATGTATTGGATTTTCCTCCGCCGGGTTTCTAATGTTTCTTCTCCGCAACTCTTCACCCAATCTTTTTATAATGTTAAAAGAAAAGAAAAGAAATACATTTATTGAAGGCGCAAACATACATAGGTAGGTAATAAAATAACAAAATATACAAAAAATAAAAACATGACAAAAAATACCATTATGCAACAAAATTAAATGGCTAAACTATTAAACTATTGCGCCGACAATGGGCCTCCCATTCAGCTTTATGCTGCAGAATGGGAAAAGCAAACTGCAGCGCTGATTTTCAACGGGGTGCCCTGGTGAGACACGAATATCCAGTCGGTAGGCTGACAAAACATTATCATAAATATATGTTAATAATTACATTCTTTTCTGTGGGTACGCATAGTTTTTTTTTTAACCGACTTCAATAAAAGGAGGAGGTTCTCAATTCGACTGTATGTTGCTTTTTTTTTTTATGTTTGTTACCTCGTTTCTCTGTACTGTGTGAACCGATTTCAATCATTCTTTCTTTGATTGAAAGCTGGTGCTTGTCGTTTGGTCCCATAAAAATATGGTGAAGATCTGATGAATATCTTCGGACCTGGAGAGGGGAACTCCTTAAAATTAAGGAGAATTGCAATGGTTCTTTTTGCATTACGTTCACTAGAAAAGTTAAGTTACAGTAAGAGAGGGAAAAAGGGGTGGGGGTGAGGGGGGGTGGGTGATAAAATTAAAATACACGTAAATTCTAATATCTTCGACAGCTTTTAACCGATTTTAGTGATTTATTTTTCATTGGAAAAAACGTATTGACAGGTTGATCCCAGGAATACAACATGAAGATCTGATGATTTTGTTCGGACCTGGAGAATAGAACTCTTCAAAATTTAGTAGGATTCCAATGGTTCTTTTTGCATTAGGTTTATTATAAAAGTTAAGCCACAGTAAGGGAAGGAGAAAGGGGTAGGGAGAGGGGGGGGGGGGGGTGTTAACGTTAAAATACACGTAAATACTAATATCTTCAGCAGCTTATAACCGATTTTAGTGATTTCTTTTTCATTGGAAAGAACGTATTAACAGGTTGATCCCAGGAACACAACATTAAGATCTGACTATCATGTTCGGACCTGGAGAGTAGAACTCCTCAAAATTTAATAGGATTTCAACGGTTCTTTTTGCATTGGGTTCAGTAAAAAAGCTAGGCTACAGTGGTTGAGGGAAAAAGGGGTAGGCGCGAAGGGAGGGGGGGGGGAGCAAAAATAATAAACATGTGAATATTCCAATATCTTTGGCAGCTTTTAGCCGATTTTAGCGATTTCATTGTCATCGGAAAGAACATATTCCTTGTGGGGACCAAATCTTCTTCATTTAAATGCCTATCAACACTAAAAAGATAAAAATAATTAAAATTTTTAATAAAAAAAATAAAAACCGACTTCAAAACAAAAATCCACTAAAAACCAAAAAATAATAACTACTTACCACTCCAAAGCAAAAAAATAATATTTATTTCATGGAACTCGTGCATGTTGATTAATTTGCTTAATGACTTGACTAGCCAACAAATCAAAATATATGCGTAACATATTGAAGGCGGGTCACCCAGTACCAAACAATAGATATTTAAATTAATATAAGGCATAGGTCCTACATGTTTGGTACTTGGCGGCCCGCCTTCGATATGTTACGCATATATTTTGATTTGTTGGCTAGTCAAGTCATTAAGCAAATTAATCAACATGCACGAGTTCCATGAAATAAATATTATTTTTTTGCTTTGGAGTGGTAAGTAGTTATTATTTTTTGGTTTTTAGTGGATTTTTGTTTTGAAGTCGGTTTTTATTTTTTTTATTAATTGTCAATGTGCGGCTGGAATGCACAGCCACTGAAAGGCTTATCGAACTCCATCACTATCATCGTATACATAGCATAAATCATATCGCACACGTTGCTCGAGTTTAGTCATTTAAATATAAAAGTAATAACATTTACATATAAAAGTAATAACAAACAAATACAAAACATACATAACATGCAAACCCCGCCATAACTGATCACGTTTCAAGAGGTTTTACACACAGGATTTACATAGGATAAAATTAAAAGGATATAAGTTGTGCCAAGTGTAAACTGTGGTTGTTCCCACACAGGAATGCCGCCAATAACGCTGGGTGGAGGGGACACATTCCTGATCGTGATACGTTACGTATACGTATACGTATGTTCAAGCTTATATCCCTAAAATAAAAAGCCAAGTTTAGTAGTGTCCTCCACTATTTGTAGAGGTTATTTCCATCCCTAGATACGACCAGTCTACGATCGTCTGCGTGCCTGATAGCATTTCAGGAATGTTCAACCCAAAGAGCAAGATAATTCATGTTTTACATCCAAAATTATGGCCTAGCCACTCTCAATCGTTCTCCCGGTTGTAGTAGAGTAGGCCCGTGCCATGCAGTGGGACGTATATGGGCTGATATAGTATACAAAAATTTAGCAAACCTGCTAGGAAGTTAGCTCATCTGATAAATCAATCCCCTTACATTCTGTAGTATAACTAAAGTATTGAAGCGGTAAAAAAGTTAACGTGTTAGCAAATAATTTATGGCGTAATAGTCCCAAAGGTTTGAGTAACATGGGTCGGCCACTATTGATCAAATATACTTAATAGTTCAAGATGGTAGCCCAAACCGCAATCATGATTGGTATATTCAATGGCAATGATCATATTTGTCTGTGACTTCACTCGCGATGACAAAATCTCATTGACATAAAGTATTTGTTAGTGGAATTATTAATATATACCCATATAAATATGAATTATTACATACAGTTGCGAGTTCAGCCTGATCGGAATCATTGTGTCCTTTCGCCAAATACAAAAAAGCCAATAGATACGTTATCAGGAATGCACTGGGCTGGGCTGGACAACTAAATAAATAAATAAATTACATACCCAACAGTCACATAGTGCTGACTTCACACTACGATCGAGTCTTGTGTCGTGGGTATCAGGAACTACGAGAGACTTTTCGGTCTCACAAATACTCGGAACAAATACTTGTGGTCCACACAAACATTTGTCTCGATGTGGGAATCGAATCCGCGATCTCTTGTTACATAACCGGTGTCTAACCAATTGCGCCACGGAATCTGTCAAAATTGACTGACAATTGCGAGATGGTACCATATACGTAAACACCTGATAGGTGATTGCCGTAATCGAAGGCAAACTAAAACCAAAAGAAATTCTTGGCAGTGACCCACAACTGTATTTCGTATTTTGAATTCAGCATTCATACACCAGATTTTTCTATCGGGATTGGACTACACAGCCAAGCAGTAAAAATAGAATATAACATTTTAAAAATACTGACGTAACTAATGTAACAAATATAAAACATACAAACGTACAATAAAACAATCGAATTGTATATTTTACTAATAGGAAAATATTCGAAATATTACGAGTACGCAATACACTCAATGTTTGGCGTTAAGAAATTTTACTATTCATTACTCAATCATTGATAAGGAGTTTTCAATGTTTATTAAATAAGTTGGCCTAGGTCCGGTTACATAATATTCAGACATAAATAAACTAACAATAAATACACGGAACAATCACACTTATAGTTCTGACCGCACACTGAAAACGAAAATGAAAATAAACATAATTTACATACAGCCATTTTTTGATCGACCACCTGGTTCGGAATGCGGTTTTCACCAGAGAAAAATGGGCAAGAATCGGTAATGTCTCTTTAAAAAAACCGCTTCACAATACAATGATTATTACAAAAGTTACAAGTATGTTTAAATCAGAACAGCTAATTATAAATTGTTATAATTTACAAGTAACATATACTTTAAATACATTTTTACGCCCTCGTAGTGAATAATTTTGAAAGCCTTAATAATTGTAAAAACACTAAGATCTACATAAGTTCCGTGCCATTTACGTGCCAATACGCAAGACTTCATTCTCAACAGACCGAAAAATATTTGTACCAAAGCGAAAATCGAAACCGCGGCCTCTCGTATCTCAACCATGTGCTCCACTAAGTCGATTCAATCTATACAGGAATCCAGACCATATCATGCTGTCTTTTCAAAATAAGATGAAAATCTCTTCGCAGACACTGTGTAAGGCGATATGTTACTAGGGCAATGAGGCAAGTCGTTACAATATATTCTATGATTACCCAATTGTATTATACAATGTTATCATCCGGCCAATGACTGCGCCGTGTACGTGACTTTTGCGGTTTGTTGATGTCAAAATTTGACACCTGATAATAGAATTATTACGTACTACGTAATAGGACGTGAGACCTATGGAGAATCCATACTGTTGGTATATTTTTGTAGCATTTATGTTATGAAATTAAACTCTTTGATAGTATCTTAATACTATCAAAGAGTATCTTAATAGCGCATATACTAATTTCATTTGTACTCGTCGATGTCTTCCATTGACGTAGATGATATTTGTACTTAGGGGATCACAGTAGTATTATTTGCTTCTGTAAATGGACGGGATTATTGTATCTAATTGAACAAAATGCAAGAGCACATAATACACGTGAGTTTAAGTTTATCACTAACTATCCATCCATTTAATCGTGTTTCAGTCCGATAAACTAGAGATTCATTAGATTCTATTAGAGCCTATTTTTTTATTGCAATGAATGGCGAGACGAGCATGCCGTTTCCCTCATGGTAAGCGATACAACAACTCATGAACAGTAGGAAAACCAAACAACACCTTGAATTACAAAGCTATGCTTGGCATTTCATTGCGCTCGCCATTCTGAGACATAAGATGTTAAGTCTCAATATATCCAGTAGTTACTCTGGCTACAATATCCTTCAAACCGAAACACAACAATGCATTTACACTGTTGTACTAACTACACTAAACAAGCATAATAAATCTTCAGCCACAAGTAATCTATCCAAAAGTAATATTTGCACAGTAATAACTTAGAAGATATATCGAGTGGTTTCATACATACTATTAAATTGTCTAATAAAAATCTCAAGAAGCCTGCTACGAACATAACAAAACACTTGACCTGTTACACATACAGCTGTCACTTGCACAACGCATCTATCAATCAAGCAACAATTACTTCAATACAGTGCCATTTGCTAATTATATTGATGGTGGCCTCTTTCTATCCAAATGCCAAGACATTTCAGCTTTTTGATTTTCGTCATTCATCATAGGCTTCGATCAAATATACACTAGATACACAGTTCCCTGTAAAAGTTCTGTTAAAAAGTGGCACCGATGCATGACATGAAAAAAAGTAAACATAAAGATCACATATTATATATTCCACCTTATTCCTGGAGCTTAAAGTAGCTTTTCACATAATATTGTCTAAAGTTCTGCGACGTTTTAGAAGCAACGGTCGGTGCGTGACTGAAGGCAAAAGAGTGCTTAAAGCACTCTTTTTTGGTGCCATTTTCTAAGCGCTCATGTTGTATCTAGTGTATATTTGATCGAAGTTCATAGGATACAAAGAAAATAAGCGTGCCTCAAAGATTTCCAAAATGATTTAAATAAATATAAAAATAAAATATAAATACACCCAACAGTAAAATACATAGTCCTGACCCCACACTAAGACTGAGTCTTGCGTCGTGGGTATCAGGAACTACGAGAGACTTCTCGGTCTCACAAACCTGACTCAAAACAAAATACCGGTGGATCACACAAATATTTGTTTCGGTGCAGGGATCGAACCCCCCGCCTCTCGCTTCACAGCCGGCGTCTATCTAGCTGCGTCACGAAGGCTGTCAATTGTCAATTGTAAATGCTGATTTGACAAAAGTAACGAGCTACTTTGCATCCTTATTAATTTATTTTTATAACCTTTATTGAACACAAAATGAAATAAATACAATCAGAAAACAATATAAAATAATAATACAATTTGCGGTTTTATCGCTCAAAGGATAACAACACAGACAACTCTAGGATGGACAAAATAAAATCACAAAACCTAAGAATTCTTCTCTCCATCATCCTTCCAGAAAAAGTATCAAAAAGTGTGCTGGGTTAAAACTTTATTAGTTTTACATTAGGATAAACGCTTGATATTGTATCAGCCCATATACGTCCCACTAAATGCATGGGCCTTCTCTATAGTCTAAAGTCTCATTGACTGTGGTTAGGCCATATAGTCCACCACGCGGGCCTATTGCGGGCTGGCGGACTTTACGTAACATAGAAATTCTTCAAACGCTTGATATGCAGTAATAAAAGAAATATGACATACAATGGCATAAATGATCTCGTAATTAAACTCTCATATTGTAGTTTATTAGACACCTCCCTAACCACTCTCAATCGTACTCTTGATTGTAGAGGAGGCCCGTGCCCTGCAGTGGGACGTATATGGGCTGATACAGAGACACCTCCCTATCACATTTGATTAAGGTTGAAACGAGAGGCCGGAAATTTAATTCTCATGAAATGAAATGAAATGAAATGTATTTGAAATGAAATGTATTTATGAAATGAAATGTATTTATTGATCACGTAGACAATTAAGGAGCTCTTATGACAAGTCAATACACATAGAACTTAATCTCTATTTACAATATATTTCCTATGCTTATTATTACTTATTTTAATTTCTTGCTTTTATCAATTTATTTATTAATTTTATTTATTTTTAAATTAATTTTATTTTTATTTATAATTTATGATTAGTTTTTTTAATTTATTTAGTTTTTATTCATATTTTATTTAAAGTATTAGTTTTTACTTTATAGTAATTTATTTGTCAAAGAAATACATTATTTACGTTAGTCAAATTAAATTATATTATTTGTGGACCATAAATATTACAACGGTGCGTAGCGGTTTATAGTTACCACCGGATCCAACGCGGCCCTTCCTGAGAAGACCCGGCGAAACAAACTCAGTGGGCTTACACTACCACTGGAACTACGCGACGCGACCCAGTCCTGAGTATATCCAGCGACTAAGACTCAGTGGGCTTGTTTTGGGTCCAACTTAAGACAACGACCATAAGTATTTCCGATACGTCCCGTATGTTTAGGCTTACTGCCGGATCCAACGCGGCCCTGACTGAGAAGACCCGGCGAACAAACTCAGCGGGCTTTACTTTACCACTGGATACTACGCGGCGCGACCCATTTCTGAGTAGATCCAGCGAGTCAAACTCAGTGGGCTTGGTTTTGGTCAATTTACTAAAATAAGTATTTGTGACTTGTCTTACAAGGATTTGCCATATTAATTATTATTTTTATATGATTTTTTCGATCGGTCGTCATATAATTTAATTGATTTATTTGATTGTATATAGCTTAATTTTTGAGTTCACAATTTTAGATATTTTTAATTATTTAAATTAGGTGGTGTAATAAGCGAATAGTTCAGGGCCCCAGGAGGTCGCAATGTGCAAGAGAACACCTAATCCCAGGCTTTTTTATCCTCAATATATTCCTTAATATTATAATAACCCCTAGTCATAAGTTTGTTTTTAATATGGACCCTAAATAGTTTGTCCGGTAGCTGCGTTATCCTATTGGGAAGTTTATTATAAAATTTAATACAACTACCCAAGAAAGATTTTTTTGACTTTTCTAGTCTAAACGAGGGTATTGCTAGTTTATTTTTATTCCGCGTATTAATGGTGTGGGTGTCACTGACCTTATAAAACTTATTAATATTTTTACGAACGTGCATTATATTCTGAAAGATGTATTCAGATGACACGGTTAGTATATTGCTTTCTTTAAAAACAGATCGCAAAGAATCGCGGCTTCCTAGATTATCAATAGCACGGACTGCTCTTTTTTGTAAGATGAATATCGATTCGATATCAGCCGCTGATCCCCATAAAATAATGCCGTATGACATTATACTATGAAAATAAGCAAAATATACCAATCTAGCCGTTGCAACGTCAGTTAGTTGTCTTATTTTTCGGACCGCGAACGCTGCGCTGCTAAGTTTAGCTGATAATCTCTCAATTTGTGGACCCCATTGTAATTTTTTATCTAGAGTGATCCCTAAAAAAATTGTGGAATTAGCTAAATTTAGAATTTCTGAATTTAATTCGATACGCGTGTTTACGCTTGCCACGTTCGGTAAAGCAAAACGGACGCATTTAGTCTTACTAGCATTTAATAGTAGATTATTAGCAGAAAACCAATCCGAAATTAAATTAAGAATATTGTTAGGTGTATCTAGATTATCGTCTTTCCGATTAACTTTAAATATTATAGAGGTGTCGTCAGCGAATAAAACTATGTCTGACCACTTCTGAACCATGCAAGGAAGATCATTTATGTAGACTAAGAATAAAAAGGGGCCCAGAATGGAGCCCTGCGGAACCCCAATTTTAACTTTTGATCCTACCGAAGTGAGCCCGTCCAAAGAAACCTTTTGTTCACGACCCGACAAGTAAGACATTACGAGATCAAGTGACGTATCACTGATTCCGTAGTACCTTAGCTTCATAATAAGTGTTTGGTGGTCAACACAGTCGAAAGCCTTGGAGAGATCACAAAAAACTCCTAGAGCATCTTGAGATGCCTCCCAGGCTTCTAAAACCGACGTGATTAGTGATGTCCCGGCATCTTGAGTTGAGCGACCCTTTGTGAAACCAAATTGATTCCTATGTATTAACTTATTTTCATCAAAATGTGCTAGCATTTGATTAAGTAAAAGCTTTTCGAAGATTTTGCTAAGAGCCGGTAGTACAGAAATGGGTCTATAATTCGACGGATTGTTCGAACATCCTGACTTAAAAATGGGTACGACTTTACTAATTTTCATTAAGTCGGGAAAGATACCGTCACTTAGGCAGGAATTAAAAATAGTAGCTAATAACGGTGCAATGTTAACAATAATAGCTTCTATAGCTTTAACAGACAGTCCCCATATATCTTCTGTAGTTTTTATTTTAATTTGCTTGAAAGCCTTTATTATTTGACAACTGGTTACCTTTTGAAAGTTAAACTTAGACATATTTCCAGGAACATTTTCCTTTAAAAAAGATTCCGCTAAATCTACTGATGAATCTAAATGTTTAGTTAAGTCTAATGGTATGTTAGTGAAAAAATTATCAAGATAATTGGCAATAGTAGATTTATCTGAAATAAGGTCGTCATTTATGCGGAGAGCAATTTTGTTGTCATTTTTTTTATTTTTCCCAGTTTCAGTATTAATAATTTGCCAGGTAGTTTTTATTTTATTATCTGACAATCTAAGCTTTTCACTTATATAATTTGATTTAGCCTGCATACATACTTTTTTAAATAATTTTGAATATAATCCGACATATTTTTTAAAGTTGACATCAGGTGTATAGGACCTTTTGTCATATAACTCATACAAAATTTCCCTACTACGTCTAATGCCTTTAGTGGCCCAAGCACTAAATTTTATTTTAGAGTTAATTTTAATAGTTTTAATTTTACATACTTGGTCAAACTCTTTACGTATAATTTTAAATAATGATGAGTACATGTCGTTTGGACTGCCATCAAGTGTAAAAGTATCTATTTTTGATTGTACATTACTGTTAAATTGACCGAGGATTTTCTTAGATAACGGCCTAAAAGTTATTAATCTACTGGTTTTGTCTACAGCATGTTCTAATTTCACTAATTGGCATTTATGGTCAGATCTAACCCCTATCTTTATACCTTTTTCAAGTACTTCGAAGTTTGTTATGATATTGTCAATACAACTCGAAGTTTCAGACGTAATTCTAGTAGGCTCCGAGAACAAACATGTAAAATTAAATGAGCCGAATAAAGACACAAACCTACACTTATCAACCGAATCAACTAGTAAATTAATATTAAAGTCCCCACAGACTAGAACTTTTTTATTACTTTTAATTTTATTTAAAATATCCTCCATTGTTGATAAAAATAGCGAAATATTTGATGAAGGAGGTCTATAGACACACAATATGACATAGGAATTTGTTTCCGCACATGCGACCTCACACACTCGTTCAACCGAGAGGCAAGAGATATCCTTTCTTTCCCTAAATGTGATATGATCACGAACTAGAATTAAGGAACCTCCACCTTCCGCCGAAATCCTGTTAAACGAGCTGGCGACCCTGAAACCATTCACATTGAAATTCATAAGGTGCGCCTTCAACCAGGTCTCTGTGAAACATAATATACTAATGATACCGAAACAACTATGCTCTCAATACATACTTGTAATTTTTTTTTTTTTGTTTCATCGATTCAAGGCAATCACAGGCATCACCAAATGAAGTTTTGGATATCTTCCCGCCGCGCCGTTCGACGTAGCTAAAGTTGCCTCCTACCGGGAATTATATAAATCCTTGACGAAGAACCGTTTTCAACAGGCTTCCAAAGGCTGAAAAGAGTAGGCAAGAGAGACTTTTGGATTACCACAACACTAGACTTTTATTAATGTGTTGTCAGGGTTATGTGTGTGAACTTTGACAGCTGGATGTAATAATTTATTATTAAGATGAGTTAGACATAAATCCGCGTTGGCATATTGCGGTTTAGCAAATAAAATACCTTCTCAAACCTTATGGATAACTTTCAAATATGCGCGTTTGATTATGTATTTCATCAGCTTCGAAGTACTATTACTAACTACAAATACACACGAAGTTTCAAAAAGTCAACGTACGTGCCCTGGGGTCGAACATGCGACCTCTGACTCGACAGGCCGTTCCGGTCTCAACCATTTGTTGAGTATTTTGAAATTGAGGGTTCTACGAAAAGTAATAGTACAATTAATATAATGTTTTAAATCGTCGCGTAGCAACGACTCAAGGTTACCAGCGCGTTGAAATCTTTTACTTGAGCTGTTAATTTGTACGCTTGAAGTTAAAATTATCGGATATTATCGTCATTAATTAGGTCATCGCTATTCGTTATCGACTGTTTTTTAAATTTATGTAAGCTAATTGGATACTAATATATACATGTTAAGAAGGATTTCACGATGTACAAAAAAATACAAAAAAAAATCGCTTTATTTTGCAAGATTTTTAATTGCCCTGTGTCTGAAGTCACTAAAACTATCACCCGGCTTTGTTTTCAGTAGTAGTCTTGTTAAATCCTATAACTAATCGTCACTACACAAATATACTCATACTATTGGAGACTACAGCTTCATCAATGACGATTAGAAATAATAAATAAAAAAGCCAAATAAAGAAGAAAGTGAAGAGAGTTTTCTGTCTACGCATATTTTTTATGTTTCTGATTATTATGTAATGCAGCTAGTTTTTCTAAGCATATTAAGCTATCCCTTACAAGTCACGTATAGTGCAACTCATGCAGAATAACTTTATTCCTTGGTTGTACTTTCATTTCGTTTTTTTAGTTTGATTACTGTTCTGATTTAAAAATTTTGGGAGTACTTAGCTATAAAATATACGTCCCACTGCAGGGCACGGGCCTCGTCTACAATCGACAGTACGATTGAGAGTAGTTGAGCTATGGCCCAACGTGCTTGCGAAAAAATATAACTTACTATAGGTATGCCGAGTTTCATTAGAAAAAACTCGTCGTAATATTTTTGTGAAAAAAAGGGATGGGTATGCATTATGCATATTTTACTCGTATTTGGCAACACTAATTTCAGGAAATCAAAAGTTTCTACAGATCTCTTTCTTTGTTAGAGACAAGATAGACGAAGTCCACTGCTGAACATAAGACTTCCCCCAAAGATCCCCACATTGACTTGTTGGAAGTGGCCTCCATTCAGCGACATCCTGCAACCTTAAACAGGTCGTCCGTCCTTTATAGGCATCCGAAAAGTTTCTAGTGAGACTTATTTTAACACAACTAAAGAATAAAAATATTTTTCTTAAGTCTGTAGAAAAATAAATGATATGAAAATTTCCCACAGTATATTACTATTCTCCGACGATAAATCTTCTTAACTAGTAGGATTTGTCAATAAATTTACCCAGCTGTGTAGTAGCAAACATTATGGTGAAAACTTAGAATAAATTTGAATATGGTTTTCCCCGTATAGTAATGCCAGATGTAGGCTTGTCGCATCTCTTAAACTGAAGATAATACAAGTTTTTTTATTCAATTGTAAAGGTAAACATCCACGACAGCGTAGCTTATCGTAATCTAGTTATGAAAGTACATTGGAAAAAAACTTACGTACCTAAATCAAATTCTCATAAGCCAATTCGTGGACTATGACCTAACTTTCTCAATAGCAGAGGAGGCCTGTACCCAGCTGTGGGACATATATTGGCTTAATTATTATTATTTATTAAAGCACATAACTATAAATTAATATGGAAACTCTTTAGCTGATGACGTAATGTTTAGCAGACAGCAATCCATATTATGCTATTCACATTATACAGGGTTTTTTTCTGACACCTTCATAGCATGGTCACGATACATTATCATGATGATGACACATAATGTACGATGAGTGAATTCACAAGGATAGCTTAATGGGTAATTTGTTATACTAAATAAGTTATTGAAAGATTGGCGATACTACAAGTACAGCATTGGGATAAATTCTGTAAGTGGTATTGGTTAGAAAATAAATATAAATTATAGTGGATAGAAACCCTAATAGCCGTGGGAAGTAGTAAGGGGGGAGGGGGGGGACGTCATCACACGTAACTCGTATAAATCCGACTGAGTAACCGCACAGATGCGCAATACGTGCGCGCAATGACAACGCGACGGTGTTGCCATATTACGATAATTAACAGAATTTGTGTAAATAAATACATTTCAAGTAGAAGGTGTGACAGACTTGATGACAACTCACTGTGGACATAACTTCTAAAACTTGTTATTATTACTATTACGGACGTTATGACATGTTACTAGTCTGTAAGAAATCATTGATATGATAAGAATAAAAAGTAAGCAAATATGTACTTACTTGTTTCTCTATTGCATTCAGTGGAACGATAATATTTATACTCGTATGATATAAATACAAGGAACACTACTTGCCTATTTTTAATTTTATTAGAATAATCAATATATCACTTAGTAGAAAGACTTACAGCAATTGCCTCAGAAATATCTCGAGAACACTAGCCGCAATTTGGTCACTCTCTTTCATATTCCCGTGCCTATTTAAGCCGCCAAAGAAAATATATTGACAGTTCATGGCATACGTATAGAACACATGGCATAGGGCGTATACATAATTGTAATTATTACTTGCAGAAAATCATTACTTCCTACAAACCGTTGCCCGATATACAATATGTCTTTCAAAACGAACATTCAGGCAATTTTGATTGCCCGACATTTAAATAATCTTACCTGCTATATTATTAAAACCATAGAAAGAACTGATTTTACCACCTTAACTTAATTATCAATAAGGCCTGCTCCACCAGTCACCAAGGTTGCGTCACCACACCTGAATCTCCTAGACCTCTCACCCAATATCCAACATCCGAGGTGTTTTCTAGATCAGCTAATATTTATTCCCATATTTAGGGTGTGTGAAGCAACACAGCGCTCGAGTCATCGGCCGCTCTCATGTGCGAAAAGTAAAAGTAGCATTCGAAGTACATATACAATAGATACTGCGTCGTATACTCTCTTTAAAATACTAATATAGGATCCTCTCCAATCACGTGTTTATGCGTGAGAAATTGTAGAATTATGTTACGCAATGCTATTTATATTTATTTATTTATTAAAATGTTATCCATTTATATTTACTTATTAATATTTCCCACAATGAATACACATAACATTAATATAAAGTAAGTTAATTATTAGTGTGTTTTCTCGATTATAGGAATCACAAAAAGCTCAGAGAATGCTCCCCACAAATTATTTTTTATTTCTACCTATCCTCTTTTCACACCAAACGTAACCTCCATTAATAATTTATTCTATACAGATTATAGAAGTACACATGTATTAATACTTCAATTTATTTTATGTTCATTTATGTTTTTGTTACCAATGTAAATGTTTTTATTGCTCTAATTAGTAGATGCCAGTGGCACTGGCAAGGCAGTGAACTGTGAGGTCTGGGATTCGCATTCCAATAGACATTTCACTTTATGTAAGAGTTTCCATTTGAAATATTTCATGTGAGTTGCCCAGATCTGGAACGTGTGGTAATATCAATAAGTTTGTCCTTATCACATTTTAATGGAAATAATCCTAATCTCTTATCTCAGCCTACCCTTTTCTAGATGAATGCGTGAACAAAATTTATAAGCAGTACGCAATTTTTTTCCTTACCAAATAGGTTTAAGATTGTATACCGGGTATCTCAAGACTGCTACCGAAAACGAAGCCGGGTGGTAGTTTTAGTGACTACAAACCCAATGCAACTAAAAATTTCGCAAAGAAACGCGACAATTATTTATTTTATTTATTTATTTATAAACTTTATTGTACACTAGAAAAAATACAATAACAGAAATTAAAACAATATTAAAAATAAGTACAATCGGCGGCCTTATTGCACTAGGCAATCTCTTCCAGGCAACCTTTGGATGGAGATAAGACACAGGAGAGAGAAATGGCAGTCTAGGGTGTATGATGAAAAAAAAGTATATACCAACAAATAAACAAATTAAAAACACAAAATAAAAGTAAAACATACATATAAATATGTACAACATACATACATATATACATATACAAAATAGACATAAAATATACTTAATAAATATATACATAATAAATTATTTTTAAAGATTTTTTTAATATCGTCATTTTTGGGTGGTAAATCCATAGTTTTTGTTAAAATAATAATTTAAACACTTTTACACCTTAGATTATTTATAAATAAAAGGGTATACACTATTATTTTATGAAAAAAATGTATTTACCACCCAAATATGGTCATAGGAAAAAAAATTTAAAAAAAAATTGTCACTGTTTTTTGCAACGTTTTTTATTGTATTGTGTCTGAAGTCACTTAAACTACCACCCGGCTTCGTTTTCAGTAGCAGTCTTGATATACCCTGTATATTACACAATTCATATGTAATATACATGCTATAGCAAAATATTATGTTGTGATATACTAATAAGATTATATCCTGCTAAATGCAAAGCATGCATGTACTCGTATGTAATTTCCTTAGTAATTTCACGACATATAATTTGGGACAATGTTATGATGGTTAAGTAAACGATGCCACCTTTTTTTAACTACAATGTATGAAAAATGTAAACACATTACGGCCACCTCAATATACCATATCAAGACTCTTCAAGTACCGAAGTTGCAAATACCTCATACAAAATCTGCGGCCGATAAAAAACTACGAATTCCAGAAATCCGGTTATTTGGAAATTCTATCTTAAAAGTTAATGATGCAAAATCGTACATATGTATAGGAATCCGAATTAGAAAAGTGTCTTGAGTAATGCCATTACTCAGTAGTAAGACGCACTTAATAGAAAAACATATCCTATCAGTCCTTAAAATGATCAGAACATTAATAAATGTATGGGTTTTAACCTAAAATTCCTTTTTAAATTCAAGGACCTAATCATAATACATTATATAGGACCTAATGTTGCAAGTAAAGGTTTGTATTAAGTCCAATAAAATTAGTATATTGGCACCTTTTCAAGGACGCTTGATACTTCGTTACTTTCAGTATTTAAGAAATGTGACCTTAAGCTTAACAATAAACATCTACTTTCGAATATTTTTCATAACCAGAAACCATTTAACGGATAAAAAAAATATTATATATTATGAAATTATCTATATCTATACATATAAATAAAATTTAAGTGTCTGTTTTAAAAGTGAAAATAAAAAAAAATGTCCAACTACATATCGTTATATACACGATACCTGTGCCGAAAATGATATTTAATTTTTTTTTGTGTGTCTGTCTGTCTGTTTGTTCCGGCTAATCTCTGAAATGGCTGGACCGATTTTGACGGGACTTTTTTTTGTCAGGTAGCTGATATAACCAGGAGTAACTTAGGGTACATTTATTTTAGAAAAAATCTTTTATTTTAGAAAAATAAAGTAATGTTGCAATGCCCGCGCGCAGCTCACGAGCATACCACTGGGCCGTTACGTCGGGCGCCTCCCACCACTTCTCCCACCAACGAATGAATATTACATTTACAAAATATTGTATATAAAGAAATTTTTCAATAAAGCTAATACAAAAATCTGAAAATAAATGTGTAACGGGAGTTTACGGCCGCTCGCTAAGAGATGGCGCCACAGTATGGACATAAAAGTGCAAAAACCATAAAAAAAACTAAATAAACTAATTCACTTGTTTGTTAAATTCCACGCGGACGAAGTCGCGGGCACAGCTAGTAAAATATAAAATAAGTTGATATTTACAACGAATATATTTGCATAATCAACAAAAGACCTTGATAAATTAATAAATTAAAAATATGTTAATTATTATGTAACAGGCCAATAAAAATAAGTCAAAATAGCTGAATTGACGCATACCACAATTGGGCTGAAATGAAATGAAAATATTTATTGAATCCATAAAATGTCATACATTGTTTAGATTCAGTCCTTAGATTATATGACGAGTATATAATCTAAGGATTCAGTCACTTTTTTTTTCACTACCACCCGGTTCACAAGGCTGTTTTCGCCAGAGAAGAACGGGCAAGAAACTCTAGCGTTGCTCTTTTCAAAATAAGTTTACAATACAGTGATTATACAGGATTTGCTTTTTTTTTGAATTTTTTTTTTTTGAAGAGGTGTGCTCCTGAGTTGGCTCCGATCTTAACGCGTCTTTTTCGGCACTCCTACTTCTTAGGCGTAGTCCCGGCTTCGTGGAAGACAGCATTAGTGCATCCGATACCTAAAAAAGGCGAGCGCTCGAATCCTTCCAACTACAGGCCCATAGCCATTACCTCCTTGCTCTCGAAGACAATGGAATCCATTGTCAACAGCCAACTCCTTGGGTACCTTGAGGATCATCAGCTATTAAGTGACCGTCAATACGGTTTCCGTAGGGGCCGCTCGGCTGGTGATCTTCTCGTGTACCTAACACATAGATGGTCGAAGGCAATCGAGAGTAGGGGGGAGGCGCTGGCCGTTAGTCTGGATGTAGCGAAGGCCTTTGATAGGGTCTGGCACAGAGCGCTTCTGTCGAAGCTTCCTTCCTACGGGCTTCCCGAGAAGTTGTGCAAATGGCTAGCTAGCTTTCTAGCGGACCGGAGCATCAAGGTCGCTGTCGACGGTGCATGCTCAGATCTCAAGTCCGTGAACGCTGGTGTCCCACAAGGCTGTGTGCTATCTCCCACGCTATTTCTTCTGCATATTAATGATATGCTGCAAATTAGCGGCATACATTGCTATGCGGATGACAGCACGGGTGATGCCTTATATACCGGCCGAGCTAATATTTCTCGGGAAAACGTCAATGAGTGCCGAAACAAACTTGTGTCTGAAGTCGAGTCCTTACTATCCAGAGTCTCGGATTGGGGCCGACATAACTTGGTTGAATTTAACGCCTCAAAAACACAAGTTTGCGCATTTACCGCAAAAAAATCGCCTTTCGTCGTATCACCTCAATTTCAAGACACTCCTCTAAACGCCACAGCCAGCATCGGAATTCTTGGTGTCGAGATATCGAGTGACGTCCAGTTCCGCGGTCACCTTGAAAGTAAGGCCAAATTGGCCTCAAAGAAGCTTGGTGTGCTCAACAGATCGAGGCGATATTTCACGTCGGGTCAACGTATGCAACTTTATAAGGCGCAAGTTCGGCCCCACGTGGAATACTGCTCCCATCTTTGGGCAGGGGCACCCCAGTACCAGCTTCTTCCTTTCGACCGCATTCAACGTCGGGCTGCTCGAATCATTGACGATCAGGTTCTCTCCGACCGGCTTGATCCTTTGGCTTTGCGTAGAGATGTAGCTTCGCTCTGCATTCTCTATCGCATGTACCACGGGGAGTGTTCTCAAGAATTGTTCGGACTTATCCCTGCTGCAGAGTTCCGCCACCGTACAACACGACAAACCTCCAAATACCACCCACATCACCTTGGAGGTTGGAAATCTACTACAGTACGTTTTTCCCGGCACTTTCTCCCACGTACTATAAATCTGCCAGCGGCATCATTCCCGGACAGATACGACCTGGCGACCTTCAAAAAACGAGCGTATTCCCACCTCAAAGGCCGGCAACGCATCTCCATGCCCTATGGTGTTGCAGATGTCCATGGGCGGCGGTGTTCACTTACCATCAGGTGAACCGCATGCTTGGTTGCCACCTATAATACAAAAAAAAAAAAAAAAAAAAAAATTTGCAATTCAGAGCAGTTTATAAATAATTTATAATAATAAATAATTTATAATTTTACTGTACGGCCGAGTGTTATGTTTCATTCCCAAGCCTTACTATCTTCTAAGTATTCTGAAATTGTATAGTATGCCTTATTACACAACTGTCGTTTTATAATAGATTTAAATTTATTTGTAGTTAAGGCTTTTATGTTAGTGGGAACTTTATTATAGAAATGTATACAGTAACCCTTAAAAGATTTGCTAATTTTGTGGAGCCTCGTCTTATGACTGACTAGATTATTTCTATTTCTAGTATTTCTTTCATGAATATCGCTAACCTTTTGAAATTGTTCTATATTCTTGTGGACATACATTAGATTAGCAAATATAAATTGTGATGCTACTGTCATTATATTTATTTCCTTGAATTTTTCTCTCAGCGATTGCCTGGAGCCTAACGAATAAATAGATCTTATGGCTCGCTTTTGAAGAACAAAGATGGTATTAATGTCAGCAGCACCACCCCATAGCAAAATTCCGTAACTCATTAGGCTATGAAAGTAAGCAAAATAGACCAATCGAGCCGTATCAATGTCAGTCAATTGGCGAACCTTGCCCACTGCAAAAACTGCAGCACTCAGTTTTTTAGCTAGCGCAGTTATGTGGGGACCCCATTGAAGCTTATGATCCAATGTAATTCCCAAGAACGTAGTAGTCTCCACAAGGCTCAACACATCCCCATTCATAAAAATGTCGGCATTAACTTTTTTGACATTAGGTGTTACAAACCGAATACATTTCGTTTTTTGACTATTCAACAGTAAATTGTTAATGCCAAACCAATGTACTATTTTTGAGAGAGTGTGGTTTACTTCGTCAAGAATTGATTGATGTCGTTTAATTTAATTTAAACGACATCAATCAATTCTTGACTGGCTTGTCTGAGAAGTGAGAGGCCGCGGGTTCAATTCCGAAAGCACCAACAACTTCAAATGGATCTCTGGGTGACTCTACGACAAATAAATAAATAACGCCCAACAGTCACATACATAGTCCTGACCCCACACTAAGATCGAGTCTTGTGTCGTGGGTATCAGGAACTACGAGAGACTTTTCGGTCTCACAAACACCCAGACCCGAGAGAAATATTTGTGGGCCGCACAAACATTTCTCTCGGTGCGAGGATCGAACCCGCGGCCTTTCTCTGTGTAGGCTAATATCAATAGTGATATTTTTATGGCACGAGTAGAGGGTGGGGGAAGGATGGGGTTAGATAGGTTGAAAGACGTTGTAAAAACAATGTAAATTCCTATGGGTGTGGAAGTGCTAATAAGTTTAGGAAGGCCCGTTAAAGGTTGATTGAAGCACTGTGTTCAAATCAAAACTTGAAAATTCCCGCCATTTGTTTAAAAGATAGATGGCATTCTGTTTTGTATCACAGACTTTGGTATTAAATAATAGGGATACGTAATATAGTTTCATGAATATTCATTTAACACGTAATTGCATTACATTATTCCTATGCAATTAAGTATTAAATAAACTGAATGCACCAGCATTGCACCAGGCATTAATATTGTTAATAAAACGCATATTCATCACTAAGCAATAGTGACATTTGTCATTTTTGTTGACGTAGAACAAAAGTACCAAGTTTTTCTAATTTCGATCGTAATTCTTTCAATTAAGATTGAGAATAGAGTATCAAGCCACAGACATGGATATTATCGTGGTTCACAACAAATCCAACCGAATAAACATGTTCTTTTCATCATTTTCGTTATCAATGAATTTAAATCAATACGAAGTTAATTATAATTGTAGATAAGAGTCATTGTACGTTACCTAATAGTTTGAACATTTGTTAAGCCGTAAGACAGCAGAAAAAAATTACAATGGCTAGTTTAATACCAAAGAAGTTTGTATTATTCGCAAAATTATCTAAAAATGCGAATAACAGCACGAAAAGACTTGCATCGCATTTTATTTACTTCCCAGACAAGGAAAAACCAGTTGAAGGTAATTCTTATTTCCTTTTTATATTCATATTAATAAATATTACTCACTATTTACATATATTTTATGTGGAATATGCATTTTCTCATAGTTTTTCTTCTTGCACTACTGCATGAATTAAACATCTTAAGATTTAGTACAGGGTTTTAAAATCTAGTTTCTCTCTTCGACCAAAGCTGTAACTTGGTATTACAGTTTATTTTTATGCCTAAAATATAAATAGATTCAAATTGACCTCTTACAGTTTCTTTGCAAGAGGTGTATTATGTTTAACCATGGATTTCCTGTGATTTGCTCGGACTGAGGATGATTCAGTATCATTCAATTTCCAGGAGAGACAACAAAGATGAACATGATGCAAGCCATAAACAATGCAATGGACATCACATTGAAAAATGATGAAACTGCCGTGCTGTTCGGAGAAGATGTTGGCTTCGGAGGAGTGTTTCGATGCGCTTTGGGGCTACAGGTGAATTTAAATACCACTTATTTTATATTAATGATTTAGTAGACATGATGTAGTAGAAGTGCGTGGTGGCCTGTTGGTAAACGGACTAGAAGCGACTGCCAACATGTTATCAGTGGTCCCGGGTTCGAATCCCAGGGCACACCTCTGACTTTTCGGAGTCATGTGTGAATTGATAGTCAATCAGCACACACTAAAACGGTGAAGGAAAACATTGTAAGGAAACCTGCATACCATAGCGATTTATAAAAAATTCTATGGTATGTAAGTCCGCCAACACACACTAGGCCAGCGTGGTGGACTATATGGCCTAACCACTCTCAATCGTACTATCGATTGTAGAGTATGCCCGTGCCCTGCAGTGGGACGTATATATACTGATACTGATATAGTAGACATAAATCTTAGTTGGAATCCTTAGAATATAATTTAATTCACATTTATTTACAACATATATTTGTTTTTTTTTATAATAAAGTTGTTCTTTATTCTTAAAGAATATAGATTTAACTAGTCCATAAAAACATTCTTATGAACTAAGTACTATTTTAAGGATAAAATTCACAACAATAAGATTTCTTAGTTATACAACATTATATTTGCTTTTATATGTTACATAATATTCCAATATGATTACTTTAAAATAATTACTAATTTACTCATGATATATCCTTGATTTTTCGTAGTCTGATGCAGATAACACATTTATTTTAATGTGTAATATTTTGTATATATATTTACAGGATAAATACGGCAAGGACCGTGTGTTCAACACTCCTCTGTGTGAGCAAGGTATTGCCGGCTTTGGAATAGGTCTAGCCACAGCAGGAGCAACCGCTATAGCAGAGATACAGTTTGCTGACTACATATTCCCAGCTTTTGATCAGGTCAGTCATTATAACATACTCAGTATTGTAATATGTATAGTGGTATTTACATTTTAATGCTGCCAGTCAATTTAAAGAAATTAAAGGATATCTAACAGGCAGTTATTTTGCAACATTCAACATTAAATAAATGGCAGAAGTCCTAATTCGACAACTTTTTTGCTTCTTGCCTGTTTTGTGAATGTAATTACTTCATACCTATGTGCAAAAGCGCTACCAACACACCCACGTTTCGCCTTATGTGTTCCGTTCCAAGATGATAGGACCAAATTGGACGCAAATTCTCGATTTTGGGCTGATAATTTAAAAATCCAATATCATTTTGTTGGATTCGGGACTCAAACCCGAGATCTCAACATTGTAATCTTACTGTAGTACATTTGTGCCACCGAGGCAGTTTTACGAGTACTGCTAGCTAGCATGCAAATATGTTGTACCAGCACCAGGCCAGCATGGTGGAATATATGGCCTAAACTATGGCCTAATCGCACTCTCTTGTGTCAAAGGCTTGTGTCCTGTAGTAGGACGTGCTTGATACAGTATCTTGAGACAGTCCCGGCATCATACCCGTCACTACAACTCCTGTAAGCCAGGATCAACAGTGGCATGCATTGTAATGACATCGAGCATTGAAGCTCGCCGAGTATCCGGGAATGTCAACTTGTCTTTAATCCGCATGAAGCATAAAGTAAATAATATGATTGTAAGTACAGTACAGTACTGTATAGTACAGTACGGTACGGTATAGTACAATACAGTCCAGTGGTGATATACATACAGTATGTGTTGCAAAATCCTGAATTGCAAATCCTGTATAATCACTGTATTGTAATCTTATTTTGAAAAGAGCAACGCTAGAGTTTCTTGCCCGTTCTTCTCTTCACAGCCTTGTAAACCGGGTGGTAGTGGAAAAAAATATTTTTATTTCATTTCATTACAGTACGATACGGTACGGTAAGGTGCGGTACGGTACGGTACGGTACAGTAATCATACAGCATGTGTTGTACTGTGTGTAGTTAGTGAACGAGGCAGCGAAGGCCCGGTACAGGTCTGGCGGCAGGTTCCCGTGCGGCGCGCTCACAGTGCGCGCGCCGTGCGGCGCGGTGGGGCACGGCGGACTCTACCACTCGCAGAGCCCCGAGGCGTACTTCGCGCACACGCCGGGGCTCCGGGTAACATTATACCACTAGATGTTCAACTTACATCCCCATATCCAATAGACAATACACATCCCTATATTCAATAGACAATACACATCCCTATATCTAATAGCCAATACACATCCCTATATCCAATAGACTATACACATCCCTATATTTAATAGACAATACACATCCCTTTATCAAATAGACAATGCCAATGTTTACGGGTACACCAATACCACTATATCTTCAATTTACATTTCCATTTCCAATCGCTCCTGGACTCCGGGTGCCACTTATATCTTCAACTTATATTCCTATCCCCAATTGGAAATATCAATCTTTGTAATTACACTAGACAATTAAATTTGAACATTTTTGTCACATTTTTTTATTGCAGTGGATGGTAAGACGTCTATGCCATTCGCCTGATGGTAAGCGATACGATGGTTCATGGAAAGTAGCAAAATGGCATTTCATTGCGCTCGCCATCTTGATACATAAGATGTTATGTAACTCTCAATATATCCATTAATTACTCTGGCTATAATGTCCTTTGAACCGAAACACAACAGTGCATTTACACTGCTGTTTAGCGGAATAAATAGACATAGCGGTGGTACCTACTCAGGCTGCCTCTCACATATGGGAGACCTACCACCAGTAAAACCTTTAAACAAGTATTACGATTGTCAGCCATGTCAAAAAATTTGTAAATAAAGTTGCTTAGTAAATATTAGAGGATGAAATACAGTACACAGTGCAAGTTTCTACCACTTCTTCCCAAAATGCTACTATCCCTATCACATGTAACTAGTAATTGCAATCGCCAATCGCCATCTTCACGATCAACGATTATCAGCAACAAGTTTCAGATTAAAGTTGCTAAGTAAAGATTAGTAGGCGGAATATTCGTATAAACAATTTGAGGAAATCGCTCGATGCACAACACAAATTGATATGAAAACCCTAAGGGAAGGCTTATGATCTGCAGTAAACTTTACTCAATGGGAATTGCGATATGGTCACATGTACTATTTATTTTTATTTGTTTTATTAAATCACTATGTAACTAGAGATGCACAATAAAAAGTATAAATAAATAACCCTTATGTGGCTAAAGATAAAAAAGATCATAATGTATTTTTCGATTTAATCAATCACTGTAGTAAAATTGTAATTTGAAATCCCTTGCCTAATGCCTGCTATCGCTATTAGCCATAACAGTTTTGATAATAAGCCAATTGCCACAGTGACATTATAAAAAAAAATACACCCAAAAGTCACATACATAGTCCTCACCCCATACTAAGATCAAGTCTTGTGTAGTGAGTATCAGGAACTACGAGAGACTTTTCGGTCTCATAATGACCGAGACGCGAAACAAATATTTGGGATCGAACCCGCGGCCTCTCGTTTCACATTCGTCGTCCACCAACTGCGCCATGGAGGCTGTCATAATTGATGTATTTGCAGGTGGTAGTACCACGAGGTCCCATAACGGCAAAAGGTTTGCTCCTGTCGTGCATCAAAGAGCGCGACCCTTGCGTGTTCCTCGAGCCGAAGATCCTGTACCGTTCTGCTACTGAGGAGGTACCAGTTGAAGACTACACACTGCCTTTGGGAAAGGCTCAGGTTTTGCAAGAAGGTAAAACGCTAACTGTATCAATAATTATGCCGATGATTCTTAGTGAAATTATCCAAAGTATTCTTCCAAAGTGTGATTAGAATGTTAATACTATAAATTTCCGCATTTTGAATAATATAACTATAGGTACATTGCTTAATTAAGTTTACAAAAGTCAATAAGTTATTAGGAAAATGTATTGGCATGGTGAATTGATGTGAAAAACATTGATAACTCGCCTACACATTCTTTGTACAAATTAACTAATTTACACGAGATGTTACTCGCGTCGAAGATACGATTATCGTAAGGAGATACAAGTTGCATCGTGTAAAGTGTAAACATTTGTCATAATACGAAAATCGAAAACGATAATATACGATTCTCGCCTATTAAATTACGAATGACAGTTTTTTTTTCAACGCTCAACGCCGGAGGCATGGAGCAGGAGCGTGGTGGTCTTGTTCTTCAAAAAAGGTGATAACACTTTGCTGAAGAACTACAGGCCAGGGGCGTGCACTCCTTGTAGGCAGAAATGCAGTGCTTTACTTGCCATTCACAGATATTTTATTATAACGTTCGTACGTTTTAGATTACTTTAATTTATAGTAAATAAATGAATAAACAAAATATAATAACTTAAAAACGCCTAATATTTTATAAATAGCACCTATTTGCAATCACGCAAACATTATGGTTGCCACGCGAAAAGCAAGAGGCGCTGCAAAGCAAATTAATGTACCTAATCAACCAAGTCATGCCGCCGCGTCCCGCATTACATTTGTTTGCATGTGTGTAGTAATTTTGGTGTCCGTGCACAGTCGCAAACGCACACACCCATGAATATTGAAAGCCGCGACTCCTGCGGCAGGCCTCGGGAGTTCGGCAGTTGTCGGGAGTAATCGTAAATGTTCGTTGCCTATAATCCGAGTAAAATTAATAGGCTGGAATCTAATAAATCACCTATGCACATTATGCATTTTTGGTTAGTAAGGTTTTATTTGTTTAAATAGAAATGTTTTGTGTTTCGCGGGGGCCATTTTGCTTTTTTTATGAGTTTTTGCATTGTTTACTATTTTATACTAGTATGTTTGTAAAAAAATAGATTTCTTAACGGATTTTTCATTTTAACATTTGAAAGTGTGTACATTTAACAGTTTATTACTAAGTTTCGATATTACTTATAGTCATTTGCTTTTACTAGTGTGTTTGTTTATTTTTTTTAAAAGTTATTTGATTGCGAGGTTTGTGTTAAAAATGTATGTTTATCAAATGAATGAATGAGGTGGCCGGAATCTTGCGTTTATTTACATCGGGATAGGTATCGTAATCTCAACTAACCGGAACCTTGAATATGTGAAAATTGAAAGCTGACTAGGTGAGTTTTTTTTATTTTACTTATTAGAATTTCTTCCGCCGCGACGATCAATCGGTGTTTAGTCTGCGTTGCCGTAGAATAGAAGATGGACATGAATAGTAGTACATCTAAGACTTGTTATGTTGGCATGGTTTCCGACTTAGAGAGCCGTCGCGTGGCTATGGCTATGCTAAAAAAAACTATAAAAGAAAAGTTTTTGTGACCGAGTACTCCGCCGCATACCCAGTGTCATAATCCTGTGCACGCCGCTGCTACAGGCCCATCTCGCTTCTGAGCCATGTCTATAAGTTGTTTTCGAGGGTCATCACAAATCGTCTCGAACGCAGGTTTGATGACTTCCAGCCTCCCGAACAAGCCGGTTTCCGAAAATGCTTTAGTACCATAGACCACATCCATACGCTTCGGCAAGTTATACAAAAAACCGAGGAATATAACTTGCCGCTTTGTTTAGCGTTTGTGGACTATGAGAAAGCCTTTGATTCGATCGAGACTTGGGCTGTGCTACAGTCTCTCCAGCGGTGCCATATCGACTATCGGTACATCGAAGTGTTGAAGTGTATATACAACAACGCCACCATGTCGGTCCGAGTACAAGATCAGAGTACGAAGGCAATTCCACTACAGAGAGGCGTGAGACAGAGAGATGTCATATCTCCGAAACTGTTCACTGCCGCGCTGGAAAATGCCTTCAAGCTCTTGCAATGGAAAGGATTCGGCATCAACATCAACGGAGAGTATATCACTCACCTTCGGTTTGCCGACGATATTGTAGTCTTGGCAGAATCGCTGGAAGACCTTAGCACTATGCTCGAAGACCTCAATCGAGTCTCCCAACAGGTGGGTCTTAAAATGAACATGGACAAAACGAAGATCATGTCGAATGTCCATGTTGTGCCCACCCCCATCGGTGTTGGGGGCTCGACTCTTGAAGTTGTTGACGAATATGTCTATTTAGGACAAGTGGTCCGATTAGGCAGGTCCAACTTCGAGAGAGAGGTCAATCGTCGAATCCAACTCGGTTGGGCAGCGTTCGGGAAACTACGCGACGTCTTCTCGTCCAAAATACCTCAGTGCCTTAAATCGAAAGTCTTCGATAGTTGTGTGTTGCCAGTGATGACTGCGTGCACCGAGACGTGGCCTCTCACTATGGGCCTTATTAGGAAGCTCAAAGTCACTCAACGAGCTATGGAGAGGGCTATGCTCGGGGTTTCCCTACGAGATCGAATCAGAAATGAGGAGATCCGTAGGAGAACTAAAATAACCGACATAGCCCACCGGATTAGCAAGTTGAAGTGGCAATGGGCAGGGCACATAGCGCGGAGATCTGATGACCGATGGGGTCGGAAAGTGTTCGAATGGAGGCCGCGTATCGGAAAGCGCAGCGTAGGACGTCCACCCACAAGATGGTCCGACGACCTGGTTAAGGTCGCAGGACGTCGCTGGATGCAGGCTGCCTCCAACAGGTCTCTGCGGAAATCATTGGGGGAGGCCTATGTTCAGCAGTGGACTTCCTTTGGCTGATGGATGGATTGCAAAGTATGGCGAGACGAGCATGCCGTTCGCCTGATGGTAAACGATACTACCGCTCATTAACAATGACAAAACCAAAACACTTTGAATTACAAAGCAATGCTTGGCATTCCTCTGCGCACGCCATCCTGACACATAAGATATTAAGTCTCAATATGAACAGTAGTTACTCGGGCTGCAATGTCCTTCAATTCGAAACGCAACAGTGCATTTACACTGCTGTCTGGCGGGAGAAATAGACATTGCGGTGTGTTTAATTAATATTTTCATTTTCATCTAATATTACAACGTTTGTTAATTGCAGGTGATGCGGCCACCCTTATAGCGTGGGGTACACAAGTACACGTGTTATTGGAAGTGGCACAAATGGCCCAAGAGAAACTAGGCATCAAGTGTGACGTCATCGACCTGCAGTCCATACTGCCCTGGGACGAAGAGACTGTGTGCAATGTAAGTAGATACGTCACTAATAATCGCATAGAATATTCTCGAAGTAAAAAAATATAGGACTTATCAAATTCTCACGTTCTTTTTTACTGGAATGACATAGTAACTAAACAAACCGATGGTTAGTACTATTCAGTCCAGATTGATAATTGAAAGATGTGTCACCGTTATTTCTTGCTGATCGAAATAATAGGGTATTTGACGTCATTATTATAGTATTTTTCAAACGATATATGGATACCGTAAAAATCTTTGGGTCCATACCCCAACTCTAACAAAGATTTTTTAAATGCATTCATAATTAAACAAGTAAGAAGCCTTAAAAATCTTGTTGGAGTTTAGAGAATTAGTAAAAGAAAAAAATGTAAACAAAACTAGTGACGTCACATTAAGATGTACCCACTACACTACACTCTTTAATTGAAAATACAAATATTTGCCTCACGTTACAAGCTAAGTTAATACTGTTCAGCAAAAGTTTTATTTGAATGGTATTTATATTTGCGCGCAAAATAATACAAAAAATGCATCATAATCAAACGCCCTATAATGCTCTCTTGATTGTATCTGAATTCAATGAGAAAGAACGTGAATGCAACACATACATGAGTCACTGATGGGTAAAATGGTCGCTATCTAGGCACATAAGAAAATCTCACCCCTAATAGTAAAACACATTAGATTTAGGAATTATCTAGTTCATAGTTGCCATGTCACATGGAGCTAAAAAAATACTAAATTAGTATAGTAATTTCAATAATTTATAAATACTGCCTAGATAGCACCGTTGTACTACGGTATGATCGTAAAGCTTAAGGTCTCAGGTTCGAATCCCGGGGCGGGCAAACAGATATTAGTTTTGTCTATTGATTATCAGCCTGGATTCGGGAATTGTGGTCGATATGGCGCTAGGCTCGCTTCTATCTCGTTGAGGGACGAAACACACAAGGCGAAACGTGGGTTTCCTGGTAGCACTTTGCCTACCCCTTCTGGGAAGAAAGCGTGAGCTTATATATGTAGAAATGAAAATGATAACATTGTTTTTTTTCTTCTCTCTCAGTCGGTTAAGAAAACAGGTCGATGCCTGATATCTCACGAGGCTCCGTTGACGTCAGGATTTGGAGCAGAATTAGCGGCTACAATACAGGTAAATAACATTGTATTTACATAAAGCAAGTGTGCAAGTATTGGTATGATTCCTACGTGTTTATATATTTTGTTACACGAATGTAAAATGATGATGAGCGACTCGTCCAATTATTATTGTAAATCTAAGTTGTAAATTAAATAAGCAAATCACAAATATAACAACTAACCACCATACTATATTTGCCAAGTTGTACCTATGTACACAGTTTTCTTTTTGATGTGCCTGTTGTGTATAGGCACAAACAAAAAATAAAATAACAATCCACAATAATTCTCTCTCTGTCACTCTCTTCAGCCAAAGGAAGTCCACTACTGAACACACATTTCCAATAATAATTCACCAAGTAAAAATTATAGGACCGTTGTAAAATTGAGAGCTTACCGTAGTTAACCCAAAGCTGGTCGGCTCCTACGTTAATTGCAGTCCAATACACAAACCACCATGATAACACTTTAAAATAGTAAATTAATCACAAAACGATCGAAACCCGTCTAGAAATCAAGCGCAACATCATGATAACACTTCATAACACCAGGTTATACACAAAACTATCGAAAACCGACTAGAAATCAAGCGCGGTAGCGGAACGTGCATAGCGTTCGGAAGGGTACACGAGACTGACAGAATATTATCCAACGGTCAACAGGAAGGGAAAATATACGACTACCCTCCACCGAAATATATTTATGATGCATAATACGACACTAAAACTCATTGCACAATTGTTGAAATCAAATATGAAAATATGACTTAAAAAATATTCCTTCCCATAATACTTCCACCTCTTTATCCTTACTATTCAAATCATCGAAATGTAAGTTTTATTAATTCCGGGATCCGCCCAGGTGCAGATGCACTTTTTAAATTGGCGGCCAGAATGTTCAATTCCGACTATTTTCTTAACTATCTAATTTCTTTTCCTTAAGTGTTTCCTGTTACTTTTAATATCTACAAGAATATGTGTACAAAGTTTAATGATGATTGGTTAAGTAGTTTTCCTTGTGAAAGCGTAACAAACAAGCTTCATATTTATAACATTAGTAAGGATGTCCAATTTCCATACTATCCATAATAAACAGTTTCAATACCCCTAGTTTCAAATGTGCTAAAGTATCCTATAATGATATTCTTTGCAGGAGGAATGCTTCCTGCACTTGGAGGCGCCTATATCCCGGGTGACGGGGTGGGACGCGCCCTTCCCGCACGTCTTCGAACCCTTCTACCTGCCCGACAAGTGGCGATGCTACAGCGCTCTCACACAACTACTCAACTACTAACAACTAATTAAATATATATACGGGGAACAATAAAGTGTGTTATAAAAGATTTTATTTTATTTCACCCTGTTTGTATAATGGTTATTTATTTGGTGAATAAGGTGATGTTTACATAAAGTAATTACATTATAAATTCCCGCTTATTTCCTAGCAGGGGTTGTCGGAGGTACTTCTTGTAGGAACCAAGACACCACATTTCGGCTCGTGTATTCAGTCCCATGAGATTTTTTTTAGGAACAATAGAAAAATACATATTAGGCTGTTAGCTCTCCATCAGACAAGATCAACTAGGCTTTACCACTGATCATATGCACTCTTTTATCCAAATATTTTTTATCATTTTATTTAAGGTTCGTGGGTAAATATTTTGTTTACGCTCATTGAGTTTCGCTGTCAAAATAACAACACACAATCGACTTATATAAAATTTATTAGAAAATGAAAAAAAAATCAATCCATAGAAATAACACTAACATTACGACAGTGAAGTTAGTAGAAATACTTATTTTATAACAACATATACGCAATTAAATTCACACATACATTGATATCTTCACGTGTTGTGCTATTGTCGAGTAGAAAAAAATATTTTTGTTATAGTTGTATCAGATACTCGTACTGTACTTACACTACTTAAAACTAAGAACTTTCAGACACATCGTTCCCAATATTTACTGACAGAACGAAGTAAATCCGCCTGATAAACGATAGTCGTACAAATATTTTGAAACTTGTGATGTATTTACAACCGAGATGAATATATTCAACAGAACTAGTTCAGCGCGCAGAAGGCAGACGTGTTTACATACTACAGTCTATAGACTCGGCGACGACACATTTTACTATTTTCCATATACGAAATACATCTGGCACTGAACTAGGTATATAAACAAAGAATACAGAAAAATGCTTTGAAGACAAAGTGTAATTGACGAATTTAAAGTACATAAATATATTTCTCTTGGACGTCAATGCTTAATTAAAATGTCAAATTAAAATAAAAAACACAATAGGCAAGAAGTAGAAAATTATTAATTTTGTCTTAATCAAATGAATCGCGTTTAAAATAGAAATGTCAACAATCAATCGGAACATTAGCGATGAAATATTATGCAACATATCCGCTTATTATGTTTAAGTTAATGAAAAATGAACGTAAGCATTTAGTCGTTTTTGAGCACGTAGACAACGATCGTACCGAACGAAAAGAACACTAACGGCCTCATTCAGGCAGTTGATAAATCTATTTTAATTATCAAACGTTTTGTCCCATTTCAACGACTTTTGAATCCAGTTTAAGACGAAACTTTAGTTATCTTAAATAGGTTTATAATAAGTTTATGAATGAGGCCGTCAGTATCACCGATGTTGTGAGTTTGTAGCGCGTTAGTGTCCGGCACTGCGGCGCGGTGTGTGTGTGTGTGTGTGTGTGTGTGTGTGTGTGTGTGTGTGTGTGTGTGTGTGTGTGTGTGTGTGTGTGTGTGTGTGTGTGTGTGTGTGTGTGTGTGTGTCTAGGCGTGTGTGTCGGTACGGCGCGCGCGCAGGAAGGGTCCGTCGGCGGGCGAGTGCGGGAAGCGCTGCATGTATCTCTCGAGGCGCAGGTACCGCACAGTGATGAGGCGGCCGTCGTACCACCAGCCGTGCAGCGCGCGGTACACGCGGCCCGCGCCCGCCGGCGACGCGCACTTCACGTACACGCAGCACGACGCGCGCTCCACGTCGATGTGCAGGATGTCGCAGTTGTCGCCGCACTTCTCCAGGATCACGTCCTGCAGCACGGCGCGCAGGTTGGGGTTGGCGTCGTTCTTCTCGAACATGTGGCGGATCTTGAGGCACGGCGTGGGCGACACGGTGGGGTTGTTGACGGAGCCCTCCTGCGTCTCGAAGGCCTGGCCCTGCCACGCGGCGCTGCGCTTGGGGCTGCCGGCCGACACCCACCTCCACACGCGGCAGTCCTCGCCGTCCACCGACTGCACCTCCATCCGCACGCGGCTCTCGTTCCTCTGGATGAACTTCACGGCGGCGTCCCACACTGATGACATTTTCTCTCTGTTCTGTGGAGATATCAATGTGTCCCTGACGTGGTCCACCGATATGTACGGTTCTCCTCCTTCACCTTCGGTCTCTTGAGTGATTATGTCTATGATCTGCTCCACCATAGAGTACACTTCCTCGCTCTTCCTCTTTTTATAACTCACATAATATTTGTAAAACCTCTGCACACCAAACAGAGCCAGTGTGAGCAATGCGACTGCAAAGATGGTGGATCCAGCAGAGTACAATGTGTTGATGAACAAACACGAGAGAGGTGTGGAAGGGTCTGCTAATGTTATTACCACATTGCGACTGGCACGGTGTTGGTATATCAAATCTGTTGATAATATGGGAGTAAAGTCGGCTTCTTTAGAGTAAACATTTTTCAGTCCCACCACACTGAGTCCCCATTGTGGGTTCTTGATGAGCAAAACTTGTAAGTTGTTAAGGTCCGCCTGACATTGAGTCAAATCCATTGTCTCTGCTTTAGAACTTGCAATTTTCAGTACTTCATTTTCGGTCAAGTATGGTAATACACCAGGCTGCCCACACTTGTATGCAGCAACCCTCGATGTTAACTCGGGATGAATGACTTTCAGTAAATCTTTAGCATAACTCACTTGTTCTTTAGGTACACAGCTGATGCCAGGTCTGTTGCCAGGGATGTTCATCTGACATATTGGTATGATACTGTTCTGATCATCCACAACTGATGTTATGTCATTCTTTTTTACCATATACATGAAAAACAAACAAAAAAAAAAAAGAGCCACCAGTACAACTAGTGCCAGTGACACCAGGTTATTTTTATTCAATAATTTCTTTTCACTGGCAGCTTTGTACTCACCTATGTCTGATCTAGACACCCCAGTAATGTAGGACCTGCGGGGAAGGAGTGTGCTTCCATTAGTCGCATCTCTGTCCAGAAATGGAGTGGCTTTAGGGGGATCTGTCTTCAATGCCGAGAGACGTCTAGTAAAATTACTTAAATATGGAGATTCTACTTCATCCACTGTGGATGTAGAAGGTTGGTAAGTATTAGTTGTATAACTTGGTGTGTAGTTACTGAAAGAAGGCCGATCTGCTAATGATGAAGTCAAGCCCAGGCGTGACCTGATAGAGTTCAGCTGATCTGATGATGTCAGTGTTGGTTTGTTATACATTGATGAGTAGTTAGTGGGCGATATTGACGGCCGAGAGAAAATCGACGATTTAGGCGGGCTGGTCGGCAGTGTACTGGAAATAGTGTCACTGGCCCTCGAGTTGCTGCGGAATGGTGACGACGTTTTCTTCTCCCCATCTACGTCACTGTCGGAGCCGGTATCGTAGCCGTCGGGTTCACTAGGGCCATACGTGTGCGTCACGCGCCGTGTCGTCACAGTTTCCACTTCTTCGTGCGTGTGTGTGGGTTTCTCTTCCTCTGACTCGGAACCCTTATCAGAGTCCCGCTTCGCCGGGGAATCTCGTTTAGATGGCGGGCGGCGCGTCTTGCTGACCGCAGGCGGCAACATAGCCCCGCCTGTGGTCGCCCGGCGCCCGCGCTTGTCCTTTGCATTGTTTTTATCGTCTAAATCAGAGTCCTCGCCGCTCGAGTAGCGTGCGAGTGTTCGTCTCTTCTCAACTTTGTTGTCAACACTCGTGCGCGGCTTACATTTGTTGTCTAACACCAACTTCAACTTTTTAACCAATAACTTTCTCGTCGATGCCGTTATAGGCATAATAGGGAATCCATGCTCTGCCAGTTTCGTCCGCAATTCAGCGTCTGACATTGAATCCACTTGATCAGCCATCGTGAAGTCTGTAAACACAATCGAATAGGTTATTCGCACATGCACTCACGGAAACTCTTCAGTAACGGAATGACGATAAATTTCACCTTATTTTCTAGATATGCACGGAAGAATTACGTCAAATTTATAAAATTCACCGGCGCGTCATGTCGCACACCGCGAAAGAATGTCGTTATTTAGTGTTGCAACAATTTGTTTTTATTTTATTATATTTT
The DNA here is from genome assembly GCA_009982885.2 of Hyles vespertilio. Lineage (NCBI taxonomy): Eukaryota > Metazoa > Arthropoda > Insecta > Lepidoptera > Sphingidae > Hyles > Hyles vespertilio. The sequence goes on along the minus strand of CM042812.1, from coordinate 2,237,248 downwards.
GATGTCAGTTGTCGATTCGTTAATTTTTAAGTAGCTTTAGAACTTAACATTTTTTTCAATAATTGCGAATATTCTTTGTCCTATGGTGTGGAAATTGAGGTGTGAAAATGGGAAGCAGTGTTTACATATTATTTCAATCTTGGTGTTTGTATTATAGATCCGAATTACACACCTAGAAATAAAAATATAAAATTTATAAATGCATTTATCCCCGTAAAATACTTTCAAAATATAAACTAAATAAAATTATATATAATGTTTAATAATCTGAACTTACTTAGGCATTACGGCCAGACAGAAAGTCACAAACTCAGTCCGCGTTCCACTTGGCGTTCGCTACACTCATTTCGCCGTACCATCTGATGATCGCGATCGTTGCGGTATGTATACATCCGCTTTACATATATTATAAACTGAATTCATAATACTCCGTACTTACCGCTCTTTACTCTATGCGTATGACGAAAACCTATAATGTGTTTTGAGCTTAAGACGCGTTGCTCTAGTATTTATGGCCGCTTCTTTACTCTATGTGTAAGACGAAAACCTACAATGTGTTTTCACCTTTAAGCTCAAACACATTATAGGTTTTCGTCTTACGCATAGAGTAAAGAGCGGTAAGTACGGGGCCAACTGACCAATCAGGACAATGGAACGTACAAGGTTATTTCTATGTAGTCTGTGGTCACGTCTTAAGCGTATGACCTGTAATGTGCACACAACAAAAGAATCCATTGTTCAGATCGCTCTAAGACGCGTTGCTCTAGTATTTATGGCCTTTTCTTTACTCTATGCGTAAGACGAAAACCTACAATGTGTTTTCACCTTTAGTACCCACCAAAAGTAGGAATTTTTCCCAACATGGCCACACTGAAGTATTATACAATGTGACTGGTCACCAGTGTCGGAGACTTATGGGGGATAAAATATAGTGTTTTTTATCGACAAATCACTAGTCACTACCCCAATTTTTTCTTGCTCCCTCCGTAATGAAATGGCAGCCATTTTGTTTTTTTTACCTCGAAGTTCGAGCGCCTATACTGATTTAATCATTGCTATCGTTGTGGACGTCCTAGGAAGACAAAAGATACCTCATTTGAAAGCTAACAATGCAGACAATCAATTAGTGATACATTTTAGTGATCATCTTTTTTATAAAAGAACAAAATAAGCAATGAAAAACAAAAAAACAAAATTTTGTTGTATTTTTTTTAGTTTTTTTATCTTGTTATGAAAACTAACCTGTCAACCAACATTTTTTTGGTTGTTTTCTCAAAGTACATGGTATTTCCTTTAAAACAAACAAATTACATCAAAGCCCTAAGTAAGATAGTTTAAAAGTTATGATGGCTTGAATATGACCCTTGAAAACTTAAATAAATAACACGTGTAAAACAATAGACTCCTGACTTCTGGGAATGCCAAGGGCGTGTTAGAAAGAGACGTGTATAGGTATAAGTGAGACCGCCGCGCCGGTCCATACACCGGTTTCTACATGGATTAAGGCGCACTGACAGGTAGTCGTCCCTCGCCTGCCGTTGTGATTACATTATTTTCTGCCGACATACTGTGCGTTGTTATTATCGTTGTATTTTGAACAAATAGTTAGTTAACTTTCGCTAACTACAATGGAAGAACATCGTTTTTCGAGCCACGACTTGGCCGACATCCATTTTATCTATGGATTTTGCAACGGGAACGCGAATACTGCTGTGAGAGAGTATTCAAGAAGATTCCCCAATAGGCATACGCCGAATGCTCGCACATTCATCAGATTACACTCGAATCTCGCCGAATATGGAATCAGAAGACCCGCTAACGAACGTTCACGTTTGGTATCACCTCGAGAGGAAGAAGAAGTGTTGGAATTAATAACGCAAGACCCACAACTGAGTGTCCGACGCATTGCAAATAGACTTAATTTGTCGAATTGGACAATTTGGAAGATTTTAAAACGAGAAGGATTGCATCCATTCCATTTCAGAAAAGTACAAGATTTAATCGGACCTGACGTCGCCCGAAGGACAGTTTTTTGTTCTTGGATATCACGAAAAGTGCGATCTAACCCCAATTTTTTAAAGAGAATTATGTGGACCGATGAAGCAACATTTACGAGGTCTGGATATACAAACCATCGGAACGAGCACCTGTGGCTTCACGAAAACCCGCATGCAGTGAGACCGAGTAGCTTCCAACACAAGTTTTCAGTGAATGTATGGGCTGGAATGATCGATGACATTTTAATTGGGCCTCTTATTTTGCCCGCTACTATGAATGGCCCAAGATTTTTGGAGTTTCTTCAAACGGAGTATCTAGATGCTCTAACTAATTTACCATTGGCTTATAGGAGTAGAATGATACTTCAGTTAGATGGAGCTCCTGCACACTTGGCCGTTAATGTGAGAAATTATCTCAACGACAATTACACAACATGGATTGGACGAGGTGGAACAATCGCTTGGCCGCCGCGATCCCCAGATTTGACGCCCCTTGATTTTTTTTTATGGGGCACAATGAATCAAAAAGTTTATGTTAATGTGCCAAACACAAAAGAAGAATTAATTGAAAAAATATTGCAAGTCGGGGATGAATTAAAGGCGGACAAAGCCATGATCAAGAGAGCCACACAGCATGTGTCAATTAGGGCAACAGCGTGTCTACAGCACAATGGGGGACATCTTAGATTATATACTCGTCTAGATTGAGCAATGTCAACAAACGATGCGCTAAAAGTGTCCTCACTTTCGTTGATATGTGTGAGTACGGTTCGTGTAATTATTGTAATCCAACTGTCAAGGTGTGTGTGTTTAGGAATGCCTACTCCAGATTATTAACTTAACTTTTCCCCATTATTTGATATACAAAATAGGTTAAATAAAATATTTTTTCTTTATTTAAAGTAATCATACTATTAATTATATTTATAACGCATTTTATTAAAAACAATAAAGATCTAAACCCATCTCCTAGTGTTTGTTTCCGAATAGAATTAACTCTTTGGATTTATTGCCTGGGCTGTTATCTGATTTCTGTATTTATGTAAAATATAAATCATCATAAGTAAAATGTTCGGAACACACAACTGAAGTCATGTGAGGCTACGAATGGTCTTCTTTTCGTTTCAGCTGTGTAATGTCTCTCCAGCAATTTGCTAGTACGGAATCCGTAGGAAGTCTAAGAATATTATTAGGACCTTGAATAAGTTCTCGCTGTTTCTTCAAAGATGACAATAGCAGTACCCCGTTTATGAAATTTTGAATGGTACATGCAAGGCAAAGAATTAATAAAATTACTATGAAGTGCATGTCGTCGTGGGTTTCATTAATATCGTGTAGGTAAGTTTTATTTACTCATTCAATAAATAATGCCATTCTTCTTGTTGTTATTCTGATCGAAATATTATGTAATGATATTTGTGTTTTATAGTTTCTCCCATAGTTTCAACAAATTTTCCTAGTAATAAATTGACAACACTGGCTAATGAAACTCATCTTCAAAATAATGAATTAAAAGTTCATGTTTTCTTCAAATAATAGTGGTTTAACAATAATGTTACCGATAGAAAGTGATATTGGTATTATTATACAGTTTTTCCACACAATTGCGATACAATTCGACAACACAAACCGGCATAATTAATTATTTTTCGGGAGCACGTTATCCATATGTAGTTCAAATGACACTGACGTACGTGAGAAGCGAGTCTACCAAATTTGGTAGACTTTTTTTGAGCTGCGCGCTGAGGTGTGGTGTGTCATCTAGACGAGTACCGTAAAACGTGGTGATTAGGGATCAAAGGGAGATTAGGGACAAAACTGAGAAAACATTTTAAGATTGAAATGTGAGCCATTAGTTGCACATAATTTATTATAAACAAATTATAACAGTAGAAGACTATATATAGTCCCTAGTGCAACAATCAGTAACAATTAATTTGAGTTACAAAATGTCTTATTAGTCTTTTGAAAATAGCCTTTCGATATGCAGTAAAAATACACTGAAACGAACTTCGGTCTACTACAAAAACTACGCTACTATTTATGAAGGAGATATTGTTAAACACACAAATTATAAGTATTGGACTATCGAATTCATAAAAGGTTAGTCTCAATTTCTCGTTTAATTTATGTTTTTTTGATCATTTAAAAAGTAAATCAAAAAATATGATATTTTGGGGGGAATAGAGGCGACTCGGGGGTGATTAATAACGAGACTAAGGTTTATAGAGACGTGAAAAGGTACAATTGGGACGAAAAAGGGTGTATAGGTACAGGTGTGTTAGGGTTGTCGCAACAGTTTTTTTTTGTTGTAAAGTATTTTGTCGTTCTTAATTAACGTTGTCTGTTAATTATATTTATTTTTAATGCTATAAGTTACATTGAAAGTACTTCTACTTAAAATAACTAAAATTTTGCTTCAGTTCTGGTCACAATGGTTAAGATATTATATGTAGAAACTGCAGTAAGAATGTTCTTCATAACAACTATTCCTTTTTGATAGATAGATCTAGTACTGTGCGGTGCATGGAGTATTTCTCTAAATATAGAAAAAACTGATTCGCCATTTTCCTCTTTCTAATAAGAAGTACACATTAATTTGGGCAAACCGCTAAACAGCAGTGTAAATGCTCTGTTGTGTTTCGTTGTGAAGGACATTGTAGCCAGAGTCACTACTGGACATATTGAGACTTAACATCTATGTCACTTTGTAATTCAAGGTATTGTTTGGTATTGTTACTGTTTATGAGCGGTCATATCACTTACCATCAGGCGAACGGTATGATCGCCTCATCAGTGCAATAATAAAAGAGCATTACGCACTTAAGAAATTTCGTGTGTTATTTTGCCTATCAATTTTCTTCGTAATTTGTTTTGTTAGCGTATCTCATAATTTAGCATATTATAAGTAAGAAATCATTAGCTGATTCCAAACTATACATAATACTCTACGTATTACTTCTTAGAAGAATAATAAGACTGCATTATAGAATACCTAATATGTTGATTTTTAAATTTTTGAAACTATATCTTATTGAAATGTGTCACTTGATTTGATAAATATCATTTAAGACAGTTGTAATCTTTAATTATTTAATTAGTGTCAAAGCAAATTTTTACAATAAATAATTCTGAATATTTAGATGTGTCGGTTAAAAAGTAATTAATAAGAAACAATTCAGTGCCAACCCTTGTTAATTTCCCCATTGAACTCGATCCCGCCTCTATTACCCCCAAAATCCCTATTAACCCCAAACCCTTATTTTGTGCCCTTTTTTTCTTATTTTCCAAGGGATCTAAAAAATTGTATAGTTAATAGTCAAGACGCAACTAAGACTTAATGAAATATGCTATAACACAAGAATATTTCTGTGTAATACTACCAGAAAATTCATCGTGAAGTTGAAAATTGTCCCTATCCACCTCGTTTTACGGTATATAATCTAAGGGGGGACATTTTGAATCGTCAATCGTGGTTGTAGTGTTTTTGAAACATTAAACGTTATTGTATCGATTTACTTTGTTTTATTTATCTCTTCACACTCTTGGGTTAGAAACCATTATCTTGTTTTAATTATCATAACTTTTAAACTATCTTACTTAGGGCTTTGATGTAAGATTTGTTTTAAAGGAAATACCATGTACTTTGAGAAAACAACCAAAAAAATGTTGGTTGACAGGTTAGTTTTCATAACAAGATAAAAAAGCTAAAAAAAATACAACAGAAATTTGTTTCTTTGTTTTTCATTGCTTATTTTGTTCTTTTATAAAAAAGATGATCACTAAAATGTATCACTAATTGATTGTCTGCATTGTTAGCTTTCAAATGAGGTATCTTTTGTCTTCCTAGGACGTCCACAACGATAGCAATGATTAAATCAGTATAGGCGCTCGAACTTCGAGGTAAAAAAAAACAAAATGGCTGCCATTTCATTACGGAGGGAGCAAGAAAAAATTGGGGTAGTGACTAGTGATTTGTCGATAAAAAACACTATATTTTATCCCCCATAAGTCTCCGACACTGGTGACCAGTCACATTGTATATCTGTCTTTTGTGCGGCCACGGCATGGCTACGTCTAGAGAGTATTTATTATGAGATGATTCTATTTGTCCTTAGAGTATATATATATAGAGGGAGCGCTGGTACTTCAAAAACGTAGATAAAAATGGTGGTGCCGGGGCCACCTTTTTCTTCTCTACATCCAGTGTGAATTGTGACAGCTTGGAATACGCATGACTTACATGAAAAAGAAAAATCAAAAAATGTAGTTTAGCGCTATCGAATACCATCCAAATTTATTTTAGGGGTTAATTATTAACTTTGTATTCGTTTATCATCGACAATAAATCCAATTTCTTCTTAATTAAAAGAAATAATTTAAATCATTTTTTTTATGGCAATTGTTGAAAACAATATGCCAATGTCAAGTTTGGGAAACTGGACAAATCTTAGGAATTTGGAAAGGATCAGTAGTCTGTGATCAGTAGGGATCAGTAATGTAAGATATGAATTACATAGGAAGAGGAAAGGAAATAAATTTTAAGCAACTTTAATTGATGGAACAAGGCTGTGGTATCATTTTTGGGACAAGACAAAAATATATGATTTATATCTCCGACATCTTCACCACACTCACATTTCGGAGATTGTACAATTCCCAACCTCGCAAGATGATGAGGAGTGCAAACGTGTCCCAAACGCATTCGAATCAGAATAGTTGTTGTTCTCTTACAGAAATCCATCTTAGCAAACCAAGGCTTGCTTGGAATACTTGGTTGTATATTATGATATAGCTTTCCTTATTTATACTATTGGTGGACCAAACATTATTCCAAGACTCCAAAAGATGAACCTTAGGTATAGTTAAAAGATCGTGACAATAATTTTTAAATGGGTATATGCATTGACTTATATTCTACCGATAGACGAGGCGCGTCATAGAAACTATTTGTCCCGTATTTGTCAAAAGCTCAATAGCGACATCTAGTACGTTTACTTGAATATTACAAATTATGATCAAAGATTATTAGACAGATAAGACAGTTCATGTCAATAATAGCTTTGCCTAAGATACTGCCTAAGTATAAATACCGTCATAGCAATAATATATTTGCAATGTTTTTTTTTATTTACGTGAATAATTAATGGAAATGATGTAAATGAAATTAAATACTCTTACAAGTGTACAAGTCTGTCAAGCAGTCAATCAGTGTACAATGAGTCTGACATTTATTATAATAACATTTATGAATTTTTAACAAGCTGATACAAAAATGACTACCGCATTTGGAATATCTGAAATCTTCGTGTCGAAAATAAATTGAACAAATATAGGTATGTTCTAATGGCAGCCACTTATATCCATTCCAATAATTCTGGACAAATATTATAGAGATCTCCTTTTTTCGTAACCGACGCGGAAGAATAGAAAACAATTTTAAATGGTATTAGTCTTCAATAACAATGGGTTCGAATAGCCCATTAAGTAATTCATATTAAGAAATGGGGTCTAAATACTATCCACTGTTTCAAAACATACATACAACACACATATTTTGAGTTATTAATTAACAACATATGATTAAAATAAATACTGAAATCAATTTGCAACTACATCCTTCCTACATATTTGTATTTGTAATGTATTCGAATAGTTTATGCCTATTTGGTCCACTGATATGAATGTCCCTTGAATAATCTATATCTTACATAGTTCGTCTCTCTCACTCGACGGGCAATTTTTATGCGCGGAAATGAGATACACGATTAAGGAGCTCACCTTGTATTTTAACGAGCTCTAAAATATATTTAATCCATTAATAAATAAAAGATCTGTATTATCTGCATTATTCTGCAACATTATATCACTTACGTTGTATTCTTTAATTATATTGTAACTTAAGAAAATTTCGCTGTCGGTTTGACGGGGAAAAGTCAAAATAAATTACTTATAAATATAAACAAAGAGGCATACTATTGCGCGGCCGTCACGCGGCAGACTGATTCGTGTGCGGTGCATGCACCGCACTTGGGTGGGACACGTTTGTTACAAAGAACGTCTTATCTAGTGTAACATTGATATCGATGGGTATATGTCTCCACTTATGATCGCTTGTTTGGCAAGTTGGTCAGCTCTTTCATTAAATCATTTAACAGAAAAACATTCATATTTTTGAATTTTCGAACGCCTTTTTATTCAATGTTGCAAGTAATTAAATTGTTGAAATTCCGAAAAAGTTCCGGAATAATTTTTATGTAAAAAATATAAAATATTTGAATTTGGAGCGAAATAAATTATAATAAGCCAAGAGTGAGTCTTATTTTTTCATTTATTATTAATATTTTGTATTATGGTAGCTAAAAACAATGTAACGTGAATATATGAATTTCCGTTTATTTATTTATTTATATATTTTTCGTGGAAAATTCATTTATCGGTAACATTAATATAGCAGTGCTACCAACATAACGAACAAGAAAATATCTACGTTTTTGAAGTCGCAAATGTATGACAGCGCTCCCTCTATATATAAATACTCTAAGTATTTGTCCGACCACTACCGACCTCTATGGTGGAGTTGTAGAGGCTCTCCGCCTTAGATTATATACTCGTAATGTATATAATTATATAAAATCTCTCCGCAATGCTAGTAGCCCTTTTGGAGGGAATTTGGAAATGCCATTAGTGTAGTACTACTTGGTCTGTGCATTAGTGGCAGGATGTGAATAAATGAGAATATGTTTTACCTTCATTATTAGCTAATTTATAGATTTAATTCAATAATAGTCAGTTCCCAGAAATATCAAAAAGTAATTTATTAGAAATTTTAATAATATTACAGAATCTAGTTATTTTCCCTTAAAATCAAATTACTAATAATTAAGTAAAGCAAATAAAACATGAAAGGAGTTTTAATATTTATTCAATTTATTTTCTTTCATTTGAAATGAAATTCATTCACAGATCCCTTAGTACTATATTTTATTAACATCTTTACCCAAACTTATCGTTAGTGTAGTTAAAAGTAATACCTACCTTTATAATTTACAGCCCATACAAAAATGAGATATTTTCGAAATACAATTACCATTGAGTGTCGAAAATGACAAAAAAAGCACCCTTATCATTATAATTTTACTATAAAAATGTATTGCACAACAAAAATATAAATCTATGTGTAATATGTATAATAAGAAATAAATCCTTTGGAATTATTTACGACAAAACTATTAATAACTATAAAATTGATAATAACATGTCTAAAGAAAAGTCATTATACGTGTGGCAAATTTTCATGACAATTTTTTTAAAGGAATAAATTATACTCCTGTTACATGATTTAATAAGTCTTAGGAAATGAATATTTCGGACTTAGAAAATAGTTATATCGCCTGGATTGACAAACATATAAAAAATGCTTGGCGTTTCAGGATTCAATAAAATATTTTCTGCATAGCATAATGACAATTGTTAAGACATGAACAATACAACTAGAAATAATGTAATTAAATTACATTCAATATTACAATTATAACACATAAAATTGATTATAAAAATAATAAATTGTCAAAATTAAACTTAAATGGGACCAGTCTCTTAAACATATATTCCATTTTTAATCTTTATAAAAGACAGCACAAATTAGATAACGATTCCTAATTTGAAGTAATTGCAACGTCTACATGATTTATTTGTAGACTGCAGAGACCGGTAGGTATTAAACCAATCGTTAGATGTTTCCTGCACCAGCTGGCCTCATCTTAACACACATGATTTAATTTGGATTCTTAAATACCATTAGGTAAAGCAGGGTAAAATCCTGCGCTTTTGGAGTCGAATACTCCTTTATTGGGCTAACCAAATTCTGTATCAGCCCATGTACGTCCCACTGCAGGGCACGGGCCTCCTCTACAATCGACAGCACGATTGAGAGTGGTTAGACCATATAGTCCACCACGCTGGCCTAGTGCGGGTTATAACTAACCAAATTATCGGTGTTAAAAGTAAATATGAAAAGCTAGCTGGATCGATATTTTTTACTATAAAACCTCGGCATCTTTTTTGGAAAAATTATAATTTACTCGCAACAAAATTATTTAGAAACACAAAAAAAACAATAGTTCAAAGGAAAACTGCTGCTAAAAGTTTTTTGTCAGCTTAATATGTAGAAGAAAATGAGGAAAATATTTTTGTTATTCAAGTAACAAAAATACAACATACAAATAGGTCACTTAATACTGTTATTGTAGTACTTATAAATAAGTTACAACGATGCACCTGCATAGCTAACGAATTTTTGATATCACGCACGTAACTTATGTGCGAACTTATTAATCTGCTTTTAGTAATTTGCCGCTGATTTGGGCCAAAAAATCACCAATAGAATGAGTCTAGTGTTCTATTTTAAATCTCGACCCAAGACAGTAAGGTCTATATTTCATTGCCTTTCACAATGGTTTTGTTTGGTAGTGGGTTTCTGGTTTAAGTGTGTATAAAAATAACCGATGTAACTTATTTATACGGCACAAATATGCTTATGTTTACTTTGCCTCAAACAGGAACTTATTATGACCATGTATGTATAGATAGTTATCATCTTAATATCAATTATTTGTATAAGTGTAAAGTATTACACATACATTCATGATAGGAATCACAAAATCTTCGCTTTATGAAAATTTATTCTTTGTTTAATGGGGAATTTGCATGATTTTTTTATTTTTTTATACGATTCTACTAGTCATTACATTACCAAACATACAAATAACACGTCCAAAATATAAAGCCAAAAATTTTAATATTTAAATCGCTATACATTTTGGGCGATATAAACGCGGCCATATTGCCGCGCTTGTTCGTGACGTCACGATTACACAAGTTCGATGTCAACAGCAATGTTTGGTTCAATATATTATTACCAGAAAATAAGGAAAGTGAATGAATATCTACTTAATTACCATGGAAAAGCACAAAAAAACCATATTACAAAATTTTGTGTCGTTCCTATATCCCCAAAAAAACATAAACACTGCACCTGAGAAAGTATATTTCTTTATGCCGAAAGGTGAAAATCTAAGAATAAAGTGATGGAAGGCTATGAGAAGTAAAATACATATAAATATCATTCTTACGTTTACCTACCTACTTGTTTTGTTTACAAACCTCTACAAAAACATAACCTAGTTTACGAAAAGTCGTAAAGATATTATTAAGAATTCTTATATCGTTATGTATGTATGAGTATAAGTATTACTGATGAATAAAAACATCTATTTTTTTTTATTGCATTGAACTTCTATACGAGCAAGCCGTTCGCCTAATGGTAAGCGATAGGACTGCTCATAAATAGTAGTAAAACCAAACAACACCTTGAATTACAAAGCAATGCTTGGCATTCCACTACGCTCGCTATCCTAAGACATAACATGTTAAGTCTCAATATGTCAAATAGTTACTCTGGCTACAATGTCTTTCAATCCAAAACACAACAGTGCATTTACACTGTTGTTTGACCGGAGAAATAGACAATGCGGTGGTACCTACCCAGATGGTATCTCACATATGAGAGACCTACCACCAGTAAAGAAGAATTAATAAGTATTAGAGTAAGAGGCAAGTTCGAGACTAGTTTTATTAATCTTTCTATTATTTCTGGGTTTCACATCAAAGAGGATACAGAAAATCATATTAAATATAAAATAATGGGATTAATTCTCTTCACGATGAATTAATATTGTGAACACATAAAACAATTCACTTGATATAAAAAAAAACAGAGACAATATAAAAACAATTATTCCTCAGAAAAGAAACCATACGAATAGCTTGTTGACAGCAGACCTCTCGTGTAAACGTGACGTCACGTTTTCATCCACCAATAGTGTTGCGTTTCGGAAATTTGCGAGGAAAGCCACTTTTTGATGATTAAATTTCACTATAAAATTAAAATAAATTTTAAAAATTATTGTATAGTGTGTTTTCGGTAGCAATAAATATTACAAAAAAATATACTTTGTCCATATTTAAGTTACGTGCATATTCCTCATTGAACATGTATTTTATAGTATACAGGGTGAATTTTTCATTTGAACATTCACCCTGTATATCAAGAGGGCTATTTATCCCCTTATTGTATTTTATAATGAAGTCATAAATAATGGGTTCATGTTTGAGGCCACAATTTATTCTATTCTTAATCTTAAAGTCTGACAGTTTGTGTTTCAAGTAGAAGGTAAAAGAGAATAATCATCTAGTATTAAATTGACACAGACATGGTAAAATTTGTTCATTATGTTCACATCTCTCTGTCATACAACAAAATGATCTACTAGAAGCAATGTTACATTTAGACGCACATTCATATTTACAACAACAGAGTATGCTTTTAAACGAAATATTTACCAGGGATGTCGAACCTTTTATCATTCGCATCTTGTAAGTCTCTACAAATATCAGCTGACCATGATAACAAAATAAATATAATTTCACTGAATAAATACAAGTATATGAAACTGTAAAAACACTTGGTGTTGAAATTTTGTATAGCATCAGTAATCACAGATATATTCCAAAAGTTTATTAATACATTGTTCGACGCAATCTCTGTATCACGTGCCAAAGGTTCGTCACGCCTGGCGTAGTGTACTAACATCCATACGTCACACTAGATATTAGAAAATAGACACAGAACCTATCGGCTTAATACCCAAATATTGTATAAAACACCGAAGTCGCAAAGGTGGTTACATTCCAGTGGTTCTTAACCTTTTTAATTTTAATTATAAAAACGTTTCACTTGTAATTTATGACAAAAAATGTCGAGCGCCTAAAATAAGTTCCTATTTTAGAGAAAAAGTTAAAAGTTGTGGCGCAGTTACCACAGTAAATGAAACCGTATTAAACCATTCGAATATTATAGTATCTCAGTGGTCGCTTCTGACCACTTTTTTGTTATATTTTGTAGTTAAGAGCGTATACCTTGCGCGCAAAGTCAACTATAGGTATTTCTTCGTTAATTTCACGCACACATAAGCGACCAAAGCTGTGTGCGTAGAGCTGCCGCGTCGGCTCGCTATACAATCGGCTCAAACAACTTTGATCCGTGCGCTTCAAAAATTCAATTGAAATGTAACTGTAATATAATATCATAAAAATATTTTATTTGCATTATAAGTAGACAAATATTACTGTGCACGCAAAGAATAATACAAATTTTGGATACTAATCATATTTTCGTTATTATTACATTGTTAAGTTGCATTCAAATCAGTGTTCAATCAGTATACACTACGGACGTTTTATTAATCATTTCGTGTTCGAACACATAAATAGTGTTAGGGGCCTTACAACCCCTTACAATTACGAAATATATTTAATTTTATATTACAATACATAACATAATTTAGCCTCGGAATTACATCCCATTAAAATTATGACCTTTACCTGAAACATAATTTATACTCACTACAAAATCATTGTAGGTAATAAAAATAATTAAATATTTTACTACCAAAGTACTAAGATGTGGTAATCGCATTCCGCGCGTGGCTATTTTTACTACGCGCGGCATAATCGACTGCAGCCAGGCCGGAGCGACGAGCGATACGTCCTCCCTCTAGAAGGCCTTGCGGCGGTCTGATTTGATCCACGTCGGACAGCGTGTTTTATAGTGGTTTTTAAAATATTTGTAGAAAACATGAAAACTAATTTTGTTGAAATATAAAAATGGTAATTTATTGATAAGATGTTCTTCTATTGTAATATGCAATTGCTATAAAAAATTATGTACGATAAGTTGGTGAAAAAAATATGTTCTTGACGAGAGTTTCTGAATAATTTCGCATTGTTTAAATTTTTATTTTTCAGGAACTAAACACAAAAAGATTATTTTTCTCAGCAAAATCCCTCCATAAGGGTCTTATTAGTATGATAATATTTTTATTTTCATCTTATATTTAGTGGTTTCGGATATCTTAAGCTTCTAAATTGCCATTTAAAGCCTAAATAACGAAACTTGTGTTCAGTAATCCGTATAGTACTCACAAATTATCCATCAATCTATAATGTTTTCCACCAAAATCCCTAGATGACAACCGTTTCTAAAATTAGTAATAATTATTTTTCCTTTAAATTGTTTATTGGTGGCTATTAACTCATTTGAAAATTTAAGCCAAAAAGCCTCCTGTTTTTAAGCCAAAAAGCGCGTGCAGGGTATAAACGCTCTTAATAAACATTTTCTTTTCCAGAACCAGATTTGTACAGTTCATCCAACATGAGTATTTACCATGTTGGATGAATTATACTGTATAAATATACTGCTGTATACTGATAAATAAAGTTATAGTTAAGAACCACTGTACAGGGTGATATTGACACTTGGTACTTAATTTAACCAACATGTTTCACATTACCTCAGGTGACATTGCACATAGTTTGCAAAAATAGGGGAGTTCTTTTTTCAAAATCGCGATTTTGGTTTTCTAGATTTTTGGACATCTATTATAGATACGAGTATTTTTATCCCTTAGCTAAGCTTTACATCGGTTTGAGAACTTACTTGAACCGTAAAAAGACTGTATCTTTAAGGTTTGATCAGAAGCCTTGAAACCTAAAAACGCGATTTTTGACAAAACTATCACGCAGTTTTTGTTCAAACTTAATACAATGTTACTAGGGGTGGTTTGGAACATGTGGTTTAAATTAAATACCATATGTCAATATCACACTGTATATGCTATAATATTAGTCCTACTGCGGCGGTCGCCAGCCTCCGAAGCCCGCTTCAAGTTGCTTGGCCACGGCGAGACACAGTCTGTCCTGGTTTGGAGCTGCTATCACCTGGTAAAGAGGTAATTTTGTGATATGTTTGTGTAACACATTTATAAATACATAGTTTTCTTATAATGGAACGTGTGTATTGATAAAATATGAGGGGGCTTGAAATGAATATTGTAATTATGATCGGAATGATATCACATTTAAATGTTTTCATAGTTCAGAATCAAAAAGTGGTAGAGCAACGCTGTTGTCAGTCATAAGTCAACATAAATGGACAGGCTTCACTGTAGCGTTTCTTTCGGTGAGTGAGATAGATGGATCATCATCATCATCATCATCATATCAGCCACAGGAAGTCCACTGCTGAACATAGGCCTCCCCCAAGGATCTCCACAACGACCTGTTGGAAGCGGCCTGCATCCAGCGACTTCCTGCGACCTTAGTCAGATCGTCCGTCCACCTTGTAGGCGGGCGTCCGACATTTTGCTTGCCTGTACGTGGCCTCCACTCAAGAACCTTTCGGCCCCAACGGCCATCGGTTCTACGAGCTATGTGCCCGGCCCACTGCCACTTCAACTTGCCAATCCTATGGGCTATGTCGGTAACCTTGGTTCTCCTACGGATCTCCTCATTTCTGATTCGATCTCGTAGGGAAACCCCGAGCATAGCCCGCTCTATGGCTCGTTGAGTGACTTTGAGCCTTTTAATGAGGCCCACAGTGAGAGGCCACGTCTCGGTGCCGTATGTCATCACTGGTAACACACAACTATCGAAGACTTTCGATTTTAGGCACTGAGGTATTTTGGACGAGAAGACGTCGCGAAGTTTCCCGAACGCTGCCCACCCAAGTTGGATTCGACGATTGACCTCTCTCTCGAAGTTGGACCTGCCTAACCGGACCACTTGTCCTAAATAGACATATTCGTCTACAACTTCGAGACTCGAGCCCCCAACTCCAATAGGGGTGGGCACAACATGGATATTCGACATGATCTTCGTTTTATCCATATTCATTTTAAGACCCACCTGTTGGGAGACTCGATTGAGGTCTTCGAGCATAGTGCTAAGGTCTTATTTATTTATTTATTTATGCTTTATATACATAGTTGTATACAGGCGGACTTAATGCCCGAGGCATTCTCTACCAGTCGACCTTTGGATGGTGTAGAGAGTGAAATAGTAGGCGCATAAATTCAAGTATTTAGCATTATGAAAATGAACGATAGAATAATATATATATAATAAATAAATATATAGATATAAATATACATGCAAAATACATAGATATACAAATACATATATACATATATAATACATATATAAAGTCTAAACAGGAAAAGTATGTTTAAAGTGACTCTGCCAATTTATTGAGTAAGTGTTGGCGAACCTTCATCTTGAATGCCAAACGGGTACCGGACGCCCTAATATCGAGGGGGAGTGCGTTCCAAAGAAGAATAGATTGTATAGAGAAGGAAGAGTGGATAAAGTCTGTGCTATGAATAGGACAATGGAGTAGGAGATTGTTGTTTGAACGAAGATTCTTATTATGGTTACTGCCTAAGTATTGAAATTGAGACGTTAAATAAGAGGGAGAAGTAGGGGATGTAAGAATAGAAAAAAGTTTTGTGAGTACATGCATAGAACGACGCTGGCGAATTGGTAACCATTTTAGTTGGGAACGGAAAGAAGAAACGTGGTCATATTTACGAAGATTGAAAATGAATCGAATGCAGTTATTGAGAAGTCGGTCGAGTTTGTTGAGGTGTTCTGCATCCAGGTCAAAATAGCACACGTCACCATAGTCAATTATAGGAAGTATTAAGGTCTGAACAAGCATTGTTTTAGTCTTAATGGGGAGGAAATTCTTCAGGCGATAGAGGGTTCGAAGTATACCTATATAGTAAGGTCTTCCAGCGATTCTGCCAAGACTACAATATCGTCGGCAAATGGAAGGTGAGTAATATACTCGCCGTTGATGTTGATGCCGAATCCTTTCCACTGCAAGAGCTTGAAGGCATTTTCCAGCGCGGCAGTGAACAGTTTCGGAGATATGACATCTCCCTGTCTCACGCCTCTCTGTAGTGGAATAGCCTTCGTGCTCTGATCCTGTACTCGGATCGACATGGTGGCGTTGTTGTATATACACCTCAACACTTCGATGTACCGATAGTCTATGTGGCACCGCTGAAGAGACTGTAGCACAGCCCAGGTCTCGATCGAATCAAAGGCTTTCTCATAGTCCACAAACGCTAAACAAAGCGGAAAGTTATACTCCTCGGTTTTTTGTATAACCTGCCGTAGCGTATGAATATGGTCTATGGTACTAAAGCCTTATCGGAAACCGGCTTGTTCGGGAGGCTGGAAGTCATCAAACCTGCGTTCGAGACGATTTGTGATGACCCTCGAAAACAACTTATAGACATGGCTCAGGAGCGAGATGGGCCTGTAGTTCTTCAGCAAAGTGTCATCACCTTTTTTGAAGAACAGTACCACCACGCTCCTGCTCCATGCCTCCGGCGTTGAGCCCTCGAGGAGAACGGAATTGAAGAGCTTCTGAAGGACTTTCAGTATCGGCGTTCCGCCCGCTTTCAGAAGTTCTGAAGTGATTCCATCCTCACCCGGCGCACAGTGGGACGGATTTCGAGGCTCCTTTACATAGGATTTTTCAAATTTTTTTACCTTTTTTATTTATTTATTTATTTACACTTTATTGCACACAAAAGGAAAACAAATACAAACAGAAATCACAAATATAAAAAGTACAATTGGCGGTCTTATCGCCGAAAGGCAATGTCTTACAGACAACCATGGGATGGATTTAAAAATAGGATAAATAAAGGGCAGTCTAAAGTGTAAAGGATGCTTAGAAAGGAAAAGTGTTGCAAATAAGTACAATTAATTTAATAATATTTCAAGTAATACAAATAATAAATACACATATTATGTTATATAAACATATATATATATATACAAATATGCATACATAAATAATATAATAACAATACATACATTGGAAGATAAATATATATAATATATTGATATACAGGGTATATCAAGACTGCTACCGAAAACGAAGCCGGGTGGTAGTTTATATACATATATATTAAAATACCAGTACATACAAATAGGTAAATTATCCACAGAAATGTGTCAGTTCAGTGAGAAAGATAGTAATCTTTGACAAGTTTTTTGAAAGATGATAGTGATCGTGCCCGTCTTACCACAACTGGTAATGCGTTCCACAGTCGAACAGCCTGGACAGAAAACGATTTATCCAAGAATGTGGTGGAGTGCACGGGCATTCTCAGCTTCAAGTTCTCTGACGACCGCAGGGATCTAGTATGTGAGTCGTGGAGAAATACAAATCGATCTTTGAGATAAGAGGGGGTAAGAGGATTAAACAATATGTTGTACAGAAGATAAAGAATATGAGCATTCCGACGAAGTCGTATAGGCAACCACTTGAGCTTAACACGGAACTCTGAAACATGATCATATTTGCGTAAACCAAATATGAATCTAATACAAAAGTTTTGAAGGCGCTCAAGTTTATTAAGTTGGTCTTCGGTGAGATCAGGATAGCTGACATCGGCATAATCAAGGATAGGGAGAAGGAGGGTTTGCGCTAATGAAATCTTCGTAGCAACAGGTAGAAGGTTATGTAATCTTCGCAAGGACCTTGCTGAGGCGAACAATTTTCGACTAAGTTCCTGAAGCTGTGGACCCCAGGTGAAGGATTTGTCCAGAACTACTCCAAGGTTCCTAACTTTGTCACTATAAGGGACGGTAGTACCGTCACAAATTACAAGTGGTAGCTGGTCCCTATCAAGCTTAGAAATCATTCTGGGGCTACCGATAAAAATCGCCTGAGTTTTGGATGGGTTAATTCTTAAGCCATGAGTCTTACTCCATACACAGATGTGCTGGATGTCTCTGTTAATGTTATCAATCGCCTCAATAACCTTATCAAAAGGTGCCTGAGTATAAATTTGCAAATCATCTGCGTAGAGGTGGTAGGAGGAGCGAAGATGATTAGATATAGAATTGATAAAGACAGCAAAGAGTAAAGGAGATAGCACGCCGCCCTGTGGAACGCCAGCAGATAAGGAGCACCATGAGGAATAACTATCCTCAACACAGATGCGTTGCCGGCGCCCATACAGGTAACTACGAAACCAGTCAACTGCTGTTGGAGATATGTTGAGAGAACGCAGCATACTGAGCAATATATCAAAATCAATGGTATTGAAGGCGTTACTGAAGTCCAGCAATGCTAAGACTGTCAGCTTGCCTTCCTCCATACCGGATCTTATGCCATCCGTAATATGAGTCAAGGTGGTGGTTGTGCTGTGCCCAGGACGAAACCCCGACTGGAGCGGGTTTAGGAGATCATTTTTGGATAGAAAATCGTTCAATTGAGTGTGGATCAGGCGTTCAAGAACTTTGGAAAGGAAAGGGAGAATGGAAATGGGTCGGAATTCCGAAAGTGCAGAGGCGTTGGATTTTTTAGGAATGGGGATAATGTGGGCTTCTTTCCAAGCACTTGGGAAAATCCCAGTAGTGATGGAGTGGTTAAGGATATGGGAAATTATAGGAAGGATTTCGTCAAGGATAGGTAGAATCATATTACGGGTGACGCGATCACTACCCATTGCATTAGATGAAATAAGCTTAATAGTTTCCTCAACATCACAAGCAGCAAATTGTTTGAAAGTAAAAGCCGAGTGGTTGGGAGTCTTAAGAGTAGAAAGATGTCGAATAGTGTTATTTTTAATCGTTTTATCGAAATTGGACGATGAAGAAAAATGTTGGTTTAGAGAATTGAAATCAATGGATTTAGGAATCGAATCATGGTTAGATTTACCCACTCCCAATGTCTTGAGAAATTTCCAGACTTCTTTTTTCAAATCTAAGTATGAGGTATTATTGTTATTACCATAACATTAACTAATATTAGAATTTTGAACCGATTGGCATCTCAAATATTGAAAAAAATGACTTTGAAGATTTTAAATGTATGAAAACGGATTTTGTTTTCGTCCTAACTTTTTTTTATATCAAGATGTAAAGCTGAAACTTTTAAAGATTATAACTTGAACCCACACCAAGCCATACAAATTTTGACCTTGACCCCGACCGGTCCCGTTTAGGAGATATGGGGTAAGCAAATATGCACATTTAGCCCGCATTTTGACACGGGCTAATGTGTTTGCCTTTTACCTTTTTTCGCAAATTTAAGTATAAGGTATTATTTTTATTACCATAAAATTAACTAATGTTAGAGTTTTGAATCGATTTTTATCTAAAATATTGAAAAAAAATGA
The DNA here is from genome assembly GCA_009982885.2 of Hyles vespertilio. Taxonomy (NCBI): domain Eukaryota; kingdom Metazoa; phylum Arthropoda; class Insecta; order Lepidoptera; family Sphingidae; genus Hyles; species Hyles vespertilio. The sequence goes on along the minus strand of CM042812.1, from coordinate 2,217,147 downwards.
CTTTAAAGATTTTAAATTTATGAAAACGGATTTTGTTTTCATCCTAACTTTTTTTATATCAAGATGTAAAGCTGAAACTTTCAGGAATTATAACTTAGACCCACACCAAGCGACACAAGTTTTGACCTTTACCCAGCCCCGTCCCGTTTGGGAGATATTATGGGGTAAGGAAATGTGCACATTTAGTCCGCATTTTGACACGGGCTAATGTGTTTTTATTTACTTTTTTTTCGCAAATCTATGTATGAGATATTATTTTTATTACCATAAAATTAACTAATATTAGAGTTTTGAACCGATTCTTATCTCAAATATTGAAAAAAATGACTTTGAAGATTTTAAATGTATGAAAACGGATTTTGTTTTCGTCCTAACTTTTTTTATATCAAGATGTAAAGCTGAAACTTTCAGGGATTATAACTTAGACCAACACCAAGTCAAACAAGTTGTAACCTTGACCCCGACCCGTCCCGTTTGGGAGATATGAGTTAAGGAAATGTGCACATTTAGCCTGCATTTGGACACAGGCTTTATGTGTTTAAGTAAATTAAATTCTTAAATTTGTTTATGTGATAGTATCATATGATATCTAAAAACATCTGCAACTCATAACCTTGACCTTGAACGACACTGTTTTACAGATATGAATAATTAAAAAGTGCATTCTCTGAGTATGTTGTTACATGGGCTCTCGTAACTAGCCTATACCTGAAATTTGCGATCCAAAATAACAGGAGATTTTGTAACACGTCAGTTTCAGGCCCTAAATTATTACTTTTGACCTTAATCTTGAAGAATTCCATTCAAAAGGTACAAATCAAAAATTACAGGAATATGAAAATTATAGAATAGAATTATTGAGCGAGAAATACATAGCCTAAACTAGTTGTCTGGTTTGAAATAATCATATTTTCTACAAAGTTTATGTCAATAGTGGATGAAAGGGTGTTTGAAAAAAAACATTACTCTATCATAGTAAGGTAAAATCCATTATTTAAGCTATTACTTTCTAGTCTGAACTAGAAGTAGACAATTCTAACAATAATTTGGCTTCCTCTGAAAGTGGCTGAATATTACGTTGACTTATTCTAGGTCTAAAACTGGACAGATATGGGTCAGATGAAATTAGTAGGTTATGGATAATGTCTTCATTTGTAGCAATTCTGCTGTTTTTGCGTGAGTGGAAAATTCTGAAATATTTAAAATCTTTGTTTCGAGCTTCGGATGCCTCCTCAGAGAGCTTCCCTATTGGAATGAAGTTATTGAACTCAATAATATCTGCACCATGTATGAGTAATTTATGCACAGTAGATGGCATGTAATACCATGAATAGAGCTCGACGTATTTATGAGCTGTTGAAGTACAATATTGCCGGAATTTTTCGACATTAACAAATTCTCCACATGTAATTACTTGGATGATGACTTTCAACTGGCTAATTAATTGTGCATTTACACCTGTGATGCACGCAGTAGTTTCGGGATCGGCAAAAAAATGTCTTGCAGTATTTCCATCATTGGTGGTCCCTGAACCTTGCTTCACAACATCTATGAGAAGTCCCATTTCATCTCGAAATTGATCCTGGATTGCTTTTTTCTTATTAGCCAATTGTTGTTTTAAGTCATCACCTTTAGCTTGCCATTTCTTAAAGTCGAGGCGATAAGCTATGTGCAATATGCATTCCATGCATCTTATAAGTAATAATAATAATAATAAATTTATTTGCAGTAAAAAGTTACAATCATGATTTTGAATGAAACGCTGCCTCCTGTGCTAGTTAAAAACTGTATTACAGGAGTCAGTGTCTACTCCTCGGAATTAAATTTACAACTAAAGGAATTATACAAATTTACATAATAAAAGCACTTAACTCTAAGAAGTTACAAAGAGCAGCAACATACATAAGTGTATATAAGTGTATGGAGAGAAGACAAACCAAACCTAAGCATATCTACGGGATGACTTCTTTGTGAAAGCATATTGATATTATTCATCTCTGTGGGTTTTGCTTTGCAAATGTCACATGTTGCCGTAGATGTATCGGTCAGTTTCGAGGATATCTTTCCGTCAATCATAGTCATGTGAAATTTGTGGCTAACGCTTACATCTTCAAACAAAGTTGGCTGTAGAGTAGCAATTTCTCTCTCTACTGAAGCCATTTCTTCCTTAATATTTAAATCATTTTCTTTTGCAAACTTGAAATATATTGGCCGACAGTAAAACGTTGAAGAAGCTTTCGGATTTTCCCATACCGCTTCAACAGTGTCATCTCTTGTCAACTTCAATGGAACAAATGAACACATAAATACGTTGGAATCGTCACCGTCCATTTTTTGTTTATAGTTGCTATATCCAGAAGCACCGTCAAATCCCCATTTAGTGGTAAGAGTCAAATTGCAACTAGAAATAGAAGAATAGAAAAACCTTTATTTGTTCATTAAAGTACACATACACTGATACAAAACTAAAATACAAATCTATTACAAATACTAATATTACAAATATCTAATAAAAAAAAAAGTGTAGCAGCATATGTGTTGCAGCAGAACAAAAGGGTGATGACTCAGCATACGTTCACTCACACGAGCAAACACTGATATTCTGCCATTACCCGGCTGGAGAATAGTGGCGGAGTAATGAATTCATTAGTCTGAGACGCAATTCAATTTAAGAAGTACACACTACAAAAATGACACACAAACTACCTATGCACACGTAAACAAAAACATGTTATGATTTCTTGGTAGTAATATTAATATGAATAATAATTATAATTTATAATAATAAAAGAAATAGGTAAATAAAACCACACAATACACCACAGAAACCTCTCAATAACAAAACAATACAAGACATTTACTTTGGAAATGATCATAAGTACAAATTAGAGTGAATCACACAGCAAAATCCGCTAACAACCAACCACTAGGTACATTTGATTTTTGCCTCTCTAGAAGCATGGTTTTAACATGCTTTTTAAATGAGTACTTCGATTTTATATGTTTTAAAGGTGGAGGAATATTATTCCAACATTTGGTTGAGAGATAGCGGAAACTACCGGTAAACGCCGTAGTTCTATGAGGAACTAGTAGAATCAGTTTCTACTGTTTTAAATAATCTTTTAACAGTAATATCTAAAATTGACTGCAGCTTAAGTTTTACTTCAGATTCGGTTATTGTCATGTCTTCTTTTTCAGGGTAACATTCCTGTTTCTCATTTCTCACACAATTATAGGATGGGAAAATATCACATCCTAAATCCTTTGTTTCTTTCCTCAATGTCATATATTACACATACAGTAGTTGATGTCGACACTGACACAGAATGGGGCACAGTAAGCTCCGATGATGAACCGGGTTCGGTTACTGTAGACGTACTAGCAGTCGTATCTTAATATTCCATCTCAATAGGTGGTATCTCTTCACTCCTGAACTGATCATTATTAATGATCAATTGAATACATTCTGGCCAATTGATTTCCGTATTTAAACGGCAAACTTTTTTAAAAAACTGTCTCGTGTGCAGTTAGCTGACTTCCATTTACGTTTCAAGTTAGAAGTATAAGAAGTACAAAACGACTTCAGTTTTGACTTTTCTTCTTCGGTTAAACTAACAGTCACAGAATTTATCACTTTTTTAAATAGCATGTCTCCGTCAAAATTATTTTGTCTCATGAATATAAATATATCAAGATTTGACACAAATCCTTCCATATTGAACAACTCAATAATCGCACAAAAAGATAGTGATACGAATCAGTAAAGATAAGTGAAATAAATTTAGGATGACCACTGTATTTAAAGTATTTGGATATATTACCCTTCCCACCACATTTATTTACACAAACAATAACAACAAAATTCCTAGAATAAAAGGTGGCCGGCAAAACATGGTAAACAAAGGGCTAATAACCCCCAATTAACATTATCAAAAGTCGGCCACATCTGTAGAATAACAATGGATATCGAGTGCAGCTGTATGATATTAGAAAATTCTATTAATCAAGGTAAGTAATCCACGTCACCTGGTTGCTTATATTTTAATGTTATAATGAATTACTATGAAGTCATACATTAGTTAGGGATTATCGTACCACATTTTTTCATAAAACTTGAAAAAATCAGCACCTGAGCTCAATATCCATTAGCAGTCAGAAAAATGTAAGAATTTAATTTATTTAAACACATTAAGCCCGTGTCCAAATGCGGGCTAAATGTGCACATTTCCTTACCCCATATCTCCCAAACGGGACGGGTCGGGGTCAAGGTTACAACTTGTTTGACTTGGTGTGGGTCTAAGTTATAATCCCTGAAAGTTTCAGCTTTACATCTTGATATAAAAAAAAGTAAGGACGAAAACAAAATCCGTTTTCATACATTTAAAATCTTTAGTCATTTTTTTCAATATTTGAGATAAGAATCGGTTCAAAACTCTAATATTAGTTAATTTTATAGTAATAAAAATAATATCTCATACATAGATTTGCGAAAAAAAAGTAAAAAAAAACATATTTGCTTACCCCATATCTCCTAAACGGGACCGGTCGGGGTCAAGGTCAAAATTTGTATGGCTTGGTGTGGGTTCAAGTTATAATGTTTAAAAGTTTCAGCTTTACATCTTGATATAAAAAAAGTTAGGACGAAAACAAAATCCGTTTTCATACATTTAAAATCTTCAAAGTCATTTTTTTACACGCTTTATATTAGCTTCACTTGTATGTTTGTTTGTAACCGACTTCTTTGGGCGCGATTTTGACCCACTTTAAACGGCCAGATTTCATTCAAATTTTGCACACCTGTCAAAGACCGATGACAATACAATAATTCGATTAAAATATATAATTATCCTGATTAGATTCGCCAGGATTAATTATTCTTATAATTGATGACCATTGCTACTGACCACTAGGTGGCGTATAGATGAACATAATTTGCTACTGACTAATAGATGGCGTGATCACGTCAATAATGCATATTTCCACTATTCATCGGTAGATGGCGTTAACATTGTATTCTTCAAGTGTCAAATGTTACTACTGACCAACAGATGGCGTTATTGATTGGAAATACAGCCGTAGATGGTTGTTTTTAGTCAAAACAATTAAATAATAGTTAAAAAAAACTAAAATACACGCTTTAATAAGATATACAACTAAAAAAGTAAAAATAATTGATACTGAATTTAAGATAAGAAAATGGAGTAAAATACATATATTTTATTGTTACAAAGCGTGGGGTGTTTACAACAATTACTTATCCTCCTGCACCCCATGTTTTTTTTAACTATTATTTAATTCAATATTTGAGATGCCAATCGGTTCAAAATTAGTTAATGTTATGGTAATAACAATAATACCTCATACTTAGATTTGAGAAAAAAGGTAAAAAAAAATTGAAAAATCCTATGTAAAGGAGCCTCGAAATCCGTCCCACTGTGCGGCGCCTTGTTGTTTTTAAGTTGTTTCAGGCCATTTCAATCTCAAACAGGCTGATGTCCGGGATATCATCGCTAAAGTGTCGGATTAACTTGGCTCTCGGGTCTTCGGTCGAGCTATCAGTAGGTTCGGCAACCGAGGTGTAAAGCTGTCCGTAGAACCTCTCGATCTCTCTTAATACCTCTGCCCTCGTCGATACCACGCGGCCATCGTCCGTTTTCAGCCTAGACAACTGGCTTTGCCCAATAGACAAGTCTCTTGCAAACACTTTGGAGCCTCCGTTCCGCTCAATTGTCTCCTTAAAGCTCACAGTATTGTGATCACGGACATCGTGTCACTTCCAAGGACTTCCAGATCCGTCTATTGAGCCGCCGCACCGATATGCTTCGGCGTCAACGGAAGACTGCAGCGTCAAAGATCGACGTTCGGCCATGAGGTCAAGGTCTAAAATACGTAATACTAAATCCCACCGTATGGACAGCTTCTACCAAACCACTGTCTAACTCGTCCACTGCAAGGTTTTCTTTTAGACAATCAAAGCGATTTGTCAACTCGAGTTGAAAGCTCTCGGGGTTTTGAATATGGGCGCGAGTAGGTCGGAGCGTAGACTTCATCAAGTGACGCCTTTCTAATTGGACGTTGATATTCAATGTGCCCCTAACCATTCGGTGATCACTACCGGTTTTCACCCTGTTGATCACAGAGACATCACTGAACATCCGTCTATTCGTCGTCAAGATGAAATCTATCTCATTTCTCGTAGAACCGTCAGGACTCAGCCAGGTCCATTTCCTGTGAGGCGGCTTCTGGAAAAAAGAGTTCATCGCGAAGAGTCCCTCTTTTTCCAGAAAGTCAGCCAGCCTCTGACCCCTGAGGTTCCGTTGCCCATGTCCAAATTGCCTCACTTTCAACTCTGCATCGCTTCTTTTGCCCAACTTTGCGTTGAAGTCCCCCATAACAACATTGAAGTAGGTTTTGGAAGTATGTGTGGCCCGACTTATGTCCTCATACATCTCCTCTACTTCTTCATCTAGGTGTGTCGAGGTCGGCGCGTATACCTGTATGACCTTCAACGAATATCTTTTTGATATTCTGAGTATAAGGTATACTACCCTGCTCGACACACTTTCGATGGATACGATGTTGTTGATGAGAGACCTGTGGTCGAGAAATCCGACACCTTCTCGGGACTGTTGGTCGTCCCCCCGGTAGAAGAGCAGGTTACCAGACTTCGGGTATCGTATCGTTCGGGTTATCGTATCCTCCCTCCTCCCTCCTATATGGCCTAACCGATCTCAATTGTACTCTCGATTGTAGAGGAGGCTCGTGCCCTGCAGTGGGACGTATATGGGCTGATACAGTATCCCAGTGTAGCCCGCTCAATTCTTCTTCCAGTTGTGTGTTACCAGGGCCAGTCGTCGTCGGGGGTGGTAGCCGGGGCCAACCCGGGGATTCTTAGCACCCCCTGCCCCACCGTAACCATGGCTGCTACTATCGCCAGGAATAGTGGGGCTGCGGGGACTGGGGGCCTGGTCAATTTTTGTGTCGCCATTGAGGGGTATTTGCCAATACTCGCCACGCTTGGCAGGCGGGTTGGCGAGCGCAGGAGGGGACTCGCGCAGATGACGCTGCTGCCCATCATCAACGGGGGAAAGGAAATAGGGTTTGTGAGTATAGGATATAATGGGAAAGGAGAGTATGGCCTGTAGGAGTGGATAATGCAGTCATGGAAGGGAATGTTTTTAGTGACTGCAGTAGCTCGGGGGCCGAGGTCGCGTACTCGTAGCACCTATTCTAGGACAGGCCATGACCACTAGATAGGAGCATCCCTGATCAACAACCTGACCAAGATAGATGGATGCCTGATATCTTTTTCGTCTTCCCATCATTTTTCCTTCCCGTTCTTCTCCCAATTTTATGGTCCAGCAACACACCGATGATCCAACGGCTCTGGATATAAATGGGCGACAATGATCATTTACCATCAAACTACCTGTTTTCTCGTTTGCCGGATTTATAAAAAAGAAGTGCTTTTTTCGGGAAGCATTTTTCGTGTCGCTTTTACGTTGCATAATATTACAAATAAAAACGATTTGATGGAATTATTCACTTGAAAAATCACAATTTATCACAGGTCTAAAACGTATTGAATAGGTGTATTATTTATTTCATATCGAAAACTTTTGGGTTTCTGGTAGTGGTGTGATTGTTAAGGTGTGACAGAGGTATATACAGAAATATTTTGTTTCTGATGTCTCCCCTAGAAAGTGACTAAGATCTAATAATACTTAAATCATTAGATTGTAATGTATGGAGTAAGTAAGTTTATATGGCTTTAAGCGCTTTCAAACGATATATCGATTGTTGAGGAGCCCTGTGCTTAGTAGTAGGTGATGTAGTGGTGATTTATGAGTGACTAGAGTGTGTCACGTACCTGTATGGCGACGGGCAGTCCGTTGTGCATGCGCACCGGCACGGTGGTGGCGGGCACGCCCAGCACGTTGAACGGCATCGTGTACAGCACGCCCGACGCGCGCACGAACACGCGCCCGTGCGCATGCGCGCCGCCCGGCCACGCCGGGTACAGCAGCACGCCGCCCGACCCCAGCGTGTCCTATACACACACACATATACACATATACACACACGCACCAACACGCGCCCCGCCCGGCCACGCCGGGTACAGCAGCACGCCGCCCGACCCCAGCGTGTCCTATACACACACACATATACACATATACACATATACACACACGCACCAACACGCGCCCCGCCCGGCCACGCCGGGTACAGCAGCACGCCGCCCGACCCCAGCGTGTCCTATACACACACACATATACACATATACACATATACACACACGCACCAACACGCGCCCCGCCCGGCCACGCCGGGTACAGCAGCACGCCGCCCGACCCCAGCGTGTCCTATACACACACACACATATACACATATACACACACGCACCAACACGCGCCCCGCCCGGCCACGCCGGGTACAGCAGCACGCCGCCCGACCCCAGCGTGTCCTATACACACACACACATATACACATATACACACACGCACCAACACGCGCCCCGCCCGGCCACGCCGGGTACAGCAGCACGCCGCCCGACCCCAGCGTGTCCTATACACACACACACATATACACATATACACACACGCACCAACACGCGCCCCGCCCGGCCACGCCGGGTACAGCAGCACGCCGCCCGACCCCAGCGTGTCCTATACACACACACATATACACATATACACACACGCACCAACACGCGCCCCGCCCGGCCACGCCGGGTACAGCAGCACGCCGCCCGACCCCAGCGTGTCCCACACACACACGCACGCACGCACGCACGCACGCACGCACGCACGGCACAAACGGCAATTGATAAGTTATTGATCCGATTACTCTCCAAATAGATCTCTGAGAAACTCTTTGCTCCTATATTCTAAATTGATAGTCAAAATGAAGCATTTTGGCCACCATTTTGAACTTTTTAGTTATTGATCCGATTGGTCTCAAAAATCGATATTTATGGGACCATTTGCTCCTATATTCTAAATTAATAGTCAGAACGGAACATTTTGGCCGCCATTTTGAACTTTTTAGTTATTGGTCCGATTGGTCTCAAAATTGATATCTGAGGGATACAATGCTAGGGATCCTATGCTAGGATATATATATATTATAAATTGATAGTCAGAATTAAACATTAAATCCAAATATGACAATTGCAAACAAAATGGAGTTCAAATACAAGCACGTTACCTGAATCTGTTGCCTCAGCATCTGCGCTTTGCGGTTGTAGTGTTGTATGCGAGCCTGCGGTATGAACAGGCGCGTGTTGTGTATGAGAGTGAAGCAAAGTCCCTGCAGCGAGCGGGACCCGCCTCCCAGTAACAGCTTCAATAACTCCACTATCAGACTCTTGTCCCGCTGTAAGATGCAATGCCGGTGTTAGAGTTTAGCTCCTGTCTTTGTCTTCCTCAACTATTTCACCTCACTCAACTCTTCGCTTGGTCAACTTTTTGCACTATGGAGTCTGTTTTGAAAACTTCAACCGAACAAATGAGGAAGGAATTTCACAAAAGGATGCCTTCGAATCCAACCTCCTGAAGCCATCGACCAATACAACAGAGTCATCTGACTTGGCTGCAGAATTTGCGACTTGCAAGCTATTTGTCACCCAGGCGCTAAATCTTCTTCAACACCAAATCGAGGCTTTAACCAACACAGTGAACAACATGGAGATGCATTACATTCTTTCGCCCGAATACTCAAACAACATTCAAATATTAAGTTGCTCTTAATAGCACACGGCCCACTTACCCAGTACATTTAAGCGGGATTTGCGTAGTTAAATGCATACATACATAATATTTAAGTCGCGTTTAAGTATTCGGGCGTCCGACTCTTCAAAAAGCCTAATTATAAGGGACGTTTTAAGTAATGTAAAATGTTATAAAAAAATATTAATGAACTGCTAAACCACTTGTAACTTTGTAATAATCACTTAATTTCTAAACTGTTTTTGTAAAGAGCAACACTAGAGTTTCTTGCCTGTTCTTCTCTAGTGAAAACCAATTTCCGAACTGGCTGGTAGTTAAAAAAATTGACATAATCTAAATATCTTAATGGATTCAATTAATTATTTGCATTTTCATTCCATATTAACTCCTGAATTATGAACGTTAATAAAGAGATTTTGTACTGGTTATTTTTGATTTGGAAGTATCTATCACTGTCGGATGACGAAATTGGAAAAGAGTTTACAGCCCGATAAAAACAGTTGATTAAATCAAATGGCAAAAAATATTATAGTATAGTTAGTGAATGTTGTCCATATCTGAACATACCATATCACTTCATTTACCAGATTTTGGAATAAGTTCACACCTAATAAAGGATAGCAGATAGTAATATTTCTAAACACAGGACTACTTACTTTGGGATTAGCTGGATCTTGCAGCATGTTAGGAATATCTTTCATTGAGAAGAACACCGATACTGATATTTCTACGGAGTCTTCTAAATCTTTGAATTTTTCCTGTAAAATAATACAACCAGATAAAACAACAATTCTTATTTTTTTTAATACCTCCAAGTTATTTTGATACACATTTGAAATTGTATAATAAGTAGAGCTAGGAAACAGTATGTAAGGGCGTGGTTGTGTGTATACTGAGTCCCTATGTGCATGCATGTACGTGCGTCTTTGTGTGAGTGGCGGATTGCGAGGACGACATTGAGATATTATACTAAAGGGGGCACTGTAAGCAAAATGTTTGTAACACAAAATGAACGGTACTGTACCACTCCTTCTATTTCTATCTCTGTCACACCTACACAGTAATACATCTTCTCTCTCGCTTCATTGGATTCCCATGTGCACGCACAATACGCAAAGATTTTGTTCCCGATGTCCGCTCTAGTATATCTCAGTGGAGGATGATAATATATTCGTGTACATATTGTGTGTGCGTGCGCGTGCGTGTGTTTGCGTGCACGTGCGTGCGTGTTTGCGTGCGTGTATGTGTGCGTGTGTGCATGCGTGCGTACCTGTTGGAGCGTGGCGCCACATCTCTGCAGGTAGTGCGCGGCGTCGGTGACGGCGTCGCTCACGCTCTTGTAACAGTGCGTGCGTGCATGCGTGCGTACCTGTTGGAGTGTGGCGCCACATCTCTGCAGGTAGTGCGCGGCGTCGGTGACGGCGTCGCTCACGCTCTTGTAACAGTGCGTGCGTGCATGCGTGCGTACCTGTTGGAGTGTGGCGCCACATCTCTGCAGGTAGTGCGCGGCGTCGGTGACGGCGTCGCTCACGCTCTTGTAACAGTGCGTGCGTGCATGCGTGCGTACCTGTTGGAGCGTGGCGCCACATCTCTGCAGGTAGTGCGCGGCGTCGGTGACGGCGTCGCTCACGCTCTTGTAACAGTGCGTGCGTGCATGCGTGCGTACCTGTTGGAGTGTGGCGCCACATCTCTGCAGGTAGTGCGCGGCGTCGGTGACGGCGTCGCTCACGCTCTTGTAACAGTGCGTGCGTGCATGCGTGCGTACCTGTTGGAGCGTGGCGCCACATCTCTGCAGGTAGTGCGCGGCGTCGGTGACGGCGTCGCTCACGCTCTTGTAACAGTGCGTGCGTGCATGCGTGCGTACCTGTTGGAGCGTGGCGCCACATCTCTGCAGGTAGTGCGCGGCGTCGGTGACGGCGTCGCTCACGCTCTTGTAACAGTGCGTGCGTGCATGCGTGCGTACCTGTTGGAGCGTGGCGCCACATCTCTGCAGGTAGTGCGCGGCGTCGGTGACGGCGTCGCTCACGCTCTTGTAACAGTGCGTGCGTGCATGCGTGCGTACCTGTTGGAGCGTGGCGCCACATCTCTGCAGGTAGTGCGCGGCGTCGGTGACGGCGTCGCTCACGCTCTTGTAACAGTGCGTGCGTGCATGCGTGCGTACCTGTTGGAGCGTGGCGCCACATCTCTGCAGGTAGTGCGCGGCGTCGGTGACGGCGTCGCTCACGCTCTTGTAACAGTGCGTGCGTGCATGCGTGCGTACCTGTTGGAGCGTGGCGCCACATCTCTGCAGGTAGTGCGCGGCGTCGGTGACGGCGTCGCTCACGCTCTTGTAACAGTGCGTGCGTGCATGCGTGCGTACCTGTTGGAGCGTGGCGCCACATCTCTGCAGGTAGTGCGCGGCGTCGGTGACGGCGTCGCTCACGCTCTTGTAACAGTGCGTGCGTGCATGCGTGCGTACCTGTTGGAGTGTGGCGCCACATCTCTGCAGGTAGTGCGCGGCGTCGGTGACGGCGTCGCTCACGCTCTTGTAACAGTGCGTGCGTGCATGCGTGCGTACCTGTTGGAGTGTGGCGCCACATCTCTGCAGGTAGTGCGCGGCGTCGGTGACGGCGTCGCTCACGCTCTTGTAACAGTGCGTGCGTGCATGCGTGCGTACCTGTTGGAGTGTGGCGCCACATCTCTGCAGGTAGTGCGCGGCGTCGGTGACGGCGTCGCTCACGCTCTTGTCCACGCCGATCAGCGCCACCGACTTCGCCGCCTCTGTCATGTAGTGCACCTGATAACCACATAACACATTCGTACACATATGTACATCAAAATATATCTATTTCACTTCCCTTCAAATAACACTAAGCCTCAGTTGCACCAAGTAACTTTGCCAATACCTTTGCCTATGAAAATGTCATCGCCATACATTTGAGATGTATTTGACCTTGCGAATGTATGGAATTGACAGTTTCAAGGGCAAAGGTATTGGCAAAGTTAGTTTGTGCAATTAAGCCTTAGGAATCTCTGATATAAGAAGATCACTAAAGATGGTAAACTTCTGACATTAAGCTACACTACTTTAGCAATGTTTTATTCAGGGAATAGTCTCACCCCCTTATTTATAAGGACTTAACGCAGTTTTCAAATGCTGTTAATTGTCTTTAATTTGGACGAAATCCTTGTTTAAGCAAATTTTAAACATAAAAATGAAATTAATGTTAAAATTAATGTCAAGTAAATAAAAACACTTTTTTCTGTGAAGTTGGACATACAAGATAAAATATGTTATAAAAACCATTATGAATAGCTAAACTTAATGAACCTATTATCTCATCTTAGCATTGATTTAACTAATTTACTTTTTTTTTTATTGCAATGAATGACGAGATGAGCAAGCCGTTCGCCTGATGGTAAGCGATACGACCGCTCATAAACAGTAGCAAAATTCCACTGCGCTCGCCATCCTGAGACATAAGATGTTAAGTCTCAATATGTCCAGTAGTTACTCTGTCTACAATGTCCTTCAATCCGAAACACAACAGTGCATTTACGCAGTGTTGTTTCACGGGAGAAATAGACATTGCGGCGGTACCTACCCAGATGGCCTCTCACATATGAGAGACCTACCACCAGTATAACGTTTATGGCTTGATTAGTGGTTTGTTATAAATAAGGGGGTTAGAATAAAAGAGCGCAGCGTCTAGCGGGCCTGATCATACTTGGTTTAAAGAATCACTACAAAATATAAAACTCTAAATAATTATAGCGTCTTTATTATATATATTCACCATCCTAATCAATAATGAGAAACTACATAATTATATGTTACATACCTTGATATCTTTCATGTCAACTGGTTCATCCAATTTCAACTTATCCCTATTGTCTGCGGCCATGATGTTCATCAATAACTCCAAATCTTCTGCCTTGCGCGTCATGGGCCCAACTGTGAGGAACTTGGGAAATTGCTCGTCACTCAATGTGGGTATGTGCCCGTCTATTGATATCACACCTGGAAGTAAATTCAGGATGTTTTTATTGCAAGGAATGGCGAGACGAGCATGTCTGGCATGAGTTTAAGATTAGGCAATGAGCGAAAATATTCGTTTTATGATTAAAAAGCTAGGGAGTTTGATTATAATGATGACCCTAGGGTTTTTTTATTGCCTTGAATGGCGACACGAGCTTACCATTCGCCTGATGGTAAGCGATACGACCGCTCATGAACAGTAACAAAACCAAACAACACCATGGATTACAAAGCAATACTTGGCGATCGTCTGCGCTTGCCATACTAAGACATAAGATGTTAAGTCTCATTATGCCCTAGTTATTCTGGCTACAGTATCCTTCAATACGGAACACAACAGTGTATTTACAATGCTGTTTGGTGGGAGATAATTAGAAATTGCGGTAGTACCTACCTAGACGGCCTCTCACATATGAGAGACCTACCACCATTAAAATACTATCTTCAATTACAGTAAATAATAGTTTAAAAAACAAAAGAAGCATACTTTAGTAAAAAACCCAACCAAAAAGTAAAAATAATTGTAAATGAGTTTAAGATTAGGCAATGAGCGCAAAATATTCATTTTATGGTTAAAAAGCTAGGGAGCTTAATGATAATGATGATACTGAGGTGCCTACAATAATTTCTAAACTGTTGTACTCCAGGGTTTTCAACAAAACTTCAGAAACTGCAGGTCCTGGTAAGATAATGGGACCAATTTTTTAAATAATTGTATTGTCATCTAGCCTTGATAAGTGCAAAATTTGGAATCGATTCGACATTAGGAAGTGCTCGACAAATTCAAAGATTCCGTCACATACATACAGGCGAAGCTTATATAAACGTGTTAAAAAGAATTGGTGAGCATAGACCTCTCAAAGATTTTTGATAGTGACTGAAAGTCGTGTTATCCACCAGATTTATGTTACCTTTGTTAGAATACTGTCACAAAATACCGCAACAATTTTTATAAATTTTATTAAAACTACCCTTTTATGATTCACAAGTAGTGGGGAATCGGTAATATAAAGCGTTGTCTCACTTGGATCGTCACTTTTCGAGTGACAACGACAGAGGAAGGACCTTAGGTAGCAACCAGGATTGGCAAGTTAAGTTATTAATATGATGTTTTGTTGCTCATTGCTCAGAATATTTGAATATTATTCTGTAACATTGTAATTATCGATGGTCCTTGAATTAAACCATATTATTATAAATAGAAATATAAATAACATTTAATATAATTGATAATTTTGTAACATTATAATAATTATTAACCATTATATTAAGTGATAAATATTAAAAATTATATGGTTAAAAATATAATTATAGATAAATCTATTGAAATATACATGTTTATATTATTTTATATACCTTTTCCCACAAAAAATCCTAACACCTTCATCAAGTCACCTTGTAAATGAATGACCTATGCTGAGGTCTGTGGTTTCTAGTGCACGACTCGAAATTCTTCGACCAAAAAAAACTTCAATTTTTACTTCGAAATACCCAAAATCATGAACTAACAAGTTCCTTTAGTAAATATAACTGGTGGTAGGTCTCTCATATGTGAGAGGACATCTGGGTAGGTACCACCGCAATGTCTATTTCTACCATCAAACAGCAGTGTAAATGCACCGTTATGTTTCGATTTGAAGGAATTAGTAATCATTGTATTGTAAACTTATTTTGAAAAGAGCAACGCTAGTTTCTTGCCCGTTCTTCTCTGGCGAAAACAGCCTTGTGAACCGGGTGGTAGTGGAAAAAATAAATAAAAACCGACTTCAAAACAAAAAACCGCAAAAAAACCAAAAAATAACAAAATAATAAGTACCACTGCAAAACTTTTTTTTATATTATAGGGGGCAACCGAGCATGCGGTTCACCTGATGGTAAGTGAACACCGCCGCCCATGGACATCTGCAACACCATAGGGCATGGAGATGCGTTGCCGGCCTTTGAGGTGGGAATACGCTCGTTTTTTGAAAGTCGCCAGGTCGTATCTGTCCGGGAATGATGCCGCTGGCAACAGGTTCCACAGATTTGTAGTACGTGGGAGAAAGTGCCGGGAAAAACGTACTGTAGTAGATTTCCAACCTCCCAGGTGATGTGGGTGGTATTTGGAGGTTTGTCGTGTTGTACGGTGGCGGAACTCTGCAGCAGGGATAAGTCCGAACAATTCTTGAGAACACTCCCCGTGGTACATGCGATAGAGAATGCAGAGCGAAGCTACATCTCTACGCAAAGCCAAAGGATCAAGCCGGTCGGAGAGAACCTGATCGTCAATGATTCGAGCAGCCCGACGTTGAATGCGGTCGAAAGGAAGAAGCTGGTACTGGGGTGCCCCTGCCCAAAGATGGGAGCAGTATTCCACGTGGGGCCGAACTTGCGCCTTATAAAGTTGCATACGTTGACCCGACGTGAAATATCGCCTCGATCTGTTGAGCACACCAAGCTTCTTTGAGGCCAATTTGGCCTTACTTTCAAGGTGACCGCGGAACTGGACGTCACTCGATATCTCGACACCAAGAATTCCGATGCTGGCTGTGGCGTTTAGAGGAGTGTCTTGAAATTGAGGTGATACGACGAAAGGCGATTTTTTTGCGGTAAATGCGCAAACTTGTGTTTTTGAGGCGTTAAATTCAACCAAGTTATGTCGGCCCCAATCCGAGACTCTGGATAGTAAGGACTCGACTTCAGACACAAGTTTGTTTCGGCACTCATTGACGTTTTCCCGAGAAATATTAGCTCGGCCAGTATATAAGGCATCACCCGTGCTGTCATCCGCATAGCAATGTATGCCGCTAATTTGCAGCATATCATTAATATGCAGAAGAAATAGCGTGGGAGATAGCACACAGCCTTGTGGGACACCAGCGTTCACGGACTTGAGATCTGAGCATGCACCGTCGACAGCGACCTTGATGCTCCGGTCCGCTAGAAAGCTAGCTAGCCATTTGCACAACTTCTCGGGAAGCCCGTAGGAAGGAAGCTTCGACAGAAGCGCTCTGTGCCAGACCCTATCAAAGGCCTTCGCTACATCCAGACTAACGGCCAGCGCCTCCCCCCTACTCTCGATTGCCTTCGACCATCTATGTGTTAGGTACACGAGAAGATCACCAGCCGAGCGGCCCCTACGGAAACCGTATTGACGGTCACTTAATAGCTGATGATCCTCAAGGTACCCAAGGAGTTGGCTGTTGACAATGGATTCCATTGTCTTCGAGAGCAAGGAGGTAATGGCTATGGGCCTGTAGTTGGAAGGATTCGAGCGCTCGCCTTTTTTAGGTATCGGATGCACTAATGCTGTCTTCCACGAAGCCGGGACTACGCCTAAGAAGTAGGAGTGCCGAAAAAGACGCGTTAAGATCGGAGCCAACTCAGGAGCACACCTCTTCAAAACAATAGGAGGAATACCATCGGGTCCACTCGATTTATGGATGTTAAGGGAGAACAGCGCTTTACGCACTAGCCGTTGCGAAAACCGAATTTCCGGCATTTTGGTGTTGCACCGCGGGATAGTCGGCGGTTCGCTTCCCCCGTCATCCAGAAAGGAGTTAGACGCAAAAAGAGAGCCTAGGAGATCGGCTTTCTCTCTTGCGCCATGGGCCAACGATGCATCCCCCCTACGAAGAGGTGGAAAGGAAGGGCTACAAAAATTCCCCATGGCAGCTTTGGCGAGTGACCAAAATGCACGCGTTCCCGAAGGAAGACGAACCAATCTCTCGCCAATTCTGCCAATGTGATCCGATTTCGCCATTGCTATCACTCTTTTGAAGGACCTCGAGGCAAAGTTATACTCCTTTTTTAAGACGCTGGTATTTACATCCTGAGCTGCCACTGCATCTGCCCAAGCCTTGTAGCATGCCTGTTTACGGCGATTTGCCATTTTGCAGGAGCGATTAAACCAAGGCTTGGATCTACCACCAATGGGCACAACAGAGGATGGAATAAATAGTTCCATTCCTTGCAGCACCACATCGGCAATAGAGTCAGCAGAGGCGTCAGGATCATCCGGCGTGAAGCAAACTCGCCCCCAAGGGTAGGACGCAAAGAATGATCGCATCCCATCCCAATCTGCTGACTTGTAGTGCCACACACGGCGACAGCCTGCAAACTGTGGGCGAATTGGGCGCATGAGTGGCACCGTCGTCCTTATCAGACAATGATCAGATGATCCCAGAGGGGCATCGATCCCGATCAGATAATTGTCCGGATGTGAGGTCAACAGAAGGTCCAACAGGGAAGGTGTATGGCCTTCCACATCGGGTATTCGCGTCGGTGCGGCTACCACTTGTTTCAGGCCATATGCCAAGGCGAATTCGTAAACAGATCTGCCCGCATAGTCGGTGGTTGGGGACCCCAGCCATTCAGCATGGTGGGCATTAAAATCTCCAAGTACCACAACTTCTGCGGATGGAATCTGCTCTTGGATGGAATCTGTAGCCGTTTGAATACACTCCATTAGTCGGTCCGTTTCTGAATTACCGCTATGAGACCTGTAAAGGCATGCGTAGATGCGAGGATGGTCTTCGCCGTTAATACGCAACCAGAGGATGGACAGGTCCTTTCCTTCAAAATGATGGAGGCGTTGATAGCAGACATCCTCTCCAACAAACACACACACCCCAGCCCGTGGTACAAAAGAGTATTCTAATTTGTACCCCGGGTAGGAGAGGTACGCGGAGTCTGCCGGAGAAGATATCTGCGTCTCGGTCAAAAAGAGCAAGGCCGGCTTAGCCGTCTCGAGGTGGTGGTGGACGGCATCAAGGTTAGAATGTAAACCCCTGATGTTGCAGAAATCCACGGTAAAAGTGGCAGGAGTTGGCGGCGATGGGTTGCTCTTACCCCGAGTTATCCTCCCATCAAGCGCAGTAGTGCCCCCCCCAGAATACGTGGAGCAGCCTAGACGTCCACGACCCGGGATAAATCCGGGGTGTGGACGCCCAGGAGGGGATTCTCCAACGCCGTGGCTGTTGGTACCCCTCTGGGGTAAACAATTTTTATACGGCGCTATCATAAGGAGGGGTAGGGGGTTGGGCTACCGGTAGCCTCACTCACTCGGTGAAACACAGTACTGTGGGTACTGCTTCACACCGGTTTTCTGTGAGGTCGTGGTATCACTCCGGCCGAGCCAGCCCATTTATAGTACCGCCTAAGCAGTTACACGGCTCTCCCACGAAAATATTTATTTCATGTAGGACCTATGCCGTATATTAATTTAAATATCTATATGTTTGGTACTGGGCGACCCGCCTTCAATATGTTCTGCATATATTTTGATTTGTTGGCTAGTCAAGTCATTGAGCAAATTAATCAACAAGCATGAGCTCCATGAAATAAATATTATTTTTTTGCTTTGCAGTGGTACTTATTATTTTGTTATTTTTTGGTTTTTAGCGGTTTTTTGTTTTGAAGTCGGTTTTTATTTTTTTATTAAAAATTTTGGTTATTTTTATCTTTTTAGTGTTGATAGGAATCAAAATGAAGAAGATTTGGTCCCCACAAGGAATATGTTCTTTCCGATGATAATGAAATCGCTAAAATCGGCTAAGAGCTGCCAAAGATATTGGAGTATTCATATTTTTATTATTTTTTCTCCCTCCCCCCCTCCCTTTGCCCCTACCCCCTTTTCCCTCCACCACTGTAGCTTAGCTTTTATACTGAACCCAATGCAAAAAGAACCATTGGAATCCTACTAAAGTTTGAAGAGTTCTACACTCCAGGTCCGAAATGATCATCAGATCTCCATGTTGTGTTCCTGAGATCAACCTGTCAATACATTCTTTCCAATGAAAAAGAAATCACTAAAATCGGTTAAAAGCTGCCGAAGATATTAGAATTTACGTGTATTTTAATTTTATCACCTACCCCCAGTCATTTTTTCCTCTCTCACTGTAAATTATCTTTTATAATGAACCTAATGCAAAAAGAACCATTGGAATCCTACTTAATTTTAAGGAGTTCCCCTCTCCAGGTCCGAAGATATTGCTTTATGGGACCAAATGACAAGCATCAGCTTTCAATCAAAGAAAGAATGGTCGAAATCGGTTCACACAGTACAGAGAAACGAGGTAACAAACATAAAAAAAGCAACATACAGTCGAATTGAGGACCTCCTCCTTTTTTTGAAGTCGGTTAAAAAAGTGACAATCTAAATAATATATGACATTTTATTCAATAAATATTTTCATTTCATTTTATTTCAGTAACTACTGGACATATTGAGACTTAACATCTTATGTCTCAGGATGGCGAGCGCAGTGGAATACCAAGCATTGCTTTGTAATTCAAAGTGTTGTTTGGTTTTGCTACTGTCCATGAGCTGTCGTATCGCTTACCACCAGGTGAACGGCTTGCTCATCTTGCCATTCATTGGAATAAACAAAACAAAAACCGAAATTTCTGTTTGAATTTAGTTTGCAAATCAAGAATTAAAGAAACTACGAGTCTAATTAATCAACTCAAAAAGTACCTACCGCTCATTAACTGATAAATAGCTTACCAGGTGTTGGTTTGTGTCCGAACACTCCGCAGAAAGCCGCTGGTAATCTGATGGAGCCTGCAATGTCTGAAGACACGCTTAGAGGTGATGCCCCACTCGCTAACAACGCGGCCTGGAGACAACAGCTTTTTGTGAACAGTTGTTTTATTTAATTTAAATTTTATTTTATTTTTAATTTAAAACATGGAAAACTTACGGCTAATAACAGAATGATTAGACACAGTATAAATAACTTAGACCTAATAACAAGTTTTCACTTATAGATAAGCTGAATAAAAAAAATGCTAATATGTGTAAAAAAATAAGTACCTCATTGGCTAAAGAAACTGTGGCTCAAGCGCCTTCTCGCCACAGACACAATGAATGTAAAAGTATCAAAATCCTGTTGCTTACATAATTTGTTAAAGGTCCTGCTAGCACGCACCAAATAACTATTCTGTCGATAATTCGAAAATGCCTTAGGTACATGCATTGGGGGATTAAAACGAATTGATTGAATTGATTGAATGGAGTGTTAAGAAATATTTTCACTAAAAGTTCGGGGCAGTCGATATCATTATACAATTTTGTTGAGGGTAGCAATCACGGTTCCTCATAAAAACCTCTGACTATTTTTTTTTAATTCTAGCCCGGCATAGTGACCACATTGCACCTGATGGTAAGCGCAAATGCAGTAGTAGTCCAGACAGAGTATCAATTGGCATCAGACGGCAGTCCCATGCCAAAAGATACAATTATGGCGGCTTGCTAAGATGCCTCTTCATACTACGGCGGAAGGACCCAGGATTATAGGAAGGATGGACCATGTCTTATTATTGAGTTCTATCAAAGAAAGTGAATTTGATTTATTTGCAGTAAAGGCTAATAATATATTATACAATAAAGGTTTTCTGTAAGAAATATCGCCTAGGGCGATAAGACCGCCAATAGAACTCTTTAATTTTATTTGTCAAATATTGTACGCTATTTATTTATTTAATTATTTATTTAATCCTTTTTTGCACTGTACAGAAATACTAAAAATATATTACACAATAAAAATAATAGTACAAGTGGCGGCCTTATCACACTAGGTAATTTCTTTATATATATATATATATATATATATATATATATATATATATATATATATATATACCGGGTATCTCAAGACTGCTACCGAAAACGAAGCTGGGTGGTAGTTTTAGTGACTACAAACACAATGCAACTAAAAATTTCGCAAAGAAACGCGACAATGATTTTTTATGATTTTTTAAATATCGTCATTTTTGGGTGGTAAATCCATAGTTTTTGCTAAAATAATAATTTAAACACTTTTATACCTTAGATTATTTATAAATAAAAGGGTATACACTATTATTTTAGGAAAAAATTAATTTATCACCCAAATATGGTCATAGGAAAAAAATAACAAAAAAAATTATCGCTTTTTTTTGCAACTTCTTCTGTTGCATTGTGTCTGAAGTCGCTTTAACTACCACCCGGCTTCGTTTTCGGTAGCAGTCTTGATATACCCTGTATATATACATACATACACAATATACGAACATACTTATTATACATACATATACATAAACATACTATATAGGGTAAACCAGACTGTGATTGCCCACCGATAATGATTGCCCGCATTAAGCAAAACCTTGTCTGTTGTCGATTTTGTGTCATCCTAGTTGGATTAAAGATTATCAGATGGTGCTTTTATTAATTAATGGTTAATACAAATTTTACAACTGGAAACATTAATGAAAAAAATAACAGTAATGGCGGATTTTGAAAAGACCGGTGGAAGTGTTTCATAAACAGAAATAATTGAACAATTTTCTTAAGAATATACTTGTTAAAATGTTCATTTTTATAGTGTTTGTTTCATTTTTTGAGCGTTATTACTTTACCTATGATGAAATTAATAGTATTTTCTTAGTTTTACATGGAAATGTATGTTCAAAAATAGTTTTTTAACCGTTTTTTTGGCTGTGGGCAATCACTGAACTGAAATCTGTATACTTTTAGCGATTGCCACCAATAATTTTAGTGATTGCCATATGACAATGTCCATAGTCATTGCCATATGGCAATGACTGTCAATATTTTTTCGGTTAAAAAGATTCATCGCCTGTACTTATAGTTAATTGTTTATTATTTCGTAATTCGTATGTATAAACCAGGGTTTCCTAACCTGGGATCCGTGGACCCCTGGGGGTCCGCGGACCGTTCTCAGGGGGTCCGCAGACAACATAAAAATTACGACAACAAAAAAAGAACTTTTAATAAAAAATTGATTTATGAACAAATCGCTCTTCTCAAGGTAATTTTGATCATTTTCCTACTCTCTCGTCATTTTTGCTATCAACTGGCGGAGCTATGTTGCAAAAGGAGACTCAGGAAGTAATCGTTGAGCACCTGCGAGCTTTGAAGTCTTCATTTCGAGATTATTTTCCACATTCAGACCGCGGTGACAATTGGTTTATGGACCCATTCCGTGTCAATGTTATAGACGTCATAGGCCTTACAACGGTTCAGGAAAATCAATTAATTGAAATAAGTTACGATTCGACACTAAAGAGAACATTCAAAGAATATGCTTTAACAAATTTTTGGCAAAATTTTAAATATGATTAAGCAGAAGCAGTTGTCGCCTTTCCCCTCAACAAATTTAAGCGAAAAGGGTTTTTAAAATACAGAATTAGACTACAACTAGAAGCAAATTTAAGGCTCCAACTGAGCAACAATGACCCAAATATTACAACTTTAACCGCAAAACGGCAACATTAACCATCGCATTTTTACAATAATTTACATACATACATAAACTCACGCCTTTTTCCTAGAAGGGGTAGGCAGAGGTGCCAGGACACCCACATTTCACCTTGTAGGTTCTGTCCCACGATGTGATAGTGATAGGTATGATAGGACCCTATCACCATATCGGGCACAACACTCTGGGCTGATAATAAATAGAAAAATCCAATATCACTTTGCCCAACCCGGGATTTTAACCCGAGACCTCAGCTTTGTAACCGTACCCTAGTACAACTACGTCACCGAGGCAGTCAAAAAAAAAAAGTAAAATAATTTATGTAAGTAATAAGTAAGTTCGCCAACTCTCACTAAGCCAGCGTGGTGAACTATATGGCCTAACCACTCTCAATCGTACTTTCGATTGTAGAGGAGGCCCGTGCCCTGCAGTGGGACGTATATGGGCTTATACAGTTGTTTCAAAATTGATGATTCTGTCTCTGGTGATTCTGAATCTTCAGCATCAGCATAAAATATATTTGATGCTTTTAAGAAAGCTAAACGAAATTTATTTTAATATTTTATTCTATTTAGGTTTAATTATTTTGTTTTGAATATTTATTTGGGTTTATGTTTAATTTATAATTTCAAGAGACTGGGCAATTACTGTGCTGTGATGTTGGCAATTACTATAAACTGTGGGCAATTACTGTAGTTTTCAGACAATGTTTATTTAACTGCAATATTTAATAAGTCATGTTATTTTTAGCTAAAAACTGTAAACACTCCACTAAAGATTTTATTAGGTTATAATAAAATGGTATTAAAAAGTTGGTAGCTACAATACTTTTGGTTTTTTTTAATGTCAATGTGTAACAAACTCTTAAGTGGGCAATAGCTATCTAGTTTACCCCTACCTATCCTAAGAATATACCAAAATAAGAATGGACAAATTATCTCAGCTACAATCTTGTTGTGAGAGGAAATGTAGTTTGACCTTTCTTTTAAATGACGACAGTGTTTCAGCCCGTCGCAACTCAACTGGAAGTGAATTCCACAGTCGGACAGCTTGGACAGTCAATGATTTGTCCATGAATACTGTGGAGTGCAAGGGCATTCTCAGTTTCAAGTTCTCCGACAACCTCAAGGATCTTAAATGTGAATCATGGAGAAAGATGAAACGATCTTTAAGATAAGAAGGCGTGAGAGGATTAAACAAAATATTATACAGAAGTGAAAGAATATGAGTATTCCGACGAAACCGGATGGGTAACCACTTGAGCTTAGCACGAAATTCAGAAACATGGTCATATTTGCGGAGCCCAAATATAAATCTGATACAGAGATTTTGGAGACGCTCAAGTTCATTAACTTGGTCCTCGGTGGGATCTAGATAGCTGACATCAGCATAATCAAGGATGGGGAGAAGGAGAGTTTGCGCAAGTGAAATCTTCGTGGTAATGGCCTTGCCGAGGCAAACAGCTTCCGACTAAGCTCACGAAGCTGCGGACCTCAAGTGAGAGACCTATCAAGAAATAAGCCTAAATTCTTAACGGTTTCACTATATGGGATGATAGTGCCATTACATATAACAGATGGTAGTAGATCCCAATTTATTTTTGAAATCAACTTGAGGCTACCGACTACAATTACCTGGGTTTTGGATGGATTTTCCATCAATCCATAGGTAACCTATGGATTTGTGACTGGAGCCAGCTCCAGTCACAAATATGTTGAATGTCAGTATTTATAATAGAAATAATGCTATTTGTTCTTTTTTTGTGCAGTAAAGAATAAAAATGAAGAAATAAAAAATAGATATACTTATTTTTCTTATAAATTCATATAAAACACATTTTGTAATAATTATATTGTTACGTTGTTTGGGAAGAGAGGTTGTACGAGTCCATCCCCACATTATTTTTTCCATTTATTAAGAAACGAATCTACAAACGTCAAGTCAACCGTTTATAATCAATTACCGTGAAATGTGTTGCCTGTATGTTTACATGAACTGTGATCAGAACGTACATTACAATTAGACGATATTATTTAACATCATCGTGACAATATCTTGAGATGATGGTTGGTTTGCGCAACGAGTTGTGTGCAAATAAACTATACCCATTTAGCGGTCAGTACGAGCGTACAAACAAACATTCAATGGCATTGATGGCAGTAAGCACTTATTCAGGATGTAACACCATCATTACGTCATATTATTCAATTTTTTTAATGCTACTACTGTCAATATTATCGATCACGAGCAAGTGCCAAAAAATTATAAGTGAGTTGAATTCCGTCATTAAAGGTTCAGTACACATTAATCCCATCAAAAACATCCTGTAAAAAAATTCCAAGTCTCGCAGCTCAGGTTTTCTACCGCAAAAAGTTGTGAGATGCATGTAATACCAAGTCGATTAATTTATTTAGTCCTTAAGGGACCTTCAATATAAAGTTATTACGTTATTATTACCATATCAATATTAAAAATTCTTTACGTTTTAAATAAATAGATCGACTTGGCCATCACATGAAAACATAATGTATCGTTCAATTTATACATAATGCTGCTGGCCAAGTCGATCTATTTATTTAAAACGTAAATAATTTTTAATATTGATGTGGTAATAACTAACGTAATAACTTTATATAGAAGGTCTCTTAAGTACTAAATAAATTAATCGACTTGGTATTACATGCATCTCACAACTTTTTGCGGTAGAAAACCTGAGCTGCGAGACTTGGAATTTTTTTACAGGATGTTTTTGATGGGATCTCACGTCTTTTTGTAGAGTCCTACTTTTTTCCTTTTCGGTACTTCTTACTTCTAGAATATCACTAACGATTTTTCTTAAAGCCTCTGTGTTATGGATTTTTCTTATTTTTGTAGGTATCAATTTATCACAAATATAGCGGATTTGATTATTAATGTTCTTTCTTTCATTGTAATTGATATTTTCGAGCTATTTAGTCTATTTATTTGCAAGTTTTTCTTCGTCATGTTTTTCTAGAGGAATGTTGTACAGTTTCATGGGCTGAATACACCATTTCCCTCTCTATATGCCCTCCTGTTATGCCTCATATATATAGATATCTATCTACAACTATTATTCCATTATATACGGGTACAATGATTCATTAACTGCAAATGTAACTTTGTAATTCTATACATTTATATGGGATTACAAAGTTATTTACGCAGTTGGTCTATCTAGAAAACTAGACACAAATTATGAAATGTTTGAATTTTCCCTTACTTCAGACACTAAACACTAATTATATTCTAAATTTGAAGGTTCTATGTCTGCTAGAAGTGCCTTAGACTTTTGATGATCGGTCAGTCAGTCAGTGAGTGACAAAATTAAGAAAGTTTGACTAGTTACAATTCTTAAACTACTGGTTCAAATTGAATGAAATTTTAAATATACCGTGTTTACACAATGCCTGCTTAGTAACTGAAAATTCAGGCTTCATGCTTTAGCCACAACGAAGTTATAGAGGGTTGAAAATGGTCTGAATTGCTTCGAGAAAAGGATGTTACGGCCATGCCACTTTTTAGCTCGACTTGGAGGGGGCTCGGCCGCGCCCCCAGATTTAGCAAATTTAAAATTCCGTTATTAATTTATCTGCTAGTAAAATATATACAGCCTTTTATTATTTTGTAGGAATTTATAATTAAAGAACAAACATAAAACATATTCCCTTTTCATCAACTATCAATTAAGGGTGGTATCATGTCAAAAAATCATCAAATTAAAATTGTTAAATTACGGATCCGTATTTCGCGACTCAAAAAATTCTTGATTTTCGCCATTTTACTCTTCAAGAAGCTTCAATCCAATATATACTAGAATATAGTGGAAGGTCCGGAACAAAATCGCACGCCAAAAGTTGCCGAGGTTGCTTATACTAATACCTAGTCAGGTCATAAATTCTGTCACATGTTTAATATAAAATAATTGAAACAAGTTTATTCATTATGTAAACATTTATATACCAAAATGAACTTATCAAAACATAGATTCTTATAACACTAAAGTTTATTCAAAATGACCTCCGTGATTTTGAATACAGGCCTTCAATCTGCGCGGCCAGTTGTCTATCGCAGTACGAACGAGGTCCATGTCAATAACGGCGGCTGTCTTAATCAAGGATGTCTTGAGTGACTCCAAATTGGGATGACGCTTTGAGCACGCCTTTTCCTCCAAGTGTTGCCATATCTTGTAATCTAACGGATTCAAATCTGGACTGGAGGAGGGCCAGTCTTCGTGCCGGATGAAGTCGATTTCACGCGCCGCCAGCCAGTCTTGTGTGCTCTTCACTCTTATGAGCTGGCGCCGAATCTTGTTGGAATACCCAGTGCCTGTTATTGAACATGGTATGAGAAACAGGTTCCACAAGGTTCGTCAGGACTGTATTTTGACATACAACTGCATTCGTTTTTACACCTTTCTCACAAAAATGTACCTCTGTTAAGCCCCAATAAGAAACTCCCAACCATACCATGAGCGAGGATGGAAAATGACCTCGTTGGACACGCGGAATACGGTTGCTCGCTTCTTCACTACTGTGTGCGTACACCTTATCATTTTGTTTGTTGTAGCTCTCTTCTACGGTAAAAAATTTTTAATCTGAAAAAAGAATTTCCCGATATTTTTTTCCTGTGTACCGCTTCAACAAAGCGCGGCATCTCTTCAGTCTCAGGTCCATTAGACGAGCATTCAAACGATGTCCTGTTTTTCTTAGATATGCCCGAAGTCCTAAGTCTTCATTTAACACCCTTTTCACCGTGGTTCTGCTTAACCCCATCTGAAGGGCCAACAGTTTCTGCTTACGTTTGGAATTTCTTTGAAATCGCGCCTTCACGGCTTTTATCACTGCTGGAGTCCTAACAGACCGAGGGCGACCACTTCTTGACCTGTCATCTACACTAGAGTCTTCATTGTATCGTGTGATGGTACGATAAACGAATCTTTTGGTTATATTCAAAGGAGATCGGTGGTAAGGAAATTGGGCCTAGTAGTGAAAACTTGACGGACACAAATGAGACATAGAATTAAATAATAAAGATTAAATATCCTTTAAATATAATATATATTTACTGGTGGTAGGTCTCTCATATGTGAGAGGCCATCTGGGTAGGTACCACCGCAATGTCTATTTCTCCCGTGAAACAACACTGCTTAAATGCACTGTCGTGTTTCGGATTGAAGGACATTGTAGCCAGAGTAGCTACTGGACATATTGAGACTTAACATCTTATGTCTCAGGATGGCGAGCGCAGTGGAATGTTGCTACTGTTTATGAGCGGTCGTATCGCTTACCATCAGGCGAACGGCTTGCTCGTCTCGTCATTAATTGCAATAAAAAAAAATATAGTCTTTTTGAGCTACGATATGGGGTATTTGAGATACGTCCTCATAAAGTTTTACAAAAACTATTATATTCTACTATCTTCAAATATATTTTTTTGGACAATATTTTATATTTTCTGTAACTATGTAAATAATTTCGTTTAATAATATTGTAAAATGTGTTACATAATTATAAACACGTTAGTAATACTTTTTGATATAAAGTTGATAAAGAAAGCATTTCTGGGGGTAGAAATATCCGTTTCAAAAGAAGGTAAGTTATTCTAACAAGGGAATGATGACGGTAAAAATGTTGGTATTGATAATAAGAAACGCATTTTTATAATAAAAAGTTCTATTGAACTTGTTCCTAAACAATATCTCATGTACCTGGTAGTAACAAAACATTGTCGAGGTGCTTTGCAATAGGTGTGATATCATTTTGGTACCTAGCCCCAAACAAGGTACCACATAATAGTAATTACATGTGCACAGCTTCCCACTGTCCTTTTGATTGCAATACAATTACAATAATGTTGTATTATTGCATTGTGGCCATTTTGAGAGCTGTCGATCTGAATATAAACAAAACATTTTTTTTTATTGCATTGAATGGCGAGACGAGCAAGCCGTTCGCCTGATGGTAAGCGATACGACCGCTCATGAACAGTAGCAACATTCCACTGCGCTCGCCATCCTGAGACATAAGATGTTAAGTCTCAATATGTCCAGTAGTTGCTCTGGCTAAAATGTCCTTCAATCCGAAACACAACAGTGCATTTAAGCAGTGTTGTTTCACGGGAGAAATAGACATTGCGGTGGTACCTGCCCAGATGGCCTCTCACATATGAGAGACCTACCACCAGTAAGCAAACATATTTTTGTTCTGTCCTAACCAATAACGCACTCAGTGGTCTGGCATACTATTTATCTCATTAAAATCGATTGATGTTTTAGAATTCTTTATAATTGTAAACATGTCTTGTACATGTTGGAACTAAAATAATATTATTAATATTATAGAGCCTTTCCCTCATAAAATCCAATGAGGTATTGCTTAGATGCACTGAGTAAGCTCTGCTATTTTTGGGAATATAATAATTATAATCTTTTTTAGAGTAGCGAAGAGTTGTCGTAAACAATAAACTCAAAATAACCAACACCACAAAAGCACATTCCTATTGCGACCAAGCACAAAGAATAGAATTTGACAAACACTAATTATAAGACAGATGTCAATTCTGATAATATTGCAAACAATGCATAAAGTGGTATAATATTTTATGATATCCTTTTTTTTTTCAAAAACTGATCCCGACGGTGTAGGATAAAAATAAATAGAGAAATGAATCTAAAAAAATACGCCTGATTTTTTAGTCATACTTAATTTCTTGTCCGTGGTTGGACCAAATCGACTGATCTCCTTTTTCAGTATGTCAAAAATTGAATATTTTTTTATTTTTTTTTTATTGCAATGAATGACGAGACGAGCAAGCCGTTCGCCTGATGGTAAGCGATACGACCGCTCATAAACAGTAGCAACATTCCACTGCGCTCGTCATCCTGAGACATAAGATGTTAAGTCTCAATATGTCCAGTAGTTACTCTGGCTACAATGTCCTTCAATCCGAAACACAACAGTGCATTTACGCAGTGTTGTTTCACGGGAGAAATAGACATTGCGGTGGTACCTACCCAGATGACCTCTCACATATGAGAGACCTACCACCAGTGAATTGGCGCGTAACCGCAACGACGCAACGCAATAACTGCAACACGGTCTTCTTTATGCGTCCACTCCATATTTAAAAATGTCAAACTTATTAATGAGCAAAATTCTAAAAAGTATACATTTTTATTTTCATGAACAATTCGAAATTCGAATTCAATGAACTTTATTGTGGCCAGCATTCTAAAAGAAAAGTTTTTACTGTCTGACAATACTTACGACTTGACTGTGTACATTTGAATTTCGAATTATGAGATGTAGCAAAATGTCTTAAATTATAATCACCTTCAGGTAACAATAAACCTTATTCCTTTAAATTAAGATTTATTATGGTTTGGACCATAATAAATTAAATAAGAGCACGCACTTATTTGTGCTCTTATTTCTCTTGCCGTTTTTTCGGCCGTTACTTACAGTCTAGCGTATATTTGATAGAAGTCGAGAAGCGTCTATCAAAATCCCTGTAGCGTACTAACCTCGCCACCAGAAGATCCCCCAGGCGTCCTGCTCAGGCAGTAAGGGTTGTTTGTAGTCCCACGCAACAGGTTGGTGGTCTCCCAGCCCAGGCACAGTTCTGGCGTGTTAGACACCAGCAGTGGGATGGCTCCAGCTTTCTTCACTAATGCCACTACGGCGCCATCGGAGGTGGCTTTGCGTCCGGCGTTCTCTAGACATCCCACTGAGTTGGACGAGCCTGAAGGGACAGTATTGAGAATATTCAGAAACTTTTTTAATTCATCACTTTTAATTATGCTATTACACCAACGAGCTTGTAGGATATTTTTATAAAGTACACATAGTTTGTGTTTTTGTTTTGAGTTTTGTTTTTAACGAAACTTTTTTAATGGGCCATAACTTCAGTCAAATCTCAATAACTATGTTGGCGTTTTAATGAGCTAGAAATGAGGCCGGAATAATCTCTTAACATTATTATAATTCCAAATCTCAAAAATGTTTTCAGCAGGATAAAAGTTCAAACCCCCCTCACCTGCGAGTTGACAGCTTTCTTTAACAGTAAACGGCACTCCTAGAAGCGGTTTGTTCTTCACAAGTTCCTCAAACGTTCCGTTCTTCTTGGCCTCATCGATCTGCCGGTCTACCACCTTTGCGTCTTCCAGCGCCGCCCTGTACCTCTCATCCACCACTGCGTTGATGAACGGGTTTACCTCCTTCACCCTGCTTATGTATATGAAGACCAGTTCTTCGCTTGTGATCTGTTGGAAACGAAGATTCTTACATTCAAAAGTTGACATTAGTATCTTAGACCCGGAAAAGGGTTTGTAAAGATGCTTTTATAGTCACTTAGAAGTTAGAACCATTCAAAGTTTGTCAAACATTTATTAGACATGTAATGATTAATCAAGAAGAGTCTATCGTTAAAGTCTGCACCAGTTTAGACTTGGGTATATTATACAGGCAATCGGAGTTCGGAATCGGCACGGCACGGCTTGCAGTGTAAAATGATAATGATAGATTGTTCTGCAAAACTTTATTTATTTATATGTTGCGCCGACTCAATTTAAGTGACAAATAAGGCTGTGGAAAATATTTCTAATACATAGACGAATAGCAAGACACTAGACAGTATACCGGGTATCTCAAGACTGCTACCGAAAACGAAGCCGGGTGGTAGTTTTAGTAGCTACAAACACAATGCAATTAAAAATTTCGCATAGAAACGCGACAATTATTTTTTTTTTATTTTTTAAATATCGTCGTTTTTGGGTGGTAAATCCATAGTTTTTGCTAAAATAATAATTTAAACTCTTTTATACCTTAGAGTATTTATAAATAAAAGAGCATACACTATTATTTTAGGAGAAAATGTATTTACCACCCAAATATGGCCATAGGAAAAAAAATTACACAAAAATATTGTCGTTTTTTTTTGCAACTTTTTCTGTTGCATTGTGTCTGAAGTCGTTCAAACTACCATCCAGCTTCGTTTTCGGTAGCAGTCTTGATATACCCTGTATATAAAATTTGACCAAATTGATATATAGGAAATTAAACCGAAGGCAAAATAAACTAACAAGCCATGTCTTAGCGTGAAAACGATAATTGATTTAACAAGTAACAGAGTTTGGGTAATATGGTTGACGTACGACTTGTTACAGTAGATATATTAGGTTATAGAATTTTGGAATATATTAAAGCACTATATTAAAAACAACGTCAGTTTAGGTCAAGTAAATACACCGAAATACATACTTAAGTATTTCGGTGTATTTACTTGGCAAAAAAGTAAACAATTACGGCATCACTATTAAAAATGTAAACGTATTCGTTGAATAATTTTATACGCTGGTATTTCTTTACATTTTCGTACGGTTCGCTTTGTTATATGATTTAAAATAAACAAAGACAATTAACAACAATAAATAAAAATAACAACTATCTAAACATTTTCCTTCGTAGTATAGTATAGGGTTGCCATGTTATTACTAAATTCGATATTATCGCCCTCATAAAAAAAATACTACATAAACCTTAGACCGTCCAGTGACCGTTACTTTTTTTTTAAATATACTTTATTTTAACTCAAATTAATAGTCCCAGAGATGACGACCAAAACCATGTATCATAGCAATACGGTCGAAACTGTATAAAATCGTTAGATTATGTAATTCTAAACCCGACTAGGTAGGTAGTAACGGTTAAAAGTGTAGCAATTGCATGTGAGGCTATTTCTGCTGTGTCCAAAAAAAAAGGCAGTCGGTATCATAGCAATACGTCTGATATTGGAAATGTACATAGATTTGATAATTTTATGACGAATAAGTTGGTTTTCAGACATTTTGCGCGTAGTATATAGCTGAAGCGAATTTTTGAAAATGTCAACAAATTTAGCCGACCTGTATCATAGCAATCCGAATGAATTTTTTTTCTACCGTTCGTAAATAAGGCAAGATTGCAAAAAAAAATGTTTTCAGACATTTTAGATGTCGCATGTACTCCCAAAAGAGAAAAGAACGTTTTGGAGTCGCTTGGCCGATGCCTGAGCGCTTCTTACGTTTCTGCTGCGGTGAGAATGGTTTTTTCGCATATTATACTCCTACCACTCTCTTACTATACATAGTCACTCACCAGCTGTCCTAACCGTTGAAATAACGCTCACTTAAAGTGACAACAAACTATAAGTAGCTCAGGCGGACGTGGGTGTGTTGCTGGTTGTCCGAGGGCTCGCGGCGTTTTTTTTCTTCTATTCCCAATGATAAGGCATAGTTTGCTCATCTCCCATTGACGAAGTTTTCGGGGATGGAAGATTAGTATTTTAAGAATTCAAAATTATCAATTATAATAGACATTTTTATAGCATAGATACGTTGTCCGCGCTCTATTTTGGCAAGACAAAAGCAAGGTGATTGCCCAACTTGCAATCAGTCACGCTTCAATACGGTCGATATCGAAAAGTTGT
Source organism: Hyles vespertilio (assembly GCA_009982885.2). NCBI lineage: Eukaryota > Metazoa > Arthropoda > Insecta > Lepidoptera > Sphingidae > Hyles > Hyles vespertilio. The sequence goes on along the minus strand of CM042812.1, from coordinate 2,183,671 downwards.
CTGATAAGGGAGGTGCTACACTGAATTCTTTTGATATAATTTTTTTTTACATCTGGTTAATTCATTTCATCAATTTCAACAATTTTCAGACAGATTGCTATGATACCGATCGGTAAAATTCCTTAACATATTTAGAATGGTCTCAAAATTTGTTGCATCCGAATTTTCTTCTGAAAATATTTTTTTTCGTATTAACTACTCCTAATTTACCCGTAAAAAACATTTTCAGACGGATTGCTATCATCATATTTTTTTGTCTCATTTTTAATTTTTCTTAATTATTTTTTGGGTTCGCGCTACACTATTAACTTCTGAAAAATATGTTTTCGGTATCTTATAGCTATTATATAACTACAGTCAGAAAATCAGACAGATTGCTATGATACAGTCCGGTAAAATTTGTTGACAATTTTGAAAATTCAGTGCGGTCAAACGCTACGCGAAAAATGTCTGAAATTGGTATTTTCGAGTTTGAAATAATCAAATCTATCAATTTGATGCGGTTGTGGCCGTATTGCGATGAGACAAAAATTTTGGTTGTCATCTCTCGTACTATAAGCTGATATTACATTGGCATTGACAGGACATCGAGAGGACGTGTTAGGATATGATTATTTTAACGTCCAATTTTATTGATTGCTGTCAAGCGGTTCTTACCAAGTCTTTCGGCAATTTCAACAGTGACTAGCATATAGTTCTAATAAGCCAAGAGAACATCGCTGCAAAAAAAATAATTTTATTTCGCGCAGTTCACGTACGAGAGAAGCCCATTTTACAAGGCTTATATTTCAATCCATCTAAGTAATAATTACATTTTCAGGATTGTATTTTTGCGGATATTATATGTATTCAATTAACTGAAAACTAATAAGTCTTGTTAGGAAGCCTAGGATCTAATAACTCGTGATCAATACAAATATAAGCACGGATAAGACGGCACATTGCTATTAGATGAAGGAAAATCCCGTGAGGAAACCCTTATGTTGGTTGAAAAAGGTTTTCTATGTGCGTGATTAGCTTTCCAAGCCATATGTAAATTGTCATTTACATTACTATGAAACCCTGGGATATTGTTGGCATCAGGTTCCAAGAACGGTATAGATATTACAACTGATTTTAAGTAAGTGCGCATCTAGTTCCAAATCATTGTTATAGCATAATTATAGGAACAATAAAAAAACGTTATTTTAAGAATGTAGCCACAAAAACATGTTTTCGGATATTTTATATTCTCAGTAGGTACCTAGCTATTGTAAAAACAGTTTTACTTCGTTTAGACAAGCTTAACAATCTACGCAAACAGACATAAACTGATTTTGGAGCTAGGCATATTTTAAATAAACATCCAATTGTGGATGCCATTTATAGAACTTACGAGACAATTTTACCCAAACAATCGCTATTTGATCAGATCCGCAAAGATTCTCATCCAGTTTTAGGAGGTACTTGTATTCAATTTAAAACGAAACCTATCAGGTATAAGATAAAGAGCAAATTGGAAACGAAACAATTATGCTCTGCCATTCACAGCTGGTAGCCAAAACATCCGCATCTCAATTTCAAAAGCTAGCAATGGTATTGCACTGCGAATTGTCAATCCCGTGTCACAATTCCGACGTGCACGGCTCGTTGGGCGGCCGGCAAACCAGATCGGTGTCAACGACGCCACGATCGATTATAAGGATGGCAATTAGATAACTGCGAATGTTAACGCACCGCACTCGTTGCGTGCACAGGATATGCTAATAATACAGTGCGGTGATAATATCTGCATTGATGCAATCCTCCAAGAGAATGCATGGAAAGAACACCTAAGCCAGGAGGAATTCGGCTTAAGCTATGCTTCTAATTAGGAGCTAATTTACGCTTTGAAGACTATTGCTGCAGATTAAAATATAAAAAAAAAAAAATTGTCTAGAATATAAACAGAAATACTAAATACGAGGGTACCGATGATAAAAAGCCCTAGGATTAAAATCAAGTGTTGCAATTGGTTTAATTGGTACAAAATTAATTTTGTTGGTGTTAGTTATATCACTTGTTCTGTACTTGAATTATAAACTTCAATTATAACATTTTACTATATTTCGTTTCACAGACGATAAATACCTTATATAACTATATAAAACAATACAAATTGAATTAGTAACAATATTACTAAACATAGACCACTTAGGATCTTCAAGAGACATTGCGCGTAAATTCCTTTAAAGTTGGCAAAGCGACGCGACAGTTCCTCTACTCTGGTTGATATCAATGCAAACGGATAATCAATTACAATCAGGGGTCCTTCTTGTCCGTACGTATTGTTTGCCTTTTGACTTTGAAAAAATCATCACCATTCCTAAACACAAGCAGTTCTCTACCGATCATTGGCTCATACGTACTTCTCGTCGCCGTATTGCTGCCGCCAATTCTGTGGCACTCTTCATGAGCCATGAATTGGTGATGGGTGGTACGCGACGATTGTCTCTCGCTCGAAGCCAGAAGAACGGAGCTAGTAGCAGGTTCAGAATACGCAACACCACACCCAGCAGTCGGACGCCCACCTCCATTCTGAAAGAGAATAGAATGTAAAGATATTCGTTCACTATGAATATGGTACATAAATGCACTGGAAATGTACAAGATTGCTTAAAAATAATATTTATTAAAATGTGTTTGGATTATTCTGCGTTATTATGATAGGTTGAACTGTGTGTGACGAATATACAATTGTAAGTAGTTTCCTTCAGTGATAGTGTCTGTGCGGTTAAAAAGATAGGATAAAATATTGACTGTCAGCAAACTGTTAGATGGCATTTTTTATTTTCTTCTAACGATATACAGTATGATAACTTTGAAAAATTAATTGTGACGCGAAAGATTAGGGATAGTACGCCACGGAGAAAAGTCTTTATATGATTAACAAATATTTGATTTAAGTCTAGGTGTAGAAGGAAAATTTTAAATTCCTCCACAGTTTCCGATACTCTTGATGCAAAGCACGTAATCTACAGTGGTGTCAAGAATTATGAGTGGTGTGTATTTGTTTAGGTTTATAAATAGCAGTTTTATTACAGGTAAAGGCACCATGTCAATAATCTTGTGTCATTTAAAGTCAATATTTGCTCTTTACCACATTAACAGCAAATGCTAACTTTGTGTCCAAGTCTTATTTGACCACGTGTTTTAGCTCTCATTAGTATGAACGCAAATATGATGAAAGCCTTTGGGAGAAAAATTATGAGATTTTTCTAATTAAACATGGTGGTGCAAACGTAAATCGTACTTGCTCGGCTTATATGATTCTTAAAGGTTTAATGAAACAAACGGTATAACTATACTCGGAAATGGAATCCGAGATCAAAAATGTAAACAAAAGTGTTACCACTACAATAAAATAATTTCTCATGGTAGTTTGTTCACAACCGTTAAAAAAACAGGTTGGAATTATTCTCATTCTTTAAATAAGTATAAAACAAAGCCAAATAAAAATTATTTTTATAATATTTACATAAACTACAATTTCAAAATCTTTTTTAAGTACGTAAAAAAATTGGTACGAAAATAGTTTATGCTACAGGTATTATGCAGAAATTTGTAACCTTAGGCCACTGAAATAAAACTTTTTAAATTTCGTCTCCTTAACTACAAATACGTCGCTTTGACGCCCGCGACACCTCCCTTTAGTTCATTTAGTTACTTAACTTGATGAATGTGCATCATGTGATAAAGTTAAAACACCGTGAAGCTGGTTTCACATTTTCTGTTAAGTTTTTGTTCTATTTTGTTCCTAAGATTTCTGGCGCTCGTGTTCCTAGCCAAACGCACTATGGTCTTTGAAAATCACTGTGAGTTAAACCCATTAGAATTTGTTTGGGCCCAAGTCAAGGGTCACGTCGAAGGCATAAAACATTCAAAATGTTCAAAATTCAAAAATAAATATAAATAAATAAAACCTAGTACTCGCAACATTTGAATCTATTCACTAATCAAATTATACCCAATATGGTTTTGAGAAAATGTTTCATAACCCTGAAATGTCACTTTTACAATGACATTTGTTTGTTTACATTTTTGATCTCGAATTCGATTTCCGAGTATAATTAATTAAACTAAACAAAGAAAATACAGGAGAGGCCTATGCCCAGCAGTAGACACGGATGGGCTGATCATGATGAAAGAAAATATATGTACATGACTCGCGGCCAGTTAACGCTCTGGACCAGCGCAAAATGGCAGTAAGCGCGCCGCGCCGGTTCTCCAGATGTTCCCGATAGCCGTAGGGATATGTTCGGGAATGTGCTGAAACTATAGCCGTCGCACCAGTGCCCTTTATTGTGTGTTACGTTTGACTCAAAAGTACGCTCTAAAGTTTAGGCGGCTGGCCACTATACCGTAGTCTACGATGGCTGTGCTATAAACATATGAGGTAAAAAATATTCTTTGCCAAAATTGCTATGGATTATACAATGTAATTTTTAAGGAAACTGTAAATTTGCATAGTAAGTATATATTATTTTCTCTGGCTATGGCAAATGAAGTTGTAGTAGCCACACACCGATTTCCTTACGTGGGATAGATTGAACATAATTATGGTATGCTAGTTGCTATAACATTGTACATAATATATTTCGACCTAATTCTGACATTTAATCCACTTCTATAGCAATACTGGAAAAAATAATGAAGCGTATAAGTTACGAAACTCTCCGTATTTCACGGGCTGCTGTTTTCCATTTCGGCTAAAATATTATTTCTTTTACTTGCAAACTTTACACAATACAATTGTACAGTCGGACTTGATGCCGTAGTCATTTTCTACGAGTCGTTGTCGCGAGTAAGATTATTTTGGCAGAAATTAAGATTTCGAAACGAATGCGGATTTAATTTACTGATATTAATGGAATCTGTGTCCTTCAAGGCATATTAAGTTTATAGTTTGCGATTTATCGAGGTCATCGTATAAATCCTATTATATTTTATTACAAATAATTAACAAAATCATTACATCCGAATAAATTAAAACAGACGACATATCAAAAGATGAATAAATGCTTTAACCGTATTTTTAAACATGATCATACATAGTTCGGATTTCGTTATACGTTTTGAGCACATTTCATAAATCATGCCACATCATTTGGTAATTTATGACTATTGATGTGTGGCGACGTGTTTTAAATAAAAGAGAAAAGACGAACCAGAATTCATATGAAAGCAATTCTGTAATTTGTTTTGTTTGCTGGGAAAGTTGATTAAAATACTGTCCATTACTACGTTAAATAAATACTGGGTGGCAACGGCCAAATTGTGAAAAAAGATTACTTACGTTTGTTCCTAGTATTTTTTTATAAATAGGAAATACTAAAAAGGCGGTATGTATATGGCAAGTAGAAGTAATAATTATTTGTTTGCTTAAATCATATTTTTTTATTAAAAAAAACTTTAGGCTTAAAGCAATACCTTACTAACAACTATGGGTTGGATAAACAAGAGGGAGAATGAAAGAGGGCAGTGTAAAAATAAACAATGGGAACATAGATGTATAATTGCACACATACATAACACATATAAGTTTACGCATATAACCCTAAAAGGGCCCACCCTTTTAGGGATATATGCGTTTTTTTGGGGAGAGGTGCCAATTGCCAGTGACATTCACAGGTCGCCGAACGTCGTAGTACGTTCTGTCCTTAGATGTTATAGAGGGCGAATCTATCGCCGTACTGGTCGCATATTTATTATCCCGAATTGCACGGACAATGAATTTTGTAAACGCATACATACATCAGATATTTTCAACAAGATAGTTTCGTGCTGCAGTTTTTAAAAAGCGAGCCAACAGAAGAAAAGGTGGGTTCAATCTTCGCTCAGACACAAAATGTTTGCGTGACCCACAAATACTTAGTACATTGGAAGTTTTATTTATTAAAATCACTCGTTACAAGCCAGGCAATTAATTCTAACCACACTCGTTCCATATAGATAATGATCGTCTCTCCCGAGAGACAGACGTGGCAGCACTACCATTCAATGTACGTGCATGTTTTTGTAATTAATCAGGTGGTCCCTAAATACCAGACAATGCATTAATCAATAAACAACGTTAGCTAGACGCGGCACGGGGCTACGCTGTGGCTGTGAAACGAGATGTCGCGGCTTCGGTAGCACCGACACGATTAGATCCGGATATAATTAAGCCAGCCATAATTGTTTAGCCGGTCGAAAGACAACCATCTGGCTTCGGTTGGTGTTCTATCTATACATCGTATACTGGTGTACTCCGTAGTGACTTTCTTACATACATGTATAAATACGTAAACTCACGCCTTTTTCCAGAAGGGGTTGGGTAGAAGTGCAACCGGGACACCCACGTTTCCCCTTGTATTTTTCTACCCACGATGTGGTAGGTGGTGGGCCTATCGCCATATCGGGTACAAATTTTTTACTCCGGGCTGATAATGAATAAAAAATTCCAATATCACTTTGCCCGACCCGGGATTCGTATTCGATTTAGTACAACTGCACTACGAGGCAGGCAGTAGAGACATTCAAGTACTCTGAAATCACTTTGGCTTGCCAGTATATAAAATAACTGTCGTGTTTCTAACTAATCTAACACCCAAAATATCAAAATCAGGACGTTACAATGAATGCGTTAGGTGCATCTGTATCAACCCATAAACGTCCCACTGTAGGGCACGGACCTCCTCTACAATCGACAGTACGATTGAGAGTGGTTAGGCCATATAGTCCACCACGCTGACCTAGTCCGGATTGGCGGACTTACATACCATAGATTTTTTTATAAATCGCTATGTTATGCAGGTTTCCTCACGATGTTTTCCTTCACCGTTTTAGTGCGTGGTGATTGTCTATCAATACACACATGACTTCGAAAAGTCAGAGGTGTGCCCTGGGATTCGAACCCAGTTAGGTGCATGTACTTATTTTATTTGACAGCCTCAGTTAGAGGTCGGCTGTGAAACGAGAGGCCGCGGGTCCGACCCCGCACCGAGGCAAAAGTTTGTAAAGCCCACAAATATTTGTCTTGGGTCTGGGTGTTCATGAATCGAAGTCTCTCGTAGTTTCTGATACCCAAGACTTCCTTGATATTAAGGTGGAGTCAAGAATATGTATGTGACTGTTCTGTATCTGTATCCCATATACTGCATGGCACTGGACTCGTCTACAATCAAGAGTACAATTGAGAATGGTTAGGCCATATAGTCCACCACGCTGGGCTAGTGCGTGTTGGCGAACTTTACATAATACAATAGGAGTTCATAGAAATCGCTATGGTATGCAGGTTTCCTCACGATGTTTCCCTTCACAGTTATAGTGCGGGGTGATTGACTATCAATAAAAACATTTTTTTTATTGCAGTGAATGGCGAGACGAGCATGCCGTTCGCCTGATGGTAAGCGATGCGACCGCTCATGAACATGACTTCGAAAAGTCGGAGGTGTACCATAGTACACTCAGACTTTTCGGATTATCCCATAGGATATGAACCCGCGACGACTTGGGGCATGTTGGCAATCGCGTCAGGTCCGTTTACCTACAGACCAACACGCACTAACTGTTGATGACGTTTTTAATGACGCATATGACTATTGAGTGTATTTAATTTTGATTATACTGTAGCGTCCTCATCAAATTTCTTCGTGCGTAAGATGTAAATGAGTATAATTTACACTTTACACATACTGCCAAATTGCGTATACTGAATTAACAATGCAACGACTAATTGACATGTATTGAATATTAATAAAATTAGAATGTAATTGTATAATTAATACTTAGTACAATGCTTATTTATAAATACACAGTGAGGCTCAAGGTTAAAAACGAAAATAATGTGAAGAATACTTAAATATTGCAGTGACTTTACAGCATTATTTTAATTATTTTATTTTATCAGTTTTAAGAATTCGTTACATATTTTGTTTATTGAATCAATGTCTAATTAAGATGTATCAGAATCTTAAAAGGAATACTCGAGTTGACACGTTTTGTGGCTTGAAAAAGTATAGTACGAGTATACTATTTTTAAACCACAATATGAACTATTGAACTAAACTTTTTTGTTACCCTGGCCCGGCATAATGTCTACACTGTCCAGGCAGAGTTGACATTCGAATGGTACCAGACGGCAGTCCCAAGTCATTCGATACATAAATGCCGGCCTCCTACGATACCTCTTTAAAACAATACTCAAAGCACATTCACCGCTTCATCCCAAATTCGATATAATTTTAACCAGTCCATATACCATTGTCTAATAATTTCACCAATACGAACAGGGCAGTACAAGTGATGTGTGCAGTAGCCACTACGGCATATAATGGAACAATACGTCATTTGTACGGTGCAAGGCATGAATAAGAAGCGAGGCCACGAAAGCCAGCGGATGGAATACGTGATCGCCCTGCACAATCACCGAATTAGCCCGAATCCGATCACAGCGCCGCTGATTGGTAAATAAAAAAACAAAAAACAACAGATTTGGATGTCGCGCTGATGCGGTCAAGGTTGTGGTTGTGTGCCAATTGTAGGGAGAAGCCTTGTTTTTTTGCAAGCCCAAATGACAACATGGGCTTCGCTTGGTGGTAAATATTAAGATTAAACTAGATAAAGTAGAAAATTATCACAAGCCCCAAGAAACAAAATAATTACAAAAGCTTTTAATGTTGATAATCTTCTTTAAAAAATCACTAGGAAAACAGGACGGGGCAGGCATTCGATTTTGATTTCACACACGGTTCGCCACTAAAAGCAATAATGGCTCAACGTTATAGGATTCTGATGAATCGGGTTTAATTTCAGTATCAGTATCAGCCCATATACGTTCCACTGCAGGGCACGGGCCTACTCTACAATCGACAGTACGATTGAGAGTGGTTAGGCCATATAGTCCACCACGCTGGCCTAGTCGGGTTTAATTTACATGATAGCAAATAGGAAAAATAACTCGACAAAGCAATCAATGTAACACCTACAAAATCAATCATACTCTTTCAACCTCGATGCCCCTAGATTTAGGCATCAGCAGATAAAGTATATGTACAATTTCCTTAAGACGCGGTCTGCCACTTTGCCTGTCATCCTGTACTTAATTTATCACGTCTTGAACACAAAGGCTGTCACAGATGTACTGATATTTTTTTATAACACGAGGAGGATAGGAATAAGTTCTCTAGAATGTAATTGATTACCTTTGAACACTCACACCGAGAAATATTGAGCGCACTTGTCATGAACATCTGTTAATGGTAACCTTTCGTACTAAAAGTTCCACAGTTGAGAGCCATTTCACAAGGCAGTCATGCTAGATAGAAAATTAATTGTAAACGTATATAAATCTCATAACTATGATTTTAGCAAAAAGTTAGTATGACCTCCTGAATTCGTCGTGAAAAGTGCTAAAGACCCTAAATTCAAACCTACACTTACAAAAGTTTCATATTGATGAAGCATTTCTAACGTCCATAAACTTGAACGAGTTATCACTATAACAATTCTTGAAAAGGTAATAAATACAAGCCAATAATAACTTGAACTGAATCGTATTGTTAGTCCATTCGAGTCACGTGTGTAGCCTACACAAACACTATAAACATAACATTGTAGACTGTAGTAAAATATTTACTACCCACAAATAGATATTGCCTTTATAAATTTTAACATCGTCAACTGTTTGACAACCATTTTATTATCAAGTAGGCGATAAAACTATTCATGGGATATATCCTTTTTTGTGTTCTTACTTGCAGTCTTTTGAATCAGGTAATCATATATGCTCATTATAATTGTCAAGCTGTTTCATGTGACTGCTGGAGATTTCCATTACTGAGAAAAACCTTTATACGTTTTCATAAATGTGTATTGTGTACACAACGAAATCTCAAAAGATATGATCAACTGGTGCCATAACAATGCATTTAAAAATATGATTACCTGTGAGAATGAAGACATACTGGTAATTTTGTGTTGTGTTCACGGGAATGCGTCACTAATATGATTTTTTTTGGCAGACAAGTATCAAGGACCATAGCACCTTCCGAACAATAATAAGCGTTAAATAGAACGAACATTTTAGGCAGCTACTTGTTTTACTAGCATTGTTCATTGGGACCGTAGATTTAACGTCAGATAAAGAAACTACTAGTCTACTAAGGGATAATTATAATGGTGATTTTAAAAAGTGTACATTTTAATGTATACGGGAACTAATCATATATTGGCAATGATTTAATTGGAATGTTTGGACTTCAGGAAGTGCAAGAAAAAATCTCGAGGTGAGAACGACAGAATTAATTATGATATATGACACTTCTTTCAATTTGTCCTTGAACTTTATGATAAAAACCATAGCAATATCTTGCGATATGATTTATTGCGTCCAATATTAAGTAATCTTAAAACTAAAAATATGGGCTTATAATTTACGCTTGGTATTTATGCCTATACATCTACGCCTTCATATATGTAGATTTTTTCATTTCCTTAATAGGTATTTATAATTAAAAGCCTCCGAACTGGTTTCGGTTGGGTGGTACAAAAGCTGAATATAGCCCTTTAAAATATTTTGGAATTCAACAAAAGGGAAATATACTATACATACATAAAATCACGCCTTTTTGCCCAAGCCGCAGTGGTGCAATCATGACATCCACGTTTCGCCATGTATTTACTCCATGATGTGGTAGGAGGCAAGCCTGTCGCCATATCGGGCACAAATTCCTGACGCTACTAAATAGAAAAATATCCAATATCACTATTCGCGACCCGGGATTAGAACCCGAGACCTCAGCTTTGTAATCGTCGTAGTATAACTACGCCACCGAGGCAGTCGATATATTTTCGATACGTGTAGTAACCAGAACATTCATTTTCAACCGACTTCAAGAAAGGAGGATGTTCCCAATTCGACTGCATGTTCTTTTATTCACCCTGGCTGCTGAATGATTTTTAGCCTCAGTATAAATGAAAGGGCATTGAAATAGTAAAAGTAAGGGAAAGGGTCCAGCTTTCCCTAATTGTTAATCTTTGATATCTAAAAAACTACTAATCAAGAAACTGTAATAATATTTAGTATAAGTTAGTTTCATTAATATGCTCAGATTCCATCTTTCCATTTAAACTTACTTGTTTAGTTGTAATATTGTAATTTTGCTGAAAATAAATATCCTGCAAATACTTTCATATCTTGAACGGTAAGAACACTACATTACAATTGATTTAATATTTTAATCACGACATCATTATTCAATTTCAAACCAAAACATAGCATTGATCATTGACAATTATGACGTAAGGTCGCCTTGGTGCTTGCTTATCCAAAACACTCAAAAAGAGTTTTAATGCAGAATGTGGAAAATTATATAAAATAAATTCAAATTGTGTGAGATTTGGTTGATAATGGAGCTCCCCTGCAGCCTACACCTACAATTTATATTTATGTATCATGGCGGGTTTCAAGTTTAGTCCAAAGTAAGACGTGAGATTTTCGAAAACCAACACAGTTCATCACTGTTCATAACCCATACAAACTGCCATGGGACCACTGAGGTATTACAACTGGAGCAGACGCGTCTAAGAAATTCTGTGCCACTTAGTCATGAAAGTGACGTATAGAAGATATATAGAGTATCAAGTCGAAATTACTGCAGATGCGACACATCAAATATTTGATAAATTTTCTACCTACTGATTCAGAATAATCTATATCTATACATATAAATAAAATTGAAGTGTCTGTTTTAAAAGTGAAAATTAAAAAAAAATGTCCAACTACATATCGTTATATACACGATACCTGTGCCGAAAATGATATTTAATTTTTTTTTGTCTGTCTGTTCCGGCTAATATCTGAAATGGCTCGACCGATTTTGACGGGACTTTTTTTGTTAGGTAGCTGATATAACACGGAGTAACTTAGGCTACATTTATTTTAGAAAAAATCATTTATTTTAGAAAAATAAAGTAATGTTGCAATGCCCGCGCGCAGCTCACGCGCATGCCACCACTGGGCCGTCACGTTGGGCGCCTCCCACCATTTCTCCCACCAACGAATCAATATCACATTTACAAAATATTGTATATAAAGAAATTTTTCAATAAAGCTAATACAAAAAACTGAAAATAAATGTGTAACGGGAGTTTACCGCCGCTCGCTAAGAGATGGCGCCACCGTAGAATTAGATCGCGGTATGGTTTCGTTACAAAGGTTGATAATTAAAATAAAAATGCAAAAACAAAAAAAAACAAATAAACTAAGTAACTTTTTGTTAAATTCCACGCGGACGAAGTCGCGGGCACAGCTAGTATTATATATTAAAGAGGAACCTAACTGACTGATTGACTGCCGTATCAACACACAGCCGAAACTACTGGAGCTAGGAACGTGAACTTTTGCACAGAGGTTCCTAAAGTGATGTAGGGTAGCACTAAGAAGGGATTTTTAGAAATTCAACCCGTAAGGGGGTGAAAAGGGTTAAAAAGTGTTGTATGAAAAATCGAAACCGTTAGAGTTACAAATGTCAAACTTGGCACTATAGTTAATATTTTTTCTACTTTATTCAAATTATAGTTGATTTACCTATGGAATGAAACTCTATATTTGTTCCCAAGTTTACTGGAATGGTTTTTACATATCTTCAATTGGGAATAAGGTATTTTTAAAGCAATTGAAATGATTAACATCAATGACAACTGTCAGGGCCGACTGTCAGCGTAGCGGTGTGGTAGCGGTACATGCGCCGGGCCGTTGCGAATTTTCCAAACTATTTGGTCTTGATTTCCCCTCCAGTTGTATACCTCAATGGGAGTAATATACTTTACACCTGTTTATTTTACCATGCAATAGTGCGTAAAAAAATATAAAATAATTTATAAGAATAAGCTTAGATTAACGGACTTATTCAGAGACCGATTTTAAACCTATTTTAGCTATCCAATGTTTTGTCCCTTTCAAACGACTTTTGAATTCAGTTTGAGCGAAGAAGACAAAACCTTCGATTACCAAAAATAGGTTTTAAAACTGTATATGCATTAAAGTCCGTTGGTATTTAATGTTAATGCTATTCGGAAATACCTTTGCGATTTTTTTATTACTTTTTCGTAATTAACGCACAATGCACATTTTAGGTCTTAATTATAAAATATACATTGTTTTAAAACTGTCACCATAGATCTAATCAATGTAACGTTGCCACGGCACTTGGTCGACGGCTGGCTTGAGAAACGGAGATTCAACTTGCGAACCGGGAAGACCTGAGACCTGGGTGCCCTGGCAGTGATTTAAAATAAATTAACAATATATTGTAATTTTAAGAACTGTAAAGTGTTAGTGTCACAATTATAGTGAGTATTTTGTATTAAGTACTAAAGATTTTAGATTAATCCTTGATGAACGTTGATACTTTTAAATAAAACGGCTGATAAGAATATTCTGTTTTTATGAGTTGACGAACATTTTATTTTCCCATAATCTATTAAGATCGCTAATTATACTTTATGTACTACCCACGACTTAATTGTAAGAATTAATAGGTCTCCGCTATTTATAACGTAGTGGATTACTACACAAATATTATACGACATATTTACACTAGCAAAAAACATTTGTTGACAAACACATGTACAAATATAGCCAATAATAATAATAATAACTCTTTATTATAACACCATGTAACAAAATACAAAAAAGAAAAAAAAAAGGAGAAAATACAATAGTCACAGAAACACATAAAGTTGGTGATATACATAACTGGCGGTCTTATCGCTTTAAGCGACCCCTTCCAGACAACCGGTTGGTAAAGGAAAGATCCAATAGTTATGGACGGTGCTTATTATTAACAATAAACTTACATGCAATATAAATATAAAAATACCGATATAAAAACGAATAAATACAAGTTATGATACACTTTACAGCCTATTATACATGTCGAATTATTACTATTGTATCTTCCTCTACATAATTACCTCAAATTTAAAAATACAACTATGATTAATAACACTAATGTTTACAGTTTTACACCTTCTCAATCGCAGATAATCGATTGCACTATTAGGTATATGTAGGATAAAATTCTACCATAAAGCTTACAATTGCCAAACATTATTTTTATTCTTCTCAAGAGAAACTTTTAAGGTCTCAGTTGAGCAATGAATTGTATTTTACACGAATATAAATCACTTTTGACACAAATCGTGTGAAAGTAATGACAAATGCATTTGCATCGGGTGACGCAAAATGCATCGTATTCGGAGGTCTTGCATTGAGACAGTCATCAGAGATGTATTTTTTTATAACCAAGCGCAAGGCAGATAGAGCGAGTATGAGCTAGAGATATAATATGTCCATTAAGGTATTATACATTATACTATACTTCTCGCCCCGTAAGTCTGCGCGCGGAGAAAATTAGAACTGATGATGAAATCAAGGAATGTTGCCAACTTAGTGAATTTACCCATAGATTTATCATTAATGATCATTCATTTTTCAATGCACTGTAAAACTATAATCTCATCAGAATCGGTCAATGTCTGCAATAATGTGGAAAAATTGAAGATAAATATTTTCAATCCGACAGGCTCTTAGATGTTGAAATGGATAAAAAATCTAACTGGCGTCAATAGTGATACAGATTCTTCCAGCTCTTCCGATGAAGAACTGGAAGGATCGGTCGAAGAATATGAAACCATGGAAGCCATTGACCCATTAGAGGATCACAACTACTGAACTCACATCCTGCTAATTGTGAAATAACAAAGTTACCCCAATTTAGGAAACAATTCCCATTAATTAAATTAACAGCGCCCTCTGTCGCGCGCATACTTATCTGGCGCGGAGTCAAGAGCGGACACCGGGAGTGCGCATTGTATAGGTCCAGGATACTCGTATACGTGCATACGAGAACCCAGTGAAGCGAGAGCGAAGATGTTGTTACTGCATAGGCGTGGCAAAGGCAGAAACAGAAGGAGCGGTACAGTGGCGTTTTTGTAACAAATATTTTTTTCATTTTTTTTTGCGACTTGGAACATCAATGGATTATCATCTAACTTACTAGAACTTGAAGAGGTAGTAAAAGCCAACAAACTGGATGTAGTCCTAATCTCTGAATCTCATGCCACTAAAAATAGCTCTTACCGAATGAAAGGATTCAATATCTATCATACTCCTCATCCTGTTGATGGTAAAGCTCACGCGGACACTGCAATAGTGATTAAATCCAACATTAAACATACCGTGCTAGAAAACTATGCTACTCAGCACCTTCAAGCTACGACAGTTACAATTGATGACTACGCAGGACCGATCACGCTATCCGCAATCTACTGTCCGCCCAAACACAAAATTACCCAGCAGATGTTCGAACACTACTTTGCCCATCTGGGCAACAAATTTATATCAGGGGGAGACTGGAACGCAAAACACGCGTACTGGGGTTCTAGAGTTACGCTACCACGAGGACGCTCATTAAAAGACTGCTTAGACGCCCAACACCTGTTGCCGATATCTTCTGGCGAACCTACAAGCTGGCCAACTGATAAAAAAAAACTACCAGACTTGCTGGACTTTTTTGTAATCAAAGGCATTAGTCACCTATACTGCTCTGTTGAGTCAAACTTTGATGGATCTTCGGACCATACACCGGTAATTCTTACTTTAAGCACTACAGTTATAACTACGGAGCCAGCAGAGTCCTTAACTAATCGAAAAACGGACTGGCGAGGCTTTCAAAGTTACCTTGACGACAATATCCAGTTAAACATTCCCTTAAAATCTCGAGAAGACGTTGACAATGCATGCGAGTACATAACTAACTTGATTCAGGTATCCGCCTGGAAGAACTCACCTGACGTATTGCACTCATCTGCGATTCCGCCACAATCAAGTGATATTAAAGAGAAGCTAATGGAAAAACGAAGGCTAAGACGCATCTGGCATCAATCTCATCATCGAGCAGACAAGACGGCATATAATCGAGCTGCTAAACAATTAAAGACATTACTGCAGGTGTCAGCAAACTCTAGGCTCCGGAATATCCTGGAAAACATGTCGCCTCAGGGTAAGAGTGAAACCTAACTTTGGAAGGCAATAAGATCCACTGGGAAACCCCAACAACATCTGTGTCCACTTAAATCCTCATTTTCGTGGGCGAGAACAGACGCTGAAAAGGCTGAACTATTTGCAGATCACCTGGAGAAGGTTTTCAAACCAAATGAAGTTAATGGTGAAGCATTCAACGTTGATACCATTCTCAAACAGGATCTTCAGATGTGCTTACCAATCAAACCCACATGCCCAAAAGAAATAGCAGCCGAAATTACTCGACTGGATCCAAAGAAGGCTCCTGGTTTTGACTTAATTACTCCTACTATATTGAAAAAATTACCCAGAAAATGCATAGCTTTTCTTGCTGCATTCTTTAATGCAACTCTACGTATAGCATACTTTCCTAAGCTCTGGAAATTCTCTGAAATCATAATGATCCATAAACAGGGAAAACCTCCTCACGAGGCTTCATCTTATCGACCCATCAGCCTCACGCCTGTTCTGTCGAAGTTGTGGGAAAAAATCTTCTAGGCTCGTCTAAAAGACAACATGGAGTACTATGACGTTATTCCTAAGCACTAGTTCGGAAAACTGTATTGCTCAGCGGCTTTTTTGGACGTGCAACAAGCATTCGACAGAGTTTGGCATGAAGGTCTATTATGTTAAGTAAAATATAAACTTCCTCACTCTCTTTACCCTATTATCAAATCCTATCTCGAAAATAGATTCTTTCTTGTGAAACAGAGAGACGCAAGATCTAGTTTACGCACAATCGAAGCTGGTGTACCTCAGGGATCAGTACTTGGCCCTGTGTTATACAATATTTTTACCTCAGACCTACCAACATCTAAAGACGTGATTGCTGCTACATATGCCGAGGATATTGCGTACCTAGCGAGTGATAAAGACCCAAGTGAGGCTAGCAATAGGCTACAACAATTATTAGACGAGACTCAAGCGTGGCTCACAAAATGGCGAATCCGGGCAAGTGCTCAAAAATCAAACCATATTACATTCACTTTACGAAGGGGCAATTGTCCACAAGTAAAACTAGGCGCAGATCTACTGCCTCATACAGAGTACGTGAAATACTTAGGTTTTAATCTAGATAGAAGGCTTACTTGGACCCACCATATCCGCAAAAAAAAGAGACGAAATTAATTTCAAATTCAGGAGCTTAAAATGGCTTATGGGTAGAAACTCAATAATGTCAGTTGATAACAAACTATTAATATACAACACAGTACTGAAACCTATTTGGACATACGGCATTCCGTTGTGGGGTTCCGCCAGCAAAAGCAACATAATGTGCTTACAACGAGTCCAAAACAACATCCTGCGTACCATAACAAATGCACCATGGTTCTCCAGAAACAGTGAAATCCATGAGCACCTCAATATGACAACAGTACAATCTGAAATAGAAAGACTAAAGAAAAAGTATGGTGAACGCTTATCAGGTCATCCTAATACCCTAGCAACTCAACTCCTAAATCCTCCAGTAACTGCGAAACGACTAAAGAGGAAGGACATATTGTGAAATAGGCAGACGAGGCACTGGTCTCTTTGCCTTCAAGTCAAACAGCACACAACACATCCGCTTATAGTCTTGCGACTGATTGCTGATACAAATGAAAAAAAAAAAATTTTTTTTTTGCATTGATTTGCGAGACGAACATGCCGTTCGCCTGATGGTAAGCGATACGATCGCTCATGAACAGTAGCAAAACCAAACAGCACCTTGGATTACAAAGCAATGCTTGGCAAGTTTCTAGGTAAAATATATTCTAATGTAAACAGGCCACAGTAGCGCACCGCTAGACATGGACTATTCCGATTGCAAATTCCTAATGACTGTCGTGTTAGATACAATACTTTTATGCCACATATATACATAAACTCACGCCCTTTGCCCAGAAAGGATAGGCAGAGGTGCAAACAGGACACCCACGTTTCGCCTTTAAAGCAACACACCTACGATTAAAAAGCAACGTAGCAATTTTAAACCGTTTTTTAGTTTATAACAACACACGCGAGTATAACATTTCTATAACTAAAGTTAAAATCCCCCCTTTGTTCAGTACCAGACATAGAGGCGGCTTGCAACCCGGTAGACAGCTGTCTAAGGGCGCAACAGGTTTGCAATCGATAAGTCATCAACCCTACACTACGGTAACAGGGAAGAATTTAGTAGTACATCAGCTATATAAATAGTCGAAACTAATTTAATATGAAGAAAATAGTTTCTTGTTAAGACGATATCAGAAATTATATTTAATTTAATTATTATCTATTACATATAAATAAAATTAAAGTGTCTGTTTTAAGAGTGAAAATAAAAAAAAATGTCCTACTACATATCGTTATGTACACGATACCTGTGCCGAAAATGATATTTAAATTTTTTTTGTCTGTCTGTCTGTCTGTCTGTTTGTTCCGGCTAATCTCTGAAATGGCTGGACCGATTTTGACGGGACTTTTTTGTCAGGTAGCTGATATAACAAGGAGTAACTTAGGCTACATTTATTTTAGAAAAGTTATTTTCTGTCTGTTTGTTCCGGCTAATCTCTGAAATGGCTGGACCGATTTCGACGGGATTTTTTTGTCAGGTAACTGATATAATAAGGAGTAACTTAGGCTACATTTATTTTAGGAAAGTTCGTTTAGTATTATAGAAAAAAAAGTTTTTGTTAAATTCCACGCGGACGAAGTCGCGGGCACAGCTAGTTATAAATAATTTATGAACTGTTTTGAATTGCAATCTCCTGTATGATCTCTGAAGCTGTTAATTTTTTCAACTATATCTCATTGATTGCGCACAAAATTAAACTAAACAAAATATGCATTTTTATAAGTGAAGTACTATTTGTCTCTAAATATAAATATCATTATAAAATAAAATGGTTGTACTTCCGATCAAAAATAAATTCAATAAATTATACACCAAACCTAATTCCTGCGCATCATAGTGCATACAGCGACATCCGTACTTCATTTAAGTATAGACTACCGCATTTTCTTCCGATACAAGTATAAATTACTAGCGGTCCATCCCGGCTCCGCCCGGGTGCAGATACATGTTTCAAAATGGCTACTTAAAATGGATACTTTCAATTTAGAGTATCGACCAATCGGACCATCAAAAGCGAATAAAATTTCCTCGCATTTGCCAGAAATATCACTACTGCTTCCCTCCTATAGGTCATAACGTGATGATATATAGCCCATAGCATTCCTCGATAAATGTACTATACAACACTGAAATAATTTTTTAAATCAGAGCAGCGATTAGCGATTATTAGATTTTAATCTGAGATTAGCGCGTTCAAACAAACAAACAAACAAACTCTTCAGTTTTATTATATTAGTATAGATAATATTTAGAGATAATCTTAATACACACATGTAGATCAAAGAATTATAACTCCTTATTCAGGTCTATGCTGCAATATAATGATTTTAAGTGTACTGCACCGCTATCAAATTTATTTTTCAACCAAGTGGGTCAGCACCCCTACAAAGTGGCTCTCAATCCTGCCCATGCGTCAGGTCGCGCACACAATGCAGGCACATTTCATGTTTACCTCAAAAGCTTTCACCTTTGCCCCTTTGCGTTTCGACAGAGGAAGCGCGCAGCTTTGCACACAATCAACTTGATGATGCTACGGGTGAAAACACGTTCCAAATCCACATGCATATTATATCGGAGTGTTTTCGATAGATTAAATGGTTTTATAGGAAATATTAGTCTAGTTGCGAAGATTATAATATGCCGAATACAATATGAAGCTCGTTGAGATTAAAAAGCTTCAGCGCTGCGAAATATGCACGCAGTACTTTATTTCACAAATTTAGACAATTGTAAAACCTAATCTTAATATATATAATTCACGTGTCACGTTGTTTGTCCGCGATGGACTCCTAAACCACTCAACTGATTATAATGAAATTTTGTAGATATGTGTTATTTGTTCCAACTTAAAGGTGGGATAATTTTTATCTCGATTGAATTGACGAAAGTATAAAAAAAAGGAAAAAACATTTTGCCGTACAAAATGTTCATGGGTTTGTAACTGTCAAAGATTTAATGTTCATAGCGTCGATACGGTAAACTCTTCCCTAAAATTAAATAACGTATTTAAATAAAGGTTTCGAATCGACAACACATAGCCACAATATTCGATTTATGGCGTATTTTAGATTTTAAAGATGTAAATTAATGACAGTAATGAAAAGTGGTTGACATTTAAATTGATTGTCAAATATTTATGCATACGTTCAGGAATTTATTGTAAACTAAAGAGTATATTATGATGCTACATAAATATAGGACAATTAAATAAATAATATTCACATGTATTAAGTTTTACTTCTTTTCAAGATAGAATTTCACTTGAAAATGAAAAATCTTAAATAAAATAATAAATCTTAAATAAATAAAATAACACATAAAAATAAAAACTGAACTGAACTGAATAAAATAAAAATTTTATATAATTATGGAGAATATTGCAGGGATTCTCAAATTAGGCGTTGCCTGTGTCTTGAAAAACCAGTTAAATATAATTGTTTCTACGTTAATGTGAAATAAGGGATGGGATATTGCATGGATAATCAAAATCGATAAAGTGTTTAGAAAGTAGAGAGAAACTGGATATAATAGCGTGGGAGGTAGGGGAGAAGACTGGGATAGCTGACAGATTTAATAGGACGAAATGTAAATGCACGGTATAAGACGGGATGGTTAATTAAGAGAAAGGACGCGACGTATCGGGAAGTGAATGAACAGACGGGATGGGACGGAATTGAGCAGGACAGTAGGATAGCTAATTCATGTTTAGGTATACAAGAGCTTATACGAAAAATAACACGTATTTGGTGTGGAGTAAAATAAAAAAGTATCTGCACCCAGGCGAAGCCGGGCCGGGCCGCTAGTTAATTATAGGTTTTTTTGTCTTCTTCGATCAAACTGATTCAAAAGTCCTTCGAAAGGGAAAAAAGTATTCGATAGCTAAAATAATACAATTTTAAAAGTTTTTTTTTTCAATAAACCGAGCTCAACGCCTTCTCTACATTCTACCCCTGGAGGAGCTTTGGCTCACGAACGGAGTCCACGCATGCTACCAACACGCGCTAAAGACAATATGCTCCTAATTTGCAAATATAATCAATATACCGGGTATATCAAGACTACTACCGAAAACGAAGCCGGGTGGTAGTTTTAGTGACTACAAACACAATGCAACTAAAAATTTCGCAAAGAAACGCGTCAATTTTCTTTTATGATTTTTTAAATAATCCTTAGTCCCTAGTTAGTTTTAGTGACTACATAATACACACAATTTAAAATTATCTCTATAAAACGATAAAATACTTCGTTAACAAAAATAATTTTAATATTTAGAAAGTAAGTACTACTGTGTCCAAAAAATAAGGTGACTTTTGAATTTAACCTGCGCGCGTCGAATGATTTGGAGAATTATTATTATTTTTTTAGTTTGGTAGTACTGTCAGTGACATCCATGTCAAATTACATGTCAAAATATTCATTAGTGTTTGAGATCCGCGTCATTTTGTGAGCTGCTAAAAGTGAGTTTTTCGTTTTTTGCGATGTCGAAATTAGTTGAGCAAAGAATTTGCATGAAATTTTGTTTGCGGAATCAATTTTCTGCTGCGGATACGTTAAGGATGGTGCAGAAAGCCTTTCGTGATGAGGCTATGTCTAAAAAAAAATGTTTACAAGTGGTATAGTGAGTTCAAGCCGGCCGTGAACGTGTCCAAGACGAAGAGCATCCTGGGCAACCATCAATCTCAACCGACGAAGCTCACGTCCAACAAATCAAAGATTTGTTGTTGAAAAACCGTCGATTAACGATTAGAGACCTTGCTGATGAGGTTGGCATATCGCAAGTCTCGGTCAATACCATTTTAAAGGATGTTTGGGCCTCAAGCGCGTCACATCTCGACTGGTACCGAAAATCACGATAATGCACCGTCTCATACTGCACTAGTAATTCGTGATAATTTCGCCAAAAACTCAACCAATATCGTTCCGCAACCCCTGTTTTCATCTGATCTGGTGCCGTGCGTCTTCTGACTGTTCAGCAGGCTCAAAACACCGCTCCGGGGACACCGTTTTGATACGATAGAGGAGATTAAGGCCGCAGCGAAGACGGGACTGAGGGCCATCCCGGAAAGTGGCTTACAATCAGTGTTTCGAAGGTTGGAAAATCCGTTGGCATAAGTGCATTGCATCGGGAGGGGATTACTTTGAAGGGCATTAAATTGATTTAGAAGAATAAATAAAGAATTATCAAAATAAATACAATGTCACCTTATTTTTTGGACACAGTAGTATATATTTTAACAATCATATCTAACGGCAAATTATCGGTCCTCTAGCAACTTTTGTGATAAAAAATATTTGTTACTTTGTGTTAATTATTTTTGTCATCATTACTTCTCACTCTCTCATAATGTGCTCATCAGAGACGTAAAATATAACAAAACAAAACTTTGTCTTTCATATAACGTAAACAATTTTGATATCACACTGTCCATAAAAGTATATCTTATACATGTAAATGACATAAAAGGTCATACCCTATACGTCGCACTGACGAACTAAGAGTAAATAAATAATAAAATTAATAATTATTATTAAAATTTTAAATATGTCATTACAATGCTTGCCACTCCTCGATCCTGGCTTACAGGAATTACAGAGGTGGGTGTGAGTCTCCAATATTAAAAAGTAATCATATATAAATAATAATTTATTTCGCCTACTATACAATCAGGGCAGTGATCAGAAGAACTAATCGCAATTGCCAATGTGGGTTGAAGTTAATTTGACGCGTGTTAAAGAGAATTTAGTTTCCCCCAGAAACTTGCCGAGCTTCAGTACTCGGTTCCATTTCAGTTCTTGCCAGGCTGCACTGACGGTGGTTTATATATGTACATAAATACATAAACTCACGCCTTTTTCCCAGAAGGACTAGGCAATGATGTGACCAGAATACCCAAGTCTCGCCCTGTGTTCCGTTCCATGATGTGATAGGGTGCGAGCCTATCGTCATATCGGGCACAAATTCCTGCCTCCGGACTGATAACTACATAACATATAGATAGCTACAATATCACATTGCTTGACCTAGGATTCGAACCCAAGACCTTAGTAATCGTACCATACCTTAAATCGGTGGAGGCTTGTAATAAGCTATAGTTATATAGATTATACGAACGGCATTACAAGTCCCAAGCTAAAAGTAGATCAAACAAAGAACATGCCTTTATCCGGTGGATTTAAACATCACAATTATTTAATTAATTGCATTTAAGAGCTATTCAGTCCCAAGCCCTTTAATTTTCATCGCACTCGAAATAATTCCGCGATCGCCCGGTGCGATTAATGATTTTATAATGTCCTCTTCGTTTAAGTACTCTTGTACTAATCCGTGCATAAATATGAGAGATTGGGTCGTAAATTATATTAAACTGATAACCTATTTTTTCTTATTTGATTAGAGAGATTAATAAAATTTCCTTAATACGAATTCTTGTTATCGGTCCTTACGTATGAATTGGATAGTCTAGCCTCTAAATTCCCGACAAAAATACTATACAAAAACTAATTCCTATGATACATATTTTATCTCTGCATTTGTCAAGTACTTAACAAATTTCATGAATTTTATAAAGTGAGCTTTTGAGTTTTATTCGTAGGATTATTCCTACTTGGTGCGTTTCTTTTTCAATAAATCTTCATAGCATCCAAAAATTATTAAAATAGAAAATACGGAAATAATGACAAACTAATAAGAATTATTCAATTGTACGTTTTACTTTTTTTATATTTCACAACAGAATAATATAAATCATTCAAATATGTAAAATACAAGGAATTAAACGATTCCTTATTTTATTTGTTTAATTTAGTTTCATGTATGAATAAAAACAAAATGTATAAATATTTAGTAGTTCTTTGATATGCAAATTAAATTAATTACGTTTACTTACTTGTATGTTTAATAAAACACAAAAACACACAAGTTACAATTCATAAATCACACGAAAACAATCGTATTTCGTATTCGTAGTACCAGGAGGACAGAACGCGAGTGCGACTTTCCGACGCGGTGTCGCCACATCGACTAACAGAATCAACACCCTACAGCATACAGATTACAGTATACGCTGTTGTGGAAATCTATTGGATTTCATTTGAATGAAGGACACATTTCCAGTAGCTTTTTTGCATGGGATAATCCGCCTGCAGACCCTTACTTTCCAGAACAGTGTTTTAAGATATGTAAACAAAATAGCACAGATCGCCAGATACATATATGCGTTTGGGTTTATTGATATTCCAAACATCAATATTACTCTCAACTCTAGTGACCAGAATGCACAATATTATAAAACTATACTATATTCTCGGAAATGAACAATTCCCCATACAAGTTGTCTGATCGAAATGTTAATTTTCTATGGGGAAGCAAATTTTTTTTCATTTCCGAATTGAGGTTCTTTGGTAAAGTAGTTCAGTTACATGGACTGATCATCCCCTTTCAGCTTTCGGAAGAGTGTCAATTACACCCGTTAAAGAGATTTTTATAATGTCTTATTCACTTCATCCGAGTTAAGACCGTTTTACCTATACTGCTCTATATTCACTTTTCTGGTAGCCGAAACAACAATTACAACTTTTTTTAAATTTCTATTTCCGCTGAACAGATAGCAAACGTTGGCAGTGTTTATACAGCACTAGGCGTGGTCTGTATGTTTGCAAAATATATTATACAGTAACCGATAGATCGTGCGGCCCTCGATGATATTTGCTCTGCCATAAGTCCATAACTGGGCACAGAGCAACAAGATTCATACATATCTATTTCAGATTCATGAGTTTGCTCTACAGCTGAACTTGATGGTATATATTACACAAGAATATAAATTATTAATTACGGAAGAATTTAAATTAGAAGTGCGTGGTGGTCTGTTTGTAAATGCACCAGACGCGGCTGCAAACATATTGTTTACGGACGTCGCGGGTTCGAATCCTAGGGCACACCTCTGAATTTTCGGAGTCATGTGTGTATTGATAGTCAATCACTACGCACTATAACGGTGAAGGAAAACATTGTGAGGAAACCTGCATACCATAGCGATTTTTGAGAAATTCTATGCTATGTAATGTCCGCCAACTCACATTAGGCCAGTGTGGTTGAATATATGGCCTAACCACTCTCAATCGTACTCTCGATTGTAGAGGAGACCCGTCAACGCCTGCTCTTCATTTTACCCCTGGAGGAGACCTACCAACACGCGCTAAAGATAACATATTCCTATTTTGCAAATATAATTAATGCAATGAATGGCGAAACGAGCATGCCGTTCGCCCGATGGTAAGCGATACGACCGCTCATAAACAGTAGCAAAACCAAACGCCATGAATTCAAAGCATTGCTTGGCATTCCACTGCGCTCGCCCTCCTGAGACATAAGATGTTAAGTCTCTTACTCTGGCTAGTAGTTACTCTGACTACAATGTTCTTCAATTCGAAACACAACAGTGCATTTAAACTGCTGTTTGGCGGGAGAAATAGACATTGCGGAGGTACCTACCCAGGCGATCTCTCACATATGAGAGACCCACCACCAGTAAAAATCGCTTAATATAATATTATTCTATATTATTCGCTTTTGATGCCAATGAGGAATCCTAAAGTTACAATTCCATAACAACAACACTGCTAAAAACATTGAGTTACACAACTGGAGGGGACATCAAGACCAAATAGTTTGGAACATTCGCAAGAGTACATGTACCGTTAGGGCTTAGGCTGTCAGTCGTCCTTGACGTTTCAGCGAAGACGGACCTAATTAGGTGTAAATATAATTGGTCCATAAATGCCATATTGCGTGCTAAAAACGTGCAAAAACCATTCCAGAACAATAGGAAGAAAAGATGGAGTTTCATTCCATGGGTAAATCAACCATAATTTAAATAAAGAAGCACGAAATTAAATTTAAGAAATTATTTACCGGAGTCGTTTTGACAACCGCCATTTTTGAGTGAAATTATAGACTAATATTAATGTAGTGACAGATAGGTAAAAATTGAAGTTTTCGTATAGGGATAGTGGATATTGTATGTGATGATGGGAAATATATTTTTAAAAATTCTAATTTATTTTCAATACAAAAATGTGGCACATTTGGCATTTTAATTATAGTTTCCGTTAACTTTATATATTTAATTAATTGGTTAATTGTATATTTATTGTTATAATGTTTTTTTTCCGAAGTAAAGAAAATAAAATTAAACTTTAAATTCAATATATAAGAATTTATAGGCTCTATCAGGCGTATATAGATGTAGGTAGAAATTTCTGAAGTGTCGCATCTGCTACAATGCCGACTTTATCTATACTTCGCTGTCATATTGAAATGAGCACAATTTTTCTTCTACGTGTCCGCTCCAGTTGTAATACCTCAATGGCTAAAAATAATGTCGCGTCACCAGTTAACATATCAATTCGCACCTTTATACGAAAAATTCTAGGGCCCACCATATTTTTTGGGTGTATTTATTTATTTTATTTATTGATGTAAATAAAACACATCAAAAACTTGTAAAATTTTAAATCTCATCCAGGAAGTAATGTGTCTGTTCTAATATATTCAACTGATAAATGAATCTAAGAGTTTTAATGAGTTTTTAAAGTAATATACTATTAGTACATAGCATTACTTATACGATTGGGTATCTAACATCGATTAGAATCAGAAATATACATTCTATTTGAAATATAATAACTATTGTTAAGGGCTGGGTTAGTCAATAAGTCCGCACGCGTAGGTACCTACTACAAAGAAATGTTGCATCTGTGAAATTGTATTTGTATTAGGGATGTTGCGGATGTCGATTTTTTCACATCCGCGGATGCGAATGCGGATGCGGATTTTTAAAGGCTCACATAGAAATATAGTATATGAATGAATATTGAAATTAAATTAAACTAAATATTGAAATTTATGGATTTTATTGCTTACTATTATTTATCGATTTATCTATGTAAATTTTTATATTTGTTAACTTTCCGAAATTTCGATAACAGAATTCATGGTCACGGGGCGGACTGAGTATAAGCTCATACTACCCGTAATTTATAATTATTAAATTATAAAGTTAATTTAAAACGTTAATCTGTTTTTGTGTTTCGATCTACGCAGAAGAAGCTCACTGTGTCTTGATGTCTGGCAGTTGGTCTTTTGGGTTCCGATTTAATTAAGTGTAGAATTCAATCCCATGCTCGTGCAAGGTTTTAGCCATCTTCTCTATTGATAATTAAATGCATCACCTTCGTTTTTAGTAGCCCCAAGTGCTCGCAAAAGAACACTGTTTTATTTATTTAAGTATAACGCCGCCTTCTCTGATACAAGGCGGTTAGGAAGATGTTCGTAAATTAAACCTACGCTGCAAACAATTGTTCGCTAGGATCACTAATTAGTGGAGTGGATAAAAATCTTTGTGCTATCGGCAATAATATCTTAAATTCTTCTCGATGAACACCACATAAGAGGATTTTCATCCACATAGACTCTTTTTTTAATGCGGTAAGAAAGAAATTATTTTTTGAGTACAGCTTCAGTGCTACCACTTTCTGGTATTTCTCGACTCTCATCTTCACTAGAAGAATCTAACATCATAGCAACAACAAACGCGTCGGATCATGTCACTATTTCTTTCGCTCCCATTGGTCAATGTCACGTGCGAACGGCACGCGCCATTCGCCGGCACTGCCAAATTTCTGTCTTGTCTCATCTTGTATAACATCCGCATCCGGATAAATATCCGCATCGATTATTGCGGATGCGGATGCAGATGTCCAAATCTATGCGGAAGCTCCGCATTTGCGGATGCGGATGCGAATATTCGCAACATCCCTGATTTGTATACGCACTCTATGTGATGTCTATCGATAATGTTATTGTCCGCATTATCAGTTATGACTTTCATTAGTACCCTGCTTTCCGGCCAATGTAAGTGAGCCATTGGCCTGGTAGCAAGCGTGCAATCACCTGATGGGAAAGTGCTCACAGCCGCACATTAATATATCTGAAATTAGAGTCTAGGGTCCTTGGTAAATGCGTAGTCTTTCTTTTAGGGTTGAAGGTGAAAGAAGTTTAACATGAGAGGGAAGAAAAACTCCCTTTATTGGTTCTTAATTTTGTGTTATTATTACGTCCTGTTTGTTGCCAATCCGTTTTGTTTGAAGTTTAAAAAATGTCAGCCAAACCAGGAATGTCCGATTCGACTCGCCCTATCATATCTTTAAATGGAAATATTCCGGCCAACTGGGGACAGCACAAATAGCAATTCTGCCACTAAGAGAATGCAAGCGTGAATATACGATATTTGAATCTGTGATTGGAACACAGTTCAATATGCTCACTGCATAGTGCATACAAGGGAAACATTGGTAAAACATTTTCACGAAATTGTTCGAGTCACCTGCACACGCCCTCTTTATTCAGGTGCAAACGCGCGCCACCCCATTTCACCCCCCACCCCCTCAATAGTATTCGTGGAGCGTTGCACTCGCGCAAATAAAAATATGTCGTGTAACTTGCTGAAATTTGCTTTTATCGACGGTGGTTTTGCGAAAGCGCCTCCTATCAAACGTGGTGATATAATAAAGCTGTGCAATTGGACTGAGTTGTGAAGAAATAGGAACTCACCCCACAGAAATGTATGCTATGCAGATTATGAAGCGATTATGTTTGGGGCAGGTTTCGTTATAAAAATACTATAAGCTTATAAAATATATGCACAAAATCATTGATAAACAATATTCAAATCGTTAAAATCACTTTTGAACTACTTTGATATTTTAGGTCTAACAATTTACTTTACATCACTGGTCATATGGCAACATTCACATGCAGACACACTTTGTAAGCTGTTTACAGCCAGCACAGGCAATACAAATGATAACAGAAAGAGTATCATTTTCAAGGAATATTTGTAAAACTGGTCATGAACTATTGTTTATATGAGTTATTCACTGCTGCATGGGTATAAATATATGGAATGGGCGAAAAAAGCGTAATGTTCCGACATAAGTGGTACGCGCGCTCTAGTACATTTTGAGTGGAAGATTCTATTACGAAATAAATTTTAATAAAAATTAACATAATATTTTTTATCACTGTGTAGACCAAATTTTTGAAATTAAGTTAATTTGATGTTATTTTTAATGCAATTCCTATGGCCATCTTAGGAAACTCCAAATGTACTGAAAGGCCTATCCTTAGTTTTTATTGTTTAATGTTCTGCTGCATCAGCTTTATGC
This sequence comes from Hyles vespertilio, assembly GCA_009982885.2. NCBI lineage: Eukaryota > Metazoa > Arthropoda > Insecta > Lepidoptera > Sphingidae > Hyles > Hyles vespertilio. The sequence continues at coordinate 2,154,257 of CM042812.1, read as the reverse complement.
CAATATCAGATCATTTAGTTTTGATACGATGGAAGTCAGGTATATTGCCGGATGTTAGAGGCATTTGGTTTACTTGCTGATTATAAAGTTAAATAATAAAACAGTAAGAGAGCAATGAACTGTGTTGAAATACCCAACATGATTCATCAAATATGGCAATGTTTCTCTCTCCTCAGCCGCAGGAAGTCCACCGCTGAACATAGGCCAATTAAGGATCTCAATAAAAGTAATACAATTTTTACATAGTAAAAAATATCCACAATACAAAAATAAACATAAATAAAAAAAGCAACTTACACAAAATAAAACATTTTCCACTACATCCATATTGTAAGACAACCTGTGGATACAAAAAATAAACAGTTAAAAAGACGAATTCTACAAACAAAATAAAGGACAGGGTTATGGAAAACACATGGATTATAAAAATCAAAACATACTAAAAAATATGATATTGAAAAAAGCAATTAACAATTATGTGAACAATTCCAAACGGTGAACCATTCCAATATTGTTATGTGCTATAGTTATACATTAATAAAAAAAAGCATAATCTTACATCTATTTAGAACAAATGCAATGAACAAATGCACAACCTTTCGAATATTACAAAGTTTATTATCAAATGGTATGTGTTGGTGTCCCCTAGCTCTATCTGTATGTGACTTCAGTAGGAAAGGTATAGGATATTCAATTTTTTCAATGCAATTTAGTAATTACCTACAGCCCAATCTTATCAATATACTTATATGTTTTAAGATTATTGTATTTAAAAAAGCAGGGAGTATTGCATACTGCATAGCAGGCCAGTGAATAAACTCCAATTGCAATCTGCCTGCCCATTGTGAGTTTGGGCTAATCATAGAGGCCTATGTCTTGGAAAGAAGTGATACAGGCTGGTGGTTGGCAGATGGCAGCTTTAACAGAGAATTACTTTATTCTATCTATTCTTAATTACAATTCAGTGTTTTAACTTAAATTAATAAATGATAATTTGATGAAATTATCTAATTTCAAATATACATAATTATACCAAATAATTATTCCTCAACTGTACTGATATTTGTATTCAAACACTATTACTCAAGCTTTTTATACTAAAATTATCAAACAGAAATGCCATTTTTGTATAAACGATTATATTATGTGTTTAAGACAAACAATTGAATATGTTGATTTAAGACAAAAATCATTTTTTTAAACTACCTTACAATAAACAGCCAATTTGAAAATACATTGTACTTACGTGCGTTGCTTTTAATAACTTCCAAGTGGAATTTATGCACTTGCAAAGTCTACTAAACTATTTAATTTACTATTCACTCGGTAATCATAACATATAAATGCTATTCGCTCCACAGGAATTCTTCATAAACTATACGTTCATAGCAACATTTTCACTCGCAAAGATCTTAATAATAACACAATCACTAGAAATGCTTATAGAATATGAAATCATTTTGTTTGAATTTAATATTTATTATCGCCGACAATCCGCTTCAATCAATTTCAACTCAACGTTCCGTTTTACGTTTCTTAGGAATACGACTTCACAATTAATATCGTGATGTTACGGTAAGTTTTGCGTGTAAAGGAGCGAAGGTGTCAATATTCAATTATTTTAAAACTGCGTTCAGTTTTCGATATCAAAATCTAAATTCGAATTTTGGCGGGAATTTTAAACCGGATTTGGTGTATTGAATTTAAATTGAAATATCAATGTAGTCAACATTAATTAATAATGCGTAGTTACACAGATTTCTTATTAATCTTAGAGTATTTATATATAGAGGGAGCGCTGTCATACATTTGCGACTTCAAAAACGTAGATATTTTCTTGTTCGTAATGTTGGTAGCACTGCTATATTAATGTTACCAATAAATGACTTTTCCACGAAAAATATATAAATAAATAAATAAACGAAAATTAACATATTCACGTTACATTGTTTTTAGCTATCATAATACAAAATATTAATAATAAATGAAAAATAAAACTCACCCTTGGCTCATTATAATTTATTTCGCTCCAAATTCAAATATTTTATATTTTGTAACCTAACCTAACCTAAAATTATTCCGGAACATTTTCGGAATTTCAACAATTTAATTACTTGTAACATTGAATAAAAAGGCGTTCGAAAATTCAAAAATATGAATGTTTTTCTGTAAAATATTTTTAATTATTTCTTGTTAATTAATAAGAGATTGGATTTATTGTCGATGCTAAACGAATGCACAGTTAATAATTAACCCCTAAAACAAATTTGGATGGTATTCGATAGCGCTAAACTACATTTTTTGATTTTTCTTTTTCATGTAAGTCATGCGTATTCCAAGCTGTCACAAATCACACTGGATGTAGGGAAGAAAAAAGGTGGCCCCGGCACCACCATTTTTATCTACGTTTTTGAAGTACCAGCGCTCCCTCTATATAATATGTATACTCTAAGTTATTAATATATGAATTCAAAATTAAATACCTTAATGGGTTGTTGTTTATTTCTTATAAGTGACAAGTTATTATTGTGTTAATAGTCTATTTATTCATTAATCATTCCATCCATCCATCCATCAGCCAAAGGAAGTCCACTGCTGAACATAGGCCTCCCCCAATGATTTCCACAGAGACCTGTTGGAGGCAGCCTGTGTCCAGCGACGTCCCGCGACCTTTACCAGGTCGTCGGACCATCTTGTGGGTGGACGTCCTACGCTGCGCTTTCCGCTACGCGGCCTCCATTAATCATTAGGTTCGTTTAAATAATTTACCCAAGATTACAGTACAGATTAGCCAGTTGGCATGACAGGATAGCTGCATTGTTTTTTGTCAGATCAGTGGTATTTCCAAGTTTTACCCAGCTCTCTATTAGAAAAAAATGTGGTAAGTTTTAATATAATGTTTTTGCTATATTCATTTTTACTCCTGTTCTGTGCATAATTTTAAAGATCGTCTACGGTTATTTGGCGTGCGTATCTTGTTTTGTTAAACTGATTCCAAAATATTAGGAACAGTTTTTCTCTATTCAGCGCATTGTTTGAGGTATGTTTTCATAATAAAGAACAAGCATTAAGACTCGTAACCTAATAATATTAACATGTCCCATGCTTAGAGTATTTATATATTAGAGGGAGCGCTGTCATACATTTGCGACCATAATTTTATCTACGTTTTTGAAGTACCAGCGCTCCCTCTATACAGGGTATATCAAGACTGCTACCGAAAACGAAGCCGGGTGGTAGTTTAAGCGACTTCAGACACAATGCAACGGAAAAAGTTGCAAAAATAAGCGACAATTTTTTTTTGAAATTTTTTTCCTGTTGCCATATTTTGGTGGTAAATAATTTTTTTCCTAAAATAATAGTGTATACCCTTTAATTTATAAATACTCTAAGATATAAGAGAGTTTAAATTATTATTTTAGCAAAAACTATGGATTTACCACCCAAAAATGACGATATTTAAAAAATCATAAAAAATAATTGTCACGTTTCTATGCGAAAATTTTAGTTGCATTGTGTTTGTAGCCACTAAAACTACCACCCGGCTTCGTTTTCGGTAGCAGTCTTGAGATACCCGGTATATGTATACTCTAAGGTCCCATGTAATAAAATGTGAAAAGAAAAAATCCTTTCCTAATATTTTGAAAACAGGACGGCACTCTAAGGCACGCCAAAAGACCGTAGACGATCTATTCAATTAAATTCGTTCGTACTTTGGTAATTAGTACAATACATTACCTACTATTTTCCAAGTTCTTTGAAAAGTAACAGTAGTGCAAATTGAGGACGATTTCTGTTTTGATTCTAAGAAAAAAGTACTTAACATGAAACATTATGTAAAAATAAGGTAAAAATAAAACAGTGTTTAGTCTAGTGATGGTCTATAATATTTTTTATATACAGGGTTGTAAATAAAACAAAAAGTATGTGTGAAACATTTTATTTGCAGTTGTAAAAACTGTACAAGTCCTAACAAACTTATAAAATAACGTTACATTATGGACCTCGCATGGCACTGCTGACAATAAAGCCACATCGACGCGTCGCTTGTATATCCACGTCGAAACACATTGAACTTTCCTCCGACAACCATCAGTTAAACTGACACATTAAAAACGACTAAAAATTCATAGATACTGCCACTCCGAAGGCCACAATTAGCTGATGTTATTTAGCAATGCTATTCAGGCCACCCACTTTACACGACACGAAGTAAAACTTTTAATTTGGTTAAAATATATTGTAATACTTAAAAATATCAAATCCCATCATAATAGTATGATGACAATTCCTTGTCGAATGGGAAGAAATATTTTTCACCGCGCATTGACAACATCGCTCAATGGCTGATTATAAATTAGAACACATGATTCAATCACTCCTTAATCTATAAACGGGGATAAAAAATGTAAAATATATAATTTATGTACATTTTTTCAAAGCACCCTTTTTTGACACAGGCGATGTAATATCAATTTTTGTTCTGAGCATAATGTTCACTACATTTATAATAGGCGTTGACGAACTGGAGGCAAAAAACATGCAATATAATATTTTAGTTTACTTCAAGTCTTGAAAATAACGCAATTTACTATATTCATTGAAGGCAAATGTACGACTAAGCTTATTATTGAAAAATATTGTAATATAGATTTGTAAGAAATTTTAATTATTGATTATTCCGTGTCTCCGGTTCGAAAACGCTACTCCACACTTATAAATTGTAAGCATAATAGAATTATTTTAAAATAACAGTTAGTATCAGGTTCACTAATAATGTTATTAATATTAACCAAAATAATTCTACTTAAACAAAAGAAAACCTCATTATATTGTAGCTAAATATATTCGATTTCAACTTACTAATGTTATATTTATTAACAATACAATAAAATGGGCGTCAACAAAACTTTAAAAATCAATATTATATACATTAAAACTTAACCAAAATTTATTTTGCGAATGCAAACTAAAAGAATTCTTTCGTCGTGGCGGTCTTATATTTATTCGAGATTTATAAAGAGACAAATTAAAAATGCTGTTCAAAGGCACATCTTATAAGTTTATATAAGATAAAAAAGGAAAATAGTATCGATAAACACGTATTCAAAGTCAGTTGTGGACTATACTTTGTAAATAAAATAGTAAAAGAAATCTTTTAGTTTCATTTAATACATGTACAAAACACTCGGGGGAAATATGTTTACTATCAAAATGCAAACAGAGAAAGTGAAATGCAGTATGTATATGGAAATATAATAGAACAAGACTTATGTTAACAGATGGTATAAAAATATACACTGAAACTACTTGTTGTACCAATGGTAGAACACAAGCTTTAACAGCGCCATCTATTGATAGTTCGTGTCAATAATATTTTAATATTTGGTAGTAAGCAACCAGCTTTCTATACAATATGTTGCTTTCTAAATAAATCAGAAAGCTATTTGAAGTATGATGAAGCTTTCATAATCTTTTGATAAGATTGCCAGCAGAATAATACTGAAAAATTAAAATAATAAATTTTGCTACATAGAATTAATTTAAGGTCACTTTTCAATGCTTTATAACATTTTTATAATGAGCAATTTTTCAAAAATATTCATTATGATTCAATTTTTCAAATAATCATTTCAAATTATTGTCATAAAATTTAATTACATATTATAAGCGATCAGGAAACAACCTTATTTCCTAATATATTATGTAATTTGAATTGAAAGTATAATTTTATAATGTCAAGTTTGTTTCTTTTTGTGCACATATTGGTATGCGATTCGGGTTCAATAAATAAAATTATTAAATGATATTAACGACGCATTTTCAAGCAAAACGATGGTTAAACATACGTCCTATGTACATTGTTACATAGTCATAACCGTCCAAAGAAAAAGTTGTGCATGATTTTAATGAAATTATGCATATTAAATGTCTTTCTTTTGTGGACCCAAAGAATCTATTTAATTGACCGGTTTAACTTTTAGCCTGGAATTAGAAAATACATTTTTGAATTAATCAAGTAAAGAAAAAACAACGGTAATCTGTAACAGTCCCTATATGTACGTCCTACTGCAGGTCACGGGCCTACTCTACAATCGACTGTATCATTGAGAGAGGTTAGGCCACATAGCAATAAAAATATCATTCATTACTTTAACTTTGGACGGCTTCATAATTCGTTGATACAACACAAAAAAAGAGAATAAATAAATATATAATCTATAAACATTCAACAACTAAGTAAACACGATTTGTTTTCGATAATGTAAAATGTTATTACAATAATGAAGACATAATTGTATAAATAATCAACTTTATACAAACATCTTGTTTTACAGTCCGGCTGGATTGGGATTTAGGATTATCAACTGATGCGTGATTCTTACATCCACATTGTAATTGGAGCAATATTACATAGTGATTGATTTTTATTTGACTAGTCAAAAATGTTTAATTAGTCATTTTTGTAAAATTCAAATGCTGTACAATATATTAAATTTATTTTATCATGAGAATTAAATTGGAAGTTAGATATCTTTACAACACGAATTTAATGTATTCAAAATAGAAAAGTTCCACTTTCGTTCCAGACGACAAAACCAATTTAGTTAGACGTGTACGACAGCAGCTAAAATGACGGTAGTTGATCATAAAAATTAACTTAAAAAATCATACCCCAATTATCATTTGAATATAACATTGTGATGTGTGTTAAAACATTGCATATTCAGCATGAAACAGCGATTGAAAGGCCACAGGGTGTTTTTGTGTGATTGTATGAGTCGCGCATCGTTAGTTGCTAGTTGTAACTTGTATGGCGTCACGGCGACGATGACGTGACGCGGTGTTCATATGGGCCGCGTGAAGTTCGCCGGGAACATGCCCTTCTCATTCGTTGATTCTTTTATTCCCATCAGCCAGCCTTCCTCCTTTAACAGAATGTTGGATATGGTTATGTTTTGACCATATTGAGAAAGTTTGGGAACGTGTAATAATTAGGGGAAAACGGGGGTTTTATGAAACAGTAGATTAAAAAACATCTTTAGACCCTTAATAAGTAATTATGAAATGAAAAATAGTTTTGTATAATATCCCAAGGAAAAAAGCAGTAGCGAACAAAACAGCTTTTTTATACTATAAAACACATGAAAATTTTGGTTCTGCCGAAGGATTGAACTCAACTTATGATAGTTCAAAAAAAATTAAAGTATAGAAAATATATCAGTGAATGCTGATTCGGCAAAATATATCGGTGATAGTGTCAAAATAATGTGTATTTGTATCCAATCAGCACAAAGTATTTGTGTGACATATTTTGACAGCAAATAAGCTACTTGAACGTAGGACCCAGTCCTCTCTAATAATATAGGAGGGATTGGCAAGACAAACTCATTAAAAATAAACAAAAGGGGCCGTCCATTAATTACGTGAGGTTTGAATGGGGTTTGACAAAAATAACAAAATATCACCATCGGGGGAGTCTAGGAAGATATTACGTGTATTTTTTTCGGCATATAATTTTGATTAAAATGCTACATAACAAGTTTTTCGTATGATTACACGATTCGTTTATTATAACATGTATTCCAATTAAAAACAACTGCAACCTTTTTATTATTCTTTCAGAATAATATTATACAATATTATACTTTTTACCTGTATTTAAAGCTATTCGAAATAATTTCAGATTCTTTGTAGGTACTGAAAATACACGTGATATTTGATGGGGGCGGGGTAGTTTTAAAACCAACTATCACTACAGGGGAGGGAAGGGAGAGGTTGAAAAATGTAAAATAAAAGATGACGTGATTAATGGACGGCCCCCTAGTAATGCACGAGTGTGTGTGTGTGTGTGTGTGTGTGGTCACCTGTTCGTCGGGGTCGTCGTACTCGACGACGCGGATGACGTCGCCCACGTCGAAGGACAGCTCGTCGGAGTCCTCGCGCGTGTAGCGGTACGTGGCGCGCACGCGGTACAGCGCGCCCGCCGGCAGCCCCGCCAGCGTCGCCCCTGCACCAGACAACACTCTCATACACTCAAGGGCGTCGCCAAGGGGGGCAGGTAGGGCAGCTGCCCCCCCTAGAGATTAAAAAAGCCAAATGCAACCAAAATCTTTGACTTGGCTTACGGTTTTTTTTTTTGCATATACCATTCTATTGTACAATAATATTAACCGCCTGGAGGCCGCCATCAAAATTGTGTAAGTTGCAATCACACTTTCCTCATTCTCCATAATATTTGCCCTTCCCTAGGCCATCGGCTGGCGACGCCCTTGCATACACTCGCATCTTACTTTAGAATTAGAGTGACCTAATACAAAAACAATATATTTGGAAACGTTAATTAAACATTTATATCATAAAAACAATTCGTACTTATAAAAGATACATGAAAAACCAGATTTTTGATTGATTTTTTATCCTTCTTTAATAATAGGTCATTTTGAACCAAAATATGCGTAAAAGCCAAAATCTATTTTTTTTGGATTGTGTCACGGCAATTCTAAAGATACGATATAATACCTTTTAGTTTCATTTATATCCTAAAAATGTTAAATTACTAGCTCTAAAGTGATATCAAATTATACCAACAACTGCTAGATAAATAAAATTATACCTTATGAATATATAAATTCCCATTGCTGTTATAGCTTCACTCATTTATATCCCTAAAAATATTTTGCTACCTCTACGTTGATATCGAAATATTCCAAAGTTGTTAGCTCTATTAAATAGTATTTTATTACTAGAAAACTGCTTTTTAATGCTGCTAGCATTATATTGTACCTTGCATATATTTTGTAACATTTTTCACAGTAAAATTACCAGTTTCTTTATAGATATAGCAAAACAGTCAAAGTTATAAAAAACATATACTTTAATTCCTATGGTCACACTGCGATATTAAAATAAACATTTTATTGCATCCATGGTAGATTTGTTACAGTACTTTCAAGTCACCCAATGTCGACCTAGGACTCAACATTTTTGTGATCAAATAGAGCTATGATTTTTCAAAAAAAAAATTGATGTCATTTCAGCTTTGCTCTACCACGTAAACTTTCAAGCTCCCATTATAATTTAAGAACCCAGAAACCTGCTTCAGAAACCCAATTTTTTAAATGTTTTTACTACATAATATTTTGTATACAGTACACTTTACCCTGAATTAACGAGAAATATTGTGATAAAAGTTTCTATGTAAACTGTCATGAAGTAAAATATTATATTTAGATATAAATGAGCAGATAAACATTTACGGCCTTTAATTCAAAGAAAACTTTAAAATCTATTTAATTGAAGAAGACAAAACTTTAACCCAAATAAGTTTTGAAATTGGCCATGAATAAGAGTGTTAAAATACACAAAATAAATACTTAAATGAGTTTATTCTCATATGTTATTATTTCGCCATCAACTTAGTTAGTCAGACAAATACATGCGGTAAAAATAGCAGCCTAATCATAGACCAGAGAAATGATATGAAAATATTTTAATTAATCCAAATTTTTATTAAGTAATTTTACTTATAGTTACATCATGTCTGTGGTATATGTAGTTCATAAAGTTAGTTACAAGAAAAAAAGGCATTCCAAAACTCAAAGCATACAAAATACAAATATAAAATCAAGCAGATAAAAAAATTACATAGGCTTAAATACAAAATACCCTAAATACATAAATAAAAGATAATTCTTAGAAGCATATTATAGCGTACATACCAATAAATGAGCTAAGAAAGAAATATACATTTAACATAAAAATAAATGAATATACAAAAATTACATTTGTCATGGGCGTATGATTCTGAATGAAGATTTTTACCCCATTTCACTGAGTTCTTTTTCATAATGAGTATTTAAAAGAAAGAACAAAAAATGAAAAAGCTATAAAAAACAAAGATTTTTGTTTGTTTTTTTTTTAATAAAGTAAAAGCAGATAAATGTTTAGTATCGAGTGTGACCCCCTCTAGCTGAAATCACAGCTTGAATTCGTCTGGGTATGCTAGCGAGGATATCCCGGATACTTGCTTGCGGAATACGTTCCCACTCCGCGGTAATCACATTCTTCAGCTCTCTGATGGTCTGCGGAGCCGGTTGTACTGATCTCACGCGTCGTTTCAGAACGTCCCAGACATGCTCTATAGGATTGAGGTCGGGACTTCGAGCTGGCCAATCCAAACGACGAATGCCGACCTCTTGCACATACGCTTCCACATCGCCAGACCGGAGGGCGCGAGCGTTGTCGTCCATACAAATTGAGTCTTCGCCTAAAGCGGCCAATGCGGGTTATGCATGAGGAATTAGAACTTCCGTTATGTATCGATGTCCAGTCAGTGAGCCGTTTTCAATGAAGACTAACTCTGTACGATCCATTGAATTTATTCCTGCCCAAAACATAACAGAGCCCCCACCATAGGTGTGATTTCTTCAAAACAAGCCTCTGCAAAGCGTTCTCCTCGTCTTCGTAGCACTCGCCGACGTCGATCTTCACCGAACAGAGATATCCTGGCTTCATCGGAGAACAATACCCTATTCCAGTCTTCTTGAGTCCATGACTCACAATTTCGAGCAAACCTAAGCCTGGCAACTCTGTGCTCACGGAGTAACTTAGGGCCGCGGGCCGGGCGATGACTGCGTATATTGGTCATAAGAAGCCTCCTCCTGACCGTCCATAGACTAATATGCACATTTCTTACTTCTTCGAGGTTGTTCTTAAGGTCCACATACGAAGACTTGCGATTTCTCAATGCGCGACTCACAAGAAAACGATCATCCCGTGGTTGGGTACATGGTTTTCTTCCAGAACCAGGCTCAATCCTATAGAGCATATCTGGGACGTTCTGAAACGACGCGTGAGATCAGTACAACCGGCTCCGCAGACCGTCAGAGAGCTGAAGAATGTGATTAACGCGGAGTGGGAACGTATTCCGCAAGCAAGTATCCGGGATATCCTCGCTAGCATACCCAGACGAATTCAAGCTGTGATTTCAGCTAGAGGGGGTCACACTTTATACTAAACATTTATCTGCTTTTACTTTATTAAAGAAAAAACAAACAAAAATCTTTGTTAACTTTTACTTCACGAGCATATTATGCACTACTAGCGAGCATACACTACTAGTGAACTTTAGCATTAAAACCCATAAATTTTATCAAAATTTTATGATAATACTGACGAAAACGATTATTTGCTTATTAATTTACAAAATTGTGAAAGTAAAACTACCTATAATTATCAAACAAACCAATAGTAACATTTGAAATGGTTCATTGCTTAGGTGCCCGTTTTTTTTGCAAATGAGTGTATTATCCATAAAAAATATACAATGTACAATAATGAATTAGATTGGAAATGTATGATAAATAAATACATTAATAGTATTTGTTAAATTAGCAATAAATAGGATTTAATTGTACCCCATAATCATTTAACTACCCTCATTTTCAATCTACTGATGTATTATTATAAATTACAATTTATATTCTAAGCCCCACCGTATCAACTTACCGACGGGTATGTCGTAAACTTCGTCCGTTTTCTCGTTGTTCTGTTTGGTTTCCTTGTCAACCGCCTTTTGTTCTACATCTACTGGTCCTGTTTCTGCGTTATCATTTTCCTTCTCCGGAACTGGCGACCCTGAGAGAATGTTCCACTTCGCTATTTTTCCATACACGTCTATCCCTCATACTTTTTACCCCCATAAAAGCACAAGCCAACATTTTCCCTGTTTTTGTTGAGTTTTTTTATGAATTGTGAAAGGTATTGTAATTAAAATATACGATTCAAAAATTTAAGTAGTATTCCTGACAAAAAATATTTCCTGACAGAAAATTTAGGAATTTCAGAAAATTTCTATGATAGAAATTGCCAATCTAAAGTATTAAAGCCATAGATATATTACTACATGTTACTCAGTTATGCATGTAAGTATACCTATAACATGCTGAAATCAACAACATCTAGATTAGTATCAAATGTATTCTGTATACTTCCTGTGATGGCGAAGAAACCTACCCATGATGACAAATGTAGGTACCAATACTATATGTCCCATAATGCCGATCTTCAATATCCCACAATAAAAAACACAGATTCAATATGACAATAAAATAATATAAGACGATTACCATACCCCAAGTACCAGGAGCGCATGACTTACCGACAGGTATGTCGTAAAGTTCCTCAACCTTCTTATCGCTATCCTTTTCTTTCTCGTTCTCTTTTTCCTTCGGTTTGTCCTTTTCTTCTACATTGTTGGTTTCGATGGTGGCGGGCTCGGTGGCGGGCGCGGGGGCGGTGGGGATGGCGGGGAGCGGCGCGTGCTTGTGTTCCGCGCTCTGATTGGTTGGCGCCGGCGTGGTGGGCGGCGACGCGGGCGGGGGGGAGTCCCCGTTGAGCGCGGGGGAGGGGGGCGCTACACACACACACACACCACACTCAACACATGCCAATGCACACACAATTCCATCTAATGGACATACTGAAAAATTGCCCATATGGCTAATTTTGCAAAATACTCCTGAATGAATACTATGTGAATTTAAATATTTCGAATTGGGAATCAGATTTTTCAGTATGTCCACAGTAATGTTATTATTGTAAATATCCATATATCAATTCGAAGCGAGCCAACCGATAAAACAGCATTACTTGAGCGCACGCAACACTGTCAAACCGTTCAAACAATACAAAGCCACGATGTTTTTTAGTATCTTATTCAAGTGTGTAATCAATTTTGGTCCCTATAGTGATAGCATTTGAATACAAAATTAAATTACCAATTTTGTATTCCAAAATTCTTTTCTAAAATTATGTGTATTCGTATAATTTTTTGAGTGTACAGATGAGTCGAATTTGATATTATAATTTCTGTTTTGATTGTAATTTTTACCTATATTTTCACAAGTGACGCCTATGTTTAGATAACAAATGGGGTATATCTAGACTGGTTACGTTTTGTCGAGAGTTGGATTATGATATTATAAGCAAAAACCTAGTCACCGGAAAAAATATTTTAATGAGCCCCAACTAATGTTTGCATGAAGAATGTCAAAGGTATGTTGTCACTTAAACTTCGCATTATTTCAGTTTTTTTACTTTGTAAGAGGAGAAAAAGAAGAAAGAAAGCGGTGGCTCGATGCCCTCAAGGAAGATATGAAGGTCAATGGCCTTACTATTGAAGATGCCGAATATCGGGCGAAATGGAAGAGAATCAACCGGAAGGCAACGATGGCGCCGGCCGGAATAACGCCAGGTACAAGGAAAAGGAGAAAAAATATTAAAAGTTTTTATATTCATAGTTATTAGAATAAATTATTAACCGCAAAGGTAGCTAAAACAATGTTTTCCTTATATTCCATCGTTTATCTATAAATATGCGGTACTGAACGCGTCCGCATGTCAGTGACCGCTAACAGCTGACTTACAATGTACAAGTATAGAATTTAAAAGCACTTGGCAGACTCTGCTCTGGATGCATACATAAGCTATGATCGTTAAATTCTTGATTTTGATCATTTGTTATAAGTTTTTTTTTATATAACGTATCTTTATTAATTCAGCCTTATAGATTAAAAGTAATGGATTATTATACTTGTGTATATAACACAACACTATCAATTACTATCCCATCACGTGTCTTATTTTATACCTTTTACGTTTCAATATTATGGTTTTTGTGATTAATATTAATATCCTAGAGTGTAGTTTCTTTATTATTGTAGTTGTAAGCAAAACTAGCTAATTAACTGGTCATAAACATTAAAATACCAGGGGTATCGTACTCATCTAGTGGTGTAGACTAGGATATTCACAAGCAAAAGTAACGTAGGCAGAGGTACCAAAGGATATATTTTACTAAAGACTGATAATATATAATTAATATTAACCTATTGATCCGAGATTTCAGATATCAAAATTTACCAAAGGAAAGCCGATAAGAATTGTTTACTACGGATTCGTCGTCACCTATGTATCTATGTATGTACGTGTACGAGTTTTTATGAATGTGTATATGTATGAGTATGTATGTATGAAGATGCATGTGTGAGTGTGTATATGAGTATGTATGAGTGTGTATGACTATGAGTGTGCGTGTTCCCTCACTCTGCACGGCGTGGTGCGCGGCGCCGTTGTGTTGCGGCTCGGCGGCGGGCGCCACGTTGTTGTGCGCGGCGGCGGCGGCGGCGGCGGCGGCGGCGGCGGGCTTCTTGTACGAGCCACGCTGGCAGTCAGTCGCCAACTTGTCCGTGATCGCTTCCAACTCAGCGAATACCTAAGCACATACGTATATCTGCCTATGAACACCCCTTATCCGCCAGAACCTCAAACTAATCATCGCAATTTCATTAAAAAAAGAATTATTGCAATGAATGGCAAGACGAATATGCCGTTCTCCTGATGGTAAGCGATACGACCGCTCATGAACAGTAGCAAAATCAAACAACACCTTGAATTACAAAGAGCAATGCTTGTCATTTCACTGCCCTCGCCATCCTGAGACATGAGATGTAAAGTCTCAATATGTCCAATACTCACTCACTCTGGCTACATTGTCCTTCAATATGAAACACAACAGTGCATTTAAATTGCTGTTTGGCGGAAGAAATAGACATTGCGGTAGTACCCACCTAGGTGGCCTCTCATATATAAGAGAGCTACCACCAATGATTATTTTTATTATCTGCACTGCACCTGACGGTAAGCGCAAATTCCGTCCAGACATCGAATGGCATCAGACAGCAACCGAATGCCACTATAAATTATACATTATATATTTATAAATAATGTAACATATTTATAAAATTATAAATTATATCACATTATCTATTTATGAAACAAGACCTGCATATTCGCTTCTTACACGTCTTTGATTCCATCAAATATAAAGCAGTTCATTCCGCCGGAAAGTTTGTATGAAATCATTACCAAATTTAATCACAGAAACTCCAATGCTATACATGAAATGACCTTCACCAAAGATTTTCACAACGACCTACTTGAAAACCTACAGCCAAAAACTTAATGCAATATTTTTATCTCATCTACACAGACCTTACATTATAGGTAAGTGTCCAATGCTACGCTTATCAATGCATGGCCTCAACTCGAGAGTTATTTTAGGTTTTTCCGTTAACTATTTCGAATACCAAGAGATAATAATATCTGGCCAACAAATACATATAAGGAATAATAATAATCAAATTATCTAACAAACGTTCTTCTAGTTTTTTTACGCTAAGGTTAAGTTCACATAACCGCGCTGCACCGACAAATCGTTTAGTTTGATCTTGTTCCGCTGTGAACATGTGAACTTAACTTAAGGCTTAGTTGCACAAACTAACTTTGCTAATACCTTTGACTTTGAAAATGTCAATGATTTTCATTGACATTTTCAATCAATGATTTCATACAATCAGTCTAACGGCCGCTGCCAATAAACAATCCCACTCCAAAATTTGCCGTTTTAGATTGACAGCTCAATCTTTTTTCTGATACTACCTATATATTGCCAATAATCAATCTCAGTAGTGAAAAAACTATGGCAACATGGTAAATGACAAATCGAAAAGTAGAAAACAATCCAGATTGATTTCAATCTATTTTTTTCGATTGATTATTGGCATCGGCTGTTAGTGTATTATGGCCGCAATGTCTATTTCTCCCGCCAAACAACAGTTTAAATGAACGGTTGTGTTTCGCATTGAAGGACATTGTAACCACTAACTAACTGTAACTAACCACTGGACATATTGAGATTTTACATCTTATGTCTCAGGATGGCGAGCGCAGTGGAATGTCATTGCTTTGTACTTCAAGGTGTTGTTGGGTTTTGCTACTATTTATGAGCGGACGTATCGCTTACCATCAGGCGAACGGCAAGCTTGTCTCGCCATTCATTGCAATAAAAAAATAAAAGAAAAAAGACCATACCTTAGAGCTCTCGTTGTGGAACAGTTGTTCAGCTGAGAACAGCGTCTGCAAGTTGTTGACGTAGAACAAAACCCGCGAGTCGTACAATGCCGGCAATTCATCGTGCAGTTCCGAGTTCAGTATTTCGTATGTGCGCTTCGCTTCTTCCAGTTGTTCCCTACCTTTGGTCACCTGCAAATGTTAATACATTCTAATTATTGATAAGGCAGCAGAAATATTGGAATCTGTAGTAAACAAATAGTTTATATTCCAAATAAGACACATGAGCACCAAGAATTGACAAGGAAGCGTCAAAAGATTGATGACTGGGCATGAAGCAAATCTGATATGGCAGAATCAAGCAGATTGAATATCCATAGTGGATCCACAATGTCCTCAGGGCATACACTTGTGATATTTTATGCGGATCATGTATATAACAGAGTTAATTTTACCATCGGATACAATTTTATGATCATTCTATTTCATCAGCATCATCTCAGCCGCAGAAAGTCCACTGTTGTACATAGATCTCTCGCAGGATCGCATACAGAATATATTCTACACATAAAATAATTTGGTTTTGATTCTAAATTGTTTATTTAAGAAAAAAAAAGGTGATATTATAACTATTCGTGGATGAAATTCTTCCGAATTCTGCAATAATTCCGGTAAGCGAAGCTTGATCCTGTTAACATTACAAATACCGGTGTGCGTAACAAATGTGAAGGGCCCGGCTGGTACTGGCAAGTGGTTTACAAGTACAATTACCTTGACGTCGTCCCTTCTTTTAGCCGCATTCGCTTGCAGGTTTTGGAAGCTGTGCCTTTGGCCGTCGTAGTCTACTAACTTTCTGCCGCGTTTCTCGATCTTTTTCTGTAAAACATCGGTCTTGTGATTAATAAATAGTACAAAAAATTTAATCGATAACCTTCAAGTTCTGTATCAGCCCATATACGTCCCACTGCAGGGCACGGGCCTCCTCTACAATCGAGAGTACGATTGAGAGTGGTTAGGCCATATAGTTCACCACGCTGGCCTAGTGCGGGTTGGCGGACTTATGTACATACCATAGAAATTCTTATAAATCGCTATGGTATGCAGGTTTCCTCACGATGTTTTCCTTCACCGTTTTTAGTGCGTGGTGATTGACTATCAATACACACATGACTCCGAAAAGTCAGAGGTGTGCCCTGGGATTCGAACCCGCGACCACCGTGAACATGTTGGCAGCCGCGTCTAGTCCATGTTGTTTCTTAAAAATTGGCTATGTTTGGTCACAGGTTATTACAAAGTATGTCAGTTCATAAAACAAGCCTGGCGCTAAACATGTTCTGCTTAGATTAAAATTTCAAATAATAATATATATAAAGTAATTTTAATCATCAAAAATATTATGTTTTGAGTTGCAAAATAGTTTTGGGTACTATATAGGTTAATTTGTATTATTGTTATTTATAATATCTATGTTATTTATTTCCACTAAACATCAATTGGAACCATTTCCAATGCATACAAGTTGCTTACCAATATACTAAGTCTATTCAGTGAGAGAGAGACCACCAAAAGCCTTTTTTTTTTTCGAATAACTTTATTTTTAAAATTCGGCAACCCATCTACGTTCCCTAGTTACTGTGAGCCTTGACAGGTACAGCCTTTACAAGCTCTGATTTACCAACTATCTTGTTTGTTCGGTAAATCGAGAAAAATAGAGTTATCAACATATTTAATTCTATCCTTAAATCGATGAAAAATAAACTAATCAACCTACTTCATTTTAGCAAATCTACCTCCTGAATTTACATAATAACAGTGGCAAACATACCCTGACCTCCGGGAACTGGTTGGTGTACGTATTAAGCGGTATGAGCACTTGGTCGCCGAGTTTGTGCGAGAAGTCTTGCCACAGCATCTCCATGTTCTGCGCCTGCACGTAAAGCAGATCGTGGCCCGACCACCCGCTCTCGTACACCTCTGTGATCGCCTCCATCAACGTCTTTGACGCTGTTTGTACCGCTGTGAACAAAAATTAATATTTCTTGAATAAGTTAAGTGATTATGCCTATCTTATAGCTGGGTTTATTAAATATATCTAAGAATTATTAATTTAACATAATAAACGAAAATAGGGCCTTGATGTTTCCAAAAATATATTTGACAACCTCCGTGGCGCAGTTGGTTAGAGTCGACTGAAACGAGAGGCCGTGGGTTATATCCTCGTACCAACAAAAAAGTTTCTAAGGCCCACAGATATTTGTTTCGGATCTGGGTGTTTGTGAGACCGAATAGTCTCGTAGTTTCCGATATCCACAACACAAGACTTAATTGATCTTAATGTGGGATCAGGACTATGTATGTGAATTCCAGGTGTATTTATTTATTTATATTATGAGTCGATAATCTTATATATGGAGGATATCAAAGACTGAGCTGGAAAGCGGACTCGACACCGGCAAGGATAATGCTAGGAAGAGAGAACTCTAAATATAATCAAAATTACTCCAGCTTTCGATCAAAATTAATATAATATTCTTGGTGAAATAAAGTTCCAAAGCCTCTCATGGTATAAATATTAAAAGCAATTACCTCGTATACATCTTATGTAGTTGTTGAATTCCTTTTGAAGCCTCGTCGCCTGCTGGTGTTGTCGGTTGAAGTTCTGCAGGTGCTCTTCGAATATGTCGTCGAGCGTCCGGTCCACCTTGCCCAGGTTTTGAAGGAGCTGAGGACAATGAAGGAAATATGTTAACTAGTGGTTCAATTACATGAGAATTTTCTGATGTAACGTGACAACCATAAAAAGATCAATCTATTTGTAAACTTATTTCATAACAAGTTTTTTTTGTACACTGAGGTCCAAGAATAGAAAGTTCAATAACTCATAGCATGGGTACTTATTCTAAGGTGATACTGTAATTATTGCTACGGTTAAGAACTGGAAATAATATTTTTATTTGCCTCATCAAATCGTGGTCTAGGTATATTTTAGGCTGTGAAGCAAAAGTTCAAGAAACTGACTTTCAAATGAGGTAATTAATTTTTAATTTTTAGGATTCTTTGAAGATGCCAAAGCTCAACATGCATAGTTTGATAAGTGCCTTTAGCCATCGATCAGCCTCCTTCAATTACTAAACGGTAAAGGGATTAAATCCAGTACTTAATATCTGCTTGCCTGAGGGTATATAGCTTGATTATAAGGTTGTCTTCAAGACGCATATTTCCAAGGTACGAATACAACAACAGAACACAACTGGAAGGCACCTTGATGCAATTGCCGTTATTTACAAACGTAGTGCCCACCAAGCGTTGTATGCAATCAATTATTATTTAATCTATTGCAATTCCAACTTTATTGACGTGTTCCTGTGTTGTGTACTGGCACGGTTGTCGGTAAACACGAATATAAACAAAAGCTATGTATAGCTTGCACTGGAATTCTAGATGGGGGACTACGTTTAGTGGCTAAATGTCGGTTTCCTGCGTGCTATGGATCAGAGTAAGCAGTTGTTCTTGAATTCTGTACATAGCATAAGTGCAAGATACACACAGCGTCACATGCACACTTGTGATGTACAAAATCTGTTTTATTTCTGCATCAACAGAGACTCACTCAATTTCTTAATAACAACAAGATTTTTAAGTTCTATGTCACAGGCACAACGCAACCTTAGCATCTTCTTCAGCTTATATTCGATAAATCTAATCGTGGATACTCACGCACCATCTCACAATCAATTATCGTTATTATCACGCTAAACATTTGATCAGTTATCTCTTACGCGGTAATGAATCTCACGACTCGCCGACTAGGTTAAATTTAGACTGTCTACTATTCAAGGACAGCCATATCTTTTTAATGCATCACCATCACATTTATATGAGAATCCATTAATTGCGGCTTCCCGCAGTTTATCCCCAGGAGACAGTCTATATTTTAGAATAAAAATATCTGCGCTGACGTTATTCGGATCGATATTAAAGGTTGGGTTTATGGGGAACATAACGTGCAAATTTTGAAGGGATACAGTTTTAACTGGACTTTGAATAGTTTCCCCACCTCAAGGTTTTACCTACCTAAACTTTTAAACCTTCTAATATCCTTAGTGTCGTAAGAAGAGGGGGATAGATCCTCGCATGCCAAAGAATGTTTGTTAGATCAACAAATATTTATTTGGGGTATGTACCTAGATGTAGAATCAAAAAGTCATCATAAGTTTCTAGTATCCACAATAAAAAGTCGTATATCACTGGGATATAAGATACATCCTATATCTAAGCTTCCTCATCCAAACTTTCCGCCTAAATCCACTAGAAACACTAGTCGCTTCTTTACGCAGCCCACGAGCAACACGATCCGGCAACAAGTCAACCAACTTTCTCCGGCCGCTCTCAATCGGCCGAGTATTTGAAATATTCCAAACCTGTTTAGCTGGGCTTGTAAGTACACGGTGCATGCAATCAGTCACAACGGCGACCTTGCCGGTGACAATCGCACTCATTGTTAGCGAAACTATAGTGCACGCATACGCCTCTCGATTCAACGTAAGCCACTTGTCGATTCACTTTTATTTTTATGTAGGCTACTTGTCATATACCTTCGAGATTTTGCAGTATTAACATCAAATCGTCATCTTCAATTCAAATAAAATTGATATGTAGTTTTAGAATTAGAGTAAGATTTGTAAATCGTCAAATTTTGACCAAGATTATAAGTGTATCAGCATTACATATATGTATAATATACAACTTATTGCAGTAGTTTAAAAGACCTCTATACTTTTAAAAGCTTCAAATTAACCTGTTTTGATGTTTATGTGTTAACTAAATGTACAGAAATATTGTACGTACAATAAGAAATATTTATAAGGATAAAAATGCTCTTAACAGCATAAATAATTGTAAAAGTTAAACTAAGCTCTGACATTAGTAAATTAATTTTCATTGCCCACAATCTTATCATTCACCATTATTATTATTTTATCTAATTGTAGCTTTATTACCTGCCAAAGAATCAAATTCATTTTGATTTTTAAACACTGTAAGTAAGCGATTCCAACACTATCCAACAATCACAATATTTACACGAATGCATGTGTAAATCCCGCAAGATCGATACAAGTGATTCGGTGAGGCGTGTAGGAGCCGTGGCAATGTCATCGACCGCCCATTGTGTCCTGTCGCGTATATGATAGCACTATAAATAACACAGTATCAATGGATACATGGAAATATGGAATGTGCTGTACGCTAGGATTTTAACCTTGTACCCTCAAATCGTATGAATCTGATTGTATTTTAAAACTAAGAAATGAGTTATACATCTTTTTTCGTTAGGTGTACTGGCTCCTTCCACCAAATGGTACCAGAATACCAGCCATAAGTTCATATGAAAGTGTTATAAAAATACTTTAAGAATAGAAATAATAAACGTAAGATTACTTATAGAGAAAATATTTTCTTCAATTTGGTCGTTGATTCTACTGCTAAACTAGAACTAAGTACAAATTGATATTTTGTGCTAGATTTCATGTTCCATGTTGGCCTAATGCGGTAATCTATCCAACATTGATATTACCAATGGTCAGTTTATTCAGAAATACATATGTATGGTTTACAATTATATGATCAGTAACATTTGATTTAAGTGTAATACATACAGTTTCGGTGCCAACATGTGATATTCATAAGTTGGTTAAAATATTAATTTTGGCGATACAGTTGCAACCTGTAAATCCAATTTTAACTAGTGTTTTTAACTATTTTATACATGAAGTAATGTAATGCACTGATTGTTAGGAACTGACGTAGCCGACGGACACCGGCTTAGCATTAGACGCAAGTATTAATAATATTATTGTTTCTAGCATTATTACGGTACAATTACATCAATAATTCAACAGCGAATGAACTGCACTAACTACTCATCGTAAAAAGGGAAAAAAATCAGGGTAAAGTTAATGTTTGTTGACTAAATCTAGGGACATATCTGTACCTCATCTATCAGTCTGAGGATTTATGTGAAATCAATGAAGAAATAATATGTTTAAATAAACAAAGAAAACCTGATAAACCTGAACCTGACTATAAAACATTTTGTGCATTAGGTGTCAATGGCTAGTGACAACACGATTCCAAAAATCCCAGACCGAAGCAATAAAAATCGCGGAAGCCTGTTACGTTCTCGGGCAAAGCACTAAGTTTATAGTTCTTAATGGCATAGAATACTTATATTACCTCCAATTTACTGAATATTATGGAAGCTTTACGGATAATCAATTCTCTGAATTATATAATTCATCATGTAAACCACCTGATCGAAATTCAAGAGGTCAGAGTAGCCGATTGGCAGATCATTCTTTACCTATTTCTCACAAAACTGACCAGATTTTGTTACAGATGTGTCCAACAATGAGCAATTCACCTGCATTATTATTATGATTGCGCGGTGAATGGGTGACGCAACGTCCGGCGTCGCTTCCTTTCGTTTTCGATTGCCTTTGACCGAGGCCTCTAATTACTTCATTGTCTCAGGCATTGTCAGCGTGCTGCTTTACAGCTATTTAACTATGCATGTTTATAATTTTTTCTTCTATACAATTGTTGGAGTAATGTCATTTGGAATCTTATAGAAAGCTGTTTTATTATTTTATTAACATTTTAATTTAGTACTTAAATAATCGTTATGTCGATTGTAGAGGTGTCCCGTGCACTGCATTTACACATAATATGGGCTGATTCTGACATAATGACTTGTTCAGATAAACAGGGTATATCAAGACTGCTACCGAAAACGAAGCTGGGTGGTAGTTTAAGCGATTTCAGACACAATGCAACAGAAAATTTTGCAAAATAAAGCGACAGTTTTTTTTTTTGGATTTTTTTTTCCTATGGCCATATTTGGGTAGTAAATACATTTTTATCCTAAAATAATAGAGTATACCCTTTTATTTATAAATACTCTAAGGTATAAAACAGTTTAAATTATTATTTTATTAAAAGCTATGGATATACCACCCAAAAAAGACGATATTTAAAAAATCATTAAAAATTAATGTCGCGTTTCTTTGCGAAATTTTTAGTTTCATTGTGTTTGTAGTCACTCAAACTACCACCCGGCTTCGTTTTCGGTAGCAGTCTTGATATACCCGGTATAATATACAAAGATACAACAAAATGTTGTAAACAGTATAATTTTCATGATGAAATAATTAGTTTGAGTTTCATAGAAAAAACACACTCACAACATCCTTTAACAGTTTTAACACAACATGTTGCGCTAACTCGACACAATTATTCATAGTTTCAATAATTTGTAATAAACAAAATTATTAGTCAATAAACATCCGGGAAACAATTGGACTATTAGAAATCAGAAATGCATCAACTTGCGAGCGGATTTCATATCCGTTTCCTCCAATGACGGCTGATATTTACATTTTCTTAGCAATTCATGCGCTTTAAATAACTAACCTTTGTTTCTTGAAAATTCATTGTTGTTGTATTTCTAATATTTCTATCGAGGTTCGTATTGGCAGCCGAACACGCACTGATTTACCCGGCGAACGCATCAAAGATGTTTCCGTGATTTCTACAGTCACGGTTTCGAGTATAAGTTATGATTTGTTTTAAACAACTACGGAGGAAAACAAGCATATGGCCCGCATTATGGGAAGCAATTGCTATAGCCCATAGACATCGGCAACACCTGAGGTATCACTCACTCGACTCTGATTATATTGGTAGCTTATGATAAATTGCAGAAATCAAATCCAAAAAACGCCGATATCAAACATCGGTGGATTCGTTGTTGAAGATACGGGTGTTATTGAAATACATTCGCTTGTTTATAAAGCAGTTACAGATACAGTACGAGTAAGTGGATCTGAGATTGTATCTGATGTATTTGGGTCCATTGACTTAGTTGCTAAGACTTACTTGTTTTTGTTTTAAGTCTCAATTGAATTTTTCGATCTTCTTTGGTAGTTCTGTTAATACTTTCCCGCACAGTTTAAAGGTCACATTTCTAAATACACCTACTTTAATTTTATGAAGTCCTTTAAAGTTTCTAGGCACCATCACCATTCAATCACAGACGACATTATATTTTTTTCCGTCCACATTGAGAACATACATTAGAAAAGCAATAGCAATATTTCCACATCTATTTGTTTTTAAATGCCTCTAGAATAGTTTTTATTAGTGTACGCACAATTTTAATTCTTTCCGCGTTTGTGTTTATTTATCTTGCATCGTTTAGATCGACATAAATCATACACTTCGTTTTCATTTCGACGTTCTAGTTTATGGCAGTGTAAAATAACTACATATTTTAACAGGGATATTTTGACATAAATTAGCAAATTTTATTTAGACTTCTTAAAAAATACATGAAATGAGCAATTTAACAAAAACTACATCTAGCATCATAGTTATTGAACACTTTACACTTAGAATTGATAATGATAGTGTATACAAATGTTTACATAAAATAGTAACATAAGACAAAGTTGAGATTGAACTAAAAACACAGTTATCCAGATTGCTAATACATGTACTTCACTCGTCGCCAGTGTGATAGGATGGCCAATTTCATATGACTGAAGTATATCAGTTTTATTTTAGTCGAATCGTGAGAAGCAAAACTGTGTCGCAGTTCCTTGTCACATTTTAATAAAATTTAATGATCCAACAACATGATTTAGGTTCAGAGTTACACGCACATTAACGCATCTTCTTGACATTTATATGTATCTCCTAAAATCGCACGTACACGTAACGGAAACATTGATTCTTACAAAACATCCAAGACCAGACATTATGATGTGATCAATTACATATAGTATCTTAAACTTGTGAAAAATACCCAATTTACATGTGATCTCGAACCGTTAACAACGACATTGTGAAGGCTATTGACACTTGTTAATTCAATGTATTAAATTTAGCTGTATTTTGAATTTCTACATTTAAGGGTAAGGCCCTAAAATTTTTGACGTTTCCCACGCAAAGTAAATGTTTGGCAATTTTGAATTATCTACACAAATTCCTGTGATGTAAGGAGCTGATAGCCTGTGATCAGGAGATGTTGGCGATTTAAAATCCAGTCCATCCAAAGGTTGCCTGGAAGAGATCGCAGCTAGCGATAAGGCCGCCTATTGTAACCATGTCTAGTTTTTTAAGATTTTTTGTATTTCTTCTTGGTGTACAATAAAGCATATATAAATAAAAATAAATAAAATTACGTCACAGAGTGGCAAGAAAAACGGTAAAAATCCCTTTTTCATCAAGCAATACGAGATATGATACTTTCCATGAATTATGGATGGGTTAAAAATCCCAGATTTACAAGTACCTGACGTGGCTTAGTGTCCGACAAATGGCGTTAATTGAATAATGACCTGCCGATTGTTTTAGGAAGGAAGACAGTTGTAATCAATTAAATGTATTAACTGTAAAATCAACTTTAAGCATGAAATCAAACACAATTATTTTTAATTCACACCACGGCCGTTAACTTTCCAATTTCGTATTTTATCAATTCATGCTTTCAACCATACGGTCATTTTATGACAGGCATTTTGGCACGCCGACATACTTTTTTTCTAAGATTTTGTTTGTTCTTTTTGGTATTATGTTGCGAAATCGTATTTTTATTTAGATTTCTTGGAATAGTAAATTTCTTTTTATACCATGCTTTTGCCTGAACAATAAACACATTACAATATACTTAAACTTACAAGCTTCTAACCGATACATATAACCCTTTACCTACTATCACTACAGATACAGATACAGATAATTCAAATATTTTCAACCCAAAAAATCTAGTCTCAATGACTAAGCCACACAATTTCTTTACCCAAATCCAAGGGCACAAATCTTCTCAATATCTATTCATTCATTTCCATACCGTTTGAAACAGAAGACGGCTCAACAAGCCAAGTCCGGAAGGTTACCGCCGGTCACGGTCCGGCTCGCAACGTAATGTCTGTGCTAAGATGTCCAACCTCAGTCATACGAGTAATGACACCCACTTGCACGGCTACACAACATTGTCACATGTTTAGTTTGCCGCGTAAATAATTCGCTACTAACTGCCGTACTCAGAGATATTTAAAGTCAATTAAATCATTACAAGTGTAATTTTTTCGAAGAGAATCTTTACCAAGGGACAATTTAAATGACATTAAACATTGACAGCCTACGTGGCGCAGTTGGTGAGACGTGGACTGTGAGACGAGAGATTGCGGGTTCAAATATTTGTGAGGCCCGCAAGTATTTGTCTCAAGTCTGGGTGTTTGTAAGACCGAAAAATCTTCCGTAGTTTCTAATACCTACGACACAAGACTTAATTGATCTTAATGTGGGATCAAAACTATCTATATGGGGCATTCCACGCGAAGCGGACAGGTAAAAAATCTCGATGTTTCTGATTTCAGAAATATTTGAGTATGTTCTACCTATATATGTCCTTGATTCGTGTATCAAATATTTTTCTAATATAGTGACTGGTTAAAGAATTAAGGACCTTTGAAATTTTGGCCAACTGGTGGGCATACAGTACTTCAAGGCCGATTATCTAGTCATAAAATTATTGATTAAATAATTAAACCACTGGATTTAAAACTTCATTTAATGAGCTTTTTAATTGCATTTTTGGATACGAAAATAAATTGTTTTTTTCCATATTTTTTTTATTTTAAATTTTTTAACTTCGATTTTCACAAACTTAGACCATTTCGATTTTTTTTATATTTTTATGAAAGTAGCTAGTATTGTATAGAACATCCTTGCCAAGTTTTATTATGGGTTGGGAAGTGGTTTACGAGCTATACTGGAAATATGCGCCGCACCGCGCCAAACGCCCGTCACTTGCGTGAGTTTGCAGACATTATTTCTTTAGTACTTTGATATAATATTTAAAATAAAACGAATTATTTTTATATGATTAACTACAAATTTATTTACAGGCTTTTACAACTGTTACTTGTCACACTGTTACTTGTGCGTGTTACCATAACACCTTCAGTAGTAGGAATGAAGGCATGATATTTTTTTGCGCCTGGGATTGTCGCTGCCGACAGAAATATAAAATAATTAAAAGCGGGATTTTTAATGAACTAGTTCGCATAGTTCACTTCCCAACCCATAATAAACTTGGCAAGGATGTTCTATACAATACTAGCTACTTTCATAAAAAATATAAAAAAAATCGAAATGGACTAAGTTTGTGAAAATCGAAGTTAAAAAAATTTAAATAAAAAAAATATGGAAAAAAACAATTATTTTCGTATCCAAAAATGCAATTAAAAAGCTCATTAAATGAAGTTTTAAATCCAGTGGTTTAATTATTTTAATCAATAATTTTATGACTAGATAATCGGCTTTGAAGTACTGTATGCCCACCAGTTGGCCAAAATTTCAAAGGTCCTTAATTCTTTAACCAGCCACTATATTAGAAAAATATTTGATACACGAATCAAGGACATATATAGGTAGAACATACTCAAATATTTCTGAAATCAGAAACATCGAGATTTTTTACCTGTCCGCTTCGCGTGGAATGCCCCATATGTCTGTTGAGTGTATTTTTTATTTATTATTATTCAATGTCTCTGAAGCGAGTTGAAGGGGCAGTGGGCCGGCCACTTAGCGCGTAGAACTGAGGGCCTTTGGGGCGTAAAGAATCTAGAGGTCAGGGAAATGTCGGACGCCCGCTTACAAGGTGTATGGACGATCTGACTAAGGTTTCAGGAAATCGCTGTATGCAGGCCGCTTCCAACAAGTCAATCCTTGGGGGATATATATATATCATAAGTTCAGGAGTATACTTCCTGTGGTTGAAATGATGAATGATGAAACTTCTCTGAGTGCGGCAGTAAGTAATCAATGTTTATGTGGTGAACTTCCTCGCGTAAACATCTGTGGAGGAATGAGTAAGCCGCTTATTTTGAAAGGGTTTTATTTTTTCTACGACGTTTATTGACAGATTTTAATACTTATAATTATTAAACTGTGAAGTCCTCGATTGAGTTCGTTCGGCAGACAAATCACTATTAATATACTGGGTATCTCAAGACTGCTACCGAAAACGAAGCCGGGTGGTAGTTTTAGTGAATACAAACACAATGCAACTGAAACACGACAATCATTTTTTATGATTTTTTAAATATCGTCATTTTTGGGTGGTAAATCCATAGTTTTTGCTAAAATAATAATTTAAACTCTTTTATACCTTAGATTATTTATAAATAAAAGGGTATACACGATTATTTTGGGAAAAAATGCATTTACCACCCAAATACGGTCATAAGAAAAAAATAACAAAAAAATATTGTCTCTTTTTTTTGCAACTTTTTCTGTTGTATGGTGTCTGAAGTCGCTTAAACTACCACCCAGCTTCGTTTTCGGTAGCAGTCTTGATATACCCTGTATTTATCAATGAGCACCAGTTTAGATCTAGATTTATTATTATGTAAGAATATCTTACCACCATTCACAGGATATCCGAACATCATATCTCCGTGTGAAAAGCAACAGTAAAGCTGTTATATCACGTCAGTTTTCTATTAGACCATGCTAATCGGGTAGACCCACAATTTGATCTTATATTAACAAGTTATAGGCTCTATAACATTCTCAATAAATAAATTAATTGCTTGAAGGGTTAACATCAAGTCGCTGATAGATTATTAACTGATAATTAACTTACGCAACATGCGTAAAGTAGACGGCTTGCGATTACGCAACTAGTAATAATAGTATAGGAGCTAGCAACGTTTTCGAGAAAGAATTTTAGGTCAGCTGATTTTGTGATATGTCGTCTTTCTTGTACTTTCAGTTAGAGTCTGGGCTATCTGGCTTGCGGTAGTGGTTGCGTTCATTAGTGCGCATCCTACCTGTCCAGGTAATAATCCTGGATTTTAAAAACATTTTAGAAGGCGTAATTTTAGACTTTTTGTTTTAAATAAGTCTACCTGACATACTTTTTTTATTGCCAGACATTTTTGACAATGCTAACTATGTGCCATACGCGACTTTTTATTTTTTTATATAAAAATTTCAAAGTATTTTATAATGTCTGTAATTTTAATATTATGTTATTAGAAGATAAGAAAAACTTAAAATAAATTTGCGAGACATTAATCGATTGTTAAGCCTTAAATTAAAATGAAAAAGTCATGAAAAGTATTGCAGTATGATGCTAGTTGTCCGACAGAGACAGCTGAGAGATAGACAACGACAGTGGCGCGACAGGCAAGTTTGCAAGATGGCGTCAGTCTAATGTCACATGTTTGTTTTTGGTTTGATTTTAATGTTTATTTGTTAATTTGGTTACAATAATCTGATCTTGCATAGCTATTATAAAACCTTCGGTTTCAGGGAAAAGATTAGCGTTACTTAGCCACTTATTGGAAGCTTCTGCGTCCATATGAGCTTGCTCAAGATCATGGGGGTGTCGACCATGCAGTGTTTTAGCTTTCCAGCGATCTATTCTTTATCTGGGGATGTGATTCTATTACCTGTTTGCGTTTCTGATAAATTTAGAGGCGTATATTTGGTATCATTTTCTACTATGGATTTGTGTAATAGACTGTCATTCGCTTTTCGGTAAAAGTAAGATCTCAGATTATCGATCTGATTCTTCCACAATGTTTGCAAGTCGATAAGCCCTCTGCCGCCATATTTCCTTTTTAAAGTCAGCCTTTCTATTGCAGATTTTGGATGCAAATGATTGGGTTTAGTAAGAGTAGTCCGGGTTTTAATTTCAAGGTTATTAATATCAGTTTTTATCCATTTTATTATACCGAAAGAATAAGTTAACACGGGGATGGCGAATGTATTAATGGCTTTAATGAGGCGTTTACCTGTAAGTTGACTTTTAAAAATACTGTTTACTCGGCTTTTATATTCTATAGATAGTTTTTCTTTTAACTTGATATGATCCAACTGCTGTACCTGATAATATCCTAAGTATTTATATTGTTCATTGGATTCCATAGACGATATAATTTGATCTATCTAATATAATCTCCGGGCTCTACCTTACCTTTTTAATATGTATTGTTTTGCATTTCTCATACCCAAATTGCATATTAATATCGTTACTAAACTTAGCTGTGATGTCTATTAAATCTTTCATATCTTTTGAGTTTTTTGCATATAATTTTATATCGTCCATATAAATTAAATGCGATAGAATTGTATTTTGTGTGGAGCATTTAAGCGTGATACCTTTTTGTGTTCTTTTGACAAATTTGATAAAGGGTTCATAGCGATACAGAACCATATGGGGCTCAAAGAATCTCCCTAGTAAATTCCTTTTCTTATAGCAATTTCCTAGTTGTCATTAAGTTGTTGTTATTTTTAAGATATAGTGTAGTCTTCCACTGCTCCATAACTTCTTTTAGAAACTTTATTATAACCGGATTAATTTTATATATCTGTAACACTTTAAGCAACCATGAATGTGGGATACTTATATTATTATTATTTTGATCATTATTTGTCACGTAATTAAGACAATTTCGGTATTGTATGAAAACCACGAGCCTAGGCCAAGTGGGTTTCATTTGCGAAATTTAATTCCATAGGGTCCTCCTCAGATTCCTCTTGCAAAAACTTACGCACGATTCGGCAAGTGTTTAAAATGACGGCTTTTTGCATGGTTATATATACGTTTGTAGGCAGATCGATTAGCTTTAGACTATGGTGCAGATACTTCGGTACTATACCTGTGCTGGAAATCACTAACGGCACAATATATACTTTGTTCATCTTCCAAATCCTCGTAATTTCTTCTTTCAACTCTGTGTATTTATAGATCTTATCAGTTATAGTTTTTTGCATGTTATGAGTGTTCGGGATTGCTACGTCAATTAAATATACAAGTTTATTTATTTTATCTATTAGTGTTATATCCGGTCTATTATGGTGTATAGTTTTATCTGTTAGTATTGCCCTATCAAAGTATATTTTGTGAGTTGCACTTTCCAGCACCGGCTTAGGAACATATTGGTAATAGGGTTTGGGTGTATTTTCACTTAGCTTATGTTTTACAGACAGTTTTGATGTATTATATTTACTACCTCATTGTGTCTATGGGTGTAGTCGGTTTGGGTGAGAGGACATGCACTGGTGATATTATTATTATTATTTATTATAATGATTTTTTTTATTACATGTACAGTGACAAGTAATTTACTTTTGTAATGGTTCTCTGTATCATTCTCGACTTATTCTGCAACTGTCTCTCTCCGACTACTAGCATTATACTGAAATACTTTTCATGACTTTTTCATTTTAATTCAAGACATTAACAATCGAATTAATGTCTGGCAAATTTATTTTAAGTTTTTCTTATCTTTAAATAACATAATATTAAAATTACAGACATTATAAAATACTTTGAAATTTTTATATAAAAAATAAGTCAGGTAGACTTATTTAAAAACAAAAAATCAAAAATTACGCCTTCTGAAATGTTTTTAAAATCCAGGATTATTACCTGGACAGGTAGGATGCGCACTAATGAACGCAACCACTACCGCCAGCCAGATAGCCCAGACTCTAACCGAAAGTGCAAGAAGGACGACATATCACAAAATCAGCTGACCTAAAATTCTTACTTTTCAAACGTTGCTAGCTCCCGTACCATGAGGACAGGTAAGAGCATAAGCATAACTATTCGTTATAGACATCGTAGTTTTTTATGACGAGAGTAATAAACAAGGTGACTTCAGATGATTCAACTTGCCAGAATGACTTTGTTTTTTTTTGCCTTCGCATAATGACTTCACCAAACTTCAATAAAACAGATATGAAAACAGTATCTAACGTAAAATATTTAGGAATAAATGGAACCCAACCTCATTATTACTGGTTTATACTTAGGTGTCGATTGCATCAAGCAGTTAGTTGGTACAATAACAAAGTAATTCATTCATAAAATACTATGTCACAAATCCATAACACCTGAGTAACATCTTAGAATAACCACGAGCAATATAAAATATGCAGTTTTGCAGACAATTATGACATCACCTTTCGAAAAACCAGTGAGCGCACGTTTCTCACAGCACGTGGGTGTTGCCTTTACTATACATGCAATAATATTAAACAAATATTTGCTTTTAGTATTCATAGGTTTGTTACTGATCCAGACTAGGGAAACAGGTCAAGTTCTACAAACTTAATACATTGTTATTGAAGGCTCAAAGAATTTCATTTATGTTATTTACATTACTAGAATTAATAAAATAATTGGTTCGTTTTTTGTTAGGTGTTTATTAATTATTATTAGAGGTTTAAAGCGTTCCTTTATAACGATTTAAACCTGAACCACTGTTTTTTTTTTATTTATTTAAAGTAGGATATTTGCTTTCCCACGTACTTATTGCGTTAACTAATACTGCATCAACGCACCACTAACATTCATCAGTATTGGAATAAAACCAACATCCACTTGTACAATTACGATTACTGTTCACGCCCCACCTTTTCACAAAACGATACACAAATAACAAATAGCAACGGCAAGAATAACCGAGTGAAGCAAACGTGACCGAGCGGCGGTTAGGTTTCACAACAAGGGCTAGATATTTCTAGATGCCAGGCTGCGATCTAGTGACCGCAAATGTAGCCCGCCCGGTGCCCTGGCTGTTCGTCAATCAGATGGTATGTCCTTTGAACATCCAAAGAATTAAGTGGTCGCTACTGAAAACCAAGCTGATTTTTTTAGTAAGTAATTAAAAACGAGTAAGTCCGGTTGCTTGCTGGTAAGCATCATACTTGCCCGCAAATAAACGCAAAACCACTTATACCGCACAGAAATTGGTGGTCTTTCATACATTCGTCCATGAATGATAGCCACAATGTTATTCTTTCAAAAGAGGCAACACCATTGTATTTGCAAACCTTCAGGATTTGTATTGGCAAAACCGCATACAATTAACCACTTCCTATCGAATACTATCAGCAAATCTAGCGACAATTAGCGTGTGCGATCCAGTCAACAACCTCATAAAAGTGGTGTAACAAATTTCGACCATGACAGTGACACGGCCAACGCAACTCGTCACACGAGGGGAAAGGCACTGCCGCTGCTACTATGATTCCGAGAACATTGATTATTGGAAATTGTGTCGTGTGCGAGAAAAAGCAATATTATAGCATTATAGTTTTCGTATTTTTATTGACTCGATCAAATCACTGTATAGATTAGTTTATTACATACATACTTCATAAACTCACGTTTTTTTCCAGAAGAGGTAGTCAGAGGCGCCAGGACACCCACATTTCGCTTATTATGTGCCGTCCCACTATTTTTTTTATTAAAATAGATAAGGGTTGATACAACAAAATACGTCGTCAACTAAGACGTTAAAATATTGCAGTAGATTCTGTCTAATGAAAGCTGAGAGTGATTTTTTTTTTTCTTATCATCATATCATCATCATATCAGCCACAGGAAGTCCACTGCTGAACATAGGCCTCCCCCAATGATCTCCACAATGACCTGTTGGAAGCGGCCTGCATCCAGCGACTTCCTGCGACCTTAGTCAGATCGTCCGTCCACCTTGTAGGCGGGCGTCCAACACTTCGCTTGCCTATACGTGGCCTCCACTCGAGAACCTTTCGGCCCCAACGGCCATCGGTTCTACGAGCTATGTGCCCGGCCCACTGCCACTTCAACTTGCCAATCCTATGGGCTATGTCGGTAACCTTGGTTCTCCTACGGATCTCCTCATTTCTGATTCGATCTCGTAGGGAACACCGAGCATAGCCCGCTCCATGGCTCGTTGAGTGACTTTGAGCCTTTTAATGAGGCCCACAGTGAGAGGCCACGTCTCGGTGCCGTATGTCATCACTGGTAACACACAACTATCGAAGACTTTCGATTTTAGGCACTGAGGTATTTTGGACGAGAAGACGTCGCGAAGTTTCCCGAACGCTGCCCAACCGAGTTGGATTCGCCGGTTGACCTCTTTTTTCTTATACTGGCAACAAATTTTGTTAGTTATTGTTTACATAACCTCTTCAATAGCAATTTGTGAATAGTTTGTAGTTTTCAGTATTAAACAATGCGTAAAAGAATTAAAAAGTATGTGAAAAAGGTGCTTTACGACATGACTAACGATTACGAAGAAGTGAAACGTGAAAGAGATTCCGTTTTTAAAGAAAAATCGTAATTTTCGTCAACTATTTCCGAAATTGCATGTAGGTGCTTGTAGTAATGTTGGTACTTTTACTGCATTATTTGAATAAAATTAATTTATTACGATAATATTTTAGGTGCTATATTTTGCGACAGTCGAGAGAAGTTGCGTGTGAAATGGACAATGCTAGTTACCATAATAATTATTTTTATAATGAAGACTGCAGTGACTTATTTGGAGACTTAAGTTCGCGTCGTGTATTTCAATTTTATTTATGATTATTGATTTATTTAGAATAGATGCATTTATTATTTATAAGCAGTTTAAGTATCAATTATTAAGATTCCGTACCAAAAATGGAAAAACTGTACCCTAATACCTGACTACTTCGTTGTCCAAGATCGGTCTGTCAAGACATACTGTAAGGTATTTTCTGTTAAACTAGCATCATAGGTGGTGTCATAGTACATGTTTACATAAAAATCCGAAAACCCAAATGATGGCGATAATAATACCTACCGGTGTCAATATTTAGCGAATTATAGTTTCAAGTATAAATTCTATCTAGATAATATTGAACAATTCAAGTTTTATTTTTAGAGTTCCTTAACCAAACTAAAAATCGATGCTTAAAAAAGAAAAAAAAGTCAATAAAAAAATTAATCATCAAGTATCGATCAGATATTTCCTAGTATACTCGGGGTTGTAAGCGCAAGATTTTTTAAATTTCCCGCTATTTTGCACTCTCAGCTTTCATTAGACAGAATATAACAATAAAATAAGTAGTTCATATGCATGCTTGTCATGTGCTGCTATAAGCTCATATATTTTGGCAATGTGATGTGGACATGGATTATTAGTAAACACCAAGATCGCTAACTGTTGCACATTGACACACATTAAATCCCTTGCCTTTCCACGGCACATCTTAGTGCTAGAAAGTCGTCCCACTTTCCAACATTCATCCTTTAAAACTTGACTCGTTTTTAAAACAAGCGTACGTAAAAGGCAATTCGTGTCTGAAGTGTCAGAACCGCTGCGGTAACTATGCGCCATCCTCGTATTGTGTTCGACTATTGTTTGACTTACAATACTGCCATCAATCAGTTCTTGGATCCTTGGGTTTTAATTAACTGATCAGTTTTTATACATCCTTTCCATTGACAGTTTTATTAGTATAAGCTCTTGTTATAAGATCATCTATATTCACATATTAAAAGATAAAATATATATATGAAACTGTAATTAAAAAAAACATTGTTTTTATAATGCCTTTTCCAGCAAATAAAAATCGCAGTAGATCACTGAATATACACCGCTTCGAACAGGTTGTTATATGCCTTAGAAGGAAGCCTAATTTTCGGTGTCCTTAAATGACACCCTTTGCAGCGTGATTTGGCTGGAGATGTAATGTAATAAAAATTCAAAGATAGTTAAGAGACAGAACAAAGAAAATTATTGACACAGTATCATTAAATAGCAAACACAATCGTAAAGAGTATCATATCATTCTTATCACTGAACCAAAAATAAACAAACTGCGCAAAAGAATTACAATGAATAATTCTGCGATAGTTGCGACATCTCCTTTATCAGCCTCTTTAGTCTGAGCATTTTATTCTTGGGACTTTCCGATAGCAGTATTTTAAAACATTGGCCCATAAAGTTGATATTATATCATTAGCCGTCCATTACAAACTTGGTAAATCCTGGACCCGTTGAAAATATAGCAAATGGGAGAAATACCTACTCCTTCTTTTAAATATTATTTTTTTTTCTAACTGTACCAACTCGTACATATTTATAATTTATTTAAAAATGTAAAGCTTTTAAAAATTCCATAGTTTTACACAATAAATCAGTGTTTGAATATCCCAGTTACTCAGATTACTGCTAAATGTGAACTGATCGTGTTAAATCTTGGCACGGGTGTAGACTTTTTCCGATCAAATGCTTTTATCGTGTTTATCCATGAATATTTTGGTTACCAAGGAAAAACGGGCAATGGAGCTTTGAAAGACATTAATGTGGGTATGATTCAATCGTCCTTGAAATAAAAAGTGAAACTATCAATAATAATCTTTAATGTGGCAAATGCAAGTATAAATATTTTATGTAATACAAAGTTGCAATAGCCATTTTAGGATTTCCGCGAAATCCTACATTCGGATTAATCACAGTTAAATAATTGTCATTCAAATTGAAATACCGTTAGTGTTATCGGCAATTGCGTTAACCTTTACAGTAACGCTAATTATGATATCATTACTATTTATGAATCGGTTAGATCACAGATGTAATTCTATGCTATAAAATGTGCTAGCTTTTGTTTCGGTTTACCCGAAGATGTAAGTACAGGTAATTATTTCAAAATCGTAATCGCCTGACGTTAGTAAACGCATGGAATTTCAAAAACCCATAACGATCCTACTAGAAAATTTAGTAAATATCCTTTATCATGTAAGAATATAAACATAATAACGGTTATACACAGAACCTCTCGCCCGATATTCAATTTTTTTTTGCCTCACGTCTGAACTCGAAATGACTGCTGTTCTCATTATAGACATTCACACAGCGACATAATACGGTACAAGCGTACGAGACGAGCTGATATAACATTGGCAAGCTTCCGAGTCGGACGCGGATTCCACATGGAGACATGAGACCGGCCCACGAACGATTAAACGCTAACCGAAATCTAACTATTGAATATTTCCATGTGTTTGTCATATTGTAATGAATCTAGAGACTTGCATTTCATGGAGGATCTTAGTGAAGTAATTTTATAGGCAGTTGATTTAAAGATGATTGTTAAAAGTGATTTAGTTAAAATTTACGTTATACTATTGAAAGTGGAAGTCATCTAAAAGAAAAGAAAGGATGAAAAGGGTTTTTAGGCTTTAGTGCTACACACTGGCGTAGTGCGGTTTGGCATAGTTTGCATACCTTTGTAATTGCTGTACAGGAATGCCGGCTAAGGAGATTTATTCACAGCATTTTCCTTTACCGCTAAAATCATGTACAAAGCCAATTAGTTTTTGAGCTTACAAAACAATAGTCACTATAACAAAATAAAAAAAAATAATAATAAACTTTTATATATAGAAAATTGAGATCACCAAGATCGTCAATCACGGAGAAGCAGCATTATTGAATATAGAACTCAAACATTTCCACAGCGGCCTGTTGGAAGTCGCCTGTTTTTGAAAACTTAATGCGTTACTCTGAGATATTATAACATTTACGTAATAGACAGAATAGATAGGTAAAATAGGCTGGGTTAGTAATTTAAAGTTATATTGTCTCTCTATGTACTATAATAACATTTGTACCTACTCAATATGGTAAGACTTACAACATTCACATAAGTAAACTTATAGCACGTGTACCTTTTATAGCAATGACATACGCAGTATACATCTCAAGTTTAAAACTCAGCCATGTACATACAAACATGTTTAAATTGCAGTGAAATTAATTTCACCTGGGTCAAGTGTTTAAACCGGTATGTTTGCTTTATTCACAATCGTAATTCAATGATAAATTCCCAATTTTAATCTAGAGTAATATAGAGATGAAGATCTATGTTCGGGAAGTTTAGGTTTTAGTTCTCCACCTGAGCCAATTTCAAATCGATAAGACTTTTTTACTCTGGGAATATTTTAAGGCGTGCAGATTCTTCGCAATAATTTCCCGTAAAGTTCAAGGAAGGGCATTAGCGACTTTAAAGGACAAACATAAGATTTATAACAAGTTAATGACCTCTTATTGTAACATTTAAGAACTGAAAGTAAAGTTCCCATCCACCAAGCTCCTAAAATAGATTAGAGAATAGTCTTCTAACATCGCAATGCGTTTATTGTAGTTAATTGCAGTGTCGTGTATCGTGTACCGTCCTATATGATGCGAAGTGCACCGGTCGTCCTTGGAACAACACCGTTTGTTAATCACGTTTATAGTATTATGCGCTCGAGACCTGTTTACCATCAATCTTCATTCTCATATGGGTCGGTTGCAAGTTCCAATTATTAGCTTGTTACGTTCAGGGATAGTGTTTACGTAGTAAATAGTGAAAAATAGAATCGTTAAGAGCCAAACAGACTTTTATTCCACATATGCTCTTCTTTTATTTTTTTTTCATACTGACAAGAGAATGTACTTACGATTAATCTAACGGTACGTACAGTGCATCTGTCAGACATGGTTTTATCTTTCGTCAATTGAATCAATTGTGCTTTTCGAAATAAAATATACAGAAGCTGTAAAGTTCCAAAGGAGGTTCTTGACCTGGATCGAGTAAAATTAATAATAGGGTAACATGGATCGTATTTAAAGCTAATCAATACATATTGGAGCTATTGTTTTATTTCATTCCCCTCGTTAACAGCGACTTGCTTGTTATTCTAAGCTATAATGTCAAAGGTTCAGGTCGTTCTGCCATGCGATGCAGATTTACCATCCATAAAATAGGATCGCGAAGAGAATATATTCATAACTTAGACAGATTTAAAACAATACTGAAGATGACATCATTTGACGAATAATCTCTCATATACCAAGATGCATATTTTTAACTCAAACTAAAGAGGTCTAGTTTACTTGTAAAGTATTTAAAGGAGAAATTGAATACTTTGTAGTACACAAAGTGGCAAGTTCGTCAAGGCTAACCCAGCTGACCGTCAGTTTCATTTTTACAAAGTTTGCTACTAAAACGAAATAGCTTGAAAATATAGTTTTGTGCTTATCGATGCATTTTTGTGTATGTTTTGATGACTGTGTATACTTTGTGACTTCGTAGAAACCAGCTGAAGATGAATTGATATGACTTACTAAATCACACAAATATAACAATTGCAAACATTAATATGTAAGTAAGTAGTGCGTGGTGGCCTGTTGGTAAACGGACTAGACGCGACTGCCAACATGTTCACGGTGGTCGCGGGTTCGAATCCCAGGGCACACCTCTGACTTTTCGGAGTCATGTGTTTATTGATAGTCAATCACCACGCACTAAAACGGTGAAGGAAAACATTGGGAGGAAACCTGCATACCATAGCGATTTATAAAATTTCTATGGTATGTAAGTCTGCCAACCCGCACTAGGCCAGCGTGGTGGACTACATGGCCTAAACACTCTCAATCGTACTCTCGATTGTAGAGGAGGCCCATGCCCTGCAGTGGGACGTATATGGGCTGATACAGACAAACATATTAATTGTCAATACAATGAAATGGCATAACGTTTGAAACAAGATTATGGTGAAAATTCATAATTGACTAATAGTCCACGAATTGCAACATGCCAGCAACATAACGCTACTTCTGATTGAGTAATCATAAGACTATCTAAGCCAACATGCAGATATGACATTAATGTATTAAAAATAAGCCCACGTAACAAATGAAACCACTGTATATGGAGAGACTGGCCCGCCTCCTCAGGGCCTTTAGATCAAGGATGTTTGGCCTCTTTGACACCTTCAAATGATTGGAGGGAAGTTAAGATTTAAAAAGTAGCCTCGAAGACTTAAAGATTGTCTATTGCTCCCGTTAAAAAGCAGTGTAGAAGCACTGTTGTATTTCCGATTGAAGGACATTGTAGCCAGAGTAACTACTGGACATATTGAGATTTAACATCTTATGTCTTAGGATGGCGAGCGCAGTAGAATGCCATTGTCACTATTGGTAGCTTCTACCATTTAGTATCATATTTTTAATATGACACTAACCAGATTCAACGAGTCACAGAGCTGTAAAAGAAGTGAGGAGCTAAGAATCAATCTGATTAACACGCAATAAAAATTAAAATTCTGATTTTAATTCAGAAGATTTTTTTAAAAAATTTAATTGTGAGTGCTGAGTGACGTCTTATCCAAATTATTTATTTGATAGCAAAGAGCATATTGGGCAAGCAATTCATCCAATAGTAAGTGATCACTGCTCATTAACACATACATGATACAACTCTAGCTAAATAGAAAGTTTTATTGCTTGGTTTTTGAGTAATGTGTATGCAAAAGAGTAAATAACATATTTGTCTAATGGAACTGTAGATAATTGTAAATGATATAGTACTTATATTGAATGTAATACTGTTTTCTACTTTTTTCTCATCAAAGGGATTGACAATCGTATTTTAATCCAATTCTTTTAAAGTAACAACATTTTTTTTATTCCCGTCACACGTATCCACATGCAAAGCAACGAACTTGCCCTTTAAATTACAACAGCTATAAAACGGTTGCCAAGGCATAGTGCGTGATATCCTGCAACATGTGTGAAGCAAAGACCTTCTGAGTGCAGTTGCGTTGTAATCTATTGCATTTGTACGGATGCGCTCGCGACCCGCTCGCGGCGAGGCGCAGCCGTTGCCACTATACCATGCGCTTGTGTTATAACATAATTATTACTGTAAGTTATCTATGTCTATGTCACTGAAACCCCATGTAGAGGTGTGAGTCTAGAAAGCTAACTATTGTTGTAGAGTTCATACAACTGAGAAATATTTGAAGAGAATTCTCACATGTGCAGAGTTAGTAAGCACGTTTTGGATGTTAAAGTGAGTTATAGTTAATTACACTGCATTTACTGCTGGTAGATCACTCATATGCGAGAGGCCGCCTGGGTAGGTACTACCGCTGTGTCTATTTCTCCCATCAAATAGCAATGTAATTGCATTGTAATGTTTCGGTTTGAAGGACATTGTAGCCGATGGAGCCACTGGACTTATTGAGAGTTAACATCTTGTGTCTCAGGATGGCGAGCGCAGTGAAATGCCAACATTGCTTTGTAGTTCATGGTGTTGCTTAATTTTGCTTTTTCCATAAGCTGTCGTATCGCTTACCATCAGGCAAATGGCATGCTCATATGGCCGTTTATTGATACGAATTCCTTTTTGAGATAAAGATACTGTTTATGACCAATAAAGCACTTGTAAAAAATAATATTGATGCGATGCCACTTGTCAAACTAAATAAAAATATTTGAATACGTATCCTATATTCAATTCTCCATCCATCCATCCATCAGCCAAAGGAAGTCCACTGCTGAACATAGGCCTCCCCCAATGATTTCCACAGAGACCTGTTGGAGGCAGCCTGCATCCAGCGACGTCCCGCGACCTTTACCAGGTCGTCGGACCATCTTGTTGGTGGACGTCCTACGCTGCGCTTTCCACTACGTGGCCTCCATTCGAGCACTTTCCGACCCCATCGGTCATCAGATCTCCGCGCTATGTGCCTTGCCCATTGCCACTTCAAGTGCTAATCCGGTGGGCTATGTCGGTTATTTTAGTTCTCCTACGGATCTCCTCATTTCTGATTCGATCTCGTAGGGAAACCCCGAGCATAGCCCTCTCCATAGCTCGTTGAGTGACTTTGAGCTTCCTAATAAGGCCCATAGTGAGAGGCCACGTCTCGGTGCCGTAAGTCATCACTGGCAACACACAACTATCGAAGACTTTCGATTTAAGGCACTGAGGTATTTTGGACGAGAAGACGTCGCGTAGTTTTCCGAACGCTGCCCAACCGAGTTGGATTCGACGATTGACCTCTCTCTCGAAGTTGGACCTGCCTAACCGGACCACTTGTCCTAGATAGACATATTCGTCAACAACTTCAAGAGTCGAGCCCCCAACACCGATGGGGGTGGGCACAACATGGACATTCGACATGATCTTCGTTTTGTCAATGTTCATTTCAAGACCCACCTGTTGGGAGACTCGATTGCGGTCTTCGAGCATAGTGCTAAGGTCTTCCAGCGATTCTGCCAAGACTACAATATCGTCGGCAAACCGAAGGTGAGTGATATACTCGCCGTTGATGTTGATGCCGAATCCTTTCCACTGCAAGAGTTTGAAGGCATTTTCCAGCGCGGCAGTGAACAGTTTCGGAGATATGACATCTCTCTGTCTCACGCCTCTCTATAGTGGAATAGCCTTCGTACTCTGATCTTGTACTCGGACCGACATGATGGCGTTGTTGTATATACACTTCAACACTTCGATGTACCGATAGTCGATATGGCACCGCTGGAGAGACTAGCACAGCCCAAGTCTCGATCGAATCAAAGGCTTTCTCATAGTCCACAAACGCTAAACAAAGCGGCAAGTTATATTCCTCGGTTTTTTGTATAACTTGCCGAAGCGTATGGATATGGTCTATGGTACTAAAGCCTTTTCGGAAACCGGCTTGTTCGGGAGGCTGGAAGTCATCAAACCTGCGTTCGAGACGATTTGTGATGACCCTCGAAAACAACTTATAGACATGGCTCAGAAGCGAGATGGGCCTGTAGTTCTTCAGCAAAGTGTTATCACCTTTTTTGAAGAACAGTACCACCACGCTCCTGCTCCATGCCTCCGGCGTTGAGCCCTCGAGAAGGACAGAATTGAAGAGCCTCTGAAGGACTTTCAGTATTGGCGTTCCGCCCGCTTTCAGAAGCTCTGAAGTGATTCCGTCCTCGCCCGGCGCCTTGTTGTTTTTAAGTTGCTTCAGGGCCATCTCAATCTCACACAGGCTGATGTCCGGGATATCATCGCTAAAGTATCGGATCAACTCGGCTCTCGGGTCTTCGGCCGAGCTAACAGCAGGTTGGGCAACCGAGGTATAAAGCTGTCCGTAGAACTTCTCGATCTCCCTTAATACCTACCTCTGCCCTCGTCGATACTACGCGGCCGTCGTCCGTCTTCAGCCTAGACAGCTGGCTTTGCCCAATAGATAAGTCTCTTGGAAACACTTTGGAGCCTCCGTTCCGCTCAATTGTCTCCTTAATGCTCACAGTATTGTGAGCACGGACATCGTGTCGCAAGGACTTCCAGATCTGTCTATTGAGCCGCCTATATGCTTCGGCGTCGTCGGAAGACTGCAGCGTTAAAGATCGACGTTCGGCCATGAGGTCAAGAGTGTGGATCGAGAGTTTTTGTGGTCTATCTCTACGGCGAGGTCTAAAATACTTAGATCCCACCGTATGGACAGCTTCTACCAAACCGCTGTTTAGCTCGTCCACTGCACACTGCGGTTTTCTTCTAGACAATCAAAGCGATTTGTAAGCTCGAGTTGAAAGCTATTATAATTGAATAATAGCTTTCAACTATTAAAGTTGATATTATAATTGAATCAATAAAGATGATGGATTGACATAAGCAGCTAAAAGATTTCAGTGGTAAAGATGCCGCCTAAAAATGAGAGATTGCGACATCAGTCAGCAAAGTGAAATAAATAAATAAAAATAATAAATAAATCTTACCGAAGGTATTAAGTGTTTTTGAAATTTACTTGTAATTATATTGTTATAAATCCCAATACATATTGCGTTTATTTATTTAATAAATAATATCGAATGACTATTAACCATGAATTATCCGGTCGATCAACCAACGCATTTTTAATTCTAGTTTTTCTAATGTCAAGTTCAACGTGTTAGATTTTTGTATATCAAAGCTCCGTATAATATTTATGCAAAACTCATTAATATTTCTACACTACTAAATATTCATGAGACAATATGTATGCATTGCTGATAGCTTCATGATATAATGTTGTCGTTGATAGTCCTAAACAGTGGGTACTGGCGAGTATAATATGATCCTAAGTTGGATGTTTTTTGACCTACACAGTACACATGTATAAGGATTGAGATATCAATACATACATAAACTCACGCCTTTTATCCCAGAATGGGTAGGCAGAGGTGCCAGGACACCTATATTTCGCCTTGTAGGTTCCATTCCACGATGGTATAGGGAGCGAGCCTATCGCCATATCGGGCACAAATTCCTAACTCCGGGTTGATAATAAATAGAAAAATCTAATATCACTTTGCTCGACCCGGAATTCAAACTCGAGACCTCAGCTTAACCGTATTGTAGTACAACTACGCCAGAGGCAGACGAAATATTAATACCTCGCTAAAATTTTGTTTACTGCTTTCCATATTAATATCTTGAAAAACA
Source organism: Hyles vespertilio (assembly GCA_009982885.2). Lineage (NCBI taxonomy): Eukaryota > Metazoa > Arthropoda > Insecta > Lepidoptera > Sphingidae > Hyles > Hyles vespertilio. The sequence continues at coordinate 2,110,232 of CM042812.1, read as the reverse complement.
ATAATACTTTCTTTGGACATATAATTTCGACATGTATACACACAATCTCCTAAAATTATGAGTTTTTATTCCAAATCTTGTTCAGTAGTTTTAAATTAAGTCATAGTCTTTTTAAATACAAACCATACAAAATACTGGTTTTAGTACAAAAATATTGTTATCACCTACTCACAACGAAAATCTATCACTAAACCAAATCTTAAGTCATAAAATTTCGCACACACTTTCGCGAAGAAGACAAGTCACGTGCTAAATGCGAACGCGAAGACTCCGCGAAGCAACAGCAACAAATAGCTGCGCATTGTGAAGTGGCTCTATTTTGAGAAGGTCTATTGTAGCGGTATTGAATGCTCCATTGAGCTCACAAGTGGACAAGCGGGCACGACCGCCGGACGTAGTGTTGTATGTACTCATTGTCTTGCATGAAGGTGAACCTCAGTTCATCTGCAATCCAATGTAAATATTACTTTATTGCAATCCTGCTAATATCACACTTGCGAAAGTTTGTGTATTTGTTACCTTTCCTACCTTCAAGTTCAAACCGCTGCTGGACCAATTTTGATCAAATTTGGCATGAAGCTAGCTCACACACTGGATATAGGCTACTTTTTATCTCTACAAAATGTAGTGTTCCTGTGGGATGTGCAAGGAATTCAAATACACCCGATACTCTTTCAAACTCAAAGGAATGGGATGGGCTGCTTAAACCACGACTAATTAAATATTATGTTAATGAATATACGCGAAATAGTTCCTTTGTTTCTAAAGTGGACCCAAAAGTATCTGCACCAGGCGAAGCCGGACAGGACCGCTAGTATATCATAACTTAAATTTGCAGGTTTCGCAAGTGATGGTCTAAACATCTAAATCGTTGGAGTAGTGCCTTTCCAGGATAAAAATATGAGCCAAAGCATGTATGATGTCTTGCAGGAAATATTCCTAATATGAAATGAGCATTCTTCGCTTACAATGCTGTAGAATTGCACTCTTTTCAGCTAAATTAAATCGAAACTATCTCTACAAAGGATATCTCACTACCATTGCATGATTTTATAGCAATATTTAACAAACCCAGTGCACCAATCCTTGATGCGAGACATAAATAGACGTAAATAGATTCATACATTAATCATAAGATACAGATAGATAAGAGTAAAAAAAACTATTCCTTTGAAATACCTTCAAACTAGATCCCATTAAACGAATCATGATTATAAGTTATAACCAAACAACCTGCGCTATCAATAGTGTAAAATATCGCAAGTAACAATATTTCTTAATCCACGAAACGTATATTGCGCTAATACGGAACATATAAATGTAATTAAGTATACGTAACATGTGATACCGCGTTTTGTATATGAAATACATTTGCCAACGCTAATCGTACCGGCGTTGCTAACACCGAGCAACATTCGATAATTGTACATATTGTGACATAGCTTCGATAGTACATAAAAATGGTCTAGTTTAGACTAATGGTTTTAATCCCATGATGTGCATGATTTCATCAGATTGATGGGTGCATCTGCAAAAAAAAAGGAGTGATGACACAATATAACAACATAACACACATACAATATACCAATTCATAAAAAATACGGCTTAGTTGAAATTAAAGGAAGGATCTAGCATAACTTTTGTAGATGGATTTTAGACTATGAAATGGGAATTCTTCGAAACAATGCGTAAACTTAATTTGCTTATTGGAGAAGCAAAATTATTTACAAATGAATATATTTAATACATCCAGCAGTCACACAAGTAATCCTGACGGGACATTGTGTCTTCTACCGTTCATTGGCAATTGCAAAAGATTATTGTATTCCACAACACGATAGTCATTTGTTGACACAGATATTTTTCTCAGTACCTGAGCACAGAACGCAGCACTTCAATTCACTGCCGGCTTTTCCATTTCCCCATAGAAACTCTCAAAAATTGTAGACCACCAGACTATAGCGTTTTTCATTATTCGTTTTTATTTTTTTCATGATTTGGTCATTTTGCCTATAAAAAACTATCGATTTCAGAGTGCATATTGTGTTACTTTGCTCCGGTTACCCTTTCGTAACGCGGGCCCTTTAAAGAGTGACCTGCATGCCGGATCAACTGTAACTTTCAACACAGCCTGGTTAATGGACACATTTCTAAACTAATAGCTATTTTGTAACTAGTTTTTGGACGTGAATGGGTTAATGCTGTACTTTTACTTTTAAATAGACATGAAAATAAATAGACATATAATAATAAAAAATAGACATATTGCCGTACTTACATTATTTGTATTTGTGGTTTAAGCCGTCATTACGTTTATTGAATTCTGGTATCGAGAATAGAATAAGAACGCCAAGATTATTTGGTTTTCTAAAAACACAGCAATAGGTTTCCAGTTTCGCCTAATGTTATACCCTAAACTACAAGATGTTTAACAACAGGTGTATCTAGTTACGTCACATTCAACTCCTACACTTCTGCAAATGTATTTGACATTGCACCCAAAACATTCATAACAATGACGTAACTTTTAACAATTACATGATTATGCTTTGAGTAAGTCTTGACGGTGTATTTACTGAGCAATAGAATTCACTTGTAGTATCGAAAAGAATACAATTATTCACGAAAAAAACTTCGCATAGTTAACGTATGAGACAATACGCTAAAATCATGTGAAATGGAGACACAATGGAAGTCCGTAAACTTGACTCGGCGGATAAATAAGATTGCATATGAAATTCAATTAGTTATAGGTACAATTTCTGAAACATTGCAAAACAATAATTAATCAATATTCTAATGGACCAAATTTGAAGGGATAAAGAAATTAAACTGCTGATTGTAACCAAACTCTCGCAGTCTTAGGTACTGATTTAAATGATGGAAACACACATAGAAAACATTTCTGGGAAAGATCGAGTGAAATTTATTTTTTATAATGCTTGAATAGGTCAGCAAAGAAGATTTTATGTATGTAAATTGTCAGTACGGACATACATGATTTCAATTTCTAAAGTTTATACACTGGAGACACATAAAAAAACATGTTTATTTTTCGCAAACAAACACAAATTCTGAACAAATTAACTATAAGCTCGTGTTTACAGATAATATATTCAAATTGGAGGCGACAAGCGAAAATAGAAAGCAAAGGCCGGAGATATGTGCCACGCGCGGCGGCAGGTTGACGAGCGGGGCCGGCCGACGATGCGTGCGAGCAGGACACTACCTCATCTACCATCGTAGATGAGAGAGAAAGGGACAATGGATTTGGAGCAGAAGAGATCCTGAGTATACCAGGAATTTGATGTCTTTGTGCCTTTCTACCCGCCGTGATACTAGCTGGTGCTAAGGTTAGCCTCAATCGTTAAATCCTGGTCGATTCGATTTTCAGTATCGTCAGTTGACCAAATTCTTACACGCTGAGTCACTTACTATAATTTTCCGACTGATTCTAACTCCAATTATTATTTACATTATTACTTTTTAATTTTATATAGACCAGAGTCAATTAATGACTGTTATTTTTTTAATAAATTAGACAGCTAATATGTTTATAAATATGTACCTGATAAGCTTAATTCCCAGACAAAACTTCTGACGCAACAGACTTCGTATTGTACAGATACAGATAATGGCGAAATAGATAAATAGTAATATTGGCGAAACTCAGTCAATAATTGCTGATGTACCTGACCTATTGAATACAGAAACGCTTATAACGTAATATGTGTAGACAGATTGGTCAGCGTAATTTTTTTCTGTTCGGTATCGGATCCCGTGAGAGAAGATTAAAAGCTTAAGCTACGATAGCGAATAACGCATGATAATATCTCACATCTTTTAAATTACTAATTTTTTAATACCAGATATAAAATAAAATTCATAATTAAAAATATTTGAGAACTAGTAATCCAAATATACTATTTGATAAACAAAATATTAACGCTGATTTACGAAATCCCAGATTTATTGCAATACCAAATATTTTCACGAAATCAAACCACGAGACAGCTATTAACACTTCCCAACCTTTTAAAGGCAAATTGACCGAGCAGACTACGAACGTAAATCGAAATTGTACGAGAATAAAGCTAATGAAAAAACAAACAGCTGATATTTGTACAGATGCGGTGACGAAACAGACACGTGTGGACGGCGCGTTTGCAGGAAAGTGTGAAATCAAATCATATCGATTTAAATCGGAGAATTGGTAAGTGATAGTGAAGAAGCGATAACCATTGGCACTTGTTGGTTCAAAGAGAGTATAGAAGATATTTGAAAGTTTAGTTTTATTGTTCGACAGCAAGTGCATCTTTTTAAAAGAGAGAAAACTCCTTAAGCCTCTCCTTAAACCTTGGAAGGGGTCGTAAGGGACATGTAAAGGTCTCCGATCGTTTAGCCTGACACTCAACGAGCACTAATGCGATCTAAAATGTTCTTTAACTAGAGAAACGACTGGCGACCAATGAATGTCTAGTCTAGCCATATTTCAAGAAGTGAAGTTGAATAAACTCTGTAAGACATCCAAAAGTTAATAGTGATGCACTTGTCACATCTATCTATCATCTATCTATGGGAACTGTTTGTTTATTTATTTCTCCTTCATCTTTCTCAATGTCTTCAACAACACCGGCGATCGAGTTTGCGCCACAGTGACATTTGCAGTTGTTCCGGAGAGCACACAGCGGCGGCTGTTTGCACGTTCACTCGCCGCATTCCTGCCGCGCGTTACGAAAATCCAAATTGAAGACGCAGTTTGAATGTGGCACAATGGACTAACATTAAACATTATATTTGTTGCGAACTCGGAATCTCCAATTTGAATCGTAATTGGGTCGTTTCTTGCAATCGTATGAGCATTTGGGGGTTTTTATTCCGTCATTATTTTTACTTTAATTACGATTATAAATAGGATTTCATGGAAGGATCATGATTATAACTGTAAAATACATATACGAATAAAATCATTCATGAATATGTATCAGAGCAAAACTTAAGTGGCCAATAGGAGCAGCAAACATACTTATTTATTTATTATTTATATATTTATTTAATCTAAGCAGACCAAACTTGAACTACCAAACATCCCGGTTCACTTCATAATCTAGATCTGTAATCCTTTGATGATGCATTGACGTATAGATTTGGCGGCCGCGAGCAACACCATCACTCGTAAAATGAAACTAATATACACGAGCAGAAATAAATTTCAAATGTTTCATCTTGACCCCATTTCTTTTTGGGATCGCGGGCGACCGTTTGTCAACTCATAAACTGTGGATGCGATGGTTTTATTTCAGCCACATTCGAAAGTAGATTGAAAAATACGTATTCGGAGCTGACATTTCATTCATTATAAAAACACAACAACGCACGTTCATTATAAAAACAAGTTATTTTGTGTAAAAATATAATAATAAATTTAAAGTTAACGATTCCTGAAAAGGGCAAATTTATCATAACTTTCATAAGGGCTCATAACAAATCAACACTTAATAATCTATCAAACTTATATATCAAAATTTCAATCCACACCCAGTAGAGTATCAAATCTAAGTCCATTAACAGTAAATTTCATATTAATTATGACAAGTTCACTAACGCCATCTCTCTCTACAGCCACTGGACTACTGCTGAACATAGGCCTCCCCCATGGAAAGCTACATAAAACTGCTGAAAGCAGCTTGCATCCGGCGACTTCCTACGACCTTTACAAGGCCGTCTTTGTGGGTGGGCGTCGACAATTCACTTGCTTGTACGTGGCCTCCAGGACCTTTTGACCCCAGTGGCCTCAAATTCGACGTGCCTTGTTGATACTATTGATACTAGGCAAATGCAAACTATGTTTTCATAGAAATCCTAAATGTTACAAGTTTTTTGAAGAACTTATGGGTTTGAATTAAGCCTTCATGATAATTCCCTAAAATACAAAACTATGCGTAGGTTAAATTCTATATTATATTTCGCAGCAAATTACTATTATAATATGCCAACTAAGTTATGCGTAAATTATGAATACGATTACGCAACTATGCGTTAATATAGTCTGGTGGTAAAGCTAGTAAAGGGTTTGTATCCTGTGTGGGCGACTAACAAACAAGTGACATAGCCGAAATGTCCACGCGGTATGGCGACCTTGTTTTCACTATCATTTTCCGAACACCGTGGGATCCGAATTGACGCAGCAGATTCCATAATGGTCTATAGACGCCATACAAAACACCATTTAGTGACTCGATGTACTGAAGCGTTCAATTTAGGGTTTAATTTTGGAAATGTTTCAGGTTACAGTGATAAGAGTTATTAATTTTGGTAATATAGAAAAATCCGGTAAAAACATTCAAAGTCCTGAACGAATGTAAGCAGAAAATGGTTTAGAAGCGTTTATGGATTAGACATGTTTAGAGGCAAAAACAGCAAAATGAGCACATATCCTCAAAATATAAATGTAAAGTAAATAGTTGTGAATCATACAATATATTATGATCGCTTTTCATGCATTTCCTTCCTACTTCTTTTGTAAATCCATCCTTTTAATAGTTACACACAGGAACATGAGCACATCTATACCAATTAATTTTGGGACGACTCCTGCAATTGAACCAGCTTTTTTTACTATTCATTGTAAATCTTTATCTGAGTTAACTAGGAAACTAACATCATTAGCAGCAATGCAACAAAGAGAGCTCGGGGGACGCTTACAATTTTTGAATTTCATAACATCTGTTTTGCGGCACACGAATACTGTGACGAAAGTGGAGCGCCTTACTGCCACGTTAATTGCATTTCTAACATGAACCGTGAAATCATACAAATTGAATTAAACTTTTAGCCCTATTATATCAGATTAGCTGTGAGCTCTGGTAATGGGAAGCGCAATGAGGCCAATGTAAATATCGATCAGTCAGCGTGTGCAAAGTGCAACACTTGAATAATCTTGATGCTATTTTTTAACATCCAATAGCCACATCCCGAAGTTACAGTAATTACGTAAGTATTTCGTGTGATCAGAAGACACGCGTTGGTCTAAATATTGGTTGATTAGTTCGCGTTGCTACATGATTTTTTCACCGCAATTGTAACATTGTTAAATTCATAGTAGTGATACTTAACGACGCATAACTTCTTGTATAACACTACTTGAATAAAGAATATTTTGTTTTAATTCGCCGCTAATAGTATTACTGTTTCTGTTGTTAAAAATAAACAGTATAAAAATTGACTTCGTAATTTTGCCAGCTTATGGTAAATTGCAATAAAACTATTTACCACAAGATGTTGTGAATTATTTTCTATTCACACGCTACAAAACATATCATACATACTATAGTTAAAAGGATCATATACTTAAAAAAAATACCGGATAATGACGTAGTGAAACTTGACGAAAAAGCCGAAATCAACAAATTTAATTTTTGTTTCGGGTCTGGGTGTTTGTGAGACCTGTATGTAGTTCCTGATTCGCAAGACACAAGACACGATCTTAGTATCGGGTCACGACTACGTATGTGACTATTGGGTTTATTTATTATTATTATTAACCAAGATAGAACGATTAAAAAATTCGCAGCGCCAGTCCAACGGGGCTTTAATGGGTGCCATCATCGATGATGATTTTTTAACAAACAAATTGTAATTCAGCGTATAATTCGTAAACGGTGGCGGCCAACGGGGCCGGATTCCACGCGACCAATCGCGTAGAATGCATTGGAAAACGCATTATGTATACCTACAGTGTCGCCTAGTGAAGCGCCACGCTTGTTGACTATACTCGCAGTTTGAGTCTAGGAGAAATTCAATTGTCTTTGGGAATACTAGATAAATCTAAGATTAAAATATAGTATCTTTTACTAAAACTTCAAGTTATTACTATTTTTTGAATTTGATACTTACTCAAAGTACAAAGTTATCGATTCATTAATGGGTTTAATCGTGCTTGTTAATAGAGGAAGGAAATAGCCTCTTGAAACTGTACAACCGATACTGAGTTTTCAAACGCAAATCAATGAATTATCCTCTTCAACTCTCGAGTTGAATGGGATATCCTTTTCATTTTGATAATTTTATCCTGAATTACGGAGTATTTTTAAATCAAGAGTAACCTGTTAAATTAGACATCTCAAGTTTCAATTTTAACAACGAAAATACTCAAAGATTAATGAATTACATCATTTAGACTCCATATAATTAGAAATAACAATAATCCGAGTTCTAACACGTCGAGTTACGGTTACAGCGAGAGTACTCAAAGCAATCACAACGCTAGACGTTCGAAACTTGTCTGACTAGACCGGCGCTGTAACACGTAGCGCGGACAGGTTCCAATGTGCCCGTTTTGTACCACCGGACACCAATATCAATAAACGCGTTTATCTCGGGAAGAGATGGTTCGCCTTTAATGGCCGACCACGACTTTACAAGCCACCAGATAAGTTAACGCGTGCGACAATTAAGTATGAGGACTCCAGGATCGCCGCGTTGATGCGTTTTTCTCGTGTTTTTGTAAACAATTCTTAGAGCAATATGGAGTTGGTTAACCTGCTGTGATGTAATTAATATTTTTTCAGGAATAGAATTTTATGTGCTGCACATTTTTTTGTATGATTTTATTAGAGTGAAAAAGATTACACTTAACAAAAAACTTATGTTTGGATGCAGTTTAAGCTCCTCAAAGCACAGTTCAAATGCTTTATGTAATTATTTAAGCCCTGATAAAAAAAAATTGCGTTGCATTTCAAACAACAACAATCACCCTATTAACTTCGTTTGCATCTATTACAAAAACTGTAAGACATGAAATAACAACATCAATCACGGAGTACAGTTGCCAAACCTCCAAACACTTCCAAATAAAGCTCGCTTTTGCATTATTAATGGAGACGCCACATCGCCAAATATTAATTCAATTAATGACGCATGACGATCGCATTACATGTACGGTTCTTTGTTTAATTATCACGATGTTCGTGTGTAGACATTATGACACCTTCAATATAGATATAATTACTATCACTATTTGGCCTAACCACTCTCAATCGTGTTCTCGATTGTGGAGTAGGCCCGTGCCCTGCAGTGGGACGTATATGGGCTGATACAGACTATCACTTTAAACTAGTGGTACTTAACCGGTGGTCCACCGGCCACTGGTGGTCCCTGAAAACATCCCAAGTGGTCGGCGGAGCCATCCCTAAAATAGTTTTATCAAGTGTTATTCATAGATAGACAGAAAAACCGTTGATTTATTTACATTTTCGAACTGTTTAACGTACAAAACCAGTCAACCAACTGTGATCAATGATTGGACAAAATGTTGTCAAATAGTCCCTCATGTCATGACTAAAAAGATTAAGAACCACTGCTTTATACGATTCTGATAGTTTTGCTATTTCTTAACATTAACCACTTTTTTTCTCCATTAGATAATTTATTGACTTTAGTAGGTTTTCTCACATGTCGTTGCATGAAATCGACGTAGAAATTAAAACTGCCAAAATAAAGCATTAGGAAAAAATCTTGAATGAAACTGACAAAGATAATTTTCAAAGTGAAATCAGAGGTTATGTGCGTGCAGTCAAAGAGAGACCACGCGTTTTGGCGATACGCGCAAGTGTGCTAGCCACACGGACACTGTATCCAGCTTGCCAGACGGGAATAGTCACATCACGGCCTGGCCTGGCGGTCGGCCATGCGCCGCGGGCCACGTCACAACTCCACTACACCCGAGAAAACAAAATCAACCTTATCCATTCATATTACAGTTTCTTTCCATTTGTCAACATTAGCACCCATGTCGGTATCTCGGCCGCCCTACGGATATAAGCGGCGTCTGTGGCAGTCCTTACGTAATTCCACGTTGACGATGGACTCGATACGTCACTGGTTTTCTTCGGGAAGAGATTCAGTTCCAGCATTGTGACATCCGCCGTGCCCTACTACTAGAATTACATATATAGGCCAAAATTCAGATCGAATAGAGATTGTGTTAGATTAATGTGCTGTCTTGACGTGCGGATTATTTTGAATACTATTAAAATAAACATTGAGTATAATGGTAACATTAATAGAAAAGTATGTAACAGTTATTCTGTTTCATAGACAATAATCGTATGATGAAAAAACTTATGAACGAATGGATGGTAATGATTCACAAATGATTGTGAATCTGTATTAAAAATAACTTTAAATGTAGGTCCACGGGCGTATTACTCTGGAGTGATTCGGAACCGCACAAATACATTTTGGTGTATATTTTTAAATGAAAATAATAATCGTGTATAATTCCACATGGTGCACTGTACATTGAATGAAACTTATATTTTAATTTCTAAACTATGAGGGGCTCTTCATTTAAACTTCAACAAGTTTAGATTTCACAGTATGCAGACTGCGCATGCATTTGATCAACAGAAACAACGATAAAAGTATTTTTCACAGCCAAGATCACTACGCACAGAACGATGTAAATCAAATCAATACAAATACGTTTGATTCGCGACAAATATCTTCACGAACGGCAAATGCAACTAACTTCGTTGTAATAGTTATGACGGCACAAACATGTTGTGCATTTAGCGTTTGTACTTATAATTTCGTAACAAATTAACACACATCGTCTAAGCGACGGATCGTTTGTCAATTTTCGTCAGCGGTTCGTGATCGCTCATTTAGGGCTCCAGTCTTTCGAGGACATACGTAGATAGGCGACTTGACTATTTGGCAATAACCGACTTATGAAATTTTGGGTACGCGGTATACCGTAAATGGATTTGTCATTGACATGCATAAATAGGTTATAAATACACTTTTGTTACACCATTGTTTATTCAGGAGATGAACAATATTTGTGTTCAAAACATTTCTTTTCAAAATACAGGTCTAAATAAATATAGATCTGGAACAGTTTGTGTCATTTCACGACACAGCAGTGGAAAATAAGCAAGCTTACTAGATCGAAAGTTGTCCCCTTCATCTATAAACATAACATTTAACGACTAGACTTTGAATTACACTGCAGCTAAAAGTAGTCAGATCAAAACTACAATTTATATCATGAATGTCATTTATAATTCTGCCAACCAATTTGCTATTTTGTATTTTGTATTTCAGTACATAAGAGACCAATGATACCACCAAAAAACCTTATCCAATAATAACTAATTAACAATGCAAAGGAAGAGGCAAAATTGATAATTTAACTTAACGGAATGTTATAGGTAAGACACCATGAAGACCAACATTAAATATTTTACTCAGAATAACTTTCAATCGCTAATTACACTACTTATATTTTTTGTTAAAGCTCGTTTAAACAATGTCGCTGTGAGAGCAATAAACTTTTCGAAGGAGATTTTCAAAGTTATACTCAACCGCAAACATACAGTATGCTCCCTGGTTTTAAAAGAATGTTTGCAACTGTAGCGATTAGTCCAGACACAGGCGGGCGCGTTGGCGCGACACCTTGATCTTGTAATGACCATAAGCGACAGACCTCTGGAGTACCTCAATTTGCGTTGATTTCGCAAATTCGCGTGGGAAGGTTCGTTCACCCGCTGGGTTCGTGTAACGCGGGCGCCGTTTTTGGACCCATTCCAAATGAGGTGAGCTGAGCTGTCGCATACCTATGTATGTACATTGATGATGCAATGGATTATAACTCATATTTTCATCATCAGCCGTCTCTGAAGGCATAGAATGATTGCGGTTTTAATCTTTGTTTTCACTGTTTACTTAGATCACCAAGTAAATGTCATGCATGATGTTAAAGATTTGACTTCGGAAACAGACACAGTAAAATCTAACAAATCTATATATATAAAAGAAAGTCGTGTTAGTTACTCCACTTATAACTCAAGAACGGCTGAACTGACTTGGCTGAAAATTGGTGGGGAGGTAGCTTAGAACCAGGAGAAGGACATAGGATACTTTTTATCATGTTCACGGTTTTCCGAGTTTCTATTAGCTTATTAACATTTTCTCATACAAAATGTTCATGGGTTCGTAACTGACAAACATTTAATGTTCATCCCGTCGATACGGTAAACTCTTTCCTCAAATGAAATAACGTATTTAAATAAAGGTATTTAAGGTTTTAAAGATGTAAATTAATGACAGTAATAAAAAGTGATTTACATTTAAATTGGTTGTCAAATATTTATGCATGCGTTCAGAAATTCCTTTTGTGTAACCAAAAGAGAATATATTATGAAGCTAAATAAATATAGGACAGTTAAATAAATAATATTCACACGTATGAAGATTTACTTCTTTTCAAAATAGAATATCACTTGAAATGAAAAAGCTTTATTAAAATAACAATTTTACATATGGAGAATATTGCAGGGGTCTCAAATTAGGCGTTGCCTGTGTCTTGAGAAACAAGTTAAATATAATTGTTATTACATTAATTGTGGGTGTCAGTGTGAGAAAGTGCTAATAGTGTATGCTTGTGTGTGTGTGTGTGTGTGTGTGTTACGTGTTATTATGTTTACTTTTATCACGAATTGGCGAAATTGAATCACGAGTGGCTTTTCCTTCGCTATAATTCACTGATAGAAATATTATACATTTTGAAATTTTATGTCGAAGAAAATCGAAACCACTGAAGTTATTTCTATGAAAATTAATATTTCATCTCTTTATTAGTAACAAAAGTAATAGCGTAATATTTATGGAAAAACAGCATAGTGGGCGTGAAATAAGGGATGGAATATTGCATGGATAATCAAAATCGCTAACGTGTTTAATGTCAAAAATTTATAAGGAACACTATTTGGATATGGAGAAACGGGATATAACAGAGTGGGAGGCACGGGAGAGGACTGAGTTAGCTGACAGATTTGATAGGACGAAATGTAAATGCACGGTATAAGACAGGATAGATAATGAAGAGAAAGGACGAGACATATCGGGAAGAGACTGAATAGACGAGATGGGACGGAATTGAGTAGGACAATAGGAAAGCTACGTTATGTTAAGGTATACACGAACTTATACGAAAAATAACATGTATTTGATATGAAGTAAAATACAAAAATATCTGCATCCAGGCAAAGGTGGGTCTGGCATTTTGCTATGGTAAATAATTGAATATAATATTGTCGGGTCAGCTATGGTATCTTTTAATTGATTTCAATGAATGTCGTTGGAGTAGTAACAGTGTTATAATATCTCCGTAGCAAAATAATGATTTAAATCTGGAGAGATGGGATAGAATAGAATATAAGGTGGATAAAATGGGACAGTAGAATAGGTACAGGATGGGATTGGAATTGGATAAGCAGTTTAGACAACGGCTGTCATGTTGATTTTAAATAAAATATGGACTGGAATCTGTATTTGCACCCAGGCTTTGCCAGCAGGAAGCTGGGCCGGGCCGCTAGTAATATATAATTTTGAATTTGTTATCTAATGCCTAGTAAATAGAAACCGTTAAGAACGTCTACAAAACATAGTCATAATATGAGCTAGATTTTCCTGCTATTCTTAAACCATCGCCGTCTAAACAAACGATTGTCGTCACAAATCCTCAGCTTAAACGTACTAGAAAAACAATGCAACATTATCGATACAGAACAAAGAAATACTTTCGTGATGTGTGCATAGAAAAAAAAAACATGAAAACAGTGAAGCAGAACCCAATGTCTCGATAAGGCAGCAGATAACGTTATCGGTGATTCTGTGCGGGGCCATGTGCACATGTACTTGGATTCGTATAGCTACACCAACAATGGAACATATATTCTCATTGTTTGAGTCATAACTAACACTATTCTACTTACTATTTTACTATTTTACTGGTGGTAGGTCTCTCATATGTGAGAAGCCATCTGGGTAGGTACCACCGCAATGTATATTTCTCCCGTGAAACAACACTGCTTAAATGCACTGTTGTGTTTCGGATTGAAGGTCATTGTAGCCAGAGCAACTACTGGACATATTGAGACTTAACATCTTATGTCTCAGGATGGCGAGCGCAGTGGAATATTGCTACTGTTTATGAGCGGTCGTATCGCTTACCATCAGGCGAACGGCTTGCTCGTCTCGCCATTCAATGCAATAAAAAAAAAAAAAAAAAAAAAATTCTCCAAAATTGCAAATTCTATCTTCATTGTTTTGGTATGTATTTCTTTCTTGTCAACATCAAGTGCATTCTATTATTTATTATCATTAGCATTTTCAAAATCACTTAAGATTTGAGTGTGCCTATCGAAAAACAAATTGAAATAATGCTAGACACTCCTCTGTCTTTGTCTATTTCGTTTTCAAGTGGTTTCTTGTTGACGTGCTAAAAGTACTTAAGTATCATACACGTTACGAGGTTAGGGAAGTATAAAGTATCCACTTCCCTTATACAGTAATGGGAAACTGACGTTAAATGAGCTGATTGGTAGATACATGGCTACCGACTTAATGTGCTTGAGAATGAGTTAAAAATAGGTACACCATAATAGCAACAGTCAATACGGGATGATAAAGATGAACAAAAGAGAAACATACATCAAATTCAAAAACAATATGCGTCAAAACAAAAAGTAGAGATTTTAAGACTTTATCTCGGTATATCTCAATAATGACTCAAATGTCCTCGATTGATGATGATCAATTTTGCAATAAGTGTGAAAGAACGCAATTAAGGTACTTTAAATAAAAAGTAATGTCATTTAATATTATGTTTAAATGACACCACATATGCCACAGGTAAATTTATTGACGTATCAGTTTGGACCAATTACAACGCCAAGAGGAAGAACGAACAATCTGACTAATAGATCAAGAGCCCGTGGCCGCCAGACCTTCGTAATTTTATAAAAGCTGAAAGTTTGTGTACGCATGCCTCTGACATAGGCATCACACAATCAGCTATTATGAAGTTCCGATCGCAGTTACTTTGTTATTAATGCAACTATAAACAAATATTTCCTTAGTATTCAGATACTTTGGATGGTTCTTTCATATTGCCAGAAACATTGAAGCTCATAACTTCCAAAGCAACCACGATCGGAACTTCATTATAGGTGATTGTGTGATGCCTATGTCAGAGGCATGCGCACACAAACTTTCAGCTTTTATAAAATTACGAAGGTCTGGCCGCCACGGGCTCTTGGTCTATAATAGGTACTAGCATGAAATCTAATCATAACACCAATGTAAATTACGTAAAAAAAAGTATATGTGTAATATGTTAAACGCAATACTTACAAACCAAAGCATATGTAATATTGTAAGACAAAGTAACCCCGCATTGTTGGATACTTGCAATATTATATTTAGTTCAAGGCAACGTTGTTTCAGTAAAAATATGTAAACTAAAATAATACAAAGAGCTAGTGATTACCACGTTCACAATGGGTAGGCAGATGCTGCAATACTTATAAACATTCTTATGAGCCAAACTTATTTTATGATGAACGTGAAGAAAGTCAATAAAGATGTTGATGCAAAAAATACATAACGAATTTGATTCCTCAATTGGAGCTAAAACGAAGTCTAGAAATATATATTGTAACATTCACTTTTAAATATATTTAAAATTGATCACCTACAATAGAATACAATGGATATAATTTATTTGCACCATATTAGAGACGTACAAAAACACTTAAATTATACCGTACAACATTGTTTATTTCAGAAAAGTGTTAGATTGAACTCTGACGCTCAAATAAAGATTTAAATTGTGGTATGGGCAAAGTTGTTCCTCTGATGTTTACCTTTTCAAAACGAGCAAGATGATGGTATCACAGAAAGGGATCACCACTCATATTGAACATTTACAAAGTCAAGATATGCGTTAATAGGTGCGCCAATAGGTCACTTTGTGATGTTTCTTGGAATAAATGAAGCGAGTGAAGAGACGTATGTTATGAGTCGGTAATCAAATGTATTAATTAACTAACAAATTATGTAAGTTTACGTTTACGTCAAGTAGAGTATTGCTTTAAAGATTTACGTGTAATGTATACGACATAGGTTCAATTTATATTGTCCGCACCTTAATAGACTAAAGAAAGATAACGTAATAATCTCGGCTATTAACAACGCACCTACCTTAATTATTTGGGCATTATTGTGGCCATCTACGACATAACAAGCTAATATATCAACTACATGTTTGTAGCATTGGCAATAAGAAGCCCACGGATTTTAAAAATCCTGTCCCATGAAATATTACCAAATCAAATTCCATATGAACAATTTTTAATTAAGGCCCATTCGTAGCGACCTTGCGATGGTTAAGAGCGCTGCATCGTTGATATAATGTCACAAGCTTATCTGATAGTGGCAAGAAAAAACTGAGATACAGCATACGACATATGTTTGGACAAACGTGGTTTTGTAGAACAGGCTAACACCTTGAGAAATGTCACGTGTATTGCTATTACGCAATGCTGTATCAGATTTTATAAGGAATTGGGTGAATCTAGCCGTCTTTTACTGATTCTAGTTAGATACATTGTAATTTGAAAGCCCTTGTTATGCGTGATAAATGTTTTGGGACTAAACACTGCTGGTCAGACAAGAAGCTGAGTACGTATTCTGTCAAAACATACTAGTTTTTCTTATGTTCATGCTGTTATTTGTATTATTTCTAATTAAAATATTCTATATTTCACACATAGAAACGTTGTTGTTGCTTGAAAGGATAGTATTGTATACTTTCATTTGAACGTAAGATACTTCAATATTAATATTTACTTACAATAAGATGACATAGGAGATCGAATAGCAAATAAGTACCTGAAATCAAAATAAAAGCTCAATTTAGTTATTTTCCAAATGAATAAATGATGGCTCAACCTAACATAGCGTTAAATTGCTTTAAGTTCCTCAAGAGTTATAAATAAATAATTCATTACATTTATTAGTATTGATATACGGCTGAAAAAGCTCTGGAATGCTTGATTCACATAGTATATGAATTTTATTGCCCGTACCGTGACAGTATTGCAAACCGTCGTGTACATCTGCAATACATTTGCTGAGGTCCGGTATTCAATACGATCGCCAGCGACGTGACCGTGTGAACGAACCTTTTTTGTTCCCATCGGCTCTGCGAATAAATCCATGATATTCCCGACGCCTCTGATTTATTGCCATAGCTATCGGAACTTTTTTGTTGTTTCTGGGTCAATGTTAAGATATCTCGAATATTATGAGATTTTTTAAATGCCAGACGTTTATGTGTTTTCATAGTTTTACATAAATACTAGCAGATGTCCATAACTTATTTAAAATAACATGTAAAATCGGATTAGATTTGAGTCAATATCTTTGAGAATATTTATTCTTATTTTTGGACATTTTTCTCCATCGTCAGTTGAACAATAAAAAAGGTTTTCTGGTGGTACAGGTAGAATACAGAATATGGTAAAGACTTTGTCTACATTACCAAGTATCAGCCATATGACATATCTATAAATTAATGAACTAATAGTACAGGCTTAGCTTTAATTTAAAGTTCTGTACAAATGTATCGACTTCATAGCGATCATGGTACGGATCATTCAAAACGAACTGAAATAAGAATTTTGCTGTAGCCTTTTGATTAGTAAAGAAAATTTCCAGTGACCCTATACGTATACCGGATATAAACGAGCTAAACCCGAATCTCGAAACACTTGCAAGGGACACTACGACGGTTTCTCCAGTCATGTGCACTATCCTATCGCTTATCCGGACACACACGAATAACCTATCAACAAACCAAGCTTGAGACAATAAATCCAATCTACAAACGCAAAAAACACCCGAACAGTCATTCGATTACACGGCTTACATCATTCGTACAAAAATCGAAACGTTGCATGACTATTAGTAACAAAAAAAAATTTTATTCGAAAGCACAACAAACGCGTGATCGAATAATTCTTCAATAAAAGCCCGGAACGTGCGTTTTTATATAGCTTAGGAAAGTGTACCAATTGGCACCCGCGCGGGAAGTGGGCGTCTCGTGAAATTCGCTGATATAACATGTGAACCGTTTGTGCTCAATGAGAGTAAGTGATTGACGGACGATTGTCTTTTCTTTGCTGTATTGCTGTTGCTAATGGTTGGATGTGCGTTTTTTATAAAGCAATCGAAACGGTTAGTAAGATCGGAAGTGATTGTAAGTTTTGAACAGTCATATTAGTTGGGGAGTGGTTGTGTTGACGATGTTGGAGGGTAAAGGCTAGAAGGGAACTATAAAACTTAAGTTTTAGGTAACCTATATTCGTAACTAAATAGGCTTGTCGTGAACTCATCGAAATAAAATGTATTTCGATGACATAACGATCGCTTCAATATTTTTATATATCTTTCTTTCATGGCCTACAGTTTAGACCTTGTTCATTCAGAGATAAAATTGCTCAATGTTACTATGTAATACACCATCAAGGTATAACTATGCGAAGTGTATTTTATTGGAGATGACAATGGTGGGAAAAAGATAAATTATTGATTCGGAATCGCAAACCCAAGTCTTTTACACGTGACTTATTTTTTAGAAATACACAAATATTGTAACTTAGTAATATAATTATCAGCGCATATACACTTATGGTCATATTCACAGGCAAATTTAAAACCAATTTTAGCTATCGAATGTTTTTCTTCTTAGCTGTAACTAAATTTAAAAGGTTTTAAATTTAATATGTTTATAATCTGTCTATCCATAAGGCTGTTAGTGATGAGCTGCAGGTTCTATCGAGAGGGCTAAGGCCATACTCGAATACGTTGACCTGTTACAGGTTGGCGGAATTCACATTCCAAAGGAATTCTTACATAAGTCTCTACAGTATGCAGGTTTACTCATGACTTAAAATTTACATTTGATTCCAGACAAGGCTGAGGTTTCAAGGCGGATTAAAAGCTGTGATATTCTCGATAGTCTGCAATAGCTACCTCACTCAGATTTTAACAAATGTCATAACGGCCGCACTCACATTTATTTAATGTCGTTTAGATTATTCCTTGGAATAGATTATCTTCATAAAATCTACACAAAGTAATTATTATATATGTGACATTAATTGACTCTGAGTACAGTAGTAAACTCATTTTTTGCTAAATGAAGAAATACACCCATGAATATTGTTAACACGACGAGGTATATTATTTCTCTGTTCTAAGTTTACATAATAGATCTTCAGTAACTCAATTGTCAGTAGCGACATACGGCACTCTTAAACAATTTACCTACATTTTATAAAAACTTTCTCACTTCATATCAATCTTGAATTCATCCGGACAGCTTTCACTTTAATTATTTATTGGCTATCGTATAGTTTTTATGTCCATAATTGCAGTAGTTTCCTGTGCTTAAGTAATTCGGCATTGGGCAACGAAAGCGCCTGAGCTGTGGGCGTCGCGTGGGAGTACTTGTTTGTGGGCGGAACAAGGACTACTGTGTTATGTGTAGGCCATCTTAGTCAATATTATCTAACAATATGCATTCGTAGATACATACATTAACTCAAGCATGTGTCGTATTGGTATAGGTAGAGACGCCAAGTCCGGGTTCGTTTCATTAACTGTTAATTACTCTTTTCAATGCACACTCATATAGATCTTATTTGAACGTTCATAAGCAAGTTCTATATTATACACATTATATTATAGGGCAATTCTGAGAATACAATTATGTTTTTTTTTTATCCCATTATCTATTTAGACATTGACCTTCGCCAAGAACTAGACCGTAACCGATTACGTCACAAAAAATAGTACCTACTATTAAATTGATTATTGAAGACGATAAGTAAAGATCGAGTCAAAGAATGACATTAGTTTTCAAGGGCGTATGCACCTTCTTACCCTTATTTTATAACCGGGTTCACTAGCTAGGCATCCTTATCCAGGAAATAATAGAGGATCGAAAATAACAACGATTTTCCTACTAGTTCTTAATCTAACAATATCGCTTCGCATTACCGATTACAAATGTTGTTTTCTTTTATAATCATCAAATCTCATTGGTACATACACATCTTCCTACAAAGTTTTAACGATTAAAACGCGAACCGATGCTGATTTATGTTCTTGAGGCATAACAGTGGATAGTGGGCTGAAGATGAAGCTAGTACAATGAACCCTTCATGCCTTCCACAACGCCCAAGTACGACACACATTGTGTGATATCACCAGTCATGTATGACATAGATTTCGGAATGTCGTTGGATTTTTTGTTTTGGTTGATTTAGGTTTTGAAACATCGGAATCACAACAAATTACAAGCAAATATTTATGAATACCTCGAAAATTGAGCGCATGTCGCGAACGTTGTGAAAATTGAAAGCAGAAATCAATCAATTCTATTATGCTTTGTCTTAGGTTAGTTTGCTGTCTGGAAATGATAGTAACATTAGAGAATAGTGTTCAACCCATTTAATGCAATTTTGATTAAGTAAGTTATTATACTTCAATATTAACAGTATTATAGCTTTTATATCCCGAGCATATTTGTCTAACCCGATGTAATGTTTGGATTTAACATTACTTTTACTTATTGCTTTAGAGTATGTTCAGTACAATTGAAAATAAACTTGGGATCAAATACATCGATCAACCATTGCAAAACCGACCTACTAATCAGGATTCTGTACATCCATGAATTACTAACATGTATTCCTAGTATTGATGAGTGTGGAAGAAAACTATAAGGTTGTCCAATTTTGATAACCTCCAGGTTAAAAAGCAAATATTGTACATTGTATTGTAAGAAGACTTTAGAAGTAACATCGTGCAACATGGAATAGGGAGGAGAGTAATCTAATCAGGCTTTTTTTATATTAAAATGTGGTTTAGAGTTAGACCAGTATGCATTAAATCCAAGCCTCAATTTTAGTGGGAGCGTACTTTGCACATTACCATTCCAAATACAGCTTAATTTAGACAGAACATCAGCACTACCTGCGGAAATAAATATAAGCATCTGTTTACCACAGTATGCAATGTTTACTTTTGTTTACGTTAATGTACACCTGTTGTACGGTTCTACTTTTCGTAAAGTTACGTACTGTTTGCCCTTGATCCGGCTGTGAGCATTGAAAGTGTCACGGTGACAAAAACCGGGGTGAAGTTTGTGGGCCGAGCGGACGGACTTGGCCAGGCACGCTGATCACGTATTTTGGGTAAAGTTGAACGCGTGTTGTGAATGGGAGAAAACAGATCCATTTTAAAGTGAAGGCATGACTAAATAATTTTTGGTAGTTAAGATATAACGTGACAGAACAGGATAATTGATATAAGTACAATCAGTGGAATGAAGTACGTACACGTAATATATCATCAGAATTTATCATATTAAAAATCGATATTATAGAAGACTGATATCAGGTACAAACTATTTCCGCATTTTATCTTCGATGATTTGAAACATTCGTGTTATGGACACAATATATTTCCGGACTAAAAGTGGATGGTAGGTGGATGGTGGTACTTTACCGAGATTAGGTTGATGATTGGTGATGAGGTTGATTTAACCAGACATAAAATAGGGTTTATTATCCATAAATACCACTAGAAGGCACAAGTAGTATCGTATTATCAAATATACCTAATATTTGCTTGACCTTACCGATTATCATAAGCCAACATATCGTACGGAGTTTAATATCCAAGCAAACAAAGCAGGAATGCGATTTGGTACTAACTTTGAAAGTAAAAGAAAGAATAAACTAAACGCACCCATCCCGAAGATTAGAAACAGCGACACACATACAAAATGTGACCAAGTGAAATTACCATAGGCGTGTTTGTTTAGAACATTTGCAGTCGCACGACGCGCGAACAACGGGGCCGTAGAAAGCACCTCATCTTAACAAAACAAATTGACCGTATACGAGACCATTTGCATTACAAATAACGCAAAAATAAAACCAATATAGCGGACACTCGACGCGCAATTATTTGGGTCGGATCCAAATATGTTGAGACGTCTGGCCGTGATAGAAACGAAATCGAAACGCGTATTACCCTGGCGTGGCGGAGACGGCGCCGGTCTTTAATCCCGACTAATTAGTGCTTTGGGAATCAGAAATATCGGATGAGAATCGGAGTTCGTTGAAACCAAGACAATTGGTAATCGTAATTCAAATAATTGATTGTAGTAGCTGTTAGTAGCTATGTTTGCCTTTTCAGCTGTGTCAGGCTATATTCTACTGCAATATGGGTGGACCACGTCTTTGATTTAAAGGGTTAATGACATAACGTTGGCAAGTGAATTTTACATATTTTTGACTTTGTTGTAAAGGATTTCCAGATATGAAATTTCAGTTTCGATGTTTTCCTTCATAGTTACAGGTTCCTAAACTACAGTGCCCTCCAAAAGTTAGTTGAAATTAATTCACCTTTACAATGATGTCACGTAATTTCTAAAATACGCAGTTTCAATAAAAGAACTGTTTACTATTTATGTTCGGATACTCTATTCTAATACATACAGTATCGAATTTCTCGAAATTCCATTTGCTTGAATTGTGTGCGTCAAAAGTCAGTTGAAATGGAAAACTTTTAACGATTTCCGATAATCTCGTGGTTTTAAACTCATTTACCAATATTGTTAGGGCAGTTTGGGTAGTTTATATTTATTAATAAGATATTGTGAGGTGATATGACTGTTTTAGAATAAATAATGGCTCCAAAGTGAAAATAACACGTAGAAGATAGAACAAAGATGATTGGTAAATAGAAAATAAAAAAAAAATTTAGTGCTGAGGGAAAATTATTCAAAGTTAGTGAAGAAGATAAGCGAATAATAATGCCGAAGAGTTTGGAATGTCCTAGTCTTGCAGATAGGCCACGGTAGAGGCGTCCTAGGTCTACTAATTCTGTTGATGATCGACAAATTGTGCGGCAGTGTAAAATTAATCCCAAGATTGTGATACGAGTGATCAAAAAATAGTAATAGAAAGCAGGAACCATGGTTTCTATAACTACTACCAGGCGATGTCTGCATGATGCTAATTTACGAGGTCACGTTGCCAGATAAAAATCTCATAGCATCGATCCATAAAAAAGACGGTTGGAGTTCGCCCGCAATTATTTAGATAAACTAATAGACTTTTGGAATAAAGTATTTTTTCGCGATGAATCAAACTTCTAACCGTTTGGAAAAAGAGGTTGGCAAACTGTATGTCGTAGGAGCAATGATAACTCTTACGACGACAAGCACTTGCAGCCGACTGTAAAACACGGCGTTGACAGTATGATGGTTTGGGGGTCTTTTTCTTGGAATGGTGTGGAACTGACTGCAAATAATTGAAGGCAGATGACATCACAGATCTATTGTAATATTTTCCATGACAATTTATAATAATCTGTTGAACATATGTGGTAAAGTAAATTTTTTAAGTTCCAACAAGACAACAAGCTGTAGCATACAGCAAGGATAACTGAATAATATTTTGAAGATAACGAAGTAGACTTACTGGGATGGCCTTCAATATTACTCGACCTTAACTCTATTTAACATTTGTGGGATTAATTGACCCGAGAATCCCTGTTTCCATAAAAGGCAACAGGAATTTGTTGAAAAATAGAATTCATGAAACATGGTCGACTATACCGGTCAAAACTTTACAAAATCTTGTAGAATCAACACCTGGACGATTTAAAGCAATTCTACAGAATAATGGCGGCCATACAAAATATTAAAAGTTAAGACAGTGGCAAATATAACAATCCCTAAAATATTTTTTCATCAATTTCAACTAACTTTTGCCACCGCAATTTTACTGTTTCTGTACATAAATTATTATTAATAACGTTATTATGCACCTTTTATTGATAGACATATTCAAAATTGATTAAATTTTAATAAACAGTTTAAAAAACAATGATTCGAATTGGTTTTATCATAATTTCCTCACATTTATTACATTTTTGATCATTTCAACTAACTTTTGGAGGGCACTGTATATAATAATTTTGTTTTCGAACTATTTAATTCCCGTTTTATTCTTAACTTTATCGGATTAGTTTAATAAACCGGCACGGGACTAATCACTACCGGAGAACTTATACGCGTTAGGGTAAACAAGTTTTAGAACGGAGACCGCTTGCAGGCACGAGTAAATAGTTATGCCTTTATGTGGGACGTCTTTCGACATAGTGGCGCCATGGGAAATGTCGACTGGTATGGACTCGACGATGTTAGCAATTTTTTGCTGTGTTTCCTATTGCTTAAGATTTACATCTTTAACTGCAAGGAGGTTTATATAGAAAATCCTCAAAAAGATTAGAAACTTTAAGTTAAAATGAGGTGTTTATGGTTTAGGATATATTTATTCGGACAAGCCCGGTAAATTCCCAGCCACAGCAACTTCTGTTAGGCAGAACTGGCAGTGGCATGCAAAGAATTTACCCCAAGCACTGGAGCTCGGCAAGTTCTCAGGAATACTAGCATGTTTAATCCGCGACAAACAAAATTCAATATGGACAGGCTTATCAAAACAAATCTATAAAACTAAAGGAAAGATTAAATTTGAAGACGCATTTAGAAAAGCTTAGCTCATACTAAAGGAATTTAATATAATCAGTGTCAATAATAGTTTACCATTAAACGTAGGTACTCGTTTACATTACCCAGTTATATTACTGCCATTCAGTACTTTTCACCCACCCCTCTTTGCGTGAAGTGAGTCATGTGCCTTGCCCATTACGGAAAAGACCGTATCATCGCATTATAATTTGTGGTAATTCTTTAGCATTATCGATCAACACGTCGACAAAACCTACATTCAAAATAAAATTTAGACAATAGAAACTCGACATTGTAACAGAAATACTATTTGAAACTTTTGTTTGCAAAAAGTGTATGAAATTATTAGCTCACTAGTCGTTTAATACAACCTTAAACTTTCAATTAAAATCAATAGAATGTATTGTTATGCACCGAATTAAAGTAACAAATTATGTTTTTTTAAGAAAAACAACTTTTCATTACCACATAGTTAACATTCATAATCGGTACGGAAACCATCGGAACGTTAAACGCTTCTTCATAACAGGTCTTTACGTGCGTATCACTGCTCGTCTGATAGTCATCAGACGAGTCCAAGCATCCAGCCCAGCCATATAGCAACAATTTACGTTCCTGTTTATAAAGCCGATGCAAGAGCGATTACCAACGTTCAAACGGTACTGACGATGCTAACAAACAATAAAAAACAGAGCTGCGGATGTCGCGGCATTCGCAGTATTTCAATGTTCCCATGACAACTGCAAAGTTGAATACACGACAGCGAATAGCGTCTGTGATTTTACTATCAATATACCAAACGAAAATAAACTCTAAACACTACAAAATAGACTTTAGATAACCATAACACAGATTGTAAATAATAGTAAAGTTATTGAAATAGCAAAAGGGCTTGCGACCTCCGGACTAGTAATGGAATGCAAGAATAGACTCTTGGAATCTGATTATTTATTGTTTGAGTAATTAGGAACGTGTCTACAGCAACAATGGTGGATGAACATGGGAATATTACAGCAGTTGGGATCATAAACCGTGGAAGATTTACAATACTCTAGGGTTAAGATTTTTCTTTTAATCCCGAATACATGCAAACAGTGTTTACGTTGATTGTAGTAATAGATTATGATGGTCTTCGTGGGTCGAGATTTGTTTGCAAAGTTGTTCATAACACATTAGAAAATAAAAGTATTCTAGATGTTTTCTAGTCTTTAAAGATTACAGTCTGGAAAAACCAGTGACCTCAATGTTTGCCAACAATATGACCATTATTTGTCGGTACAAATGTATCGGTATACAATAGCAGAGAACAGGTGTAAGTAATTCATTTTTATTTAATTGCATGCCTCATCACCATCAGTCATTAGATTTTTAGCGCTGAACATGTAC
Organism: Hyles vespertilio; assembly: GCA_009982885.2. NCBI lineage: Eukaryota > Metazoa > Arthropoda > Insecta > Lepidoptera > Sphingidae > Hyles > Hyles vespertilio. The sequence continues at coordinate 2,084,383 of CM042812.1, read as the reverse complement.
TTCTTCCAAAAATTTTGGTCAGCGACTTAGTTGAATTCAAAACAATTAATAAACAGTTAATTTTTTTAATTATTAAGTTTCAATATGCGTATTCCAAAACAACATTGCAAATTAATAAAAGTAAGAGGAATATCTCTAGTGAAATAATATAATTCATAACACTTTACAAACATGACTAAAGGTAAAAAGCACTTCAGTCGCAAACGAAGTTTATAAAAAATGTTCTTAATCCAGAACTTTATGGTTCCGAATAATTCTGCGTCACGTACAACCGTCGTTAGCTCTAATGAATGCGAAAAATGCACGTCAGGCAGTTTCAAAAACTTAAGCTAAGTTTCTGAACACTTTTGTTAATTCAACGAATATTAATGTCACCTGAGAAATAATCGCTTCAATGAACGCACGCTGTAATTAAGTTTTTGGCAACAGTATCGACGGATTTTCCTTATTCAATTTAATATAGCAGGTCAATAAACTTTATATGCTTTAGGTTTGGTAGAGATAAGACAAAACAAGTGTTTTATGGAGATCTAACCTCCAAAGAGAAACTAGCGTTCTATTGTCAACGTGCTGTTAAGTATTTGGCGTTCAACATTGAGTTTTCTAGTAGCCGAACCTAAACATATTCGCTAAAATATTTTTCGTTCTCTTTTTTTCTCTTTCTTACTCACTTTGCTTTGGTAACTGTAGCTTTCTTCGTATAAATGTACATGATTACGCATGAGATATAAAATCACTATCAACTCTACGCTTTTAAAATAAAAACGTCAAGTGACGTTAATTAATATGTCTGGGGCAGATTTTATTGTCTTATCTAATGGCAGCTAATATAGTTCTATCACGTTTTCTCTGTGCGTTTTCTTAATTCGTCTGAATATTCAGCCTTAATATGAGATTAATACGGAAACATGCTTTTCATTTTTAATATTGAATTACTCTGTACCCTTCTTTATTGCATAACATCAACAGGTTCTTTCAATTAATTAAGTCTGTTGCAATAGTTTAATCCAAACAGATAGACATTCCATACCTAGCTATGAAATTCTTGTTGAGACTTGAGAACTCTGACACATGAAGGTTTCCTTGCAGTGTTTTCCCTTGAACATTGTTACATAGTGAATTTTTTTAAATTGATTTTTCTTTGTCATTCCCCATTTGACGTCACTACCCGGGAATTGGTTACTGCGATTACTCATATTTAGATGTCTGTAGTGCTGTGTGTGAATACGCAATGCGTAATAATGCGTGGACGTGCGTATATAGTATTATAGTTCCGATATCTTTTACCAGAAAACTAAAACAGCTTTAGAGATCTTTAGATGAAATTATCCTGTGAGCAAAGTTAACATCGATTCACTTTCTACATTTATTGTTCCTCTGGCATTAGCGTCACTAGATTTGCAGATTACTTTCCTTAAATGTGTAATTACTTTTAACACTAAATAGTCCATAATTACGTCCGCTAACTTTTATCTATGAGCGTCATACGTAGATAAATTATTGTACAATTTAAATATTTAATTTACTTTATAATTAATAACAGACTTTCTGTCATAATTTGCAAATGACTAAAAGAAATATACGCGAGATTCGAGACCTTCACACGATGGGCGGGGTAACAAAAAATGCAATATACAGGTGAAAGTTTTGCCACGACATTGGCCCGTCTCATGATAATGAACTCTGCGTATTACTTTAACGGTCCGCCATCCGAACGTGTTTGTGTGCTGACAGAAACATTAATTAAATGTTTGAATATTAGAGTTCAGGTGGGGTCAAAAACTTCGCCTTATCGATCACCGTTAATGAGTAATCGTTAGCCAGACGCATTTGTAATCTCAGCTTTAATTTCTAGGTTCAACGATCATTAATCTTAATATTAT